>OU026155.1:48689879-51177776 GCA_907269105.1 Volucella inanis | reverse complement strand
GCACTTGTCATTCCGTTGAACTTTTGAGTGTAAGCTTCTTTTTGTTTCAATCCTTCTTTAATTTTGCCAGTTTGAGGATTTTCGAGTTTCGTGCGAGTTGCCGTGAAGGTTAGGTTACATACTAAGCTGAATTAATCGGCGAAAATCCGCACGAAAGTCCTATGTCGTTAGCAAGTTTTAAGGCTGTGTATGGGCTTAATGGACATTTTGGGATTTTTTTTACGTTTTAAAATTTTTTGTGTATCTAGAATTGCTATCGATTTGAGGGATTCGCAAATTTTGGGTGCTAGGCGGGCGGTAAGAACATTTCTTCTATCTTTGATGGGTAGGAGGCCAGATTCGACGAATAAGTTACGTAAAGGTGTCGTTCTGAAGGTTTTAGGGTGGATTCATATTTAAAGTTTAATCTCGATGTTAATTTTACCCTTAAATCTAGTGAGTGATTTTGAAAACTATATTTGTTGTCTAGTATTACACCTAGGATACTTATATTGCTAACAGTAGGATTTATAAAATAGTTATAATAAATATCTAAATTATTATAGCATTATAGCCGGACTGGGTGCACCAGTTATTCAGTCAAAGAGAAGACTTCGAAGATTGTCTCTGGTGCGATTCAAGTCGTTCCATTTAGATAATATTATGAAGTCATCAGCGTATAGAGCCTGCACTAATATTTTTGTGAAGAGAAATGATTTCACTTATTCCGTTGTATGCAACTACAAAAAGAACTACCGAGAGTGGAGAACCTTGGGGAATTCCGTTACAAAAGTTGTAGATCTCGGAAAAGACATTGTTAAATTTAGCTCTGAATTTTCGGTTTGTAAGAATGTCTTAATGAATGAATATCTTAAAGAATACGATGATTCATCGAGGTATGATTTTCAATGGGCTTTTTTGACAGATCACGCGTGACTCCTATCAAACTGCTTTGTCATGTTTGTTCAGTATCGTTTTGCAAGTTATCATGGAAAGACTCACACCACAACAGCGTCTTCAAATTGTTCAGTTGTATTACGAAAACCAGCGTTCTGTGAGAAATGTTTTTCGCAAGATTCGAGGAACTTACGAGTACGGTGCGCATAATCGACATACTGAAACCACTATTGCCAATACCATTCGCAAATTTGAGTCCAGTTTACATTAATGAATGATACTCGACCGGTTAGTCCACATCCAGCACGTAGTGAAGAGACTATATCAGCTGCAGCTGAGAGTTTACGCGAAGACCTTGATGAATCAATTCTTCGTCGTTCTCGGCAACTTGGCTTGGCGTATTTTACGTGAGGATATCGGCCTAAAAATGTACAAAATTCAACTTATGCAAGAATTGAAGCCAGGCGACTTAAATTTGCGTTATATTTTCAGTGGATGGTCTCTGGAACCGAAGAGTACCAAGAGCTACCATTACACCCATTGAAAATAACGGTATGGTGTGGTTTGTGGGCTTGTGGAATGAGGCAAATCAAAATATTACCGTCAATGGTAACCGTTTTCGCGCCATGTTAACGGACTATGTGCTTCCTGAAATTCAAGCACATGGTTTCAATGAGCTCTGGTTTCAACAAGGCGGAGCTACGAGCCATACAGCGCGTGAAACAACGGACTTTTTGAAAAATCATTTTGGTGAGCACTTAGTTTCAAGTTTAGCTACGGTAAATTGGCCGCCCAGGTTGTGCGATATTACACCTTTGAACTATTTTCTCTGGGGATATGTAAGATCTCAAGTCTTCAAAAATAAGCCAGCTACGATTGAGGCTTTGAAAACCAACATTACTCGTTTTATCCGCGAGATACCAGTCGCTATGCGCAAACGAGTCGCCCAAAATTGGACCTTCAGAATGGACCACGACGTAGTCGTGGCCAATATTTACATATCATTTACAAAAAGTAAATGCCATGAACTGTTCTTTTAACCGATAATAAAAATTTATGTGTTTTATTTTACATTATAAATCAAACCTCACGATGAATCACCCTATATAAATACATTTTTGGACCGATTTTCCATTTTATTAATTTATTAAGGATCACATGGATCCCGATGCGGTTTCTGCTTTCGATGCTTTCTCGAAATCCAACATGAAAGGGAGAGATTACATATTCATCTATGTGCATCAAAGAGTCTACCGAGCTTCGCCCATGTTTGAAAGCAACTTGATTGGAGTTTACATGGTTGTTTCATTCAATAAATCAGAACAAACGGTTGGAAATTATCTTCTCTAGGATTTTGGCGGTACATGGCAATAGGGGTCTGTAGCATTTGGTGTCTGTTGTAGGTGAACTGGTTTTCGAATTGGGATGATGCATGCGATTTTTCACGGCTGTAAAATTATAATTCCTTGGTCGAAAATGTTATTTAACAATTTAAGAATACGATCCTTTAAAATTGGGAGGCCTTTTTTGAGCATCGGGTAAGAGATTCGGTCGCGGCCACGGGTTTCGCCTTTAAAAGAGGTAATGCATGTTTCAAACTCGAGTCTGTTTATTGGGAACTCGATGTATTTGGCAGACGAGCTTGGTTTATGGGTTGGGGTGTTTTGATTTAAAGCTAGGTTTTTGGAATCAAAAAACTGACTCGTGAAATTATGGTCATTAGAGTGGCTCAACCAGTTTATGGCAAAGTATTCCGAGATTTTGATTGGGTTGGAGAGTGTATTAAATTCTGTGATTAGTCTTTTGATAGTGTATGAAGTTTAATTGCTTGTAAGGGTTTTCATGCCAGGCAAAATTTGTTTGCCGGATGAGTTGGGGTTTAATTTTTCGTAAACTTTTGGAGAAATCACTTGGACTCTTTGGCTTTTTCTGCGGCTTTAGCCATGTTTCAGAGGGCTGTTTTTGAAAAGTTTTCAATATCGGATGAGGTGAAAGGTTAACACGAAGGTATGTATAAGGTTTTCCTACAGAAACTTGACAACTTTGAATTTAATTTGTGAACGCACTCTTTCACTAATCATTAAACTGTCACTGTCAATTTATTCAGTAAACATTTTATTTTATTTAAACACTGTTCAAACAATATTTTCATCACGGTAAAGTATACTTACGAGCAACGTCTGCAAATTATAAAAATTTTCGACAGATATTCGGAGTCGGTGACCGCAATTTTAAGAGCGTTAATTCCAATTTTCGGTAGTAGTTCTCGCCTTAGTAGACAGGCAATAACAAGTTTAGTGCAACAATTTGAGTCTACATATTCGTTGTGTGATGTTGCCGTATCAGTGAGACAACGGGTTGGTCGAATTGTCGAAAATATCGCTGCCGTTCAGACGTCCGTAGCAAACGATCCAAATCAGTCAATTCCACGGCGTTCTCAAGAATTGGGCATCGTTCAGACCACATTATGGCGTATTTTGCGTAAGGATCTTGGTTTACACCCATAAAAGATCAAGCTGACTCAAGAATTGAAGCCGATGGACCATTTGAACTGTTTGGTGCGGTTTGCATGCCGGCGGCGTTATTGGGCCATATTTTTTCGTCGACGATAACGATCGTCACGTTACTGTGAATGGTCAGCGTTATCGCGCCATGATCACCGATTATTTTCGGCCTGAATTGGAAGATATGGACTTGGACGACATGTGGTTTCAACAGGATGGTGACACAAGCCACACAGCACACTACAATTGATTTATTGAAGTGTAAGTATGGTGAGCGTGTTATCTCAAGACATTGGCCAGTCGATTGGCCGCCTCGTTCGTGCGATTTAACGCCGCTTGACTATTTTTTGTGGGGCTACGTTAAGTCCTCGGTTTATGCCAACACGCCGACGACGTTGGAAGAGCTCAGAGCCAACATTAAACGCGAAATAGCGGCCGTTTCGGCCGAAATGTGTGGCCGAATCGTTGAAAATTGGGTCCAACGAATCGACCGCTGCAAACGTGCCCGCGGTGGCCATATGAACGAAGTCGAGTTCCATTCATAAATGTTTTGATTGTACTTCAAGCCAATAATAAAGTTTTTGAAATATCTCAAATGTTTTGCCTTTTATTTAAAAAAAAAAAAAAAAAGTTGTCAAGTCGTTATTAGAAAACCCTATAAAAACATATGATCATAAATTTGGGCTCTAGGTAAGTTTCTACTGCTGTTGGAATTATATAAGCAAAGTGGCAAGACTGGTTTAAAAGAGATACATAAATGAAGTAACATATGTACATTTGGTTCTTTTCGTTAAGTTATTATAACTCTATTTTTTTTCTTTTCTTCTTCCTAACAGGAACAAATTAGTAAAGAATTCCAAAAAAGTATATTAGATTCGCTATTTTTTTAATTTTAATTTTAATTTAATACGAACTAATAGGCTGTTATCGCGTAGTTGAGTGATTTGTTCATATGATGTACAAATGCTATCAATTGCTTTCTTGAGCACTGAGAGATGAGATTGGTTTGTCTTGATCGGTAGAAGTAATCACATAAATTTTGTGTCATTAGATTTGAGGAGTATGAAAAAGGGGTTATATATTTCAGCATGGTTGTGGTTTGGGTTTTTGCGTTTTTATTGTTGGTTTCGGCAAGTGGATCCGACTCGAGTCCACTAAACCGGTTACCCGAAAGCACGCGAGGCCCTTGGGCCATGATTCTTAATGCGAAACCGCACTGCATTAATTTGTTTTTAAAATTAACTCAAAACGAGAGTGAGGGAGATAGGTGTAGAACAACCGCCGCTCGAAAGAACGAGTAGTGAATAGTCAAAAAGATGTTGTCTGCTCAAGAGTTCAACGTTGACTGATTTATATAATAATAATACATAATCATTAGATAACTGGAATATGCGTTATCAGAACTTTGAAAAATAAAGCAGTACTACATAATTAACTTACAAAGATGGAATCCTAATTACATGGAGTTACACTCCGGATTAGAACCGACGGACGTTTGTAAGGAATAAAGAAATGACACAAAAGAATAAAACAGTTTTTCTACGGATGTCGAGCATTTCAATGAGTTATTAAATATCCTAAAAAGAGCCGAGAAAACGTATGAAAATATCTTTGTTCATTAAAAAAATAAAAGTAAAAACACTACAAAAAATATTGAGAAAAAAAATTCTCTCCACAATGAAGTTTTTTCTTATGTACCTACTATACTCTAAAAAGAATATAAGATTGACATTTTGTTACAAAAAATCGTTCTAGCTAGATTTAAGGGGCAACTAAATTGAAAGAAACACTGTACCCATCAGGCATACCAAAACTTTTTACTGGAAGCGTTGTCTTTTCACCTGAAGCAGATGAAGACAAAAAAAAAAAAGTTAATTCTAATATATGATATTTAATTTAAACCATCGCATCTTCTTATTTTTTAATAAAATACTTAGAAGTGGTACGGGCCATAGAAAAATTACTACTGATTGAAAATCATTGTCCTTAATTGTTTCCACCGGTTTTTGAGCAGAAAAAATATGGAATTTATAATCCATAGTACACCTAATAACAATTGTCGACAGTAACGTCATAAAAAAAAAAATACGCCTCAACAAAAAATAATTATTTAATGTATTATAGTCACTCACTATCACATAAGTGGAATTCTATCCAATCAATCGCGACTGGTTCATATTAGATGTGCATCCGTAACTCTAAAGGTAAAGTGACTATTTAGGTGGTTCTTAAAGCTCCTTAATTACCAAAGAAAAAATACATTAGTGAGTCACCCGACATAGTGCCTTTTTAGATCTTATTCATCGTTCTCTTATTATTCTCCAAACATCTTGCTAAGCGAGAGCGACGAGCCATACGATGGTGCGCAGAATAAGAAACCACCTGCTATATATATGGATTTCTTCAGATTCTCAACTGGGAAATCTATCAAGACACCGAAGGTAAATAGAAGTCAAGCTCTTATCCCAAATCAATTGACAGCGGGAAGAATGGAGAGAATGAAACAATTAAAGCGATAGCTTTAGCTATGCGAAGTAAGGTATAAACCATAAATTTACAAGATTAAGTGTTAGATACATCAATCCATTTTAGATTGATGGAGCAAGTAGTGGGGATAGATAGCTTCAGCACGCAGTGTCTCCCATTCTACACAAATGGGTCAATGCCTTAAAGAAAGTGCACGCAATTGGTTCAAGTAGAACATCAAAAAGAAACCTTATAGAACAGCAAAACTTTGACTTTTTTTTTTTAATTGGCCCTTTCTTTTTTTTTTTCTGGAAAATGTCCTCAGTTTCAATTGCTTATGTTTTATAACATTTATGGTAAATGACTTGTAGTTTTATAAAAAATATATATTAAAAATTCACTATTTAATTCACATCGATTTACGCTTCTATTCTAAATACATTTCATGTTGGTATTAGGTGGAACACTATATACAGAAGCCAGAATGGATGTGGCCCGTTATATCATGCCAAGAGCTTCCCAGTTAATAAAATTATTACATTTATCCTCAATTAATGAAATAATTCTACTATATTATTTTTGTATAACAAACTTTTCACTTTCAAATCAAATTAAAGGCAATGTGTAAAAAAAAAAATAATAATAATAAAAAATATTTCGAACTGACCGAAACATTTGTCAAATCGAAGGTGACATTCGGGAATATGTCAGATAACTCCGAGCCAATACTTTTTTTTTTTTTTTAAATTTGTTTCAAATATTTCAACGACTATTACAAACAAATAATTTTTTTTAATGATTGAGAGTTTTCAATAAATTTTAATAAAAAATAAAGTGACTATCATTTTGAAAAAAATTTAAACAGACGTATACGAAAATACACACATTAACACACGTACGCTGGCATCTTTTTAAATAACGGTTTAAAAACATCGTTGACACGTTAAAACATGAACAAACAATAGTTACAAATTCTTAATCAGGAAATTAAAATTCTATGTAGATTTCAGCTCATTTAAACTCTATAGTTTTAAAGTTAATATTACAAATTTATACATATCATATATCAAGTCTAACTAATTGAAATTGTTACACAATATTAGCGCTCGGAAAAATAGGTATAAATATATATATATACATTAAAATACAAATACATTATATACACCTATTAAAATATACAAAATAATTTTTATTTTGCTCATATATATAGTAATTTTATGAATAATTTGAAATAATAACGAATAAAAACAAAAAAATTAAAAATTACGGAGATATAAGCCAACAAGTAGTAACCTCTTTTGAAATTGGTGTACAAGATATCTCAAGATCTGCTCAATTGATTTTGCAAAAATTTACAAAATATATTCTATATAATATTATCTAAGATGTACAATACCATTGGATTTTTTTACTAAGTGACACGTTCGTAAGTTATAAATTTTTTAAACTCAAAACTAAGTGTTTTTTTTCAAACAGCTGTCATTTCTACAAAAAAAAAATTAAAAAAAAAAAAAAAAAATTAATAAAAAAATAGGGGATTTTCAAAAGGGGGTCCTACATTTTTTTTACTCCATATTATTTCTAATTATTCATAAGATTACTATGCATATATGTCTAAAATAAAAATTATTTTATACATTTAACTAGCTGCGTTTAACATGTAACCGCTTTATCACTTTGCACGTCTGGTGTTTGACAGAAAAACTAACGACGAAGGACATTAAACCAAATACCATATCCGATATGAAACTTGTTGATATAATTTTATTCTAATAGTCCTCCGCTCTCACTTTATTTAAAGCATGACATGACAAATCACTCTCCTTTAATCTAATAAAATATTCATAGATAAATAATTCTGCTTCTTGTTTCGTTGCAAATTGTCAGAACTATTTACTAAGCTAGATTTGTTGTCAACATTTCCCCCTTAATAAGAAATATTGGTACAAAAAGAAAACGTACGTATGCGTGGATCATTCCAAGATGTTGTGCGATTAATATGATTAATAAAATAAATATCTCCAGATTCAGTTAATGCTTGCTCCCAACCTTCTGGAAGTGAACCAAGAGAATCAGATGAGGTTGCAGAATCCTTACTCACACTTCGAGGATTAACTGAAAATAAATATTACATTTGTAGATATACAATCGCGTTAAAAAAAAAAAAAACTGCGAGCACAAAGTCATATCCCAAACTATATAAAAACTAAAAAAAAAAGAAAAAATAAGTTATTCAAGTAGTTACCAGATCTATGAATAAGTTGCTGTTGCCGTTGGATTGGAACTCTGGGATCCTCCCATTGAGTTGTTTTAGTTATATGACTGGAACCCAAATAAAAAAAAAATAAATAAAAATAAAATAAAATAAAATAAAAAAATGTCATGCGCAAAAAAATCAGAAAAAAAACTATAACATAAAGGCAATATGAAAACAATATGAAATAATATATAATATACGTATATTTTAATATAATACATAATATATTATCTATCATTATAATACATAATATATCATATTTCGATATACTATGTATTGTATTGAATTTAGTATTATTTAGAATTTACTTATTTAAAACAAATTTAAAAAAAAAAAAATAACATAATAAATATTTTAATAAGAAACCAAATTAGAGATAAGTTTAATATTGAAATACACGAGTAATTTGACTGAAATATATAGCGCGATTCATCGTGAGGTTTGATTTATAATGTTAAATAAAACACATAAATTTGAAAGTGAACTTAATTTTTTTATTATCGGTTAAAAGAACAATTCATGGCATATACTTATTGGAAATGATATCATATAAATGCTAGCCGAGACTACGTCTGCGGTGGTCCATTCGGAAGGTTCGAGCATAGCGACTGGTATCTCGCGGACAACACGAGTAATGTTGGCTTCCAAAGCCTCAATCGTAGCTGGCTTATTCCTGAAGACCTGAGACTTTACATATCCCCAGAAAAAATAGTTCAAAGGTGATATATCGCACGATCTAGCAACACCTGAAATTAAGTGCTCACCAAAATGATTTCTCAACAAGTCCATTGTTTTAATTAAGCGCTGTATATCTTGTAGATCCGTTGAAACCAGAGCTCACCGAGATCATGTGCTTGAACATAGCACATAGTCCGTTAACATGGCGCGATTACGTTTACCATTGACGGTAACATTCTGATTTTTCAATAAATATGGACCAATGATTCCACCAGCCCATAAACCACACCATACCGTTGTTTTTAATGGATATAATTTTAGCTCTCGGTACTCTTCGGGTTGCTCATCAGCCCAAATGTGGAAATTTTGTTTATTAATGTATCCATTGAGCCAGAAATGTTGTCGACGAATCGATTCGTCACGTCTTTGCGTACACTCTCAGCTACAGCTGCTTAGTCTCCTCACTACGTGCTGTATGTGGTATAGTAAGTTCTTCGAATCGCACGAAAAACATTTCTCACAGAACGCTGATTTTTGTAATACAGCTGAACATTTTTTTTTTTTTTTCTTTCTTAATTATTTCTTAAGTGAGTTTTATCGTGTTGTTTTGAATCACCCCATATGTAACCTGTGCAGATATTTTTTAGGCGTACCTGATCAGATGTGGGCATTGTACTCCAATTTTGAGCGGATAAGTGGCTTATATATAGCGGGGTGAAGTATAACATTTCTTACATCGCTTGAGAAAACGTAGATATTTAAAAGCATTTCTGATGACATCGAATAAATCATTGCAACATAAACTGACACTGACACACATACTGAGAATGGAAAGTTTTTCGGTTTCGACGATGCAAGTGCCATTCATGGACAATGGCTGGGTGTTTAAATATCGCTTGAACGAAATTTGCCGTTAATATTAAAATTTAATAAGCTTAACATACGCTGCCGTTCCCGTTCTAATGCCAAAGCAGGGACGTGACTCAGGGAACGAATATGAAAAGCAGAAAGTACTGTCTTCAGCAAAGGAATGTGTTAGATAAGAAGCAGCAGACAAATGATCATTTATAAAAATCAAAGAGTGTCGGAGACAGAACGGAGCCCTGGGACACACCAGCATTTATTTTGTGAATATCAGAGATGAAACCACCCAAAATAACTTGAATTGAACGTTCCGAAAGGTAATTTATAATCCATTGAAAAAGATTCATCGATCCCAAATGCACACATTTTCGACAAAAGAGCCTAATGCCAAACTCTGTCAAATGTCTTAGAAATATCAAGTGCAACTACATATCTTACTTTCGCCAGAATCATGTACGCATTAGTGCCCCTTTTCGGTGAGACATGCCACAAAGTCACCAGTAGATCTGTTGCTACGAAAACAGTACTGTCGGTCATTGAGAAGTTTTCGTGTTTCATTGCAGTATTTTTGACTCAGTTTTTGGTCTTGTTGGAATTTTAGACGCTTAAGAAGGACGTTGTAATTATTCCCGGCTCGTTTAAACTTTTTTCGTCTGTCGGGTTGATATTAAAGGACAAAAAATTAAAAATTCCTCTAACCCTGACAGTCTCGTTACAGTTCAAGTCGTACCACGCCCTTTTTTTTCGTTTGATACTCTTTACCCGATGAGAGATGACGGATCTCATTCCACAGAGAATGATGTCTGTGATCACATCAGCATCTGCGTCGTTATCATGTTTCCTCGATAACGACCAGTTAAAATTCGTAAATAGGCTGTTAAGTCCACTGCATACGGTTCTTTTGAGAACATTTTCTCTAACTGTGTGGTAGGTAGGTAGGTAAAAGTGGTTGTTGGAAAGACCAACCCACTTAGGCCAATCGGCCCGTTGCGACGCCACGTGGATCTGTGATCTTCTTACTCATTAAACCAATTTGAGCTTATGATGAAGCGGAGGAGACTGTTAACGTCTTGTAGAAGTCGTAGAAGTAGAAGTCATTGTAGAAAAAAAGCCTCAAGTGAAGTTTTCTTCCCTGGGAGAGAGCTGGACATAAACAGAGTAGGTGGAGGATTGTCTCCTTTTTCTACAGATATCGTTTGTAAAGGCGCCAAGCAATCTTGCATGCTTGGCTATAAGCCAGTGTCCAGTGGTGGCACCTATGATGGCGCTGAGATATTTCCTGTTTTAAAGGATCAGACCCTTAGAGTGTCTCATATCCAGCTTTGGCTAGATCTGTTTGGTCGCTAGACATGTTGGTCCAACAAAGTCTGTTGTCTTATAAAGATCCAGATTTAATGAGTAAGGCCACTCTAGGATTTTTTTTTTTTTGTCAATATCCGCCGCTAGGTTTATCTCAAATCTGTATTTTTCAAGTTGGCCGCACCCATAACTTGAACAAATTTCGAACAATACACTTTAAATTTTAACTAGATCTTTAAAAATATATTGTCTACATAAGTACAAAAAATTTTTTTTTTGTATGGCTTAGTTCATAGACCCCTCCGAAAAAAGAGAGGTCATCTGAAAAACGCTGCACAGTCGCCACTTTTAAATAAATTATTCTATAAAAATTATGTTTTACAATCATAATGTACAATAAACTTCTACTCGTTCTTTTGTAAACTCGATTTATTTTATATTTTTCCTGAAAAAAAGCAAAAAAAAAAGGCTATTTCCACGTCCTTTGGAATGGCCCTACCCCCTAATATTGGTTTGCACGTAGCCTACTATGTGGTCGGTGTAAGAGAAATTAGCTGATGACATAGTGATCCGCAAAGCTTGGGAGAGAAAGCACATCAACAGTGTATTTATCAGGGTGAGAGGTTAAAAACGACTTGAGTGAGGTAAAGCGTATTAAAAAAAACTTCAATCTAGAAGTGGACGAAATCTTGTTAGATTGCGATGCAAAATATCTTCACGATAAATGGAGTAGTACATATACTACTCCTAGATTTAAGTGAATCTTTAAATCTCTAGAAGGTAATAATCTTGTAGTTTTAGTTACTTTTCACTAAGTTCTTGATATCACTTTTGTCTCTAATAGTCGCTTTGATCCGATAGACAACTGAAATATGTTCGATGAACTATCCTACTCTGACCGGGCAAGCAGTTGCCTCCCGCTATTTCTTGTCACAATCGTTAGAAGACGAATTGGGGAAAATACAAAGATGCGAAATTCATATTTCGATATCCCAGCTAAGGGCTTCACGTACTTAAATTTAGTGCATACTTTATGTACGAACGCTTCGTTGAAATACTGACCGACGGCTTTTCAAGATTTGTACTGCTCTCATCATACCGAAATTCGAATAAACTTTGTTGGCATAATAGACATTTAGGAAATCTAAAAAATCTAAAAAACAAAGCTTTTAAGACATTTAAAAGAACTAATTCGCAGTAAGATTATGAAATATCTAGTAAACTTCGTAAAGATTTTAATGTTCTTAATAAATTGCTTTTCAAAAATTATGTTATATCTGTTGAACATAATATTAAATCTGATAGTAAAACGTTTTGGCTTTTTTTCAATTCAAAAAAGAAGTCTACAGGGATTCCAAATTCAATGCATTTTAGAAACCGTGAATCGAAAAATATAGAATCTACTCTTGAGCTTTTCCCAAATTTCAGTCCATATACACCTGCCATGATCAAACCAGCACCATTCCTTTTAGTTCCTCTAGTTGTGTCAAAATCGGATCTTTGACTCTAAGCCATCACGATGGCTTCAATCTCTTCAATCATTAAAACCTATTTTATGCAGTGGTTCAGACGGTATTCCTGCCATTCTACTCAATAAATATATTGGTAAGCTTTCCGTTCCCCTGCTTCAAATTTTGAACCTTTCCCTCTCTCAAGGTGTATTTCTTGATGTTTGGAAGAAATCCTTTTTAATTCCCATTCATAAGTATGGGACAAAAAGCTATGTTGAGAATTACAGAGGAATTTGTAAACTTTTTGCAATCCATAAGTTATTTGAAAACATTATTAAAACCAAAATTGAATTCCTTATAAAAGAGTATCTGCCGGATAAACAGCATGGTTTTGCCGCTGGTCGATCTACTATCACAAACCTTGCACTATTTTCGTCCTTTGTTCTGAAACAAATTGAAAAAGGGAACCAAGTTGACACCATATATACAGATTTCAGCAAAGCTTTTGACTTAGTCAACCATGATAGGCTAATCTATAAACTTGAAACTTTCGGATTTCATTCGCAATTGCTTCGTTGGTTGTCTTCCTTTCTTCTCGACCGAACCCAACAGGTCAAAATCGATAACTTCGTTCCAAAGAAATTAAATGTAGCTCTGGTGTTCCACAAGGGAGCCATTTAGGCCCGCTTCTCTTGGTCGTCTTCATTCGTGATATCGTGATAAATGTTAAATATGGACAGCGTTTATTGTTTGCCTATGATCTAAAATTATTTAGAGCCGTTAAAAATAATGAGGATTGCTCTTTATTGCAGCTAGACTTAAAGACTTAAAGTACATTTAAATCGTGTCTTATCCAAAACAGAGGCTTTTCTGAACTTTTTTTTTTTCCTGTCATTATATTTCGCCCTTGTTAGACCAAATCTGGAATACTCAGTTGTGATTTGGAGTTCCAATCTTTCTTCAACTCGCAACTCACCTGTATAAATATAATGTTTCGGCGGGCGATAAAATATCACCGTGAAGAAGACTTCCGAAGAAGGCACCAAGACATTAGACTAGGAACTCCTTGGCCTAAAATCGTTAAAGTCTAGACGTACTATACACGATATAATGTTTGTTACCTTCTCGGTTATCACATAAGATGCCCTATTCTATTATCAAAAATAGGATTTCATCTCCCTATACGATCCATTGAGAGCACGGCATCTTCCCTTTGTTGAATACCACAGAACGAATTATGGTTCTAACTAATCGCTTACTCGAACCGTCAGGTTCTAACTAACCGCTTACTCGAACCGTCAAAGCATTCAACGAAGTTCGTTAAAGAAGAACGTTAGTAAGTTAGAAGTTAGTAACCTCTTGGTCCTGGAAGCGCATGGTACTCATCTGCTCACTGGAAAATGATATTTACGAAACGGCTGAACTTTCTCCACTTCCTTTCATATTCCAAATCATCGTAAGCGACATTTTAAGCAAAAGTGAGTTAATGATGCAGTTTGATAGTTTATTCGATTACGCGTCTTTCTGCATCATTGGTTTTTCGATAATTCTTTTAAATTATAAATTATAGTGAAAACAAAGTTTATCGTAAGCGACATTCATATTTATTTTAACAGCAAAATATCGTAAATGATATACAATATTAAGAAAAGGATGCGAATAAAAGCATTGAATTGTTCTTCATGAAATGTATTTATTTGGTTCATATGTATGTATGTACACTGTACATTACATTGGTATGACAAACCAAAACTAGTTTCCCATAATAAAACTCCCGAAAGTAAAATTAGTATTTTTATAACTTTTATTGAAAAACTCCCTGGAGTACCATCCCATTATTGTCGAAACAAAAGTAATAAATTATACCTCCCCCAAGAATTTCCAAACGTATCAAACCTTAATAAAATATATAGCCAACAATTGCAAGCACATAATTTAAGTTCCTCAATGTTATCCTAAAGAGTTTTTCTGTTGATTATCATATTGCCTTCCACTTACCTAAAAAAGACAAATGCTCCTATTGTGAAATTTACAAGAACGACGTAACCGAAGAACAAAGAGTTCTGAAACAGACAGATAACTACATTAACTATATTAGAGACAAGGAAAAAAAATATTCCTTTCAGATCAGGAAAAAAAATAAGGTCGATCCAACTTTTCTTTGTGTCAACTTTGAATTATAAAAAGTTTTAAATACTCCCCACGGCATGAGTGTTAATCTCTATATTCAAGACAATACTCGTTTTACAAATTTTTTGGGGTTTCTAATAGGACCATATACAAAATATTAAAAGAACAAGAACAAACTGGAACAGAATAAATACTCACTCAACAAGAAAGTTCCTCATCGTCACTGGATCACTGGAAAGATTACTTCGACTTTGAATCCATCGTAAGGATGATCTACTCCTTCCACCAATTTGACAAGTCGTAACATATAGCGCCCTTAGGGAACAAATCCGTTAAGAACTGGAAATAAGGATAAGCTAGTCATCCCTTTGGAGGTATCTTGAAGTCTGTTCGTATTTAGGCAGACATGTCAAATTTCAGTGCGATACTGTCTTTAGTTTTGTTTTGACAGCTGATTGTTGTTGACGTGTTTGGCATCATGTTGAGCATGGACAAAAACGATTTTCGTTCTCTCATAAAACATTATTTTTTGAGGGGCAAAACGGCGAAGGAAACAAAAGAAAAGTTGGATAAAAATTATTGGGCTAATGCTCCGTCAGATTACACCGTCAAATATTGGTTTCGAGAGTTTCGTGGTGGCCGCAACTCCACTACCGATCAAGTCTGCATCAGCAGGCCCTCCGATGCGGTTACAGAGGACAATGACAAAAAAATACATGAAATGGTGTTAGCTGACCGGAAAGTGAAGGTGCGCGAGCTAGCAGATACCAGTTATCCTGGCACTGGATGCCGCGCATACTCACTCCTGACCAAAAACACGAAATCGAGAGCACTTCGAAAGAGTGGACTTGCGTCGATTGGTAACTGTTGATGAAACTTGGATCCACTATTAAACACCAAAGAACAGAATGAGTGCCCGGCAACGAACTGAAGCCGGCACGAGTGCTCCGAAGCGGCCAAGGGAGGCTCGATGGGTCAGAAAGGTTATGGCGTCGGTTTTCTGGGATTGTCATGACATACTCTTCGTGGACTTCCTCGAAAAAGGAAAAACCATCAACAGCGAGTATTACTGTGCATTATTGGAGCGATTGAAGGCCGATATCGCTGCAAACGTCCTCATATGTTTTTGCAAGACAATGCACCGGCGCACAAGAGCATCGTAACCACAGCTAAAATGGCTCATCAATAAAAAAAATCAGCTCACGCGAGGAAATCATCGACGTCAGAGAGGAGTATTTTGCCGACCTTCCGGAAAATTGCGTTTCGCACGGGATAAAGGAGTTGGAAAATCGCTGGAATAAGTGTATCAAACTAAAAGGATATCAAATTGAATAAAATAAAAAAAATTAAAAAAAAATTTTTTTTCATTCCCAAGGAGGTTACTTTTCACCCCACCTAGTAAAATCATGTGGGAGGAAAATGACATTTTTTAGCCATTTTTCATCGAAACTATCAAAAAATTAATTCCTATGGGCTTCATCCTATAGGAAATTAAATTTTCAATAAAAAAGCATATAGGTATGTCAAAAATTTCAAAACATACAACTCTGGGTGTAGCAATTAAGACTTTGACCAGTAGCAAAAAAATCATTATATTGTCAATAGATACGGCCATTGTTGCAGCTACAATACATTGGAAGAATTGGAAACGTAAATGACTTTTGCATCTACTAGTCGATTCATTATTTGTCCAGAAGATGTAGTGCTTTCATCAACATTGTGTGCAAGAGTGGCCTATGATAATTTCGACCGATTCGTTGACACTTGCAGAGGAAAAGACACTTTAAACCATACAGTTGGCATCATTTTTCGGAGATATTTTGAAAACAGTGGTATTTTTACCGAGGAAAATGGCGTTTCCTACGATTGTGAAAGTGATCATGTGAATGAAATAGAACCTTCATTTTAGATTTTCATTCATTTTCAGTTCTCGGACTATATACTAAATACCTATAGAAGAAATAATCTGCCCACCTAGAGGCCAACAACTTACATATATATAGCAGCAGAAAGGATACGGGACAACAATCAGCCCGAAATTTATTACTGACTAAATGGGTAAGGAGAGAGAGAAGGCTGCAGCACAGGCGGTCTACGACAGGTTTGTGGTTTCTTGTCGCAAACAAGTGGAAGTTTTTGATGTGAGCTTTGCTGCTCAAATTCACAAAAAATTAACGGGAATTATCGAAATATACGAAGGTTCGACTTTGGTCGATGATCATTCAGAAGGGAATGAGAAAGACATGGAAGCAGAGGCAGATGACGATGGCAGCGAAGTCAATGACGACTATTCGGAGGAAGAAGACATGACTACTTCCGAAGAGCAGTTTCCTGCGATTCAGGCAAAGAAGCGCAAGAAATCGGCAACTCCACCACCAACACCATCAGCACTAAAATCTGCCATCGCAACAATACCTTTAGCAGCAACGGCACCTTTAAAAACAGCAAATTCCTCAGCAGCAACAACACTTCCAAGAGCAACAACACTTTCAAGGGCAACAACACTTCTAGCAATAATGATACAACCGTCAACATCAAAGGCACATCAATTCCCCACAAACGACACCAAAACCCCAAAAAAACATGACATCATGCCTCCCATAATTTGTTTCCGGCTTAACGTTTTTGACCTGACCCGGTATGCAAAGCCTCTAAGACTTATAAAATAGATATATAAAATATACATCATAAAATCAGCTATAACAACAACAACAAAAGACGGACACAATAAAATAAAAATTATCTAGCCAACAAAAAAAAAACAGAATTCAATACATATACCGCGAAGGAGGACAAAAAATTGTTGCTGGTCCTGAAGGGTATACACCACTCCTTTCTAGTAGATGAAATAAAATTTTCAACAACTTCGTAAACAAAGTTGTTAAGGGCAGTGATCTTCCTGCCATATATGCAAAGACACTTCTACTCAACCAAAAGTTATTTTGGGATAAAATTCAAGGCAACCGGCTTAACCCAATGCCGTAATTGGCAAGTTTGGACACGTCGCCAGCAACTGCGGCATGCGATATAGATGTGTTAAGTGCCAACACGATCACCCTCCAGAAAATTGCCCAAGGACTGCAGCAAACATAAAGGACGAAGCAGTGTACTGTGCAACCTGCAAACAAGACGGCCACCCAGCAAATTACAAAGGGTGCCCTAAATATAAAGAAAAGCTGATTGTAAAGAGCAAGCAAACGGAGAAAAAGAAGGAACAACACCGGTTTGCTGTTTCTTCCGACACAAGGAAGATCACAGCTGGACTGATCTTTGCCGAAGTAGCTGCCCTACACAACAACAGCAAAACCAAGAATGCAACCAGCAACATCCAACATCTTCGACGATACCAAGAGGTATCATCACCACAAAGAGTAGCCATCTAACATTGGCTTAGCGATTACAACCATATGCACTCTTTAGTAGTGGTGTCACAGCCAACAAAAACGTTTCCCAGGACTCCATCAATGTGAGCGATTCTGATCACCTGGCGGTTGGGTTGAACTAAGAATCCGCTTGAACCAAAATATACTTCTGCAAAGGCCACTCATTTTAAAAACGACATCGAAGCAGAGCTTCGATTGCCAATTCAGATAAGCAGCCTGACAAATGAGGAAGTTGATAGCAACATTGACCATCTACAGACAGTGATAAATAATGTAATTGAAAGGCAGAAAAAGCCATTAACAAGCAAAGACAAATATGGGAACCTTTCCCAACACATCCAAGCCATATATCGCCACAGAAAATGGTTACGGAATCGCTTCCGGAGAATCTTCCACCGGGCCTGGAACAGAACGAACGAAGAGTACTTAACTGTCAACTCGCAACTCACCTGTATAAATATAATGTTTCGGCGGGCGATAAAATATCACCGTGAAGAAGACTTCCGAAGAAGGCACCAAGACATTAGACTAGGACCCGATGCTTTTAAAAAAAATCAACCGGCTAATTAGGAAACCAAGTTGTATTCCGGAAAATCTAAACATTGGATCGCAGACACCTCTCCAGAGGAAAAAGCAGAAGCTTTCGAAAATTATTTTGATGCTTGTTTCACGGACCACCCCCCAGTGCATCTCCCAGATTTCATCACTGAAATTGAAACGCGTGTCTTCCAATTTACAAACTATTCCAATCGGATCACGGAATTCAGTGGTACTATTCACACGAACAACCCCTCTAATGCTGATATATTCACTACATTTGAGGAAGTAAAAGATATAATCCAAAGCGGCAACTCTAAAACATCGGCTGGTAATGACCAGAGATCTAACTTTTTGCTAAAAAAGATACCAAGCCTGGCATTGCTTCTCCTGACTATTATCTTCAATACTGTATCAACAACAGCTACTTTCCTTCCTGTTATAAAAAAGCTTAAGTTGTTCCAGTTCCAAAAAAAATGAGTCGGTGCAACGTTGAGGGTTATAGACCCATTGCTCTACTGTGCTGGGTAAGCAAAATACTGGAATCAATGATGCTAAGAAAGATCAACACTTTAAGCGAAGAGAGGGAACTTTCGCCAACGCATTAGTATGGATTTAGGAAAACAAAATCCAACAATCCATCCTTAGCTGCTTCATAATAATATCAGCCCACAAAGGTTGTTGGAAGAAACATATGCTCACTCTCTAGCTTAGGAGATAGCAGCAAGACGTGTGGAGGAACACATCAAAAGACTTTGGGAATATTACCTGAAATGGGGCTTGAAAGTCAATACTAATGAGACTGAGCTTATATGTTTCCGTAATCCAATGACGATTATCAGCGGAAGAAGAAAACTAACCCTTGTAAGGAGGAGCAGGAACAAAAAGATATACCTTTCGAACGGCTCGACGATTTTGCCAAAGAAGACAACGAATTACCTTGGCATAAACTTTGGCGAAAAGTTTAAGTTCAACGACCGCGCAAAAGCCATCCTTAAACGGGCAAGCTTTGCTCTTCACCTTGTTAACCCACTTCTAAGAAGGAAAAGTGGGCTTAGCCAGGGTACCAAGCTACTTATCTATAAGCAACTCATTAAGCCGGTTATTACATATGACTATCCGAATGGTTTACGATTTCACCGAGAATCATGGAAAAAATTCGAAAATTCGAAAGGAAGTTTCTCCGTTCCTGCACCGGACTATATCGTTATCCAACTACTCTAAAACATCAGAGGAATGAGGGGCTGTACGAAGCAGCAAAAGTCCCATCAATTGATACGATCATGATGCAGCTCTCAGCCAAATTAATACAAAACCTTAATAACCACCCAAATCAGGGAATGCAGGAGCACCTTCATCCTTCATCCTCCACCCGACGATAGATACCTCAGCGTCACTACTATCATTAATCCGGACGTTGAAGACATCATATATAACGATGTAACACCGTTCTATAAAAAAAATATTAGCGGACATTAGAGGCTAAAATTCCGCTGCTTCTGCAGAAATTTTAGTATAAATAAGCTTAATTAAAAGAAAAAAGAAAACATATATAAAATAAATAAATAAATTTTAATTAACATGCAATAGATTAAGAAAACAACCATATTGTAAAACAAAATGTATTCCCGTCAATAGATCTACTTCGGGCCCCTATTGTTGAACCGACAATTTAATTTTAGTTATTAGTCTATCTGTAAGTCAAACTGTAAATATATTTTAGGCGTAAATAAAAAAAAAATCTTAATCTCTCTCTCACGGGGTTATTTATTTCTTTCACACACGAAATAGAACCCGCACGGCGAGAGCGTACGAAAAGAAGAAAAGCATTTGATGCAATAATCCCAGAATTGGAACCATATCGAAAAAAATCAAATGTTGTGGAACTCCTACAACCTCTTCATGATTGTTCACGCTATGCAGTGCCAACTAATTTGAAGTCAATACAGCAATTAGTAGATCTCTCTTGAATGCTTTCTCACTTTTAAATATATTTAACACTCCTATGTGAGTAGGTTTCAATAGTAAAATCTTGAAAGACGATACCCCAAAACAAAATGTTTCATATTTAACTCCTTTAAATTTCTCTCCGACAAATTTATCGGTAGTTCTAGAAACCATGATTCAAAGTCATAAAAATTGCAAGGGAATGTAACCAAGAGTACATGCAAATAACTTACGAATTGGCAATTGCGAAAGTCGAAAAGTCAAGATTCGAATACCTTTTTATTAATCTAGGCACATCATGATGACCTATTTCAAAGCCATCGGAAAGTTTATAGATTATTCTGGATTAGCTTATACATATAATGGTGTATAGCGAACTTCTGGCAAATGGTTTGGTAACTGGATTTACAGTTGGAAAACATTTCAATCGATGCAAGAGACAACATCCTTTAATGACATTGGGCCTTAAAGTCTTGCATTTTGAAACTTTATTACAGAAGGAGAAAATAGAAATTGGGGATGATGTAATGAATTATCTTAATAGCTTTTACTGTACTCAGACAATAGCTCCTACTATCGACGATCTTGACCTAGTAAAATTGTTAAAAAAATATAGCGAATATCAAGAAGCAACGCCTAATGGACAATTTGGCAAAACACCACAATTCTACATGGTTTATATTAATCTTGTTAATTACTATCTAATTTTGACGCGTAGCATTTGTACCGCAGATTTTGGACTATTTAAATACATTTTGCCGGAAATCGCAAATTTGTTCTGTCTTTCCTATCATCCCAAAGTTTTAAAGTGCGTATTAATCGTTGCTCTTCAGATAATAAATTAATTAATGTTGGAGTTTCACAAGGGTCTGTTCTGGCTCCAGTCTTGTATAACATACACACTTCCGATTTCCCCAATCTGACAAACTGTAGTATCGCCCGGTTCGCAGACGACACTTGCATTTACTCATCTGATGCAATTGGTTTCAATGTTGAAACGAACCTGCAATCAACTATACATGGTTTCGCATCATACTATATTAACTGGAAAATCAAAATTAATGCTTCTAAGACTCAGGCTATTTTTTTTCCAGATTGAGTGGAAATCGAATGGAAAGTATCTTGGTATATATATTGTTTAGACAAACACTTGACCTTCAATCTTCACGTGCAAGAAGGAATTAAAAAGGTCAACATAACCATAAGAATTCTTTAAAATTTCATATGCAGAAATTCGAAATTGAATGACCCAAATAAATTACTGATTTTTTAAGGCTTGCGTCACTTGCGTAAACTTCAGACAACCCAAAACAAATTACTAAAAATGATCCTAAATCTGCCTTGGTTTTTCTCTACAAAAGAACCAAATGAAATAGCTAATATAGAAATGGTAAAAAATAGAATTGAAAAGCTTTTTCACCAATATAATATTTCGTGTTTATCCTCTAACGACGTAATGTTAAGCTTAGCATCATAGTGAATTCAAAAAATTTTTTGTTCTTAGTTTAGTTCAACTAATCATATATTTATTTCTTGTATTTATTTATTTATTTATTTATTTTTTATGTTTTTTTTTTGCTTTACTTATTTTGTTTGTTTATTTATTCTTATTTATTCATTTCTTTATTTAGCTATTTATTTATTTAATTTTCTATTTACTGTTTATCTAGTTATTTTTTATTTTTCCTTTTTTTGCTTTATTTATTTTGTTCTTTATTTATTTATTTATTTATTTATTTATCTTATTTATTATTTATTTATTTTTTATTTATATATATATTTTTTAGCTATTAATTAAATAGTACTTAAAGTTTGTACTTGTAAACCCAGTTTTACAACCACTTCTCTTTTCTCCCTAAAGATATCGAAACTTATAGATATAGAACTTATTTTAGTGAACAATACCTGGATATTCAATACACCAAGCGAAACCACGGTGTTCATAATTTGTGAAAAAAATCGAGATGAAGTGATTGTAAGCAACACGGGTATCATTCATGTGGCACCAAAATGTGTCATTCAATCAAAATTAGTACGATTGGAAGCGAAACTGTTCAAGGAAACGAGAATTGTGGTTCACTTCAGCAAATCAGTCGCTACAACTGACACTTCGGTATCAACTCAGGCTCCAGTTTATTTCATTCGTTATCCCGCTGAATAGGGATCTAATAAAGGTGTCAATACTCAATCATCGAGAGGCATCCGAAGCGCTCAACCGGATACACGAACACAACTGGAAGACTATCAAACAACATCAATATTGGACAATTGGGTATTGCTCAGTATTTGCAGTCGCTGTGATTATCATCTGTATACTGGCTGTGATACTTAAATACGGAAATTGACGAGCTAGGATTGACCACTCTGCCAACATTGACTTATGAGAACACAAGAACATACCTGATCATCGTTTTAAGGTTACTTAGCAAACAATGCTGTAGGAGGCAAAATGTTGATGAAATCTTTAAAAAATGTGAATGCATAATAATCATAATCATCAAATTTCCTAGCACACTAAACGAATGCCTTATGTATTTTGCAACACAAGCAACTTTGTAAACTGAACTTTTCCACCTGCCATACTTTTTGTATGCAATATGTTAGCAATATGTGTGTATAAAAGAAACTGCAATAGAGAACATTTTATCATTACGTTGTGATCAATTAAACCAAGCCTTTTATTTACTTAATGTAAGGCTGCATTAGGCAATCAATATAATATATATACTAGAATCTAAAGTGAATTAGATTTTCACCGAGCAAAGGTCATTAAAGCTTTTGCGTCAAAAAACAGGTTTTTTCAAAAAAGAATGTTTCGTTCACGGACCATATTGCTTATTAATGAATATGTATAAGCAAATTGCATTGACTTTTACATTTTAACTCCGAAATTAGACATTTCGTGTGATACAATCTAATAAATAAAGAAACATCTGTTTTGTCACTTTTGACAACAGAATTTCAAGGTTTATAGTAAGGAAGTAGGTAACATATTTCTCCCAGTTATAAACTATATTAAGGCTAGGAGGTTTCCCTATAGGAAAACTTAACTGCTAAGAGGTTACATAAGTCACTGCAACCACGTCCAAAACGATATGATCGTAAAGCGATCGTGAATACCAGAATCCTTATTTTGGAGAAGTGGATATAGCGTAGCCAATACCGAAAAGGATGGAAGGCCATCAGAAGGCTGACAGAAAGTCTTATTTTACCATGAATATATATTGTATATTTTTTTCGCCCGCACGGCTTTTTCGTTGTAAAAAAAAGTAATGCTCTAATGGAAAATGATATTCATATTTCAATACCCCCTTTTCATCGCCATCAGGAAACTGCAAAAACAAAACTCTACGGAGTGCGGTAGTATCTCTGCCTGAAACAATGGATATCGAGATATACAATATGCGGATTTTTCTGAAGACTAACCGAAACAGTTGGGCCAACACAACCGTTCAGGCAAACCCTAGAGTTGAGTAATGGCAACGAATTTATTATCTTTCTTGCCGTCAACGATGAGTAAGCAATTGAATAAATATCCGACCCATGATCTGACCAGGACATATAGCAGAGGAAGTTCATCAGCATTGCGGTGTATAATGCTGTACACTCTCTTGACGTCACGGAACAAAATGTAGGTCATCATCGCCTCCTTTTTTAAACTCCCACAGTGGGCAGCCCCTAGAAATTAGGAAGAAAAAAAAGATAACAACGTCATTAAATGCTTGCAGACTAGAAAATAATACATGGGCACCACTTTCATTAAATACATACCATTTGCAATTAGTACCAACCTTCAAAAAATGGGTTCAAATCAATTTCGTGTGTTGATTTATCATTGCTTTTTGATGGGAAAAAATGCAGCCGATGCAAAGAAATGGCTTGATAAGTGTTACCCGCACCCTGCACCAGCCGAACGAACCATTCGCAAGTGGATTGAAAAATTTAAAAGTGGTCATACAAGCACCGAAGATGATGCACGCAGTGGACGTTCAAAAGAGGCTGTTTCAGATGAAAACATCAAAAAAGTCCACAAAATGATTACGAATGACCGTAAAGTGAAGTTGATCGAGATAGCTGAGGCTCTGAAGATATTAAAAGAGCGTGTTGGATATATCTTACACGAATATTTGGAAATGCGAAAGCTCTGTTTAAAGTGGGTGCCGCGTTTGCTCACAATCGACCAAAAACAACAACGTGTTGATGATTCAGAGGAGTGTTTAAAGCTCTTCAACCGCAATAAAGTATGTCGGTATGTGACAATGGATGAAACTTGGCTCCATCACTTCACACCAGAGTCAAGTCTGCAGTCAACTGAGTGACGAGCAGGCGACGAACCTCGTCCAAAACGACCAAAAACTCAACAGTCGGCTGGCAAGGTTATGGCTTCTTTATGGCTATGGTTTCTAATAGGACCATATACAAAAAATTAAAAGAACAAGAACAAACTGGAACAGAATAAATAATCACTCAACAAGAAAGTTCCTCATCATCACTGGATCACTGGAAAGATTACTTCGACTTTGAATCCATCGTAAGGATGATCTACTCCTTCCACCAATTTGACAAGTCGTAACATTTAGCGCCCTTAGGGAACAAATCCGTTAAGAACTGGAAATAAGGATAAGCTAGTCATCCCTTTGGAGGTATCTTGAAGTCTGTTCGTATTTAGGCAGACATGCCAAATTTCAGTGCGATACTGTCTTTAGTTTTGTTTTGATAGCTGATTGTTGTTGACGTGTTTGGCATCATGTTGAGCATGGACAAAAACGATTTTCGTTCTCTCATAAAACATTATTTTTTGAGGGGCAAAACGGCGAAGGAAACAAAAGAAAAGTTGGATAAAAATTATTGGGCTAATGCTCCGTCAGATTACACCGTCAAATATTGGTTTCAAGAGTTTCGTGGTGGCCGCAACTCCACTACCGATCAAGTCTGCAGCAGCAGGCCCTCCGATGCGGTTACAGAGGACAATGTCAAAAAAATACATGAAATGGTGTTAGCTGACCGGAAAGTGAAGGTGCGCGATACAGATACCACAAAGATTTGTACTGAGCGCATACGCCATATTTTGGGCAATATTCTGAATATGAAAAAGTTATCCTGGCACTGGATGCCGCGCATACTCACTCCTGACCAAAAACACGAAATCGAGAGCACTTTGAAAGAGTGGACTTGCGTCGATTGGTAACTGTTGATGAAACTTGGATCCACTATTAAACACCAAAGAACAGAATGAGTGCCCGGCAACGAACTGAAGCCGGCACGAGTGCTCCGAAGCGGCCAAGGGAGGCTCGATGGGTCAGAAAGGTTATGGCGTCGGTTTTCTGGGATTGTCATGACATACTCTTCGTGGACTTCCTCGAAAAAGGAAAAACCATCAACAGCGAGTATTACTGTGCATTATTGGAGCGATTGAAGGCCGATATCGCTGCAAACGTCCTCATATGAAGCATTCTTGCATTTTGCAAGACAATGCACCGGCGCACAAGAGCATCGTAACCACAGCTAAAATGGCTCATCAATAAAAAAATCAGCTCACGCGAGGAAATCATCGACGTCAGAGAGGAGTATTTTGCCGACCTTCCGGAAAATTGCGTTTCGGACGGGATAAAGGAGTTGGAAAATCGCTGGAATAAGTGTATCAAACTAAAAGGATATCAAATTGAATAAAATAAAAAAAATTAAAAAAATTTTTTTTTTCATTCCCAAGGAGGTTACTTTTTACCCCACCTAGTAAAATCATGTGGGAGGAAAATGACATTTTTTAGCCATTTTTCATCGAAACTATCAAAAAATTAATTCCTATGGGCTTCATCCTATAGGAAATTTAATTTTCAATAAAAAAGTATATAGGTATGTCAAAAATTTCAAAACATACAACTCTGGGTGTAGCAATTAAGACTTTGACCAGTAGCAAAAAAATCATTATATTGTCAATAGATACGGCCATTGTTGCAGCTACAATACATTGGAAGAATTGGAAACGTAAATGACTTTTGCATCTACTAGTCGATTCATTATTTGTCCAGAAGATGTAGTGCTTTCATCAACATTGTGTGCAAGAGTGGCCTATGATAATTTCGACCGATTCGTTGACACTTGCAGAGGAAAAGACACTTTAAACCATACAGTTGGCATCATTTTTCGGAGATATTTTGAAAACAGTGGTATTTTTACCGAGGAAAATGGCGTTCCCTACGATTGTGAAAGTGATCATGTGAATGAAATAGAACCTTGATTTTAGATTTTCATTCATTTTCAGTTCTCGGACTATATACTAAATACCTATAGAAGAAATAATCTGCCCACCTAGAGGCCAACAACTTACATATATATAGCAGCAGAAAGGATACGGGACAACAATCAGCCCGAAATTTATTACTGACTAAATGGGTAAGGAGAGGGAGAAGGCTGCAGCACAGGCGGTCTACGACAGGTTTGTGGTTTCTTGTCGCAAACAAGTGGAAGTTTTTGATGTGAGCTTTGCTGCTCAAATTCACAATGATCACGATGATCATTCAGAAGGGAATGAGAAAGACATGGAAGCAGAGGCAGAGGACGATGGCAGCGAAGTCAATGACGACTATTCGGATGAAGAAGACATGACTACTTCCGAAGAGCAGTTTCCTGCGATTCAGGCAAAGAAGCGCAAGAAATCGGCAACTCCACCACCAACACCATCAGCACCAAAATCTGCCATCGCAACAATACCTTTAGCAGCAACGGCACCTTCAAAAACAGCAAATTCCTCAGCAGCAACAACACTTCCAAGAGCAACAACACTTTCAACGGCAACAACACCTCTAGCAATAATGATACAACCGTCATCAAAGGCACATCAATTCCCCACAAACTACACCAAAACCCCAAAAAAACATGACATCATGCCTCCCATAATTTGTTTCCAGCTTAACGTTTTTGACCTGACCCGGTATGCAAAGCCTCTAAGACTTATAAAATAGATATATAATATATACATCATAAAATCAGTTATAACAACAACAACAAAAGACGGACACAATAAAATAAAAATTATCTAGCCAACAAAAAAAACAGAATTCAATACATATACCGCGAAGGAGGACAAAAAATTGTTGCTGGTCCTGAAGGGTATACACCACTCCTTTCTAGTAGATGAAATAAAATTTTCAACAACTTCGTAAACAAAGTTGTTAAGGGCAGTGATCTTCCTGCCATATATGCAAAGACACTTCTACTCAACCAAAAGGTATTTTGGGATAAAATTCAAGGCAACCGGCTTAACCCAATGCCGTAATTGGCAAGTTTGGACACGTCGCCAGCAACTGCGGCATGCGATATAGATGTGTTAAGTGCCAACACGATCACCCTCCAGAAAATTGCCCAAGGACTGGAGCAAACATAAAGGACGAAGCAGTGTACTGTGCAACCTGCAAACAAGACGGCCACCCAGCAAATTACAAAGGGTGCCCTAAATATAAAGAAAAGCTGATAGTAAAGAGCAAGCAAACGGAGAAAAAGAAGGAACAACACCGGTTTGCTGTTTCTTCCGACACAGCTGGACTGAGCTTTGCCGAAGCAGCTGCCCTACACAACAACAGCAAAACCAAGAATGCAACCAGCAACATCCAACATCTTCGACGATACCAAGAGGTATCATCACCACAAAGAGTAGCCATCTAACATTGGCTTAGCGATTACAACCATATGCACTCTTTAGTAGTAATGTCACAGCCAACAAAAACGTTTTTCAGGACTCCATCAATGTGAGCGATTCTGATCACCTGGCGGTTGAGCTAAGAATCCGCTTGAACCAAAATATACTTCTGCAAAGGCCACCCGTTTTAAAAACGACATCGAAGCAGAGCTTCGATTGCCAATTCAGATAAGCAGCCTGACAAATGAGGAAGTTGATAGCAACATTGACCATCTACAGACAGCGATAAAAGGCAGAAAAAGCCATTAACAAGCAAAGACAAATATGGGAACCTTTCCCAACACATCCAAGCCATATATCGCCACAGAAAATGGTTACGGAATCGCTTCCGGAGAATCTTCCACCGGGCCTGGAACAGAACGAACGAAGTGTACTTAACTCTCAACTCGCAACTCACCTGTATAAATATAATGTTTCGGCGGGCGATAAAATATCACCGTGAAGAAGACTTCCGAAGAAGGCACCAAGACATTAGGCCAGGACCCGATGCTTTTAAAAAAAATCAACCGGCTAATTAGGAAACCAAGTTGTATTCCGGAAAATCTAAACATTGGATCGCAGACACCTCTCCAGAGGAAAAAGCAGAAGCTTTCGAAAATTATTTTGATGCTAGTTTCACGGACCACCCCCCAGTGCATCTCCCAGATTTCATCACTGAAATTGAAACGCGTGTCTTCCAATTTACAAACTATTCCAATCGGATCACGGAATTCAGTGGAACTATTCACACGAACAACCCCTCTAATGCTGATATATTCACTAAATTTGAGGAAGTAAAAGATATAATCCAAAGCGGCAACTCTAAAACATCGGCTGGAAATGACCAGAGATCTAACTTTTTGCTAAAAAAGATACCAAGCCTGGCATTGCTTCTCCTGACTATTATATTCAATACTGTATCAACAACAGCTACTTTCCTTCCTGTTATAAAATAGCTTAAGTTGTTCCAGTTCCAAAAAAAATGAGTCGGTGCAACGTTGAGGGTTATAGACCCATTGCTCTACTGTGCTGGGTAAGCAAAATACTGGAATCAATGATGCTAAGAAAGATCAACACTTTAAGCGAAGAGAGGGAACTTTCGCCAACGCATTAGTATGGATTTAGGAAAACAAAATCCAACAATCCATCCTTAGCTGCTTCATAATAATGTTACCAAATGTCTAAAAAAAAAAAAAAATTTAAAAACTATTAAAGCTGGGGTACCATAGGGCTCGAGACTAGGATCAGTCCTTTTTTAACCTCTACAGAGCGGATCAGCCCACAAAGGTTGTTGGAAGAAACATATGCTCACTCTCTAGCTTAGGAGATAGCAGCAAGACGTGTGGAGGAACACATCAAAAGACTTTGGGAATATTACCTGAAATGGGGCTTGAAAGTCAATACTAATGAGACTGAGCTTATATGTTTCCGTAATCCAATGACGATTATCAGCGGAAGAAGAAAACTAACCCTTGTAAGGAGGAGCAGGAACAAAAAGATACACCTTTCGAACGGCTCGACGATTTTGCCAAAGAAGACAACGAATTACCTTGGCATAAACTTTGGCGAAAAGTTTAAGTTCAACGACCGCGCAAAAGCCATCCTTAAACGGGCAAGCTTTGCTCTTCACCTTGTTAACCCACTTCTAAGAAGGAAAAGTGGGCTTAGCCAGGGTACCAAGCTACTTATCTATAAGCAACTCATTAAGCTGGTTATTCCATATGACTATCCGAATGGTTTACGATTTCACCGAGAATCATGGAAAAAATTCGAAAATTCGAAAGGAAGTTTCTCCGTTCCTGCACCGTACTATATCGTTATCCAACTACTCTAAAACATCAGAGGAATGATTGGCTGTACGAAGCAGCATAAGTCCCATCAATTGATACGATCATGATGCAGCTCTCAGCCAAATTAATACAAAACCTTAATAACCACCCAAATCAGGGAATGCAGGAGCACCTTCATCCTTCATCCTCCACCCGACGACAGATACCTCAGCGTCACAGCTATCATTAATCCGGACGTTGAAGACATCATATATAACGATGTAACACCGTTATATAGAAAAAATATTAGCGGACATTAGAGGCTAAAATTCCGCTGCTTCTGCAGAAAATTTAGTATAAATAAGCTTAATTAAAAGAAAAAAGAAAACATATATAAAATAAATAAATAAATTTTAATTAACATGCAATAGATTAAGAAAACAACCATATTGTAAAACAAAATGTATTCCCGTCAATAGATCTACTTCGGGCCCCTATTGTTGAACCGACAATTTAATTTTAGTTATTAGTCTATCTGTAAGTCAAACTGTAAATATATTTTAGGCGTAAATAAAAAAAAAGATCTTAATCTCTCTCTCACGGGGTTATTTATTTCTTTCACACACGAAATAGAACCCGCACGGCGAGAACGTACGAAAAGAAGAAAAGCATTTGATGCAATAATCCCAGAATTGGAACCATATCCCAAAAAATCAAATGTTGTGGAACTCCTACAACCTCTTCATGATTGTTCACGCTATGCAGTGCCAACTAATTTGAAGTCAATACAGCAATTAGTAGATCTCTCTTGAATGCTTTCTCACTTTTAAATATATTTAACACTCCTATGTGAGTAGGTTTCAATAGTAAAATCTTGAAAGACGATACCCCAAAACAAAATGTTTCATATTTAACTCCTTTAAATTTCTCTCCGACAAATTTATCGGTAGTTCTAGAAACCATGATTCAAAGTCATAAAAATTGCAAGGGAATGTAACCAAGAGTACATGCAAATAACTTACGAATTGGCAATTGCGAAAGTCGAAAAGTCAAGATTCGAATACCTTTTTATTAATCTAGGCACATCATGATGACCTATTTCAAAGCCATCGGAAAGTTTATAGATTATTCTGGATTAGCTTATACATATAATGGTGTATAGCGAACTTCTGGCAAATGGTTTGGTAACTGGATTTACAGTTGGAAAACATTTCAATCGATGCAAGAGACAACATCCTTTAATGACATTGGGCCTTAAAGTCTTGCATTTTGAAACTTTATTACAGAAGGAGAAAATAGAAATTGGGGATGATGTAATGAATTATCTTAATAGCTTTTACTGTACTCAGACAATAGCTCCTACTATCGACGATCTTGACCTAGTAAAATTGTTAAAAAAATATAGCGAATATCAAGAAGCAACGCCTAATGGACAATTTGGCAAAACACCACAATTCTACATGGTTTATATTAATCTTGTTAATTACTATCTAATTTTGACGCGTAGCATTTGTACCGCAGATTTTGGACTATTTAAATACATTTTGCCGGAAATCGCAAATTTGTTCTGTCTTTCCTATCATCCCAAAGTTTTAAAGTGCGTATTAATCGTTGCTCTTCAGATAATAAATTAATTAATGTTGGAGTTTCACAAGGGTCTGTTCTGGCTCCAGTCTTGTATAACATACACACTTCCGATTTCCCCAATCTGACAAACTGTAGTATCGCCCGGTTCGCAGACGACACTTGCATTTACTCATCTGATGCAATTGGTTTCAATGTTGAAACGAACCTGCAATCAACTATACATGGTTTCGCATCATACTATATTAACTGGAAAATCAAAATTAATGCTTCTAAGACTCAGGCTATTTTTTTTCCAGATTGAGTGGAAATCGAATGGAAAGTATCTTGGTATATATATTGTTTAGACAAACACTTGACCTTCAATCTTCACGTGCAAGAAGGAATTAAAAAGGTCAACATAACCATAAGAATTCTTTAAAATTTCATATGCAGAAATTCGAAATTGAATGACCCAAATAAATTACTGATTTTTTAAGGCTTGCGTCACTTGCGTAAACTTCAGACAACCCAAAACAAATTACTAAAAATGATCCTAAATCTGCCTTGGTTTTTCTCTACAAAAGAACCAAATGAAATAGCTAATATAGAAATGGTAAAAAATAGAATTGAAAAGCTTTTTCACCAATATAATATTTCGTGTTTATCCTCTAACGACGTAATGTTAAGCTTAGCATCATAGTGAATTCAAAAAATTTTTTGTTCTTAGTTTAGTTCAACTAATCATATATTTATTTCTTGTATTTATTTATTTATTTATTTATTTTTTATGTTTTTTTTTTGCTTTACTTATTTTGTTTGTTTATTTATTCTTATTTATTCATTTCTTTATTTAGCTATTTATTTATTTAATTTTCTATTTACTGTTTATCTAGTTATTTTTTATTTTTCCTTTTTTTGCTTTATTTATTTTGTTCTTTATTTATTTATTTATTTATTTATTTATCTTATTTATTATTTATTTATTTTTTATTTATATATATATTTTTTAGCTATTAATTAAATAGTACTTAAAGTTTGTACTTGTAAACCCAGTTTTACAACCACTTCTCTTTTCTCCCTAAAGATATCGAAACTTATAGATATAGAACTTATTTTAGTGAACAATACCTGGATATTCAATACACCAAGCGAAACCACGGTGTTCATAATTTGTGAAAAAAATCGAGATGAAGTGATTGTAAGCAACACGGGTATCATTCATGTGGCACCAAAATGTGTCATTCAATCAAAATTAGTACGATTGGAAGCGAAACTGTTCAAGGAAACGAGAATTGTGGTTCACTTCAGCAAATCAGTCGCTACAACTGACACTTCGGTATCAACTCAGGCTCCAGTTTATTTCATTCGTTATCCCGCTGAATAGGGATCTAATAAAGGTGTCAATACTCAATCATCGAGAGGCATCCGAAGCGCTCAACCGGATACACGAACACAACTGGAAGACTATCAAACAACATCAATATTGGACAATTGGGTATTGCTCAGTATTTGCAGTCGCTGTGATTATCATCTGTATACTGGCTGTGATACTTAAATACGGAAATTGACGAGCTAGGATTGACCACTCTGCCAACATTGACTTATGAGAACACAAGAACATACCTGATCATCGTTTTAAGGTTACTTAGCAAACAATGCTGTAGGAGGCAAAATGTTGATGAAATCTTTAAAAAATGTGAATGCATAATAATCATAATCATCAAATTTCCTAGCACACTAAACGAATGCCTTATGTATTTTGCAACACAAGCAACTTTGTAAACTGAACTTTTCCACCTGCCATACTTTTTGTATGCAATATGTTAGCAATATGTGTGTATAAAAGAAACTGCAATAGAGAACATTTTATCATTACGTTGTGATCAATTAAACCAAGCCTTTTATTTACTTAATGTAAGGCTGCATTAGGCAATCAATATAATATATATACTAGAATCTAAAGTGAATTAGATTTTCACCGAGCAAAGGTCATTAAAGCTTTTGCGTCAAAAAACAGGTTTTTTCAAAAAAGAATGTTTCGTTCACGGACCATATTGCTTATTAATGTATATGTATAAGCAAATTGCATTGACTTTTAAATTTTAACTCCGAAATTAGACATTTCGTGTGATACAATCTAATAAATAAAGAAACATCTGTTTTGTCACTTTTGACAACAGAATTTCAAGGTTTATAGTAAGGAAGTAGGTAACATATTTCTCCCAGTTATAAACTATATTAAGGCTAGGAGGTTTCCCTATAGGAAAACTTAACTGCTAAGAGGTTACATAAGTCACTGCAACCACGTCCAAAACGATATGATCGTAAAGCGATCGTGAATACCAGAATCCTTATTTTGGAGAAGTGGATATAGCGTAGCCAATACCGAAAAGGATGGAAGGCCATCAGAAGGCTGACAGAAAGTCTTATTTTACCATGAATATATATTGTATATTTTTTTCGCCCGCACGGCTTTTTCGTTGTAAAAAAAAGTAATGCTCTAATGGAAAATGATATTCATATTTCAATACCCCCTTTTCATCGCCATCAGGAAACTGCAAAAACAAAACTCTACGGAGTGCGGTAGTATCTCTGCCTGAAACAATGGATATCGAGATATACAATATGCGGATTTTTCTGAAGACTAACCGAAACAGTTGGGCCAACACAACCGTTCAGGCAAACTCTAGAGTTGAGTAATGGCAACGAATTTATTATCTTTCTTGCCGTCAACGATGAGTAAGCAATTGAATAAATATCCGACCCATGATCTGACCAGGACATATAGCAGAGGAAGTTCATCAGCATTGCGGTGTATAATGCTGTACACTCTCTTGACGTCACGGAACAAAATGTAGGTCATCATCGCCTCCTTTTTTAAACTCCCACAGTGGGCAGCCCCTAGAAATTAGAAAGAAAAAAAAGATAACAACGTCATTAAATGCTTGCAGACTAGAAAATAATACATGGGCACCACTTTCATTAAATACATACCATTTGCAATTAGTACCAACCTTCAAAAAATGGATTCAAATCAATTTCGTGTGTTGATTTATCATTGCTTTTTGATGGGAAAAAATGCAGCCGATGCAAAGAAATGGCTTGATAAGTGTTACCCGCACCCTGCACCAGCCGAACGAACCATTCGCAAGTGGATTGAAAAATTTAAAAGTGGTCATACAAGCACCGAAGATGATGCAGGCAGTGGACGTTCAAAAGAGGCTGTTTCAGATGAAAACATCAAAAAAGTCCACAAAATGATTACGAATGACCGTAAAGTGAAGTTGATCGAGATAGCTGAGGCTCTGAAGATATTAAAAGAGCGTGTTGGATATATCTTACACGAATATTTGGAAATCCGAAAGCTCTGTTTAAAGTGGGTGCCGCGTTTGCTCACAATCGACCAAAAACAACAACGTGTTGATGATTCAGAGGAGTGTTTAAAGCTCTTCAACCGCAATAAAGTATGTCGGTATGTAACAATGGATGAAACTTGGCTCCATCACTTCACACCAGAGTCAAGTCTGCAGTCAACTGAGTGACGAGCAGGCGACGAACCTCGTCCAAAACGACCAAAAACTCAACAGTCGGCTGGCAAGGTTATGGCTTCTTTATGGCTATGGTTTCTAATAGGACCATATACAAAAAATTAAAAGAACAAGAACAAACTGGAACAGAATAAATAATCACTCAACAAGAAAGTTCCTCATCATCACTGGATCACTGGAAAGATTACTTCGACTTTGAATCCATCGTAAGGATGATCTACTCCTTCCACCAATTTGACAAGTCGTAACATTTAGCGCCCTTAGGGAACAAATCCGTTAAGAACTGGAAATAAGGATAAGCTAGTCATCCCTTTGGAGGTATCTTGAAGTCTGTTCGTATTTAGGCAGACATGCCAAATTTCAGTGCGATACTGTCTTTAGTTTTGTTTTGATAGCTGATTGTTGTTGACGTGTTTGGCATCATGTTGAGCATGGACAAAAACGATTTTCGTTCTCTCATAAAACATTATTTTTTGAGGGGCAAAACGGCGAAGGAAACAAAAGAAAAGTTGGATAAAAATTATTGGGCTAATGCTCCGTCAGATTACACCGTCAAATATTGGTTTCAAGAGTTTCGTGGTGGCCGCAACTCCACTACCGATCAAGTCTGCAGCAGCAGGCCCTCCGATGCGGTTACAGAGGACAATGTCAAAAAAATACATGAAATGGTGTTAGCTGACCGGAAAGTGAAGGTGCGCGATACAGATACCACAAAGATTTGTACTGAGCGCATACGCCATATTTTGGGCAATATTCTGAATATGAAAAAGTTATCCTGGCACTGGATGCCGCGCATACTCACTCCTGACCAAAAACACGAAATCGAGAGCACTTCGAAAGAGTGGACTTGCGTCGATTGGTAACTGTTGATGAAACTTGGATCCACTATTAAACACCAAAGAACAGAATGAGTGCCCGGCAACGAACTGAAGCCGGCACGAGTGCTCCGAAGCGGCCAAGGGAGGCTCGATGGGTCAGAAAGGTTATGGCGTCGGTTTTCTGGGATTGTCATGACATACTCTTCGTGGACTTCCTCGAAAAAGGAAAAACCATCAACAGCGAGTATTACTGTGCATTATTGGAGCGATTGAAGGCCGATATCGCTGCAAACGTCCTCATATGAAGCATTCTTGCATTTTGCAAGACAATGCACCGGCGCACAAGAGCATCGTAACCACAGCTAAAATGGCTCATCAATAAAAAAATCAGCTCACGCGAGGAAATCATCGACGTCAGAGAGGAGTATTTTGCCGACCTTCCGGAAAATTGCGTTTCGGACGGGATAAAGGAGTTGGAAAATCGCTGGAATAAGTGTATCAAACTAAAAGGATATCAAATTGAATAAAATAAAAAAAATTAAAAAAAATTTTTTTTTTCATTCCCAAGGAGGTTACTTTTTACCCCACCTAGTAAAATCATGTGGGAGGAAAATGACATTTTTTAGCCATTTTTCATCGAAACTATCAAAAAATTAATTCCTATGGGCTTCATCCTATAGGAAATTTAATTTTCAATAAAAAAGTATATAGGTATGTCAAAAATTTCAAAACATACAACTCTGGGTGTAGCAATTAAGACTTTGACCAGTAGCAAAAAAATCATTATATTGTCAATAGATACGGCCATTGTTGCAGCTACAATACATTGGAAGAATTGGAAACGTAAATGACTTTTGCATCTACTAGTCGATTCATTATTTGTCCAGAAGATGTAGTGCTTTCATCAACATTGTGTGCAAGAGTGGCCTATGATAATTTCGACCGATTCGTTGACACTTGCAGAGGAAAAGACACTTTAAACCATACAGTTGGCATCATTTTTCGGAGATATTTTGAAAACAGTGGTATTTTTACCGAGGAAAATGGCGTTCCCTACGATTGTGAAAGTGATCATGTGAATGAAATAGAACCTTCATTTTAGATTTTCATTCATTTTCAGTTCTCGGACTATATACTAAATACCTATAGAAGAAATAATCTGCCCACCTAGAGGCCAACAACTTACATATATATAGCAGCAGAAAGGATACGGGACAACAATCAGCCCGAAATTTATTACTGACTAAATGGGTAAGGAGAGGGAGAAGGCTGCAGCACAGGCGGTCTACGACAGGTTTGTGGTTTCTTGTCGCAAACAAGTGGAAGTTTTTGATGTGAGCTTTGCTGCTCAAATTCACAATGATCACGATGATCATTCAGAAGGGAATGAGAAAGACATGGAAGCAGAGGCAGAGGACGATGGCAGCGAAGTCAATGACGACTATTCGGATGAAGAAGACATGACTACTTCCGAAGAGCAGTTTCCTGCGATTCAGGCAAAGAAGCGCAAGAAATCGGCAACTCCACCACCAACACCATCAGCACCAAAATCTGCCATCGCAACAATACCTTTAGCAGCAACGGCACCTTCAAAAACAGCAAATTCCTCAGCAGCAACAACACTTCCAAAAGCAACAACACTTTCAACGGCAACAACACCTCTAGCAATAATGATACAACCGTCATCAAAGGCACATCAATTCCCCACAAACTACACCAAAACCCCAAAAAAACATGACATCATGCCTCCCATAATTTGTTTCCAGCTTAACGTTTTTGACCTGACCCGGTATGCAAAGCCTCTAAGACTTATAAAATAGATATATAATATATACATCATAAAATCAGTTATAACAACAACAACAAAAGACGGACACAATAAAATAAAAATTATCTAGCCAACAAAAAAAACAGAATTCAATACATATACCGCGAAGGAGGACAAAAAATTGTTGCTGGTCCTGAAGGGTATACACCACTCCTTTCTAGTAGATGAAATAAAATTTTCAACAACTTCGTAAACAAAGTTGTTAAGGGCAGTGATCTTCCTGCCATATATGCAAAGACACTTCTACTCAACCAAAAGGTATTTTGGGATAAAATTCAAGGCAACCGGCTTAACCCAATGCCGTAATTGGCAAGTTTGGACACGTCGCCAGCAACTGCGGCATGCGATATAGATGTGTTAAGTGCCAACACGATCACCCTCCAGAAAATTGCCCAAGGACTGGAGCAAACATAAAGGACGAAGCAGTGTACTGTGCAACCTGCAAACAAGACGGCCACCCAGCAAATTACAAAGGGTGCCCTAAATATAAAGAAAAGCTGATAGTAAAGAGCAAGCAAACGGAGAAAAAGAAGGAACAACACCGGTTTGCTGTTTCTTCCGACACAAGGAAGATCACAGCTGGACTGAGCTTTGCCGAAGCAGCTGCCCTACACAACAACAGCAAAACCAAGAATGCAACCAGCAACATCCAACATCTTCGACGATACCAAGAGGTATCATCACCACAAAGAGTAGCCATCTAACATTGGCTTAGCGATTACAACCATATGCACTCTTTAGTAGTAATGTCACAGCCAACAAAAACGTTTTTCAGGACTCCATCAATGTGAGCGATTCTGATCACCTGGCGGTTGAGCTAAGAATCCGCTTGAACCAAAATATACTTCTGCAAAGGCCACCCGTTTTAAAAACGACATCGAAGCAGAGCTTCGATTGCCAATTCAGATAAGCAGCCTGACAAATGAGGAAGTTGATAGCAACATTGACCATCTACAGACAGCGATAAAAGGCAGAAAAAGCCATTAACAAGCAAAGACAAATATGGGAACCTTTCCCAACACATCCAAGCCATATATCGCCACAGAAAATGGTTACGGAATCGCTTCCGGAGAATCTTCCACCGGGCCTGGAACAGAACGAACGAAGTGTACTTAACTCTCAACTCGCAACTCACCTGTATAAATATAATGTTTCGGCGGGCGATAAAATATCACCGTGAAGAAGACTTCCGAAGAAGGCACCAAGACATTAGGCCAGGACCCGATGCTTTTAAAAAAAATCAACCGGCTAATTAGGAAACCAAGTTGTATTCCGGAAAATCTAAACATTGGATCGCAGACACCTCTCCAGAGGAAAAAGCAGAAGCTTTCGAAAATTATTTTGATGCTAGTTTCACGGACCACCCCCCAGTGCATCTCCCAGATTTCATCACTGAAATTGAAACGCGTGTCTTCCAATTTACAAACTATTCCAATCGGATCACGGAATTCAGTGGAACTATTCACACGAACAACCCCTCTAATGCTGATATATTCACTAAATTTGAGGAAGTAAAAGATATAATCCAAAGCGGCAACTCTAAAACATCGGCTGGAAATGACCAGAGATCTAACTTTTTGCTAAAAAAGATACCAAGCCTGGCATTGCTTCTCCTGACTATTATATTCAATACTGTATCAACAACAGCTACTTTCCTTCCTGTTATAAAATAGCTTAAGTTGTTCCAGTTCCAAAAAAAATGAGTCGGTGCAACGTTGAGGGTTATAGACCCATTGCTCTACTGTGCTGGGTAAGCAAAATACTGGAATCAATGATGCTAAGAAAGATCAACACTTTAAGCGAAGAGAGGGAACTTTCGCCAACGCATTAGTATGGATTTAGGAAAACAAAATCCAACAATCCATCCTTAGCTGCTTCATAATAATGTTACCAAATGTCTAAAAAAAAAAAAAAAAAATTTAAAAACTATTAAAGCTGGGGTACCATAGGGCTCGAGACTAGGATCAGTCCTTTTTTAACCTCTACAGAGCGGATCAGCCCACAAAGGTTGTTGGAAGAAACATATGCTCACTCTCTAGCTTAGGAGATAGCAGCAAGACGTGTGGAGGAACACATCAAAAGACTTTGGGAATATTACCTGAAATGGGGCTTGAAAGTCAATACTAATGAGACTGAGCTTATATGTTTCCGTAATCCAATGACGATTATCAGCGGAAGAAGAAAACTAACCCTTGTAAGGAGGAGCAGGAACAAAAAGATACACCTTTCGAACGGCTCGACGATTTTGCCAAAGAAGACAACGAATTACCTTGGCATAAACTTTGGCGAAAAGTTTAAGTTCAACGACCGCGCAAAAGCCATCCTTAAACGGGCAAGCTTTGCTCTTCACCTTGTTAACCCACTTCTAAGAAGGAAAAGTGGGCTTAGCCAGGGTACCAAGCTACTTATCTATAAGCATTTCATTAAGCTGGTCATTCCATATGACTATCCGAATGGTTTACGATTTCACCGAGAATCATGGAAAAAATTCGAAAATTCGAAAGGAAGTTTCTCCGTTCCTGCACCGTACTATATCGTTATCCAACTACTCTAAAACATCAGAGGAATGATTGGCTGTACGAAGCAGCATAAGTCCCATCAATTGATACGATCATGATGCAGCTCTCAGCCAAATTAATACAAAACCTTAATAACCACCCAAATCAGGGAATGCAGGAGCACCTTCATCCTTCATCCTCCACCCGACGACAGATACCTCAGCGTCACAGCTATCATTAATCCGGACGTTGAAGACATCATATATAACGATGTAACACCGTTATATAGAAAAAATATTAGCGGACATTAGAGGCTAAAATTCCGCTGCTTCTGCAGAAAATTTAGTATAAATAAGCTTAATTAAAAGAAAAAAGAAAACATATATAAAATAAATAAATAAATTTTAATTAACATGCAATAGATTAAGAAAACAACCATATTGTAAAACAAAATGTATTCCCGTCAATAGATCTACTTCGGGCCCCTATTGTTGAACCGACAATTTAATTTTAGTTATTAGTCTATCTGTAAGTCAAACTGTAAATATATTTTAGGCGTAAATAAAAAAAAAGATCTTAATCTCTCTCTCACGGGGTTATTTATTTCTTTCACACACGAAATAGAACCCGCACGGCGAGAGCGTACGAAAAGAAGAAAAGCATTTGATGCAATAATCCCAGAATTGGAACCATATCCCAAAAAATCAAATGTTGTGGAACTCCTACAACCTCTTCATGATTGTTCACGCTATGCAGTGCCAACTAATTTGAAGTCAATACAGCAATTAGTAGATCTCTCTTGAATGCTTTCTCACTTTTAAATATATTTAACACTCCTATGTGAGTAGGTTTCAATAGTAAAATCTTGAAAGACGATACCCCAAAACAAAATGTTTCATATTTAACTCCTTTAAATTTCTCTCCGACAAATTTATCGGTAGTTCTAGAAACCATGATTCAAAGTCATAAAAATTGCAAGGGAATGTAACCAAGAGTACATGCAAATAACTTACGAATTGGCAATTGCGAAAGTCGAAAAGTCAAGATTCGAATACCTTTTTATTAATCTAGGCACATCATGATGACCTATTTCAAAGCCATCGGAAAGTTTATAGATGATTCTGGATTAGCTTATACATATAATGGTGTATAGCGAACTTCTGGCAAATGGTTCGGTAACTGGATTTACAGTTGGAAAACATTTCAATCGATGCAAGAGACAACATCCTTTAATGACATTGGGCCTTAAAGTCTTGCATTTTGAAACTTTATTACAGAAGGAGAAAATAGAAATTGGGGATGATGTAATGAATTATCTTAATAGCTTTTACTGTACTCAGACAATAGCTCCTACTATCGACGATCTTGACCTAGTAAAATTGTTAAAAAAATATAGCGAATATCAAGAAGCAACGCCTAATGGATAATTTGGCAAAACACCACAATTCTACATGGTTTATATTAATCTTGTTAATTACAATCTAATTTTGACGCGTAGCATTTGTACCGCAGATTTTGGACTATTTAAATACATTTTGCCGGAAATCGCAAATTTGTTCTGTCTTTCCTATCATCCCAAAGTTTTAAAGTGCGTATTAATCGTTGCTCTTCAGACAATAAATTAATTAATGTTGGAGTTTCACAAGGGTCTGTTCTGGCTCCAGTCTTGTATAACATACACACTTCCGACTTCCCCAATCTGACAAACTGTAGTATCGCCCGGTTCGCAGACGACACTTGCATTTACTCATCTGATGCAATTGGTTTCAATGTTGAAACGAACCTGCAATCAACTATACATGGTTTCGCATCATACTATATTAACTGGAAAATCAAAATTAATGCTTCTAAGACTCAGGCTATTTTTTTTCCAGATTGAGTGGAAATCGAATGGAAAGTATCTTGGTATATATATTGTTTAGACAAACACTTGACCTTCAATCTTCACGTGCAAGAAGGAATTAAAAAGGTCAACATAACCATAAGAATTCTTTAAAATTTCATATGCAGAAATTCGAAATTGAATGACCCAAATAAATTACTGATTTTTTAAGGCTTGCGTCACTTGCGTAAACTTCAGACAACCCAAAACAAATTACTAAAAATGATCCTAAATCTGCCTTGGTTTTTCTCTACAAAAGAACCAAATGAAATAGCTAATATAGAAATGGTAAAAAATAGAATTGAAAAGCTTTTTCACCAATATAATATTTCGTGTTTATCCTCTAACGACGTAATGTTAAGCTTAGCATCATAGTGAATTCAAAAAATTTTTTGTTCTTAGTTTAGTTCAACTAATCATATATTTATTTCTTGTATTTATTTATTTATTTATTTATTTTTTATGTTTTTTTTTTGCTTTACTTATTTTGTTTGTTTATTTATTCTTATTTATTCATTTCTTTATTTAGCTATTTATTTATTTAATTTTCTATTTACTGTTTATCTAGTTATTTTTTATTTTTCCTTTTTTTGCTTTATTTATTTTGTTCTTTATTTATTTATTTATTTATTTATTTATCTTATTTATTATTTATTTATTTTTTATTTATATATATATTTTTTAGCTATTAATTAAATAGTACTTAAAGTTTGTACTTGTAAACCCAGTTTTACAACCACTTCTCTTTTCTCCCTAAAGATATCGAAACTTATAGATATAGAACTTATTTTAGTGAACAATACCTGGATATTCAATACACCAAGCGAAACCACGGTGTTCATAATTTGTGAAAAAAATCGAGATGAAGTGATTGTAAGCAACACGGGTATCATTCATGTGGCACCAAAATGTGTCATTCAATCAAAATTAGTACGATTGGAAGCGAAACTGTTCAAGGAAACGAGAATTGTGGTTCACTTCAGCAAATCAGTCGCTACAACTGACACTTCGGTATCAACTCAGGCTCCAGTTTATTTCATTCGTTATCTCGCTGAATAGGGATATAATAAAGGTGTCAATACTCAATCATCGAGAGGCATCCGAAGAGCTCAACCGGATACACGAACACAACTGGAAGACTATCAAACAACATCAATATTGGACAATTGGGTATTGCTCAGTATTTGCAGTCGCTGTGATTATCATCTGTATACTGGCTGTGATACTTAAATACGGAAATTGACGAGCTAGAATTGACCACTCTGCCAACATTGACTTATGAGAACACAAGAACATACCTGATCATCGTTTTAAGGTTACTTAGCAAACAATGCTGTAGGAGGCAAAATGTTGATGAAATCTTTAAAAAATGTGAATGCATAATAATCATAATCATCAAATTTCCTAGCACACTAAACGAATGCCTTATGTATTTTGCAACACAAGCAACTTTGTAAACTGAACTTTTCCACCTGCCATACTTTTTGTATGCAATATGTTAGCAATATGTGTGTATAAAAGAAACTGCAATAGAAAACATTTTATCATTACGTTGTGATCAATTAAACCAAGCCTTTTATTTACTTAATGTAAGGCTGCATTAGGCAATCAATATAATATATATACTAGAATCTAAAGTGAATTAGATTTTCACCGAGCAAAGGTCATTAAAGCTTTTGCGTCAAAAAACAGGTTTTTTCAAAAAAGAATGTTTCGTTCACGGACCATATTGCTTATTAATGAATATGTATAAGCAAATTGCATTGACTTTTAAATTTTTACTCCGAAATTAGACATTTCGTGTGATACAATCTAATAAATAAAGAAACATCTGTTTTGTCACTTTTGACAACAGAATTTCAAGGTTTATAGTAAGGAAGTAGGTAACATATTTCTCCCAGTTATAAACTATATTAAGGCTAGGAGGTTTCCCTATAGGAAAACTTAACTGCTAAGAGGTTACATAAGTCACTGCAACCACGTCCAAAACGATATGATCGTAAAGCGATCGTGAATACCAGAATCCTTATTTTGGAGAAGTGGATATAGCGTAGCCAATACCGAAAAGGATGGAAGGCCATCAGAAGGCTGACAGAAAGTCTTATTTTACCATGAATATATATTGTATATTTTTTTCGCCCGCACGGCTTTTTCGTTGTAAAAAAAAGTAATGCTCTAATGGAAAATGATATTCATATTTCAATGATTTTTTGGCTTTTTTCTTTGATTGCCTCCCTAGAAGTGTTGAGAGTTTGTGTAAGATTGCGCGTTTATGGTTTCAGAAACAATGTTTAATTTGAGCCTCAAAACACAGTGTCTATGATTTTTTCCGTGCGATGCCTTGACTTTAAACTGCATAGAATACTGCTTGGATCTGAATGACGAACCCCCTTTTCATCGCCATCAGGAAACTGCAAAAACAAAACTCTACGGAGTGCGGTAGTATCTCTGCCTGAAACAATGGATATCGAGATATACAATACGCGGATTTTTCTGAAGACTAACCGAAACAGTTGGGCCAACACAACCGTTCAGGCAAACCCTAGAGTTGAGTAATGGCAACGAATTTATTATCTTTCTTGCCGTCAACGATGAGTAAGCAATTGAATAAATATCCGACCCATGATCTGACCAGGACATATAGCAGAGGAAGTTCATCAGCATTGCGGTGTATAATGCTGTACACTCTCTTGACGTCACGGAACAAAATGTAGGTCATCATCGCCTCATATTTTAAACTCCCACAGTGGGCAGCCCCTAGAAATTAGGAAGAAAAAAAAGATAACAACGTCATTAAATGCTTGCAGACTAGAAAATAATACATGGGCACCACTTTCATTAAATACATACCATTTGCAATTAGTACCAACCTTCAAAAAATGGATTCAAATCAATTTCGTGTGTTGATTTATCATTGCTTTTTGATGGGAAAAAATGCAGCCGATGCAAAGAAATGGCTTGATAAGTGTTACCCGCACCCTGCACCAGCCGAACGAACCATTCGCAAGTGGATTGAAAAATTTAAAAGTGGTCATACAAGCACCGAAGATGATGCACGCAGTGGACGTTCAAAAGAGGCTGTTTCAGATGAAAACATCAAAAAAGTCCACAAAATGATTACGAATGACCGTAAAGTGAAGTTGATCGAGATAGCTGAGGCTCTGAAGATATTAAAAGAGCGTGTTGGATATATCTTACACGAATATTTGGAAATGCGAAAGCTCTGTTTAAAGTGGGTGCCGCGTTTGCTCACAATCGACCAAAAACAACAACGCGTTGATGATTCAGAGGAGTGTTTAAAGCTCTTCAACCGCAATAAAGTATGTCGGTATGTGACAATGGATAAAACTTGGCTCCATCACTTCACACCAGAGTCAAGTCGGCAGTCAACTGAGTGACGAGCAGGCGACGAACCTCGTCCAAAACGACCAAAAACTCAACAGTCGGCTGGCAAGGTTATGGCATCCGTATTTTGGGGTACACATGGAATAATTTTCGACTATCTCCAAAAGGGGCAGACTATCAACAGAGACTATTACATTGCGTTGTTGAAGGGGCAGAATGCTACTGGCAATGTTAATGGAGCACTGGTGATGAAAATAGCGATAAAACAAGGTAACAAAGAGTATCTATGTTCAAGGCTATCATTTGATTGTGTGATATGACCATCACCTATAAGTTTTATCTCACGATTTTGAATCCAATTTAGCAGCTGCAGAGTTCTTGGAAGCATCTTGCCAGATGTGGACGCTGTACTCCAATTAAGTCTAATAAATACCTTATATGGTATATTGAGGCCTTAATTTAGGATGGAACACTATATTTTACATTGCTTAAAAACTAGACATTTTGACCATTTTTGGCGACATCGATCATTGTAAGTTTTCAGTGGCGCATAAACCGAGAGTTGAAAGTCATTCGGTTTCGACGAACCAAGTGTCATCCATAATATTGGCTGGGTGTTTACATTCCTTTACATAGATCGTTAAAGAAAATAATAAAAAATTACAGAACAAAGCCTTGACGCGCACCAGCACTTGGTATTTTGGACTTGGAACCATCTAAATACCTTGAATTGAACGTTCCGAAAAAAGGGAGAACACGGTGCCCTTGGGCACACTACACCATTTATTTTGTGAATATCAGACTTAAAACCTTTCAAGACAAATTGATACGACACACTTTTTCTGTCACTGTTCAAGGATAGGTTTTTAATTTACAATTTTTTGACAATTTAGTTTTTGAGTGATGAAAAATTAATGTACAGGGTGTCCCCTAAATCGTCAAGGACAATTTGGGAAATGATTTTTGGGTATATTCATAGGAAAAAACCGTTCTACAGTAAGGGTCTATCTTCAAAGTTGGCATCATTTATCGAGGATTTAAGAAAAGGCTTACTTTGGTGTACCCTGACCCATGTTAACAAAAATTGCTTTGTTAATACTAATGGTAGAAACTTGGTTGAGGATTTTATTTTTAGAAGAAATACAAGCCTTTATAACTGCGTTTGAGTCTGCAAATATCCAATTTCTAAGCCTGTTCCATTTTTCTTGCCGATGCTAATTTATCGGTGAAACCTGTAGAGTCTACGAGCCACGAAAACAAAATATTCGGTTTCGTCAATACCTGTATTTACCCTGTGGACCGAACTAAATTTTCAGAAAAGTGTTTTCACTTTAAGCTCCGAAAAAATATTGTTAAAATTCAAGTTCTTTTCGTTTGGATCATCAACATTTGATAGAAAACACTTGTTGTTTTATCTAGGATGATTTTCGAGTAAGCCAGCCACCATCGCAATAAATATTGCGATAATAGATTTTTTGGGCAAGGTATACATTACAAGCTAATGTCTAATAACTTTAACTTCATAGTGAAATATCTAGTTGTTATGGTAGGTGGGCAGGGAGAGAGGTGTCCCATTTACCCCAATAATTTAAAATAAAAAGGGGAAATGAACGAGGGCTGTTTGAAGAATAACCGGAATTGAAGATAGGTAGCGCTACTGAGCCAAAATGAGTATAACCTCTTTTAGCCCGCTTGTCAAAATTTCGTGACAATCCGACGCTTAGTTTTATTTTAACACCCATTTTAAAACAATGTGTTAGTGTTTTTTGTGAATATAGAAAAAGAGCAGTATTACTTTGTGATCCGATTCTTGTTTTTAAGTGGCAAAATGTACGAGAAAATCAAACCCATTCTCGATTTTGTTGGATTGTACCATTCCATTCACCTTCCTGTATAACCGTTTATCATTGGTTCGCAGAGTTTCGCCATAACCGCACGTCGGTTTTTGATGAACCGCGCCCAGGTGACCCAAAAACGTTTATCACAGAGGAAACCGTAGACAAAATCCATGATTCCGTATTGGCGGGACTGCCAATTGAAAATTCGCAAGTTGGGTGAGATACCAAGCATCTTAACTGAATGCGTTAGCCATATCCTTTTTGGAAAACAAGCACAATCATGAGAACACTTCAAATACGTGCTTGACCATGTTTAATCGAAATTAGGAGGAGTTTATGCGATTTGTATCGTATTAATTGTGAACCCATGAACGTGTCGGTGCGAACGAACAAACATTGTCAGTGGCGGATACATATAATTTATGGCATCGCAGGGTAGTTCATATTTGTGCTTATAACCTAACAAAAGTAATGAATTCATCATCTGATGTCAAATTCTCGGCAGGGAATGATGTCAAATGTATTGTTTGCGTTCAAGGTTAACAAACACGTGCACCTTTTAAAGACACTGGAACGCGTGCAAAAAGTGTTCTTGACCTAGTCCACTCCGATGTTATTGGCCCGCTGAAGTCTAAATTATTTCCTGGAGCAAGATTGTTGGTCACTTTCGTCGAAGGCTTTAGTCGCAAAGTATTTGTGGTGCCTCTTAAACAAGAATCTGATGTGCTCGCCAAGTTTGTGAAGTTCAAAAACCTTGTTGAAAATCAGTGCTCAAAGAAAATCAAAGGCAATGAGTACACTGGAACTATTTTCCAAAGTTTTCTAGCTAAGAATGGTATTTTACACCAAAATCTGTTGTTTATACGCCCGAATACAATGGCGTCGCGGAACGTATCAATCGTACTATAATTGAAAGAGTGCGTTGTATGCTATTAGATTCCGGTTTGGACAACAATTTCTGGGCAGAAGCGGCTACTACTGTAGCTTTCTTGGTGAATTGAGTCCCTTGTTCAACGATTGTTCACCAGAAGAAATTTGGTCACGGCGAAAGTCAGATTTGGAACACCTTCGTATCTTTGCCTGCAAAGCCATGGCGCATGTTCTAAAAGAAAAGCGGACAAAATTAGAAGCCAAATCAGTGGAGTGTATCCTACTTGGATACAGTACAGATTCGAAAACTTATCGATTGTTTAATCTCTTCACGGAGAAAATAGTAACGAGTCGTGATGTTATATTCATGGAGTCTGAAAGCAAGGTAACTACCAATAACAACAATATTAAATAGAGGATGTCACTACCTTAGTAGTTGATAAAATGATGCGGTTTTCTGAACGAATTATAACCCTACCAAGACCGAACTACAATCTCATAGCAACAGATCAAATTCAGAGTGATCCTGGAAGTCCAGAAGAAGCTCTTTCGAGTTGTGATGCTGATGCTTTCTAATGAAACCTGGACCTTAACTGAGTTGCCGGCTGGTAAAAAGGCTATTCGTTCCAAATAGGTCTTCAAAACTAAATCTGATACTGAAGAAAAACCCATTCGACGGAAGGCAAGATTGGTCGTAAAAGGTTTTTGTCAGCAGAAAGGGATCGACTATACGGAAACTTTTACACCTGTAGTGAAAAACACATCAATCCGTTACTTGTTGACACTAGCGGCTAGACATGATCTTCTTGTGCAACATATGGATGCTGTAACGGCTTTTTTGAACGGTAAGTTAAAAGATATTTATATGACTCAACCAAGCTGTTTTGAAGATGGTTCTGACTTAATAATATTCTGATCAAATTGGGTTTAAGGCGCAGCGAAAAGCAGATGTTGTTCATTGCAATTTGTGTGGATAACGTTCTGATATTTTCAAACTCAATTGATCTGGTGAATCATTTAAAGAATGAGTTGTCCAAAACTTCAACTTTAAAAATTGATCAATCTCAGTACATTTTAGATATTTTGAGATGGTTAAACATGGATGAGTGCAATCCTATTTCCACACCAATAGTCCTGAATCAAAAGCTCTCTTCAGATATGTGTCCCAAAACTGTTTGCTCTTTGTTGCTGAAATCACACGCCCCGACATCTTCTGCTACTGTCATTGTACCCCATTTCAGTATATGTCATTCATTTGAAGCGTAAACAACAATAATTTTTTTTCACTCAAATATGTCGAACTTTGTGTCTGAAAAAGTGTTTTTGCGGGGAGTTCCTCTTCATTACTTTAATATGAAGAAAACTGCTGCCGAAAGTCATCGTGGAAGTTTACGGGGAACATGCGCCAGCCGAGCGAACGTGCCAAAAGTGGTTTGCACGATTTAAAAGTGATGATTTTGCTTTGGAAGATGATGAACGTCCTGGGCAGCCAAAAAAGTTTGAAGATGAAGAACTGGAAGCATTACTCTATGAAGATTATAGCCAAACACAAGAAGAGCTCGCAGAATCTTTGGATGTCATTCAAGCAGCCATTTCAAAACGTTTAAAAGCATCTGGATATATTCAAAAGCAAGGAAATTGGGTTCCACATGAACTTAAGCCGAGAGACGTCGATAGGCGGTTTTGCATGTCCGAAATGCTGCTGGAACGCTACAAGAGGAAGTCATTTTTACATCGAATTGTTACTGGTGATGAAAAATGGATATATTACGACAACCCCAAGCGCAAAAAATCATATGTGAAACCCGCCCAACCAGCCAAATAAACGGCAAAGCCGAATATCCATGGCGCGAAGGTATTGCTCTGTATTTGGTGGGATCAGATGAGTGTGCTGTATTATGAGATGCTAAAACCGGGTGAAAATATCAATGGACAATGCTACCGAACACAACTAATCCCTTTGAAGAGAGCAGTAGCCGAAAAACGCCCGGAATATGCGACCAGACACGAGGCAATAACTTTCCATCATGACAACGCTCGGCCCCACGTTGCTATTCTGGTTAAGAACTATTTGGAAAACAGGATAGGAAGTGTTACCTAACCCGCTTTATAGCGCAGACCTTGCCCCTTCAGACTACCATTTGTTCCGGTCGATGCAGAACGCCCTCACTGAAATACGGTTCACATCAGGGCAGAGTATCAAAAACTGGCTTGATTCATTCTTGGCTGCCAAGCCGGCGCAGTTCTTTTGGGATGGGATCCACAAATTGCCAGAAAGATGGGAAAAAGTCATAGGTACAGATGGGCAATACTTTGAATAATACTGTTGTACACGTTTTCATAAATAAACGTTTACATTTTGAAAAAAAAAAAAAAAAACCCGCACGAATTAAATTATATACCCAAGCAGTCGTTGCTGCTATCCAAGAGTCTGTTTGGCTTAAACGCTTGGAAGGTGAGCTGTCTCCGGATGCACCAAAAACAATGGTACTTCACTGCGACAATAAAAGTGCTATTCACGTCGGTACAAATAACTCTTATTCGCCGAGAACAAAGCATGTTGACACCAAGGGAAAATTTTTTCGTGAAAAATTAGAGAGTTCAGAAATCAAGCTGCAGTACCATTCAACCGACCAGATGTTGGCAGATATCATCACAAAATGCGTAACTGCTGCCAAACAAACTTTTTTTGCAGAAGGTTTTGGATTAAAATAATATGTAAAGTACTTTCTTTTTATGAATTCCATATATTTACAGACATAATGTACATAACATAATTTTTTTTTCTTTAAAACTTTTAATACTCGTATTTTGGTTCATATGAATAATAGTTAAATAACTTTCAGATTATATTTAAATTGTTCAATTTGGATTTAATTGTTTATTTTCTTATAAAAGAAATGAATTTCTTAAATATGTTGAACAGTTCTTTAGATAAGGTGTTGAGAATGAAAAACTATCACTGATTTTATTCATCAAATATGTAAACATTGTAATACTTCATCTTATGAATTATGTCAAATAAACTTATTCTAATTTATAACCTACTCTGTTGCACTTTTCTTAACAATGTGACGCAATACACTTTGGGGTATTTGTACTTCCGAATGAGAAGTTTAAACGTTTATTCAAACGACTGGAAGGCCATCCATTGCAAGTGATCGTGACAGAAGGACTTTGTGAAAAATTGTCAAGAAAGATCGACGTACAACGGCAAATATCACCTTGGAGTGGAAGAATGCAATTGAAAAGCAGTAATTTTTACCATTTTTATTTTATCATCTTAGAAAATGTATTTTTACAACTAACCATCACTTAGGCAATAGAAAAGTCACTTTTAACTCCTTTGCGAAAAGAGAAGCACTTTAAGTGGGCTGTGACCATCAAAACTGGCCGTTGAGGCAATTCGAGATTTGTGATGGAGACTCGCGATCAAGAGAATGCCAGCTGAAGCATTTCACTCAGATTGCTTTCGGCGTAAAACGAAATTTACTGCTTCAGCAATAGTCTGGGGATGTATGTCAACTCAAGGAGTAGGCAATCTTTGCTTCATCGATGGCACTGTGAATGCCAGTAGGTATCAAGACATCTTAGACCATCAGCTTATACCTTCAATTCCAAGGCTGCAAACAGAAGATGTCAGTTTTCCATTATAGCAAGATAACGCATCATGTCATACAACCAAGCGAAATATGAGCTGGCTTCGAGAACATAACATTCCAGTTCTAACGTGGCCTGCAAACGGTCCTGTCTAAAATTGAGACTTTGTGGAGAAAAATGAAAAAAAATTATGAAAAAATTCGGCTAACTTGAATGAATTAAAGAAACAATCCAAGAAGTTTGGGATGGTTTAACTCATGAATGCTGCTTTAATTTAGTGGAAACACTCCGAAGTCGAATTACGGCCGTTATTAAAAAAAAAAGGTGGTCACTAAATGGTTTTTTTTTTTTTTTTTTTTTACTTATGTAATGAAGTGCTATTATTTTGTAAAATACTGTTTTTAAATGTGTATGTCTGACACTTATTTTGAGTTTTCTTTGTTTACTTTGGAGTGCTAATCTTTTAATCGAATTTTGAAAAAAGAAATGTTACAGGCCAACTATTTTGCGTTTGGTTCATAATATACTTTCGATAGAGTGAACATCGGTTGAGTGAACAATCCAGAGTGAAAATATACAATTTTATACAGACTACTACATGGAGTGAGCAAGTAAGCCTCTTTAGAGTGAACACATATTTTTAAAATAGTGAAATATTAAAGGAACAATCTACATAGAGAAAATTTACTGATTGTTTTTCGTACCTAGTATCTGTCATCGTTCTACATTCTGTATTCTAAGTTGAGTAAGTTTTTTGGTGGAATTTCATTCCTTTGATTGGTTTGACAGAGAATAGGAAGTGGAATTTGTGGTAAAAAATAATCGTCAGTATTTAATATTAGTAGAAAAAAACTGAAGTTTTAAGGGGGTAGTGTTATGTCCGAGGTTAAATTTCGAAGGTTTTTTTTTTGCGGAAAATGAAATACAATCTTCTTATGATATTTATGTTATATTATTTAGCAATTGAATAACACAAAAAAAAACTGGGTTGCTGGCCACCCAGATTCCTTCTTTTTTAATCATCTGAAATCAAAATTTCAAAAAGATTATTATTCAGTAGGATTGTGATCCTATCCCTTAACAGATTTAAAAGATTTGAGTAAAAAATAACAAAATCGCGGCCTTGTAAAAAAAAAAATGTCAAAATTCGCCTGTTTTTTTTCGGTTTAAAATCGAGATAAAAAGTGGATAAAAAAATCTAATTCTGGTATCGGACAGAACTATCTATGTATAGAATATTTTGTTAAAATTTCAGCCGAATCGGTCCAATAGTCTTTTTTTAGTCATCCGGGCAGACGGATAAACAGTAGTTTCGAAAAAACGCGTTTAAAATCTGGAGCTGCGCCGCAGTTGCAGGGTATGCTCTCTTCTATTATTTCCTGTAACTTTAAAATGACTTCGTGTATCGGTCTTAAATTTTCACAGTATATTCCTAACTTATTAAACTTTGAAAATATGCAAAAAAAATCTATTTTTTAAAGATCGGACATAAGACTACTCTTTCAAAGTAGTTGTCTACAGGTAAGATAAAGTTCTTACGATGATCTACAAAATTGAAGGTGTTTCGGCCAAATCGACTGTCAGTGCTATTAACAAAAAGAAGAACGATATTACAGAAACAGTGACTAATGCCTACTCTTGTCCTGGAAATGAAAAAAAAAAAAAAAAAAAAAATAATAATAATAATGGAGCTTCTGAACTGAAACCTGAGATGGAAAAGACATTTTATAAATGGTTCCTAGAATAGCGGAGAAAGAATTTATCTGTAAGTGGGTTAACTCTGAAACAAAAAGCCAGTGAGATAAATAGAAGCCTGCACGACAACGAATCCGCCTTCATAGCAAGTGATGGTTTAGTGCATTTAAAAAGGGTTTTGGTGTTCGGCAACAGAAAATGTGTGGGGAAAAATTGTCGTCACAACTCGTACTCGAGTGCCCATTTAACAGGCACCTTCAGAGAAAAATTCTAATTCTAGATCGCTTGTCCGCAGATATTCTTTATCGTAAACGTGTTATACCTTGTAAAAAAAAAAAAAAAAAAAAAAAAAAAATACACTTCACAATATACAATTGTTGCATACTTATACTATAGAATACCAAATGCTCAGTAATATAAACAATCGTATGAACAGGCCTGGGCTAATCTAATTGGTATTATACTACACTTTTATACTCTGCTTGTGGTACATATATACAATGCCTTCTTCCGGCTTTGAATTTGTTTTTGCTTAAAGGCGTTTAAATGTGGCAAAATATTAGAATAAACTCATATATTGAAAAAAAAAAAAAAAAAAAAAAACAACAAAGAAATCTACAATATACACAAACATTATATACGAAATTGGAAAGTGTCCATCCTTTCCCGTGTAAAGGATCTGATAGCAATGATAGTTTTGCCAACTGTTATTTTTCAACAGGTGTCAAAATTGCCAAATATCAAAATATTCAGTAAAGTTTGCCATTTCATCATGAATCATTCTACTCTTGCCGAACGTGCGGAAATTATTAAAAAATGTTATCGAAATTCCGGTTGTAAATAAGCAAAGTAAATTTCGTCGTGAGGTCGATCGTCATCATGGCTTCAGTGTGCAAGCAAGATTTGGGCCAACATCCGTGTAAGATTGTGCTGACGCAAGAATTGAAACCAGACGGTCATAGAAAACGCCGTGAGTTCACTAATTTTGCGCTGGAAAAGTTGGCCGGAGATCCAGAAATGATTATTGAACGTGTTTTTGGAAGTTAAAACAGAAGTTTCCCTGTCTAAAATACAAGTTAGGAGTTTTCACACAAAACGCACGAAAAGTATTTTTGGCCTGCTTTGTTTTGTATAACATACAATATCAAAAAATTTCTTTGAGGAAAACGAAATTATTTTGAAGAAGAACAAACAACACCAAGCGAAGACGCCACTTCCAACGGTTCTAGAAGAGCTGTCATTATAACGGAACAAGGAAAAAGAAGAAGAAATCGCATCGCAATCGCATCGATTTTGTTTAACCAACGTAATGTTAAATTTCTTTTTTACTTAAATACCATATACATAACAAAATAGCAGCTTAAACTAAAAATTTAATAGGTTTCGAATGGTACTTCACTCTCTTGTGCCAAATTTCTCTCTTGATCAACCAAACGCCTTAGTTTTTTTGCTAAGAGCTTTGGAAGAGTCTTTGGAACTCTAGCAGGGATAGGTTTTTTGTTTCCTTTGTTTCATAGAGCTGTAAAGCATCGTCTTGCTTCCTATTTCGTGACGAACCAATGGTTTCAGTTTTTAGTTTTGTTCAGTTTTGATCAGCGTCTCCAAATTGTTCAGCGTCTCCAAATCAGCGTTCTGTGAGAAATGCTTTTCGTACGATTCGAGGAACTTACGGTGAGCATAAGTCACCTACAGAAACTACTATTGCCAATGCCAATACCAAAGAGAAGCGAAGATCGTGACGAATCGATTCGTAGTCGTTCTCCGCAGCTTGGCTAGGCGTATTTAACAACTTAGCGTATTTTACGTGAGGATCTCGGCCTAAAAGCGTATAAAATTCAACTTGTGCAAGAAATGAAGCCAGGCGACTGAATTTGCATCATATTTTCAGTGAATGGGCTCTGGAAAAACTCAATTAAAATCCAGTGCTTTATCGTGAATTTTTGTTCAGTGATGAAGCCAAATTCTGGCTCAACGGATACGTTAATAAACAATATTGCCGTATTTAGGCTGATGAGCAACACGAAGATTACCAAAAGCTACCATTATATCCATTAAAAACAACAGTATGGTGTGGTTTATGGGCTGGTGGAATCATTGGTCCATATTTCTTCAAAAATGAGCAAATCAGAATGTTACCGTCAATGGTAACCGTTATCGCGCCATGTTAACGTACTATGTGCTTCCTGAAATTCAATCACATGGTCTCGGTGAGCTCTGGTTTCAACAAGACGGCGCTACCAGTCATACAGCGCTTGAAACAATGGACTTGTTGAAAAATCATTTTGGTGAGCACTTAATTTCACGTTTTGCTACGGTAAATTGGAAGCATAGATCATGCGATATCACACGATATCTGCGGATATGTAAAGTCCCAGGTCTTCAGGAATAAGCCAGCTACAATTGACTCTTTGGAAGCCAACATTACTCGTATTATCCGCGAGAAACCAGTCGTTATGCTCGAACTAGTCGCCCAAAATTGGACCTTCCGAATGGACCAGACGTAGTCGTGGCCAACATTTACATGATATCATTTTCAAAAGGTAAATGCCATGAATTGTTCTTTCTTGTGCTTTCTTCTGGGTCTGCTGGATGGGTGATTCGACGATTGAATCATGTTATCATCAGGCTTCATAATATTTTCTTCGTTTGGCAGCTTGGCTTGGCTATTGGTCACTTGAATGTTCCCTTTTCGGTTTTCACTGTTACTACTCTGATAAGATCATCAACTCTCGTTGAGCTCGTTTTTTTAGCAGCACCAATTGCCGAGGTTCTAATTTTTAATTTTTACTGAGTGCTTCCACTTACATCGTTGTCGCATTTTGTTTATGTAGTTCTCGTACCAACCCTTGCAAATTTCTTGTTTCAACTTTTGTATTAACTTTTACCTTTTTAAACTACTGTATGCCAGATCCAGAATGACATCATGTTGTGGTGCTATCAGTGGCGATCCAATAATGAAGTGACTTGGAGTTAATGCATCTAGATCTTCAATGTTTTCTGTTAATGGACAGGCTGGTCCCGAGTTCAAGCATCCTTCTATTTGCACCAGGATGGTATTCATCTCTTCGTATGTTAATTTTTGCTTTCCTATGATGCGATTCAAATGGTATTTGACTGACTTAACTCCGGCTTTCCAGGGTCCGCCAAAGTGTGGAGCTCCAGGTGGGATAAAATGCCACTGGATTGCGTGGATTAAAATCATTAATATCAATAATATTTTTTGCGCTAACAAGATTAGTTCCATTGTCGCTATAAAGATGGTGTATAGGTAGATCCTCTTCTGCTGATTATAAGTAGCAATGCCGCTATGAATCCATCCGTTGTTGAATCAGAAGCCAGCTCAATGTGCACTGCTTTTATTCATGCCTCGAGTTTATGAGCATCGTTTCTTGATTGGGCCTGCGTAATTCACCAATACGTAAATGGTCGTGAAAACCTTACTCGAGCCTCCGGAAGTTGTCCCATAAGTTGATTTAAATCCTTGGCCTTAAATCGGAAATACACATGCACTGATTTATTATGGCTTTAACAGTGGGTTTTATACACTGGTACATATTCGTTTAAGCGCACAACTATGATTTTCGATTTTACACTTTTTAATATAATATTTAATATAATATTTTATCTACGGAGTAACGGTTTTTAGCTGCGATAAGGACATGGCATCTGCTGTTGTTGTTACGAAAGAAAACAGACACAGTTGCTTTACAGTAAACGAATTGTCGGCATATTCGTTTAAACGCAGGAAGTTTTTATTCAATTTTTAGTAATTTTTTGATTGTGGAAATTGATCTGCTGCCGGTTAATAACTTAACAGTGCGTACTAAGTCTTGTTTAATATTTAAGATGCATTAGAAATAAGTTTTATTTCTTTATTAAGGTTATTGGAAAAATGCCTAAAGCAAAGTATCTTACCTGTGCTGAAAAAGCTCAAATTGATCTTCTGCATAAGGAAAATTATTCTAATTGAGAAATTGGGCGTCAGAATGTGTTATTCGTAATTTTTTGAAGAAAAAAGAAAAATATGAAGTTAAGAAGCCAACGAAAGGTAACCGGAAACTCAACAAACGACAAATTGAAACCATTAGACGGGAGGCAACAGAAAATAAATTTAACTCCAGTCAAATAAAACAAAAACACAATCTTCCTGTTACAAAAAAACACATCGCAAATATTCTCCGATCAACTCCTAACATCAAATGGAAGAAGCCTAAGTGCAAACCTTTGAAGCCCGTCTGGAATTTGGTCGCAGATACATGCACTGGACATTTCAGTGGGACAAAATTATATTTTCAGACGAGAAGAAATTCAATTTAGATGGTCCCGACTCGATGGCAAGTTATTGGCATGATTTGCGAAACAAAGAGGTCCGTAAATTTTGGAGGTAGCAGTGTGATGGTGTGGCGGCTTTCTCTGCCCGAGGGAAGGCCACAATTTGCTTTTAACCCACAAAAATAAATTCGCAGACTTACACGAATATGTTGGATGACGTCCTCATAAATTTTATTGAAAATAAAATGGAAGATGACTTCATTTTCCAACAGGACAACGCCTCTATCCATGTCTCACAGGCGTCGTTGGAGTGGTTTAGAGAGCGAAATATCCCGCTTTTGTAATGGCGCGCAAAATATACGCGGAAAAACAAAAAACTGAAAGCTTTTTAACAGTTAAGGAGCTTAAAACCAAAATAAAGCAAGTTTGGGATGAAATTGGTACCGAAATCCTCCAAAACCTTGTTGAATCGATGTCAAACAGAATTTTTGAATTGATTCAAAAGGATGGAAAATCTACAAGTTATTAACTTTATTATTTTTTAAAAATTTCGTGAGTGCGTTTAAACGAACATGCCTCCCATTTTGCTTTTGTAAAAAATAAATTAACAAAAAAAAAAAAAAAAAAATAAATAAATAAATAAATAAACAAATAAATAAAATGAATTTGAATTGAGGGAAGCTTTTGCCACAAACTCAATTTGCTTATTAAATAATATTTAAACAAATAATAAAAAAAAGTTTTTTTTTTTTTTTTAATTAAGAAATATGTTTAAAAAGGTTTCTGCGCTAAAACGAATATGTACCACTGTACATGATTAATGCGATGATCATAGGATGTTTCTGATCAGCTGATAAATGAACATGTTTCTACCGAACTCCCACCCGCAATATTCCATTGGCGTCGATGTATGGGTTCAGTGATGTTATCTTGCTGTTTGATATCATCAAGCTTTTAGACTCTTCATATCCTCAGAAAAACTTAATTGAGCACCCCTTACCAACGCAATCTCTGCTTCCAATAGCTCCTTTACCGTTAGCCTGCCATATTGTAATGGTTCATGCCCCTTGCTCCGTTGGCAATTAGATTTGAATCGTAGACAGCATGCACATTTACCTCAAATGTTGTCTTTGTGTTAATGAAGCGTGAGATTTTCTAATCTCCGGCATATCTTGCATTTCCATCATAGATTTGTCAGCTGACCAATGTTTTTGCTCTTTCTTTAATCACTCTGGACCGTGCCACCAGGTTGAATTTTCAGCTAGGGTATCTCCAAATAATCCTCTTGGCGAAATGTCAGCAGGATTATCAATTCCTAGTACACACCTCCACTTTCCTTAAGTATTGTTGCACTTAGGATAACCGGTTGGCGACAAATGTGTTCTATTACACTAGATGTTGTTTTAACCAGTTCAATACTATGGTAGAATCTGACCATGCTTTAGCATGGTATAATTCGTGTCCTTTTGCTCTCTGATGTACTTCATTAGCTTCGTAAGTAGTGCTGCTGCGCACAGATCCAGCCTTACTAATGAAACTTAGTCTTGGACGCGATTCTGATGCTAATTCTGATGCATCTGCTAATACATGTAATTCGTATTTGAAAGCCTTCCGTTTGCTGCGTCCATCTTGGAATTCATACTTTTTCAAGCGTTGATAGTCTTGCCTTGAATTCGTTCCATTCGTTTTGAAACGTTTTCGTCCCATTCGATGCCAAAAATCTATAGACTTTGAACAAGGATCTTTGCCTTGATAATAAATGGTGACAACCAATCGAAAGCATCGAAAATTTTGCCAGCCTTACTCAATATTACTCGTTTGGTACCATTTGTACTAAATGCCGAAAAATTGACTTTAAATTGGAAGTCGGCTGTTCTTGGGCATCATTTTATTCCCAAAATTTTAAATGTTGTGTCACTATTAAAGTCATGTTCTGGCTCCATTCCTATTGTTTCTTTTGGCAACGCTTTTATAAATGCTGCATTATTTGATGTCCATTTGTGTAAGTTACATCTACCATTCCAAAGTAGCTGCGTTAATTCCCTTTTAAGATCTTGGCATTCTGTTAAAGAATTTGCGCCTCCCAGACAATTGTCCACATATAGTAGAATTCTTCAAGCAAGATTTTGCTTGCCTGTAAATACTTTTGTTTTTCATCTTCGGCTAGCTGGCATAGAGTTTTAATTGCTAAATACGGAGCGAATGATGTGCCGTATATGACGGTTTTGAGAACATATTCTTTGCTCGGGTCGAGTTTTTTCTTCACAAGATACTTTATAGATTTTGATCCTCTTGGTCGACCTACGTCTGCTGGTACATTTTTTCAACTTCAGCTGTGAAGACGATTGGAAACAAATGGAAAACAAATGGGACCAGTAATCACAATGCTATTTAGCGATTCCCCAGACGTTGTCTTTGCCGAGGAGTTCAATACCACTCTCAGTTTGTCTTCTTTTACCACTGCGTGATGTGATGGATAATATTTTTTTCCAATATAAACATCTGATATTTCCTCCATGTATGTAAAAACACACTCTAGTTATATTAAAAATATACATATGTACTTTATTAAAATTAAATATTAAAGATAAAAAATACGGCTGCTGACGGCTGAACAACGTTGCAGCTGGAATGCTCGCGACGGAATGAATATGTTGAAACAACTTTAATTGGGTATTGACAACTGTACTAATTTTCAAGCTTTGTTTCTTTGTTCTCATTCTGCTGCCACCACTATTCTTCTTACAACTTGAGGGTTGAAAGCTGTCTGCAATGCCACTATTTCTTACATTCGGGCATCCTGATCATCGGAGTCTGTCTCAGACGACAGCAACTCCTCATTTTTGTTTACATATTTCCACAGCTTTATGTAATCTGAGTTTGTAGAAGTTACAACTAGACCTTCAGCTTCTGACGCTTTTCGGACATCATACCGGCCGTTGCGTTTTACCTTAATTACCTTATAGGGTCCTAAATATGGGCTTGCTAACTTCTTGCCGGCAACAAATTGGGTGCGCCTAATTGCAACCAAATCGCCTTCCTTGTATCCGAACTCGCCTTTTCGTTTTCTATAGTTCTCCTTATATGCTTTCTGTGCCTCATGTATTTGTTTTTTAATTCTTCACGGATGTGAAATCTTCAATCATTTCTTGCTCCAGTAGTGTGATGACTTTGTTCTGTATCTTAATACCAAACATATTGACGCGTTCTATAGGTCCATTACGACGAGCAACTCCGGTTGTAGTTCAAACGTTATTTATGGCATTCGTTTTGACGTACTCTTCAAAAACGTTTGAGGTGAACGCAGCTCCTTTGTCACTTATTTCATTCATCCAGTTTTTTTAAAACTTCTTCGCTTTTAGAAGACTTCGTGGAAAAGATACACAAACTTTGTTAGCCCATATGGTCGACATGTAAACAATGTAACGCCAATAAAGATGTCCCTCTTGTTTCCCTCTCTTCTTGTTGTGAATGATGCAACTTATACATACATTGACTACTTTTGCGACTTTCCTCTCCCTGCGTGGAATCCAAAACTGTTGTTGTAGACTATACATCATTTTTTGAATGTCGAAATGACCAACATTGTGTTCTTCAGTTATTATTTCACGTTCCATTGACCAGAAGGTCATTGCCATTAATTATTTTGTAAACGACTCCACCCTTTAGCTTAAACTTATCATAGGGTTGCGTTTTTAGTATCTCCAGTAAAACTTTTATGTAATCGTCTTTTTTTTTGGGGGGCTACTTTAAGACGTGCTGAAATTTTCGATCTAATGGTAAGAACATCTAAGGGATAACGACTTAGACAAATGTTCGATTTAGTAGTCAAAGTCCTGTAGGTATAGTATCCATACCTATACTTCACGAGGAATATCTTTCTTTTGTATTTGCGGTGTATTTGCGGCTTAACTCCTCGATTGGTACATGGAAAAAACATCGTCGAAAAGCGGTATAGGGAAGCAGTCTTTAAGCACCATTTTCTTAAGCTGCTTAAAATCTACACAAACCCTGTATAGTATATAGCGTCTTTCTTTTTTACGACAACCACTCTGCTGGCGAAATTCGAGGTCGACTTACGAACGATGCCGTTGAATAGCCAGCTGTTAACCTGTGCCTTCACTGCGTCGCACTCCACTGGTGGTAGTCGTCTTGGCTGTTGATGGTACGGTTTAATTTGGCCATCGGGAACAATTTTTAGCAGATCTGGGCATTCGGTAATTCTTTCAGCGGGTTGATAATCTGCTATCAATGAGTAAATCAGTGGTTTAAACTGTGGAGGAGCACGTATATCATTTGAATTTTCAACCACATTATACATATTTAGCTGTTTCAAGTCAGCGCTACTTGGCTGCGCTGACGACGAAGAAAATTGAAATCCTTTTTCATTCAACTTGCAGCAAAATTTGGAAATAAAATCGAACCCTAGGAGTGCGTCAAATTGAACTTTGTTATCAGGCACCACGATAATCTTTTGTTGAACCTCAAGGCCATCGACGACCAATATTCCAAAAAAGCATCCCAACAGTATTGTTGTCGTGTTGCCTACATCTCGTAACACAGAGACACTTTTTTTTGCAGTTCCACCTTGTTTATTTGTGTATATACCATATACAGAGCCCGTATCGACTAAACCAGCAACTTCAATATTATTCAGCTTAATAAAAACTCCTTCTAATTCCCAAAATTTCTTTAAGCCTTCATCTTTACTGCACACACTGATGCATGATGTAATTATATTAACTTGTGTTTTCTTCCTTGAGGTTAACATCCTGCTGACTGGTCCCGATAATATACAGCCAAACCTTGTGTTTTGTGCCATTGGAGTATTGGCTGGACCCTTGACTAGTCCATGCATCAAAAATTGCGGCAAAATGTCTGACCCAAATAGTAATTCTATCTTCTTCGGTTGGTTGTACCATGGATCTGCCAACTTCAGCCCTAGGATGTGTAGCCACTGGTTGGGTGTAACTTGTTGACGTAATAACTGACATTACTAGAGCATTTACCTTCAAATTTACCTTTTCATCGTGAATTGATTGAATAGTAAGGTGGCATGCTGCGATGATTTCTGTAGCATGACTGTTGATTCCATTGATCTTTGACTCATACTTAACCAACGGAACTTTTAATTGACGGGCCAATTGCGCTGTCACGAATCATAATTGAGACCCTTGACCAATCAGAGCTCGTACGAGTCTAACCTATCTTCACCATGGCTCTGCCTAGTAGTACCATTCTATTACTATGACATGCGGTAGCGGTTAATGTTGAAGGTTCTTCACTTAATGTCCTTCCTATTACCGAAATGTTTTATGCACATTTTGCAACCCCTTTTCATACCACATTCCTTTGCGGAAAGGAAACACTCGATGAAGTCATAGAATTAGCTTAGTTTAGAAACAATCCTCTGGATTGTTGATATAGTTTCATTGATTCAGGGTCAAGTTTCGGAGCTTACGTCGACCCCTAAATTTTTGATATCGTATATAACTTACCTTGTCATATCAATGATCGTTTTCAAATCGAACGCATTTTCATGTCGAACTGTTTTTATATAAACCAATTTTTGAATGTAGTTGTTGACGAAACCTGCTACTGAAACCGGTTCGTTAGCAATTCTATAGCTGTTGCACAATTGCTTGATGTGGGGGCCAAACGGTTAACAATCCTTGCTGCTTCTCTTTTTAATTGCCTTTTAGGTATTGAATTCGTTCAATATCGCTCAAAGTTCCGTTTTGGTGAACCAGTCGATTAAACAGTTCCCAAAATGATGTCCACTTCTCATACTTGCCGCTGAATGATGCTACGTTTTTTGGTGGATTTGATTCCCCGATGTGTTGCAGCATGTAGATTTACTGCCTCGGGTTGGTGCTGTCATTTTTCTGCTTCTTTAATTTGGATATAAGCATCTTGATATATCTGCTCCAACTCAATGAATATTTTTTTTGGACACGTACTCCTGCTCGTAATCGGCTTCTTCCTGTAAGGACATGATTTCGTCGTTCATTGTTACCAGCTTTGTCCAGTATCCCCTAATCTGATCCAACTTGAATGATAGGTAAACTGTACCCTGCGTTACATCCAAGTTCTCAATAATCCTTATAAAGTTGTTCTTAATCAGATTCAACTTTGCATTCAAAGCGATGCCTTCGATTTCACTCATTTTCACTCCACAATTAACTGCAGTACACGTACTTGACTAGTCACTGTGTATTGGTCTAGTACCATTATGTACAACTCACGTTACTCTATTCCGGCTCATCCGGCTCGAAGGACCATGTCTATATTTTTTAAAGTATTTTAATACTTTTTATTCAATTGCCTACTGCAATTACTTCACATGAGGAAGTAAAATGGCTTGGTTCGACTAAATAACAAGACTGTTTCAAAGACTATTTCACTTAATTTATACAAAAATTTTACTAGTCTAAGAACTATAAGGTGCAAGTTTAAAGAAAAGCAAAAAAATTTTTATCTAAACAAAAGAATATCAATATTGTTTACTTAAGCAGTAAAAGCGAATAAGAAAAGGAAAAGAAATGAAAGAAATATTTTTTGTTGATGTCATCAATGGACTTGCTTGTCGAAATTTAGTCAGATGCCTTGAGATTTGGCTAGATTAATATACGTATTTTAATATACATATGTATGTATGTCCAGAGCAAAAGGTAATTTTACCCTTAGAAAGAGACTGCTTTATAAAAGCCAATTCGCGAGAGTGAAGCTAATCTGCTACGTGGCCCTTATCCGGCCTATGCTTGTATTTGGATGTCCGATGTGGTTCGGCGTGAGAGCTAGTTCATTGAAAAATGTGTGGGTATTTGAGAGGGCTTGCCTAAGAGCTTGACTTCGCAAAGGCAACACCAGAGTCGGAGTACATAAAATTCTTTCTAAATGAAGTCTTATATCATACAATAGGGCGAACTTAATAAGAATGGATAAATCGACATTAAGTTGATTCTACGGCACATTGCTAGAGCAATGACCTCATCGAATAATATGATCTCCGGGGTTTATTACTCTAATTATATATATCACGAGTGCAATCTCTTCATCGGTTTTGTGCCCCCCCAGATTAAAAAATAACGGCCGTTAATCTTCCACGCCTTCCACCCTACCGTCTTCGATTCAGTAGGGTGGAAGGGAGTCGCGATGAGGATCACCAATATTGCTGGTAGTCTAATGGAAAAAACTCCGTCTTTCCTTCCGATGTAGCTCCACTTGCGGGCAAATTGGGTCTGTAAGTTATTTTAAGCTATGGCCAGCTTACATAGTTTAGGAAGAAACTACCTTATTTTAAGATTACAAAAAAAAAATAAAAAATAAAAAATAAAAAAAAAAATAAAATAAAAGAATAACAAGAAATTAGGAATTGGGTAACAATTTCTAAAAAAAAACTTTCTCTAGAATAAAATATGTTAAGTAAATAATCATTAAGATAGTTTGTAAGTTTTATTTAAACGTTAAAAAAAGCAAAATCCATGTTCAAAGTTTAGTTTAGTTTTTTTTTTTTAATTAAAGTATTTAATTAATAACGTCGGAGGACGTCAGCTTAATGTTAGGTTTAACTAAGAGCGCTTACATGGAGCCAGTAAGTTATTTTAAGATATTGTAGTATAAGTTAATTAAGCTAATTATTAAGCTTTTTTGCTAATATAGCTTGTAAGTGTTAATGAAATGTATACAATAAAAATGCAAATCCATAATACGATTTTCAGTTATCATAGTATCAACCTTCAAACGATACGTGTCAAAATTTGATGACATTGTGACCACTAGTCATTGAGATATAATATTTCCAAAACCATGAAAAAAAAAAGACTTTTTCATACGGTATGTCATAATGGATGAAACATGCATCTTATTACCTGCTCAAAAATCTCTTAACAATGCTCGTCGAAAAGAGACATGACTCCAATGCAAAAGTGGTCGCCGAAAGTTAATCTTATTTTGAAGGGTTACACAAATCGTTTTATAAGAAAGGCATACAAATGGCGGCGGTGGAATGATTGCATCACTCTAGAAGAAGACTATGTTGATGAATAAAGTCTAACTTTTTCAAAAAATTTTCTTTTTTTTGTTAGTCTCCTGTTTTGTTGAAAGTTGGCGATAGAACTTTAGCGGAGAAAATGGTCACGTGAAACTGGCAGAAACGCCCGGCAAAATTATTTCCACGTTAGAGAAACTTATTTGCTCTGTGTATATAGATATTTCACAGATAATACATACAACTGTTCCTGGATGCTTAAACAAGCTATTCTGACACGAACAAAATGACCAATCCATTAAAATAGAGTATATTCTTTTATCCCGAAAGGAGAGAGATGATCGATAAGTACCCCAGTGGATCAAAATGCTGCCACTTATTATACGATAGAATTTCTGAGTTCTTTTAACGCCAATAGATTTCCTGTACATCCGATTACACTAAAAGTTGCTGTTTCGATTACACTTCTTTGGGACTTAAACCATTCGAAATTATGCAAAGAAACCCGACTTAAAGTGATTAAATTGCAAAAAAAAATTATTGAGGTAAAATTTTTTAACGTAATCCACTCATTCTCAACAACGTCCTATTTTAATCTAAACGAGTACAGTTTTTTGTGAGCTTTTGCTTTGCCATGACGACAAACAAGTCGAAGGTCAGCCGCTCAAATCTGCTTATGTTGACTTGAGAACCGACTGTTTCTCTCATGTCCAATTGTACGTTGCTTACCCTCGAGTCAGCAACTTTGAAAGTCTATATACTCGTATTGTAGCTCTAAAAGCAATATCGTAACATGTTTCTTTTTTTGCCTTAATAAGACATTTATAATGTATAAACATATTATTTGAGAATATGTACCAAACATTTTTTTTTTAATTTTGATTTTTATGAAAATTTCAATTAAATTCTAGAATTCTTCGAAAAAGTTTTTGTTTCACCGCAGAGTTAATATTAGGTTTGGCAAGTCTGAAAAAAAAAAAAATCAAAAAGGATCTTAAACAGAAAGGTTTCGTTAGTGGTAATGTACTACCGTAAATTAAAAATCGATTAGAAAACATGATGGATATTTAAAGTAAAAACTGTGAAAAATCTTTTTTTTTCCAAGTTTTTTTTCCCTTGCCATGTTTTTTTTTATTGATCTTTTGCCCAAATTGGTGTAGATTACTACTCAGGACGCTTTAATAAACAAAAAGCACCAAGATTTATTCAAATCAGTTCAGCGGATCTAGAGAGTAACTGTCGGCAGTTTGGAAAAACGTCATTTCGAGAAAACCGAGTTTAAAATGCATTTGAGAATTTACTGCCTTTTCTATCTTTTCTATAAGGATACAACTTATTGACACATAAATGACTCTATGAACTATCAAATTAACATAGTTAATTATATAAGAAAGCCGACAGTATTATTTTTATACAAGAAACAGAATATTATAAAAAGGGAATTAGCAGCTGGCGGAGTAGTACCAATCGCTGTGAGCAACTGCAAAGAGTACTTGTTTGCTTATTCTTGGGCTGATGTCATTGGTGTAAACGAGACCTGATTTAAGCTGAAGTTACCTTATTTGTCTTGTAAGATACCTAGTTATTAATTTTTTAGGAATAATAGAAAGGAAAAGTTATCACAAAGTCTAACGGTAATGGAAACGAATATACACCCTGACTGACTCGAACTGCAAACCAACTTCAGACTGATATAATTTCCGAACCGTTCATTGCGTCTCAGTTGTGTTAAAAAATTTTTATCTGCGAGGGACCACCAGTAAGCAGGCAGCACCGACGGTGATGGTTTGGGTCGTCATAACCGCCGATGGTTGCTCTCCGCTCGTATTTTTGGACCGTGGCGTCAAAATTAATGCGATCGTATACCGTGAAACTGTCTTAGAGGCAGTATTGAAGCCTTGGACAAACAATCATTTCGGTCGGAGACCGTGGACATTTCAACAAGACTCGGCACCGTCTCACAAAACTCGCGTCAACCAAAATTGGTTAAAAAACAATGTTCCACACTGCATTTTTTCGACACAATGGATGGCACTAAAGAATACCAAAGTTTGGAGAACCTCAAACAAGCACTTCGACGAGAATGGGCCAAAATACTGCAGAGTCACTTGCGTGCAGCGTGCGACGCTTCCTTCGGCCGTCTCAAGGCCATTATTCGCGCCAAAGGTAGACATATTGAACACTACTGATACAATTTGAAAATTGATGTATTTTCCAACATCTTTTGCTTTGGCACAATAAAATTTATCAAAAAATAAAAAAATTATAGCTTTTTAAAAAGTTGCAGTCCGAGTCAGTCAGTGTATTACAGCCGAAATATGCAATCTGCGATATGATTACAAACATCAAATCCTTGGTTGTATGCGCATACAGTAACAAAAGAAGTTGTCCCCCGCGTGGAGATATTAATACAAATTTAATGAAAAATGATTCTCTTCTTCAAACTTTAATCCTTAAAATGAAGAATTTATCATAGTTTATACCACTACTCTAATCGTTTTGTCTTTTATAATTGTCTACCCAGTGGTTTAAAACAGAGATTCTTTTAAGTTTAAAGATTTCAATCTCATAGATTTAAATGCCCTACAAATTGTTGCTTTTTCAACTCCTTAATGGCAAAGTCGATTCAGGGTTGATTCGAATGGAAAATTAATGTTTTTCAAGTAATTTTGCACAATTGTTCCATAAATGTGTAACAATCTAAACAGTCAAACTGCAAAACAGAACTTGTTCCCGGTGTCTATTAAAAGAAGACACAAACTGTACAGTAAATGGTAGCACAGAACATTTAACGGTAATTGGTTAAATTAAGGTTCTTCACTTAATGTCCTTCCTATTACCGAAATGTTTTATGCACATTTTGCAACCCCTCTTCATACCACATTCCTTTGCGGAAAGGAAACACTCGATGAAGTCATAGAATTAGCTTATTTTAGAAACAATCCTCTGGATTGTTGATATAGTTTCATTGATTCAGGGTCAAGTTTCGGAGCTTACGTCGACCCCTAAATTTTTGATATCGTATATAACTTACCTTGTCATATCAATGATCGTTTTCAAATCGAACGCATTTTCATGTCGAACTGTTTTTATATAAACCAATTTTTGAATGTAGTTGTTGACGAAACCTGCTACTGAAACCGGTTCGTTAGCAATTCTATAGCTGTTGCACAATTGCTTGATGTGGGGGCCAAACGGTTAACAATCCTTGCTGCTTCTCTTTTTAATTGCCTTTTAGGTATTGAATTCGTTCAATATCGCTCAAAGTTCCGTTTTGGTGAACCAGTCGATTAAACAGTTCCCAAAATGATGTCCACTTCTCATACTTGCCGCTGAATGATGCTACGTTTTTTGGTGGATTTGATTCCCCGATGTGTTGCAGCATGTAGATTTACTGCCTCGGGTTGGTGCTGTCATTTTTCTGCTTCTTTAATTTGGATATAAGCATCTTGATATATCTGCTCCAACTCAATGAATATTTTTTTTGGACACGTACTCCTGCTCGTAATCGGCTTCTTCCTGTAAGGACATGATTTCGTCGTTCATTGTTACCAGCTTTGTCCAGTATCCCCTAATCTGATCCAACTTGAATGATAGGTAAACTGTACTCTGCGTTACATCCAAGTTCTCAATAATCCTTATAAAGTTGTTCTTAATCAGATTCAACTTTGCATTCAAAGCGATGCCTTCGATTTCACTCATTTTCACTCCACAATTAACTGCAGTACACGTACTTGACTAGTCACTGTGTATTGGTCTAGTACCATTATGTACAACTCACGTTACTCTATTCCGGCTCATCCGGCTCGAAGGACCATGTCTATATTTTTTACTATTTAGAATTTTAATACTTTTTATTCAATTGCCTACTGCAATTACTTCACATGAGGAAGTAAAATGGCTTGGTTCGACTAAATAACAAGACTGTTTCAAAGACTATTTCACTTAATTTATACAAAAATTTTACTAGTCTAAGAACTATAAGGTGCAAGTTTAAAGAAAAGCAAAAAAATTTTTATCTAAACAAAAGAATATCAATATTGTTTACTTAAGCAGTAAAAGCGAATAAGAAAAGGAAAAGAAATGAAAGAAATATTTTTTGTTGATGTCATCAATGGACTTGCTTGTCGAAATTTAGTCAGATGCCTTGAGATTTGGCTAGATTAATATACGTATTTTAATATACATATGTATGTCCAGAGCAAAAGGTAATTTTACCCTTACAAAGAGACTGCTTTATAAAAGCCAATTCGCGAGAGTGAAGCTAATCTGCTACGTGGCCCTTATCCGGCCTATGCTTGTATTTGGATGTCCGATGTGGTTCGGCGTGAGAGCTAGTTCATTGAAAAATGTGTGGGTATTTGAGAGGGCTTGCCTAAGAGCTTGACTTCGCAGAGGCAACACCAGAGTCGGAGTACATAAAATTCTTTCTAAATGAAGTCTTATATTATACAATAGGGCGAACTTAATAAGAATGGATAAATCGACATTAAGTTGATTCTACGGCACATTGCTAGAGCAATGACCTCATCGAATAATATGATCTCCGGGGTTTATTACTATAATTATATATATCACGAGTGCAATCTCTTCATCGGTTTTGTGCCCCCCCAGATTAAAAAATAACGGCCGTTAATCTTCCACGCCTTCCACCCTACCGTCTTCGATTCAGTAGGGTGGTAGGGAGTCGCGATGAGGATCACCAATATTGCTGGTAGTCTAATGGAAAAAACTCCGTCTTTCCTTCCGATGTAGCTCCACTTGCGGGCAAATTGGGTCTGTAAGTTATTTTAAGCTATGGCCAGCTTACATAGTTTAGGAAGAAACTACCTTATTTTAAGATTACAAAAAAAAAAAAAAAATAAAAAAAAAATAAAAAAAAAAAAAAATAATAAAATAAAAATTTAAAATAAAAGAATAACAAGAAATTAGGAATTGGGTAACAATTTCTAAAAAAAAACTTTCTCTAGAATAAAATATGTTAAGTAAATAATCATTAAGATAGTTTGTAAGTTTTATTTAAACGTTAAAAAAAGCAAAATCCATGTTCAAAGTTTAGTTTAGTTTTTTTTTTTTTAATTAAAGTATTTAATTAATAACGTCGGAGGACGTCAGCTTAATTTAATTTAATTAGGTTTAACTAAGAGCGCTTACATGGAGCCAGTAAGTTATTTTAAGATATTGTAGTATAAGTTAATTAAGCTAATTATTAAGCTTTTTTGCTAATATAGCTTGTAAGTGTTAATGAAATGTATACAATAAAAATGCAAATCCATAATACGATTTTCAGTTATCATAGTATCAACCTTCAAACGATACGTGTCAAAATTTGATGACATTGTGACCACTAGTCATTGAGATATAATATTTCCAAAACCATGAAAAAAAAAGACTTTTTCATACGGTATGTCATAATGGATGAAACATGCATCTTATTACCTGCTCAAAAATCTCTTAACAATGCTCGTCGAAAAGAGACATGACTCCAATGCAAAAGTGGTCGCCGAAAGTTAATCTTATTTTGAAGGGTTACACAAATCGTTTTATAAGAAAGGCATACAAATGGCGGCGGTGGAATGATTGCATCACTCTAGAAGAAGACTATGTTGATGAATAAAGTCTAACTTTTTCAAAAAATTTTCTTTTTTTTGTTAGTCTCCTGTTTTGTTGAAAGTTGGCGATAGAACTTTAGCGGAGAAAATGGTCACGTGAAACTGGCAGAAACGCCCGGCAAAATTATTTCCACGTTAGAGAAACTTATTTGCTCTGTGTATATAGATATTTCACAGATAATACATACAACTGTTCCTGGATGCTTAAACAAGCTATTCTGACACGAACAAAATGACCAATCCATTAAAATAGAGTATATTCTTTTATCCCGAAAGGAGAGAGATGATCGATAAGTACCCCAGTGGATCAAAATGCTGCCACTTATTATACGATAGAATTTCTGAGTTCTTTTAACGCCAATAGATTTCCTGTACATCCGATTACACTAAAAGTTGCTGTTTCGATTACACTTCTTTGGGACTTAAACCATTCGAAATTATGCAAAGAAACCCGACTTAAAGTGATTAAATTGCAAAAAAAAATTATTGAGGTAAAATTTTTTAACGTAATCCACTCATTCTCAACAACGTCCTATTTTAATCTAAACGAGTACAGTTTTTTGTGAGCTTTTGCTTTGCCATGACGACAAACAAGTCGAAGGTCAGCCGCTCAAATCTGCTTATGTTGACTTGAGAACCGACTGTTTCTCTCATGTCCAATTGTACGTTGCTTACCCTCGAGTCAGCAACTTTGAAAGTCTATATACTCGTATTGTAGCTCTAAAAGCAATATCGTAACATGTTTCTTTTTTTGCCTTAATAAGACATTTATAATGTATAAACATATTATTTGAGAATATGTACCAAACATTTTTTTTTTAATTTTGATTTTTATGAAAATTTCAATTAAATTCTAGAATTCTTCGAAAAAGTTTTTGTTTCACCGCAGAGTTAATATTAGGTTTGGCAAGTCTGAAAAAAAAAAAAATCAAAAAGGATCTTAAACAGAAAGGTTTCGTTAGTGGTAATGTACTACCGTAAATTAAAAATCGATTAGAAAACATGATGGATATTTAAAGTAAAAACTGTGAAAAATCTTTTTTTTTCCCTTGCCATGTTTTTTTTTATTGATCTTTTGCCCAAATTGGTGTAGATTACTACTCAGGACGCTTTAATAAACAAAAAGCACCAAGATTTATTCAAATCAGTTCAGCGGATCTAGAGTGTAACTGTCGGCAGTTTGGAAAAACGTCATTTCGAGAAAACCGAGTTTAAAATGCATTTGAGAATTTACTGCCTTTTCTATCTTTTCTATAAGGATACAACTTATTGACACATAAATGACTCTATGAACTATCAAATTAACATAGTTAATTATATAAGAAAGCCGACAGTATTATTTTTATACAAGAAACAGAATATTATAAAAAGGGAATTAGCAGCTGGCGGAGTAGTACCAATCGCTGTGAGCAACTGCAAAGAGTACTTGTTTGCTTATTCTTGGGCTGATGTCATTGGTGTAAACGAGACCTGATTTAAGCTGAAGTTACCTTATTTGTCTTGTAAGATACCTAGTTATTAATTTTTTAGGAATAATAGAAAGGAAAAGTTATCACAAAGTCTAACGGTAATGGAAACGAATATACACCCTGACTGACTCGAACTGCAAACCAACTTCAGACTGATATAATTTCCGAACCGTTCATTGCGTCTCAGTTGTGTTAAAAAATTTTTATCTGCGAGGGAATTTAAACGTGATAGTGTGATTGCTTTATATTTGGCTGGAAAACCACAAGTAGCTATCGTTAGAGCCCTTCAGCACCTAAACTGAATAAATCATTTGTGTCTCGAACCATAGCTCGTTACAGTGAGGAGGTGGTCATAAAAAAACAGCAACATCGGCAGAAATGGTTCCGATTGTGAAGGCTCGAATTGAGCGAAATCCGCGTCGAAGTGGAAAAAAAAATGGCTCGTGAGCTCAAAATATCGTTAAAACGGATGCAACGCATACTGAAAATGAGCTTGGGCTCAAGCCATTCAAGTTCCAAAAAAGCACACGATCTTACACCGCAACACAAAAAAGTTAGAGTCGAAAGAGTGAAGGGTTGCTATACTTGCACGAAAGTGGTGAGTTTCCGAATTTGGTTTTTTTGGATGAGTCGCCATTTGTTATCGAGCAATATGTCAAAAAACAAAATGACCGAATTTACTTACCAGAGAGGTCCTTCGAAAATTTACACCTTCGGACGACCACCAGTAAGCAGGCAGCACCGACGGTGATGGTTTGGGTCGTCATAACCGCCGATGGTTGCTCTCCGCTCGTATTTTTGGACCGTGGCGTCAAAATTAATGCGATCGTATACCGTGAAACTGTCTTAGAGGCAGTATTGAAGCCTTGGACAAACAATCATTTCGGTCGGAGACCGTGGACATTTCAACAAGACTCGGCACCGTCTCACAAAACGCGCGTCAACCAAAATTGGTTAAAAAACAATGTTCCACACTGCATTTTTTCGACACAATGGATGGCACTAAAGAATACCAAAGTTTTGAGAACCTCAAACAAGCACTTCAACGAGAATGGGCCAAAATACTGCAGAGTCACTTGCGTGCAGCGTGCGACGCTTCCTTCGGCCGTCTCAAGGCCATTATTCGCGCCAAAGGTGGACATATTTAACACTACTGATACAATTTGAAAATTGATGTATTTTCCAACATCTTTTGCTTTGGCACAATAAAATTTATCAAAAAATAAAAAAATTATAGCTTTTTAAAAAGTTGCAGTCCGAGTCAGTCAGTGTATTACAGTCGAAATATGCAATCTGCGATATGATTACAAACATCAAATCCTTGGTTGTATGCGCATACAGTAACAAAAGAAGTTGTCCCCGCGTGGAGATATTAATACAAATTTAATGAAAAATGATTCTCTTCTTCAAACTTTAATCCTTAAAATGAAGAATTTATCATAGTTTCTTTAGTAGGAATGCAAATAATTTATACCACTACTCTAATCGTTTTGTCTTTTATAATTGTCTACCCAGTGGTTTAAAACAGAGATTCTTTTAAGTTTAAAGATTTCAATCTCATAGATTTAAATGCCCTACAAATTGTTGCTTTTTCAACTCCTTAAGGGCAAAGTCGATTCAGGGTTGATTCGAATGGAAAATTAATGTTTTTCAAGTAATTTTGCACAATTGTTCCATAAATGTGTAACAACCTAAACAGTCAAATTGCAAAACAGAACTTGTTCCCGGTGTCTATTAAAAGAAGACACAAACTGTACAGTAAATGGTAGCACAGAACATTTAACGGTAATTGGTCTTTACACGAAGCGGCACGTAACTAGGCCACACTACAAAAAAAAATTATTATTATTATTATTATTATTATTATCATTATTGTTATTATTATTAGTATTATTATCATTGGGTCATTCCACGATAAATCGCCGAAAATATGTGGGGAGATCTGAACGATCTCCCTCCGATTTGGCTGAAAAGTGGTAGAAATACTCATTGGAGTGGTACGAATCATAAAGCAAAAAAAGTTTTGCAGAATTCGATACAGTTTGCGTGTAATGGAACTTCAAAAATTGACAAGAAAATCAAAATTTATGCTTTCTTTTACATTTAAAAAAAATCATAACTTTGAATGCCCATCAGAATTTGATAAAATATACCTTGTTGAATTCAGGAAAAGGTGAACTTTCAAAGATGTGAAATTATTTTTATTTTCAAGGAAGACGGATATTCCAAATTATTCCAGAATATTCTTTTTACATAATCATCATAATTATCAAGGATAATAACTCAAAAAAGTGGTCTTTTTTTTATTTTTTTATATATTATAGAGATTAGTCCTCTACTTCCATTTCAAATTTCAAGTTGGGATCTCTATGGGTTCGGCCAAATTAATGTTGTATAGGCGGTCAAATTAAAAAACTAAACATTTATTATCCTCTTCTCATCCTCACATATAACCCGAGTGCACATACATAAGTACAAAGCTGAAAAAAATGTAACTGCTTGTTTTATTTCTTCAATGACTAGTAACTGCACATTTTCCGTTTTTGAGGATTTTAGAAGTTAGGCTTCATTTATTTGCACTCATTTGATGTCAATCTGTCGTGAGCTCGGGATTTATTTTAGATTGATATAGATGATATAATGAGTGCTTTAGTGCGGAAAACGTGCCTCAATCCTCTGGATTTACCACCTCATCAGCCCAGTGCTCGTGATTTGCGCAATGTACGACCATGAATGGTATGATGCAACCAAAATTAAACACAAAGTTGGTAATTTGCTCTACGTCCGAAATTCTGATACAACGCCATCATTGCTAGAGGTTGAAGATCAAATTGAAGTTGATGAAATGTATTTCGATAAAGACATTGCATTCAATTTGATTAATTAATGCATACAGTATATTGGAGAAGATACATTCGACAAGAAAAGACTTAGTGACTTAAAATATGTGCAGTCAAAATTGAATAAGTCTATGTTGAAAATTGCAGAGAAAGTTTTCTCTGTTGCTATAGACAAAATTATAGAAAGGTTTCCATCGACAAGCTATACGATCAAGAAATATAGAAAACTTCAAGAGCATCAAGGCGTTCCATCAACTTATGGGAAAAGCTTAGATGCAGATATCAAGCAATCGGTAGAAAGTTTTTACTGTGAAGACGATATCAGCCGTTTAATGTCAGAAAAAAAGACTAAGTATCTATCGGGTTTTCCAATAACGACTTGACAACTTTTTTTTTTTTTAAATAAACGCAAACCATTTGAGATATTTCAAAAACTTTACTATTGGCTTGAAGTACAATCAAAACATTTATAAATAAAACTCAACTTCGTTCATATGGCCACCGCGGGCACATTTACAGCGGTCGATTCGTTGGACCCAATTTTCAACGACTCGGCCTCACATTTCGGCCGAAACGGCCGCTATTTCGCGTTCAATGTTGGCTCTGAGCTCTTCCAACATCGTCAGCGTGTTGGCATCAACCAATGACTTAACGTAACCCCACAGAAAATAGTCAAGCGGCGTTAAATCGCACGAACGAGGCGGCCAATCGACTGTCCTATGTCTTGAGGTAACACGCTCACCATACTTACTCTTCAATAAATCGATTGTAGCGTGTGCTGTGTGGCTTGTGGCACCATCCTGTTGAAACCACATGTCATCCAAGTCCATATCTTTTAATTAGGGCCAAAAATAATCAGTGATCATGGCGCGATAACGCAGACCATTCACAGTAACGTGGCGGTCGTTATCGTCGACAAAAAAATATGGCCTAATAACGCCGCTGGCATGCAAACCGCACCAAACAGTTATTTTTTGTGGATGAAGTGGTGATTCATGAAGCACATGTGGGTTTTCTCCGAACCAGTAACGCATATTTTGCTTATTGACGAATCCATTGAGCTAAAAATGAGCTTCGTCACTGAAGATGATTTTGCGATTAAATTCATCATCTTGGCGCATCTTCTCCAGAACCCAATCGGAGAACGTACGTCGCTTCAAATGTTCCATCGGCTTCAATTCTTGAGTTAGCTGGATCTTTTAGGTCTGAGCGATGCCCAATTCTTGAGAACGCCGTGGAATTGACTGATTTGGATCGTTTGCTACAGACGTCTGAACGGCAGCGATATTTTCGACACTTCGACCAACCGTGTCTCACTGACACGGCAACATCACACAACGAATATGTAGACTCAAATTTTTGTACTAAACTTGTTATTGCCTGCCTACTAGGGCGAGAATTACGACCGAAAATTGGAGTTTACGCTCTTAAAGTTGCAGTCACCGACTCCGAATAGCTGTAGAAAAAATTTATCATTTGCAGACGTTGCTCGTTAGTATACTTTACCATGATGAAAATGTTTACTGAATAAATTGACAGTGACAGTTTGATGATAAGTGAAAGAGTGCGTTCACAAATTAAATTCAAAGTTGTCAAGTCCCTATTGGAAAACCCTTTATAAAGGTAACAAAAATTTCTTTTCTCAGGTTCAAAAATAAGATGTTTTGCTGATTCTGGCTAACCTCCTTAGGGAGATATAAGTTCAGAGAAGTTCATAATAAAGTTAAGATTGGATTTTTCATATTCGCGTCGCTAAGACCAAAGAACTGCACTTTGGCTGGGGTATCAGGAACTCATTCCGTGTGTGTTTGCACCATCCATCAAAATATCAAACTTATGTGTAATGGTAGCTATACGAGTATGTCAATGCTGATAGAAAACGAAGATAAGCATCTGAATGACAGCAGAGCTTGCTTAGCTTTGGTATTTTGTAACCCTCCTGATATATATTGTATCTTGGGCAAGTGCCTTTATTGCCTAAACTGTTCTAAATTAAGGAGAATCTTTGACATTGCTATTAGTAATCACTTCATAGAAGACATAACATACTATCAATGGACCCACACAGAACGATCAAAATTGAAAGTGAGAATTGAAAACTCTGAGGATTTCATTCAGAGCTTTTTGAAACGGATGATATTAAAAATGAAAGTTTTGTTGTAATCAGTGACTGCTTGAAGCATGACGCTATCGCAGTACACTTATTTCAGCGCCATCTCTTAGAGTTCCTGCACAAGATATGTCAACATTTTAAGAACATTATTTATTTTCCTGATGGATCTGCTGCGCAGTACAAAAACAAAAAGATTTTTTTTAATTTAATATTGCATGAACAGGATTTTGGAGTGAATGCTGAATGGAACTTCTTTGCGACCTCTCATGGTAAGAGCGCATGCGATGGATTGGCTGCTGCTATAAAGACCGTATAGGAAACACATAACAACTCCCTTACAGTTATACAACTGGGCAACTGAAAATATAAAGAATATGGATTTCTCCTACGTGACCACACAAGAGTATAATGAATGAGTATGAGAATTGTACCGGAAACAAGAAAACTTCATCATATTTCATCTGTTTCACAAGGAGTAATTAAAGGAAAATGTATTTCCTTTTCATCGGAAGAATACGTATATACTCTTAAAAGATAATAAATAATGATTTTTTTTTTTAGTTTTTAAGGGTTTGAATATATTTTTGTTAACTATAGGGTTTTCTAATAACGACTTGACAACTTTTTATTGGCTTGAAGTACAATCAAAACATTAATGAATGGAACTCGACTCCGTTCATATGGCCACCGCGGGCACGTTTGCAGCGGTCGATTCGTTGGACCCAATTTTCAACGACTCGGCCACACATTTCGGCCGAAATGGCCGCTATTTCGCGATCAATGTTGGCTCTGAGCTCTACCAACGTCGTCGGCGTGTTGGCATAAACCAATGACTTAACATAGCCCCACAGAAAATAGTCAAGCGGCGTTAAATCGCACGAACGAGGCGGCCAATTGACTGGGCCATGTCTTGAGATAACACGCTCGACATACTTACTCTTCAATAAATCGATTGTAGCGTGTGCTGTGTGGCTTGTGGCACCATCCTGTTGAAACCACATGTCGTACAAGTCCATATCTTTCAATTTGGGCCAGCGAAAACGCTGGCCATTCACGATAACGTGACGATCGTGTTGACGAAAAAAGATGGCCCAATAACGCCGCCGGCATGCAAACCGCACCAAACAGTTATTTTTTGTGGATGAAGTGGTGATTCATGAAGCACATGTGGGTTTTCACCCGACCAATAACGCATATTTTGCTTATTGACGAGCCCATTGAGCCAAAAATGAGCTTCGTCACTGAAGATGATTTTGCGATTAAATTCATCATCTTAGCGCATCTTCTCCAGAACCCAATCAGAGAACGTAGCTCGTTAGTGTACTTTACCATGATGAAAATGTGGAGTTAACTGAATAAATTGATGATTAGTGAAAGAGTAGGTTCACAAGTTAAATTCAAAGTTGTCAAGTTCCTATTGGAAAACCCTATATAATACCTTAGAAGTTTAAATCATTTACATTTTCTAAATTTATATTGTTTATATTTAAATTAAGCTGTGTACGAGATAATTTTTGGCAGCCGTGGAGTACCTCACACTTCTTTAGTGAAAGCCTTCCTCCAGACTCTACCGATCAAGGATGTCTTTGCTTACATTGTGTAATACAATTTTGACTCTTTCTAGGTCATTGAACTTACACATTATGAATACATTATCTGCGTAAATGCAATGGTCGATGTAGTTATGATTTTTTAATGATAAGACTTAATTCATCTAAGCCGATGATGAACAGAATCACTGATAGAGGAGACCCTTCTGTTATCCCATTGTGGAGTGGAAAGATTGCGGAAAAAGAGTTATTGGTTTTGACAGATAATTACACAGAAACGCTCTGACATACTGATATATGTTTCGCCCGATACCCCTACTTTTTAATTTATTAAGTACAAGTTGGATAACTATTCTACCGAACGCTTTTTCGGAATCTAATGAAAGGATGGTCACATGAGCAGTAAGGCAATTGCGCATCCTCTGTTTGGCTTAAAAGCGACTTGATTGGGGCTTAGGAGTTTGTTGTATTGGAGGAACCAGAATATACGTTTGGCCACTATTTTTTCCAACACCTTCGACATACAAGGAATAACCGAGATAGGTCGATAGACAAAGATGTTGTTTAGGTTTTTTTTTGGTTTGGGTAATGGAAGAGTGTTTAGAATGGTGTTTTATAGCTGTAAAAGTCTAGATTTTATTGGGACAGGAAGATTTCTCAGCATTGGATAGGATATTTTATCCCTACTTGGTGTTTTAAATTTAAGCGTGTTTAGGCAGTATTCAAGTTCTGTATGTGTAATTACCCCATCTATGTATTTCGCTGAAGTATTAAAGGAAGCTTCGGAGGGTTAAATATTTAGACTAATATTTTTCAGAGTATTGAATTGATTCAAGAACAGGTGATCATTAGACAGGTTGGACCAATTTGATGCAAGGAAGTCGTTAATTCCCTTCGGCGTTTGCATGCATTCTATGTGGTGGGAGTGTAGTGCCAAATTCTCCCTGGCGGGGAATTCGAACATATATTTGAGGTGAAATTTGGTTTTGCTGATTTTTATTTGCCTTCGTTTGGTTTGTTCCGTTAGGATATTTTTTAACGTGTTCAAGCCTTGACTTTATTATCTCTCAAGTTTTCCAAGTTGAGATTCCACCATGGTACGATTCGTTTTGGGCAGATGGGAGCAGTTTGAGGAATTGAAAGATTGGCAGCAAATAGGATGGACTTTTGTAGTAAAGCAGCTTCTTTATTGACGTTAGCAGACGGTGGTGTATTAGATAGGTACCTCAGTATGCTGAATTAGAACTAACGCCAATTAGCAGAATCTAGTTTCAATTAAGGATTAGAGTATAAGGTAGGTTTTGATGGCCTAATTGAATGGTTGAAATGATCGGAGAGTGGTCGCTTTTGTGGAGGTCTTCGAGTATTTACCAGGAAGTTTTCGTGAAGAGGACGGGTGAGCTGAAAGGTATAATACAACACATGGGCTGAAAAGTCAGTGCCGTTTTATAGAAAAACACAAAACTTTTGCAAAATTTAACTCTATTTATCAATATATGCCTTCGAGGGCGATACACTGATTGAAACCACTTTTCAATCTTTCGATACCAGTTTTGTAGTGCGATTTCGGTTTAGCCTCAAAATAGGCCTCTGTTTCTGCGATTACTTCTTCATCGGTCTTAAATCTCTTTCCGTCGACCATTCTTTTGAGGTCTGCGATCAGCAAATTTCTGGGGGCCAAATCTAGAGAATACGGTAGGTGGGGAAGCAATTCGTTGCCGAATTCATTCAATTTTACCATCGTTTTCATCGACTTGTGACACGGTGCATTGTCTTGATGAAACAGCACTTTCTTTTTCTTCAAACGCGGCCGTTTTTCTGCGATTTCGTCTTTCAAACGCTCCAACAACGCAATGTAATAGTCGCTGTTGATAGTCTGCCCCTTTTGGAGATAATCGATGAAAATTATTCTATGTGAATGCCAAAATACGGATGCCATAACCTTGCCAGCCGACTGTTGAGTTTTTAGTCGTTTTGGACGGGGTTCGTCGCCTGCTCGTCACTCAGCTGACTGCCGACTTGACTCTGGTGTGAATTGATGGAGAAAAGTTTCATCCATTGTCACATACCGACATACTTTATTGCGGTTGAAGAGCTTTAAACACTCCTCTGAATCATCAACACGTTGTTGTTTTTGGTCGACTGTGAGCAAACGCGGCACCCACTTTAAACAGAGCTTTCGCATTTCCAAATATTCGTGTAAGATATATCCAACACGCTCTTTTAATATCTTTAGAGCCTCAGCTATCTCGATCAACTTCACTTTACGGTCATTCGTAATTATTTTGTGGACTTTTTTGATGTTTTCATCTGAAACAGCCTCTTTTGGACGTCCACTGCGTGCATCATCTTCGGTGCTTGTATGACCACTTTTAAATTTTTCAATCCACTTGCGAATGGTTAGTTCGGCTGGTGCAGGGTCCGGGTAACACTTATCAAGCCATTTCTTTGCATCGGCTGCATTTTTTCCCATCAAAAAGCAATGATAAATCAATACAGGAAATTGCTTTGAATTCATTTTTTTTCACAATAACAAAAGTTGCTTTACTCACAACACTATATCTCGAGAACTAATCGTCCGACAGCTGTCAAATATATATGTGTTGTGAAGTGTGTAGGTGATCGTTTAACACAATGAAGTTGGAATAAGTGAGGAAGCCTTCGAAGATCGAACCAACTCTATTAGTAGGAGAGCCCCAAAGTACGCTCCACGAGTTGACATCACCAACGAATAAAATAGGGGTTTGTGATTACATTGTGGGAATATTCCTTTTGATTAAAAACAAGATACCTTGTTTCGAGGTTAAGTTGTGGGAAAAGTTATTAAAATACCCGATGTATTGTTTTGGTGTGATTGGATTGGGCAGTATGTTTATTGAAGAGATATGACAGATGGCTGGTGTCCTTTAATCAAAACGGTAAGTTCATCTTATTTACGTAACCTCTGATATTCCATTGCAAAAGAATAAAAGCCATATCTGAATAATTTTGGTACAACGAGCTTTTATTGCGTGAAGCAATATGAGTGTGGTTAACGATCCCTGCCTTGATGGCATTGGAAAATTGTGTAGTATTATTGGGTATATATTTTAATTCGTGCGGTTTTTATTCAAAATTTGAACGTTTATTTATTGTAAGAAAAACATGTACAATAGTATTATTTAAAGTATTGCCAATCTGAAGTTATGACTATTTCCCATCTTTCTGGCAATTTGTGGATCCCATCCCAAAAGAACTGCGTCGGCTTGACAGCAAAAAATGAATCAAGCAACGTGGGGCCGAGCGTTGTCATGATGGAAAATTATTGCCTCGTGTCTGGTCTCTCAAACTCTCTTCAAACGGATCAATTGTCCATTGATGGTTTCACCCGGTTTTAGCAGCTCATAAAACAGCACAACCATCTGATCTCACCTAATACAGAGCATTACCTTCGCGACATGGATATTCGGCTTTGTCGTTGATTTGACTGGTTGGCCGGGTTTCACATATGATTTTTCGCGCTTGGGGTTGTCGTAATGGATTCATTTTTCATCACCAGTAACAATCCGATGCAAAAATGACTTCCTTTTATGGCGTTCCAGCAGCATTTCGGACATGCAAAACCGCCTTTCGACGTCTCTCGGCTTGAGTTCATGTGGAACCCAATTTCCTTGCTTTTGTATATATCCAACTGCTTTTAAACGTTTTGAAATTCCTGCTTGAGTGACACCCAAAGATTCTGCGAGCTTTTTTGGCTACCCACGACGTTCATCGTCTTCCAAGCCAAAATCAAAACTTTTAAATCGTGCAAACCACTTTTGGCTGGTTCGCGCAGCTAGCGCATGTTCACCATAAGCTTCCACCAAAATACGATGACTTTCGGAAGCAGTTTTCTTCATATTAAAGTAATGAAGAAGATCTCCCCGCAAAAACACTTTTTCAGGCACAAAGTTCGACATATTCGAGTGAAAAAAAATAAAATTATTGTTGTTTACGCTTCAAATGAATGACATATACTGAAATGACGTACAATGACAGTAGCTTCCCAACGCGTGTTTCTATGGAATAATACAAGTTACGCCATCTCTTAGCAAACCGCACGAAGTTATAGACCCAATATTTGTGCTTTGTTGAAAGAAAATTGGGTTGGGAGAGTTGGGGTGTCTATAGCCTCGACTCCGCAGTCCGAGAGCAGAAGCATCCAAGCTTCCTTGGAAGACTGAATGATTCAACTCCCGAACAGCATAATTGGAGTTCGCGGCATCAAAGCTATTATTATAAGTTGTCATCGTTTACTTCTGAAGGGTTTACGTAGTAATCCTTGTTATTAAGAAGTGATTCAGTTACTTTTGATATGGGTGAGTAAGAGTGTGTTGTTGTGTAATTTTTGGTGTGTGGAGTTGGAGTGGGTGTAAGCTGAGTGTTAGTAGTTATTTTTGAGGTCTGTGAAATGTTTGCGTTCGTGGAAGTGGCGTGAGTACGAGATTGATTGAGTTTGAGTCTGGAGTGGTTTGGGTGGTGATTGTTGGTGTGGTTAGTTGGGTTTGGGTATGAGCGAGTGGTTTGTTTGAAATTGTTCCGTTGATGTTAACTTTGAGAGTATAATTTTTCTTTGAATTTGTGGTTGTTATTTCTTTCACTAGTTGAGGCTGAGCTTGTGTTTGTTGAGACTGAGATGTTATGTGATGTATTTTTGTGGATTTTGGGTGCTAGACTTGAGTATCAGCGAAAGTTGGTGCTTGAGACCAAGTTTCACTGTAGCCGGACACACTAGCAAGATTGTTAACTTTAAGGAAAATGTCAGCAATTTTTTGTGACTTGACCAAGTTCAGGGGGTTACCGTCGCGTAGTTGGGATATGTTTTTATATTCCTTACTGATACAATTTATCGATTTCTTTTTTTTACAAAAACGGACTGAGAAAGGTGATAGAAGATTATTTTTTGAGGGGATAAGAACAAATCGGGAATTTTGTAGGTAGGTAAGGGTAATTGTATAGTGGTGTAAAGTTGGTTGTTTTGTTTTTTATTTGGTTGGGATTCGAGGGCAGGGTCTTCGTCTAGATCCCTAAAACGATTCCTCATCCTCTGCGGCCCGAGGGCCATATTAAAACGTGATAAAGTAAACGCGTAAAACGTGATAAAAAAACAGCACACCATCCAGTTACTTTGAGCGGGTGTAATGGCTTTTCGTGGGCTATACGCGGATTTTCGCGCCCCAAAAGTGGTAATTTTGCTTATTCACATATACACAGAAATGATGATTTTCGATGAAATTTGTCTCCCTCGTGGTCCAGATTCAGGATAGCTTGACCGTAGGTTACACTCGCTTGGCGGTCAACTGCTGATGCACTGTCAGCACTTTGTAAGGGAACATCTTACAGTCTTTCACCAAAACGACCGGGAAATCTCCGCCGAAATTTTGTGGTAGCAGCAGAAAATTTATTTGCAGAGCTTAGAAGAAAATGAAGGAGTCAACCGGAAAAGCAAACATTCAGCTATTTTGAGAAATTAAAGGAAGCTCGTAATTATAAAGCAATGTCACCAAAATACGAAATATGGAGCCTTACAACTTACGGAATCGTTGCGAAGATGTAAGCTATGGAACATAGGAGTAGGAAACCTCATTAAAAGTGCGTAAGGATGTGTCCGAAATGTAAACGCTCCCGACAGGAATCAGTGAAGCAAGTGATGAGCGAGCTCCAGTAGGAGTGAACTACGCGGGGAAGATACAAAGTGTAGAGAGCAGAAATCGTGTAAGGGTTATATAACAGGTTTTTTTTTTGCATGACGACAAAGGCGATTCATCTAGAAATAGTTAGTGACCTAACTATGGATACAATTCTAACAGCGTTTAGATGGTTCTTTTCCGAAAAGGAAACTATTAAACCATTAACCATTAAAAATAAGAAGTCTCTGATTTCAAAGCTAGAATTAGATAAGTTCAAGGCAGTTTATGACACCGGAAAGGCCTCATTTCGGAAGAAGTGAGTGAAACACCACCTGAAAAGAGTTATTGTTGATTCTGTGCTGTCATTCGAGCGTCTTGTTATCCCAGATAGAAGCAATATTGAACTCACGACCACTAGATATAATAATTTGTAACCCAAATGAAATAGAGTCAACTCCGGGACATTTTTTTTAAAAAGAAAAAACCATTGTTGCAAGCCACCAATCCGTTAGAATAAACACCAGTAAACTCGCTCGACAGGTGGAGTATAATGCAAAAAAGGGATTTTTGGCGGCGCTGGAAAGAGGAATACTTGACTATGCTTTAAAATTGCTCTGAATGGAAGACTGCGGATAGAAATGTCACAAAGGACTTAGTAGTCATAACGAAGGACGATAGTGTTTCACCTCAGCAATGGCCGTTACGGAGAATTCTTGATGTTTATGTAGTTGTGAGTCAGGGTCGCCACTCTAAAGATTCAGAATGGCATTTAAAAACAACCGATTCATAAACTTTGTCCATTGCAATCAACAGTAGAAAAGCCGGAAAAACAAATGTCGCATGTGGTAAGCAAATTAACCACTTCGTAGAAGTTCCTCGGAAAGCAAGCTCAACGAGATAAAGGAGCACGTTTAGAAATCGTTGGATCCATTCATCACCTTCTATTTGGTACGATGGATACAGAAGAGCACTCATTGCAAATTTTTGGGAAAATCAAAAGAATCTAAAAGAATACATGGAGAAACAAACGTCCGTGATCGATTCAACTGACTGATTTCTAACGACGCAACAAGAGCTCAATAAGTGCCAAAAAAAAGTTTCAATGGACGGTACGTTTGTACTGGAGATTGGCTACCGTTATCTACGACAGCTCGATCATGAAACGTAGCTGCACTCTGCTGGTTAACCATCCCACAATAAGGTACCCTTACTCTTGAAGGTAAGTGTACTGGGCACCACAATGATATAGCTAGTTCAGCAGCCCAACAGTTTACACTAGACTCAAATAAAAGATCTCCAGCACTATCATGGACGAAGAATAGATAACTTATTTCGGATCTTTAAGTAAAACCGTTCGATGCCGTTCTGGTGAAAAACCTCAAGGAAATTGAAATGCTTGAAACAAGCTGAAGACGATCAGTTTTCATCATATTAGTGGACCTATCTCCACGTCACTCACAAGCATCTTAATACTGGTCGGCGTGTTTTGCATCTGAAATATAAATACTACAATAACAAAAGTGTAGCGCAATTGGATTTCGCCACTCCACATTGCAGGCGGCAGAATGTTAAAATATGAACACTTTAGGTGGATGTTGTCGCAGTATGTACTAATAAACAACGGTAAAAAGACGTGTTTGCATTTAAACTTTTTTTTTTTTTTTTTTTTTTTTGTACCTGTCGGTCCCTATCTAGGATATTTTATGACGTTTCATGATAACCCGAAAGATAAGAACGCTCATGTTTGAGATATTTACACTCCAGCTGTAATTAGATGTGAGCAAAATTTAGTACACATAAAGCTATAGATATTGAAAATAAACTAGTTTGAATCCAAACTTACTCAAGAGAATATTAATTTATTCATCAATACCATAGATTTGTAACAGTATACCAAACGCCAGAAACTAAATATTTTTGCCCTTAATAATTAGTAATCAAAGTCCATATTAATTCCACTCGGTTTTATTGAACCATCAATCTTATACTCTGCCACTATAATTTTTGTAACTGTTCGCATTTGTTTTTCATCTACACTGTGAAACTCTTTAACCTCACATATAGGATCTATATCCAGTCAATCACAGTAAAAACTGCATACATATAAGGTTATTCATTGTGAGGTTTGATTTATAATGTAAAATAAAACACATAAATTTGAAAGTAAACATAAAATTTTTATAATCAGTTAAAAGAACAATTCATAGCATTTACTTTTTGAAAGTGATATGTAAATGTTGGCCACGATTACGTCTGAGGTGGTCCATTCGGAAGGTCCAATTTCGGGCGACTCGTTCAAGCATAGCGACTGGTATCTCGCGGATAACACGAATAATGTTGGCTTCCAAAGGGGCAATCCAGCCAGCTACGATTCGTGAACACATGAGACTTTACATATCCTCAAAAAAAAAAAAAATGGTCCAAAGGTGTAATATCGCACGATCTAGGCCGCCAATTTACCGTAGCAAAACGTGAAACTAAGTTCTCACCAAAATGATTTTTCAACAAGTCCGTTGTTTCACGCGCTGTTTGGCTCGTAGCGCCGTTTTGTTGAAACCAGAGCTCACTGAGACCACGTGCTTGAATTTCAGGAAGCACATACTCCGTTAACATGGCGCGATAACGGTTACCATTGACGGTAACATTCTGATTTGCCCCATTTTTGAAGAAAAATGGACCAATGATTCCACCAGCCCATAAACCACACCATACCGTTGTTTTAAATGGATGTAATGGTAGCTCTTGGTACTCTTCGGGATTGCTCATCAGCCCAAATACGCCAATTTTGTTTATCAACGTATCCATTGAGCCAGAAATGGGCTTCATCACTGAACAAAATTTCACGATGAAACACCGGATTTTCATTGAATTTTTCCAGAGCCCATTCACTGAAAATATAACGCAAATTTAAGTTGCCTGGCTTCAATTCTTGCATAAGTTGAATTTTGTACGGTTTTAGGCCGATATCCTCACGTAAAATACGCTAAGCCAAGCTGCCGAGAACGACGACGATTCGATTCGTCACGGTCTTCGCGTACACTCTCAGCTACAGCTGCTATAGTCTCTTCACTACGTGCTGGATGTGGTCTCACCGGTCGAGTATCATCCACTAATGTAAACTGGTACTCAAATTTGCGAATAATATTGGCAATAGTGGTTTTAGTAGGTCGATTATGCGCACCGTAAGTTCCTCGGATCGAACACGAAAAACATTTCTCACAGAACATTGATTTTCGTATAACAGCTGAACAATTTGGAGACGCTGTTGTGGTGTGAGTCTTTCCATGATGACTTGCCAAACGATACTGAACAAAAATGACAAAGCAGTTTGATATTAGTCACGCGTGATCTGTCAAAAAAAAGCCTATTGAAAATCAAACCTCACAATGAATCACCCTATATATTCATATATATACCCACACACCAACTCTTAACCTATCTCCCCCTTTCTACCCCACCTCAACTTAGTTTCATATAAATTATACATTTGAACATTGCGTTTTGTACTAAAAAAGATCACAAGCCGTTTTAATGAAATGTTGACTTTTTATAACAAGCCTGCATAGAGAATGAAATAAAAAAAAAAAATGGCACTAGTATAATTTAAGCAAAATATTAGCTTGCGAGTAAAAACGGTACACAAGTTTCACATATCAATTTGACATTTTGAATTTGTTTTCATCATTGTTATTAAGTGTATAAAAGATGTGTACTTACTTCAAGTAATATATTTGTCCATCATTTGTCTTTGCTTGTTCCCATCCAGGAGGAAGAGCACCCAGTTCATTTTGGAGTTGAATAGGACTTATGACATCGTATGATCTTTGCTTCATATGAATGCGTTGGATACTGCTTTCGGATTGACTTTGTAGATTTCCATTAGGACTACAATTAGCTTTTGCTATTGTGCTTGTCGTTGTCTGATTAGCTTGTGCATTTAACCCAGCATAAGTTTGTTGAAGAGAAGCGGGGCTACTATGAGCTCTTGAATGACTTATTAACAAACCTGGTGCAACAACTGGGGTGTGCTGGACATTTTGATTTTCAGTACAAGCATTTGATTGTGAATCCGTACTAAATGCTGAGTCAGTGCTGTTTGCTCGCGAATGTGACACAGTAGGCGATTTCGATCCCGTGAGTGGTGGGTTAAAAAAAGAATTTGGTAATTTTCGCATACGAAATGGCACTTGTAATGGCCTCTTCGAGTCGCCTGGCTTAAGCACACTATCGAATAATGCTTGCAAATTGTTGTCGGAGTCATCATCTATTCGAACAACTAAACTTACTGGATTTGAAGGGTCTGATTCTGAGATATTTGCCTTAGAACAGTCTTTATTTAATTCCATCCTTAAAAAAAAAATGACATAAAAAATTATATAAAGAAATAATTTAAGAAAAAAATTATTTTTAAGGTTGTTAATATAACCAGAATATATATTGATATAAACACAATATTAAGTAATAAATTAAAAATCTGTTTATTTGCTAACTGATAAATTAATGATAGTCGCTTTGCAACACAAAATTACATAGAGAAGAAAGAGACGTTGGAAAAGTGAAATAATTTATGAACCTTTTTAATGACTTGTTTCAAAGAATATATGTATAATTACCACGAAGTATTATCTGCCTCAAAAACTAAAAACGATTTCAAAAAGCTGTTTTCCAAAAAATAAAAAAATAAACGAAACAAAAAAATAATTGAGAAAAGCTCTCTCTTCCTCTCTCTATCATCTTGATTCTCGACGCATTTCACATATTCCATGACAATATTTAATTTACATTCTCAATTATTTTTTGATGATCGCAGAATTCTACGTCGTTTGCTTTTCAAGCCCACATAAAATGTTCCATTCTTGTGCGTTGAATTTGAAGTGGGCATATTTTCGACTCTTCGCTTATATTTAAAGAGCTTATACAAGTTTTAAAATTACTCAATTTAGTAACGTTCTTTTTTCGTACGATTTCTTATTTTTTAAAGCATAGGGTTTTTTTTTGCAGCGTTATCGCTGGCCCAAATTGGAAGATATGGACTTGGACGACATGTGGTTTCAACAGGATGGTGCCACAAGCCACACAGCACACGCTACAATCGATTTATTGAAGAGTAAGTATGGTGAGCGTGTTATCTCAAGACATGGGCCAGTCGATTGGCCGCCTCGTTCGTGCGATTTAACGCCGCTTGACTATTTTCTGTGGGGCTACGTTAAGTCCTCGGTTTATGCCAGCACACCGACTACGTTGGAAGAGCTCAGAGCCAACATTGAACGCGAAATGTGTGGCCGAGTCGTTTAAAATTGGGTCCAACGAATCGAACGCTGCAAACGTGCCCGCGGTGGCAATATGAATGAAGTCGAGTTCCATTCATAAATGTTTTGATTTTACTTTAAGCCAATAATAAGGTTTTTGAAATATCTCAAATAGTTTGCCTTTTATTTAAAAAAAAAGTTGTCAAGTCGTTATTAGAAAACCCTATATTATATACTTTAATTTTCTTCCCGCAAATCTCATCGGGTACCGTGAAAACTTCACTTCAAACATAAATCTAAAAGCGTCTGAAACAAATATACTATTTTCTCCTATTGATATCGCCGAAAATTTTGCAAAAAACTGTTTTAACTTCGTTTTCCCTCCAATCACTAATAATCCAGCTCAACCATAAATTTCCAATTCGCAAAATTGGTACTCTATAATTTGAGTAGCAAATACGCATTCAAGAAAATCGAGCAATATTGCAATTAGTTGTCGAAAATTTGGTGCCCTGTATCTCGCCAAGAAATGTCAAAGTTTTTCGAATTAGCATTGCACCATCGTTATTCCATTTGCGGACATTTTGTATAAATAAGCCAATCTTAAAAATGTAAGTATCTTATGGTTTAACATTTGGTTATTTCATAAATTTGAGACACTTGTGGATTTCATGACATCTCGCCCAGATTTGTTAAAAGCATACTTTCAATGTATATTTTCAAAGGCGACAAATCTATAGAATTGTCTTGTTTAAAAATTAGATGCTGAAGGTCCTCCAATGCGAGATGGAGTCGGATGGAAAAAAGTAAGATATGTAATATGTTTATAAGACAATGACTAAAATACTGTATGTTTTGTAACTTTGCATATATGTACATACCCGACCCAACAAACAAAAAAACAAAAAAACAAAAAAACAAAAAAACAAAAAAACAAAAAAAAAAAAAAAAAAAAATTGGAAAAAATACACCTTTCCCAGTGATGTTCGAAAAATTCGATACACTTTTTATAATAAGAACTATCTTGCTCCTCAAAATAGCCATTAACTGCCGACATCACTTCTTCATCGCTGGAAAATCTTTGACCACTGAGCCATTTTTTTTAAGTTTGGGAACAGAAAATAACCCGAGGGGGCTAAATCTGGCGAATATGGTGCATGGGGTAGCAATTCAAACTTTAATTCATTAATTTTGGCCATTGCTATAACGGATATGTGAGCTGGTGCATTGCCTTGATGAAGCAAAAATTTCTTCTTAGTCAAATGCGGCCGTTTTTGCTTGATTTCTACATTCAAACGTTGCAATGAGTTCGTATAATACTGGCCGTTGATAGTTTTTCCTTTTTCAAGATAGACAATAACAATTATCCCACGCGTATCCCAAAAAATCGACGCCATGACCTTGCCTGCAGATGAAAAGGTCTTCCTACCGTTCAGCTTTTATATTTGAGGCCTTTCAAATAAAAGTATTGTATCACATAACGATTACCAATTTTCTCCATTTTTACAAATTCCTGACAACGTTCACTATTGATGGCTACCAAACAAACACTAAACAACGTGGCTCTTTCAAATTTGAAACATACGCTTCTGGGAGCGCCATCGTATGTCCACACATATGGACTTCATATAACTTCAAAGTCTATACAAATGCTAACATTAAAAACGAGCTTAGTCTTTCCAGGAAAGGAGAAAATCCTAACAAGCACTAAACTCTGACACCGTTAAAAGTCACAGCTGACATTTTGCAATGTGATTGTTGGACAAAAATTAAGAGAGTTTTCGTTTTTTCCACAGTAATATACAAATACTATATAAAAAATTATAAAAAAAAAAAATAAATTTAAATTTTTTCCACAGATATATTAGAAATCAACGATTACAAAAGGTGGTCAATTTACCACGGCATTTTGAAATGTTTCCCGCAAAACATCCGGCTACAAATTGGTAATTTCTTTTCAAAGTTGGCTTCCAAGACCTGCAAAGGTCTGTAGTTGTTGTGCTAAACAATAGATTTCAAAAAGTCCCAAAGGAAAAAGTATGACACCGTTAAATCTGGTGAGCAGTTCAAATCACCGAAACGGAAGATCACACGGCCTGAAAATTGGTGATCCAAAATCTCCATCGTTGCCCAAGCCGTGTGAGCAGTTCCTCTGTTCTGCTAGAACCAACAATGCTCGAGACCCAATTCAGCAACTTCCTGCAACAAAACGATTTACCCCATAATTGGAATTGCCTCCAATATCTAGCCATAGGAGCGGACCGAAGCTGTTATCACAAAAAGAGCGTAAAGAGACATACTTGGTTTGTCCTAAACAGTGCTCAGAACAAGTTTTCTGTGTAAATAAAACTGAAATCTGTGCATGTTAAGGGCACACCTTGTGTGAAATTTTGGAAAAAAAGATTTCCTTTATTTCGATAGCCTACACCTTTAAAAATAACATACTTAAATTTCAAATGAATATCTCAAATAGTTTTTGAGTTACAGCCTTCTAAAGAGTAGTCGCTCAGCAGTCAGAAAGTTACGTTTGCTACGGGATCTACCACAGTTATTGTTCGGGGTCTGTTGTCTTCGTACATCATTACAGTGAGATTCCGGTTTCTTTTGTTGACCTTTAGGTATACAGAAATGTATAAACAGGTCTACTCTTTATTGATTTTTCGTTTATAACTACGTCACATGTTTTCGGAGCCAGAAATATTTACTTTTACTGTGAACGTTATAGTTTACTGAGCACTTCCTAAATTATTTTAGTAAAAATGAGTGGTCAACCTCTATATTCAAACCAAAAGGGTATCCACGACATTCCCAGGCATAGATCAGGTCCAGGAAAACGAAAGTTTACGGGAAATCAACATGCATTCGAGCAGTCTACCGCGAATACCAAGTACGTCCGCTGAAAAGCTATCATAAGCTAATGATAATAATATTGCGATTGATCCAACTCATGGATATTCCATTTTTGAGTTTGTTTCTGTTTTTTATGCAATTAGCTATTTAGTAATGTGTAAAACTTTTAAAAAAAATGTGAATCAAGCAAGTTCGCGAGGTTTAGAGTTCAAAATTGCTTTCACGTGTGAATGCGGAGTTTCGTACACAAATTCCGGGCCTATGATTGAAAATGCGATTAGAAATAAATAGTTGTTTAGTGGCTGTGATGCGTCTTTTGGGTATCGGAATAAACGGAATTAATCTTTTTTGCGGTTTGATGGATTTAGCAAGTAAATTTTATCATCAAACTTTCGATGGATATTTCACGAATTTATGGATAGCAGTAGAATCAGTTTGTAAATTTAGTGTTTAAAGAATTTTTGAAGAAAAGAAGAAGCAGACATTAGAGAAAAAGTCAGAGACAAATTTGACAGGTTCGGGAGATTGCAGAAACATCATCGATTTGTATGAAAAGTCTACTTACTGTCAAAGTTGTGTCTTTTAGGAAAATAAAAAAGACAGCGATCCTGAAGCTTACGAGGAATGGCTCTCACTACACGAAGATGATTGCGAATAAACTTGACTTGATCCAAATGTTCAAAAAGCTCTGAAGTCAATATACGGCGTGAATTGCTTGATAGATGTAAGGATAAAAATACGCAGAATAATAACGAAAGCTACAATGATTTACTTTGGCACTTTGCTCCGAAACACCTCAACGTTGTTCTCAAAACTATTGAATTATCAAATTACTTTGCTACTTCAATATTCAATGACGGTTATACATCTATTTTAAAAATATTTAATGTGATGGGAGTGATAGTTGGACCTGCAGCAAGAGATTATGTCGCGGACTGCGGGTAGCATCGCCAACAGGCTGCCTCGAAAGAGGGCCGATCATCTTGAAGAAGAGCTTTAACAGCCCAGGTGGCGCTTTTTGAAGAAAAGGAAGGTGAATTCTATGGGCCTGGAGCAGATTAGCTCTAAGTATGATTTTTATTTAATTATAACAATGAAATCAATCATTTTATCTTCAAGGAGGTAGTCTCATGTTCTCTTATTGGAAAATATTCTAATAAAATCTTACATTTAATTGTAAAATCGAGTGTGTAAAGCTCGTGAAAAATGATCAGGAAAAGAAAACAAAGTGATGGTATGGTATGATGCTTGGTATGATGAACATCAGAAGAATTGTACATCTAAGGCTAAAAGGCTGGAAAACAAAGTGCACCAAAAAAGAATGAAAAAATAAAGCCAAAAACGATGCTGTTGAATACTTATTAAAGCCTTGCAATTATGAGAAACATTTCTCTGGGAGAAATGAAAAAAGCTGTGTGTGCAACGTTTTATCACACAATTTCTACCGACGAGAATCCGTAACATGATTATTGTCCAAAAGGTGAAACTTTCTGGTGTCAGTATCAGCACCTCAAAACTGACAATATAGAAGATACATTTATACATCCATCGACTTTTGATCACGAATTTATTAAAGTTTCAAAGCTGATCTACGAATATTAATCGGACGACAGTTCAAAAACGTGTTTTGAAAATAATGGATGTAATGGGTGTGCGGACAGGCGCACAGGCCATGAACCTTGCACAACGGGCCGATGATACTCGCGTATACAACACAGAGAAGAGGGAGTCTGCCGTCGCAAAAAGTGAAAGAATTGCACGTAGATCAGCGAGAGTTGCTATAAATTATGCTTATGAAGAATTCGAAGGTATACTGTTAGCGCCAGGAATAGATAGGATAAATGTAAATATAAATGTTCAATGAAAATCTTTACCAAACTTTAAACGCGTATTACTCGAAACTATCTTATCCGTCAGCTCGGATAATTAAAAAAAAAACTATTGGACCGATTCGGCTGAAATTTTAACACAATATTGTACACATGATTAATTCTGTCCGGTACCAGAGCTAAATTTTTTTATCTTGATTTTAAACCGAAAAAAAACAGGCGATTTAAAAATTTTTTTTTACAAGGCCTCCATTTTGTTATTTTTTAACTCAAATCATTTAAATTTGCTACGAGACGGAATGATAACCCTACAAATTAATATTTTTCTGGAATTTTGAATTCCGATGATTACAAAAGGAGCAATCAGGTTTTTTTTATAGAGACCTACTTTACCTCACCAAAATGGCAATAAAATATATATATTTTTTATCTAACAAACTTTTTTTGTAATATTCAATAGCTAAATAATAACATATAATAATCATAAGATTGTATTTCATTTTCCGCAAAAAAAAAAAAACCTTAAAAGCCTTCGAAATTTAACCTCAGATTTTTTTTTGCTTATTTTGTATTGTATATGGTATGTTTCTGTATGCAATGAGTCTTCAGTTTTCGTTTGTGTAAAAAATGTACATTAGGAGGGCCAAAAGGAAGGTCCAATTTTGGGCGAATCGTTCGAGCATAGTGACTGGTATCTCGTGGATAACACGAGTAATGTTGGCTTCCAAATCGTCAATCGTAGCTGCCTTATTCCTGAAGACTTGAGTCTACATATCCCCAGAGAAAATAGTCCAAAGGTGTGATACGCATGGCCTAGGCGGCCAATTTACCGTATCAAAACGTGAAATTAAGTGCTCACCAAAATGATTTCTCAACAAGTCCATTGTTTCACGCGCTATATGGGTCGTAGCGCCATCTTGTTGAAACCAGAGCTCACCGAGATCTCGTGTTTGAATTTCAGGTAGCACATAGTCCGTTAACATGGCGCGATAACGGTTACCATTGACGGTAAAATTCTGATTTGCCTCATTTTTGAAGAAATATGGACCAATGATTCCACTTGCCCATAAACCACACCATTCCAGACGATACTGAACAAAAATGACAAAGCAGTTTGATAGGAGTCACGCGTGATGTGTCAAAAAAAGCCTATTGAAAATCAAACCTCCCGATAAATCACCCTATATATCCTCAACATTTTAAAACTTTTAATGCAGTGGTTTCCTTTAAAAAAAATTCCAGTAAATCATCTTTTTTGGCAGGCATACTAGGTGTGACCCTTTAATATAGATATTTCTAGTGAGGCCGTTATTAGCAATTACATGCATCGGAAAGGTAGATCCTTCATTGATGTACCGTTATTTAATTTTACGATATTTTGACGAATAGAAGCGGAGCTATTGCGTTTGAAGTGTTTGTGTTCATACATGTAATAAGACCGTATTATAAGGAAGATTCCAAATTCAAGATTTAGACTTCAGCTGAAATTAATCTTTTAATTTCCATATGTTTAGTGATGGAAGCTGATTATATTAGCGTCAGGAGAAAAGGAGCAGTTTATCTAAACTAGTTTAAACAGTTACATAAAAGTGGCAAAATAAGCTTTTTTAAAATTGAACTTTTTGAAAATGAACTTTCCCATTTTTGGTATTCATTAACAGCTAAAATGTTTGGGATACATTTATGGATACAATTTTAGCACTTTGGTGCAGTAAATTTATAACATTTTTTTTAAATTTATGAATTTACTCTATATTGTGTCATCGGTAAAAAATGAGCAAAAATTTCTTATAGTAAAACATTCGAAGAAGAAATACAATACAAATACAAAGAAGAAATACTTTCTTAACAAAATTGAATGGATAAAACGTAGTATTTTCAATACGATAAAGAAACCAGACGCCAAGTGTCGAGTGGAAGGCGCCAGACGAGCCAAAACCTTTTATGTTTTCCATATAATTATTGTTAAATAAGCTTACTACACATCTGGGCATCGATAACGATTTTGGGTACTAAGTTAACATGAATTATAATAATTAAACAAAAACAATCGTGGTAATTGTAAGCTCTGGAGTAAACCCCAAAGTTGCAGAAGTTACCTTGAGAGCAAATACAAAACCTCAGAGAAGTACTTGTGAAAACGAGACAGTAACAGACCATGTGGCAGCGCAACAGCAATCATATACGCAACAACAGTCATTTTTCTAACACTAACCACTTCCACATATATATATACACCAATATATATGGTATATTGTTGTAACTTATTTTCTATTACTGTATGATCAAAGCTTTGAGAAATAAAGTGGCCAATGGGGAAGTTAAGTAGGTATTTGAATATACATATATTGTATAATATATATATATATGTGTACCAATATTGTATTGCTGTAACTTATTTTCTATTACTGTATGATCAAAGCTTTGAGAAATAGAGATGCCAATGGGAAAGTAGCAAAAAAGTTGGCTATGGTATGCGAATCGGTTAATGATATGTTGTAGAAAGACTTAGGATCGTAGAGATCGTAAAGCTAGGCGAATTAAAGGTATGACCCTTTCACAGTCAATAGTGAAAGGGGATAGAGCGAGACGGAGGAGTTTATAGGGTCAGTGGTGAAAATGAGGCCTATGGGCCTTTAATATAGGTGGAGACCTGCATAACTTGGCATAAGCTAGAGTCTGCAAGCTCATCCAAGAAGAGAAACTCTTTACTGAGCATAAAATAATAATAATAAATAAAAAAAAAAATTTGTCATCTGATTGAGTCCAGTGCAGTTGAGGTAGATTGAAATCGCCGAATATGATGATATCATCGAGAGGATCAGATAAGTTAATTATTTGATCGATTGCATCGATAACGAGTTGGTAGCATTCAATGGGTTGTACCGGTGAGGTGTAAAAACACATAACGTACAGGGGAGCGTTATCTTTATTAAAACGCAGTCAAGCTTAGAAGTAGAAACAGAGACTGGAGAAGAGTTTAGATTATTGTGGACGGCCAATAGAACACCTCAACAAGGAGAATCATTTTTAGGACGGGTAAGGTCGTCGTCTCGAAAAACATTGGAACTAGGAGAAAATAGTTCCTGATTTTTCATATCGGGTCTTCTTACGTTTTGATAGAAAAAGTTAAGATAAATGTTATTTTGATAGGGCGTAGGAGGTGATGGTTGAAACACTGTCAATGGTAGCACGTTAGGGACGAAACAATTTGTCGTTGTCAGCTTTACTCCGTTGAATGTGTGAGATCATTTTTGAGTACAGCAAGATCGTGTGGAAATTTTTGGGGGGACATATTGAAAATATCGTGGAACTTAAAATATAAGTTCCTCAGACTTGTTTAGTCAGTAGGGAGATAGTACGGATACTATGACGCTTGTTTTAGTTTTTCCCTCATAGCAAACAGAGTCAGATTCGTCATGTGGGAGGCAGAAGTTAAAATTGGGGTTAGTGGACGAAGATTTTTAGGGCGAAGCAGCGGTAATTGAGTGGGAATAAGACATATTTTCAAATGAGGGATTTCTAACACTAATGAAATTGGGATATTTAGCTCCGGTTTTGAGATCCAAATTTGGGAAAGAATTATTACTGGGGCTATGTGCAGAGAGGTTAGGGTTAATTTGAAAGAGACGCGTTTATGCTCATGCTTGGGTGGAACGGAGGCAGCTAAAGTTGATGAAGTTGGTTCGGGACGTGGGTGGGAGGGGCGAAATTGGGGAATACGTTAGTTTGGTATCTCCAATTACGGTCAGGTTTGGAAAGGGAGTTGGAAACGGTTTTCGGTATCTTAGTACTAGAATTAGTCAGGTTTGGGTCGGTTTGCAACGGGTTTCAGCATATTATTTATGGAATTAGAGTTCGGTTTGGGATGGGTTTTGGCATCTTATTTCTGGAATAAGAGTCTGGTTTGGGACGAGAATTAGAAACGGGATTTATTAACTTAGAGTTAGATTAAATGCTAAGATTAGTTTTATTTTGCTGCTTGGTAGATGTGTCGATCCATTTACAGATACACATATTTCCAATGTTGAAATCAGCACCAGCAAGTTTTTAAATAATCATTCGTATCTAAAAGGGAGGTCGCTTAAAAACTAGCTTAATTAACTTGATTTATGATACTTTTACCTATTGCCCAATAAGGGCGCCCTAAGCTAAACCTAATACCTAAAACTAGGCCTTTTAATGCATCCTAATTGCTTTAATAAAAACTTAATAGGACATTATGGTTATATACTTATATAATACTTAACCTTTTGTGTTACCCATTTATTATTATTATTATTATTATTATTATTATTATTATTATTATTATTTTTTTTTTTTTTTTTTTTTTTTTTTTTTTTTTTTTTTTTTTTTAAGCTTACGTCTACCTTAACCTACTTAAGCGATGTAAGCCGGCCATAGCTTAAGAATTAAGCATAAAGACTTTGCGTCCTAATGGCGACACCCCACATCTGAAGAAAACGACGTAGACGTAGCAGATTACCTTCACCTGCTATAAAACACTGTAAGGCAAAAGCACCTTTTGCTCTGGTAAGAGTAACATCTATGTATATGTTGATTAAAATATAGATATTTATCCAGCCAAATATAACTATCTAACTACATTTCGACAAGGAAGTGCCCGTGTTGTTGAGCTTTCGCCAGTTCTTTGTGGTATACGCAGAGGCCCCAAAGGCGTTCTAAAAAGAATAGTTTCTGAAGACTTCCGAAAGTTAATTTTCAACTTACAGTTATCGCAATATCGCTTAATCATATCGAAATCGCTTTGCAAGAGAGTATTTATTACCTCGATCTGTGGCCCTGATCTGTTCGCGATCAAGGCGTCTGCGTACACTATGGCATGGTGAAGCGAGCTCAGAAAATCGCTTGTGTAGATGTTGAATAGGATCGGTGAATTGACCGCTTTTGATGTTAATTGCCATTCAAAGTACAATTTTGCTTATTCTACAGTCTACACAAAAGGTAATATGATAAGCAAGAAAAGAATAGAGGTGCAAACAGGCGTACGAAATTGTGCCTTTGTATGTTTTTGGTGACTGACATCGTCTGGCCTCTATGTCATAAATTGTTATGGTTGAACACAACATACTGGGGCGCCCTAGACGACTAAATGTTCGTCACGCAACTGGTTCACTTCGTCGTCTACGGGGTGCTGGGTTGGGAGAGGTCACGATGTTAATGTTGGCAGACCTCCTTTGTCGAAGCCATTTCAGTACAGCGATGCATACTGTGACGATGATGAGAAGTGTTATTGCACCGCTTACTAAATATTGCTGGATTTCGGATTTCGTGCGATAGTACTTCTTGGCTTCATTGAAGAGCAATTTAATGTTGTAATTTTGAGATCTTGTGAGACCTTAGTTCCTACAACAGGTGCTTTTTCGTTCTGATAATGTTGATCTGCTGGAAAATCGGAAACGTTTGGCAGCGATAATTAGAATGAAGTTATCCCCGTTGTTACTGACTGGCTGCTAAACAATATCATGCTTGGTTTAAGAATTCTGCAGTTTGGATGCAGCTGCACTATTCCAGTTATCATCAATTGTGCTGTCGAAGATTCCATGCCACATGCTAAGTCAACTTTGACCGCGCTTGGTGTACTGTATATCCATGTGTTTGTGTGGTGCATTTATACCCAATATAATTGAGGATTGACGCTTTGGGTGACACACAAAGGTGGAATCTCTTTTTTGTGTCTCAAAAGACCCATTTCACAGGAACAAATGTCGCACCAGAATGATCCTGACGATCGTTGCCTACACATCGAAAATGACACTTCGTTCAAAGGGTAAAAGTGATCGCCTTCCAAATTGACTATCAAGTACTCTGATGATGGTAAAGTAAACGTGAATTTGTTTCTTCGCCAAGTTGGTACCGAAAGAAGTTTGTACATTTTGAACTCTTCGTTTAACAAGAGTGGAATCGTGATTTCGATTATGACATTTTTTCCGTTTCTCTTGCCCTTGGCTGTAATATCTTGTACAGTTGAATTATTAACTCGTAATTTCCTCCTCCTGATATCATCATGCTTCTTGGTATGTTGTAGTGGACTCAAGAGAGTTCCCCTTTCAGTTGATTAACAGTCAAAATCAAAGGGTGAATCCGTCCATGGTGCGTTGCAAGTATGATGTCTAATAATGTAGGAAGGATGTTGATATGAACATTTGAAAGACATGTTCATTGTCCTCGTGGGCTTCTAATTTGAAAATCACTTTGTAGATTGTCTTCAACTGGTTTTGTGTTTCTGCACGATCTTCATTAAATAGGTTGATGGTGGAATCTATTATACTGGTTTGGTTTTTTTAATAGATTAAGCAGATGGTTTTCGTTCTCTATAATTTCTGCTATTGTCTGCTCATATTGAAGAGCAAAGTTTTGATCCAATATGCCAAATAATTTTTGCTGACTTTTCCGATGAAATCAAAGAGTGATCGTTTCATTCTTTGTGATGATTCGTTGTTGACGTGTGGCAGCACGTCATTGTTTACTTCAATTTGTTGTAATTGCCGATCAAAGTGCTGTAGACTGCTTTCACAAACAGATTTGTTTTCAGGCAGATCTCTTTCATGTGTCTTATGACCTTTCGATACGTATTGACACGTATTCGTCAAATTGAAGAACACTATGCTATTCCATGAACCAACAACCAAGTTTGCATGTCCAATATCTTCGAAATATAATCCTGGTGTTGTTTCGAAGCTTGTGACCTTGTAGTTTCCAGTCACTTGTTAGCCAGATATAATACTTATGGATAGTGCTAACATGCACATCCAAATAAGTGGTTTCAAACTCACTCTTCTTCCCAATAAAACAACAGATTTATTTTTTTCCTCTAAATAACACAGTTTTGTTATAGGTCTTTTCACGAACCCTTTGTTGGAGTACACCGTGACTGCACGAACTTGTCCATCTGTCCCAGGATGTATCTCACTGACTTTCTCAAGTTCCATTTAGTATTGGGTCTATAACCAATACCAGTCTTAGCGGCTTGCTAAGAGATGGTGTAACTTGTATTATTGCATTGTTATTATTCCATTGGAGCATGCGTTGAAGAGCTACTGTCATTGTACGTCATTTCAGTATATGTCATTTGAAGCGTAAACAACAATAATTTTGTTTCACTCAAATATGTCGAACTGTGTTTTTGCTTCTTCATTACTTTAATATGAAGAAAACTGTTGCCGAAAGTCATTATATTTTGGTGGAAGTTTATGGTGAACATGCGCTAGCTGAGCGAATGTGCCAAAAGTGGTTTGCACGATTTAAAAGTGGTGATTTTGGCTTGAAAGACGATGAACGTCCTGAGCAGCCAAAAATGTTTGAAGATGAAGAACTGGAAGCATTACTCTATGAAGATTGTTGCCAAACACAAGAGCTCGCAGAATCTTTGGTTTGGGTTCCACATGAACTCAAGCCAAGAGACGTCGAAAGGCGGTTTTGCATGTCAGAAATGCTGCTGGAACGCCACAAAAGGAAGTCATTTTTGCATCGGATTGTTACTGGTGGTGAAAAATGGATCCATTACGACAACCCCAAGCGCAAAAAATCATATGTGAAACCCGCCCAACCAGCCAAATCAACGGCAAAGCCGAATACCCATGGTGCGAAGGTAATGCTCTGTATTTGGTGGGATCAGATGGGTGTGCTGTATTATGAGCTGCTAAAACCGGGTGAAACCATCAATGGACAACGCTTCCGAACACAATTAATCCGTTTGAAGAGAGCAGTAGCCGAAAAAAGCCCGGAATATGCGACCAGACATGAGGCAATAATTTTCCATCATGACAACGCTCGGCCCCACGTTGCTATTCCGGTTAAAAACTATTTAGAAAACAGTGGATGGGAAGTCTTACCCCACCCGCCTTGTAGCCCAGACCTTGCCCCTTCTGACTACAATTTGTTCCGGCCCATGCAGAACGCCCTCACTGAAATACGGTTCACATCAGAGCAGAATATCAAAAATTGGCTTGATTCATTCTTGGCTGCTAAGCCGGCGCAGTTCTTTTGGGATGGGATCCACAAATTTCCAGAAAGATCGGAAAAAGTCATAGCTTTAGATGGGCAATACTTTGAATAATACTATTGTACATGTTTTTCTTAAATAAACGTTCAAATTTGAAAAAAAAAAACCATTTAAGATGATCCATTTAAGAAATGTCCCGGAGTTAAAATCGGACTATCATCTATGTCGTTTTTAATACTTGTCAATGGGCCAGCATTCAAGCAATCTTCGATTTGGGTTAGTATTGTAGCGAATTCTTCAAATGTGAGCATGGTATTGGTCCTTCGAGCCGAATATTTATTGTAGAAATTTTTGAAGGAAGTAAAGCAGAATTTTGGAGCACATGTAGATAAAGTTTTTGCATAGACTGATTCTACTATTGTGTGAGTGTGGATAAATAAGGATCCCTCCAACAAGACCTTATGCATATCTAACTCAAAAATACGTCAAGCATTAGATGCAGATTCATGGAGGCACATAAGATCTGCAGAAAATTCTACTAACTGTGCTTCTTGGGGATTGACACCAAAACAATTAATGAATCACGCTTTATGGTGTAGAGGACCAGATTGGCTAAAGGACAATGAAGAATCCTGGTCATTACAGCCAAAATTGTACCAAATTTTGGAAGATCCTGTTGATCCACCGATTATACTAACCTCGTTAACATCGAAAGTAGAGGAATGAAGCATCTTCGAGAAATTTACCTCGCACGATAGACTTGTCATAGTAGTGGCGCAAAGCAGACGATATGCACACAACTATAGAAGTACAATCGCAGAAAGACGTACAGGATCATTTACAATAGATGAAGTCGAAATATATATATATATATATATATATATTATACTATATATATATATATAATGCGATTAGTTCAACAAAGAGTTCTCTAATGAAATAAGGTGCTTGAAGAATGGAGACAGCATTCCAAAACTGGTGTCATTAGATCTCCAACCAAATGACGATGGAGTTTTAACTGTGGGGGCTCGTCTGGAAAACGGAAATCTTACACAAACCCAATGGCATCCTTACATCCCCCCTTATACCGATAGTTTATAGATTAGATTATATTTATTTTCATTTCAATATAAGTTAAGTACATTTTTCATTATACATTTTTACAAAAAATATAGACGAAATTCTGGGTATTATGATCTCAAAATAAGGAAACACTTTGTGGTGTAATACAACAATATTAAAAGGATTAAAGCCAAAAAGGGAAAGTGAAAAGAAGAGTGCAGTAAACAGCGAAAGAAGGAAGGTAGGTAAAAAATCAAAATATTGAAAGAAGAACTATGTGGAACAATGTGAAAATGTTAATAAAACATAAATGTAGTAGTGTTTCAACTTCAGATTCTGAAAGTACCCAGACTGTTAATATAAGACGCTATTGAAGTCAGAAAACGTCGATTGTGCTCTTTATTAACCCTGTGAACATCACCTGTATGCCTTTTTCTATATAATCCATTTTTTCTAAAGTAAATACTACCACTTCTAGCAAAAATACTTTGAGTGCTTTGTAAATAAAAAGGTAACGAAGTGGTAGTATTTTCGCTGATTGAAAGAGGGGAAGCGAGGGCTCAAAACTGTTTTCACATAACAATTACCGAATAATTTTTTTCTGTGCTGCAATAATAGGATTCAGGTTACTTATATAGGCACAACCCCAACATGGAAGACCATACTCAAGCCGTGATTGAACCAATGCGTAGTAGATAACTGAAAGCAATCTCGATGGCACAAGTATTCGCAAGTGGAACATTTTGTTTAAAGATATATATATTTTTTTTTTAGGGACATTATGTGTGACTTCCAGTTAAATTTGTTATCTATTATGATCCAAAGATAAACTCCTTCACGAATTCAAGGTTGAAGCACTTATTTGCGCAATTCAGCTTGTCGCAACTAAGATCATTAGATGTTATGCCTTCAAGTACTAAATTTGGGTTGTACAAGGAAAGACCCATCGCCTTAGACTTAGTGCTTAGTATTAATTGATGGTAATTGAGCCAGATACTAAGCAAATGTAAATCAGAGCTCATTTGGCCCGAATTGTATTTGAAGAGTTGTCTGCGTATGAAAGTGCAAGATCGTCTGCATAACCAATTATGTGTCCATTGATAGGTACAGAAGATATGGAATTAATGTAGACAAGGAAAAGGATTGGCCCTAGAACTGTGGAACCCTTGTGGAACACCAGTATTTGTCTACTTCATTGTTTACAACACTTCTTATTCTAACGCGCTGTTTTCGATTTAACACCTATGACTTAAACCATTTAGATATATTGCCTCTAAAACCAGCTTTACTTAGTTTCTGGATTAATAGATCATGGCTATTGTCAAATAGAGAAAAAGTTCAGCTGTTTTTTTGATTATTGTCTAATGCATTGTAAATTCTCTTTAAAAATAAGCCACAATTGCATCTTCAGTGCACTTATCTTTCATAAAGCCAAGTTGCAACTTATTAAAAAAGCTGGTCTTTTCAAAAAAGATAAGCATTTTGCTATTACCTTCTCAAAAATCTTCGAGAAAACCGATAACAAGAATATTGGCCTATAATTTTTTGGGTCACTTGAATCACCTTATTTAAAGATCGGAATAATTAACGAGGTTAAAAGGCAATCAGGAAATATTCCACACTGAAAGCTTTGAAAAATACTTTCCTTTAAATGAACTTGCAAATTAGAAAGATTGGATTGTGTTACTTCAAAGCGTACGGAGCATTCGTTTAAATAAAATACCTTTATTATTATAACGTAGAAAAGTAGTGTTTTATTTGATTAGGAATATAATCTTTTCAAGGGTGTTAATAATAGTAAGAACTTCCGAATTAGTAGTGGACTCAAAATAGAAAGAATTTGGACTCGTTTTATCACGTAGACATTTTTCATTACTTTCATTTCATGAAACAAACATAGTTTGCATTTTTTGGCAACATTTTTGAAAAAGGTATTCGTGCCGTTAGTATATTAGTGGGAAAAATTGCTGGGTTCTGGAACTCTGAAACATGATTAGTTCCTAGTTTCGATCTCACTGTACGCCACCCGATCATTATCAGAAACGGATAATGATGAGGATGTATAAATGCGAGTAGGCTATATATTGTTGGAAAATTATCTTTTTCCTTTTTTTATCTTTTGGGAAGAACTGGTGTTCCACTCAGACTGAATGCAATTTCCCCAGATTTGGGAAATAAGAAAGAAAGACTAATGTGTGTCCAATGCATGGTTTCACACTTTAGCAAATTTGCGGAGCGTTGCACACAAAGACCAAAATTGGAACGTTGCACTCATCTAAACGGATTTATAAATGGGTATATAGGTGAGACCTACGGTTCGAGTTAATATCTGTGGGATAGAGTTAATAACTTCTTGGTTGATCATGAAAAAATTAAGTTTTGGGAATAGTTATTTCGGTGCTGAGACCACAATGGTCACTGTCATACCCCAAAGTGCGTAGACAGTTTATGGTATGCTGGTTAGTGCCTCTTAGTTCTATTCGAGTGTCGAATAGCAGGAGATCGTAATAGGACACGTGTCTAGGATAAGACGGATTATCCGCCGCCTAAAGGCGGAGTCGGTACATTACACTATGCTAAGCTCACCAGTTGAATACTAGGTTCCCCCTAGTATTTCGGTATTATTTCCTTAATCTTTATGTTTGGCATTGAAAGCTTCCCTTATAATAAAATAATTATCATTTAATTCCAGCCTTAGGAATCGAAAAAGTGTTTCGAGCTCTAATATAAATAAAGTGGATTGAGTAGCCTTAAGTGCATAGACAGACACCATGTATGATTCCAGCACCTGGACCCTGATGTACCACTTACAGATTATGATTTACTAATTATCATTTGGTACACATTTAAGCGTTAACACACGCACACATTAACATCTTATGCATCCAGCCTAGTGTCGTGGTCTTGATCTTTAATTTATCTTTCTAGTAAGTTTTAATTTGTCGCCGAATAAGGACTATTCGTTTATAATGACATTGTTTCATTAGATTAACGGGAAATAGCACATGGCGCAGTCGGTTTAAAGAACGTCTAAAAATTTAATATTGAACTTGGTCATAATTTGTGATAACGAGTATTAACAAATAAATGGCTAGTAGCTGTGATTTCGAAAAACCTGGCCTATTAATATTATACGGCATTGTCAAAGAAAATTTGCGGAAATTCTACAATATATGGAATATTTTTGACATTGTCTCAAATACTTTAACTAACAATACTCTCACTAATGCAATCATATATCAAAAAGTGTAGGGAACGGTAAAATAAGTAACATATTGCAAAATAATTATCGTGTTAGTCTGATAGCGTAAAGCATGCAGTTGATATTGTGCAATCGGGAAATATAAATATATGATAGATATGTGATACAAGTGATAGCGAAAATGTTTGTGAAAATAGTGATGATAGTATTGATGATGAAAATTATTTTCCAAAAGATGATACTGAATCTTCAGAAACCAGTAAGGTAAATATTTAACTTTTAATTTTTGTGGCTTATCAATTTTTTAGTCAAGAAAATTGTTATTATTTTTTTGGAGTTGCTTATGGCATTGCGATCATATTTTAGGAAAACGCTTTAAATGTACTCCTAACAATAGTAACTAATGAAGAACATCTCAAAGGAAATGTAGATCACGTTGGAGACAGAGGAGAGATGAGAATTATAATCGGATAAGGAACAAAACAAGGCGCAATCTTGATAACGATTAGGTTACTATAAAAAGAAAATCTGTACCATCATGTAAGTTTGGATCACCATGAAGTTGTAGGAAAAAATGCAGGGAGAAGCTTAATGATACTCAGACGCTATTTTTAAACCATTTTGGGATATGGGATCTACAAAACAGCTACCTGTTTGGCTGTGTTCAAGTGGGGAGAAAGAAAAAATGTTACCACAAAAAATGGAAACGACAAGAGACTAAATACATTTCTCGGCTCGTTAATGTTAGATGGTGAGAATGTGCAAGTTTGTAAACTTGAGTTTCTAAGCTCGCACGGACTTCAGAATTTCAGAGGAATAGTTGATCATATCGTCAAAATAAAAAGAAACAGAGCAATTACAGCTGAAAAGGATGATAGAGGAAAACATGTAAACCGACCAAATAAATTTAGCGCTGAAAGGAATAAAATTAACATGTTACCAAAATATCAAAGCCATTACAGCAGAACTAATAATATGGGAAAAACGTTCCTAAATTGCGATATGACGATTGATAGTCTGCACAGATAGTACTATGTATCTTAGTGCGGTGAACAGGGCATTGATCCTGTAAACGAAAGCGCCTATCGAAAAATATTTTGCACGGAGTATAATATTGGCTTCAAATTACCAAAATCTAATATATGCGAAACCTGTGATGAAACAACTATAAGGCTCGATACTGCAGAACTTAATAGGAATGATCAGGAACTACAAAGACTAACATCATTTTTAGATCAACATATGGATACAGCTAATGCAATGCAGGATTTGCTCAAATCTGAGACTGAATATTCAAAACCTAACATAAGGAAGAAATGTATCATATCCTTTGATTTGCAACAAGCTAGCCCAATCCCGAAATTGACAACTAGTCCAGCTTTTTATTGCAGAAAAAATTGGCTGTATAACCCTGAAGTACATGATTGCACGGCTGGACAAGGTTACATGTATACATGGAGAGAAAATCAAGCCAAATGGGGATCAGATGAAGTTGCGTCTTTGTTACTTGAATTTCTCAACAATATTACTTATGTTGAAGATCTGGTTATTTTACCCGATAGCTGTCCAGGCCAAAATAAAAATTCGATCTTGATGTCTTTTTGGCTTAAACTATTGTAATAAAAGAAAAGCGGTTTAAATCAATCACACATCATTTCCTGACGAGTGGTCATACGCATTTGCCATTAGATAGGGACTCCGCTTTAATAGAGAAGGGGCACAAAAGATATGCTTAGGAAATTTATTCCCCAGAAGGTTGGCATAAAGTTATACTATAAAAGAAGCAAATAAAAAGACCCCATTTGTAGTAGAACAAGCCGATTTCTTTAGTTTTCAACACATTTTGACAGGTATTAACAAAAGCACTTCAGATAAGAAAATTTTGGATTTCACAGGCATATGCACCTCCCACTTTAAAGAAGCAAATACAAAATACGGATGGCTGCGTTGATTCAATAGATCAGGTTCGACAAGGTTGCATGAGTTGGTATAAAAATATTAAGGCTGGAAACAGTTTAATTACTTTTAAATTGGACAGTCGAGCTGATGTTAATATTTTACCGCTTGAAAATATCAAACGTATAAATTGTGAAAACAGGATAGGGCCGGTCACAACAAATTTAGAGACATATGGAGGTTCTCGGATTCTAACGAAGAGATTAGTAAGGCTTCGCAACCAGTATAAAATAAAACTATTGATGTAGATTATATAGTGGTAGGCATTGGAATTAGATTTGATACAAAGAGTGTATGAAATTAGTGATATTAGGGTTTATACAACAAAATCAAGAAGTGTTTTATGGCTACGGAAGGTTTCCAGACAAGTGCTTGCTAGAATTTAAATCAAACAGCGTATCAATTAGTTAACCTTCAAGGAGAATTCCAATTGGTATAAGATAAAAAGTAAAAAGAGAGAAAAGGCCAATGAATTGTTAGGGCTATACCTTGATCCCAGTGCACTGAATATGTACCTCAAAGATGAGCACTTTACATTTTCAACGTTAAATAATTTTTGTGATGCGATGAGAGGATCAGTCTTTGATTTGAAAGAGAAAGTTATGGCAACAGTACAATGTATTACCTTTCGGCATAAAGACTCTAAATATTACTACTACTACTATATATAGGGTTTTTCAATAGGGACTTGACAACTTTGAATTTAATTTGTGTACGCACTTTTTCACTAATCATCAAACTGTCACTGTCAATTTATTTAGTAAACTCAACATTTTCATCATGGTAGAGTACACTAACGAACTACGTTCTCCGATTGGGTTCTGGAGAAGATGCGCCTAGATGATAAATTTCAAGGGGTTCGTCAATAAGCAAAATATGCGTTAATGGTCGGGTGAAAACCTAAATGTGCTTCATGAATCACCACTTCATCCACAAAAAATAACTGTTTGATGCGGTTTGCATGCCGGCTGTGAATGGTCAGCGTTATCGCGCCATGATCACCGATTATTTCTGTCCCGAATTGGAAGATATGGACTTGGACGACATGTGGTTTCAACAGGATGGTGCCACAGGCCACACAGCACACGCTATAATCGATTTATTGAAGAGTAAGTATGGTAAGCGTGTTATCTCAAGACAAGGGCCAGTCGATTGACCGCTTCGTTCGTGAGATTTAACGCCGCTTGACTATTTTATATGGGGCTACATTAAGTCATTGGTTTATGCCAACACGCCGACGACGTTGGAAGAGCTCAGAGCCAACATTGAACGCAAAATAGCGGCCGTTTCGGCCGAAATGTGTGGCAGAGTCGTTGAAAATTGGGTCCAACATGAGTTGCCGCTAGTTGAAAAATGGTTGCAGCACTTTTTATTTACGTAAGTCATTGCACTTTCCCCATTTTAAAATACCTGAGATCATAGACGAGAGGACTCCATCGGCATCCGAAGAAATTAATAATCCTCTCAGTGAATCGAATACAAATGAAATAGTGCAAGACGCTTCTTCTACATCTCAATATGGAACCCAAATAGATCACGATTTATTGTATCAGCATCACGATAACATAAAGAGATCGGGTCGATTAAGTAAAAAACACTAGTTTCTATTAACCAATACTTTAATGAAATTATTTTGAACTCTCTAATACAACACTATGAGTTTATTTGTATATTATGTTTTTTAAAGTCACATATTTTTATTAATGAATTGTTATGCGAATTTGAAGAAGGAAGATAGTGTATAATTTACTGATTATGATTTACTAATTTTCATTATGTACACACTTGAGCTTTAACACATATACACACTAACATCTAATGCATTCAGCCTAGTGTGGTGGTCTCCATCTTTAATTTGTTCTGTTAAGGGCCACAAGAAGAACATCTTTAGTCAAAATCTCCTGAAAGAGTTCCAATTCAAACTTAAGCTGGCGGAAGAAAAAAAATTAAATACTGGCTAATAATGTAGAAAATTAAAATATTAAAACAAAAAGAAAAGGCCAAACAGGACAGATTTGAGAGAAAGGTGTAAGTTTTAAAGGAACATTTTGAATGTAAATGGATTTATTTTAATTTATGGATTTTTTTTTTTTGTTTTATAGTTATTATCGTTATTTTAGTTATATTTTATATATTATTTAGGTATAGTTGTTATTTATTTTAATAAGAGAACTGAATTTCATACAATTATTATGTTTCTATTTATCGAGTCCTCTAGTAAGAGTTGTCGCCTGCTTCTATTTACTGTTCTATCATTCACGTCAGCTGTAGGAACATTTTTAAGATCGACTGAGAGTATAGGGGATTTTGATCTTTATATTATAGCCATCAATACACCCCACAATTCCCGGAATCTTTGTTTTCTCTTCGAAGAAACTTGCGTATTGTAAAGCTTAATTTTCGTTTGGCCATTTAACATACTCGTGGACGATGGATATGAGTCAATATGTTAGCCCCTTAATGAAAAAAATTTTAGATTTCCCGAAACGTATTTGTTTTCTTCATATACCATAATATATATATTTCTATATCCAGCGAAATTTTTGGTAGTCCTTTTTTAATTGTCCCTCGAAACCTTTCTGTTAACTTGTAGCAATCTAAAAGCAGTTGCAATGTATATTTTGCATTGTTAAAGATTGTTATAAATACGTATTAAAATTTGGGTAGTTGGACGTTGTAGTCTGAAATGACTTTTGAAGTCTGAAATGCTGTAGATTTTAATAACTTTCTCAAAGTCTCTTATTCTTTAGTGGCTGGTGAAAAAATGTTCGGTATTCGTCATCGTTATCACTTTCGAATAACCACTTTTATATAAATAATAACTATTTGAATTACTCGTAAATAAATAAAAACAAGATTATTTACCTCAAAAGCAGCTGCTTCCATTTCCAATTTATCTTTTATTTTTTAAAGTGTCAGATCTTTGACAGAAGTAGACGTCAAACTATTACCACAACACAGAATTAAATTTTTTGACTATTCGATCTGTTTTATTTTGCCAAATGATCCATACAGATCATCTGGCCAAAATAAGACACTTAATATAAGTGAACATAGAACTTAGAGAATTCTGAAATCCAGGGAGCGCTAAAAGGAGTTGTAAAAAATGTTATTTCCTGAAGGTTGTCAGACTATGTGGTTTATATAATCTGCGTGTTCTTATAAGAGTGAAGTTATTACCTTAATCGGGTTTTACACGCTGTATGTTTTACAATTTCCCAATATGGATTCGGGAATAAGTCCAGATATGGAAGTGGTAGTTGAATTGCTGAATTTGTGTAAAGATGCATTTGAGTTGGAATATATATATATGCAAGTCGAACTCGCATTTGTCTTTACGTAAAGCCATAACGTCTTTACGTTATTATATAGCTGTATGAGTTTTAGTTTAGTTGATGGTGGTAGGTTTTTTAACATATAGTAGGGTACGATACTCTGTCCCTGCTAGGAGTTTTATCTTTGAGTCTGCTTAAGCAAGTATCAAGCTCTAGCAAGGTGATTTGGCCTTCGATGAGTCTTGCTGATGTTGAAAGTAGTTTAATAACGGGGGTAAGATTGAGGAACATTTTCTTACTAGATTTGAAACTACTTGAAAAGTTGTTGACGTTAGATAGATCCGACCAGGTCTGAGCAAAAAAGTTGCTAATTTCGAATGGGTTGGCTATAGAGCCTTCAGAAGTTTCAATCAACTTTATCGATTTTGAGGTGTAGTTACCAGTCAGACGCCAAAAGTAATGCCAGATGGTGTTAATAGATGACTTAGGGTTAAGTGTTGAGGTGAAGTCGCTAAGGCACTTAGCTTTACTAGTTTTTACTTCACTGCAGAATCTGGCGTTTAATTAAGTTATAGTTGTTAGGGTATTTATTAAAAATTCGCCCTTTTCCTGTCTTAGAGCTCTCAACTCTCTCTCAACTCAACTCAACCAGGGAACAGTATTGTGAAAAGTGTTAGGGATACTTTGAGGGACCGACTTATTGGCAGCGACTCGATTTGCTTTTTCGATTACTGAAGCTTCTTTATTAACATTTAAAGCTTTGTTTAAACAAGCCCAGTTAGCAGAATCAGTTTTAAATTCATGATTTATCGTTGTCTTGGAAGAATAAAGGCCAGTAACAATATTAGAAATTAGAGGAAAATGATCGCTGTTATAGAGATCATCGAAAATTTTCCCAAGAAGTCCGCGCGTACAATTCGGGTGAGCAGCATGTCAAATTTACATGTGTGAAGGTCTTATGGGTTGAAAAATGGGTTGAGGGGAAGTCATTAAGAATTAAAAGATTAGAGTCGTTTAAAAAGCCTTTCCGTATAGCCCCTCTGGGGCTAGTAGTAGAGGAGCCAAATCAGACCTGGAAAATACTTGATCGGGCAAGATATAAATGGGGACGACAGTAAACTTTGGCAAAAGTTGTATCTCAATCATTATTGCTAAAATGTTCGAGTTGATGGCTATTGGTTTATGTGGAATATTTTCGTTTATTAGAATTCCGATGCCTTGCTTAGCTATTATGTTATAGGAAAAATTATAGAAGCAGTCTTTATAGCCCTTAGTTATGTTGGGTGTAAAGAGGTGCGGACAGTGTGTCTCTTGGAGCTCTACAATACTAGGTGAGTGTTCTTTTATCAGAATGCACAACTCGTCATAATTGTTAGCGAATCTCTTCATGTTCCATTCCAGGACTTTTATTTTTAAATTGTTGGTTATATCGTTTTAATTTTGGGTTTGGCAACTTAGATGGGTGTAGGTTTGGACTCCGACCTGAAGCATCCAAGCTTCTTTGCTAGCCCGAATTATTCACCCCTCGAACTACAGAATCTAGGCATCAAATCTCTTATTATAAGTTGTTATCGTGTACTTCTGAAGGGTTTACTTACTAATCCTTATTATTAGGAAGTGCTTGAGTTACTTTTGATATGGGTGAGTATGGTGTGGTGTTGTGTAATTTTTGGTGTTTGGAGTTGGAGTTGGAGTGGGTGTTACTGGTTATTCTTGAGGTCCGTGGTATGTTTGCGTTCGTGGAAATGGAGTGAGTATGCGATTGAGTGAGTGGGTTTGAGTCTAGGGTGATTTGGGTGGTGATTGTTGGTGTGGTTAGTTGGTTTGAGGTGTCAGTGAGTGGTTTGTTTGAAATTTTTCCGTTGTTGTTCGCTTTTAGAGTATGAGTTTTCTTTGAATTTGAGAGTTGAGACTGAGGGTGTGTTTGTTGAGACTGGGGGGTTATGTGATCAATTTTTTTTGTCGATTTTGGTTGAGACAGATTTTGTTGATTGTAAATGCGTTTGTACCATAGTAAATAGTACGTTTGTCATAGTAATTTTTTAGTGGCTTTTATAGTTATTATCTCCTTTTCTTGTTTATATCTACTCTGGAATGTGACGTGGTAGATTGCATATTTCGCACTTTGTGCTACCGTTACAGCGTTTGGTGGTGTGCCCAAAAAATTGAAAATTACGGCAGCGCTTGGGTTTCTAATATATTCCGTGACTTTGGTGGTATAAAAGCCAATTTCGATTGATTTGGGTGTTTGGAAAAGGTCAAAGTGAATAACATCAAACCCGTTGCCCTTTCCTTACCATTGTCGTTTTGCGTGAACTTGTACACTTCCGTGTCGCCCAAATGTTTCATCTCAGTAACTTTTACCGTTTTGGAGACGTTGATTAAACATGGGGAGTCAGCAATGCTCTTGAATGAGTTTAAAATATCATGAAGTTTAATTGGTTTTTGTAGGTAGGTCGGCATAATTGTTTGTTTTATGTTTTTTTAATTGGTTGGGATTTGGAGGGGTTTTCGTCGAGATCCCTGAGACGATTCTCCATCCTCTGCTGCCCGAGGGCCATTCTAGCACGTAATACAGTAAACCCGCGTGTAAAAAAAAAAAAAAGTTATCACTAAGAAAAAAAAAAAAAACAAAAAGAAGCAGGCAATAACTATAACGGGGATTTGTACCGGAACGGTAAAACGGAAAAAAGTCAACAAAAATACTGCCGCCGGCATAATACTGGTATACGCGCAAAAAGAAGAAATTTTTCAATCATAACGAATCACAAACCACTGATTGGGTTGTTCAATCCAAAAAAGCCTACACTCGTGATACTGTCTCCCCGTATGCTAAGATGGAGTATCTTTTTGAACGACTACAATTTCAAAATTAAACATCGACCTGGAGAAAAGAACTGCAATGCTGGTACACTCAGTCGATTACCGATTGCTGCAAAATTGACAGACGGCGATTTACAAGTTAACTTGATCAATTGTCCGACGCAAATATCCTGCAGTCCAGCGACATCGAGAAGATGACATTCAAGGACAAAATTCTCAAACCAGTTCTTCACTGGGTGTTGAAGGGATATGAGATGAATGAGGAGTTTAAGCCTTATCAACGGCACCAGAACGAGATCTTGGTAAATAGAAATTGCTTACTATTGGGTTCTCGTCTTATAATTCCAGATTCCGCTAAAAGAGATATTCTGAAAAGCCTACACGCTGGTCATCCAAGAATAGTCAAAATGAAAGCCCTCGCCAGAAGTTATATGTGCTGGCCAAAGATAGACACAGACATAGACAGAAAAACCGAGGCCGTCGTTCACCCTCGGGAGGAGATTTCCAAACCATGACCCTTTTCAGGCCGACATTTCTTCATACTTGTCGACTCATTCTCCAAATGGGTCGAAGTGGAGCCTGTGCGACGACAAGCGCGGTGTGTGCGATCAAAAGTTTTCGATGTATCTTCGCAACTCATGGGCTACCAGACTCCATAGTGTCCGACCATGCGGCAGCTTTTACTTCGGACGAATTTGGAAATTTCTGCAGAAGATATCTGCGTATTGGTAGCTCCGTTTCATCCATAAAGAGACGGCAAGCTGAGAGGGTGGTTAGAACGCCGAAGGAGTACCTGAAGCGGAACGAAAAGGTTTTCTTTCAACTCCGATTAGTGAGGTTCCTTCTTCGACAACACACAATACCGTTATCATTATCAAATTGCACCCGGATAACGACCCACTGCGTTGGACCAAAGAATTCCTGCTGCACAACTCACAATCGATGAGCCAATGTGGGCGAGAGGTTACTTCCAGCCACAGTAACAAAGTAAAGTCTCATACGCCGTGATAATAGACGACGACAACGTCGTCCGAAGACACCTAGATCAACTCCGAGGTAGGAGTCAAAACATCCCCGTTGATGCAGCCGAGACAAATATGTTAAATAGGGCATGTGCCACAATATCTAATCAACTCGAAGAGCAGTCGGGCGAGATAGCAGAATCATTGTATCAACAGGAGCCACCAGCGGCAAGTGTCAGAAAGGTCAGAAAGGATTCGCAGCAGGATAACCAATTCAAAATAAGGTGGGAGAGGTGTTGTGTCTGAACACAATCTCCACGTCACCGAACGGTTTTTAGCCTAAAAATTAAAGAAAGCCGATAGCCGCCAACCGAGCGGAGGTCGAAGTGACACATTATTTCTGACATCTTCTTTTTTTCTACCTTGCTGGACTGTGGACGCCCCTCAAAATATGATTTTTATCTATTTGTAACAATGAAATCAATCATTTTATCTTGAAACGCGTTTTTCTCGAAACTACGTTTTTTAAATTTGCTGCTTAGTCATAGTCTAACCTCCGAGCCGATACCAGTATTATGCCGGCGGCAGTATTTTTGTTGACTTTTTTCCGTTTTACCGTTCCGGTACAAATCCCCGTTATAGTTATTGCTTGCTTCTTTTTGTTTTTTTTTTCTGAGTGATAACTTTTTTTTTTTTCTTTTACACGCGGGTTTACTGTATTACGTGCTAGAATGGCCCTCGGGCAGCAGAGGATGGAGAATCGTCTCAGGGATCTCGACGAAGACCCCTCCAAATCCCAACCAATTAAAAAAACATAAAACAAACAATTACCCCGACCTACCTACAAAAACCAATTACAAAAATTCCAGATTTATTCTCATCTTTCCAAAAAATATAAAATTTCCCATCACCTCTCTCAGTCCGTTTTTGATAAAAAAAATCGATAGTCTGTATCAGTTAATATGAAAACATATCCCAACTACGCGACGGTAACCTCCTGATCTTGGTCAAGTCACCAAACATTGCTGACATTTTCTTAAAAGTTAAAAATCTTGCTAGCGTGTGTCCGGTTAGAGTGAAACTTCATGATATTTTAAACTCATTCAAGAGCATTGCTGACTCCCCATGTTTAATCAACGTCTCCAAAACGGTAAAAGTTATTGAGATGAAACATTTGGGCGACACGGAAGTGTACAAGTTCACGCAAAACGACAATGGTAAGGAAAGGGCAACGGGTTTGATGTTATTCACTTTGACCTTTTCCAAACACCCAAATTAATCGAAATTGGCTTTTATACCACCAAAGTCACGGAATATATTAGAAACCCAAGCGCTGCCGTAATTTTCAATTTTTTGAGCACACCACCAAACGCTGTAACGGTAGCACAAAGTGCGAAACATGCAATCTACCACGTCACATTCCAGAGTAGATATAAACAAGAAAAGGAGATAATAACTATAAAAGCCACTAAACAATTACTATGACAAACGTACTATTTACTATGGTACAAACGCATTTACAATCAACAAAATCTGTCTCAACCAAAATCGACAAAAAAAAAATGATCACATAACCCCCCAGTCTCAACAAACACACCCTCAGTCTCAACTCTCAAATTCAAAGAAAACTCATACTCTAAAAGCGAACAACAACGGAAAAATTTCAAACAAACCACTCACTGACACCTCAAACCAACTAACCACACCAACAATCACCACCCAAATCACCCTAGACTCAAACCCACTCACTCAATCGCATACTCACTCCATTTCCACGAACGCAAACATACCACGGACCTCAAGAATAACCAGTAACACCCACTCCAACTTCAACTCCAAACACCAAAAATTACACAACACCACACCATACTCACCCATATCAAAAGTAACTCAAGCACTTCCTAATAATAAGGATTAGTAAGTAAACCCTTCAGAAGTACACGATAACAACTTATAATAAGAGATTTGATGCCGCGAACCTAGATTCTGCTGTTCGAGGGGTGAATCATTCGGGCTAGCAAAGAAGCTTGGATGCTTCAGGTCGGAGTCCCAACCTACACCCATCTAAGTTGCCAAACCCAAAATTAAAACGATATAACCAACAATTTAAAAATAAAAGTCCTGGAATGGAACATGAAGAGATTCGCTAACAATTATGACGAGTTGTGCATTCTGATAAAAGAACACTCACCTAGTATTGTAGAGCTCCAAGAGACACACTGTCCGCACCTCTTTACACCCAACATAACTAAGGGCTATAAAGACTGCTTCTATAATTTTTCCTATAACATAATAGCTAAGCAAGGCATCGGAATTCTAATAAACGAAAATATTCCACATAAACCAATAGCCATCAACTCGAACATTTTAGCAATAATGATTGAGATACAACTTTTGCCAAAGTTTACTGTCGTCCCCATTTATATCTTGCCCGATCAAGTATTTTCCAGGTCTGATTTGGCTCCTCTACTACTAGCCCCAGAGGGGCTATACGGAAAGGCTTTTTAAACGACTCTAATCTTTTAATTCTTAATGACTTCCCCTCAACCCATTTTTCAACCCATAAGACCTTCACACATGTAAATTTGACATGCTGCTCACCCGAATTGTACGCGAGGACTTCTTGGGAAAATTTTCGATGATCTCTATAACAGCGATCATTTTCCTCTAATTTCTAATATTGTTACTGGCCTTTATTCTTCCAAGACAACGATAAATCATGAATTTAAAACTGATTCTGCTAACTGGGCTTGTTTAAACAAAGCTTTAAATGTTAATAAAGAAGCTTCAGTAATCGAAAAAGCAAATCGAGTCGCTGCCAATAAGTCGGTCCCTCAAAGTATCCCTAACACTTTTCACAATACTGTTCCCTGGTTGAGTTGAGTTGAGAGAGAGTTGAGAGCTCTAAGACAGGAAAAGGGCGAATTTTTAATAAATACCCTAACAATTATAACTTAATTAAACGCCAGATTCTGCAGTGAAGTAAAAACTAGTAAAGCTAAGTGCCTTAGCGACTTCACCTCAACACTTAACCCTAAGTCATCTATTAACACCATCTGGCATTACTTTTGGCGTCTGACTGGTAACTACACCTCAAAATCGATAAAGTTGATTGAAACTTCTGAAGGCTTTATAGCCAACCCATTCAAAATTAGCAACTTTTTTGCTCAGACCTGGTCGGATCTATCTAATGTCAACAACTTTTCAAGTAGTTTCAAATCTAGTAAAAAAATGTTCCTCAATCTTACCCCCGTTATTAGACTACTTTCAACATCAGCAAGACTCATCGAAGGCCAAATCACCTTGCTAGAGCTTGATACTTGCTTAAGTAGACTCAAAGGTAAAACTCCTAGCAGGGACAGAGTATCATACCCTACTATATGTTAAAAAACCTACCACCATCAACTAAACTAAAACTCATACAGCTATATAATAACATTTTTAAATCAGGTGTGATACCACAAAACTGGAAGCTAACGACAATTCTTCCTCTTCCTAAGCCTAATAAAGGCATAGATAATATTAATGGCTACCATCCGATATCACTTATTCCCTGCATGTCGAAGGTTCACGAAAAAATTATTGCTAAGAGATTGCTTTGGTATACTAATAAAAAAAAACTATTACATTCAAACTAAGTTGCTATTCAACCTAATAAAGGTGGCTCTGATGCACTTCTGCAGCTAGAATTTTTTTTATCTCTAACGCCCTATCAGCTCGTAATCATGCCACAATACTCTCTCTTGACTTCGAAAAGGCTTTCGATAAGATAGGCATACATTTGGTGTTAAATACACTTATAACTTGGGGCATTGGTCCGAAAATTTTCCTCTATGTCGAATCTTTTTTCACGAAAAGGAAAATTTGTGTAAGAGCAAACAATTGGTTTTCTATTTAATGGTATTCCTTAAGGCTCCCCACTATCGGTGGTGCTTTTTATAATCGCTTTCGATGATATAAGTACAATTATAAGTAAACATAAACAAATTGATCACAGCATTCACGTTGATGATATATACACCCTATGTAAGCACACTGATCTAGAAAAAAAACTAAAACACTACTAACAAATACAGTCAAAGATATATTAAAATGGTCAGACTCATGTGGAGCCAAATTGTTACTAGAAAAAGTGTAGAGGCTTAACTTTAATCGTTAATAACCTCAATATAGAAAGTGCAAATAGTTTAAGTATCCTAGGTTTAATATTTAATAATAAGTATAATTTTAAAGACCATTGTTTAGAACTAAAAAAGAGCCTTGCTGCGAGAGCCAACATAATAAGTTATCTAGCTAGTAAAAAATGTAATACATATTGTACATCAACACAATATGTTCAATTGCAAAATCGATAGTACTTTGCAAGATTGATTACTGTTTACTTATCTACGGTAATTGCCCAAAATCAAATTAACACCATCAATGCCCCCTATCATCAAGTCGCACGTAGGAGTATAAATGGTTTCCCCATAAGCACTGTGAAGAACATGTTGGTTGAATCTGGTCTACCTACAATAGAACATCGCATAGTAGTAACCAGAGCCAAGTTGTACATTAATTAAGCTGTTGTTGACAAACGGATCCATTATTGATAAAGACATTGCCTCCACTAAGAAAACGAAAACTGCAAAGCGCCTTCCATCCACTATCTTCCGTGCCTGCTCCAAAGAATTTGGACCTCCGGTAAACACGATCTCTGTATACCGCCCGATATATCTTCCGTGGTTCATAAAGCAAACATCTTTCATCATGGACTTAGCAAAACATAACGAAAATGACAGTAACAAAGACATATATCACGCTTTATTCCTTGGCATTACTTCGGAATTAAAATCCAGTGGTTAGAAACTTATATTTACTGACGGCTCCAAAAACAGTGACAGCACATCCTTCGCAGCTACTTACGAAGACGGATCATTGTTCAGCAAAGGGTTAATACCTAAAAGTGCATCTGTTTTTACCGCTGAGGCTTTAGCTATTCAAAAAACTACATAGCCAACACGATGCGTGGTAAGCATGTGATATGATCTGATAGCTTATCAGTTCTCAATGCGGTTAAGAACCCTAATCACAATTCGGAGAGTGTCATCGAGATTAGGGATTGCTTTATAAGATCCCCCCAACAAGCTGAAGCATATGTGGATCCCCAGTCATATGGGGATTAAAGGTAATGAACACGCCGACATAGCTGACAATTTTGCACACAGCGCTCCAGTGCACAAATTTGCAATTTACACCAGCTCTGACATGTTAAGATCCATCAACAGAAAGATTAGATCTAGGCAACTGTTGGCTTGGCATAACTACCATCATCATTATTCGACCAACAACACGAATAGATCGCAGCCTACCTTCCGTACCACAACTTCAAAATGCATGAACACTACCTTCGTGAGGATGCGTTTAGGACACAGCCTTCACCCACCAACATCTCCTCAAAAGGGAATCTCCGCCATCTTGCTAATCCTGTCACGCCCAAATCAACACCAGTCACATCCTAGGAATAAGTGAATATCGTAACTGCCTACCAACAAACCAACAATCACCATTCGAGTTTTTAAGTAAACTCAACCACGAGAATATTGTCAAAATTAATAACTTTGCAAATAAATTGAATCTACACATTTAAGTATATTTACTAACCCATATTATTTAAAACCGAAGTCCTCTGCAGCTAGTGCTCGTTTCTATGTTTTAACTTATGTATTTTAGTCATATGTTAATAAATTATAATAATAATAATAAATTTACTGCAGTTGTAACTCGAAGACAGATCATCCAATTGCTTTGATTTTTTTTGCTTATTTTGTATATGTTTCTCTATACATACAATGACCCTCCAGTTTTTTGATGATATGAAAAATGTAATTTTGGCGGGCCAATAATCATCAAATGTTCGGCCAAAATTCGATATTTTTTTCAAAACTCTGCCAGTTACGATAGAAAAAAACTTATTCGTCTAATCAATTTCGTGAGTTCCAGTCTATCCATATTCACAAATTCAAATCTTTGTTTCAAAATTTTAATGCAGCTGCGATGAATGATGTAATTTTAGCGGCTCAAAATGGGTGGCCGTGTCTCAGGTGGTAGTGTATTGGATTGGCTTCATAATCGGACGATGCGGGGTGCAATATCAATACCACTGAGCCAAACATCTTTCTTGCTCTTAACACATGCTTTGGCATCATAAAAAAAATCAAATTTTGAATCAAATTTTGAATTTTTTTTTAAACCCTGCCGTTAAATTAAATAATTTAATTTTGTTAAATTTATTTTTTTTTCACAACTGTATTGTAATTCATTATTTCAGCCACGGTGAAGGCCGCAATCACTGCAGCAACTGAGAACCTTATTTTTGTAACTTGGGAGATAGCGAATAACTAGTTGAAAATTTAATTTTTTCATTTGAAAAATATATCTATAACTCGTGCGGTTTGCTAAGAGATGGCGTAACTTGTATTATTCCATTGTTATTATTCCATTGGAACATGCGTGGGAAAGCTACTGTCATTGTACGTCATTTCATTTCATTTCATTTGAAGCGTAAACAACAATTTTTTTTTTTTTTTCACTCAAATATGTCGAACTTTGTGCCTGAAAAAGTATTTCTGCGGGGAGTTCTTCATTACTTTAATATGAAGAAAACTGCTGCTGAAAGTCATCATGTTTTGGTGGGAGTTTATGTATATGTTTATATAAATTTATTACATGCGCTAGCTGAGCGAACGTGCCAAAGGTGGTTTGCACGATTTAAAAGTGGTGATTTTGGCTTGGAAGACGATGAACGTCCTGGGCAGCCAAAAAAGTTTGAAGATGAAGAACTGGAAACATTACTCTATGAAGATTGTTGCCAAACACAAGAAGAGCTCGCAGAATCTTTGGGTGTCACTCAAGCAGCCATTTCAAAACCTTTAAAAGCAGCTGGATATATTCAAAAGCAAGGAAATTGGGTTCCACATGAACTCAAGTCGAGAGACGTCGAAAGGCGGTTTTGAATGTCCGAAATGCTGCTGGAACGCCACAAAAGGAAGTCATTTTTGAATCGGATTGTTACTGGTGATGAAAAATGGATCCATTACGACAACCCCAAGCGCAAAAACTCATATTTGAAACCCATCAAAAGCAAGGCCGAATATCCATGGCGCGAAGGTAATGCTCTGTATTTGATAGGATCAGATGGATGTGCTGTATTAAGAGCTGCTAAAACCGGGTGAAACCATCAATGGACAACGCTACCGAACACAATTAATCCGTTTGAAGAGAGCAGTAGCTGAAAAACGCCCGGAATATGTGACCAGACACGAGGCAATAATTTTCCATCATTTCCACTATTTGGAAAACAGTGGATGGGAAGTCTTACCCCACCCGCCTTTCGGTCGATGCAGAACGCCCTCACTGAAATACGGTTCACATCAGATCAGAACATCAAAAATGAGCTTGATTCATTCTTGGCTGCCAAGTCGGCGCAGTTCTTTTGAGATGGGATTCACAAATTGCCAGAAAGATGGGAAAAAGTCATAGCTTCAGATGGGCAATACACTGAATAATACTTTTGTACATGTTTTTCTTAAATAAACGTTCAAATTTTGAAAAAAAAAAAAAAAAAAAAAAAAAAAAACCGCACGAAAATAATTATATACCCAATATATCCGCAAAAACATTTGATGCAGTAATGGAGGTTAAAGTACTATAGATGTGCCCCTTAAACGCAGTTTTATGTGTACAGGTTGAAGAAGAACACTTTCTGACTTAATCAGAGGTGAATAATTGACATTTGATTGCCCAGCAACAATTTCCGGTCTTATCGGCCAATCTTTAACCAAGTAGTATACATAATATAGTATCGTATGTAACCTTTAAAGTGATTGGATATGATACAAGCATGGAGAAATATTTGCTACCATTATTTAGAAGTACTACTTTTAAACTCGTTTTAGATCCATTAATAAAGAGACGCCATTCATTTCTTCAGTAAGTGATCTGAGATTCATTCATCAATCCGTTAATGCCATTATAGTAGCATATGGATTCGTTCTGTGTGAAGAAGGTAGCTAAATATTTGTTTATTTTTCTTGACAAAGATATCCAAGTTGCTGGTGATAACAAATTCCATTCTTGTAGTCTAGAACCGAGAATTTCAGACCGTCTCACAGTGTGCAATTTTGGCAGTCTAGCGAGCAAAATTACTAAGTGGAGTGAAAAGTAACCTCCTTGACCGCCAGAATGCGCTGCTACTGCAAAAAAGAAAAGTTGGATAAATATTATGGGGCTAATGTTCCGTCAGATCACATCGTCAAATATTGGTTTCGAGAGTTTCGTGGTGGCCGCAACTTAACTACCGATCGATCAAGTCCGCAGCGGAAGGCCCTCCGATGGCATACTCTTCATAGACTACCTCGAAAAATTAAAAACCATCAACAGCGAGTATTACTGTGCATTATTGGAGCGATTGAAGGCCGAAATCGCTGCAAAACGGCCTCAGATGAAGCGAAAAAAAGACAAAGCACCGGCGCACAAGAGCATTGCAAACATGGCTAAAATCAATGACTTACGGCTCCAATTGCTGTCGCATCCACCGTATTCGCCCGATTTCGCTCCCTCGGACTATTATCTCTTCCCAAACCTCAAAGGTTGGCTCATCAATAAAAAATTCAGCTCACGCAATGAAATTATCGACGCCACGGAGGAGTATTTTGCAGACCTTCCGGAAAATTACTTTTCGGAAATCGCCAGAATAAGTGTATCAAACTAAAAGGGGGCTATATTGAATAAAATAAAAAAAACATTTAAAATTTTTTTTTGTTCATTCCCAAGGAGGTTACTTTTTACCCTACCTAGTAAGGGGTGATTCATCGTGAGGTTTGAATTTCAATAGGCTTTTTTTTTTTGACAGATCAAGCGTGACTGCTATCAAACTGCTTTGTCATTTTTGTTCAGTATCGTTTGGCAAATCATCATGGAAAGACTCACACCACAACAGCGTTTCTAAATTGTTTAGCTTTATTACGAAAATCAGCGTTCTGTGAGAATGTTTTTCGTGCGATTCGAGGAACTTACGGTGCGCATAATCGACCTACTGAAATCACTATTGCCAATACCATTCGCAAATTTGAGTCCCAGTTTACATTAGTTTACATTGATACTCGACCGGTTAGACCACATCCAGCAGGTAGTGAAGAGAATATAGCAGCTGTAGCTAAGAGTGTACGCGAAGACCGTGACGAATCGATTCGTCGTCGTTCTCAGTAGCTTGGCTTGGCGTATTCGACAACTTGGCGTATTTAACGTAAGGATCTCGGCCTAAAAGCGTACAAAATTCAACTTGTGCAGGAATTGAAGCCAGGCGATTTGAAATTGCGTCATATGTTATTTTCAGTGAATGGACACTGGAAAAGGTCAATGAAAATCCGGTGTTTTATCGTAAAATTTTGTTCAGTAATAAAGCCCATTTCTGGCTCAGTGGATACGCTAATAAACAAATTTGCCGTATTCGGGCTGATGAGCAACCCGAAGAGTAACAAGAGCTTCCATTACATCCATTAACAACAACGGTATGGTGTGGTTTATGCGCTGGTGGAATCATTAGTCCATTGGGCGCTATGAGCCATACAGCGCGTGAAACAATGGACTTGTTGAGAAATCATTTTGGTGAGCAATTAATTTCACGTTTTGCTACGGTAAATTGGCCGCCTAGATCGTGTGATATCACACCTTTGGACTATTTTCTCTGGGGGTATGTAAAGTTTCAGATCTTCAGGAATAAGCCAACTACGATTAACGCTTTAACATTACTTAAGGTAGGTATATAAAATGTTTGCAATGTACTTTATCTGTGCATAAATATGGTAGGTATAAAATTTAAATTTAATTTAAAATTAATAGACGCCTATTCAGCTGATATATTTGATAAGGAATCATCATGGTTATCTGATGAACTCAAATGAGGGTTCTTTTAATAGCTCCAACATTTCTGATGCAACTAGTAATCAATGGATCTGATGTAAAGCAGTCTATGAAATAAATCGGTATTGGTGTCAATTCTAGATGTTTTTCTTGTAAAAAGTTCCATGTATTTTCTATTATGTTTATTTCGTGCCTCCTGGGCTTCTTCAAATAATTGGCCAATAGGGACAATACTTGATATTATATCCTTTCCATGTAATAATACTTTATGCACACTTACAGGCATTCAGTACCATGAATATTTTGGAAAAAATTGTTCAAATCCAACTGGAGAAATATTTCGAAACGAATAACTTATTTTTCGAAAACCAATTGCTTGCAGCAAAAAACCGTCTTGTTGGATCTTAAGAGGACATTTGAAACGATCGACACAAGTATACTTGAGTCTAAATTTCATAGATGCGGTGTTAAAGGCAAAGAGTTGGAATGGTTTAAATCCTTTCTAAGTAAAAGGTGTCAGAGAACAATGGTTAATGGAGTATCATCGAGAAGCATTTAAACAAGTTTAGGTGTGATCCAGGATCAATTTTGGGGGCCCTGCTTTTCATATGTATGTACATCAACGACATAAATCAACTGCTAAAGTACGCACAGGTAGCCTTACTTGCCGATTATTTATATTTATAACTGGAAAGAGCTTGGGTGAATGTGAACGACGAATGCAAGAGGACTTACATAGATTAAGTGTATGGCTAAATGCAAATAAACTTAAATTAAATGTTAGCAAAACAAAATACATGCTTCTGAAACATAAAGTAAATGTAAGTCTCTCTATAGAAAATGGAATAGTTAAACAGGTAGAAAATATAAAAAAAACCTAGGAGTAATCATTGACTTGAATTTAACATTAAGTCCATATGTAGAGTACACTGTTAAAAAAATAGCAAAAAAAGTAGGTTTCTTTGCTAGAATTAAAAGTAAGATCTCATTAACGAGTGCAATACACATAAACAGGGTGAGTTTTTTAACTTGAGACATCCAAATTACTTGAGAAATACGCGAAATCGTGAAAAATGTTCCAGACAAAAGTCACAAGTTTCTTAAGGGGACATAAGGTGGTGACCACGTGTTTGACCTTGAGCCCCATTTTCAAGGTGAAACATAGGTCACTTTTGATTTTTTAATGGGAACCCCTATTTTTTTTGACAGATTCGTAATCTGCGTGAAAAATTACAATTCTTTTACATTAAACCATTTTTTTTTTTTAAAATGCGTTCTTTTCCCGTTAGAGGGCGCCATAAAACTTAAGACATCAAAATTACTCGAAAAGTACGAAATATCGCGAAAAATGTTTCAGACAAAAATCACAAGGTTCTGAAGGGGACATAAGATGGTGACCACAAGTTTGACCTTGAGACCCATTTTCAAGGTCAAACAAAGGTCACTTTTGATTTTTCAAATGATAATTCCTGATTTTCATTTCTCAGTCGTATTGCTCGTAGGCTTGTCATTTGTTTTCACATACTGCGTTTAGCATAACCCAGAAACAACGACGTGGACGTAGCAGTATCTTGTTTCCTTCGGGGTGATTAACTAGAGTGGGTCCCCTTGCCTTACACTGTTGAATCATTGAATTCTTCCCATTTCAACGTTTAATATCCGACTATTTCAAAAAATGCTCGAAAATGTGACCATTCACTTCAATACACTTGTCTATCCTCGCTCTAAATGAACCAACAGAACTGAGAAGTATTTCTGGCGTAATCTTCCGGCAAGCTTCAGTTATTCGTCTTTTCATGTCCTCACGTGGTTGGCTTTTTTCTGTAATCCTCACGTTTTAAGTAGCCCCACAAGAAAAAATCATGTGACGTAAGATCAGGTGATCTAGCAGGCCATTGCCTCGGACCCCCTCGTCAATACGCTCCGGGCTACTTGGGAATAATGGGCTGGACAACCATCATGTTGAAACCACATTGTTTGTCGCAACTCCAATGGCAGTTTTTTTTTCTTTTTATAATCCCGCGCGCATACCAAGGGGATATGAATACCCTTTGACTGGTTTTTCTCCAGGGCACGGGCGGCTGGTGTAGTAGTTTGAAACTCAGGTGTCAAACTGGATGGAATGAGCTAGTACATTCTCAACCAGTGGGTCTTAAGTACGTGCTAGTTGTTAGTTCGTTACATTTAGCCCAGACAGCAACCACTCCAACATCAGTGTTATGCCTTCATGTCAGAGTTGATGCCGACAGGATTCTCATATAACTACATGCAAATTCTACGAAAAGACTTCTTCAGAGAGTTGCCTCGCACGGGATTCGAACCCGCGACCCTCTGCTTTGGGAGTGTATGCATATACCACTACACCACGGACACCCACCCTATCTGACCGATTCATTTTCTTTGGTTGCACACTTCCTTCATCAGTGAATTGTTGGATGACCCGATAAAAGGAAGCGCGCGATCGTATCTGGTCTGGGAAACGTTGGCGTAAAGAGCAACAGCACCATCGATGTTCCTTCCACTTTCTCCATAAATCAATATCATTTCAATTTTCTCTTAAATTGAAATAGCCTGCATTATTAATCTGGAAAACGTTACTAATAATAATCAGTTCCTCAAAATAAATATCGAACTTCTAAATGAAGTACAGTTCCGTTCAAGTATAAAAAAAGGGCAGTGTGCACATCCTATACTCTCAGATAAGCTTACGACAATTTGTCTCTATCTGAAATTTCTTTGAGTTTTAACTTCACTCGAGGCAATAATGACTTCCTCAAAACAAATGTCGACCTTCTAACACCCTAACAACGTTGGAAACCGAATAAAGATTTAGGCGTCCCAGTGCAGTGGTATCTAGCACTGAATGAATAAGACCTTTGAGACAGAGACTTTTGTCTGAAACATTTTTCGCGATATTTTGTACTTTTCGAGTAATTTTGATGTCTTAAGTTTTATGGCGCTCTCTGATTTGAAAAGAACGCATTTTTGAAAAAAGTGTTTCATGTAAGAGAATTGTAATTTTTCACGCAGATTACGAATCTGTCAAAAAAATAGGGGTCCCATAAAAAAATCAAAAGTGACCTTCGTTTGACCTTGAAAATGGGTCTCAAGGTCAAATTCGTGGTCACCATCTTATGTCTTCTTCAGAACCTTGTGACTCTTGTCTGAAACATTTTTCGCGATATCGCGTATTTTTCGAGTAATTTGGAGGTCTCAAGTTAAAAAACTCAACCTGTATTGAACGATTGTAATATTCAGCTATAAAATAAATTATAAAATGTAGTTGAAATATGGAAGCCATAATTTCATTCACTATAATTTACTCACATATTCAACATGGTAATGTTCAATAACAATATATTAATATGAAAAAGTAAGAGCAGTTACACTGAACAAAATAAGAAAAAAAAAAAAAAAAAAATTAAAGCGTTGGAGGTCACAAATCAATACCATTGCTCCATGATTATTTTAAATTAATTCCTTTTCCGCTTTAAAGAAGAAGTATATTGCAAATAGATTATTAAATATTTGTAAACACATGAAATATTTTGAAAAATCAATTTTGCTCTCCTAAATTGCCAAGATTGCACATTGTGCGTCTGATGGATAAATTTAAGTCACGGAACAAATCATTCAACTCTTGCTGTTGAATTCCTTCTCTAGCGCATAGATTTCGCCACGCTTATCCTCATCACTTGACTTTGCACATGGTTCTTATGTTCTTTGCGTGGACACAGGAAATTCTTATTACGAATAGGTTTTTTTTTTTTTTTTTTTTTGAAAACCCTCTGACTTTACTTTAACAAAAATAACCGTCATCATAATGATTCACTTGTTCAATTGTTAGAATAGAAAACGGGATCGACTAATTCTTCCGATTTAACCATTCTGTTAGCGTAACATAACACGAGATACAAAACATATCGGAATATATTCTTTGTCTTGTTTTACATAACGATTTAAATAAAGTTGATAAGCTTGCTTTACCTTTTTCAGTTCCAGCCCTTCCTTGGGCCTATACAATATATTCGCCACACACATAATACAATTTTTGGGGCAATTTTCACAAGTGCGACGACTTTTTCCATATTTGGTTTATAGATCGTGTAGTACTTTCACTTAAAACTATCTCAACACAATTTAACCCTAGAACACTAAACCTCACCTGTGAGGCCGCTTAAAATTTGTTTTTTGCATTTAACTGTACTTTTCCCAGTCACATCGGGATGCAACTCTTTGCCAACTCATTTCACTATGAGACGTCGTGGGTAGTGGAAGTGTATTCTAATTTCAGATTTGCGTTGCAGAAACATAGCCGTACGCGTCGACTAAGAGGCGAGCTTTAGTGACAAAGGTAATTTTTTTTTTCACATTTAACATACTTTTTAGTTTTGATCCTTCACTTTGCGGATGCTACAATGAGTCAAGAACGCTTTGATTTTCTCATTCCATGTCTTCGTTTCAATGATAGAAGCAGCCGAGAGCTTAGAAGAAATGACGATAAATTTGCTAAAATAAGAAATATTTGGGAAACATTTATCCAACAATGTCGCGATCTAGACAAACCAGGATCATATCTTACGATAGATGAACAACTTCTTGCATTCAGAGGGCGCTGTCCCTTCAGAATGTACACCAGATGTACCGGTATAAAGTGAGCGTCAGGATACATATGTCCCGATAGGGAACATTTATTGTGAGCGGGCCTATATTATTATTTTTTTTTTTTTGATTGCTATGACACCTGTCAAACATACTAGATGGAGTGAAAAGAAACCTCCTTGACCGCCAGAATGCGCTGCTATTGCAAAAAAGGTTATAGTGACTTGAAGTCCGTTCATATTTAGACAGACATGCCAAATTTCAGTGCGATACTGCCTTTAGTTTTGTTTTCACAGCTGATTGATGTTGACGTTTGGCATCATGTTGAGTATGGACAAAAACGATTTTCGTTCTCTCATTAAACATTATTTTTTGAGAGGCAAAACGGTAAAGGAAACAAAAGAAAGGTTGGATAAATATTATAAGGCTAATGCTCCGTTAGATTACACCGTTTTTGGTTTCGAGAGTTTCGTGGTGGCCGCAACTCTACAACTGATAAAGTCCGCAGCGGCAGGCCCTCCGATGCGGTTACAGAGGACAATGTCAAAAAAATACATGAAATGGTGTTGACTGACCGGAAAGTGAAGGTGTGCGAGCTAGCAGATACCACAAAGATTAGTACTGAGGGCGCACGCTATATTTCGGGCAATATTCTGCATATGAAAAAGTTATCCTGCCGCTAGGTGCCGGCATACTCACTGCTGTCCAAAAACACGGACGCGAGAGCACTTCGAAAGAGTGTTTGGACTTGCTGATACGGTATCGGGCGGACTTTTGGCGTCGATTGGTAACCGTTGATAAAATTTGGATCCACTATTACACACCAGAGAACAGATTGAGTGCCCGGTAATGGGCTGAAGCCCGCACGAGTGTTCCGAAGCGGCCGAGTGAAGCTCGATGGGTCGGAAAGGTTATGGCGTCGGTTTTCTGGGATTGTCATGGCATACTCTTCGTGGACTACCTTAAAAAAGGAAAAACCATCAACAGCATTATTGGAGCGATTGAAGGCCAAAATCGCTAAAAAAGGGCTTCACATGAAGCGAAAAAATGTTTGTTTTTGCAAAACATTGCACCGGCGCACAAGAGCATCGCAACCATGGCTAAAATCAATGACTTACGGCTCCAATTGCTGTCGCATCCACCACTATTATCTCTTCCCAAACCTCAAAAGATGGCTCATCAATAAAAAAAACGCCACGGAGGAGTATTTTGCAGACTTTTCGGAAAATTACTTTTCGGACGGGATCGAGAAGTTGGAAAATCGCTAGAATAAGTGTATCATACTAAAAGGAGACTATATTGAATAAAATATAAAAACATTTAAAAAAAAAATTTTTTTTTTTATTCTCAACTAGGTTACTTTTCACATCAAGTCATTGACCAAACAACATCATATTTTTTCATCGTGTTAAAAATGTCAAATTTTGTAACAGAAAATGATGACTTGCGGAAAGCATTAATTTTTTGTTTTCATTTCATCATGCTCTATCAGAAGCAACATGCAAAAGATGGTTTCAACGGTTCAGAGATAACGATTTTGATGTGAGAAATGAAGAACGTTGAAGAAAGCAAAAAAGTTTAAATACGCCAAATTGCAAACAATATTGGATGAAGACGACACTTGGAAACAGAAACAAATGGCAGAAATATAAAATGTTGCACAACAAAAAATTTCTGACCGTTTAAAAGCTATGGGAAAGATCCAAAGGTCTGGAAAATGGGTCCCATATGAATTGACTGAAATACAGATGGAAAACCGAAAAACAACTTGTGAAATTTAGCTTCAAGACTACGATAAAAAATCAGTTTTGCATCGAATTGTAACTGGCTATGAAAAATGGACTTACTCTCAGAATCCCCAATGGAAAAAATCATGGGTTTATCCGGGACAACCATCAACTTCGACTACGAAACCAGATTTATTCGGCAAGAAGACAATGCTGTGTGTCTGGTATGAACAGAAAGGTGTGGTGTACCACGAGCTCCTAAAAAAATGTGTAGCTAGCAATGACCAATACTTTGAATGAAATGTTTTTTTACTTTCCATTAATAAGTGTTTTATTTTCACACACACACACACACATACAAAAAAAAAAAAAAACTGGTATACCATATAAACCAGCTAGATACGGGATAAAAATCGTTTTAGCATGTTATGTCAACACGAAATACCACCTTGATAAAAAAAAGAAAAAATTAATAAATAAAATGTTCCATTGTTCCGATTTGAGTTCTCTTTTTTTTTTTTTTTGTTAAGTTGGTACATCTGTTGTTGACATTTCCTCTAAATCTAAGCGTCCTAGCTTGACATTTGCAGAAGTTACGAAGCCAAGAGTACATCTGTCTCTATGTGTTGGCGATTTTTTACAATTTTAGAAATAGATTTAAATTTGCAACAATGAACTTGTACTAAATTTTGCGTAAAAAACGGATTTAATTGTGCGCGAACGTTGGTAATGTTGGAAAAATGTGTCGGCAATGGTTCTCTAAAGAAAACGATCGTTTACCAGTGCATGAGCGGTTCAAAAGTTCAAAAGTGGTCGTGAGTCAATCGAAGATGATAAACACACTGACAGACCATTGACATCGAAAACCGACGAAAACATTGATGAAGTAAAAGAAATGTTGGCCAATAACCGTAAACTAATTATCAAAGTGAAGTACTTGAACATTGCCTATGGATCCGTCCAAGACATTTTGGTTAATGATTTGGGTTTCCGTCTTGTAGCAGCAAAGTTGGTGCCAAAAGACCTCAATTTCATGCAAAAAAGAGACGGTGTTGACGTCGCAAAATCGATGATTTGCCAGGCTGAATCCGATCCCACATTCATCAAAAGAATCATTACTGGAGACGAGACGTGGGTTTATAAGTACGACACGCAATCCAGACATCAGGAAAGTGAATGGCGTTCACCAAATGAGCCCAGACCAAAAAAAAAAAAAAAAAAAAAAACACGTCGTTTTCAGTCAAGAAAGAAGGCAATGCGTTTTCATGGATTACAACGGTGTAGTGCATCATGAATTTTTGACAGAAGGCCAGACAGTAAACAAAGAGTATAATTTGGGTGTTACGAGACGTTTGCGTGAAGCAATTCACCGAAAGAGACCAGAATTGTGAGCAGAAAACTCGTGGATTTTGCATCATGATAACGCACCGTCGCACAGTGCCATAATTATTCGTAATTTTTCGACGAAAAATGCAACAAATACCATCCAACAGCCACCGAATTTACCTGATTTGGCTCCCTGTGACTTCTTTCTGTTCAATCGAGTTAAAAATCCACTACGGGAAACGCATTTTAGCAGCCGAAAAGAAGTAATGGAAAAATCGCAGGAAACAATGTTTCGAGGATTGGATCAAGTGCTGGCATGAATGTGTTGCAGTCGATGGAAATAACTTTGAAGGGAAAAATATAGATTTAGATGAATAAACTTGTATTTGTACTTTTTGATCAAGGTCGTATATGTTTGATGCTTGCCCATATCTAGGATAAAACAATGACAAGTCTGCTACTAGTGCTTCTCTTGGCAGTTATTATTGCAAGCTGCTTACAAGAACTGTACATGGGACCAACTGCAATATTACAACAGACAATTGGTTTACATCAGTACCTTTAGCTGAAGAACAATAAAAAGGAAATACCCGAACAGTTTAAGTACAGCAAACGTCGTCGTGTTGGAACATCCATGTTTGGCTTTCATGATTAAATGACCCTTGTCAGCTTAAAACCTAAGCCTCAGAAGACCATCCTTCTACTTTAAGCCATGCACAGTAAGCCAGCTATTGATCAGGTATCAAAAAAACCTACTATAATAGAGTCATACAATGCGAAAAAAAAAACGCCGCATGAGCGTGTTCAAGTGCGCAAAATGCGGCAGCACCTACTGTCTGGAGCACAGATCATCAAATTGTTTCGGATAAGATAAAAAAATAAGTAAAAAAGAGCAAATTTTTATTATGTCGAAGGCACATTTTTTTAATTTAATTTTTTGAGTAATGAATAGCATTTTATTTTATTATTATTTTTTAAATTTGTGAAATAAAATTTTTGATTTATTGGCGAACTTAACACATAAAGGTAGCTTTCATAATAATATGCTTGTACACAGCGCGGGCGAAGGCAAATCAGGGATGATGGAAAGAGGAGGGCCGATGAACGTTCGTTTTTAATGTTTGAATGTTATAATGACTAGATCTAGGCAGAACATTCCATAAGCGAGATAGGAACGAATCACGATATTTTAGAGTAGGTCCGAAAATGGGCTTGAGGGTATACTGATGAGCATTACTAGCGAGACGGATGTTACGGTTTAAAGTTTGAAGGGACAGAATGCTACTGAGGTGGAAATAGCGATAAAACAGAGTGAGACACGAAACATTATGTCCGTGATCAAGGGTGTCCATTGTCTGGATTAAATTATTAGCACCTATGAGTTTTATCGCACGGTTTTGAATTCTATCTAGCGGGTGCAGAGATTTTTGGAAGCTCTCGACCAGATGTGGGCATTGTACTCCAATATCGGGCGGATAAATTCCTTATGAATTAAGGCCCGATCAGAGGGGTTGCAATATTTCTTACATCGCTTGAGAAATCTTAGACACTTCGCAGCATTTTTGACGAGACCGAACATGTGGTCATTCCAACGTAAGTTGTCATTGACACATACCGAGAATGGAAAGTTTTTCAGTTTCAACGATGCAAGTGTCATTCATGGACAATGCCTGGGTGTTTAGATTCTACTCTGCTAGTCGTTCCTCAAATAATTATACTGTTAATATCAGAAGTTTAATATATCACGAGTTTTACAATCGAACAGAATGGACATGAGTCCGGGAACGAATATGAAAAGCAGAGAGAACTGTCGTTAGCAAATGAATATATACACACAAGAGATCGTTAATGAAAATTAAAGTTTGTCGGAGACGAAACGGAGCCCTGCATTTATTTTGTGAACTTCAAACTTAAAACAATCCAAAACAACTTGAATTGAACGTTCCGAAAGGTAATTTCTAATCCATTGATTAAGAGAGTTATCTGAGAGACCTGATGCCAAACTTTGTCAAATGCTTTAGAAATATCAAGTGCAATTATCTTGCTTTCGTCAGATTGATGTACGCTTTGGTTCCACTTTTCGGGGAGACACGCCATCAAATCACCTGTGGACCTGTTGCTATGAAAACCTTACAGCCGGTCATTGAGAAGTTTTCGTGTTCCGAGACATTTCATGAGCTGAAGGTTTATCAGCGTTTCCATGACCTTGGAAATAAGGAAGAAGTAAGTGCAATGGGTCGGTAGGAAGAGGGAGAAGATTCGCCTTTTTTAGAGACGGGCTAGACAAATGCTTTTTTCATGCTCGGAAAATGTTCTAAAGAATAGGATTGATGAAAAAGCTTACGCAGTGGTTTTACCTGTGAGAAAGAACACCTCTTCAGAAGAAGGGGAGATGAACTATCTGGACCTGCAGATTTGTCAATGCTAAAATCTTTAAGAACTCTTGCTAATACACGAGTGCGAAAGTGGATTCGTCCCATTGAAGATTTGACGCACTCAAATGTAGGGAGAGCCAAAGCACAATCTGGGAATGTTGAACTGGTTGCAAAGTTTGCAGCAAGCAGATTGACCTAGTCCAAAGAGCTGACAGCTGGAATGTCATTGTAAATGAGCGTTCGGATGTGGGATGAGGCAGAATTTCTAATATTTTTGACGAACGACCAAGAATTTTTACTACCTTTAGGACATTGTAGTATTTTTTGCCTCAGTTTTTGGTTGTATTGAAATTTCACACGCTTAAGAAAGACGTTATAGTCATTCCTGGCTCTTTTAAACTTTTTTCGGTTTTCCTGTGTCGGGTTGGTTTTGTAGGACCGAAAAAAAATTTCTCTAACCCTAACAGCTCTAGTCGTACCATGTCTTTTTTTTTTTGGCTTGATACTCTTTATCCGATGGATAAAGATAAATGATGATGGATAAAGGATCTCATTCCAAAGAGAATAGTATCTGTGATCATATTAGCAGTGGCTTCCACGTCGACCAGTTATAATTCCTAAAGGTGTTCAAACCGCTTTAATTGGCTTTCTTGTATTGCCATACGTTTCTTTTAGGTATTTTTTTCTCTAACTGTGTGGGGGGAGTACGAGAAGTTAGCTGATATAATATAATAGTCCGAAGAGCCTAAAGGGGAGAGCACATCAAGGGTGTACTTATCGGGGTGAGAAGTTAAATACAGGTCCAGAGTGTTGGCAGTATAACTATCAACGTCTGGTATTCGTTTGGGCTCATTTACAAGCTCTGTCAAGTTTTCTTCCGCAGCGAAGATCTCAACACATAGTCCTTCGGGTGTTGTCTGTCCAGAATGCCGAAGCAACCAAGAATTGTGTATTTTGAAATCCCCTATAATCACGATTTCAGTATGACCATACATGGAATCAATTCTTTTTATGGAGTCAGACAGCGCACGAAACTCCGTAAAGGTCGAATTACCGTGCAGTTTGGGACTTCTGTACATGAAGCAGTTGTAGATAATTTTCTCACGGAGATGGAATTTTAACCACATGAAATTGAATTCTGGATTGGAACAGGGACTACATTATGGTGGAGTTTTGTAAGCTACATCACTTCGCACGTAAATAGCGAGACTGCGGTGAGAGAAGTTATTCTTCTCAAGTTCTTGGCACTAGTTCTTAGACAGGTAGCTTCAGATCAGAGAGATCTGAGAGGTGTGGGCGGGGATCGACCTTTCTTCACTAAGTGCCAAAACAGATGGTCTGTGTTTACAGACGGGGACGTATGCAGAAAAGTGATTACTTTATAGCCGGCGAATATTGGATTTATCTACTCTAAACTCCTGAGTCATTACAAAAAAAGGCAAACATATAAAACAGAAACACCGACGTCAATAAGCACAGCTGTGAAATAAGAATTCGGAATTGGTTTACTGAATCAAATTGTTGTAGGTGTTATGCTCATACAACAATAGGATAGAGCATACCAACAAACTTCATACTCACAACCGCTATACATTGGTTGTTACAAACACTCAGACACTGGCCGTGCTGTATGACAATGTAAGGAAACAGTTGCACATATCATCACTCATGTTACCAAAAACTTGTTACGCTGTGTTATTAATGTAAATTGTCTTCTTATATTTTAATCTTTCAGTTTAAGATTTCAGTTGCCTGAAAAAAATAATGTTTTTCGGGCACGGCTGGTATTTTGTAAGTAGACAGATAGTTTTTAGGATGTATAAAATTTACAAACTACCTTAAATATTTATTTTTAAATGCAATCCCTTGTTGTTATTAAAAAAAAATTTTTTCTCAAAAATTAACGATTTATTATGTTTTTCATTTTTAATTTAACTCACTTTACGAAAATTAAAACAAGTAAGGACCAAGGTTATGAGTCCTTAACGAAATAGCAAAAATGTAAATCACTAATGCTATGATACACCAAGTAACAGTGATACAAATATTGTTGGTAAAGCATGCAATATTTAAATATAGTCTGAGTAAACACTTAATATTTTAACGAAGCCTTTTCATACATTGGCTTAATTGTAATAACACGACATTTTTCACATTACATTCTTTTTTTTACATTAAGTTTTATATATTTAATATAATATAAGTGTATATTCATTGTCTTCATATGCATACTATAAAAATATACAGGATGATCCAGTTTAGAATACAGATATTTTAGGATCTGATTAATTGGTTCATGTTATGAAAAAATCGTATGGGAGAGAGATCTATCTTGATTTACAGGATGTTTAAAAAACACAAATATCACTTGATCTTTAAAATAACTTTTGACAAATTAATTTTACTTTAATATACGGTTTTCTAATAACGACTTGACTTTTTTTTTTTTAAATAAAAGGCAAACCATTTGAGATATTTCAAAAACTTTATTATTGACTTAAAGTACAATCAAAACATTTATGAATGGAACTCGACTTCGTTCATATGGCCACCACGGGCACGTTTGCAGCGGTCGATTCTTTGGACCCAATTTTCAACGACTCAGCCATACATTTCGGCCGAAACGGCCGTTATTTTGCGTTCACTGTTGGCTCTGAGCTCTTTCAACGTCGTCGGCGTGTTGGCATAAACCAATGACTTAACGTAGCCACAGAAAATAGTCAAGCGGCGTTTAATCGCACGAACGAGGCGGCCAATCGACTGGCCCATGTCTTGAGATAACACGCTCACCATACTTACTCTTCAATAAATCGATAGTAGCGTGTGCTGTGTGGCTTGTGGCACCATCCTGTTGAAGCTGTTGAAGAAGTCTAAGTCCATATCTTCCAATTCGGGCCAAAAATAATCGGTGATCATGGCGCGATAAAGCTGACCATTCATAGTAACATGACGATCGTTATCGTCGACGAAAAAAAAATGGCACAATAATACCGCCGGCATGCAAACCGCAACAAAAAGGTAATTTTTTGTGGATGAAGTGGTGATTCATGAAGCACATGTGGGTTTTCACCCGACCAATAACGCATATCTTGCGTATTGACGCAAACCGCAACAAAAAGGTAATTTTTTGTGGATGGAGTGGTGATTCATGAAGCACATGTGGGTTTTCACCCGACCAATAACGCATATTTTGCGTATTGACGAACCCATTGAGCCAAAAATGAGCTTCGTCACTGAAGATGACTTTGCGACTCCGAATATCTGTAGAAAATTTTTATAATTTGCAGACGTTGCTCGTAAGTGTACTTACAGTGACGAAGCTCGGGGAGAGTTTTTGACGAACGACCAAAAAATTTTACAGCCTCTGGGACATTGCAGTATTTTTTGCCTCAGTTTTTGATCGTATTGGAATTTCACACGCTTGAGAAAGACCTTGCAGTCATATAAGGCTCGTTTAGATTTTTTCGGTTTTCCCCTGTCGGGATGGTCTTGTAGGACCGAAAAAACAACTCTCTAACCCTGAAGTCCTCTTTACAGCTGGACCATGCCTTTTCTTTTGGTTTGACACTCTTTAACCGATGGCGGATAAAGCAACTCATTTCAAAGAAAATAGTTTCTGTGATCATATCAGCAGCGGCATCCACGTCGTTATCGAGGAAACATAACGACCAGTTAAGATTCCTAAAGAAGTTATTAAGTCCGTTCCAATTGTTTTTCTCGTATTGTCATACGGTTCTTTTAGGAATCTTTTCTCTAACTGTGTGGTGGGTGTACAAGAATTTAGTAGATATGACACAGTGGTCCGACAAGCCTAGAAGGGAGAGCACATCAACACAGCACTTGTCAGGGTGAGAAGTTAAAAACAAGTCCAGGGTGTTGCCGGTATCACTATCAACGTCTGGTATTCATGTGGGCTCATTCACAAGATGGGTTAAATTATTTTCCACAGCGAAGATCTCAACACACCTTCTTTCGGGTGTTGTCTGTCCAGAATGTCGAAGCCAACCAGAATTGTGTTTATTGAAATCGTCCGTAATCAAGATTTCAGTATGAGGAAACAGGGATACAATTCTTTGAATGGAGTCAGACAGCGCATCAAACTCCTGAAAGGTCGAGTTGCTGTCCAGTTTGGGGCTTCTGTAAATAAAGCAGTAGTGGATAATTTGCTTACAGAGATGGAATTTCAACCACATGACTAGTTTATGGTGGAATTTGGTAAGCTACATCACTACGCACATAAATGGCGAGACCGCGATGGGGGAAGAATAGTGGCACTAGTTCGTAGTCAGGTGGCTTCAGATCAGAGTGATCTGAGAGGTGTGGGCTTTTCACTTGGACGTACGCAGAAAAGTGATCACTTTTTAGCCCGCGTATATTGGCTACGTCCACCCTGAATTCCCTAGTCATAATTACAAACAAACACAGCAAAAACAAACACCGACGATACTAAGCAAAGCGTGTATCGTGTTATCCGCGAGATGTCGCCCAAACATGGACCTTCCGAATGAACCACCTCAGACGTAGTAGTGGCCAACATTTAAATGATACCATTTTCAAAAAGTAAATACCATGAATTGTTCTTTTAACCGATAATAAAAATTTTAAGTTCACTATCAAATTTATCACGATAAAACACCCTATGTTATGGAGTCAAACACGGGGGCAAGGCATCAAGAAGGTGGGCATCCCACAAAATGCGGCATTGTAAGAAATTTCTTAAAATGACCGTTAAGGAACGACAAGAGATAGTAAAAAGAAGCTCAACTTGCATCAACTGCCTCGGGTGCGACCACCACACATCAAGCTGCAGTAGCAGCAACAGATGTCAAAAATGTGGAAATAAACACCACACCATGCTGCATTCAGAGACACAATATGGGAACCACCATCCCAATGTCAGCAACGAATCCATTCATCAAACGGGTTTTTTTTCAAGGGCAACGCAACGCGAACTACAATAATTCCCTGATTCAAAATGGGAATCAACCAACCCCTCTTCAAGGGCAATGCAACAGTAACTTCATTCCAAATATGAATGCACCAACACAATCCAACTGGCACAGTGGGCAAACAGGGCCTTCATCTTCCCAAATCCAAGCTCTAAATTTGCATTTCAACCAAATGCGATCCCAAGTGCTACTAGCCACCGCTTTAGTCAATGTTTTTTCTGCCAGCGGGGAGCACCTAGTCTTGAGAGCTTTAATAAACTCAGGCTCAGAGGCAACTTTTATTAGAGAAAATTTTGCATAGGTGCTGAACTTAAAGAAGCAGCGGGCGGAAGCAAGTGTGACATGATTAGGAGAAGCGTCAACATGTTCTGCAAATAGTCAGGTCGAATTGAAAGTGTTTTCTTTCACCATTTCCTCATCTTGTCTTAATGTTAGGGCGTTTGTTTTACCAAAATTGACCTCGATTTTACCAACCCAATGGCTTCAAATTTCTTTTTGGAGTCATCTTTCGAAACTTTGTTTACCTGATCCCTCATACAATTATCCTGGGTGAATTAATTAAGAGTCAAAATGGATTTCCAATAACACAAAATACAGAGTTGGGATGGATACTGACAAGAGCGACTAAAGGTGATCCGCAATTCAACTCAGAGTTGAGTAAAGAATCACCATATATCTCTCGAGGACCAACTTGGTCGAGATTGAGGAAAACCTAGAAGTGCGGAATTTAACATAAGAAGAGGAGAGATGTCAACTAAAATTCAGAAAAACAGCACAGCGATGGAGCGATGGGATGGGAAACTCCAAGAGAACAGCAATGGCACGACTGTTCCAAATAGAAAGAAGGCTATAGGGAAATAGCAAACTGGGAGTATGTATGTATTCAAAAACTCAAGTATTACCACAAAGCTGCGGGTAGTCTTCGACGAATCATCTACGACATCGAAGTGAAAATCGCTGAACGATTATTTAATAGTAGGACCACGTCTACAAAGGGACATAATTGACCTCATCGCACAGTGGCGAAAATTCAAGGTCGTATTTTCCGCAGACATAAGTATAATGTACAGGCAAATATGGATGGCACCAGAAGACACGAACTATCTCTTCCTCTGCGTAAATAGGCCAGCAATTCATCAAAACTTTTGGTTCAGATACCTAAAACTGAAAAGGAAGTGAATCTCCCTTTAACATTTGATTCATCGCATGCCATTAAAACGTTGGGTACTCAATGGCATCCAGCCAAATATACCTTTAATTCTAAAATCGACGTACCCAAGGTCGAAAATCACACCAAACGATCTGTTTTGGCCGACATCGCAAGCCTCTTTGATCCATTTGGATGGACAGCGCCATGCATAATCAAGGCCAAGAACATTATGCAGCTGTGGACTAATGAACCATCGTGGGACTCTACAATAAGTTCTGAGATAGAAAGGCACTCGATAAAATTACGAAACAACCTACAAAAACTAGAATTTACCGCGTTTAAAAAATGTCAAATTTGACATAAGTTACTTTTGAAGAGGGTAATAATAATAATAATTATAACCACTTGTCAAAATATTCAATATCATTGGAAATTTTCGCACTCTTGTGAACGCAAATGATATGCAGTTTTTTTTTTTTTGTGTAAAGAACCTAACACTTAAATGGGTATGACACATACTTATGATGCATAAGCACGTTTTTAGGAAAATGGGACAGAGGGAAAAAGATCAGTGGTTATTGAACCCCGGAGATCAGGTTGTACGACGAGCCCATTGCTCCTGCAATGTGCCCTCGAGTCAACTTAATGACGAATTTGTCTACTTTTATTAGGTTTGCCTCATTAGGATAGAATTTAATGTACAAAGACTCTGGTGTTCTATATAAGCGAAGACAAGCCCTAAGGTAATCCATCTCCAACACCTGAATCTTTTCCAATAAACTTGCTCTCAGGTTGAACTACAAGGAACATTCAAATACAAGCATAGGCCGGATAAGGGCCATGTAGCAGATCACCTTCACCCTCGCATCGAGTTGGCTGCTATAAAACAGTCTCTTTGTAAGGCGAAAAGCACATCTGAATACTCTACCACTTCAGCCAAGGCCTCCCACGGTATATAGTATATTTCTTCAAAACCAAAACGTATGAAAATTTTCAAAAAAAACTTTTCACACTTAAAACCCATTAATACACTAGAAAAAGCACCCCGTTAACTGTAATAAGTTTTGTAGCAATATTAAACTTCAGTAAACCAACAATATCGTGTTGAAAATACACAGATGTGAGGATATGTCGTGTACTTACTAATAGCAATCTTATTTTTATTAGTAAACTCAGTTACAATACTTTTTTCGACATACCGTCAAAAATGATGCCATATACACTGAGTTACAAAAAAAAGTGGCGGACCTTATAGTTTTGCGATAATTTCAAATAAGTTAACAAAAAACTTTCTTTCTTTTTATTAACATAAAAATAATTAATTCATGTAAAAAACAAATAAAAAAATGGAAAAACTTACAAATTAACGAAAATGGACAAAAGCTCCAGAACTTAACATTTAAGATTTTTATTTTTTTTTTTTTAAAGAGTCCTCGTTCCTTTAGTAGTGGATATTTGCTCCCCGAACATCTAATAGTTTTAATTTGCCTGGGCATACCTTGGAAAAGGTTCCTTACGATGTTATGTCCAAATTCTTTAGAGCAGAGCAGATTTCAGCTCACTGTGTCTCTGGAAGGGCAGGTCGCTTCCTAATCATTCTTCTCAGCAGGTCCCAAACGTGTGCGATGAGATTCATTTCCGGGCTCATCGCGGCCAAGCCATCACATCGATTTCTACTTCTTGTGAATATTCGATAACGCACTTGACAACGTGTGGTCTTCAAGGAAGTTTTCTCCAATAAATGGTGCGAATGGAACCTGAAGTTCACCAACCCTTTCACGACGCACAGCTCAGTTTTTCCGTGCATCGAAATTCCTGCCCACACCATGACGGAACCACCCCAGAGCAACTGTCGCCGAAGAGTATCTCTCACCTGGACGTCTCCACACTCTGCTACGTCCATTCGACGTCGCTTATGCTGTACCATGAGTCTCGGTATACGACCAGGTCTTCTTGCTCTCAGGCCACTCTCCACTAATCGCAGCCTCACCGTTTGAGCACTCACATCCATCCCTCTAACGGATCTAAGTCTGTGAGACAGCTCAATCGCTGTTGAGTGACGATCTCGAAGGCTTTGAATCTCTGCGTGACATGAGCCTTATCGCCGGGTGTAGGAGTTGGTTTCTCTGTACCTTTTAATGGCTCTTCTTACCGTCGTCCCCGGTTCCCTGATCATAACAGCAGAATACCGCACATTTCGTCCATCCTCAACCAAAGCCAGTGCCCTGGCGACTTCTGCCGTTATTTGCATACTTTTTTTTTTTACAAAAATGACTAAAAAACTACAATAATAAATAAAAAAAATTAAAATAAACTCATAACATTAAACTTAATAAAACATTTACGGGATCAAAATGCCAAAATGTGTATATCTTGCGTCTAGTAAGAATAAATGATTGTGATGCGGCTTACCTCAATATGACGTGCGTTTTACAAGGAAAATGGAAAAAAATTATGCAGACACACAAGTACAATATACCGCCAAACTAAAAAAAAAGTTATGCAAAAACATGTTAGTTCGTTCCATTTAGCCCAGACAGCAACCACTCCAACATCAGTGTTATGCCTTCATGTCAGGGTTGACGCCGACGGGATTCTCATATAACTACATGCAAATTCTACGAAAAGACTTTTTCAGAGAATTGCCTCGCACGGGATTCGAACCCGCGACCCTCTGCTTGAGGAGTGTATGCATGTACCACTACACCACGACCACCCCCGGCCACACGATCCTATGAAAATCTATGGCAAATAGTTAATAAGAGAATTGAAAATAAAACTTTCAAAAATACATGTAGGACTGGACACTTTTGCTCAAATAAAAAACAAACTTCAATTCCGAAATTCAATGAACAATATTTTATTTTTCTAATATCGTTTGGCTACGAATTTAAACGGATATAATATTGTCTCCTAGGGGATATACCAATTACCTAAATACACGACCGACTCCTCGAAACGTTTGATGACAAATAAAATGACTGCTGAGTGGTTTGTTTCTCTTGTCCTCTTTGTCTGTATGTTCATTTGTAATTCTTTGTTCTCTGAATGTGTTATACGAGTATATTCTGCCTGTGCGTTGTAACTGTCCTCTTCGTTGACCTACGTCGCTGTCTGTTATCAGCCGTTTGTTCGCCTGATCGTAAACCGTTTCTTCTGTCACATGATTTGTTCTCTTCGTTGAGTACCGTATGATCTTGTAGCTTGTTTGTCAAACTTATCCGAATAATATTATGTTAGCGCATAATGTCATAATGTCTGTCTGTCTGACCCCAATCTCACATTCGGCTATCCTGACGATTCATTCGACCCGAATGAAGGGTTCCACCGTTTCATGTTCTCGGCTATTGTCGTTATCGTCTTTGGGCCTTCGTTTGGTTTGTCTCCACTTTGCTGACTTCGTACCTTCCATGGGCGAGTCGTTTGGTGACTTTATAAGGTCCTAAGAACTTGGAACGCAACTTCATCCCCATCCCGAACTGGGTGCGCTTGATGGCGACCAACTCATTCGACTGATATTCGTGTTCCGGCATTCGATCCTTGTTGAATGACCTTCTGTTCTCACGCTGTATTATGCTGATATTATCGCGAGCTTGTTGTCGTATTCTATTACGTTCGGCATCCAGCTCTTCTACCGCTGTGTCATTCAGCCATTCTTGAATGTCCGGTTATTCGGGCATCCGCATGTCTACACCTGTTTATATCCTAAACGGACTGAATCTCGTGCTTCTCGTCGAAAAATTATCAATTAGCTGCTGCACGCGGTCCACATGCTTGTACCAATTCTTCGGATTTCCCGTGCACAACATCGCCAACATTGATATTGCAATCTTGTGCATCCTTTCAACCTGGCCATTACTTCGCGGGACACCTGTTGCTATTAGCGAATGTCGAATATTTTCCTCCTCACAATAGTCCTTAAATGCGTTGGCAGTAAAGGCTGCCCCTCTGTCCGTAATAATTCATCTGGGATTACCGAATGTTGCAGCTTGCTTCTTCAACCTGTTGATGACTTCTTCTGTCCATTGCGGCTGGTACCACGATCATCTCGTTGACCGGATCTTTACACAGGACTCCTGATTTGATGAAAAAGTCCTGGTACTTATGCGTCTCGTCTTAAACCAATTGTCTTTCAGCTGAGCTTTCTTCAGCCGGTGACTGAGCGAATCTTCCAGCATGAGGCAAGACACCTGACTTAAAGCATCCACGTGCCTCATCTTGGTACCAGAGCGATGTTTGATTTCACAGTGGAAATCTTGGAGGAATAGTAAATCCTTCTTACACTCGCCCTCTTTCGAGCGCTTCTATGATGGCCAACACCTCCAACTCATACGAGTGGTATATTTCCTCTGTCGTTGATGTTTTTCGACTCATGTACTGCACTGGGTGAAAATGTTCATATTCCCAATCTCTTTGCAATAGTACTGCTCCATATCCATATTTGCTTGCGTCCGCATTGATCTCGGTCTCAGCTTTCGGATTGAATAACTTAAGAACAGGTGCTTTGACGAGCGCTGTTTTAAGTTGCAGGAACGCTGCTACCCTTTCTACTTCCCACCCAAAGTTCTTTCTCTTACGCAGCAAGTCCAATAACGGTTTAGCCAGAAGAGCGTATCAATCGATAAATCTCCTGAAGTAAGAGGTCAGGCCTAGGAATCGTTAAGCCCTTTGTTATTCCGCGGTACTGGAAAGGTATCAACTGCTATTGTCCTCTCCACCGAAGGAAGAATACCTCCGTCTTCGACGACATACCCAAGAAAATCCACCTTCTTCTTTAGGAATTGGCACTTCTTCCACTTAATCCTTAGCCTATTATCAGCTGCCAATTTCGGGACTGTTCGTAGGTTTTCAATCTCTTCTTCGTCCCTGGATGGTTTTACTACGTCGTCCATGTACAACACCAGGATACTTGACTCTATTAGTTCGCGGAACACTGCGAAAACATACCTTCCGAACACTGCAGACGAGTTGGAAATTCCAAATGGCATGTAGAGAAACTCATATTGTCCTTCCGGCGTCACGAATGACATGTACTTTCTTGGACTCTCTTCCACTGGAACATGGCAAAAGCCATTCTCCAAATCTAGCGTCGTGAACACCTTGGAACCTTGCAACCGTTCCAATACATCGTCCATCAAGACCATAGGGAAATTGTCTCTTATTATTTTCGCGTTTACTTTTCGGTTGTCGCAGCACAATCTCTTGGTTCCGTCATTCTTGGATACTAGTACTATTTTTGACACGTACTCGGACGTACTTGGTTGCACAATCCCTTCCGCTAGCCATTTGCTCTGCTCTCGTACAATTTCTTTATCCACATAAGACAATCGTCTTGGGCCTTGGTAGATTGGGATCTCGCCCGTCAATATTAGTTTCATTTAGACTGGTATCTCCTTGGTCTTCTTCGGTACATACTTCTTGATCATATCAATTAGAGTTGACTGCTTTTCAACATCCAAGTGCTCGACTTCAACTTCCATCCCCGACATATCTTCATCCACCGACAAGCAAATACCTTGGAACTCACAAAGCAGGTCCTTCATCTCAACCTAAGCACTAGTTGGGTGACTTGTGCTAACCTCCGGTTCATCTAACTCCTTGACCATCTCAGCAGGTCTTCCAACAGCTTGAACAACACTTCCAGCTACTTCAATATTACACGTGGCCTTCTTTCCAACATCAACTACTCTTCCGGCAACTCTCGGAACTTCTTTAACTTTTATGGCCGTATGCGACGAATTCCCTTTGCTTTTAAATGTAGGTGGCCGTGGTGTAGTGGTATATGCACAGACTCCTCAAGCAGAGTATCGCGGGTTCGAATCCCGTGCAAGGCAATTCTCTGAAAAAGTCTTTTCATAGAATTTGTATGTTGTTATATGAAAATCCCGTCGGCGTCAACTCTGACATGAAGGCATAACACTGATGTTGGTGTGGTTGCTGACTGGGCTAAATGTAACAAACTAGCAACTAGCACGTACTAAGACCAACTGATTGAGGATGCACTAGCTCGTCCCGTCCAGTTTGACAACCACCTCTGGGAAACATATCGAAACCAAACATACCTGAGTTTTAAACTACTACACCACTTACTCGCGCCCTGGAGAAGAGCCAGTAAATAGGGTATTCATATCCCCTTGGTGCGCGCGTGGTATTATAAAAAAAAAAAAAAAAACGCCTTCAGTGGTTACTACAAGATCAACGTCGTTGAGGATGTCGTTACTCAAAACTGCCGAATACTGCATATCTCTCTCCTTTACTACGTGAAAATTGAACTTCAACTCTTTGCCGTCCATCAGCAAATTTGCCCAGAAATTTCGCAGCGTAGTCACTCGTCCTTGCCCGATGCCCAATAAATTTCTTTTACTCTGATCTAACGTCACGGAGTCCATTGACAACAAACTGTCGTGTCGGATTAGGCAGATTTCGCTGCCGGTGTCCAACAACGCTGATAACTTGACTCCACTCATGCCAATATCCTTGAATACTCGATTTGATCCAATCGCGAGACTAATTCCTACCTCTGGCCATGATTCAGCTTTGTTCTCCGTTGATGTGGTAGTTATACGGCTGCGTTCTGCTCTTATCTTTGGTTTCGGTGTCTGCCCTTCTCTACACATACTCGCCCGATGACCTGGTAGTCCACATCGAAAACATTTGAATGCCTCCTGCGTACATTCTCACGCAAGATGCGTAGGTTCTCCGCATTTAAAACAGCATTTCCGACTAGCCGTTGGCTTTGAGTCAACCGATGGCTGGCTACGTGGCGAATGTCTGTGGCTCCCTCTCAAGCTTGGCGGAGGAAAATTGAAACCACGCATCTTTTCCCACACGTACAGCTTCCGTTTTAATTCATCCACGCTCCTGGGTTGATGAAGGAGAGTTTTATGCTTTGCGCTGTCCGGCAATCTGCGCACGAAATAATCAATGAGACTCTCTTTGTCCAACTGAATAGGCTGTCCTATCTCCATCAGTGCATACAGGTACTCCCTTACGGACTCAAACGTCTGCTTTCTTCTGCTAGCTAGCTTCCTGTGCGCTTCGGCTGATGATACCTTTCTGCCGAATTCTCTCACCAATGCTGACTTCAATGCTTCCCAATTGCGAATACCTGACTGACTTCGAACGAACATTTTTGCCGCGCTTCTTGTCGCTTGTTTGCCAAAGTTATCTGAATAATATTATGTTAGCACATAATGTTATTCGTCTGTCTGTCCGACCACACTTCCCCATACATATAAAAAAATTTCGTAGAAATTTAAAAACAATGGATGGAAATATCGTAATATTCTGAACTCTTTTAACAGATGTCATACTTGTGTTCCAGATTTAATCATTAAAAATTATATGCTTCAAAAACGATTACCAGAAATCATCAATTACAATTACGTTATGTGCGTAACTCAATTTTTACCTGTTATAAACTTTCCGATAAGCAAACAATTGAGCGAACAAACAAACAAAAGCAAACACTTGCAAAACGCCAGAAGTGAGGAGAATAAAGCAATTCAAAACCACAACCAACTCCACGCCGCTAGGTATCTCTTGAACATTCTTGAGGCGTTTTCTGTCTTGCACGTCCTTATTAGATCGTGTGAACTATATTAAAGATGCAGGAAGAACCAGATTTTCATTTTAAAAATTATCCTCAGTAAGGTTACTTTCGCGGGGAACGTACATTCGATTATAGATATTCTCTTTTTTTGCTGTGTTGATACACATGTCCTGAACATATGTTCACAGTTTAAAGTATATAGAATACTTAGTTGTTTTCGACAAATAGAAAGGTTAAACGCATTTTGATGTACTCTGCGATTTTCAACTATTATAAAAAATATACAAGGGTATATTTTTGCAAAAAAAAAAAAAAAAAAAAAAAAAAAAAAAAAAAAAAAAAAAAAAACTTGTTCAGTGATCTATAATACATACATATATGGTAAATGTATTGTACATTTTCATATCTAATTTTTAATTAAATATTGTAACAAAAAAATATATGTAACAACTATAATATTTAGAAAAGTCAACAAAATATTAAAAATTAGAAGAAAAACACATACACAGCTGGTGAGAGAAAAAAAGGTGCGAACCAATATCTTCACTTAACATATTTTAATACAAAAATAAGAAATGTATGGTGTGAAAGGTACTGAACTTATATAATTTAATACTTACTTATTGGGAAGGTCTCAAAGAACAAAAGTGAATGGTGTGCCACAAGGTTCGGTATTGGGAGTTATTCTTCTCCTTCGGTATATTAATGAAATTAAATATTGTGTTCAATTTTGTAAGATACTTTTGTTTGCTGATAAGTTGATTTATATATGAGGGCTGTTTTGGATTGGAAGGAAGGTGGTGCTACTGAGCCATAATGGGTGTACCATCAATTAGTATAACCTCTTTTAACCCGACTGTCAAAATTTCGTGACAATCCGATGCTCAGTTTCGTTTTGACACCCATCATGTTAGTGTTGCCACAGAATAAGCGCAATTATGAGACGACTTCAAAGACGTGCTTGGCTCAATTTAATCGATATCTGGAGGAGTTTCCGCGTTGTTTCGTGACCGTCGATGAGACATGGATTCATTGATACACACCAGAGACCAAAGAACAATCGAAACAATAGGTTTTACTCGGTGAACGTGGTCCATAGAAGACGAAGACCGTGCCTTTGGGCGGAAAGGTGATGGCCACCTGATATGTTGGTGATTTGGAGAAGGAAAAAACAATCACAGGAGCATACTATGTAGACTTATAGGGCCGGTTTAACGAAGACAATTGGCGAAGAAAAAAAGTGCTCCTCCAACAAGCGATAACGCACTGACTCACACCTCCGTCGTCACCACAGCCAAATCGGTCGAATTGCACTACGAATTACTCCCCCATCCGCCGGATTTTACGGATTTGGCTCCATGTAACTTCTTTTTATTCCCAAACCTTAAAAGATCGCTCGACGAAAAGAAATATGGTTCGAACGAGGAAGTCATCGCCGCCGCAGAGAAGTAATTTGCAGGCTAACAAAAGTCGTACTATACAGAGAGGTTAAAAAAGTTGAAGCACCGCTGGGAAAAGTGTATCGAGTTAAAAGGGGATTATATTGAAAAATTAATTGTCAAAACTTAATAGTTGGGTCGTCATTTCTAATCACTCGTAAGTGGTAAGAATGTTGAAAGTATATATGAGAAAAATGCGGACTTGGAAAAGGTGAGTGCTTAAAATGAATTTTAAAATTGAATGTAAAAAAGACAAAATGCAATGCAATGAATGTAAGAATGGGTGGAGAGATTATTGAGTGTGTGAGAATTAAATGCTTGCGTGCGGTGTTAGACTGTAATTTGAACTTAAAGGAGCACGTTAATTATATACAGGGTGCCCCAGTTTAGCATTATAATCATTTAAGGGCATATTACTGAAGTTTCGCCGAACAAAAAATTTATGGCCATTTCAAGTTACAACTCATCAAAGTGATTGACCTCTAATTTGGCGGTGTAACCACTTTAAACGCTATAACTTCTAAACTAGTACAGGTACAAAAATATTTTTAGACATTTCGAAAAGATAATGTAGTAGTGCATACAAGTCTTAAATGCTTTCAGTACATCTGTCCAGCAACAAAACAGTTATAGCTCGTTAAACTCAAAATTATGAAAATTTTCGGTTCCATTTTTTTACTTAAACTGAATTTTTTTTGAAATTTTTACTTAATAAATTTTCTGAAATTTTATGAAATTTTTATCCTTGCAATATTTTCTAAAAATTATGTTCACAAACTTTTTTACGTATGATCAACAGATTTTGTAGTAAAAGCCATATTTTGTCAGAAAAAAAATGGTCAAAAAGAAATGTACTGGGTGACTTCTGGAGGTGTAACCATTTTAAACACTATAACTTCTAAATAATTCTTTGTTACATTTGCAAAGCTATAATAATTATTACCACAGCTTTGCAAAGGAACCGCAATTTTGTTTCAACTGATCTACAATCGACATTTTGTTCTGTAAGTGAACAGCCGATTGATAAGTTTATCTCCACAAAATGTATTCAAAACGCGATTTTGCAGAAATAGTGTTTGTATACGGGTTCCATGGAAACGCTTCACTGGCAAGATTGAAGTACCAAAGACGATATCCAAATCGTAGAACACCGTGCATCCGGCTATTCGCTGATACGTATCTGCGCCTAATTGATAATGGGTCGACTGCACCATAAAAAAAAAGAAAAGAGAAGGACGTTCAGATGCCGTGTTGGCAGCAGTTGAGGATGAAATTTCGCGTGCTGTCGAAGTTCAGCCTTCAGTCAGCATCCGCAGACTAGCTGTGCAGTTGGAACTTCCCAGAACCAAAATCCACAGGACTCTACAGAGTAATAGATTATAGTACATCCTTTCCATTTAACACCGGTAAAGGATTTACTACTAGGTGATGCGCAAGAAGAGTGTTATTCTACTACTGTTAGGCTACTGCGCAAACATGCAGAAGACGGGCAATTTCTCAAGAACCTTCTGTGGACTGACGAAGCGCAGTTTACAAGAGTTGGGGTTACAAACTACCATAATTTGCACCATTCGTCAGACTCTAATACCCATTTATTACGCACAACATCCTTTCAAAGGTAAGAATTTGATTATTGTAAAAAACTTGTAAATTGGTCGATTCGGCCCCAACCCTTGACCACCCAAATCTTCTGACCTAACACCCATGGATTTTTTCTTTTCTGGGTGCTATGAAAGAAAAGGTTTATTTTTAGAGAGATGTCGAGTCTATTAGAACTCCAAGATAATATTAGTGCCGCATCAGAAGAGATGAGAAGAATTTTTCTGCCCGTTAATTTGCGATTTTAATAAATAATACCATTATTTTACCACATTTTAACTACTGCTCGACACTTCCACCTGGTGCATCAAGAACTGCTTGGAACTCAATGTCACCAAATGTCAATCGAATACCTTTACGTTTACCTTTACCTTTTCACGTAAGTGCAACATGTCTACTCCCAGAATTTACGTTCTCCTATATCCCTAGTTCAGACTATCCGCGACCTTGGCATATTATGCGACAGGGAGCTTAATTTCCGCTCGCATATTGATGAGATAATTATTAAAGCAAACTCATAACTTGGCTTTGTTAAAAGATGGTCCAAAGAATTCTGCAACCCGTACGTGACCAGATCACTATGCATCACTTACGTTCGCCCTCTTCCCAAGTACGCTAGCCAAGCGTGATGTCCCTTTTAACGAGTTCATGTATCCTGTATTGAGAGCATCCAGAGTCGTTTTCTTCGATTTGCTCTTCGAGGAACGGATCCTCTTATCTTACCTCCCTACCGAGACCGTCTCAAACTCATTAACCTGAATACCCTTGAGGAACGAAGGGACGTAGCTGACATTCTTTTCATTCACCGACTCCTCTCAGGCTCCGTCGATTGCATGTCTCTTTGCAACTCCATTTTCTTTAACATTAACCCTCGAAATCTACGTTGCCCCCGTCTCTTTTATCTACCTATCCACCGCACCACATATGGCTCTAACGAACCAATATCCCGTATGCTGCGTAAGCTAATCTCAAATTCGATCTCCTTCACCATCCCTAGTGATAAGTTCCACATATCGCTAATCCGTATTTTTTTTATTAGTTTTAAGTCATAGTTTTTTAAGCTTGTATTAAGCAAAATAAATGGGGGCATTAGCCCCCACCAAAATTACAAAAAAAATTCTATATGCCGGTAAGCAAGGAATAAAAGATCGATCTCAAATTCTGAAGAATAAAGCTATACGCGTAGTTCTAAAATATAATATTTATGCTCCGATTAAAATGATGCTAGATGCTCTTCAGTAACAATAGAACAGCGATTAATTATCGGTGCAATGAAGTTTAAATTTAAAATTAAAAATAAAACGTTACCCGAGTACTTAGAAATTAATAGGCGTGTTTTATTCAAAAGTGCGTATCCACTTTTGCAAAATACGCTATAACTAACTTTTACATATAATTTCAAAGTTCGCAGACCCGATTTCAGTTTGACATAAAAATTGTTTTGAAAATAATCGCAAACAGCCACCGTAAACAACAAATTGGCAAAATAAAACAGACTACGAAACAAAAGAGGTAAAAATAACTATTTATTTCTTAGCTTTTTGTAGCAGTAATGCTTTTAATTATTACAGATATTATTAGACATTTTGTTGATAGTTTGTTTCCAATTTTCTTTTGTTTGCAGTCGCAAGTTAATTTTTATAATTGCGGTTGGACGTTTTAGAAAATCTCCCGGCTACGTTCGCAGTATTGAATTCAGTCGTACTTTAAATTTAATTTAGTGCGTTTGGTTCAGTTTTATATGAAGTCTTAAAGATTAAATTTTAAGCCATAAGGAAACTAATTAAATTAAATTAACCCAACTCAGTTAACCCAATAATTTTAAAAAAAGGTCCAAGTTCTTTTTTGGGTAGAAATAAAAAAACTATATTTTCCAAATGTAAAAAGCCTAAAAGAACGTATGTTGCGACATCTGTAATTCAAAACTTTCGTAAATCTATCCCCACTTCTGAAAGTGAACTAAATTATTCCCACTTTTGATTTTGTTTTTGTTTCGTGTGAAAAGTGGCTATGCACTTTTCAATAAAACACGCCTAATATTGTAAATGTACGTGATATTCAGCCATACGATTTAAGGAATATCAATAACATGAGGCCCAATAGATGTAACAGCAACAGAGCTCAGTGTTCCATTATGAACAGGAAATTGAACTTTTCTAACAGCCTTCCAAGTGAAACTAAATCTGGTTATTAGATCCATCTGTATAGAAGTGGATGGACTTGTCCTCCATGAAAGCATCTTCCTCCCAGAAGGATCTGGAGGGAAAGCTCGCTCAAAAGTCTTTGTCAAACCGAAGTTTAGGTATGGTGTAATCGATCTTCTCTATGTGGATTCCTAATATATTAAGAATATTAGCGTGGCCAAATAAATTATTTGTCCACTGTGTAGTTGCTTTAAGGTAAATAGCTGCAATTGCAGCTACTTGCCTGCTGAAGATGTCAATGGATGTAAAGTAAAACAGAATGTCTAAAGTCGCGAAGGGAGTGGAGCGTAGAGCTACGCCTTTGCATAGACATGCTGTTCTTTTAATTCGGTTTAGTTTTTTGCAGTTGGCTGCAGTGTCTAAGGTTAATCTGTTAAGATTTAGCTGAAGGAGTTCTTTGATGGTATTAAGATGCTTACCTGTGACGGTTAAGCAACGTTGTCCACATAGGCAATCACCATACTCCCTCCCACTTCCAAGTATATCATCAGTTCATTTACAACTAAGTTTCAAAGAAGGGAAGAAGGACACCGCTTTGCGGCGTGCCTCTACTAACACATCTTTTAACAGAAGTCCCACCCAGTTTGGAGTTGATTATCCTGCTATTTAGCATAAGACTGATCAACTTCTCAAGTGAGTCGTCTACCTGCAGATGTGAAAGCGCGGTCGAGATTGCGTCGTTTCCTATGTCTAGGAGAGCAACCATTGTGTGCACTCTGTATTGTAGGAATCGTTCGATGTGGCAAGTCAGCGAATGCAGAGCCGTATCCATCGACAGTAGGCATGTTGAGCCTACCTACCTACTTTTGTAGTTCGGCCCATATTATACCGTCCGGGCCCGCAGACTATGATTTGAAGCTATGCTATGAATTTTGTTCACGGTTGCAGTAGTCCTGTTTTGGTTACTGTTGGCCGCAAATAAGGAGCTATCTGGAAAGTGGGTGTCCAGTAGCAAGTTGAGTGATTCCTCACTTGAGATTGTCCAGGAGCCATCGGTTTTTTTCAAACTAGGCATCATAGTCGGTCACTTTTCTTGTGCTTTTTGCAAAGTTGAAAATTTTTCTGCCGGTGTTTCTAAGCGGTGCTAGTGCAGAAGTCCACCGTGCTTTTTCTTGCCCCTAGGCCTGATTGAGAGACAGGGTGAATTCCCTGACTTTCATGTCAAGCTCATTGGTGTTTCGCGGGGGACTTGAAAGTTCAGAGGATAGTGTTTCTGACAGTATTCCTCCGTATGTTAGCCAATCAGTTTTCCTAGTTTCGGAATTCTGTTTGACTGGGAGGAGCATCACCCAGGTTAAATTGGATGAATCTGTGGTCTGAAAACTAGTGTTCAGTCGATATCGTCCAGTTCGTTAGCATTTGAGTGATGTTGTCTGACACAAGAGTGATATGTAGCGCTCCTGTCCCTTTCTTTTTATAAAAGTGGGCTCATTGCCAATGTTGCAAACAATGAGGTTAGTACTTAAAATGTAATCAAAAAGCGACTCACCTCTACCGTTGATGTCCGTACTGCCCCATACCGTGTGATGAGCGTTAGCGTCGCACCCGATTATGAAGGCAGTTTTTTGCCTTCCAGCTTTCACTACCACCCTTTCTTGGTTATCACCAGGGAGAGGGCCCACCTGATCGTGACCAAAGTACGCCGATGCCAGCCAGTAGAAGGTTTATTCAGTCTCCAGCTTGGCAACGGTTAAGTCTGTGTTGATGAGGTAAGGAAGTAAAAATAAATTAATACTACGTTTCACTAGTATACAAATTATAATCTTACCTTTGTCTTTTGTATAGAGTGGAGCGTATAAAGGAGTATCAAGTCCACGAACCACGCCTTCTACGATCCATGGTTCCTCGATACGGATGTTTTCTTCTGCGTTTTTGGAGAGACGCAGAATAAGTTCGGCCATAGCCTTTTTTGAGTGGTAGAGATTACTCTGGAGAAAACGTATCATTGCTATAAATTCCTAGAGTGGCATCCACCACGGTTTTATTCGAGTCCTCCGATTCTGAAAATAAGCCTAAGGGCTCAACCTTCCTCTGATCGTGTGGGATCTCTTTTTATTTCGTCATTGGTTCCCATATCCGACAGAGTGTCAGAAGAGATGACCGACGGCTTATAAGTCGCCTCGGATGAATTATAGTCGTCGCTGTCCATTTCTGGAAATTGCAAGGCATTAGATTGCTCAAAATTTTTTTTGACAAATGCTCTAAGACCCGTCAAGGCTGTGGAACAGCGAGGAAAAATAAAAACTAAAAAAAAAACCTTCCGGGCAGAGGTCTTTGAAAAAGCCTGGAAAGTATTTAAAAATGACGAAATATTCTCTGGAGTGTGGAAACTCAATTTGTTATCTTCGGACTTTGCACGCAACGTTCGTAGACCAAAAGGAAAAGAATTTCATATTATTTCATATTAAATAAATTTTAATTTTCTCATAATTTTATTGGTTTATATTTATGAATTCAGTTTCTTTTAAATTTGTAAGATCCTTTGTCAAATTTAATTAAAATGCATTTAGTTTAAAATGTATAAAAAAACCGATATAATTAAAATATCGTAGGAATATTTGTTCACACCTATTTTATTAAGGAGTTGTGTACATATGAAATATAAAATTAGATAATACTTTACAATATCAGCGAAAGTCAGTGATAAATTCGGTCTTGACATATCTCTACCAAAAACAGATCCGGGATTAAGCGAAATCTTTACTAAATCCCTAGTTTACCATCCGATTTGACATCTACAAATCCGATCTAAATTTGAGTTTTATGGCCCAGTTTTTTTGCTCAGTTTTTGTGCTCAGGAACACAAAAGTGACATAAAACTTCTTTTTTTTTTTTAGAAACAAAATTTTGCTTCTAGTTTTCATTTTAGATTTTAGATTTTCAGATGATTTTGTATCTTTATATTGTATACCCTGCTTGCATCCATTTCTTGAAATTTGTAAAACATATTACCAGCTGTGATGATCTCTTTGACAGCAAAGGTCAATATGAATCCCAAATCCCGCTGGAATTAGTTTTGGTGATAACATTGCATTATCATGTAAAATCAGTTTCACCGTATTTTCAGGTCAGGTATTTTTTTATTTTTATTTCATTATTATTATTATTTCATTCATAAATTTTCATTGGAAAAAGAAAGAACAGGTACGTCTTTAGTAACTGCAGCTGGAGGTTCAACTGTTAAGCATATAGAAACATCATTATCTGGCAAAGTACCCGTGAAAATTGGAAAAACCAGCAGTGACATAATTTACGAAATTTATTGTATTTTTTTTTTTCTTAAAGTTATTAAACATTTCTATAACGAAACTTCAGATGACACACCCTATATATACATATATAGGGTTTTTGTATACATTTCATAAAACGTTTACGGACTCGAACTACAACTCAATATTTGCTTTGGTAGTGTTATCATCGATGAAAAACATTTGAACTGGCGTTACAGTTAATTTTATTTTAATGAAAAATGGATACTTGATGTTTTTCCCACTATTATTGTTTTGAAATAACTGTGTGTATCTATGTATGTATGTACGCATGTACAATCCAGCGTGTAAATCCCTGTTCGTGTACCGGTAGCCTCAAAATGTATTAAGAAACAATTGACTTGCACTAACCGCTTTATATTCAAATTTTAATACTGAAATTCTTAAAATATTATTTTTTTTTTTTTTAAATTTGTAACCCAAATGAATTTTTTTTTTTTAAATAAAAAAGAAACTAAAAACTACAGCTACATAAATTCAAAACGCGTTGGACTATTCCCTTACCCCTGGTGAGGATATTAAAAGAGCGTTCAACAATATAAGAATAAATGGGATTTTAAACAGCTGGGAAACCCAGCTAGACAGCGGAGTCTATCACTGGGTTATAAAAACGCAAATTGCGTGGATTCAATTGGACTTTGCTGAACGCAAGCAAAATCCCAAGGAACTGCTAAGAAAGCTATTCTTCCAATGATTCTGATTTCCTGACAGAAATAAGTAAAGAAAACTAGCATTCTACATGCATAAATGTGAAATTAACGTCCTTGGTTAAATGCTTTGTCAGAATAAACAATCAGTGCAATATTTCACGTCATTTCCTAGCAATATAAGGTGGAATAAGGATGAGTCACTGAGTTACTTCCTCACAGAGCTGGAGAACCTTCTTATTGTTGAACTTAGGAACCAGATTTATATCACTATCTGGATGGAACAAATCATATATGCACAATTGTTCTGCTACGGAGTGCGTAAGTACATTTTATATGGTGCATGAACATTTTTATTAATGTTTTTAGGTTTTCAAAACAGTTAACAAAACCGTACTTGGTTAAAAAGAATAAATATAGAACAAGGAATAAGGCTTTGATGGTTACTATGTACATCTCAGTTATACATATATGTATATATACATATACTTATTTTGACAATATACATCTTAGTCCCCACTTAAACAAAAACAGTTAAATATTATATTACCAAAATAAAATTGTCTATTAATTTGTAAATGTATATAAATATCCAGAATAAACTTAGGGAAAACTATAACAAACATAACACCAATGGCAGAAAAAAAATTTCGACAGCTATCATAAATTTTCTGTACAGCAATAAAATATGTAGGTACTAGTACAAAAAATACACATTCCTATTTGTAAAGAAAAACTAAAATAATGAGGATGCAACAGGCTTAAACTTGATTTTTCTTCTTTTTTTTTGCCAAGTGTATACTGACCTAATATTAAACTTAATTTAATATGCAAAATGTGCGTTACAATTTTGATATAATTTTGATATGCAGTATAAGATTTAAACTCACCTTTACAAATCCTTCTTTATGTATTCAAATGTGCAATGCAGATAAATATTAAATAAGCTGAGCTTTTCATAAATGCTCTGTACTATGTCGTATTTACAATTTCTAAGTTTTATTTTGTTCAAAATGTTAAGGTAGAAATGTTGACATTATTTTCATAGAACGTTTGACATGAATACCTGTTGCACACACTTAAAGTGTTTTGCATATAAACAGGTAATTTTGGAATAACTTAGGCACGTATTCATGTATGTATCTTTAAAGCACCTCTTTTTGCTTCAGGGCGTAATATTTATATCAAATTGTACATATTTATATACGAGTATGCATAAACATATGCTATAAATATTTAAAATTTGTCTTTGCATCAACACTACTCCAGTACATTACTTATTTGCGCATCCGTTTATAGAGTACATTGTAATAAAAGTAGAAGTTAGTAAAATAGGGAATCAAGCTCCACGTTCATTGTTTATTTTTTCTAGGCAAAACTTACAAAATTTTTAGTCACTCACGAATGGATATACATCGGTAGGGTTATAAAATCAATTGAAGCTGCCAGTGGTATTTCTTATAGGTGCCTAGAAATTTCAAATTTTCTGAAAGAACAGTTTAAAAATAAAATTATATATTACACCAATGGAAAGTCAACCGCGTTTAATAAATACGATGATCTTTACAAAGAAATAATTAAACACCGTCTTTTAATTACAATTAGATGCTTCAGCGCACAAAATCAGAATCTAGTACATTTTATTACGCATTACGTTCTCTTGCCACTGGCTTCAGTATCACTGTGTTTACACCAGATATTACCACCCGGTTAAGAGCTGAACGAAATATTGCATAATATCGCTAATAAATGTCAAAGAGAGTGAAAAACACATAAGTTATGTTAAATCCCAAGCTTTTTTTTTCTTTTTCTTTTCCAATGCATTTACATTTATATGACATACAAACTAAAAACTGAACTAGCTTAACTAATTAACTTATTTTATCCAAACTTTCTATTGCCACGAAGGAGCTCTAATTTAAATAGAATAATCTAATGTTTTTTGACGCATCATTACTGTATTTACGGGTACATTTGCTTTATTTACATATTTGTAATTAAAACTAAATGCGTTTCGATTCGACAGACGCTTTCTTTTTGTACTCCTGAGAGCAAAAATTACATAAAAGTGTTACATTGGCACTCTTCTTACTTTTTCAAAATTAAAATTTTGATACTGGTTCTCAAATCAAACCCAAAATTTATTTTCTGGATTCTAAGTTAAAGTGTACCATAGTAACCTATATCAGTTTGTATAAACGTCAAATAGTATTGCGACAAAAGAAGTTTTTAGTGTTAGTTTGGATTTCGAATCGACTTATTTACGAATAGAAACCAATAGAAAATGCCATTTGTAAAAAATATCCTTCAAACAATTTATTTATTTAATCCTTTTTTGTGTAAAGCAATTTTAAAGAACTATCACTTGTAAAATAATATTGGAATAATGGAAATCACTTATATCTTAATGAAGTTTAATGAACAAATGCAGTGTTATTAAATAATTATATTTTATTCACGGAAAATAAGTTCACATCTTAATCACATCATGTGATTTCGTATCGATTAAATTAAAATATCAAAATCAAAACACTCAAATAAAAACAAGAGATAAAAAAAGACATAAAATTAAGTGAAAAGACAAAAGCCTTCCAAACAGTCGATCAAAGTAAGAAACTGTCATTGTATAATTTTACCAAGTTAAGAGATGGTAGAGAGAAAAAACGAGAAGCAAAAATTGCAATTCATGTTATAATAAGAAAAGAAACATATTTAGTACTACTCACTCTTTCTACTCCGTATATATAGTTATATTCAGGTAGATTAATTAGAGGTAATCACCGACAGCTCGTCGAAAGAAATTGTAACTCATCTCCGTAAGCAAGACCCATTTATTCGCATATGGTGAGTATCAGTGATAATGGCTCAAGTGGTGGTGTAGCGTATTGGATTTGTGTGTATTGCCTCCCGTGCGACTAGGTTCGGTCTGCGCCCAAAAACATTTCTTTTCTCAGGCAACCAAAGTTATATTAGATGAGTGATTGCCTAGAATGCAACATTAAATCAAATTACACTAATAATTTAATCTCCACATGAAATGTTGATAGCCACTGAACCCAAACATCTTTCTTTTTTTTTCATCATCTATCGCACCATAAGTGTAGTGTTAATTACATAAGTGTCAAGTTCTTCAAAAAAAAAAAAAAAAAAAAAAAAAAAAAAAAAAAAAAAAAAAAAAAAAATTATAAATGTGTTTATCGTAATAATTTATCGTTTAAGTTGAAAGTCTTAATAAATTTGCAAACATTTGATAGAAACATTTAGTAAGGATGAAAAAGGTATATTTCAGACCAAATTCTCACATTTAAAAATTAGAGATAGTCCGTTTAGCAGTCTCATCCTCATAATAATGCGACAATGACGTTCAGGGGCAGGACTTTCATACCCACACCACACAGGCACTTACATTATAAAAATCGGTATAAAATATACTTAAATATAAATTGGATTTTTTGACGTCGGTATGGTTGTGCTGCTGATTTAACCTCATAGATAAACTAAGCCAGATGTCAAAGCCTACTAAATGATTCGCAAACCCTTAACTTTCGCACTGACCCACTGTAAGTGAGTTACCAAACATTCTTCATTTATAGCACCTGTCAGAATGGCCAAAATAACAGCCAATTTCATGTAATGTTCACTAGGTATGTAAAATAAAAGCAAAACTAAAAGGAAAATTTTTTATGGTGAATATATATTTCAACCTGGTGAAAAAGTGAAGATAATAGAATATATGGAAATAAACCTCTATTTTTTTTTTGGTTTCAAGTACACAAAAAGGGGATAGTATCAGAATAAAATTAAAAAAGGACCTAAGAATCATATTTTGAACGTTTTATTTGAAGATATTGGGAATCAAACTTAAGCTTGTATTGTCAATCATTTATATTAGCATTTTTCAAGTTAAGGCACAAACAAGGGTATATTTTATATTCAATTTCCCTGTTGTTCTTTTAGTTTGACATGTGTTAAGTAAAAAAATTAATTAAATGATACTAATAACTAATAAATTAACATTTTTGATCATTTTTAGTTTTTTTCATTGAATTTAAAGGTTTTAAAAAATTTTCCAGGACGTTTTTTTTTCACACATTATAAAGTACAAAAGGAGTGGTATTTCAATGGTTTATTTGTTAAAATAAAAAAGTCCAGAGTAGCCAACATACAATGTGCAGCAAGTCTCTTGATATCGCAACTTTATTTGGTTTTGTCGAAGGGAATATTGTTTATAATTGTCTTCAACAGATCTGTTTCTTTGTAATCAATCATACAGTAATCAATGTATATTTGTACTTTCTTAGAGGCAAAAACAAAAACAGTAACATTTCATTCAGAAAATAATAATATTGAAAAAAAGTGTTCTGATGCATGTAAAATGAGCACAGCTAAATTGTTGATACCCTTAATGAAAAGCGTTGGTTAGGAAAAGAACTTACTTAAAATTTTGTTAAGTACCCTTTAAGCCTTTTAACTTTTTTAAGCCGGTCAGGCATGGAATGCGTCATTTTTTACATATATTCACTTGTTATTTCTTACCATTCCACTAAAAATAAGGCTTTTAATTGAGGTTTTTGATGTAACGACATATTTTCGTAAGATCTTTTCTAAGTGATTCCAAAACCGTTCTATTGGGTTATGATCGGAGCTTTGTGGTGGTGTTAGTAGGAAGTGAAGGACTTTATGTATCAACCACATCTTTAACATTTGTGCGACATGCTTGGGATCGTCCTGTTGGAAGTAATTATCTTTCGCGATAACCATTTTTTGTGTACTTCGGAGCAAATTTTCCTGCTTTTGTCATGATCTCAATGACTATTACTAAATTACCGATTACAAAAGTGGACATTTGGCCCATCATCATAAAGCCACCATACTCACGCTTTACTTTTTTTCTTGTGTTCTTAAATTCAAAGCTTCATTTGGTTGTCTTCAAGTTTCCGAAATCCTATTTGATACATAAATGTCAAGTCAATGGCTACTTGAATCTTTTGAAAAAAAATCCTAGAAGTGAAATCCTTTGTTTTTGTATTCATCAATAAAGTCTTCTCCTATTTTCTTTTCTTTGCTGACCAAAGGTTTCCTTCTAGCAGTATAACATTTATATTTAGATCGTTGTGTCCATCTACGTATTATGTATTTATTTATTTAATGGAACTCTGCTATTTACTATCATGTTTTAATATAATAAATAAAATTTTAACTTAACTTAACCTAGAATACATAGAAATATTATTTCTTAATATACATTATAGTTCAAGTATGTGGGAAGTGATATTTGACTTATATATATAATAACATTTCTTTTGAACGTTTTTTAATTCGATTGATTTTTTACAGGACAGGTAGTTGACATCCCTTATAAATTAAACTATTTTGTGTAGAATTACTTTTAAAATGTGGGAGTCTAAATTCCCTGCAGTTCCTTAATGAATATGGTTGCGAGTCCCCTAAGTATCTTAGGTACTTTTGTAATTTGGTAACATATTAAATATTAATTTAAAAATAAGACACTACACTCTTACAAGGATTCTTTGTTTAACATTTAACCACAAAGGCATATCTAACATAAATTTTATGATTATTCGCTTGGCCTTATTTTGTAATCGTTGCAGTCTCAGGTGCGGTATCACAATATAGGTACAGTACAGAAGAACAATATTCAAAATGGGGTTTTATTATTACATTAAATATATCTATTGCACAAGCTAAAGATATTTTTCTTCTAATTCTGTTAAAGAAGCCAATTTTCTTCGATACTTTTTTGATAATGTAATCTAAGTGCTTTATAAACGATAATTTAGAATCTACTATTACCCCAAGGTATTTTATTTGATGCATCTATTCAATACGTTTGTTATCTATGTTAAAATTTATTTTCACATTATGTTTTATTGCCATACAGTTTGATTATGTAATATTAATTTTGAGTTTGAACCGAATTTTCACAGTATCTAAGCCCTCCTGCAGCAGTCTTGATGCAACCGGAAATGAAAAGTAGAGCATCATAAGCAGATAACGCGATTTGAGAGTGGCTTAGCTCGTTTTTGATATCGTTTTTGTATATGATGAATAACAGAGCGCCAAGTATGGATCCTTGAGGAACTCCATGACTCTATCTATAGTCTCAAAAGCTCTTTTTAGGTCAAAGAATACTGCTAAGACATATTTACCATCAGTCATCTCCTATTTCCGGGTAATAAGAACGCTATTTAACGCTGATTCGCAAAAGTGTTTTTTACGGAGCCCTGATTGATTTTCTATTATCAGCTCGTTTGTTTTAAAATATTCTTCAATTTGAACTTGGACTACTTTTTCGTATATTGGGAGAGCATTCACTGGACATTTGTGGAATCCAGCTACTTTGGCCACAACTAACTGATTTTTTCCATGAATTTGAAAACAGCCATTTCGCATAGATAGATTGAGAACTCGTTTCAGTACAGGCCCTATTACGGATATATTGTCTAGTAACATTTTTGCGCTCATTTGGTTAGTCTTTTTTGACTAATTAATCTAAGTACTTTAGCTTTGTCTACGCTCCTAATAGTTTTAAACTTAAATGTCGTATTTACAGTTCTCAATGCACATGTGGTATCGTTGGATATACTTTAGATACTTAAGATATTTTACACAAAACGCGAATAAAATTTCTTAGCGATATTCTCCTGGTCAGTCACGCACTCATTACAGAAGTATGTTTTTAATCGAAGGCTTAGTTATATTTAAGACATTTGATTTGATTATTCTCCACATCAATTTTTGGTTTATTGCCTTAGCAATAATTCTGTATTTGTTTTAATGCTATTGTTTTTGGCTCGAACAATTTCTCCTTTGGAACGATTTCTGGCTGTGCGATATCTCTCCCATACATTCTCGCAGCTAGTCGCCAGAAGTTCTTGATATATTTTTAGTTTTTTGCGCTTTAATTGTAATAGATTATATTAAAACCATTTATTTGTATTTTCTAAGGCTGGTTTTACAATAATCATGGGATTTGTAATCTTTTTTAGTTCATTTTGGACTATGTTACCAATTATATTTGGGTCCTCACTATTTGTAATTATATCGGTATTTCTCAGTTGATACGGGAACGACGGTTTGTTGTATTTTAATAACTTGAGCATTTCTGAATTAATTCTGTTATTTTTTCTACTTTCAAATTGGTACTCAGACACTATTGATTCGTGGTCACTAATTTTTAGGCTTACCTCCTTTAGGCTTTAGTGTGGTCCGAGTTTGTGATTACGTTGTCGATCAGAGCTCTCGGCTTGTTTGTTATTCTTGTCGGCTCTACAACTATTTGGTTGCAAGAGTTTTCAATTTAAGTTATTGTTTTTATCTCACGGGTGTAGGTATCGCATTCATTAAGCCAATCGATGTTTACATCCCCAGCTAAGACAAACTGTTTATTCAAATCAACCAAAACCTCTAACCATTCCTTAAATACATTGCAGAATAGCCTTTCAGAAAAACTGGGTGATCGTTAGATTGCTGCAGTATATAGTGATTGGTTGTTTAATGAAATTTTTACAATAAGACATTGAATTTATCCCTGTATAGACTCATTTTCTATTTCGATTACATCAAAGAACTTATTAACAAAAATGCTGAGACCCCTTGTGTGTATAGACTCACTGTTACAACGAATCATTATAAAGTCTTTGAGCTGAACTTCACTATTTTCGATATCTTTTGTGAGATGTGTTTCGGAAAGAATTATAAAATCAAAATTTTTATCTAGATTTTATGTTCAGTTTCTGCTAGGTTACCGGTTAGTTCTTGAATATTGCAGCATACGCCTTCAATTTTTCTTCTTTGCTATATCACAAAGTACACACAGCATTTTATGTCTCTACAATCATGTTTTGTGTGGAGGCTCAAGGAATATCTCTGATTGTAACATGTGCAATTAGGACAACTCAACTCGGTTAATTTACATTCTCTCGTATCATGATTGTTTCCACATCTTGCACATTTCACACCGTTTTTGCAGTTCTTCGCAGTATGGTGGTATCCACAGCAGTTAAACCATAGATTTAGGTTGAAATGTTCAAACACACGACATTTCTCCCCCTCCCCCCTTATGTTGATCTTGCGGTTGCCTAGTATGTTTTTATAGTCGCACTCATCAAGTTCAATGATCGCATAATAAGCCTTTCTTTGTTTGTGTTTAAACTCCTTCTCCAAATAAATTATTTTGCTTTTTTAGAGCTTCGAGATTCTCTATTTGCCATTTTTCATTCATATCAGTTTTCAATTTTCTGCACAGTTTCTTCCCTCCTATCAGATACACTATCGACTTTGAGTGAGAGAGATGCCGGATCAATATTTTTTTTTATTTAATATTATGTTGTTGAGTCCATTTGTTTTCAATTTCAATAATTCAATTCAGTCTCTTTCTTTTTGGCTTACGTAATTCTTTTAACACCATTCTCAATATAATTATTTATCTCTTTTATGATTGTTTGGTTATCTCTTGCTATCTTCTTTACACTTTCTGAAATTTTGTTGGTCTCTGTTTTAAATGACTCACTAAGGGCTCATTCCTTTTATTTCTTCCACACTTTTGACTCATGCCTCTTAATCTTTTCTAATTGAGTTTAGTTTATCGGTATATCTCATTTCGATAACTTTAAGAAGGTTTTCGATTTTCTTAAAATAATACGCCGTTTTTTTATCGTGTCCTGGATTTCCTTAAGCACTATGTCAACGTTCTGAATGTACTGTATCCAGCCATCACTACATTTTGCCGTAATGTGAAACACTTTCCCGCGTACTCCTTGGCATTGGACTTCAGATTCACCACGATTTACATACACAGTGTATTCTGCCTTTGTTAGGCCAATTTGATTTCGTTGACATTCACGACAATCCCGCCAAATTTTAGAATTACAACAGTATCTTTATGAAAGGTACAGCGTTGTGTTCACATCGACTTTTTTCTTCTCAGAAATTTTGAAAAAAAATCAGTCAAACGATAGCGTAACAGAAATAGACATTTTAAAATGTTGAACGTACACAATTTTTTTGAAATTACGAAATTCATTTAAGCTAATTACCATTTGCCGTGTGTGTGTTTTTTAAATTTTTTTTCTATTCTGAGCTAAATGTGTCCAGTCACACAAATATTTTTTAAAAAAAAAAAATCGTCAATTCTCTGTAGTACCAAATAGACTTATGAAGCGCAATATTTTTTTTTACTTTGTTTATTATTTTGTTTGTTGCTATTACCAATATTTTAAATTTAATTTTGCAAAAGGTATATTTAAAGTTATATTTTGAAAAAAAAAAACAAAATAATCATTAATCGTTATCTATTACTTCTTACGAAAAATTAATATAGGGTTTTCCAATAGGGACTTGAGAATTTTGAATTTAATTTGTGAACGCACTCTTTTACTAATCATCATTCAGTAAACTCAACATTTTCATCATGGTAAAGTACACTAACGAGCAACGTCTGCAAGTTATAAAAATTTTTCTACAGATATTCGGAGTCGGTGACTGCAACTTTAAGAGCGTTAACTCCAATTGTCGGTAATATCACTCGCCCTAGTAGACAGGCAATAACAAGTTTAGTGCAAAAATTTAAGTCTACATATTCGTTGTGTGATGTTGCCGTGTCAGTGAGACAACGGGTTGGTTGAAGTGTCGAAAATATCGCTGCAGTTCAGACGTCCGTAGCAAACGATCTAAATTAGTCAATTCTACGGCGTTCTCAAGAATTGGGCATCGCTCAGACCATATTATGGCGTATTTTGCGTAAGGATCTTGGTTTACACCCATACAAGATCAAGCTGACTTAAGAGTTGAAGCCGATGGAACATTTGAAGCGACGTACGTTCTCCAATTGGGTTCTGGAGAAGATGCGCCAAGAAGATGAATTTCATCGCAAAATCATCTTCAGTGACGAAGCTCATTTTTAGCTCAATGGGTTCGTCAATAAGCAAAATATGCGTTAATGATCCGGTGAAAACCCACATGTGCTTCATGAATCACCACTTCATCCACAAAAAATAACTGTTTGGTGCGGTTTGCATGCCGACAGCTTAATTGGGCCATATTTTTTCGTCGACGATAACGATCGTCACGTTGCTGTGAATGGTCAGCGTTATCGCGCTACGATCACCAATTATTTTTCCAGCCCGAATTGGAAGATATGGACTTAGACGACATGTGGTTTCAACAGGATGGTGCCACAAGCCACACAGCACACGCTACAATCGATTTTCTTGAAGAATAAGTATGGCGAGCGTGTTATCTCAAGACATGGGCCAGTCGATTGGCCGCCTCGTTCGTGTGATTTGACGCCGCTTGACTATTTTCTGTAGGGCAATGTTAAGTCATTGGCTTATGCCAACGTGCCGACGACGTTGGAAGATCTCAGAGGCAACATTGAACGCGAAATAGCGGCCGTTTCGGCCGAAGTGTGTGGCCGAGTCGTTGAAAATTGGGTCCAAAGAATCGACCGCTGCAAACGTGCCCGCGGTGGCCATATGAACGAAGTCGAGTTCTATTCATAAATATTTTGATTGTACTTCAATCCAATAATAAAGTTTTTGAAATATATCAAATGGTTTGCCTTTTATTAAAAAAAAATTATTAGAAAACCCTATACAACAATTGAATTATAATACATATATGTACTTTCCATCTAATCTAAGAATCCAATTTATTCATGAATTGTAATCTACATTTTTTCGGAACATAGCAAATGCATTGATGGTGAAGAGAAAAATTTACTCACACCGTGGTGAAATGAGCAAATGTCAATATTTTATTGAAGAAGCGAGGAAGCAATGTTAATTTGTATAGGGTGATTCATCGCGAGGTTTGATTCATAATGTAAAATAAGACACATAAATTTGAAAGTGAAGTTAAAATTTTTATTACCGATTAAAAGAACAATTTATGGCACTTATTTTTCAAGAATGACATCATGTACACGTTGAGCCAGAATTTTGCTTCTTCACTGAACAAAAATTCACGATAAAGCACTGGATTTTAATTGAGTTTTTCCAGAGCCCATTCACTGAAAATATGATGCAAATTCAATTCGTCTCGTTTCAATTCTTGCACAAGTTGAATTTTGTACACTTTTAGGCCGAGATCCTCACCTAAAATACGCTAAGTTGTTGAATACGCCAAACCAAGCTGCGGAGAACGACTACGAATCGATTCGTCACGGTCTTCGCTTCTCTCTCAGCTACAACTGCTATAGTCTCTTCACTACGTGCTGTATGTGGTCTAACCGGTAATGTAAACCGGGACTCAAATTTGCGAATGGTATTGGCAATAGTGGTTTCAGTAGGTCGATTATGCTCAGCGTAAGTTTCTCGAATCGCACAAAATTATTTCTCACAGCACACTGATTTTCGTAACACAACTGAACAATTTAGAGACGCTGTTGTGATATTAGTCTTTCCATGATGCCAAACGATACTGAACAAAAATGAGAAAGCAGTTTGATAGTAGTCACGCGAATAATGGGAAGCAAAGCCAGCGGAGATAAAAAAAAAACACAACTTTATTTGAATGTTTCTGGATTACTTCTATTTCATTCAAAAATTTTTGTTTAACATGAAACCTCGGCCTTGCAAAGGTGATTCTAATAAAATTGAAATATTCGCAGTCGCCGGAAATTCGCCAGAAGCTAGCACTTCAGTTAATTAGATCACCTGTGCATTACAATGTTTATTTAAAGTGTAACGTTTGCAGTTTCCAATCGGCGTGTGGATTCGGTTGCTGTTGGCACCTGATGACCTGTGCGTCTTGATGTTGTTGGCTTAGCGAGTGTCGTGGGTGTGCTGAGCGTCTTGTTTTTGTAACTCCTCCCCCCTAGGTGTTAAGCGAGGGCCGGGTAGATTTAGGGTAGCTGAGCTCCCTATGATGGATGCTGGTGTGATGCAAATTATGGCGAGGCTAATATAGCCAACTTCGCGTTCGATTTTCCAGATCAAGATATGTGATTCTTCTTCCTGGAAAATCGGAAGTCGTTTAATTTTTTTATTGTAAATGTTTGTATAGTGTAATTTGGAGATATGTGTTCATATAAGGCTGGAAATATGTTGATTTTGTCCCAAAAGATGTTTGGTTTATGCTTAGAAGTGATTCCGTTGATTTTTACTTCACAGTTTTCGTAGTATATTAGCGCTGAGCCAGTTATGGTTTGTTGGAAATTGTTGCATGTTGAGCTAATAATTGTCGGTCTAACTTGAATGAGGGGTAGGTAGTTGTCTTCTGGTTGGGTAATAGAGATAGTTTCGCCAATGTCGTTGACTGCACAGTTCGCTGGGACATTTAATATGATGTTTCCCATGCATGTAGATTCTTGCGTTGGTTCCTGATGTGAAGATTCTCGACAAGCAAAGATATTCTCTATTCGTGGGCGTTTGAAGTCAAAATATTGGATACTTTGTTCATTAAATAACATATATTGTTTTACAATAACTTCTTTTGTCTTATTAATTGGTGGTGGAATTAGATGAAAGAGGGAAAAGTTTTCTTGGGATAGGATAGGAACACGAATGTTAAAGATTATATTTGAGTGATGTAGTATGCTTGTAATTCTAGTATCTCGAACAATTGTTCGCTTAACTTAACCTCTATTGAATTGTTAAGGGTATCGTAAATAAGTAGGAGTTCTTCTTGGTTAAGTATCATTTTGGGAATGATGTTGACTTAGGCTAAGATTGCAGCTTCAGAGATATCACGTATGTGAATTGTTAAGAGGTCGATATTGAAATTAAGGTGATTGAGGTATTGGATGTGAAGGAGCATATCGGAATTAGTAGATAAGGTTAGTAGTTCTGTTTTGTGAGTATTCAAGATAGCTTTTTATTTAGTTTTGTTGAAGGTTAATGTGTGTTGTTATATTTTTAAATCGTTCGATCATCTGTGTACTCAGTTTAGAGTTTGTTGACATTTCATTAAGAAAGTGTTGTTGTCTCTGTGTTAGAATTTCGATCTCTTTATTTAGGTTTGTCGCATCGTTTTCGTCCATGTTCCCTGTAATAAATTTTATAGCTGTTCCTAGTCCATCAATAAGTCCTCTTTTCTGTCTAATCGTTGGCGTTAAAAATTCTATTTTGTTTCGGAGCTCTTTAAGTTTTTCGGTTGTTGTTTCAATGGCAGATTTAAGATTTTCGATATGGTTGAATTTTTTTAGTGTTTCTTCTAGTTTGTCTATGTTTGTTGTGTATTCGTCGAGTTTAACTATGTGTAATATATTGTAGTAAGTCTCAATAGTTATCGCTGTGCCTAGTTCCAATTTCGTAAGATCACGGATTTCCAATCTTTGGGCGTTTAGCAAAGTGAGCATATGCCCTAATATTATGAAAATTGTCTTCATTTCCCGAAATTCTAATGTTCATTTAGGTTTCATTCCTACGCTCTTGAAGTTGGTTTGTTGATTTGTCGTGGTGTGTTGTTGAGTTGTTCGATGTGCTTTTGAATATTTTCACTTTTACAGTTCATTATTCCGTTGAACGATGAGCGATGTTCAATATGCTCTCGAATATTTTCACTTCACTTGTTCAATATCCGTTGAACAATGAACGATGTTCGATACCGGTTAATAAGAGATGAAACTCACTGGTTTAACAAAATCGCGTTTTTATTATTTTTAGTTGCAATTGTTTTTTTACATTTTCTTGTGAGTAAGTGAGAACATTTAAGTTTCAACATAGTTTATTTTACTTCTTTTTTTACACTAGGAAAAATAAATGTAAATCTGATACTCAAGAGCTTGCAGAAATGTTGATAAATTATACTAACTGAAAACATGTGAGTAAGAATTATACATTTTTTGTTTAATAATACATCTATTGCTTTTTCTTTGCAGATTTAACATTTGTGGTACAACGACAGAATCAATTGTTCTAGCTGCACATTGACGATATGTTTAATAAAAATACTAAATGCCTTTTTTGTTTTGATTTATATATTCAATAATAAAATAAATTTAAAGAAATAGCTTTTTTCTTTCTTGGGTTATCAATTCAACACAAAATGCACACAAAAGATATGCACAACAGTACGGTAACCAATTTTCTTTACTAGGTGTTCGGTTTCTCCAGTTGGCCTATTGCATCCATTCTGCATTCTGGACAGCAGTTTTTTTAAAGATGGCTTACTGAAAAAAACTTGTTCCTAAAAGACGGATCGCAAATACCTCTGTAGCTCTGTAGCTCTAAGGAAATAGTGTGAAATGGAATTCTTCGGAAAATTTTCGCAGCAAACGTAAGTCAGCAGATTATTTGTTTGTCATACCACCTTCAATAGTAAGGTAGATTGTTTCCTGTCCTCTTAACAAATGTTGACTGGGAAAGAAATCCAAACACTACGATGATGTATTCCCATTCCAAGAATTGTTATAAATAATATGCGAAGAGCAATTTCACATAATAATATAGTATAAGTACTTGGTATATCCGTCCTCTTGGCAGAGCATCCTGAAACCCGCAGATTGAGAAAATTATATCTTGTGAAGGAACTCGATGTCTAAATTCCATTTGCACACCGATAATTTGAATAATTTAATTTTAAAAAAGTATGTTATATTTTTTTTTTTTTTTCTAAATCAAGTTATTGTGTGTAAAATGTGTACAAATGTATTTGCATGTTAAGCCGATAAAACTGCATTCCTATCTTAAAAATAACACTATTATAAATAAAAAAAAAAAAAAAAATTTCTAAATTTCTATTCTCTTATAAGAACAACTTTTGAATAGTTATTGCCATGAATTAGACGTACCCAATCACCTAAAAACGCTTCAGCGATTTCACGTCCTTTCTTGTAATCATCATCCCCTGACTCGTCATTTTCATTTTCGCTTTCGTTAAGTGGTTCGCCTAGTTTCTCTCCCTTGTCGTCAAATTCGAATCAACTTCGCAATCGAAGAATTTCTATCAAAATAATTACATATTAGTGGAAAATATAAATAATACAATAAGAACAAACATTATAGTTGCAAACAGCCTTTTTGCAATTATCACAGTGCACTTGTGCACAGTATTTCCCGTAAATTGATTTGCTTGAAATAGGCGGTGATTTTTAGGGAAAAAGTAGAATTTAATTTACTAAAAAATATTTTCACTATGCATAATATAAACCTACCTGGCTTCCTCGCATTTCGGCCAGTACCAATGGATGTGGGTCTTACATCTTAAACTGTATTTCATGTTTCCACTTCTTGCTCTTTTATTTACAGCCCTATAAATTAAAAACATTAGTTTTACTGAATCAAGGAATTAGAAATTTTTTCAGTTACATTTTTGTTCCTTTTTCAAAAAAATATTGACATTCGTTAATTCCACCACGGTGTGGGCAAGTTTTTCACTTTAAAATACACGAATAAATTGGATTATTAGATAAGATGGAAAATACTTATATATAATTCAATATTATTGTACTAACTTCTTATAAGGTGTAATAAACAAGAAATAATGATTTTTGTGAAAATATAGCTATACACAAACCTTTTGCAAAATTGAATTGAATTGAAATTGAATAAAATATTGGTATTATTGGGGGCAAACAAAACAATAAACAAAGTGAGTATAATATGTCATAACCGATTCTTTTCAAAAAAAAAAAAAAAAAAAAAAAAAAAAATTGGATGTGACAATGGAGCAAAAAAATCTGAATTACACGTCAAATGGTAATTAACTTATATGAATTTTTAAAATTCAAAAAAATTATCTACGGTCAACAATTTTAATTTTAAAATTATTATTTGTATGATACTATCGTTTGACCGATTTCAGAGTAAACAAGGCTGTACGATTGTCATGTTTCAGAAGTCGTCGACCGTTTTGGCAGTCCATCTACGTAAAAAATGTGCCGCTGTGAAGCTGGTGTCCAGGTACTTGAGTTTCCTACAGAGAAAAGTTGCAAATGGAAATTGCAAAAGACATGTTTTCTTAAGCTGCTTCCTGATTTATTTAGAAAATCGTTCGAAAATACATTCTCAGTGCTTTTTGTGGCAAATATTTCATTACTGATGCAACATTTCTAAATTCGCTGCCCAGTTTTTGCATCTAAAAATTTCCGAGAAAAAAAAATTTTATGTAAATACAACGCTGTACCTTTAAGAAATATCACGTTGTAATGCTAAAATTTTGCGGGATTGTCGTGATTGTTAACGAAATCGGCCTAACGAAAGCGCGTATATAGTACATAGATGGACACAACGAACTGAGTATAAATCCTACACCGGTAGAAGAAAACCTTTCGTCAACAAAGCAAATAATAAAAGAGAAGACTTTGCTGATGAATTCAAAAACAAAGGATTTAACTTCTAGGATTTATTTCATAAGAGTCAAAATTTAATATTTATGGATCAAATAGGTTTTCGAAAGCATGAAGACAATCAAATAAAGCTTGGAATTCAAAAATACAAGGAAGAAAGTAAAGCACGGAGACGTTGACTTTATGATGTGAGGCTAAATGTCCACTTTAGGGGTCGGTAATTTAGTCATAGTCATCGAGATCATGACATAAGAAGTATACTAACAAATATTGCAGGAAAATTTGCTTAAAAGTAAACAAAAAATGGTTGTCCCGAAAGAAAATTACTTCTAACAGGACAACTATCCCAAGCATGTCGCACAAATAGTGAAGATGTGGTTGATACATTAAGTCCTTCACTTTTTAGTAACACCACCACAAAATCCCGATCTAAGCCCAACAGAACGTCTTTGGAATCATTTAGAAAGGATCTCACGAAAATATGTCATTACATCAAAGCTTCAGTTAAAAACCTTAATTTTTGTGGAATGGTAAGAAATAACAAGTGACAAGTGACAAGAAGTAAAAGTTAACGCATTCCATGCCAGACCGACCAGAAGTTAAAACGCTTAAAATATTAGGTAAGTTCTTTTCTGCAAAATTAATGTATAAACTAACGCTTTTCATTGGGGTATCAACAATTTAGTTGTGATCATTTTGCATGCATTAGAACGATTTTATTTCTATATTATTTTTTTCTGAACGAAATATTACTATTTTTGTTTTTGCCTCTAAGGTGGTACAAACAAACATTGATTACTTGTAAAAAAACCGATCTGTTGAAAAAAATTATAAACTTAATTCCCTTTGACAAAACTAGATTAAGTTTTGATATCAAAAACTTTGCTGCACAGTGTATGTTGGCTATTCTGGGATTTTTTTTTAATGAAAAATACATTAAAATACCACTACTTTTGTACTCTATAATGTGTGAAAAGAAAACATTTGGAAAACCGTTAAATTCAATGAAAAATACAAATGTTTTCCTAAAAAAACTTAAAATGGTCAAAAATGTTAAGTTATTAGTTAGTAGTATAAGGTTTTTTTTTTTTAAATAAAAGGCAAACCATTTGAGATATTTCAAAAACTTTATTATTGGCTTGAAGTACAATCAAAACATTTATGAATGGAACTCGACTTCATTCATATGGCCACCGCGGGCACGTTTGCAGCGATCGATTCGTTGGACCCAATTTTCGACGACTCCGCCACACATTTCGGCCGAAACGGCCGCTATTTCGCGTTCAGTGTTGTCTCTGAGCTCTTCCAACGTCGTCGGCGTGTTGGCATAAACCAATGACTTATCGAGGCTGGTATAGGGTTTTCCAATAGTGACTTGACAACTTTGAGTTTAATTTGTGAACGCAAATCTTTCACTATCACTGTCAATTTATGGTAAAGTACACTAACAAGCAACGTCTGCAAATTATAAAAATTTTCTACAGATATTCGGAGTCGTAAAATCATCTTCAATGACGAAGCTCATTCTTGGCTCAATGGGTTCGTCAATAAGAAAAATACGCGTTATTGGTCGGGTGAAAACCCACATGTGCTTCATGAATCACTACTTCGTCCAAAAAAATAACTGTTTGGTGCGGTTTGCATGTCGGAAGCGTTATTGCGCCATATTTTTTCGTCGACGATTACGATCGCCTAGTTACTGTGAATGGTCAGCGTTATCGCGCCATGATCACCTATTATTTTTGGCCCGAATTGGAAGATATGGACTTGGACGACATGTGGTTTCAACAGGATGGTGCCACAAGTCACACAGCACACGCTGCAATCGATTTATTGAAGAGTAAGTATGTTGAGCGTGTTATCTCAAGACATGAGAGAGTCGATTGGCCGCCTTGTTCTTGCGATTTAACGCCGCTTGACTATTTTCTGTGGGGCTACGTTATGTCATTGGCTTATGCCAACATGCCGACGACGTTGGAAGAGTTCAGAGCCAACATTGAACGCAAAATAGCGGCCGTTTCGGCCGAAATGTGTGGCCGAGTCGTTGAAAATTGGGTCCAACGAATCGACCGCTGCAAACGTGCCCGCGGAGGCCATTTGAACGAAGTCGAGTTCCATTCATAAATGTTTTGATTGTACTTCAAGCCAATAATAAAGTTTTTAAAATATCTCAAATAGTTTGCCTTTTATTCAAAAAAAAAGTTGTCAAGTCGTTATTAGAAAACCCTATATAAACCTAGTAAACACTACGTGAAATTGCTATCATTTTGGCCATACTGACAGGTTCTAGAAATGGAGAATGAATTATTAATTCACTTACAGTCGGTCTGTGTGAAAGTTCCGGGTTTGCAAATGATTAAGTAGAGTTTGACATCTAGTTTAGTTTATCTGTGTTTCTCAGTTAAGGTTTAAGCCATGTTGTGTATTTCGTCAGAGTATGGTAAAGTTCTTTTTTTATTTCAGAAATAAATTTAAGTACATAAATAATTATTTTCACTTTAATAATGAGTTCATTCTCAAGTAGAGTGCAAAGAAAATAAAACTACGGCAAACAAACAGAAAAAAAGAAGTTTTGCATCTTCGTCAAAATAAAGTATTTCGTCGTCATCGGATGGAGAGCTCACCGCTTCTCCACCACCAAATAAGCGAAGGAAACGTGGTGAACGATTTAAAAGCGTATTACTTGATGCGTATTAATGATTTAACGAACCGGGTTAGTCACTTATCTAGTTACATGAGACTGTTTGTTTCACAGGACGCTAATATAGCACACACACATGTTACCAGTAGCTGGCCCAGTACAAGTGCAAAAAACTTCTTGCAAAATCCAGATATCCTTAACAGACTATTTGATCTGGGCCATTTACACACAATGTATCTCAAAACTAATATATCTGGCATATAAGGAACACTTTGAGGCTGTTATCAGGTTGCAACTTTTTCGGCTACCGACTTGGAGCTTATGCTACAGGTTGTTTGTGGCAAAAGAGCCGAATGTATCGAAGTAAAGCGTAAAGAGTTAATAGCCAAGTAATAGAAAAATACAGGGTGCACTAAGAAATATCCATGCCAGAGTGGATAAACTTTTTGACAAGGAAGCATTATTATTACAATCCTTAAGCGGAATGCAGTCATGGCTTATCCCACCGTAGAAAAGAAATCGTTTCAGACGCAATAGTCATATTACCATAACAGAAAATCTACTATTGATACCAAGAATATACGACAATGTTATAGGAGTAATTATAAAGAAAGGCATGGAAGTAAGAAGCAAGTTAAAAATAATGGTGCTTCCTTTCGAGCCAGAGAAAACCCGAAAGATAACAAATAACACAAAGTCAATATTAAGGGAAGTGCCCGATGGACAACTTCAGTAGAATTTAGCAATATGTGGGTGCCAACTTCTTCATTTTAAAGACCATTTCAGGTGCAAGAATACCATTTTGTTCGCGGTCCCGGTTAAAATCCCCAAGATGAACATACAAGTTTCGAAAATGAAAAAGCAAAAATATTGGAATATGTTAGGCAGACCTAACCATACCATATTTGCTTATTATGTATATTTTATTGTGTATTCTTAGTGTATCATTTATAACATTGTTACATCTCATGTACACTATACGTTATTTGCATAAACTATGCACTCTTATCATGAATTCATACTTAGAATATATTTACTTATACAATACTCCAGCATTCTGTAATAAATCATATCCACGAAAGGTTGCGCTTAACTCTATTTAGTTTCTTAGCTTTCCTTAGACCAATACATATCGCAGCGCAGCTCCAGTTTCATATCAAAAATGTTTCCTATGAACAAGTCCAATAAAGGAATCCGTCCAATCCGTCCAAAAACAGTTAAACTGATTTCTCATGCTTCAATAACGGACATTTTACAACCAGAAGATTGAATGACAAAAACAGATATTTCACGAGCATATTTCCATGTTCAAATTTCAGAAAATCATCGTCCATTTCTGAGGGTGTCATACGGAGGCGAATTACTTCAACTAACATGCCTATCATTTGGTCTGTCAGCTACCAGAATGTTCTCAGCCCCAACTTCCTGGATTGAGAAGATTCTGCAGAGCAGAGATATTCGAGTTTTGGTCAATCCAGATCAGTCCAAATTAAGAATGCAGGCTACGGAAACTGTGAAACTTCTGAAAATACTAGGTTGTCTTACTCAAGAAAATGTACAAAAACAAATTAGATCCTTCCGACAGATGCAAACACTTCTGGGGCAATAAAATTTCTCCACTTTCGTTATTCCCAGAGACAGACTACATTGCCGACGTTTCAGGTTTTCTTTAGGAAATATGGTTACCGAGTAAGACAGATACTTAAAATCCCACGAGGGGCCCTGGAGTAGATAAATTCATGGCTCAGAGCAGAACATCAACAGCCATCTACAATAAGGAAGTGAAAAACTTCGGGTTGCACAATTAGACCTCAAAATAATGTCCGGTCGATGGTCGAAGGAGCAATCAACATAGCACTCATTTTAAGAAGATGTATGCGGTTTACATGGCTCTTAACAAGCAAGCATCCTATCTAAGGAACAAACATATTCTTCTGCAGCCGAACAACAGAAGTTTAGTTGCCTATATTCGCAAAGAAGGAGAAACAAGTTCCTAAAGCTTGTTATACTCACATATTGGTTTCTTCTCTTTGTCGATCAGCACAAAATAACTGTCATCATTTTGTCTTGGGGGAAGATATAACGTCCTAGCAGACAGGCTATAGATAGACAAATCGATATCAGAATGGCATCTTCTCCTAAATGTAACAAGACAAGTTTTCGAAATGCTGGGTACTCCAGATATCGATCTTTTTGCGTCAAAAGAAACAGCAGTAGTCAGCATATACGTATCAATAGATTCCAAAAACAGGTCAGCTGCATATTCAGATGCCTTCTTTTCTTCTTTTTTCCAACACACAATCCTCTGCCAAAGTTTCTCACTCACATACCTCAATTCAGTCCCCGAATGGAATCAGGCATTTTGGATGACAGACCTGAGTGCTCGCACCTGGAGCCACTGCTAGCAATATTCAACCTGGGGAGGGTACTAATAGATGTCACAACAGGTCAATGAAAGTTTGTGGGTAGAGCCATTAAATAAAGAGAGACAATGAATTATTAATCAAGGGGTGGAGGACAACCTTGAAAACTTACTGCATAAAGAATAAAATAAGCTCTCAATCTCCAGATGAATCCAATAACCTAGATATCTACCCCACCTGTTTTTGAAAGAAAATCTCTCTCTCTCTCTCTTCTTCTACATAAATCTGCAATATTTAAATTTCACATACCTCAATTCAGCCCCCGAATGGAATCAGTCATTTTGGATGACAGACCTGAGTGCTCGCACCTGGAGCAACCGCTAGCAATACTCAACCTGGGGAGGGTACTAATAGATGTCACAACAGGTCAACGGAAGTTTGTGGGTGGAGCCATTAAATAAAGAGAGACAATGAATTATTAATCAAGGGGTGGAGGACAACCTTGAAAACTTACTGCATAAAGAATAAAATAAGCTCTCAATCTCCAGATGAATCCAATAAGCTAGATATCTACCCCACCTGTTTTTGAAAGAAAATCTCTCTCTCTCTCTCTCTTCTTCTACATAAATCTGCAATATTTACATTTCGCTGTCCGAATATGACAGAACATACTATATGTATGTCATCCAAGTTTTTAGTTCGTCAAATCCTTAAAGTCATTTCTAGATCGAGGCCAACTACCACAAAACCACCAAAAACGGGATTCAAGAACTGTATTTGATTGACTTTATTCACAGGCTACAAGGGACACTATTTGAAACTTCAAGGACGGCGTCGGGGAGAAGAATTCATGGGACAATTATAAAGACGGCGAATATGAAACAATTTCACATCCAGCTTTTGGTTAAACGATGAATTCAGCATCTCATAGGCAATTATGTTGGCATTTGCGCGAAAACCCAAATAGAAATGTTTATCCCGTTGCTTTGGTAAAATGTCTTATCAGAATTTTTCAGAGAAAATGTCAAGTGGATAGATTAAATAACTTATTTATAACTGTAAGTGGAGAGGCTAAACCTCTATTTAGAACAGTAAATGTAGGCTGGATACGTACTGTCCTACGCGCGGCTGGAGTAGAAGCTACACCAGGCACCGTTCGAGCAGCTGCGGCTTCGTAAGGTTGGATGGAAGCTCAAAATATAGAGATTTTATCAAATGAAAATTGAAGAAAAAAAATTTCAGAAAATATTTTTGTAGAGAAATAGTTCCCAATACATGCTCAAGTTTAACATATCTTTTTAATAACTTTACACCAAATAAACATTTCTTTTTTTCACAAGTCATGAAAAAAAGTCATTATCGAAAGATATATATATTTTATTTAGTTTTTGTATTGTTTTGCTTTATTTTGTTTTTAAGTGAATTAGGACAGTTCATTTGATGATACATAAAAACATCATAGCGTTGTGAGTTGCGACCAAACACTAGTAGATAGCAAACGCTGTTCGGTTTCGCCGGACAAATAATTGGACGGCTTTTCATTCCAATAAAACCAATGTTACTTGCCGACAGAAAACACACAGCGTCGTAGTAAGTAACTTACTGAAGAAAACACCAAGCTAGGAAGAACGTTTGACGTTTGGGTGCAGCTCCATCGAAGCGCGAAATAGAGTAGTTCAGAGTTTGAATGCTGGAACTTAAAGCGAGTTTACAGTAGCTTCTTCAACCGCAACGCTGTGTGTTTTCTGTCGGCAAAGAATATCAGTTTTTTTATACAGCCACACCTGATCTCTTTCGTTGAAGCCGAAAGATTTCATTTTTATGGGGTACCTAGTCTTCACACGGTTGCTCGCTAGCTTCATTTTTTCTCGGGTGTTTTCATGCAATTTACGACTACGGCTGCGCAATTCATCTACATAATCGTTCTCCCCCTTAGGCTCCTTAGGTGGGGATTCGAATTTTGTTTCACTTGGCAACCGAACTGTTTGGCAAAATGGGATCTCGGATGGTGTATGACCTGGTGAACTATGAAGCGCGTTTTGGCAGGCCATTAAGAAAAAGGGTATGTGTCGATCCCAGTCCCACTGGCAGTTGCCAACGACTTTAGACAGATGCTGATTCAAGATACTAATGAATTGCCCAAACATTCCATCGGATTGAGGGTGTAGTGAAGTTGTCCTTGTCTTCTTAATTCCCAGATATTGACACACTTTCTAGAAAACATTTGATTTAAAGTTTCGTCCTTGATCACAGTGTCCATTCGGGTCTCAAATCTGCCCCCCCCCCCCCAGTTGTTAACTGTTGTTATCTGTTTCGCTTCGGTCTAGCCTCTGGATTGGGGATTGTGAACACTTCCAGACACTAACTGAAGTCATCCATGACTACGGGGGTATATCGGTTGCCTCTTAAAGTGATAGGCAAACGGGTCAGCGATGTCAATGGTTATTCCTTCGAATGCTGCTCCGACATTGTATTGTTGCATTCGTCTCTTTGGCTCTACTTTTGGGCCGTTGGTGGCCGGACACCTTATACACATTCTGCACCAATTCTCTACATTTTGTTTTGCGTTGCGGCAATAGAAACGTTCCATTTCCTTTGGCAAGTTCTTGTTTATTCCCAAATAACTTTCTGAAGTTGCGTTATGTATTTCATGGAGCAATTAGCTGACTCTGGACCGTGGCACTAATAGCTGCATACGATATGTTGTTACATCTTTTGCTTTCCCATTTCCTCTTCAGCAAACCATCTTGCACACAAACCGAGTCATACTGTACCCAAAATGACTTCATAGTTTGACTCCGGTCCCTTATCTCCTGCCTACTTGCTTTTTTCTCGTGTTCCTTCCAGGTAAATATTGATTCAATGTTATTATCTGCTGTTGGGAAGGACAAATTTTGTCTGAGTCGGGTTTTCCTTTGCGTTGTTACACTTCAACTGATCGATCCATCTCTCGCATCCATCCATCGCAATTCGGCCTTGTGGGTTCTTAAATTGTAGTATACACTTAAAACTGCGTGATCTGTGCGAGGAATGAATTGTCGCCCATTGAGGTACTTATGGATATACTTCGTTGCCAGAATTAAAGCCAGAAGCTTACGTCAAGTTACGCAGTAGTTCTTCTCATGTCTGACGAGTACCTTGATGTAATATGCAACTACTTTTTCTTGACCTTCCTGAACTCGGAAGATCACTGCTTTGAAGCCAACATTGCCAGCGTCTGCGTCTACGATGTACACTTTTCCGCGTGTGGGGTAACTCAAGATGGGGCATTACACAGCTGCTGCTTGAATTCTTAAAATGCTTTTTTACACTCTCCAGACCACCCCAACTGCCCGCCTTTTTCCGTAAGTTGATGCAGGCTTTATCCTTAACGAGCCTTCTGTAGTATGTGGCAGGTCCCAAGAAACTTCCCAGTTGGCGTTTATTTTTTGGGACTGCTATTTTTTTACCACTTTGATTTTGTTGGAATCCGTCCTTACTCCTTCCGCGGATATAATGTGATCCAGAAATTTTACTTCCGGATCACACTTTTCTGGGTTGAGTTTTAAATAAGAGCTTCGCAGTCTCTCAAATACTTCTTTTAGATTTTGAAGATGCTCCTCGAACGACTTGAGTATGACGATAACGTCGTCCATATATACTTGGCATGTTTTCTGTGTGAGCCATTGCAATGTACTTTCCATTAGTCTCTCTAAGGTGGTCGGAGCGTTGCACAGTCCAAACGGCATCACCGTAAGCTGCCAAACTCCACTTCCTACAGTGAAGGCCGTTTTCTCACGATCTTGTCAATTAATCTCTACTTACTAGTAACCGCTCTTCAGATCAAGAGTTGAAAACCATTTCGCCTATCTAAGGGTCACCAATTCTTGGTACTGGGTAGCTGTCCTTTGAAGACGCACTATCTTGGCGTAGGGAAAGGATACTGGAGATGTCAGTTCTGTAAAAATGTCACTGATGGACAAAACAGCTGAAACACTGAACCACATAGATCGCAAGCATCTGAATTGCAAGCAGCAAAACGAACACCACTGGTTAACAGTCCCGACAACACCAGAGCAGCACCCAGCAACAACGGCAACGACAACCAAACTCTTGTAACCGAGTTGCAGCATTTGAAAGATCAACTCAATCAAATATCCGCCAGCTGGGATTTTCTAGGAAGTAAATATGGAGATATAAATGTAAACATGATAAAAAAATAACTATTTTATCGAAGCTTTTACCAAGGAAATTAACGAACTAAAGGAGACAAATAAAAAGAAAACATTATAATTGAAAACATGCAATCACAAATTAATAACATTGAACATCAAATGTTAAATAATAATATTGACATAAAAAACATTCCAGTAACTCCACAAGAAAATTTAGTAGAAATTGTCAAATCACTTGGGAAAACAATTAACAGTGAAATCAACACAACGGATATAACTGATGTTTACCGAACAAACTTGAAAAATCCAGAAAAATCAAATATAATTGCAAAATTTTCATCCAATACCTGAAAAACACAATTTATTAGGTAACCTCGGACCTAAGAGCTCGAGGAAACACGACCAACCTTAACATTAATTCGATGCCAATTGAGTTCGATACAATGTAAACAATCAGCTTACAAAACATAATAAGCATCTCTTATGGCTGACAAAGAAAAAGCGAAACAAGAAAATTGGAAATATGTGTGGGAGAGTTCGAAGAAAATATTAGCACGCAGAAATGATATACCCACATAAACAATATAAAAAACACAAAAAAATTGTTGTTGTTTTTTTATTTTATACAGAACAAAAGGGAATTTAAAACCGTACATAAGAATGGAGAGTACAAACGAAACAAAAAAACTTACTATAAAGGGTTACTATATACAGGGTTTTAATGGTATCGATGGGAATGAATTGGAAAATTATGACGGTTGCTTTTTATGTTTTAATATAAAACAGAAGAGGAGGAGCAATAATGATGTTTATACGAAGTTATTTGTCTCAAAAACCTTAAGATAAGCCAACAGTATCATACGAGAATATTCAAATTCAATATTCTGAGGAAAGCAAAACAACGAATGTTATTGGAATTTATAGACCTCCAGGCTTCAGCAAAGCGGCGTTTTTTGAAGAATTTGGAAATCAGGTTGATCAAACAGATCAGACTGAGTTCACAGTAAACAAGCAGTTCTTCTATTGCATTTTATTTTTTTTTTAATAAGATATCCTACAGGCGACTTTCCATTGAAAATTCCTGTGTACTTTAGAAAAATTACGCGCTGGTAATGACCGCGCTAGATCGAGAGGCTTAGTCCTTTTCAGACGGCGCAATAAATTTGTCTCGTCGAGGATCTGTTGAACAGCAAACTTGGCAGTTGCTTCTCCGACTGTTTTAGCCGTCGCCAAAATGGTAGTGTCATCAGCAAATGTGGCTAGGACAGTGTCGTCTGTTTGCGGTATATCGCGGGTAAAAAGCAAATATAGCAGGAGGCCAAGTACACTTCCTTGCGGCATCCCCGCCTTTTTTGTCTTAAAAGTGGAATATTCGTTTCCGTGTCTCACACGGAAGAGTCGGTCTTCCAGATATGGACCTAAAATACAAGACAATTGCTGTCGGAGTTTATATTTTAGGCCTTCATGCCATACCTTATCAAAGGCTTGCGAAACGTCAAGGAATGCGCTTGAACAGACTAACTTATACTCGATCGCTCGTTCAATTATATCGGTTATTCGATGCACTTGGTCAACTGTAGAGTGGTGGCTTCTAAAGCCAAATTGATGATCAGGCAAGAGGGAATTTGTGTCGGTAATTGGTTTAAGAAGGATTCGCTCGAAGCCTTCGATGTAATCGGGAGAAGCGATATTGTCTATATGACTTGATTTCAGTCAGTGGCTTACCGGGTTTCGGAACCATAATAACTTCGGCTACTTTCCACTGGTGCGGTACGTGCACTAATCTAATGCTGGCATTTATATGATAGAGCAGCTTTAACATACCTTTTTTCGGCAACGCTTTAAGTATCTCTCCCGTTATTAAATCATATTCCGGGGCTTTATTGGGCTTAAGAGTGTCTATAACTTTTCTAAGTTCCCTAAATGTAGCCTTTTCTACTGGAAAGTTTGTCGTCACGTCTAGCGTATTGACATTCTCTGGAAGCACTTCCCAGTCGAATGGTTTAAACGTTTCTGCAAGATGGTGGGCGAAAACATAAGCTTTCTCCTTATCTTCTTTCGCCCAGTCATCCTGGTTTCTTCCTATTGGCGCCACGTGTATTTGGGGCTTTCGAACACTTTTAACGGCTCTCCATATGGAGTAGTTGGTATCCTTTGTCGCTGTGAGTCTTTCAAGGTAGTTATTAATACCTTAATAATTGAAGTCCTTGATCGATTTTTTCAATAGGTTGCAGAGCCTATTGAAGGACATTTTATCTTGTGGTGCCCGGATTTCATGCCATTTTTCCGCGCTCTTCGTTTCTTCCTTATCATTTCTCTGATTTCCGGTGGATATCTTATGCCGACTTTGGGAACTTTGTTTCATTCGCGGGGAGTGTTCTTCCAGGCCGCTTGCTGTATGACTTCAACAAAACGTTCAACTTTTTTTTCAAGTTGATACGGCGTTCTAAGTGCTACTTTCAACTCAGTATTGTCTACAACGTCTATTCGGAAATCTTCCCAGTGAGTTTTGCTGTTAGTTAATCTGGGTGGTCTTTGTTTCTTAACCAAGGATTCGCACAGTGAGAGGATAACTGGAGAATGATCGGAGGAAAGATCGAAGCCCTCTTCAACTTTGACGTAACTAGCGTTTACTCCTTTTCCGATAAAGAAGTCTATTAGATCGGGTGTTTTGGCGACATCCGAGGGCCAATATGTCGGCTTGCCTGTTGAGTAAAAATAGCAACCACATTCCATACCAGCCCTGTAAAGAGTTTTGCCTCTTTGAGAGATACATCTTGAGCCTCAAAAGGTGTGCTTCGCGTTAAAGTCGCCACCAATAATGAAGATTGGTCCAAGAGAGTTGAATAGGTCAATAAATTCTTGTTTTTTGGCAATAGATTGAGGATATATTAAAAGAGTAATTTTTATTTTTAGCGCGCACCAGGGTCATTTGAAATTTGTCAAGTTCAATTATTGCTTCCAAAGTATGTTAAATGCAGTTTTTTATAAACAGGGATGACCCGCCTCTTGCGTTTCCCGATGAATGATGAGCGTGGTAGTCGCGGTAACCTTTTAATAAACATATGTCAATTACTTTGCATGAAAATATTTAGTTCATCAAGCCTTTTCTGTAGCCCGTTGGCATTCCACGCAATTATATTGAGCTTCTTTGCCATAATTAGTTACAGAAATTGGCTTCGAACTTAAGAAGCCGTTCGACAATTATCTTATTTATTTTAGTCTGTTCTTCTAGTCTCTCGAGAATTACTGATAACACATTTGAGGCAGGATCCGGTGATGTACAGTTAGTCATATTAACTCGCGCCACTTTTTGCGCGTAAGTTTTCCACTTTCCAATTGTTATTTTTGACGTTGTTGTTATTGGTAATTTTAGCGTTTGTCACCATTACCTTCTTTAAAGGCTTTGGAGTAGGACCGCTGTTGTTATTTCTCATTCTAGCTGTTTCTGCGTTTTTCAAAGGCTTCGTTTTTGATTGATCTTGTAGCTTTTGCAACTCCTTCGCGACTTCGCAGCCTCGATAATTAGCTGGATGTTTTCCCTTGCGGTTAATGTATATCGCTGGGGACTCTTTCGCGGCATTGCACTCTCGAGTCAGATGTTTGCCAGCGCATTTTACACAGCGAGGTTCCTTCTGGCAGTAGGCCTGAGTATGGCTGAATCCCTGGCAACGTGAACATTGGGAAATCAGTTTAGAGTTTTTCCGCGGAGGCTCAATTTTGACAAGTCCCAAAATTGAATTTATGGCATAAATTCTTTCTAGGCTTTCGGTTTTGTCGAAAGCTAGCCTAAAGAGGGGAAGACCGCGTCTTGGGGTCATCCTCTCGCTTTCAACATTGCACTGTTTTTGCGCAAGTATATTAACTGCGTCGATTATCTTAAAATCTTTATTTTTAAGGTCATTTACGATGTTTTCTTTACGGCAAGAGGGATGCAATACTCTGACTACAACGCGTATGGGTCTTTCCGTTTTATTTTCGTACGTATGCCATTGAATCTTCTCGGCATTTTTGCGAAAGCGAACGGTAGTAGTCTGGATTAAGGACATTAATAGTCCATGTATCATTATTGCGAGATCTTACTTTATAATCGGTTTAGCACAGTGATTTCAGGATTATGTGCAACTTGTTGTAGTCCGATATTCCAAAAACGTTTATTGGCGGCGGCGGTCTTTGTTTGGATTGCTTTGTTGCCTTATCGATCTCAGCAGTGTTAAAGCTGGCTTGCTTCTTTGTTTGTTTGATATCAGGCGGGGAAGTAGCTTTGCGCTTCTTACCTGGCTTTTTTTAAGTATCCAGTCCGTTTCGCGGACTAGCTCTTCTTCGTCCATGTGAAAACTCGAGTTTTCGGGGCGGCCAAGTAGCGAAACAGACTCAGACTCAGATTTAGATTGCGGCTTAATGGCATCTAGTTGCTTTTTTAGTTCGGCACAGAGCAATTTCATATTTTGGAGTCTGGCGCGGAGATCAGAATTTTCGCGTTCGAGATTTTGTAGCTTATTCGGTGTAATGCTATTGCCCTGAGCTACCGACTGTGTTTGGTCTTTGATTTCGCATAATTTTCCTGGCGATCTGCGTGCTGGAGATCTCGTGACCCTCGAGCATTTTTTAAAGGGGTCCTGGTTTATATTTTTGTATTATTTTGAATATTATTTGAACTCAATTTAGTTCCAATGGAGAAAGGGTAGCCCGTCTGTCCAGAGATACACAATACACAGATAAGGCTGGCTGATCCGGAGGTCGACAAGTATCCGGATGCTCCGTTAGAGATTGAGCTATTTTTATACTGGGCTCCCAACCTGGTCGATTTTGGCACGGGTCGCTTAACACCTTAATCCGGCCCAGTGGATTTTAGTCGCCTTTTACGACAGGCATGCCTTACCTCGGGTATATTCTAACCCCTAAGCCGAAGGGGTAAATAAGAAAAAATGAAAATATTATTGTAATAGGAGATATAAATATTAATTTAAAAGACTTTAAATCGAGTTATTTCAAAGATTATACTGAAATGCTAGCATCAAAGAGATAAATCAATGTTATTACTAGAGTAGATCCTAAGAAAGGCACAAAATCATTAATCGACCATGCTCTTGTTAACAGAATTGACAACCAAATTGATTCAGCTATAATAGAAAGCGATATCACGGATCATTACCCAATTCTTTTTTATGAGAAATATAAAAAAATCAAAATCCAACTTTGTCTTGTGTGTGTACCTCAAAAGTAAGTCAGCTTATTCGTGAAGAAGATTGGAAAACTGTACTAGAAGAAGATGTCGAGAGAATGTACAATAAATTACTTGATAAATTGACAAATATTTACGAAATGTCAACGCGGGTGCGCAATATAGTATAAGAAAAAACAGACAGAACAGTCCTTGGATAACACCAAATCTCATAGAGGAATGTAAACAAAGAGATATAATCTACAAAAGGTAGAAAAATAACAGTTGAAATTCGACCTATGAAAAAGAGTACACAATTTTACGTAACAAGATTAAAGCACAAAAGTCTATTCAAGAAAAACCTGGGGACTGATCAATGAGATTTTAGGGAGAAAGAGAGTAGACATCGATGAATCAATGGAAAAAAAAACTTTAAGACAGAGACGAGTTCACTTGCCAATAAGCTCGCTGAGTTTTTCTCTTCTCAGACAACGAAAATAATTCACAAATGAAATACAACAACATCGAATAATATGAATGTGACAGTGGAAAATTCAACATCGCTTACGAAGCAAACATCACTGAGAAAAAAAAGATTATAGAATCCCTTGGAGAAGATAAGTCGCCTGGAATTGATGGCATCATAGCAATTGATATCAAAAGCCATTTGAGTATTACTCAATCAGTCATTCCTGAAAATCCAAAAACATCAGTAGTTAGATCAATATACAAAGATGGGGGAAAAATACGTTAAACAACTATATATCGTTTCTCCCAGTAGTTGAAAAGTGCTTGGAAAGTGTATTAGCAAACCGGTTGCAACGTTTTATCAAAAAATATTCTCTTGTACACAAGAGCCAATATGGTTTTCAGAAAAACAAAAATACCGGAAAGTTACTGAGTGAATTAGCAAATTGTGTAAATGAAAGTCTAGATAAAGGTCACCATGTGTTAATGCTTTACATGGATTTCAGTAAGGCATTTGATATGTTAAATCACTCTAATCTTATACAAGCACTAAAAAGGATTGGGATACGTGGTGATTGGAAGACTGACAACCTTCAGAACAGGACTTTTGGAGTCAAGATCAAAGACGCTTTCAGCGGGAAAAAGATAATGAAATTTGGAGTTCTACAGGGGTCAAAGTTAGGGCCGATTCTCTTTGTACTATAAACAAATGAGTTATTAGGAATTTTTAAACAAAGTATACCATTCGCCTTTGCCGATGATACTGCCATTGCAGTACGTCATAGATCTCTGGATACAGCAATAAGGGTGATGCAAGAAGAATTTAACTTGGCTGTGGGATGGTGTAATGAAAACGGGTTAATTATTAACGCTGCCAAAACAAAAATTATGCACATTAGAAGTCCTCACTTCAAATCAACAGAACAGCGGATTAATCTGGACAATTACGATTGCCCCGACTCTACAAAGGAATGCATTGAGTTAGTTGAAAAATATTAATATTTGGGTGTCGTAATAGACTGTCAGTTTCTCTAGCATAGGCACATTGAAAAACTAAGAATAGATCGCAAGAGAGCTTTATTTGCCATTTCGCATCTGAAGTACCATGCTCCCAAAGACGTCTTAAAGCAGGTGTATTATGCCCTTATAGAGTCGAAGATACGATATGGAATAATGGCTTGGGGTAGTGTAGCTAAAACACACATTTCCAAAATACAAAAACTTTAAAAAGCAGCTCTTAAAACCATAAATATATAAATAGTATAAAAAAACGAGGATATGAAGAAAATTTTCGGGTAGAGGATATATTTTAGATGACCACCGCTATTGAATACTTTGATGACAACCGATACAGCATTAAGTCAGCACCAGAAGACGTGCCCAAGGAATGCTACAAACTCATAGAAATTATAATAACTACGGTAGACGCAAACTTCAATATACTGTTTCCACAATAATCAACGAATCACCTCATCAAATCAAAGAAATCAATCAAAAATTTTGTTAAAACTTTCTTTTTAAGCTTGAATTCAAGCAACTAGGTGTAACTATAATAACTATAAAATTAACTTTAAACTAAATGTTTAATACTAATCACAGTTATAAATTTCCTCATTTTATTATGTAATTTGCATTGAAAAATAATTTTCTGCAGACAAGCTACGGCTTCGTAGATACTTATATAGGGTTTTCCAATAAGGACTTGACAACTTTAATTTGTAAACATACTCTTTCACTAATCATCAAACTGTCACTGTCAATTTATTCAGTTAACTCAACATTTTCATCGTGGTAAAGTACATTAGCGAGCAACGTCTGCAAATTATAAAAACTTTCTACATATATTCGGAAACGCAAAATCATCTTCAGTGACGAAACTCATTTTTGGCTCAATGGGTTCGTCAATAAGCAAAATATGCGTTATTGGTAAGGTAAAAACCCACATGTGCTTCATGAATCACCACTTCATCCACAAAAAATAACTGTTTGATACGGTTTGGGCCATATTTTTTCGTCGATGATAACGATCGTCACGTTACTGTGAACGGTCTTATCGCGCCATGATCACCGATTATTTTTGGCCCGAATTGGAAGATATGGACTTGGACGACATGTGGTTTCAACAGAATGGTGCCACAAGCCACACAGCACTTGAGCGTGTTATCTCAAGACATGGGCCAGTCGATTGGCCGCGTTCGTGCGATTTAACGCCACTTGAATATTTTCTGTGGGGCTACGTTAAGTCATTGGTTTATGCCAACACGCCGACGACGTTGGAAGAGCTCAGAGTATGGCCGAGTCGTTGAAAATTGGGTCCAACGAATTGACTGCTGCAAACGTGCCCGCGGTGGTCATATAAACGAAGTCGAGTTTCATTCATAAATATTTTGATTGTACTTCAAGCCAATAATAAAGTTTTTGAAATATCTAAAATGGTTTGCCTTTTATTTAAAAAAAACAGTTGTCAGGTCGTTATTAGAAAACCCTATATAATTGTAAATAATAATAAAAATAAAGTGTCAACAATATAAAAAAGAAATTAAATTGATATTTTACTTTCTTACTTATATACTGAGTTCAAAATACAATTCATAATATATATACATAAAACAGTTTACAGAATATACATTTAAATTCAAGAACATTTTCCATCTTATACATCTTATACCGTTGTTCTATTTTGAGGAATGGTCTTATGTCATTACCATGATACCGTTGAGTCTTCTTAACCATTTTTTGTATACTGGCATGCAATATGATTGCACGTTTGAGCTACGGCGTGTTGCCCCATGCGAGGATGCCATACCTTAGGTGAGACTTCACTTAGCTATAGAACTATTGCTCTAGAACATCTGCTAGACATCGGTACCTAATATGGAAAAGAGCGACAGCAGATCTCCTGAGGTTTTAGTTAGTGCCTGGACATGATAGCTCTATTTAAATTTATAGTCGACGATGAACTCTAAATACTTGTATGAAGATACATTATCCAAGATTGTCGAGTAGTTGTTTTTAGCTCGAAGTTGATGTCTATTAGCCTTATTTAAGCAATCATAACCATGTATTTTTATTAAAATTTTGTGTCTAAGGATGTGCGGAGTAGGTATGTGACATCATGTTGTGACAACATCAAACTCCTTCAGTATGATTTTTTGAGCAGCTTCAACGCCCTTGTGATTATTTGCCGTGTCACCTGCGTATGCGTTAATTGTGTCTTTATTAAGAACTGCAAGCATTTTGTTCATAAATATTAAAGGTTCTAATTTGAATCCTTGTGGAACTCCATAGTTTGAATATTTTTCTTCGCTTAGGCATTGATTAATTTTGACTTAATGATGGCTGTGGTTCAAGTTTTAGTGTATTGGCTGCCCAATCGGACGGTTCGAGGTTCAATACCAGCCGTGCCCGAAAGACATTTTTCATGTCTAAAATTTCGCGAGATGAATGCTTGCCTAAAATACAACACTCCCCATTAAATGTTGGATGACACCCATGGAGCGAAATAACTACTGAGTCCGAACATCTTTCTCTTTCTCTATCCAGTTCTACGAAAAAACTTAATACGTACTCCGGCATTTTAAGAGTTCTTAAAAATAATATATGTTTAGTTTTTTGGGGACCTTTGACTGTTCCAAACTTAAGTTTATAAGTTTTGTTAAAATCGGAGATAGAACCTCAGAATTATTTCTTTAAGTCCTTTCAATTAAGAATATTTTGTACTTTATCAGTACAAATTCATAACATATTGTCACATAATTAAGTGCCCTTCCCAATTCCCCTGAGTATGTAACCTTGTTACGCTTGTCGTTTGAGCATCAACATTAAACAAAATTATAATGACAAATTTTCAAAGACTACGTTCCATGCATAACAATAATCTCCAATATAGACAACAAAGTAATTACACAAGACCAGTATATTTTCATAACTTTAGGCGGGATAATACCGAACATAGGAAACCTCTAAATACAAATAGGGAATAATACTCCCAAATAAATTACAACAGACGAACTTTTAACAATAGTAACAATAGCAGTACCGTATAAAATAACTATACAAGAGACATACAAACTACTCATACTAATAACAACAATTATAACAATAATTTTCAACCCATGGATCATTGTATCCATAGTATACAAACAAATAGGTGCGTTTATAATAGATATAATCATAACAGTAGTAACGGAAACAACCACAACACGTACACACAAAGACTACAAACGTGGCAAAGTCAACGACAAGGTTATGACCAACAAACCAATAGACACCAACCAATGGAAATTTCGATAAACCAAATTAGTCCAATACCTCAAAACTTTTATTAAGATTCGTCAAACAATTACCCTATATAACAGTCGAAAGTAGAACAAAAAAATTTAAATACATTATATGAAGATGCAGGTGCTGAATTTTGTATTATAAACACTAATCTACTAATATGTATGTTATCCTTAGTGGAAAAGTTCTATTGAATCCCAAACCCTCAGGTATATATATTGACTGGTATATAAATTGCAGTACAAGATGTAGGTTTCCTTTATTCGATGTATTCAACTTGCAGAATTATTACGTTGAGTTTTTATAGTACAAATTCCATTATGAATTTGATGGTATAATTGGTAATAACATTCTAGTGCCACTTAACTCCATTGTCAATTTCAAAGAGCGGTTATTGATTACGGCTAACGCATAAATACCAGCTTTTCTTAACGAATATGAAGAAGAATATTATTTCAAATGTTATGTTGATGAATCCCTTAACGTATTCCATAGCGAAATTGAAAACAATAACCTTGAAAAGATTATTTTTGTCTCTCATCTGACAAAAAGAGATATTTTAGAGATAAAAACTCTTTTAAATTTCTTCAAAGATATTTTTTGCAACGAAATATGTAATCTAACTTTTACTAACAAAATTAAACATAGGATTATAACAATATATGACTTACCAGTTTACACGAAGAGTTATAGATACCCTGAGGTGCACAGAAAGGAAGTTGAAAAACTAATTAAAGAAATGCTTGATCAGGGTATTATTGTCAACAGTATTTCTCCCTATAAAGCACCAATATGAGTTGTACCCAACAATTAGACAATTAAAACGAATTGACGACAATTGAATATTATCGTAAATTAAATGATAATACTATTGACGATAAATTCCCATGTCCAAACATCGATAAATTAATTGACAAATCGGGCAGATGACAATATTTCACAACGATCGATCTGATGAAAGGATTTCATCAGATTGAAATCCACCACGTGAATTTACGTGAATTTATAGTGTCCGAAAAGATTTCATAAATAAGATATGCATTTTATATTTGGATGATATATTGAAATTTTCCACCTCATTGTTAAACATTTATAATAAAAAAAACAAGTTTATCAGTGCTTACGTGAAGCTAACCTTAAAATTCAAATATACAAATATAACTTTGCAGAAAAGCCAACGACATTTTTAGGTCACGTAATTACGGAAGGTGGCATAAAACCAGATCTACTTAAAATAATGGCTTTACAGAAAATAACACTCCCCGTAATCAGAAGGAAATAAAGTCCGTCGAAAAGCAATTGTTAACGATTGTCTGGTCAGTTAAATATTTCCATACCTATCTCTATGGCAGAAAATTTGTCATTCAAACTGACCATAAGCCACTTATTTCGCTGAGTAGCTTACAAAATCCAAATATGAAATTACAGCGTTGGAAGATGCTACTTAACGAATATAATTTTACGATTAAATATATAAATGGGAAGGACAACCATGTAGCAGACGGACCAATCACAGTGAATCACGCCAACTACAATAAAAATTGGAAAATATACAAAACCTCTTCATTAATTCCTATAATTACGAACTATTTGACAACGAATGCATCGATAATAATGATAATGATATTAGATCCACTGATGCGACTATACATACATAGTGCAGTTGAAGATAATTTACACTATATACATATAACAGAAAAGCAATAAATATCTACAAAAATCAAATATTTAAAAAAATGAGAGACAAAGAAAAAATATTCACAGAAATAGTTAACAAGAAATGTAAAAATTAATATACTTATACGCCATAGAAGATAGTGATTTATTGGGAATAATGAAAAGATTCGTTATTGAAAAGGGACTTATATGCGTTTATTGTGAAGATACACTGCTCTTTCTTAAATTTCAAGATCTATATGTAAAATATTTTGCTAACAATAGTAATTTAAAAATTCTTAAATCTTGCTCTATGTTGAAAGATATCACAGATAAAAATAAGATGATAACAATTATAAAAAAAAAAAACATTTAAAGAAAAATCATAGAGGTATTTCCGAATTATTTTCAGAACTTAAGCAAGTATATTATTATCCTAATATGCTTAAACTAATACATGCATTTGTCAATAATTCCGAGATATGTAACTTGACGAAATATGATAGACATCCACCAAAGTTACCATTCAACAACACAGAATCACCTACAAGGTTTAACGATATACATAGTACATATGGATATCTGGTATCCTTGTAGAAATGTTATGTTATGTACTTAACAATGACTGATAAGTTTTCAAAACACGGTACTATTCACAAACTTAAGGATAGAACATGGATGGGTATCCATTTTAAGTGCTATCAAAGAACGATTAATCTACTTAGGTTAAATGAGAAAGTTGGTCTCCGATGGCGAAAAGGGTACTATACACAACGCTGTAGAGCAGTTTTTAAAAGATGATGACATATTTTTTCATCAAACAACTCCGTGTAATAAGACAGGTAATTCAGATAAAGAGCGAATGCATGGAACTCTTAATAAAAATTTGAGAATTCTCGATATAGATTAAATCCAAATTGAATTAGGCGATTAAGATGAAAAAATCTTTAATATCATAATGATTAATAATATACATTCATGCACCAAATTAAGACCAATTGATTTTATTAAAAAAAACTATGACAAAAATGAAATACAAAAACTATCAACTAAATATGAAGTGGAAAAATTAAAACGAATAGGACAACTTAATAAGAACAGAAATGAAAAAAACAGTTTATGTAAAAGTATTGTAAGAAATAGAAACATTTCAAAATGTAAACCAAAATACAAAAGATTGAACAACTACAAAGTAGATAATTGTTATATTTATGATACAAGCAATTGAAGAACTCAGTATTGTATGGAGCACAGGAAGAGAAAATTCAAGTACTAACAAACATCTCCCTAATTGACTAAAAATTAGTATCTAGTTAATATTAACTATTGTAAGCTTATAATAATTTTGTACTTATATTGAATTTTTGTAATGAAATAAATTGAATTGTTTCGATTGATTTTGCATAACATTGGATTTTTGTAATAATTTGAATTTTTTCTACGGTTTCTATTTGATTTTATTATTATATTTATTTTCTATCACATATAGGGTTTTCTAATAACGACTTGACAACTTTTTTTTTTTTTAAATAAAAGGCAAACCATTTGAGATATTTCAAAAACTTTATTATTGCTTTGAAGCACAAACGGAACTCGACTTCGTTCATATAGCCACCGCGGACACATTTGCAGCGGTCGATTCGTTGGACCCAATTTTCAACGACTCGGCCACACATTTCGGCCAAAACGGCCGCTATTTCGCGTTCAATGTTGGCTCTGAGCTCTTCCAACGTCGTCGGCGTGTTGGCATAACCCAATGACTTAACGTAGCCCCAAGAAAATAGTCAAACGGCGTTAAATCGCACGAACGAGGCCGCCAATCGACTGGCCTATGTCTTGGGATAACACGCTCACCATACTTACTCTTCAATAAATCGATTGTAGCGGGTGCTGTGTGGCTTGTGGCACCATCCTGTTGAAACCACATGTCGTCCAAGTCCATATCTTCCAATTCGGGCCAAAAATAATCGATGATCGTGACGCGATAACGCTGACAATTCACAGTAACGTGACGATCGTTATCGTCGACGAAAAAATATGGCCCAATAACGCCGCCGGCATGCAAACCGCACCAAACAGTTATTTTTTGTGGATGAAGTTGTGATTCATTAAGCACATGTGGGTTTTCACCCGACCAATAACGCATATTTTGCTTATTGACGAACCCATTGAGTCAAAAATGAGCTTCATCACTAAAGATGATTTTACGATAAAATTCATCATCTTGGCGCATCTTCTCCAGAACCCAATTTGAGAACGTACGTCGCTTCAAATGGTCCATCGGCTTCAATTCTTAAGTCAGCTTGATCTCGTATGGGTGTAAACCAAGATCCTTACGCAAAATACGCCATAATGTGGTCTGAACGATGCCCAATTCTTGAGGACGCCGTGGAATTGACTGATTTGGATCGTTTGCTACGGACGTCTGAACGGCAGCAATATTTTCGACACTTCGACCGACCCGTTATCTCACTGACACGGCAACATCATACAACGAATATGTAGACTCAAATTTTTGCACTAAACTTGTTATTGCCTGCCTATTAGGGCAAGAATTACGACCGAAAATTGGAGTTAACGCTCTTAAAGTTGCAGTCACCGACTCCGAATATCTGTAGAAAATTTTTATAATTTGCAGACGTTGCTCGTTAGTATACTTTATCAAGATGAAAATGTTGTTTGAATAATGTTTGAATAAAATAAAATGTTTACTGAATAAATTGACAGTGACAGTTTGATGATTAGTGAAAGAGTGCGTTCACAAATTAAATTCAAAGTTGTCAAGTCCCTATTGGAAGACCCTATATAAACATATCAATTTCGTATTCATAATAATAAAAGAAAACTTTAATATATAGTGTATAGGTAAATACAAAAAAAAAAAAAAAAAATCAAACAATAATAAACTTAATATTATCTTTCTATAAACTTGTACCGATTTTTTGTAAAGAACAATGTTGAATTCTTTGGATTGTTATTTATTTTTATATTGGAATTTTATAACAATTTGAATTTGTTTATGTTTCAGATTATTTGATATTATTATTCTATTTGATATCTATTAACTTATTTTTGGTGGACCAACAACTCTTAGCGGGGGAAGTGTCACATAATTAGGTGTCCTTCCCAATTCCTCTGAGTATGTAACCTTGTCACGCTTATCGTTTGAGCATCAAGCTTCAAGTTTGCAAATGCGCTCATACAAATAATGTTCTCCCTCCAACATTATCTTCTCAAGAAGATAGAGTTAGAGAGCACGAACTAGATCGTAAGTATTTATCGTAAGCCCAGTTTCTAAGATTTCCGGGTTCAGTTTTGAAAATTTGTGTCAAAATTTAACAAACATAAAAGAAGTTTAATTTAAATCTGAAGTTAATTTTTTTATTTATAATTTAATGGTTACAAGAGTAACAAGATTATATACATTGAGCGTTAAATACTGCTAGACCCGGGTAAAATTTATGCTCACATATATTATTTAGTGTGTCTTAAGAATTTTGTTGCCAAAAATTGGCAAGCTTATTTGTTTTTAGCCAACAGATTATCCAGATTCCTAAATTTTTTGCAAGTATTGAATTAATAAAGAAGCATCATTGGATTTTTTAAAATAGTTGCTTGCATTTTAGTGTCATGTAACTTCTTATTGAAGTGGTTGAGCTTTGTATTCGTTTTCATAATCTTGGTTTTTTCTTTTGTATTTATATCTTCTTTATAAACGATCTCTTTCTAGTAAGGCATTGCTTAGATCTGTGGTTATCGAATTATGCTCATTAAATCTTTTTTTTCTAAAGTACGTCGCGGATTTTACCATTCTATTAAAACAATCTCTAAAGATATTGTTGAAATAACAACTGTTCCCAGTTAAACTGTTCTATTTGCGTTACAATTCACAATCGCTAATATAATGATATCCGTTATTTGTATCAATGTTGACATCACCAATTATTACCAAAGTTTGCATTTTATATATTTTGTAAATTCTTTCACTTTATTCTTCAATAAAATCACTTTAGTGCAGGCGGTATGTATAAAGTAAACATTTGTTTGTCTCTTTGAATGGTTATTGTAATTGAAATCCATTAATTCTATAAAATGAGTTCTCGTTTTTTTAGTGTTGTATATGTTTCAGACAGCACTATTACATCAATTTTTGAACGAATTTATTAAAGTTTAACATAAAATTTATACAATTTGTTCTAGTAGACCGCATATATAAAAAGAAATAAGAAAATCCATTAATTTCCTTAATAAAGTACTTCATTTTTTTAAGGCATTCTAAATGCTTAGATTTAATTTTCACGAACTCATTTTCTTCGTTTGATTCTTTCATTGTGTTTGTCAATTTTTTGTTCTCAGGAGAGCCGGCAATAAACAGTAGGCCCTGCTCAGGAGTGTTAAAAATTCACAAAGTGAGAAACACAAATGAGTGCGAGAAGCTAGGCTTTGACCGACACCAGGCTGTCGCGGCACTTATTTATTTATTAATTTTTTTAAATAGTTGAATTTATTTCTACAACAGCATCTCAGTCAATTTTCCTGGAGAGAACATTTTTACACATTTCTTCGTACATTAATGTATTCTTGGTTTTCGGCTGTGTTTTTGGGCAATATATTATGCTTAAGTTTCCAAATTGATTCGCAAGCAAAATACTTGAAAAATAAAAAGAGATGGAAGCACATCTAATTAAAATAATAAAAATATTGATTCCGAAGAATTTTTCAGTGTTACTTTGGAAATAAAATCGGAGTACACAAAAAAAAGCTTCTGACTGCACAAGCGAAAACGCCATTATAAATCAGGCCGAGAGAATTTTTTAATGCTATTTAAACGTAGAGATTTCTCTCATGTTGCTTTCAATAATTTTCTTTTAAGGTTTTTCCTATTGCAATCACGATGTCACCTGCGTTCTCGTTAGGTTTTATTGGAAAGCATTTAATTTCTATAATTTTGTCTTCTGGTCAAGTATGTTTATTTTTTCCTTATAATGTAATAAATCTATCTGTTAGGGTGTGTAGGGTTTAACCTTTGTGTTGATAGACGTAGGCTAAGAAATAGAGATCTAAAAAATGCGGTTTAAAATAAAACACGTCTTCGGCTTAAAGTAACACCAAAAATAGATTACTTTATTTTATCGGAAACAACATCCATTTTTAACTTAAAAATATTATACAATACATTCGCATTACAATCACAGGCTTGCGTTACGTTTATTCGTTTACATTTAGGTTAAGTTGTTAAAACATTTAGTTTAGTTTAAGCTCAGTTTCAATAAAGTTATTAATTATTCAAAAATAAAATGATATTGTACATATATCCGAACATGCTCCCGCCCGGTGGACGATTTTCGTCCGATAGTGTCCTCAATTATGTATCTTACTGTACCAAATTGCAGTTGGAGTATGTTGTACTTCTTTTGACATAAGAGTTGTGTGTTGTAAGTGTGTGAGTGTGTCGACTATATTTATAATAATGAGACAAAATCGTGTATGTTAATAATATGCAGGTGACAAAGATTGCGACATGCCAATACGGCAACAAAGGGAGATGGAATGTATGTGATTTGCTTTGTTTTGCAAAAGTACAATAGTTTGTTCTGATCGTTGGCCAAAACTAGGTCAATTTATTGTCGCGAGTGTTGTTTTTGTTTTTTTCCCCTTGTTGCGTATGAGACGTCGACCTATTTCTTTAATATATTCTCGATATATTTATATAATATTTCATTGCAATTTTTTGAATTTAAAAAAAAATTCAACTATCTATATATATATATATATATATATATATAGTTTTTATTTTTACCCACAAAGCAAAATGCTTATCTGCAGGTGGTTGATAACATTGGATTTGTCTTTTAAAGATATAAAATTCTTTTAAATAAAGTTCATATTATAATATACTTATTGTTTAATTCTCAACGGACTCATCATGTACATAGAAAGGTTTTAATCTTCGTAAGAACGTTTTATTGATTCCGATCGTCCATTTTTGCTCGTTTTTGTCGCCAAAGTGAAACCGTATTTTGGATATAAATAACTTAATGTAATAAAATTGTTAATATAGGAACAGTAATATTTGAGTTCAAAATACAATAATGATATTGAAGTTTAAGCTATGTTAAAGTTTAAATTTAAATTAATTAAAATGCTCCACTTTTATTATATAAAAAATTACAAGGCAGAATGCCTTAACCTTTATTATTTCTCGGTACTTTAGAACTAACTTAACAATTAATGAATTTCTTATATTTATGGTCTAATTTACCTAACTCAGCTTCGCTTGTTGTTCGATGTTCATTGTTTGCATCAGCTAATTGGTCTGCATTTCATGTTATTGCGGTTCGCGCAATTCCTTGTAATTAGATTTCGCACGTGCTGGTTTTGTTTACCTCGTCTGCTGGTGTTAAGTCTTCCCCTCTTAAATGCGATTGTCCTCAATCGCTAAAAATATGGGAAGTTTTTGAATCTTTGCTGCAACATCTCAAGATATTGTGGTGGGATGACTCCATTGTTCTTTCCTCGGGATGCTTTTCGTAAATTTTGCAAATCTATTCTTATGGGATTTGGACGGTGACCTTGTTATTGTTTTGTTTAGGTAGAAGGCTATAGGCGGTGGCTATTGTGGCGAGTATTCCGAGACAGGAGATGAGCGAGTAGGTGGTTATTTGATGCGTTTTCTTCTCTGTTTGTAATAGTCGGATTTCATTGGTGTTATTAATGTGAAGATCTTTCATCATAATAATTCTCTGTACGTTTTTTCATTTGGACCTGTAATGCTCTAACCATTGACATTGCTCTGGAAATTAATGATCTTCCATTGATGGTTAAGGTGGTGTTGTGGAATTTTATAAGTTCCCTTGAGGTTGTGGGTAGTATGTTCGAATTGTAGGGTTCCATTGAACTGGTTTAGCAATATATTGCTTGTTGAAATCTCGTCTATGGTTGGAAAACCATATGCTGACTGTTGACGGTGCCTTGATTTTGATCATCGATTTGTATTTGAATTTATATTTTCTTTTATTCGTGAATTGTTGTATTTAATCATTTCAATTATGGATCTTGGGGTTGACTGTTGAGGGTTTGCGCGACCAACTGACACAGGTACAGTTACCGAGGGCGTAAGGCGACAATCTAAGATAGGCTCCTAGCACATTTCGGCCTGACTAGTGAGGAAGAGGGTATTCCGGGTGAAGAGGAAGAAGTCGACGAAAGAAGTCTGACATCCGCTGGCGAAATGTTAGAGCGCGGTTTGTCTGATTCACATCCTGTATCGTCATCAAGCGATATGGGAATGCGTAGCATGTTAACTCTTCGGGACATCGAGGATTCGCTTTCATCCTTCGATAGAGTTAGCCACCCTGATGTTAACACTTGGGTAGAGGATTTCGAAGACAATGCCGTTACTGTTGGGTGGAATGCTTTACAAAAATTTATCTACGGGAAACAACTGTTGAAGGGCGAAGTCAGTCAGGTATTCGCAATTGGGAAGCATTGAAGTCAGCATTGGTGAGAGAATTCGGCAGAAAGGTATCATCAGCCGAAGCACACAGGAAGCTAGCTAGCAGAAGAAAGCAGACGTCTGAGTCAGTAAGGGAGTACCTGTATGCACTGATGGAGATAGGACAGCCTATTCAGTTGTACAAGGAAATAATCTCATTGATTATTTCGTGTGCAGATTGCCGGACAGCGCAGAGCATAAAACTCTCCTTCATCAAGCCAGGAGCGTGGATGAATTAAAACGGAAGCTGTACGTGTGGGAAAAGATGCGTGGTTTCAATTTTCCTCCGCCAAGCTTGAGAGGGAGCCAAAGACATTCGCCACGTAGCCAGCCATCGGTTGACTCAAAGCCAACGGCTAGTCGGAAATGCTGTTTTAAATGCGGAGAAACTACGCATCTTGTGTGAGAATGTACGCAGGAGTCAATCAAATGTTTTCGGTGTGGACTACCAGGTCATCGGGCGAGTATGTGTAGAGAAGGGCAGACACCGAAACCAAAGATAAGAGCAGAACGCAGCCGTGTAACTACCACATCAACGGAGAACTAAGCTGAATCATGGCCAGAGGTAGGAATTAGTCTCGCGATTGGATCAAATCGAGTATTCAAGGATATTGGCATGAGTGGAGTCAAGTTATCAGCGTTGTTGGACACCAGCAGCGAAATCTGCCTTCTCCGACACGACAGTTTGGTGTCAATGGACTCCGTGACGTTAGATCAGAGTAAAAGAAATTTATTGATCATCGGGCAAGGACGAGTGACTACGCTGGGAAATTTCTGGGCAAATTTGCTGATGGACGGCAAAGAGTTGAAGTTCAATTTTCACGTAGTAAAGGAGAGAGATATGCAGTATTCGGCAGTTTTGAGTAACGACATCCTCAACGACGTTGATCTTGTAGTAACCACTGAAGGCGTTTTTTTTTTTTTTATAATACCACGCGCGCACCAAGGGGATATGAATACCCTATTTACTGGCTCTTCTCCAGGGCGCGGGTAAGTGGTTTAAAACTCAGGTATGTTTGGTTTCGATATGTTTCCCAGAGGTGGTTGTCAAACTGGACGGGACGAGCTAGTGCATCCTCAATCAGTTGGTCTTAGTACGTGCTAGTTGCTAGTTTGTTACATTTAGCCCAGTCAGCAACCACACCAACATCAGTGTTATGCCTTCATGTCAGAGTTGACGCCGACGGGATTTTCATATAACAACATACAAATTCTATGAAAAGACTTTTTCAGAGATACTCTGCTTGAGGAGTCTGTGCATATACCACTACACCACGGCCACCTACATTTAAAAGCAAAGGGAATTCGTCGCATACGGCCATTAAAGTTAAAGAAGTTCCGAGAGTTGCCGGAAGAGTAGTTGATGTTGGAAAGAAGGCCACGTGTGATATTGAAGTAGCTGGAAGTGTTGTTCAAGCTGTTGGAAGACCTGCTGAGATGGTCAAGGAGTTAGATGAACCGGAGGTTAGCACAAGTCACCCAACTAGTGCTGAGGTTGAGATGAAGGACCTGCTTTGTGAGTCCCAAGGTATTTGCTTGTCGGTGGATGAAGATCTGTCGGGGATGGAAGTTGAAGTCGAGCACTTGGATGTTGAAAAGCAGTCAGCTCTAATTGATATGATCAAGAAGTATGTACCGAAGAAGACCAAGGAGATACCAGTCTAAATGAAACTAATATTGACGGGCGAGATCCCAATCTACCAAGGCCCAAGACGATTGTCTTATGTGGATAAAGAAATTGTACGAGAGCAGAGCAAATGGCTAGCGGAAGGGATTGTGCAACCAAGTACGTTCGAGTACGTGTCAAAAATAGTACTAGTATCCAAGAATGACGGAACCAAGAGATTGTGCTGCGACAACAGAAAAGTAAACGCGAAAATAATAAGAGACAATTTCCCTATGGTCTTGATGGACGATGTATTGGAACGGTTGCAAGGTTCCAAGGTGTTCACGACGCTAGATTTGGAGAATGGCTTTTGCCATGTTCCAGTGGAAGAGAATCCAAGAAAGTACATGTCATTCGTGACGCCAAAAGGACAATATGAGTTCCTCTACATGCCATTTGGAATTTCCAACTCGCCTGCAGTGTTCGGAAGGTATGTTTTCGCAGTGTTCCGCGAACTAATAGAGTCAGGTATCCTGGTGTTGTACATGGACGACATAGTAAAACCATCCAGGGACGAAGAAGAAGAGATTGAAAACCTACGAACAGTCTCGAGAGTGGCAGCTGATAATGGGCTAAGGATTAAGTGGAAGAAGTGCCAATTCCTAAAGAGAAGGTGGATTTTCTTGGGTATGTCGTCGAAGACGGAGGTATTCTTCCTTCGGTGGAGAGGACAAGAGCAGTTGATATCTTTCCAGTACCGCGGGATAACAAAGCGCTTCAACGATTCCTAGGCCTGACCTCTTACTTTAGGAGATTTATATAGATTGATACACTCTTCTGGCTAAACCGTTATTGGACTTGCTGCGTAAGAGAAAGAACTTTGAGTGGGAAGTAGAAAGGGTAGCAGCGTTCCTGCAACCTAAAACAGCGCTCGTCAAAGCACCTGTTCTTAAGTTATTCAATCCGAAAGCTGAGACCGAGATCAATGCGGACGCAAGCAAATATGGATATGGAGCAGTACTATTGCAAAGAGATTGCGAAGATGAACAATTCCACCCAGTGTAGTACATGAGTCGAAAAACATCAACGACAGAGGAAAAATACCGTTTGTATGTGTTGGAGGTGTTGGCCATCATAGAAGCGCTCAAAAGGTGGGGAGTGTATGTGTTAGGAGTGAAGTTCAGGATAGCGACCGACTGCAATGCGTTCACTATGACGATGAGTAAGAAGGATTTACTATTCCTCCAAAATTTCCACTATGAAATCAAACATCGCTCTGGTACCAAGATGAGGCATGTGGATGCTTTAAGTCGGGTGTCTTTCCTCATGCTGGAAGATTCGCTCAGTCACCGCCAAAAGGAAGTTCAGCTGAAAGACAATTGGGTTAAGACAGTTCGAGAGATCCTAGAGACGCGTAAGTACCAGGACTTTTTCATCAAATCAGGAGTCCTGTGTAAAGATCCGGTTAACGAGAAGATTGTGGTACCAGCCGCAATGGAGAAAAGAGTCATCGACATGGCGCATCAACAGGGGCAGGAGAAGTCATCAACAGGTTGAACAAGTAAGCTGCGACAATTGGTTATCCCAGACGAATTATTACGGACAGAGGGGCAGCCCTTACTGCCAACGCATTTAAGGGCTATTGTGCGGAAGAAAATATTCAACATTCGCTAATAGCAACAGGTGTCCCGCGAGGTAATGGCCAGGTTGAAAGGATGCACAAGATTGCAATACCAATGTTGGTGAAGTTGTGCACGGGAAATCCGTGAAGCTATGAAAAGGAAGACTCTGAGTTAAGTGAGGGTGAATGTGATGTTATTAAAACTGTACAGGTTGTAGGTAGTCTGAATAAATTGGAGAGCGTACTAAAAGTAAATATAAGTGTGCGAAACGGAGAGGGTAGCTATCAAGATGTATTGGCTTACTGGGACACTGGAGCATCCTGTTGTGTTATTGGGGAACCGAACATCAAACGAATTCATCAAAAGCAAACACTGTTACCTTCATATGTGAAGCTTAATCCATTTTCCGGAGACCCGATTAGACCAATTGCTGAAACCATCTTAAAATATTAAAAGAACAACAAGCTGTAATAGGATGTTTTACAGGTTGTCAAGGGAGATCTTGAACCAAGTCTATCTGCCAATGTGTGTTAGTCTCTCAATCTAAAATTTTGGCATCATGAATCTCTAAAAGATCTACGATCTGAGCTTGATTCCATTTTTGAGGGTGATGGTAGAATGTCATCCAATGTTCGTTTTGAGATATGTAATGCCAGTTCAAAAAAAAAAACCGAGAATAATTCCATTAGCTATTAGGAAAATACTTAAACATGAATTAGACCAGCTCGAGACTAGGGGAATTATAGAAAAAGTTACACACCATACAGATTGGATGTCAAATATACCATAGTCATCCAACAAAAGAAGGATAAGAGTTTACGTATTTGTTTGGATTAACAATTCCCCAATCAGGCGTTTAAACGCCAAAAATATCAAATGCCTACAGTTGATGAAATACTCCCTAAGCTAGCTAATGCGGACATTTTTAGCATTCTGGATGCAAAGCAAGTATGGATATTACAACTTTCTGGACCCCTTTTAACGAATATAGATTCAGAGTATTGGTATTGGTATAAATGCATCAGCTGAAATATACCAGCAGAAACAATATGAAGTTGTTAGATAACTAGAAGGTGTGGAAACTATTGCTGATGATAAACTCGTTTATGGGAAAAGTGAAACTGATGAATTAGTACTAACTGATCATGACAAAAAGTTACGAAAACTGTTTGAAAAATTAGCAAATGAAAATGTGAAACTAAATAGAAAAAAATTAAACTTGTAGTAAAACAAGCAAAGTTTTATAGGCATGTGCTTACTATAGGTGAAATCAAAGCTGATGAAATAAAAGTTGATGCCATTATGAATATGAGCAGGCCATCAGATGTGCAAGAAACACATAAACTTTTAGGTATGATAACTTATCTGAGCAAATTTCTAGTTAATTTAACTAAAGTAACTGAAAATGTACGTGAAATTGTCAAGACAAACGTATTCCGATTAGATTAGAAAGAAGAAAGTGCATTTAGGAATTTTAAGACGTTGATTTCCAAAGCTCCTATACTTCGGTAGTATGATGCAACAAAAGATACTACAATACAAACTGATGCCTCTTAAGAACGATTAGGAGCTTTGATGCTGCAGGAAGGGCAACCAGTGATGTTCGCAAGTAAATCTTTGACACTTACTGAAAAAAACTACTCTCAATGTGCGTTTGAGCTCATCGCTATAGCCTATGCATGTATGCGATTTGGTCAGTTCATCAGTGGAAAAGAAAATGTCAAAATCCAGACTGATCACATTTTCTTAAGAGAAGTTTTTAAAAAAACCAATACATAAGTGCACCAAGCATATACAAAGACTCGGGTTGAAACTGCAAAATTATGACATTTTAATTGAATGTTATTCGGGTAAACATCTATTAATTGCAGATTTGCCATCACGATTGCCTACTCAAACAGACACTCAGATAGTGAATGAAGATGAGAAAGTTCTTAAGATTCACAAGTTCTTAAGACTTATTGAAGAAACTCCCCAAACTTGTCATGAGGATTTCGACGATAAGCAAATATCCGAACTAATTAAGGAAACAGAAAATGATATGACCTTGCAGAAGGTTATATAGGAAGTATGCAACGGTTGGTCATCCAAAGTAATTGATGATGATACAGGTCAGAGCTCTCTGTATAATCTGGAGTATTATTGAAAGGTGATCGATTTGTTATTCCAAGCACAATCAGAAATAAGTATATTGACTTGCTACACTATAGTCACGTTGGTATTTAAGCATGTATTCAAAAGGCGAGACAAACAGTATTTTGGCCGGAAATAACAAGAGACACTAAGAATGCTGTCAAATTTTACACCACTTGCATCATGAATTCAAATTTACAACAAAAGCTTCCAATGGCTACTCATGAAATTCCATCATTTTCATTTAAACGTATTTCGATGGACTTTTTTGAAGTACGATATAAAGTTAAAAGGAGGAATATATTAGTTACAGTTTGCCACTATTCCAATTTCTTTGACGTCAACTTCTTAGGATCTACCACTGCAAATGACGTCATTTTAGCATGCAAAATAAATTTTGCCAGATATGGGATTCCTCAAAAAGTAATCGCTGATGGAGCACATAACTTTAACAACAAACATTTTTTAAATTTCCTTACCAACAGAATATAACTTTCCTTACATAAACTCTTCTCCATATTATCCCCGTGGCAATGGAAAGGTAGAGTCTGCTGTAAAAATAGTAAAAATACTGATAACGAAATGTGAAAAATCAAATCAGTGTTTTTGGAGAGCGCAGTTGGAGTATCGTAATGCAGCAAATTACATTGGATATTCTTCATCGCAAAGAATGATGTCAAGGTCTCTAAGAACTAGCTTACCAGTCCTAACCAAAAACTTAATACAAAAGATTCCATCCAATGTAAAGGAGAAGATGGCAGAACGTCGAACTAGAAGTATGGAATATTATGACAAAACATTAAAACCACTTGTTGAATTACATGGACGAGGTGTAGCAGTAATGCTGAAGCCAAATGACGAGCGATATGCCAAAGGGGTAGTGCAGAATCAGGTATTCTATAGAAGTCAGTGGTTAAATATACATTCGTAATCGAAAACATCTAAAGCCCCATAAGAATGGAGACAGTTAATCAGCACTTAACACACGATATTGCAACATTGCTGAGAAGGATAACAAATTTGAAACAGATGAACCACCAACCGACATGGACCGAGAGGTATAAGAAACAAAGACAGATGGAAATTTTGAATGAAATCCGAAATGAAAAAGAAAATAAACAGTATTTTATCCAATGAACTAATTTTTTTTTTTCCAATGAATTTTAATACTTTGTCCAGTGAATTAACAAACAGTATTTTATCCAATGAAGAAAAAAAATTTTTTTCTTTTTCCTTAAAATGAAATTGGAAATATTTGCTTTAAAATTATGTTAAGAATATAACAAAACATTAAAAATGAAGTAAAAGATATTTAATTAAAAACAAAGAAATATTTATATTATAAAGTTTATTACTTAAAAAATAAATAAAACAAATCTATTTAAGTTAATGAATTAAATAATGAAAAGTAAATTTGAATTCCGCATTTATAAATTGCTAATTGAAAAAACAAAAAGATATTTAATTTAAAATTATATGATTATCATATATATATAAACACTTGAGAAAAAAAGATCTGGTCAAGTAAATAAATTAAAATTAAAAACAAACAAATAAGAAAGGCATGTTTTAATATTAATGTATGCTCATGCAAAGTCATGCTTAAAATAATGTACACCTATGTAAAGACAGGTTAATATACATATATACCAACATATGTATCAACATCATGTAATAAAACTTTAGAGCTGTCATTCTCCTTCTCTACTTCAACATGGTTTCATTTCAGTCTGCATCCACTATTGAATGACAAGTTTGACATTACAATTCAAGTTTTGATTTTGCCTAGTCTGACAGCATGGCTTCCAAGTCAGAAAATGGATAGGTCAGAATGGACACGCGTATCCGGACTTGAACTAGCCGATCCGCAGTTTAATCATCCAAATAAAATTGACATTCTATTGGGTAGTGACGTATAGCTAGATATAGTGCTTCAGACCATGATTAAGAGAGAAATCGGGACGCCTATTGCACGGAAAACGGTTTTTGGATTGGTTTTAATGGGTCCGGTCTGTGAGAGCAAACAAGCACCAGGTCGTTTTATACGAAGACAGAGAATGTAGAAGGAATGCTTCAAAGATTCTGTTAAATTGAACAAGACCCACAGAAGATGGTATACACCAACGAGGAAGACGATTGTGAGCCACACTTTTGCAAAACTCATTAATGTATGTCAGATGGAAGGTATAAGGTATCACTTTCGTTTAAGAATGTCATATAGCTCAGCATAAGCTAGGTTTTTACAGTTGGAGAGACGTTACAAAACAAACTCAAAAGTTGCAGAAAGGTATAAGCAAGGCTTGGTAGAGTATTTTGTACTGGACCAGATCGAAGAAGTGCCGGAATAACAATTAGCCAACACAAAGCAATGCTATTATTTGCCACATCAAGGAATCAAGTTCGACAACCAAACTAAGAATCGTTTTCGATGCATCCTGCCCTACTTCGAATGGATCATCCTTGAACGATTATTTACTGACTGGACTGGTTCGTGGACCGGAAATTACCATTTTTCTTAGTACAATTAACGCTCAACAGCAAATTCGATAGTCGGAGAAAAATTAAATTCCTGTATTATCATGCTATGAGTTGAGAAAAACTAAAGAGGGCAGATCGTGTACTGAAATTTGTGCGCTGAGGTTCGGGCACGCCGCAGCTAATTGCAATATGCAATTTAGATGCGTTAAGTGCGATAAGGACCACAAATATGGAGAATGTCGTGAGTCGTGCTTTCTCTAATTTTGTGGCACCTAATATATCCTTTGCCCAAATGGTATCTGGATCTGGTAAGGCTACAATAAGAGCAAAAACTACGCTTAAGGTAGCCGAAAAAGCTCCGGAAGCGGATCTGGATTTGAAAGCGATTCTTCTGTCCCTACATGGAAAAATCGATCATTTTCAGAAGCAATTAAATGAACAAGCACTCGATTTAACGTCATATATTCGACCCTGTTTGACAAGTCTGGCACGCTGAAATGATGTCTGCTATGTTGAATGAGGTTAATCTGAAGATTCTTACGTTAAACGTTAACTCACTAATCAGGATCGACAGAAGGGCCAACCTACAAAATCTGTTGTCAAGTTTGTGCCCAGATGTGCTTTTGACAAGGTTAACTAAGCTCAACCGAAACCATAAAATTGGCTACAGTGACTACAATATATACAGAAGAGACTGTCCACACTGGTATGGTGGGGTTGGTATCTTAATACGCAAAGTCATGTGCCATAGGGTCATATAATATACAATATAACGGGGATTTAATGAGGTTCAGGATGTTAGAAACTTGCATCGTATGCATTCTTTTTCATAGTCGAAGGCGAGTGTACATGGCGTCACTCTATGCACCTGAAGCACCTAATTACATTCAATTTATAACTGAGCTCGAAAGATTTTTTCGTTGCCCTCAGCTTCAATCGGAAGAGAATTATTATTTTTTGGCGGGAGATGTTAACGTCAGACATGCGGCATGGGGAAATAATTCGCCAAACCCTAGCAGAAACCAGTTATATTATTAGTGGGGTCAACATATTATTGAGTACAGATTTGAACTGTACGCGACGAATATCGCATCCTTCCCATCAGTCGGTTCTTTCATAGACTTAGCATTAATACTTGCAGTCACAATACAGATCTTAAATGAGCAAGCTTTGCTGAAGCAGTACGATCAAGTGCACTCATATAACTACCGTAAAGCACGGTGGTCGTCCTTCTCCAGAATCTTAGAGCGTAACTTTTGTACGTTTGAGTGGAATTGATCCCCCGACTAACAGAAATTTGACAAACGAAGAAATCGACCGTAATTTACTGACGATGCAATACGTTGTCAAACAAACTATGCAGCAGACCATTCCTCGGGTAGAATACTCTGATGAAAGCACGATCGAAAAGTACAGAACTCCAACAATCAACGCATTGTCTACACAAAAGTAGACTGCTCTCGAGGCTCAAGCAGCTGTACAGACAGTTTACTGACACAAACGACTCAAAAATAAGAACACTGATTAAAAACCTTAAACAATTAATTAGATAAAATTTCAATAAGTCCGTAAGTCTGTACTAGGGCAATAAGATTCGGTCTATAAAATCCAGTAGTCCGAATATGTTTCCGTAGATAAATAAATTATTCAGGCGGTAGGATCACAATAAGTTGACCAGGATGAGCATGCCGAAACCTTTGCTATATGTGATCAACGACATGCTTATGGAAAAGAAGTTCGTTGTTAAATGTAACAACGTCATTTCGAGCAAGATCTTTGACATTAAAAACGGCTTACAACAGGGGGCTGTGATTTCTCCGATAATGTTTAATATTTACACAAGTAATCTAGTAGGTTCCCTCAATCACGCCATAGCGTATGCAGACGATTTATTGGCGTACAGACCAGGTTCAAAAATCGAAGTTATCAAAACTCCTCTGCAGCGTGATTTTGCTCATACTAAGGCGTATTGCGACGATTGGAAATTGAAAATCAATATCCAGAAGTCGCAAACAATGTCGGTGAGAAGCGTAGTGAGATATATTGTTATCTGGATTGATAAGTATTTGTATTTTGACAAACATTTAGATGCTTGTCTTGTTGGGGCCAAGAGAGCATTAGCCCCGACAAGAGGGCTGTTTCATAGCAGTCAACTTGTCTCTAGGGTGAAAGTCATATGCTATATGGCCCTAATCAAGCCAGTCATCGTGTATGGTTGTCCCGTGTGTTTCAATGTAGAGCCGTATCAGATGGAAAGGTATCAAGTGTTTGAAAGGCAGTGTCTTAGGACCTGTCTCGGTTTGTATAGAACACCAGAATCAGAGTACAAAAAATATTATCCCAACAAAGTCCTTTACGATGGGGCCAATTTGAATAGGATTGACAATTTCCTGATTAAGGTGATCCGAAGACACATTACAAGGACAATGACTAACGACAATAGCCTGATCTTTGAAACTTATTATCCCAATGAAATATACCACAAGAACTCACTTCTATCGGGCTTTATCCCGCCAGAGGCTTTTCTCCATATTGATGCTAAAGGGTTAGTATAAATCAGGGATGGTATCCCGGTAATATACCACCGATACCGCGGTGCGAGGGACAGACGGCTCATCTATGACGGGTATGTTGCCAATGCTCAGAATCTCCTCCGTTTTAGTTCCGCGATTGCGGACAGGGATCGGGTCAATGCCGAGAAACAGTGCACTGAATTCTGGTGGCTTCTAGAAAAGGAGAGGGTTGGGTCGTTCTCCTAGGACGATACGTTACAAAGGCAACACATTCCTCTTAGTTGCAAATTAGGTTAAGTATAGTTAGGGGGATCTCGTGCCTCTGAGAATTGACCGATGTTTAATGGCATTGGCAAAATCTCGGTGATATTTGTACACGATGTTGACGAATGCCAGGCGCCTAAAATCGCAATTGGAATGGTGACCACCCATTGCGAGAGACTAAGAGTGCTCACCACCTCGATTATAGATAAGCTAGGTTAAGTAGCTTAGGTAGGTTAAGTAGAATAGGGCTATAGTTTTAAGTTTTACACAAAATTCGGTAGATATTTTCATATTATTGAATAGTTGATAGATAAAATTAACAGTTTTTAAAGTCGAAAGGCAAACTTTGAATATAATTATTAATTTTAAAGTGTTCTTTAAGAGCCAGTAATCATTTTTGTCTAGAATGTAAGTTAATAATGAAAGAAACAATAAAAATGAATTTAAAAGTAAAGTAAAAGTAACAAGCAAAGAGGAATGCGCAGTATAAAAAGCTTCATAGCAGCCTTTATATGTTTTTCTACGAAGGCAGTGCATATGGGAATTGTAATCGGCGCGCTTACACAATCGATTATCCGTATGTGCGTTCGTGTGTAAAATTTAAAATGCGGGACGCAAGTTTATGAAAAAAATATATATCTTTATAGTATTCAACACCAACTTACAACTAAACTCATTCTAGAGTACAGGTTCATTTTTATACCTTGGCGGACATGCATTGCTATGGAGTTTTACTTTTCGAAATTACTACCTTTTCAGCCACACGCTGGTCATTTAGATGGAGAGGTGTGGGAAAATGCTTAGCACAGCAAACATGTGCTGTACTTATGCTGCTTGAAGTTATTTGTTTCTATTTCATGGAATATTGTGATAACTCTTCCCCTCTAAGTTTATTTGACCTCACATGATTTTTAGAAATACGAAATATTGCAAATATAACAATAACTGTTATTCTTATGGTTGCCGTATTGGTCTTTTGGATGAAGATTCTCATTACTATTAGTATGACTAAAAGAACAAAAAAAAAAAAAAAGTGTAGTTAAGCCATTGTTGCAGGTTCTTTTCTGTTTTGATAATCTGTCTTGTGTTATTTATGTGGAGTGCTTTCATTAACTCTAGTGAAATAATTTCTTCTACTTCTACTTCCTGAAATGATGGTTGGATGAATGATTTAAGACCTTTGGCGCTTGTAATGATATAATATGAACTTCTGCTTGTTGATAACTATTAAGGCGTTGTGAAGTTGTACTAGATAGGTTCCGTTTAATGTGTGAGCTATGTTGTTGATCTTAATCTCTCCTTGTTAGTTATTCAGTAAAATGACTGCGGTTGGTAATTCTTTTATCGCTGGTATGTGGTGACTTTTTGTTGTTTTGCATGCTACCTCTTTCTGAGCTCTAGGCAGATGGCCGTTGTCTCTACAAAGCGTTACCAGGTACTGAGAGCATGGATACGCAGAGTAACCTAGTAAGTAGTATTCTAAAAATGAAAGTTAATATACATACGAGCCTTAATATAAAAAAAAACAGAACCTCCGTACGCAGGTCCTTGTTTTTGATATATAGGCGAATTTTTAAAAACCCAACTATCGAGAGATGAGCCAGGATATCGTAGGAATATGTTTATGAATTTTTTCTTCTCGTCACAAATATCTTGAAAGGTAAGAGTGGTGTTCCCTTTTCGATCAATATAGTCATCTTTGCAATGTTGTGGCGGATCTATGACTATATGAGTTCCATCAATACAACCTGATTTGATATATGATATTGCTCTAGAAAACCAGCTTTTATTCAGGAAAAATTCACTGGACTACTTCTTTTTTGTTCATTGGGCCGCTTGATGACGTCGGGGTCATGCTGTTAATGAACATAGTGGATCTGTTTATCATGTGACAAACCGTCCAAAGAGATAGACTGAACCGATGAGCTAAGTCGCAAAAACTGCAAGCGTCATGTCCAGCAAACCATAAAAACACTGCTAAATGCTGGGCAAAGACGTTAAAAAGCTTGTAATTGCTCAATTTGTCAATTTCAAACTTCCGCACTATCTGAATCATCAATCAATTAAAAAATTTCCTTTTCAGATTCGCTCGACGACTCAATCAATTCCATAGCAATGGTTAGTATTTTGTTGTATTCACTCATTTTCTTTTATATTTACTTTCTTGCAAGTTTCTCTCTCTTTGAGCGAATTTTCTGCCATATTTGAATTTTAAAAAGTAACCAAGCAGACCTAATGTGACGGTTAACAGAAATGACGGTTAATGGTTAATCGAGACTCTACTGTACATAAGTAATTTTGTTTTTGAATTTAAGTAACACTGCATAGCTCTAGGCGTACGAAAAGAAGTATTCGAGAGAAGAGAGCAGGGCAAAGAGAGACCGCGGATAAATTGACTTGCTGACTGACTCCATATTAGACCACGCGTATAACTTGGTAAGGAGTTGTGTGTTGTGCGAGTGAAAGTATGTTGACTATCTACATGTAAATGAGATAAAATCGTGTAAGTTAATAATATGGAACATTACATGTAGGTGAAAAGGATAGTGACATAACAATATGGGCAATTAAAGGGAGATGAAATGCGTGTATTTGCTTTGTTTTGCAAAAGTGCAATAGTTTGTTTAATTCGTTAACCAAAACGACGTCAATTTCGTCAATTTCGTCAATTTCGCGTCGCGTGTGCGGTTTTTATTTTTCTTATTTTTCCTTGTTTTTTTAGTTGTTACTTTTAATGTAAGACGTACCTGAGTGTATTTTATTTAAATCATTTTTGTCTGTTTTTTTTTCCAGTTTCCTCCAAAAATTCTATTTCGTTTATTTGGTTTGGAATTGTGTCTCCGGCACGAGTACAGAAACGTCTGTAAAATAAGTTTGACCGTGTGTATACATCGATATACACAGATTGCACAAACAGCGTGCAAGTGCAAAAAAAAAAAAAAAAATGGGAAATATGCCAAAGGCAAAAAGTTTATTATAATTATTTTCCCAACAAATTCACGCTACAATTTGAGGTGCTATTTCAAACGTACTATTTCCGCGTACACATCTTGATTGTGAATTGCGACCATGTGCGACGAAATTTTCGAAAACGGTTTAGTGTTTAATGATGGCCGAATTGCCTGTTAAAGTGGGTGTGGTTTGTGAATTCCATGAAATATTTGTTGCAATTTGCAAAACGTAAACAATTTATCTGCTGTAAGTTTTTTATAACTATTATTTAAATTATTATTTTTATATATATTTATTTATATAAAAATATATGTATAAATATATATATATATATATATGTATATATAAATATATATAAATATTTATATAATATAATATAATATTAAATGTTATTGTATTTTCGTGTTGTAAACTTTAGAATTCTTTAAAAATTGATACCTGTTAGGAGGTTGAAGTGTTGTGTTGTGTTTTTTATTATAATTATTATCAAGGGAACGATACAAGTTAATTTGTAGGGTCCGGGATTTTAATGCCGGGGTACTACTATGCCTATGTGGCGCGTTTTATCAACAGCACGCGGAGTACTGAGTTCCCATACGTACTTACCGCGCCCAACACTGCTTGATTTCGGTGATTTAGTGGGAACCGATGCTTTCAGTGCGGCGGGGCCGTTAACTGTTGTGTTTTTAAAGGATAACATTAAGTGGTACTCAACCTTCAAATAAGGTCGGGTTTTTTTATTCTCCAATTCTCGTCGGCATTTTGGAATTTCGGAACTTCACAACGTTGTCATGTATAAATGATTTTGTGCGATTGAGTGGATAACGTAGAAGGATACCAAACCTTCATATTCTGTCGGTTTTTTTGATTTTTCAATTCGAGTCGGCATTTTGAAATTTATGTATGCATGAATATGTACGAGGGCGGTCGCAGAAGTAGCCGGCCTGACCAAGACATGGCGGCAGATGATTGAAAATATCACTGTATTAAAAAAGTACGCAGTCTATAAAGCGCATGTTTCAAGTTCGAAAGCGCCACATTGTTTAGCATTTGTTTGGCAGCCATCAGTAGTGAACGTTGTCAGTGAATTTGTGAAAATGGAGAAAATTGGTCAGCATTATGTGATATATACTTTTATTTGAAAGGCCTCAGCCCAACCAATATAAAAGCTGAACTGGATTCTTCTCAGGGTGAGTTTGCTCCTTCGTTTACAACAGTAAAATTTTGGGTTCCTAAGTTTAAACGAGGCCGTATGAGCTGCCAAGACGACCAGAAATGGTGAAAAAAATTAACAAAGCGACATTGAATGATCGTCGACTGAAAGTGTCCGAGCTAGCAGACATTGTAGACATTTTAAAAAGTGCGGTACATCGCACATTATTTGAAAATTTGGACATGAGAAAGCTGTGTGCAAGATGGGTGCCGCGTTTGCTCACACTCGAGCAAAAACAGTGTCGTGAATTCAATGGCCAAAATTATTGAATTAAAGTTTAAACTGCTACCTCATGTACCCTATTCGCCAGATTTAGCCCCCTTTGAATTATTTTCTGTTCCCAAACTTGAAAAAATGGCTCAGTGGTCAAAGATTTTCCAACGATGAAGAAGTGATGTGAGCAGTTAATGGTTATTTTGAGGAGCAAGGCAGTTCTTATTATAAAAAGGGTATCGAACTTTCTGTTCATCGCTGGGATAAGTGTATAGAGCTGAAAATAAATAAAGTTTTTTCCCAAATTTTTGTGTTTTCTTTGTTAGGTCGGTCACTTCTGGGACCGCCATCGTATGTGTTGTGCGGTGTAGGTAAATCTAGGCTGAAACAAATTGTAATTATTTGTATTTTAACTAATTAATAAATCATGTCATGTTTTTCGTTTGCAATATTTGATGGCAAATAGAAAATTTTTCAGAGTGACCGTTTAAATTAACCGGTTTTGGTTCACACCGTAACCACTCAAGAAAGTCCGTCTTTCTTTCGATGAACCATGCGAGTCGGCATTGCAATGGCCGTAGTCTCTCATCTTTGATGAAAACTAAGTTTTCGCATCTTGTTTCTGGCTCCTGTTTCACCCACGTGGGCTATCGCATCCATGACAGATATTCTCCGTTCTATCTGCGCCAGAAGTAGTTGGTCATTGATTGAATTCTCTTCCATCGCTTAAGGTAACTTACCCTCTCCACGGCAGTGTCTCCTTTAAGAATTGCGAGTATTCTTTCGCCGATTAAGAAATGTGCTGTGGTTAATGTGTCAAAATCCCCGATGTTATCCGACATTGGGTACAAAAGCCTCGATGTACAACACCGTTGTTTTTTGGTCGTTTCTGACGACAAGCAGCTCCCATGCTTTGCTATAATTGCCAGAATACAATCCTAAATGGTGCAAAAAAAAAACGAGCAGCTTCACTTGTAAGAGAAGACTTTAAATAATAAAGTTTTTGAATTTTACCCAGTTTTTTATTTGTGTGGACCAAAGGCAAAAATACGTAATCTAAAGCCCGCCATATTGTGTACGAGCCTATGAATTGCGGAATTTGAATTTGAGGTAATGAAAGATCATTACAAGAGACGCTAAGTGAGCATTGTAGATAGCATTGACCAATTCACCTCGGTAAGTGAAATATATTTCTTGTAGCAGATTAAAAATTTCATTAAAATCTTGTTCCAGACCTACTTCAAAACTCCTCGCCGAATCCTTGCTTGATGATTAAGTGCGTTCTTGAAATTCATTTCCAGAACAAGAAGATCTGACAGATAGCTTGTTGTACGACGTGATGCTCCAGTCTTTTTGAAGTTGGAGTGGTCACAAAGAATCTGCTCCAAAACACCATTTTGATCCGCACCCGATGGGAATTTCGACATTTTAAATATTTTATTGTAAATTAATTAATCGATGTGTACGTATTTATTAGTATTAAATAGATGCAATTTTCATTTTTGATATTAATTTAATATCAGCAAGGTCGTAAGAACCTTTGGTCAGCTTTGCCCAGCTGGTGGCAGTTGAAGTTAAAATTGAAATTAATGGCTTTTGACACGGGGCGGGAAATGTGATTGATGCACAACCACCGAAAAAATCTTTAAAAAAAGAAAGACAAGGAACAAAACACCGACTGCGAGGGAATATATGGTATGTATGTACATATCGTCGTTTCAAACAGCGTATGTTCAAAATCTTAACTTTACAGTAGAGCCAAAACAAAAATTACCGAAATTTTGTTTTCTTATTTTTTTTTTTTTTTTATTCTTTAACTCAAAAAGTTCAACGAAACAAATTTAATCCATATTTCATAAAAATAACTAAATAAATAGATTCTCTTTAAAAAATACAGGTATGATTAATAACGAAAATTTTATTCAGTGCGAAAGGAATTTGTAATAATTCACAAACTCTAACGTGCGGATTACCGGAAGCGGTCCTTTACAGAGGGACACCAGATCTTTATATTTAACCACAGAAATCGTTTGTTGTTGACTGTTTGATACTTTTAACGGATTTATTTAACCCTGGTGACTACTTTTCCTATTCCTCTTTAACTATAGAGATCTAAAATTGAAGTCAAAATGACTTGCTTTAAAATGTAACCTCAGGATTGTTTTTATTAAATTCCCATTGGACCTTTTCTAGCCACGAAATTGAAAATCAAAATCAAAAATCAAAAAAGTCCTCTATTTCCATCTGGTGAATTTCTTCTTTTTTCTTTCTTCTAATGTTATGATTGGGTTAAGCTGCGAGGGCAAAATCTCCAATTTGGGAGATGGTTTGCCCGATTGCATTGTGAGCCGAATTCCCCTAGCTTTGTCCATGATTGGGCTCAAAAAACTGCAGAGTTACCCCTTCAATATTTGCTGTGTTATTAACAACATACATGAACATAGAGGCAACAATACTACTTTTATTTTGCTTGGTGCATCCATCGCAAAATAGATTTACCTTCTTGAATCCTTGACCATCATAATTTTTAATTACCATGTCTAAGCATGACGCTATTTCACTGGCACCCCGTTTACTTATATTGGGTTTTCCAATAGGGACTTGACAATTTTGAATTTAATTTGTTAACGCACTCCTTCACTAATCATCAAACTGTCACTGTAAATTTATTCAGTAAGCTCAACGTTTTCATCATGGTAAAGTACATTATAGAGCAACTTCTGAAAATTATAAAAATTTTCTACAGATATTCGGAGTCGCAAAATCATCTTCAATGACGAAGCTCATTTTTGGCTCAATGGGTTCGTCAATAAGCAAAATATGCGTTATTGGTCGGGTGCAAACCCACGTGTTCTTCATGAATCACCACTTTATCCACAAAAAATAACTGTTTGGTGCGGTTTGCATGCCGGCGGCGTTATTGGGCCATATTTTTTCGTCGATGATAACGATCGTCACGTTACTGTGAACAGTCTTATCGCACCATGATCACCGATTATTTTTGGCCCGAATTGAAAAATATGGACTTGGACAACATGTGGTTTCAACAGGATGGTGCCACAAGCCACGCAGCACAGGCTACAATCGATTTATTGAAGAGTAAGTATGGTGAGCGTGTTATCTCAAGACATGGGCCAGTCGATTGGCTGCCCCGTTCGTGCGATTTAACGCCGCTTGACTCGGCCGAAATGTGTGGCCGAGTCGTTGAAAATTGAGTCCAACGAATCGACCGCTGCAAACGTGCCCACGGTGGCCATATGAATTAAGTCGAGTTCCATTCATAAAGGTTTTGATTGTACTTCAAGCCAATAATAAAATTTTTGAAATATCTCAAATTTAAAAAAAAAAGTTGTCAAGTCGTTTTAAGAAAACCCTATACTTTCGTTCCACGTTAAACAGTTCCCAAGTCGTTACAGTAAAGTTGAACACCGACAATCGTCTTTTATAAAAAAAAAACTGCACTTTCATTTGTCTTTGGCAGGCAAATTACTTGATGTAGATCGAAAACTAAACGGGCATTAGTTTTGTCAATTTTCACTTCTTGTTTTAAGTTTTCTTTTATTTCTCAAACTTTTTGTTTCTCAGCTACATGTTTTTCATATTTTTCACAATTTTTCTTTTGTGCTTTCATCCCCTGTTGTGCATTGGTCCTTTTTAGGACAATGGAAGCTTAAATTTATTCTTTTAAATATTTTTCGATAGCTTTCAATGCTTTCAAAGTTGTTCGGATTTTATTCCTTGTAAATCTGGAACATTTTCTTAATATTTAAATCCTGGTGTAAATATTGGTTTATGTCAACTGACAATAATGAGATTCTATACGTGGAAATCAAGAAATATGACACTTCATCAAATCTTTTATTAAAAAATCGCGTGGAGCAACGAAGACTTGCCTGCCACCTCCCTCTCTGATTCTAGAACTCCAGTTGTTAGAACTTTTTCCAAGCTGTCCTAGTGGTTCTCCCACTGAAAATTGTTTACACACCAGCTCAGTTTTCCCAGCAACAGTTAAGCTATATGAATATGTTTTTTGTCTGCAAGAAATAGCTTCAGCAGTAGTTTGTCTTTTTTTATCGTCTTCTTTTCTCTGTTCTTCTGATATACTTTTGCATGATTTCTCTAGCTTCTCACAAGTATCTCCTTTGTTTTATTGATCGGGGTGCAACTATGTTCATAGATTTTTATTGGGTGTAAAGTAAACCAGTATTTCTCATTCTTTTCCGTGCCTTTTGTTTATTTTCCTTTTTTATAGATAAGGAAGATAAGGAGATAAGGAGATATGCGTTCCTACATACTTTCTCTGGACGGCTGGCTTCTTCTTTCATGGCTTTATTAATGATATGCTGTTCATCTTTTTGCTCGTTTTTCTTCTTACATTATTTAATTAACCTGCAGATCATCTTCCTGGTGTAAATTTTTCCTTTCACATATACACATAATTAATTTTTTTTTAAAGTCAGTTCTTCTTAAGAATCACTTTCAAATCTGGTGCCTACAATTCATAATATGATTTGTACATAGCAATAATCCAGAATTAATTGTTTCACCTTTGCTTCTACATTTGTTTTTTTCACAAATACCTTTGAATTTAGGGTCTTTATCACTGTCGTAGCAGAAATCACTAAAATCACTTTCATCACTTTCATCCATAATTGTTCTTTCTATGTCTTTAGTTGAGACAAGGTCTCAAAAATTGTCTTTTATAAAAATGTCTTTAAAAAAATTTTATTTCTATTTTATTAATCCTTGGAGAAATCCAATCTGACCTCTTACCACTGGTGGAGGGAAGTTAGTTGGGTGATTCAACAGCACTTCAATGTGAACTACCTTGAACTACCTTTGATCTATATTGCGTACTGGTATATACTACCAAGATCGTGGTAAAATTCGTATTGTTTATCTATTTGTGCATAGATGCACTTTTGAAATATTAACTTAAAGAATATGCACATCCAAATGATAGAGTGAGTTTTGTGAACCAAGAAGATGATATTGTATTATCTGAAAATGCATACCTGTGTAAACAAAGGCTGATTCAATATCGATGGCCTTTAAGAAATATATCTATTTCATAGATCGGTAAAGAGATGACGACTTATCATCTCTGAATATTGTGACTTATGTTTACTGTAGTCACTTAATGCGTTATGCTTGGGTGTGCGTGTGTGTGACGCATGTCGCTGCCGTAGCTATACATTACATTCAGTTACGGTAGTTCGTGATTATAATCACAGAAGTATTATGACTGGAGTCAAAAAAAAAAATCAAACACGATGTGGGGTATGTATAGATACGTCTGTTCGTGTGATCATAAATAACAATCGCTATATAATATACGCTAAATATCTCAAAAAGTAAATTTTTGAAGATATACCACTTCTTGTTTGGAACGATGGTATGTATGTTAGTCTCAAGATTTGTATCTATATATATATTTTTTGTGCACTTGTACTTGCACTTTAATGTTTAATGTTTTTAAATCTTTTTAAACTTTTAATGTTTAAATTTTTTTAATGTATTGTGTAGTATACTCGTAACATATATGTACTAAATGGTTTCATTAATTTTATTAATTATTAATGTACTTGCACTTTTAATTTTTTATTATTCTAACAAGTGTTTTTGGGTAGAATACTATCCGGCTCGTAAGGACCAAATTCTGGAGTGTGTAGGGTTTAATCTTTATGTTAATAGGTGTAGGGTAAAAAAATAGGGGTTGAAAAATGCGGTTTCAAATAAAACACGTCTTTTCGGCTTGAAGTAATAGCAAAGGGAGATTAATTTATTCTGTCGGAAATAACATCTATTTTTAACTTAAAAGTGTCATAAAATACATTCGTATTACAATCATAGGCTTACGTTACGTTTATTTGTTTACATTTAGGTTAAGTTGTAACATTTAGTTTAGTTTAAGCTTAGTTTTAATAAAGGTATTAATTATTCAAAAATAAAATGATATTGTATATTCGAACACCATCAATATGGTAAGTCTTTTTATTCGTTTTGTTTGTTGTATTCTTGTATTTTAGAATTTATTAAACTTTTAGTTCTCCATATTTTATTAGAGCGAAATTTAGTTTGTCATATCTGGAGCTTGTGAATTCCACTGCTTACGCATATTCCTTCAGCATTACCTTGATTGCCTTTATCTATGTATGCGTTTTCTGTTGGATATCAATGTCGCCGGGTAAAATTTAAGTTGCGGTGGTGGAATTTTTATTTTTCTGAGAATCGGTATGCACCGCTGCTTCTATCGCCAGAGTGAAGGCAAATGTTTCAGCGACTTCTTTTAGCGAATATCCTTATTGCTGACTGTAGCTTTGAATTTGCAATTCCCCAGAAGAATGCGTTCTTTGCCACTTCGTCAATAATTTCCTGGCCTGTGGTGAAGTCTAGTCACGTATGCTTGGAGCTGTTGCAGTGTTTCTCCTCGTTGTTAGATTCGGTTTTGCAATTGAACTTTCGTATGCTTTCTGCATGCAGCTGTCCCCAAAGCGTTTCTCGATAGCCTGTACAAAACCCATATAATCTTTTATCAATTATTTGGAGTATTACTGCTGCAGCACCGTGCAAGGCCATTGTCAGGGAAAAAGACTTTTTTTTTCTTATAATAAGCGTGCGCACCAAGAGGATATGTATACCCTTTTACTAGCTTTTCTCTAAGGCGCGGGCGGGTGGTGTAGTAGTTTGAAACTCAGGTGTGTTTGATTTCGATAATTTTCCTGGAGGTGGTTGTCTGTCCTCAACCAGTGGGACTTAGTACGTGCTAGTTGTTAGTTCGTTATATTTAGCCCAGCTAGCAACCACTCCAACATCAGTGTTTTGCCTTCATGTAAAGTTGACACCGATAGGATTTTCATATAACTACATACAAATTCTATGAAAAGAATTTTTCACAGAATTGCCTTGCACGGGATTCGAACCCGCGATCCTCTGCATGAGGAGTCTATGCATATACCACTACACCACGGCCACCCCACACCACTGCAATTGCGTTCGACCCATAATAGCTTTATTAGTACAATCACAAAAACACTGTTTTTATTTAGTTTTTATTTTTATTTTTATGTTTTTGTTTTTTATTTATCTTAACACACAATAAGTCCTATCCCACTTCTGACACTAATGTAAAATATTTATGTGGGTACAAATTATAGAAGATATTCCTTACAATGCAATCACTTTATCCAATTTACAATTCAACCGCTTATCTCAGCTTCTTTTACTTTTCTTTATCTTAATAGTAGTTCACATAAACCAATTTATCCAACCCGTAATTAACATTCAAACGAATATCATGGTAATAGTAAGAATTTGGCATTTATCAGTGTGAAGTTGTTAAATCGTCTAAAGTGAATATTGTTCTTTATAAATTACCCAAGATGTCAGAAATTAATAAGTACTGAACATTTTATATGACTCAGAAAATTGAATCTAAGATATAGTTTAATCAGAGTTTTTAAAAAATCTCAATAAAATACATTTTTGATTTTCTGATATATTGTAGTTTAATAACTGCACTTTAAGTGCGCTGACGCTCGATTTATGAGATATTTATTTTTAGGTTCAGAAACTCGACAAATAAAAAAAATTAATGCTGTTTACCAATACATTTTAAGTTATCATCGCTTAGAAGAGCCTCCTCAACTTATTAAAGAAAGCATAACAAGGTTTTTTTCTATGAGAGCCGAGTACGTTTTGGAAATCATGTAGTAGAAAATCAGAAATACTAAATAACAAGTATAAAAATTGGCTTAATAGCAATTTACCAACTGAAAACGTAGTAAAAGATTACTATCTCAATAGTGAAACATTGAGAATATCTTCAGACATCCATCCAAAACGCGGAAGACCTAGAACCAGCTTTAATGCTATTAATTTGGCTTCGAAAAAACTTTGCGTTTTAGACTTCAAACCTGGGACATGAATGAACTCGAATTTGCGGCTGAATGGTCATCTAATAAGACACATGATAAAGATGGTTCGTCTTCATTATCACCTTTTGACGCATTAGGCTTGTATATAGATCTTGGTTTATCATATCGCAAATATAATACATAGATTATGAGAAGTCATAAATTCGCTGCATCCTAACACATATCCAGTTTATTACAAGATAATGAAAGTAAGAGATAAATTAATACCTAATACCATTCGTAGTACCGAAACCATAGCAGAAGTTGATTTACAAGATTTATTACATAAAACTACTGAATCAATTGTAAAAATTGCAGAGGGGGAAGACATAGAATTTGCTCCAGATTCTTCTTTGAAATTTATGTTTTAGTGGGGTTTCGACGGCTCATCAGGTCATAGTACCTATAAACAGACGAATTTTTATTTTTAACTGCATTAGTTCCAATTCGATTAGTAGATATTAATACACAAGATGTATTAACGACATGATTTTTACAATGATTGACGGTGCCGTCTTTTACAAGTTGAGCGGAGTCAATTCCACTCATATGTAACATGTTACATATGTTGAGCAACTCCTAAACAGATGAATTTACCATCATTGTTTGACAGAATTCCTAATATAGTAACATTTAAATATGGATTGTCAACGCTTAATAACTGAAACAGATCGTTTGAATTCTTACTGCATGTTGCCTACAGGTTACCTTTGAAGTGTTGGCAAGTTCGAGGTGAGACACAAAAGAAACTATTAAACGAAAACAAACAAAGAATTAAAAAGGATTTTAAAGAAAAGATTGGCCTTATAGTCGATAAACCTAGACCCGGATACGGGTCAACTAATGATGGCAATACAGCCAGAACCTTTTTTAAAAAATATACGCTTTCTGGTGAAATAAATGGCATTGAGCAAAGTTTAATTGAAAAGTTTTTCCTTATCAGCAGAATAATTTCAAATGGATTTAAAATAAACATAGATAAACTTCAAGAACTTCTTAAGCAAAAAAATATCGAAACATAAGATATTAGTTCATTCAACCGAATTGATACAGTCTTTTAATTTGCTAATTGGCAATTGTCTGAAGATGCTTTAAAAGGAGGGCACAAAGATGCAAGAAAATTTAGGGAGAAGCATAGATGTAAGAGCTCGAGATCACACACTAATCATGATCTAATTATCATTATGCTATTTACTTCGGACCCTTTAATCTCAACCATCAGATCGGGAAATAAAAACAAAAAAGATATATTAGACCTTATTTTAAGACAATTTTTAGACTTGGAATAAAAATAAATCTGTAAAACATGGTATTTCATACCTTTTTGTATGTAATTTGTAATAAAAAAAATAATTTCCTAAAATTTAGAATTATGATAAATTCCTGTATAAACTCACTGCACTGTGCATCGAGAGAAAAAATCAATACAGCATCTGTTGTAAATAATCACAACTACAAGCATCAAACAATAAACGATGAACAACGCACAACTTAACATAAAATTTTTTGGGAACTAAGTAGTGCACTCCAAAGCGCACAACTTATTAAATTACTTGCACATGCCACGTAACTGAAAACCTTTAACGATTTGTTTCTTAGCCTACTTAAAGTATGTAAATAATGCAGAATAAACAAAATTGTAGTATTTAAGGCAAAACAAATTTTTAAAGATCAGTTCGTTGAAAAAATTGTGTTGGTCCTTCGAAGCCATAAGAAAGGAAAGCGTTGCCAGGACTACAAAAACTGATACATCCAAGTGAAACAAACATTTATTCTTTTAATATAGCGTCACCAGGGCTTCAAACATTGGTTAAACTACATACACAGACATAACTAAAACTTAACAACAAAAAAAGAAAAAGCGTTGCGTGTGAAATAAAATTATAAAATAAAAGTTACAAAAATATGGAGGAAGTAGATGTTTTTCTTATTGTCGCAAGACAAAAATCTCTTGCAATGGAACTGGAGAAAATACAAACAAATTTCGGAAAAGACAGTACATCTAGAAAGACAACTGGCTACGCTACATACTGGAAAGACTACAGAAACCCGAAAAAATCTGAACTGAATTCCAAACAAATGACCAAAAAATTAAAGAGGTGATTTAACCGGACACAAAAAGAGATACCGTTTAAGTGAAATCTGCCTGGAGTGAAAAATATTAAAAATACCAATATTCAAGGGTAAATATTTAGAATGGCAATCGTTTTCCTACGGCCTTACTACATTAATTCATAAGAAAGTTACTCGAGGCGTAAAAGAAAAAATGGAGCATCTTAAAACTCACTTAGAAGGCGAACCCCATCATACTGGAAACCATCCATCATCAAATATTCTAAGGCAAATCATAGACGGAAATAAAGAAGGGATTGCGGCTCTGAAAACCATAGGCTTAGACACCTCCTCATTGGGGCCAATCATTGTTCATCTTATATTGAAAACATTAAATCCAGAAAGCAGGAACTTGTTCGAGCAAATCAGTGAAAACCCAAACAAGTGAAAGCCCACTCCAGAAGCACTCTTTGAGTTTCTATAAGACGATACCGAGCGTTGGAAATATTGTCGTCATCAAAGCAGAAGACACCATGAGGGGAATCGAAACTTACAGCGCGCAACTGCCATCTTGGAACAGCAACTGAATGCGCATTCTGCAAAAGTGAACATGCTGTCTATAATTGCAATAAATTTTTGAGTTGCACCCCAAAAAAGCGTTTTAAAAAGGTAAAATCAGCAAAACTATGTGTGAAGTGTTTACGCCATGACAAACAGAGTACATGCCTCAGCAAGAGACTACGTAAACATTTTAATAAGAGGCATAATTCACTTTTGCACATGGAACATTTCGAAAAACTAAAACCTAATATAACACAATCAGAGCAACCACAAGTTAACCATGGCAATTAAGTGGCTCAATCGCTTAGACTATCTAAAGAAAGAGTGGAAACAAAATCTAAAATCTAAACAAAGAGGAAGGAAACAAAATACTGCTACGTCCACTTAGTTGTTTCTAGGTTATGCTAAACGCAGTAAGTAAAAACAAATGACAAGCCTACAAGCAATACGATTGAGCAATGAAAATCAGAAATTATCATTTGAAAAATCAAAAGTGACCTTCGTTTGACCTTAAAAATGTGTCTCAGGGTCAAACTCGTGGTCACCTTGTGACTTTCGTCAGAAACATTTTTCGCGATATCGCGTATTTTTCGAGTAATTTGGATGCCTCAAGTTACAAAACTCACCCTGTATATTCACTTGTTATTTCTTGCCATTTCAAGGCTTTGATGTAATGACATATTTTCGTAAGATTTTTTCTAAATGATTCCAAAGACGTTGTATTGGGTTAAGATCGTGGTGGGTGTTGGCGGGAAGTGGGGGACTATGTATCCACCACATCTTCATCATTTGTGTGACATGCTTGGGATCATTGTCCTGTTGGAAGAAATTATCTTTCGCGAATGTGAATAACAAGTATACATTTTAGTTTAGCCATACATTTAATGCCTTTTTCTTTGCAGATTTAACATTTGGAGTACAACAGTTCTGACAAAAGCGATCCAAGGGTGGAACCAACAAATGCCCACTAAACACTAAACCACTAAAGATTATATATACAATACATTAACTTTATATTTAAAATTAATATTTAGAGCCTTTTTGTTGATTTTCTGAAAAATTAAGATATAAAAAAATAGTTGCGCAAAAATGGACAGCAGTTTTTTTTTATAGATGCCTTACAGGAAGAAACTTGTTCCTAAAAGAGAGCTCCCTCATGTCCCTATTCCAAAATTGATAACAGGCGATGTTTTATATACGACAAAAGAATAAGTTCAAATTCCCAGGATGAAACTGCACAAACGTTGTCTAAGCCTGCATTAATGACACATTAAATTATGCTTTTTGTTTTGTGGCTGCTCTATCCTGGCCAGACATGATTCCACTCTCAGCTGTGATCTGTTAAACCGGGCAACTGAGGTAAAGCGACTAGAATTTAACAATAGGAAAGGCGTTGTTTTTCATCAGATAATGCCAGACCACACATATTTTTAATGACTAGGCAAATCCTGGGACAGCTTTGTTGGAAAGATAGATTCGCTGTATAGAGTGATGGCGTAATGCTTTTACCAGAAAAATGACAAAGGCTATCGATTAAGATGTGTTTGAAACAATGTGTTTGAATTTTGGTATAAAAACTATTGGAAAATGAATTGAGCGTCCCCACTCTGGACTTAATTACATTTTTGTATCTCGTTGTCATTATTATTACTTTATTTTATTTCTGGTAGTAGGTAATTTCATTGCTAATCGGTGAATTTCTATCAGGTTAAGGACTATCCGCAGCCATTGAAGCAAAAGGAATGTGCATTCATAGAGGATTATGTCAACCAAATGAGTTCACTATAATCTACATTGAAAATGGCAGGGTTCAATATACAAAGTTTAATCTTTGAAGATAACAAATGTAGTTCAAACGAAGCGGCTGTAGTTACAAAAAATAAAAAAAAATTCAAAAAAAATCATGTCTTTTTTATCCTAATTAGCTAAATTTAATAAACTGCCATCAGACTGGCATAATTATAGTGTCTGCACCATACATATGACAAAACATAAGTCGAATATTAAAAACATTCGTGAAAAGAGAAGTGATAGTGGTAAACAAGGATAAAATTTTCATTGATTGTGTCGACAACGTCAAATATTGTCTATTATACGATGGTAAGCAAAGTGATTTAAAAATTAACGATATTCATTATGTGCCAAATATTTGTGCGAATAATCAAATCAATCAGTTTTGTTTACGAAAGACGGGTGCAAAATATTTAACTCAAATTGGAAAATTAGCAAATGATTTATTTAAACTAGATGTTGCACATAATGTAAAATCTTTCATTGCTGAGGCAAAGAAAGAAGCAACTGTCACAACAAAACCGATTACATAACATTTCTAAAGAGAAAATAAAAAAATGGTTTGATTCTGAGAAACAGCGTATGCGACATATGCATAAGAGAAAAACAAAGTTGCTCTCCCTTTACTGATGAAGAATATCGTGGAAGGATTAACTCATAGTGATGTCTATGTCTATGAGTGTCCTTCGTCACTTTGTATCATTTATCGTTGAATTTTCGAAAAAAGTCTTCATATATCTATATAATCTACTGTTTATAGTTTTTTTTTTTGATTGACGCTGGCCTTTTAAGTCATTCTGGGCAGAAGCTGTAATGATGGTAGCATATATCGAATTCCAATCGAATTCCATGTAAAGGAACTGGTGAAGAGTCACCAGAAAAAATTTGGTCAAATAAAAACCTAATTTGTAAATGCTCAAAGTATTCTAATGTCGAGCGTTTGTTCACGTGCCTAGCTGTGAGACGAGAAAAATCAGGTAATTGATTTTGAATGGTAACACTTATTTCGTTGGATTATTCCGAAAATAATAAAGAAGGTTTTTGCAAATCAGAGGAGGATGAGCCTCTTGTTGACCTTCAGCCAATATGTGATCCGCAAATAACACCTTCAAACTTGAGTGCTTTTGTACTTTCCTCCTCGGTGATGTACAGACATGCAAAGAAACCGTTGTGAGTGAGAACGCTGACTTATGGAAGCGTACGATGAAAGAATTTGAATCGTATCAAAAAAATCACACTTGGGAGTTAAAGTGGTTACCCCGGAAAAATTCCCGTCAAATGTATGTGGGTATCAAATAAAAAAAAAAAGATAACCAGGGAAAAGTCATACGATGTACGTAAAGCGAAATTAAATTAAAACGATTATCTCAATTATATAATAATTGCATTTTTAGTTGTCGTGGGGTACACATCGCAAAAAATAAGCTCAAAGTTAAAATGAATTGTCCAATGTGTAAACAAAAGTAGATCGCAATTGCTGTGCAAAAATAAATGGTGATGACTGCAAGCACATTTTTTATTTAAATTGTATGAATATCACTAAAGATGATGCTGATTTTTACAAATCAAGTGGTAACGCCTATAGGTGCGATGAGTGTGCAGTTTTACGACGACGCTCTCTGCATGATCAAACGCCAGCAACGTCCAAAAAGCGCACCAACAACAATGCTCCATCCAACACACTAACAGACTCCCAAATAGGGAGTCATCTAACAGTGACGTCAATAGCGAGAGTAAATGTACTCTCCATGATATACACTAAACTGTCACAAAAACTCCCTTTCTCCAAGAATTGGCCAAATTGAGAGAAGAGAACGTTGAACTTAAAGCAAAAGTGCAAAATCTAGAGTCTAAACTAAATTGGCAATAACAAGGATTGCTTATGAACTCTATAGACATTGTTGGTGTCACAAATGTCAATGACACCAATGCAATTGAAAAGGCAAAACAAATTTTCAGTGATGCCCTATCTATAGATGTTGCTGACAGTAAAATTACTGGTTGTTATATTGAAAAATGCGCTCAAAATCTCAGCCTAAGCCAATCATCTGTGTTAAGTTCTCCAACCTTACAACGAAGCAATTTATCTCTCAAGTGGTTGACCTCTCCAGCGGGGATGTAAACAGAAGCAACAGCAAGAACAACAAAGAAAGCAGCACATTTGTCATCGACTCCCTTACTCGTTACACGCAAGCTCTTTTAATGAAGACGAAAAGGATAGCAAAGAAAAAAGGAGCACAATACATATGGTTTGGTAAAAATCAAATTTGATTAAGAAAAGAGGAGAGTAGAAGAGTTATCTTGATCAGATAATTAAGTTATATCTCACTCATTTGAGTTTGTTTTCTTTTTTATTCTTTTTTTATGTATATAGTATTATGAATTCTAAAAATGACTTAATTGATAACCCTTTTATCATTGTCCAATGCAAACCTCACTGTGGTGCTGTTCTAAGTAATAGATCTTATTTCAATGAAAAATTATTTATTGTTCATCAAAATATTAGAAGTCTGAGAGTCGCACATATTAACTCGTTTGCGTGTGGCCCGGATATTGTGTTCGTGTCTGAGATATGGATCTATGATGTTGAAGAAAATAATTACTTCCTGCCTAGTTTTAGTTTCTATGCTAAAACAAACGAAAATTACACAGCAGGTAGCGTTGACTGCTTTATAAAGAACACTTAAAATCATTGATGTTTCTCAAGCTGATTGTCCAAGTGCAGACGTTTTAATGGTGTCCATCGAAATAAATAATGAAATATTTGTTTTTTTATGTGTTTATAAATTGCAGATGTTTAATGTGACGATGTTTATTAATGATCTTTCTATTGTGTTAGATAGGGAGAAATGCAAAAAGTTTTTGGTGATTTTAATGTTGTTTGTCTAGATGATAGTTCTATGGTATCAAATTATCTTTCTGTGTTAGCTTCAAATTGCCTGACAAACTTCATCAATGTGCCTACTAGGCCTGCATTAGGTACTTGTTTAAACCATATTTATGGACGTTTTCGAAATGTTGCTTCTTTAGAGTGTGAATATTGCATTTTTGATTTTTTGATTACGGATCATTGCATAACCGGCGTCCTACTTAACGTAAAATGTAAAAACAATAGCCAAACTCAGAAATATTTCCAAGGCAAGCAATAATAAACTAAACTAAGCTTTGTAATAAGTTGTGTTTTGAGTCCTGGAACAATGTTTATAACTGTAGTGACGTATCGAATGCATATTTTAATTTCTTAACCACTCTCAAAAGCCATATTGTTGCAGTTCTCTGACTACAAGAAAATTTATTTATAAACTTGAACCTTGATTACCTAATTATCGGACTTAAATTCAGATCATATCTGAATAATAGATCACAGAGGGTAAAGTTGAATGAGATAAGAAGAGATGTGAAATTAATCAGGCTTGGGGTACCACAAGGTTCAATCCTGGGTGCCATTCTATTTTTAATCTATATCATCTCACTCTTCCACCTCAATCTAAAAGGCTTACCTACAGCTTTGCTGACGATGTTGGGTTATCGACATTGCTGACATTGCAGCAATGCAATGTACATACTATAAGACAATGGTTCGATGAACACAAACTTGTAATAAGTCCTAAGACTAAATTAATGTTCTCTAAATTATCTCCGTCCATTAATCCAAGACCGGATGTGTATTTTCATGCACCGAATTGCAAAAAAATTAAATTGTATCAATGTAAATGTGCAACCAGTGTGTTTGGTCAATTATTTTGTACTAGTGAAAATTGTAGTGCTGATTGTTCTTTAATAGAGAATGTAGACGAATTTTTGTACCTAATACATGACTCTAACTGGACTCTTATATGAAATTTTCATCTCACGCTACTGCACTACAGAAGTACTTTATCTCCACACTTTGGCTATTCTATTACATCCGTAATAATATGTTCAACTAAGATACTAACCACAATTTATTATGGACTTTTTAATTCCAAGCTGCAATACGGTATAAATTGCTGGGGAGGTAACTTTCAAAACAAAATTCAGCCATTGCTAGTCTTGCAAAAGAGTGTTGTATGAAAGATTTGTCGTAAATCTGGTAGGCATCCTAGTTTTGCTTTGTTTTGTCTTTAAGGGATTCTTCCTGTTCGTCACGTATGCTGTTTTAAGGTTCTAAAAGCATTCTTTATGAAGTCTGGTAACCAAAACTTTCGTATAATCTCAAACTATAACCTACGTAATAACTCGTTAATATGTTACAAGTGCCAAACTATCGAACCGCATATAGAAATTCTTATTCAGTTATATGTATTCGTTTATTATTATTATTATCAAGGGAACGATTAAAATTAATTTGTAGGGTCCGGGACTTAACGCCGGGGTACTATGCCCATGTGGCGCATTTTGTCAACAGCACGCGGAGTACTGAGTTCCCATGTGGTCCTCCACCTACGTACTTACCGCGCCCAACACTGCTTGATTTCGGTGATCTAGTGGGAATCGATGCTTTCAGTGTGGCTAGGCCGTTATATTCGTTTATTTAATGTCCTCTCGGAAGAAATCAGATGTATTCACATGTCCAAATGTTTTCTAAAGCGCGTAAAAAATTGACTGTTTTCTCAAGATTATTATAGTTTTATTTTACTTCTAATATTTTGATCTAACTTTAGTTTCAACTTTTGTTATTAGTATATTGATTACATAAATTTTGTATCCTTTATGAAGTGATAACAAATTGATATCATATTAAATGAATTAAATAGCTGAAAATTGTTTCTTTTTTCTTACTTTACTTTGTAATTCTTAACGTACTGAATTTTTATATGGATTTTTATATTATATTTATTAGCGTTTAAGAGAAATAAATAACATGTATACATATATCCATATATACAAAAATACATACATACATACATACATACATGTTTATGTATGGTATTATGGTATATGTAATATACATATGGATTAATGTGTTTAGCCGGTAAAACTATTGTACATTCCTATTCTATAGATAACACTATAACGAAAATAAAAAAAAGTGAAATATGTGAAAAATTTCTATCCTTTTATGAGAACAACTTACTTTACTTATTCTTACTATTCATAACACAAACTGACCTGGCCGCTCGTGTTTTTGGCGGTACAAATGGTTCTGGGTCTTACTTCCTAAACTGGATTTCTTGTTTTTAAATTTAAAATAAACAATATACACAGTAAACAAAATTTGTGTTTTATAAGTCCATTTAATATAATAGAAAATTGACTAGTTCTTTTTTTTTTTTTAAATATGGGTTTGATTGGACACATTTAGCTTAAAATGGAAAAAAAAATGAATAACACAGCAAATGATAATTAACATAACTTATATGAATTTTTAAATTTCAAAAAATTATTTACGGTCAACTATTTCAATTTTAAAATACCTATTTGAGTGCCGTTATCGTTTGAACAATTTTGTACGATTGGAGTACGATCAGGAGTCTTCGACGGTTCTGGCAGTCTATTTACATAAAAAACGTGACGCTGCGAAATTTGTGTTGAGGAACTTGAATTTTCTATAGAGAATCATTGGAAAAATACATTTTCAATGTTTTTGTGCCATTAATTTCATTACTTAGGCATCATTTCCAAATTCTTTGCTCAGTTTTTGCATACAAAAATTTCCGAGAAGAAAAAAATCGATGTAAACACAACGCTACACCTTTTACAAATGTCACGTTGTAAAGCTAAAATTTGGCGGTTTTGTCTTGAATGTTAACGAAATCAAATCGGCCTAATGAAAGCAGCATACATAATACGTATATAAATACAACGAACTTTTCGTTAGCGAAGCAAATAAAAAAAGAGAAGACTTTGCTGACAAACAAAAAACCAAAGGATTTGACTTGTATGATTTTTTTTCAAATAAGTCAAAATTGAGCATTTATGGATCAAATAGGCCTTCGAAAGCATAAAGACAACCAAATGAAACTTTTATTCCAAATACGCAAGGACACATGTCAACCAAATGAGTTCACTATAATCTACATTGAAAATGGCAGGGTTCAATATACAAAGTTTAATCTTTGAAGATAACAAATGTAGTTCAAACGAAGCGGCTGTAGTTACAAAAAATAAAAAAAAATTCAAAAAAAATCATGTCTTTTTTATCCTAATTAGCTAAATTTAATAAACTGCCATCAGACTGGCATAATTATAGTGTCTGCACCATACATATGACAAAACATAAGTCGAATATTAAAAACATTCGTGAAAAGAGAAGTGATAGTGGTAAACAAGGATAAAATTTTCATTGATTGTGTCGACAACGTCAAATATTGTCTATTATACGATGGTAAGCAAAGTGATTTAAAAATTAACGATATTCATTATGTGCCAAATATTTGTGCGAATAATCAAATCAATCAGTTTTGTTTACGAAAGACGGGTGCAAAATATTTAACTCAAATTGGAAAATTAGCAAATGATTTATTTAAACTAGATGTTGCACATAATGTAAAATCTTTCATTGCTGAGGCAAAGAAAGAAGCAACTGTCACAACAAAACCGATTACATAACATTTCTAAAGAGAAAATAAAAAAATGGTTTGATTCTGAGAAACAGCGTATGCGACATATGCATAAGAGAAAAACAAAGTTGCTCTCCCTTTACTGATGAAGAATATCGTGGAAGGATTAACTCATAGTGATGTCTATGTCTATGAGTGTCCTTCGTCACTTTGTATCATTTATCGTTGAATTTTCGAAAAAAGTCTTCATATATCTATATAATCTACTGTTTATAGTTTTTTTTTTTGATTGACGCTGGCCTTTTAAGTCATTCTGGGCAGAAGCTGTAATGATGGTAGCATATATCGAATTCCAATCGAATTCCATGTAAAGGAACTGGTGAAGAGTCACCAGAAAAAATTTGGTCAAATAAAAACCTAATTTGTAAATGCTCAAAGTATTCTAATGTCGAGCGTTTGTTCACGTGCCTAGCTGTGAGACGAGAAAAATCAGGTAATTGATTTTGAATGGTAACACTTATTTCGTTGGATTATTCCGAAAATAATAAAGAAGGTTTTTGCAAATCAGAGGAGGATGAGCCTCTTGTTGACCTTCAGCCAATATGTGATCCGCAAATAACACCTTCAAACTTGAGTGCTTTTGTACTTTCCTCCTCGGTGATGTACAGACATGCAAAGAAACCGTTGTGAGTGAGAACGCTGACTTATGGAAGCGTACGATGAAAGAATTTGAATCGTATCAAAAAAATCACACTTGGGAGTTAAAGTGGTTACCCCGGAAAAATTCCCGTCAAATGTATGTGGGTATCAAATAAAAAAAAAAAGATAACCAGGGAAAAGTCATACGATGTACGTAAAGCGAAATTAAATTAAAACGATTATCTCAATTATATAATAATTGCATTTTTAGTTGTCGTGGGGTACACATCGCAAAAAATAAGCTCAAAGTTAAAATGAATTGTCCAATGTGTAAACAAAAGTAGATCGCAATTGCTGTGCAAAAATAAATGGTGATGACTGCAAGCACATTTTTTATTTAAATTGTATGAATATCACTAAAGATGATGCTGATTTTTACAAATCAAGTGGTAACGCCTATAGGTGCGATGAGTGTGCAGTTTTACGACGACGCTCTCTGCATGATCAAACGCCAGCAACGTCCAAAAAGCGCACCAACAACAATGCTCCATCCAACACACTAACAGACTCCCAAATAGGGAGTCATCTAACAGTGACGTCAATAGCGAGAGTAAATGTACTCTCCATGATATACACTAAACTGTCACAAAAACTCCCTTTCTCCAAGAATTGGCCAAATTGAGAGAAGAGAACGTTGAACTTAAAGCAAAAGTGCAAAATCTAGAGTCTAAACTAAATTGGCAATAACAAGGATTGCTTATGAACTCTATAGACATTGTTGGTGTCACAAATGTCAATGACACCAATGCAATTGAAAAGGCAAAACAAATTTTCAGTGATGCCCTATCTATAGATGTTGCTGACAGTAAAATTACTGGTTGTTATATTGAAAAATGCGCTCAAAATCTCAGCCTAAGCCAATCATCTGTGTTAAGTTCTCCAACCTTACAACGAAGCAATTTATCTCTCAAGTGGTTGACCTCTCCAGCGGGGATGTAAACAGAAGCAACAGCAAGAACAACAAAGAAAGCAGCACATTTGTCATCGACTCCCTTACTCGTTACACGCAAGCTCTTTTAATGAAGACGAAAAGGATAGCAAAGAAAAAAGGAGCACAATACATATGGTTTGGTAAAAATCAAATTTGATTAAGAAAAGAGGAGAGTAGAAGAGTTATCTTGATCAGATAATTAAGTTATATCTCACTCATTTGAGTTTGTTTTCTTTTTTATTCTTTTTTTATGTATATAGTATTATGAATTCTAAAAATGACTTAATTGATAACCCTTTTATCATTGTCCAATGCAAACCTCACTGTGGTGCTGTTCTAAGTAATAGATCTTATTTCAATGAAAAATTATTTATTGTTCATCAAAATATTAGAAGTCTGAGAGTCGCACATATTAACTCGTTTGCGTGTGGCCCGGATATTGTGTTCGTGTCTGAGATATGGATCTATGATGTTGAAGAAAATAATTACTTCCTGCCTAGTTTTAGTTTCTATGCTAAAACAAACGAAAATTACACAGCAGGTAGCGTTGACTGCTTTATAAAGAACACTTAAAATCATTGATGTTTCTCAAGCTGATTGTCCAAGTGCAGACGTTTTAATGGTGTCCATCGAAATAAATAATGAAATATTTGTTTTTTTATGTGTTTATAAATTGCAGATGTTTAATGTGACGATGTTTATTAATGATCTTTCTATTGTGTTAGATAGGGAGAAATGCAAAAAGTTTTTGGTGATTTTAATGTTGTTTGTCTAGATGATAGTTCTATGGTATCAAATTATCTTTCTGTGTTAGCTTCAAATTGCCTGACAAACTTCATCAATGTGCCTACTAGGCCTGCATTAGGTACTTGTTTAAACCATATTTATGGACGTTTTCGAAATGTTGCTTCTTTAGAGTGTGAATATTGCATTTTTGATTTTTTGATTACGGATCATTGCATAACCGGCGTCCTACTTAACGTAAAATGTAAAAACAATAGCCAAACTCAGAAATATTTCCAAGGCAAGCAATAATAAACTAAACTAAGCTTTGTAATAAGTTGTGTTTTGAGTCCTGGAACAATGTTTATAACTGTAGTGACGTATCGAATGCATATTTTAATTTCTTAACCACTCTCAAAAGCCATATTGTTGCAGTTCTCTGACTACAAGAAAATTTATTTATAAACTTGAACCTTGATTACCTAATTATCGGACTTAAATTCAGATCATATCTGAATAATAGATCACAGAGGGTAAAGTTGAATGAGATAAGAAGAGATGTGAAATTAATCAGGCTTGGGGTACCACAAGGTTCAATCCTGGGTGCCATTCTATTTTTAATCTATATCATCTCACTCTTCCACCTCAATCTAAAAGGCTTACCTACAGCTTTGCTGACGATGTTGGGTTATCGACATTGCTGACATTGCAGCAATGCAATGTACATACTATAAGACAATGGTTCGATGAACACAAACTTGTAATAAGTCCTAAGACTAAATTAATGTTCTCTAAATTATCTCCGTCCATTAATCCAAGACCGGATGTGTATTTTCATGCACCGAATTGCAAAAAAATTAAATTGTATCAATGTAAATGTGCAACCAGTGTGTTTGGTCAATTATTTTGTACTAGTGAAAATTGTAGTGCTGATTGTTCTTTAATAGAGAATGTAGACGAATTTTTGTACCTAATACATGACTCTAACTGGACTCTTATATGAAATTTTCATCTCACGCTACTGCACTACAGAAGTACTTTATCTCCACACTTTGGCTATTCTATTACATCCGTAATAATATGTTCAACTAAGATACTAACCACAATTTATTATGGACTTTTTAATTCCAAGCTGCAATACGGTATAAATTGCTGGGGAGGTAACTTTCAAAACAAAATTCAGCCATTGCTAGTCTTGCAAAAGAGTGTTGTATGAAAGATTTGTCGTAAATCTGGTAGGCATCCTAGTTTTGCTTTGTTTTGTCTTTAAGGGATTCTTCCTGTTCGTCACGTATGCTGTTTTAAGGTTCTAAAAGCATTCTTTATGAAGTCTGGTAACCAAAACTTTCGTATAATCTCAAACTATAACCTACGTAATAACTCGTTAATATGTTACAAGTGCCAAACTATCGAACCGCATATAGAAATTCTTATTCAGTTATATGTATTCGTTTATTATTATTATTATCAAGGGAACGATTAAAATTAATTTGTAGGGTCCGGGACTTAACGCCGGGGTACTATGCCCATGTGGCGCATTTTGTCAACAGCACGCGGAGTACTGAGTTCCCATGTGGTCCTCCACCTACGTACTTACCGCGCCCAACACTGCTTGATTTCGGTGATCTAGTGGGAATCGATGCTTTCAGTGTGGCTAGGCCGTTATATTCGTTTATTTAATGTCCTCTCGGAAGAAATCAGATGTATTCACATGTCCAAATGTTTTCTAAAGCGCGTAAAAAATTGACTGTTTTCTCAAGATTATTATAGTTTTATTTTACTTCTAATATTTTGATCTAACTTTAGTTTCAACTTTTGTTATTAGTATATTGATTACATAAATTTTGTATCCTTTATGAAGTGATAACAAATTGATATCATATTAAATGAATTAAATAGCTGAAAATTGTTTCTTTTTTCTTACTTTACTTTGTAATTCTTAACGTACTGAATTTTTATATGGATTTTTATATTATATTTATTAGCGTTTAAGAGAAATAAATAACATGTATACATATATCCATATATACAAAAATACATACATACATACATACATACATGTTTATGTATGGTATTATGGTATATGTAATATACATATGGATTAATGTGTTTAGCCGGTAAAACTATTGTACATTCCTATTCTATAGATAACACTATAACGAAAATAAAAAAAAGTGAAATATGTGAAAAATTTCTATCCTTTTATGAGAACAACTTACTTTACTTATTCTTACTATTCATAACACAAACTGACCTGGCCGCTCGTGTTTTTGGCGGTACAAATGGTTCTGGGTCTTACTTCCTAAACTGGATTTCTTGTTTTTAAATTTAAAATAAACAATATACACAGTAAACAAAATTTGTGTTTTATAAGTCCATTTAATATAATAGAAAATTGACTAGTTCTTTTTTTTTTTTTAAATATGGGTTTGATTGGACACATTTAGCTTAAAATGGAAAAAAAAATGAATAACACAGCAAATGATAATTAACATAACTTATATGAATTTTTAAATTTCAAAAAATTATTTACGGTCAACTATTTCAATTTTAAAATACCTATTTGAGTGCCGTTATCGTTTGAACAATTTTGTACGATTGGAGTACGATCAGGAGTCTTCGACGGTTCTGGCAGTCTATTTACATAAAAAACGTGACGCTGCGAAATTTGTGTTGAGGAACTTGAATTTTCTATAGAGAATCATTGGAAAAATACATTTTCAATGTTTTTGTACCATTAATTTCATTACTTAGGCATCATTTCCAAATTCTTTGCTCAGTTTTTGCATACAAAAATTTCCGAGAAGAAAAAAATCGATGTAAACACAACGCTACACCTTTTACAAATGTCACGTTGTAAAGCTAAAATTTGGCGGTTTTGTCTTGAATGTTAACGAAATCAAATCGGCCTAATGAAAGCAGCATACATAATACGTATATAAATACAACGAACTTTTCGTTAGCGAAGCAAATAAAAAAAGAGAAGACTTTGCTGACAAACAAAAAACCAAAGGATTTGACTTGTATGATTTTTTTTCAAATAAGTCAAAATTGAGCATTTATGGATCAAATAGGCCTTCGAAAGCATAAAGACAACCAAATGAAACTTTTATTCCAAATACGCAAGGACACATGCAATCATAGGCTTACGTTACTTTTATTTGTTTACCGTTTAGGTTAAGTTGTTACATTTAGTTTAGTTTAAGCTTAGTTTAAAGAAAGTTATTAATTAAACAATAAAGTGATGTTGTATATCCGAACATGCTCCCGCCCGATGGATGATTTTCGTTCTCAAGTGCACCCAATTATGTACCTTAATGTAACCAATTGCAGTCGGAGTATGTTGTACTTCTTTTGACATACTAGAGCGCCCGGCACTTCGTGCAGTGTGACTTAGAAACACTGCACATCTAAAAGAAAATAATTTTATAAATAAGAAAATTTCATAAAATAACTCAAAAGCAATGAAATTTTCATTTCACGGCAAAAAAGTAGGTCTGTTTGCTAACTTGAAAAATCGTACAAATTTGTACAAATTCGTACGTTTCACAAATTCCTGTTTGTTTACTCCAAAAAAATGCAACAAAGAGAGCTGATGAGAGAGATAAACATTTCCCCTCAATTGAAAAAGTTGCAATTTTCTGCCACATAAATTTTTGTGGGTAAGCAACAGCAAGCAGCTGTTCTGCGAAAGAATTTATTTCTTGTGATTTTTGTTTTATTAATTTTGTGCGGAGAATGGATCAAAAACCACGTGGAACTTATTTGATGGAAGAGAAAACTGTTTGGCTAGATGCGCCCCCAAAACTTTTATTGGCGCTCCTAGAAGAGTACCAAGGCAACGTGGGAAAGAGCTTAAAATCAGTTAATTCTTGTAGTTTTAAATCTACCATAAGTAATTGATTTTTCTAAATAGTGAAATGAACAAGGTTTTTTTGAAGATAAGAGGTGCTTTCCCCGAATACACTATTGGCAATGAGAAAATTCAAGAGTTGTCCCGAGAAGAAATGGTGGAGACGGCCGGAATGAGCTCGGTGACTACAATTAATGAAAGTGCACTGTCCACATCTTCATTATCACAAGCTTCCAACTTAGAAAAAAAAATATTTTTTTGTAAATACATACCTATAATTCAGTATTTATGTTTCTTTTCATGTTTTAAAAGATTATTCTTCCAGTCAAATGTTAAAATACGGGACGGAAGTTCAGGAAAAAAATAAATATCTTTATAGTATTTAACACCAACTTACAACTAAACTCATTCTAGAGTACCGGTTCATTTTTATACCTTGGCGGACATGCATTGCTTCGGAATTTTACTTTTCGGAATTACTACCTTTTCAGCCACGCGCTGGCCATTTAGATGGAAAGGTGTGGGAAATTTCTTAGCACAGCAAACATGCGCTGTACTTATGCTGCTTAAAGTTATTTGTTTCTATTTCGTGGAATATTGTGTTAACTCTTCCCCTCTAAGTTTATTTGACCTCACATGATTTTTAGAAATACGAAATATTGCAAATAATACTTTGATGACACCGTTTTGGTGTCTGGGTTATGATTGGTTATTGCCTGTTGGGGTGTAACTGTTATTCTTATGGTTTGCCGTATTGGTCTTTTGGGTGAAGATTCTGATAACTATTTGTATGCCTAAAAGAACAATAAAAAATGTGTAGTTAAGCCATTGGTGTAGGTTCTTTTCTGAATCTGTCTCGTGTTATTTATGTGGAGTTCTTTCATTAACTCTAGTGAAAGAATTTCTTCTATTTCAACTTCGGATATGAACTTCTGCTTGTTGATAACTATTGAGGCGTTGCGACGTTGTACTAGATAGGTTGCGTTTAATGTGTGAGCTATGTTGTTGATCTCAATCTCTCCTTGGTAGTTATTCAGTAAAATGACTCCGGTTGTTAATTCTTCTATCGCTGGTATGTAGTGATCATTTGTTGTTTTGCATGCCACCTCTTTCTGAGCTCTAGGCAGGTGATCGTTGTCTCTATAAAGCGTTACCAGGTGCTGAGAGCATGGATAGGCAGAGTCACCTAGTAAGTAGTATTCTGAAAATGAAAGTTTATATTAAATTATATACACATACATACGAGCCTAAATATAAAAAAACAGAACCTCCGTACGCAGGTCCTTGTTTTTGAGCCAGGATATCCTACGAATATGTTTATGAATTTTTTCTTCTCGTCACAGATAGCTTGGAAGGTAAGAATGGTGTTCCCTTTTCGGTAAATATAGTCATCTTTGCAATGTTGTGGCGGATCTATGACTATATGAGTTTCATCAATACAACCTAATTTGGAAAGAGTGATTTATACAAAATGATATTGAGTCTATAACTTAATTCGTGCTAAGAGATGGCGTAACTTGTATTATTCCATTGTTATTATTCCATTGGAACATGCGTTGGAAATCTACTGTCACTGTACGTCATTTCAGTATATGTCATTCATTTGAAGCGTAAACAACAATTATTATTATTATTATTTTTTTGTTTTTGCGGGGAGTTCTTCTTCATTACTTTAATATGAAGAAAACTGCTGCGGAAAGTCATCGTATTTTGGTGGAAGTTTATGGTGAACATGCGCTAGCTGAGCGAACGTCCTGGTAAGCCAAAAAAGTTTGAGGATGAAGAACTGGAAGCATTACTCTATGAAGATTGTTGCCAAACACAAGAAGAGCTCGCAGAATCTTTGGGTGCCACTCAATCAGCCATTTCAAAACGTTTAAAAGCAGCTGGATATATTCAAAAGCAAGGAAATTGGGTTCCACATGAACTCAAGCCGAGAGACGTCGAAAGGCGGTTTTGCATGTCCGAAATGGAACGCCACAAAAGGACGTCATTTTTGCATCGGATTGTTACTGGTGATGAAAAATGGATCCATTACGAAAACCCCAAGCGCAAAAAATCATATGTGAAACCCGGCCAACCAGCCAAATAAACGGCAAAGCCGAATATGCATGGCGCTAAGGTAATGCTCTGTATTTGGTGGGATCAGATGGGTGTGCTGTATTATGAGCTGCTAAAACCGGATGAAACCATCAATGGACAACTCTACCGAACACAATTAATCCATTTGAAGAGAGCAGTAGCCGAAAAACGCCCGGAATATGCGACCAGACACGAGGCAATAATTTCCCATCATGACAACGCTCGGCCCCACGTTGCTATTCCGGTTAAGAACTATTTGGAAAACAGTGGATGGGAAGTCTTACCCCACCAGTCTTATAGCCCAGACCTTGTCCCTTCTGACTACCATTTTTTCCGGTGAATGCAGAACGCCCTCACTTAAATACGGTTCACATCAGAGCAGAATATCAAAAATTGGCTTGAGCGAATTTTCTGCCATATTTGAATTTTGACAGCTTCTACCCATTTTACCACAAAAAGTAACCAAACAGACCTAATGTGACGGTTAACAGAAATGACGGTTAATGGTTAATCGAGACTCTACTGTACATAAGTAATTTTGTTTTTGAATTTAAGTAACACTGCATAGCTCTAGGCGTAGAAAAAGAAGAAATCGTGAGAAGAGAGCAGGGCAAAGAGAGACCGCGGATAAATTGACTTGCTGACTGACTCCATATCAGACCACGCGTATAACTTGGTAAAGAGTTTTGTGTTGTGCGAGTGAAAGTGTGCTGACTATCTACATGTAAATGAGATAAAATCTTGTAAGTTAATAATATGGAACATTACATGTAGGTGAAAAGGATAGTGACATAACAACATGGGCAATAAAGGGAGATGAAATGCGTGTATTTGCTTTGTTTTGCAAAAGTGCAATAGTTTGTTTAATTCGTTAACCAAAACGTAGTCAATTTAGTCAATTGTCAATTTCGCGTCGCGAGTGCGGTTTTTATTTTTCTTATTTTTCCTTGTTTTTTTGGTTGTTACTTTTAATGTAAGCGGTACCTGAGTGTATTTTATTTAAATCCTTTTTGTCTGTTTTTTTTTTTTTTTTTCAGTTTCCTCCAAAAATTCTATTTCGTTTATTTGGTTTGGAATTGTGTCTCCGGCACGAGTACACAAACGTTTGTAAAATAAGTTTGACCGTGTGTATACATCGATATATACAAATTGCACAAACAGCGTGCAAGTGCAAAAAAAAAAAACAAAATGGGAAATATGCCAAAGGCAAAAAGTTTATTATAATTATTTTCCCAACAAGTTCGTGCTACAATTTGTGGTGCTATTTCAAATGTACTATTATGTTTTTATGTAAAGCCATGAATCCCCATTCAATTGAATTGTTGTTGCAATTTGCACAAACTTTAACAATTCACTCTGCTGTAAGTTTTTATTTACTTGATTTTTTATTTTTATTATTTTACGATTAATGTATATTATATTTATATTTTATCTATTGTAAATGAGTTTAAGATTAATTGTTTTTTATTACTTTTTACTATTATATCGAATGCTATTTTTAAATTATTTAGAAAATTATCAGAAATTTAAATTAATAAATTATTTTTAAAAGTGAAGAAATGTTTTTGGTTTTGTATGTGAATTTATTATTTATTTATTTTAATTGTGGTTCTTGTACATTTTGTGTTGTGTCGTTTAAAATGTCTTGTTTTTCGGTTGAATTATTTGATGGCCAATAGCAAATTTTTCCGAGTGACCGTTTAAGTTCCCTGGTTTTGGTTCGTACTGTCACCACTCGGACAAGTCCGTCTTTCCCAGGATGTGTGTCGATGATTCGTCCGAGTCGCCATTGCAATGGTGGCAGCCTCTCATCATCGATGACAACTAAGTCTCATCAAGCCGTCTTGATTCCGGCTTCCGTCATGTCCACTTCGGGCGCTGTTTCATCTTGGACATATGTCCTTCACTCAACTTGCGCACGATGTAGTTGGTAATTTGGAAAGAGTGATTTATACAAAATGATATTGAGTCTATAACTTAACTCGTGCTAAGAGATGGCGTAACTTGTATTATTCCATTGTTATTATTCCATTGGAACATGCGTTGGAAATCTACTGTCACTGTACGTCATTTCAGTATATGTCATTCATTTGAAGCGTAAACAACAATTATTATTATTATTATTTTTTTGTTTTTGCGGGGAGTTCTTCTTCATTACTTTAATATGAAGAAAACTGCTGCGGAAAGTCATCGTATTTTGGTGGAAGTTTATGGTGAACATGCGCTAGCTGAGCGAACGTCCTGGTAAGCCAAAAAAGTTTGAGGATGAAGAACTGGAAGCATTACTCTATGAAGATTGTTGCCAAACACAAGAAGAGCTCGCAGAATCTTTGGGTGCCACTCAATCAGCCATTTCAAAACGTTTAAAAGCAGCTGGATATATTCAAAAGCAAGGAAATTGGGTTCCACATGAACTCAAGCCGAGAGACGTCGAAAGGCGGTTTTGCATGTCCGAAATGGAACGCCACAAAAGGACGTCATTTTTGCATCGGATTGTTACTGGTGATGAAAAATGGATCCATTACGAAAACCCCAAGCGCAAAAAATCATATGTGAAACCCGGCCAACCAGCCAAATAAACGGCAAAGCCGAATATGCATGGCGCTAAGGTAATGCTCTGTATTTGGTGGGATCAGATGGGTGTGCTGTATTATGAGCTGCTAAAACCGGATGAAACCATCAATGGACAACTCTACCGAACACAATTAATCCATTTGAAGAGAGCAGTAGCCGAAAAACGCCCGGAATATGCGACCAGACACGAGGCAATAATTTCCCATCATGACAACGCTCGGCCCCACGTTGCTATTCCGGTTAAGAACTATTTGGAAAACAGTGGATGGGAAGTCTTACCCCACCAGTCTTATAGCCCAGACCTTGTCCCTTCTGACTACCATTTTTTCCGGTGAATGCAGAACGCCCTCACTTAAATACGGTTCACATCAGAGCAGAATATCAAAAATTGGCTTGAGCGAATTTTCTGCCATATTTGAATTTTGACAGCTTCTACCCATTTTACCACAAAAAGTAACCAAACAGACCTAATGTGACGGTTAACAGAAATGACGGTTAATGGTTAATCGAGACTCTACTGTACATAAGTAATTTTGTTTTTGAATTTAAGTAACACTGCATAGCTCTAGGCGTAGAAAAAGAAGAAATCGTGAGAAGAGAGCAGGGCAAAGAGAGACCGCGGATAAATTGACTTGCTGACTGACTCCATATCAGACCACGCGTATAACTTGGTAAAGAGTTTTGTGTTGTGCGAGTGAAAGTGTGCTGACTATCTACATGTAAATGAGATAAAATCATGTAAGTTAATAATATGGAACATTACATGTAGGTGAAAAGGATAGTGACATAACAACATGGGCAATAAAGGGAGATGAAATGCGTGTATTTGCTTTGTTTTGCAAAAGTGCAATAGTTTGTTTAATTCGTTAACCAAAACGTAGTCAATTTAGTCAATTGTCAATTTCGCGTCGCGAGTGCGGTTTTTATTTTTCTTATTTTTCCTTGTTTTTTTGGTTGTTACTTTTAATGTAAGCGGTACCTGAGTGTATTTTATTTAAATCCTTTTTGTCTGTTTTTTTTTTTTTTTCAGTTTCCTCCAAAAATTCTATTTCGTTTATTTGGTTTGGAATTGTGTCTCCGGCACGAGTACACAAACGTTTGTAAAATAAGTTTGACCGTGTGTATACATCGATATATACAAATTGCACAAACAGCGTGCAAGTGCAAAAAAAAAAAAACAAAATGGGAAATATGCCAAAGGCAAAAAGTTTATTATAATTATTTTCCCAACAAGTTCGTGCTACAATTTGTGGTGCTATTTCAAATGTACTATTATGTTTTTATGTAAAGCCATGAATCCCCATTCAATTGAATTGTTGTTGCAATTTGCACAAACTTTAACAATTCACTCTGCTGTAAGTTTTTATTTACTTGATTTTTTATTTTTATTATTTTACGATTAATGTATATTATATTTATATTTTATCTATTGTAAATGAGTTTAAGATTAATTGTTTTTTATTACTTTTTACTATTATATCGAATGCTATTTTTAAATTATTTAGAAAATTATCAGAAATTTAAATTAATAAATTATTTTTAAAAGTGAAGAAATGTTTTTGGTTTTGTATGTGAATTTATTATTTATTTATTTTAATTGTGGTTCTTGTACATTTTGTGTTGTGTCGTTTAAAATGTCTTGTTTTTCGGTTGAATTATTTGATGGCCAATAGCAAATTTTTCCGAGTGACCGTTTAAGTTCCCTGGTTTTGGTTCGTACTGTCACCACTCGGACAAGTCCGTCTTTCCCAGGATGTGTGTCGATGATTCGTCCGAGTCGCCATTGCAATGGTGGCAGCCTCTCATCATCGATGACAACTAAGTCTCATCAAGCCGTCTTGATTCCGGCTTCCGTCATGTCCACTTCGGGCGCTGTTTCATCTTGGACATATGTCCTTCACTCAACTTGCGCACGATGTAGTTGGTAATTTGGAAAGAGTGATTTATACAAAATGATATTGAGTCTATAACTTAACACGTGCTAAGAGATGGCGTAACTTGTATTATTCCATTGTTATTATTCCATTGGAACATGCGTTGGAAATCTACTGTCACTGTACGTCATTTCAGTATATGTCATTCATTTGAAGCGTAAACAACAATTATTATTATTATTATTTTTTTGTTTTTGCGGGGAGTTCTTCTTCATTACTTTAATATGAAGAAAACTGCTGCGGAAAGTCATCGTATTTTGGTGGAAGTTTATGGTGAACATGCGCTAGCTGAGCGAACGTCCTGGTAAGCCAAAAAAGTTTGAGGATGAAGAACTGGAAGCATTACTCTATGAAGATTGTTGCCAAACACAAGAAGAGCTCGCAGAATCTTTGGGTGCCACTCAATCAGCCATTTCAAAACGTTTAAAAGCAGCTGGATATATTCAAAAGCAAGGAAATTGGGTTCCACATGAACTCAAGCCGAGAGACGTCGAAAGGCGGTTTTGCATGTCCGAAATGGAACGCCACAAAAGGACGTCATTTTTGCATCGGATTGTTACTGGTGATGAAAAATGGATCCATTACGAAAACCCCAAGCGCAAAAAATCATATGTGAAACCCGGCCAACCAGCCAAATAAACGGCAAAGCCGAATATGCATGGCGCTAAGGTAATGCTCTGTATTTGGTGGGATCAGATGGGTGTGCTGTATTATGAGCTGCTAAAACCGGATGAAACCATCAATGGACAACTCTACCGAACACAATTAATCCATTTGAAGAGAGCAGTAGCCGAAAAACGCCCGGAATATGCGACCAGACACGAGGCAATAATTTCCCATCATGACAACGCTCGGCCCCACGTTGCTATTCCGGTTAAGAACTATTTGGAAAACAGTGGATGGGAAGTCTTACCCCACCAGTCTTATAGCCCAGACCTTGTCCCTTCTGACTACCATTTTTTCCGGTGAATGCAGAACGCCCTCACTTAAATACGGTTCACATCAGAGCAGAATATCAAAAATTGGCTTGAGCGAATTTTCTGCCATATTTGAATTTTGACAGCTTCTACCCATTTTACCACAAAAAGTAACCAAACAGACCTAATGTGACGGTTAACAGAAATGACGGTTAATGGTTAATCGAGACTCTACTGTACATAAGTAATTTTGTTTTTGAATTTAAGTAACACTGCATAGCTCTAGGCGTAGAAAAAGAAGAAATCGTGAGAAGAGAGCAGGGCAAAGAGAGACCGCGGATAAATTGACTTGCTGACTGACTCCATATCAGACCACGCGTATAACTTGGTAAAGAGTTTTGTGTTGTGCGAGTGAAAGTGTGCTGACTATCTACATGTAAATGAGATAAAATCTTGTAAGTTAATAATATGGAACATTACATGTAGGTGAAAAGGATAGTGACATAACAACATGGGCAATAAAGGGAGATGAAATGCGTGTATTTGCTTTGTTTTGCAAAAGTGCAATAGTTTGTTTAATTCGTTAACCAAAACGTAGTCAATTTAGTCAATTGTCAATTTCGCGTCGCGAGTGTGGTTTTTATTTTTCTTATTTTTCCTTGTTTTTTTGGTTGTTACTTTTAATGTAAGCGGTACCTGAGTGTATTTTATTTAAATCCTTTTTGTCTGTTTTTTTTTTTTTTTTCAGTTTCCTCCAAAAATTCTATTTCGTTTATTTGGTTTGGAATTGTGTCTCCGGCACGAGTACACAAACGTTTGTAAAATAAGTTTGACCGTGTGTATACATCGATATATACAAATTGCACAAACAGCGTGCAAGTGCAAAAAAAAAAAAACAAAATGGGAAATATGCCAAAGGCAAAAAGTTTATTATAATTATTTTCCCAACAAGTTCGTGCTACAATTTGTGGTGCTATTTCAAATGTACTATTATGTTTTTATGTAAAGCCATGAATCCCCATTCAATTGAATTGTTGTTGCAATTTGCACAAACTTTAACAATTCACTCTGCTGTAAGTTTTTATTTACTTGATTTTTTATTTTTATTATTTTACGATTAATGTATATTATATTTATATTTTATCTATTGTAAATGAGTTTAAGATTAACTGTTTTTTATTACTTTTTACTATTATATCGAATGCTATTTTTAAATTATTTAGAAAATTATCAGAAATTTAAATTAATAAATTATTTTTAAAAGTGAAGAAATGTTTTTGGTTTTGTATGTGAATTTATTATTTATTTATTTTAATTGTGGTTCTTGTACATTTTGTGTTGTGTCGTTTAAAATGTCTTGTTTTTCGGTTGAATTATTTGATGGCCAATAGCAAATTTTTCCGAGTGACCGTTTAAGTTCCCTGGTTTTGGTTCGTACTGTCACCACTCGGACAAGTCCGTCTTTCCCAGGATGTGTGTCGATGATTCGTCCGAGTCGCCATTGCAATGGTGGCAGCCTCTCATCATCGATGACAACTAAGTCTCATCAAGCCGTCTTGATTCCGGCTTCCGTCATGTCCACTTCGGGCGCTGTTTCATCTTGGACATATGTCCTTCACTCAACTTGCGCACGATGTAGTTGGTAATTTGGAAAGAGTGATTTATACAAAATGATATTGAGTCTATAACTTAACTCGTGCTAAGAGATGGCGTAACTTGTATTATTCCATTGTTATTATTCCATTGGAACATGCGTTGGAAATCTACTGTCACTGTACGTCATTTCAGTATATGTCATTCATTTGAAGCGTAAACAACAATTATTATTATTATTATTTTTTTGTTTTTGCGGGGAGTTCTTCTTCATTACTTTAATATGAAGAAAACTGCTGCGGAAAGTCATCGTATTTTGGTGGAAGTTTATGGTGAACATGCGCTAGCTGAGCGAACGTCCTGGTAAGCCAAAAAAGTTTGAGGATGAAGAACTGGAAGCATTACTCTATGAAGATTGTTGCCAAACACAAGAAGAGCTCGCAGAATCTTTGGGTGCCACTCAATCAGCCATTTCAAAACGTTTAAAAGCAGCTGGATATATTCAAAAGCAAGGAAATTGGGTTCCACATGAACTCAAGCCGAGAGACGTCGAAAGGCGGTTTTGCATGTCCGAAATGGAACGCCACAAAAGGACGTCATTTTTGCATCGGATTGTTACTGGTGATGAAAAATGGATCCATTACGAAAACCCCAAGCGCAAAAAATCATATGTGAAACCCGGCCAACCAGCCAAATAAACGGCAAAGCCGAATATGCATGGCGCTAAGGTAATGCTCTGTATTTGGTGGGATCAGATGGGTGTGCTGTATTATGAGCTGCTAAAACCGGATGAAACCATCAATGGACAACTCTACCGAACACAATTAATCCATTTGAAGAGAGCAGTAGCCGAAAAACGCCCGGAATATGCGACCAGACACGAGGCAATAATTTCCCATCATGACAACGCTCGGCCCCACGTTGCTATTCCGGTTAAGAACTATTTGGAAAACAGTGGATGGGAAGTCTTACCCCACCAGTCTTATAGCCCAGACCTTGTCCCTTCTGACTACCATTTTTTCCGGTGAATGCAGAACGCCCTCACTTAAATACGGTTCACATCAGAGCAGAATATCAAAAATTGGCTTGAGCGAATTTTCTGCCATATTTGAATTTTGACAGCTTCTACCCATTTTACCACAAAAAGTAACCAAACAGACCTAATGTGACGGTTAACAGAAATGACGGTTAATGGTTAATCGAGACTCTACTGTACATAAGTAATTTTGTTTTTGAATTTAAGTAACACTGCATAGCTCTAGGCGTAGAAAAAGAAGAAATCGTGAGAAGAGAGCAGGGCAAAGAGAGACCGCGGATAAATTGACTTGCTGACTGACTCCATATCAGACCACGCGTATAACTTGGTAAAGAGTTTTGTGTTGTGCGAGTGAAAGTGTGCTGACTATCTACATGTAAATGAGATAAAATCATGTAAGTTAATAATATGGAACATTACATGTAGGTGAAAAGGATAGTGACATAACAACATGGGCAATAAAGGGAGATGAAATGCGTGTATTTGCTTTGTTTTGCAAAAGTGCAATAGTTTGTTTAATTCGTTAACCAAAACGTAGTCAATTTAGTCAATTGTCAATTTCGCGTCGCGAGTGCGGTTTTTATTTTTCTTATTTTTCCTTGTTTTTTTGGTTGTTACTTTTAATGTAAGCGGTACCTGAGTGTATTTTATTTAAATCCTTTTTGTCTGTTTTTTTTTTTTTTTCAGTTTCCTCCAAAAATTCTATTTCGTTTATTTGGTTTGGAATTGTGTCTCCGGCACGAGTACACAAACGTTTGTAAAATAAGTTTGACCGTGTGTATACATCGATATATACAAATTGCACAAACAGCGTGCAAGTGCAAAAAAAAAAAAACAAAATGGGAAATATGCCAAAGGCAAAAAGTTTATTATAATTATTTTCCCAACAAGTTCGTGCTACAATTTGTGGTGCTATTTCAAATGTACTATTATGTTTTTATGTAAAGCCATGAATCCCCATTCAATTGAATTGTTGTTGCAATTTGCACAAACTTTAACAATTCACTCTGCTGTAAGTTTTTATTTACTTGATTTTTTATTTTTATTATTTTACGATTAATGTATATTATATTTATATTTTATCTATTGTAAATGAGTTTAAGATTAATTGTTTTTTATTACTTTTTACTATTATATCGAATGCTATTTTTAAATTATTTAGAAAATTATCAGAAATTTAAATTAATAAATTATTTTTAAAAGTGAAGAAATGTTTTTGGTTTTGTATGTGAATTTATTATTTATTTATTTTAATTGTGGTTCTTGTACATTTTGTGTTGTGTCGTTTAAAATGTCTTGTTTTTCGGTTGAATTATTTGATGGCCAATAGCAAATTTTTCCGAGTGACCGTTTAAGTTCCCTGGTTTTGGTTCGTACTGTCACCACTCGGACAAGTCCGTCTTTCCCAGGATGTGTGTCGATGATTCGTCCGAGTCGCCATTGCAATGGTGGCAGCCTCTCATCATCGATGACAACTAAGTCTCATCAAGCCGTCTTGATTCCGGCTTCCGTCATGTCCACTTCGGGCGCTGTTTCATCTTGGACATATGTCCTTCACTCAACTTGCGCACGATGTAGTTGGTAATTTGGAAAGAGTGATTTATACAAAATGATATTGAGTCTATAACTTAACTCGTGCTAAGAGATGGCGTAACTTGTATTATTCCATTGTTATTATTCCATTGGAACATGCGTTGGAAATCTACTGTCACTGTACGTCATTTCAGTATATGTCATTCATTTGAAGCGTAAACAACAATTATTATTATTATTTTTTTTTTGTTTTTGCGGGGAGTTCTTCTTCATTACTTTAATATGAAGAAAACTGCTGCGGAAAGTCATCGTATTTTGGTGGAAGTTTATGGTGAACATGCGCTAGCTGAGCGAACGTCCTGGTAAGCCAAGAAAGTTTGAGGATGAAGAACTGGAAGCATTACTCTATGAAGATTGTTGCCAAACACAAGAAGAGCTCGCAGAATCTTTGGGTGCCACTCAATCAGCCATTTCAAAACGTTTAAAAGCAGCTGGATATATTCAAAAGCAAGGAAATTGGGTTCCACATGAACTCAAGCCGAGAGACGTCGAAAGGCGGTTTTGCATGTCCGAAATGGAACGCCACAAAAGGACGTCATTTTTGCATCGGATTGTTACTGGTGATGAAAAATGGATCCATTACGAAAACCCCAAGCGCAAAAAATCATATGTGAAACCCGGCCAACCAGCCAAATAAACGGCAAAGCCGAATATGCATGGCGCTAAGGTAATGCTCTGTATTTGGTGGGATCAGATGGGTGTGCTGTATTATGAGCTGCTAAAACCGGATGAAACCATCAATGGACAACTCTACCGAACACAATTAATCCATTTGAAGAGAGCAGTAGCCGAAAAACGCCCGGAATATGCGACCAGACACGAGGCAATAATTTCCCATCATGACAACGCTCGGCCCCACGTTGCTATTCCGGTTAAGAACTATTTGGAAAACAGTGGATGGGAAGTCTTACCCCACCAGTCTTATAGCCCAGACCTTGTCCCTTCTGACTACCATTTTTTCCGGTGAATGCAGAACGCCCTCACTTAAATACGGTTCACATCAGAGCAGAATATCAAAAATTGGCTTGAGCGAATTTTCTGCCATATTTGAATTTTGACAGCTTCTACCCATTTTACCACAAAAAGTAACCAAACAGACCTAATGTGACGGTTAACAGAAATGACGGTTAATGGTTAATCGAGACTCTACTGTACATAAGTAATTTTGTTTTTGAATTTAAGTAACACTGCATAGCTCTAGGCGTAGAAAAAGAAGAAATCGTGAGAAGAGAGCAGGGCAAAGAGAGACCGCGGATAAATTGACTTGCTGACTGACTCCATATCAGACCACGCGTATAACTTGGTAAAGAGTTTTGTGTTGTGCGAGTGAAAGTGTGCTGACTATCTACATGTAAATGAGATAAAATCTTGTAAGTTAATAATATGGAACATTACATGTAGGTGAAAAGGATAGTGACATAACAACATGGGCAATAAAGGGAGATGAAATGCGTGTATTTGCTTTGTTTTGCAAAAGTGCAATAGTTTGTTTAATTCGTTAACCAAAACGTAGTCAATTTAGTCAATTGTCAATTTCGCGTCGCGAGTGCGGTTTTTATTTTTCTTATTTTTCCTTGTTTTTTTGGTTGTTACTTTTAATGTAAGCGGTACCTGAGTGTATTTTATTTAAATCCTTTTTGTCTGTTTTTTTTTTTTTTTCAGTTTCCTCCAAAAATTCTATTTCGTTTATTTGGTTTGGAATTGTGTCTCCGGCACGAGTACACAAACGTTTGTAAAATAAGTTTGACCGTGTGTATACATCGATATATACAAATTGCACAAACAGCGTGCAAGTGCAAAAAAAAAAAAACAAAATGGGAAATTGGCCAAAGGCAAAAAGTTTATTATAATTATTTTCCCAACAAGTTCGTGCTACAATTTGTGGTGCTATTTCAAATGTACTATTATGTTTTTATGTAAAGCCATGAATCCCCATTCAATTGAATTGTTGTTGCAATTTGCACAAACTTTAACAATTCACTCTGCTGTAAGTTTTTATTTACTTGATTTTTTATTTTTATTATTTTACGATTAATGTATATTATATTTATATTTTATCTATTGTAAATGAGTTTAAGATTAATTGTTTTTTATTACTTTTTACTATTATATCGAATGCTATTTTTAAATTATTTAGAAAATTATCAGAAATTTAAATTAATAAATTATTTTTAAAAGTGAAGAAATGTTTTTGGTTTTGTATGTGAATTTATTATTTATTTATTTTAATTGTGGTTCTTGTACATTTTGTGTTGTGTCGTTTAAAATGTCTTGTTTTTCGGTTGAATTATTTGATGGCCAATAGCAAATTTTTCCGAGTGACCGTTTAAGTTCCCTGGTTTTGGTTCGTACTGTCACCACTCGGACAAGTCCGTCTTTCCCAGGATGTGTGTCGATGATTCGTCCGAGTCGCCATTGCAATGGTGGCAGCCTCTCATCATCGATGACAACTAAGTCTCATCAAGCCGTCTTGATTCCGGCTTCCGTCATGTCCACTTCGGGCGCTGTTTCATCTTGGACATATGTCCTTCACTCAACTTGCGCACGATGTAGTTGGTAATTTGGAAAGAGTGATTTATACAAAATGATATTGAGTCTATAACTTAACTCGTGCTAAGAGATGGCGTAACTTGTATTATTCCATTGTTATTATTCCATTGGAACATGCGTTGGAAATCTACTGTCACTGTACGTCATTTCAGTATATGTCATTCATTTGAAGCGTAAACAACAATTATTATTATTATTATTTTTTTGTTTTTGCGGGGGAGTTCTTCTTCATTACTTTAATATGAAGAAAACTGCTGCGGAAAGTCATCGTATTTTGGTGGAAGTTTATGGTGAACATGCGCTAGCTGAGCGAACGTCCTGGTAAGCCAAAAAAGTTTGAGGATGAAGAACTGGAAGCATTACTCTATGAAGATTGTTGCCAAACACAAGAAGAGCTCGCAGAATCTTTGGGTGCCACTCAATCAGCCATTTCAAAACGTTTAAAAGCAGCTGGATATATTCAAAAGCAAGGAAATTGGGTTCCACATGAACTCAAGCCGAGAGACGTCGAAAGGCGGTTTTGCATGTCCGAAATGGAACGCCACAAAAGGACGTCATTTTTGCATCGGATTGTTACTGGTGATGAAAAATGGATCCATTACGAAAACCCCAAGCGCAAAAAATCATATGTGAAACCCGGCCAACCAGCCAAATAAACGGCAAAGCCGAATATGCATGGCGCTAAGGTAATGCTCTGTATTTGGTGGGATCAGATGGGTGTGCTGTATTATGAGCTGCTAAGTTTTTATTTACTTGATTTTTTTATTTTTATTATTTTACGATTAATGTATATTATATTTATATTTTATCTATTGTAAATGAGTTTAAGATTAATTGTTTTTTATTACTTTTTACTATTATATCGAATGCTATTTTTAAATTATTTAGAAAATTATCAGAAATTTAAATTAATAAATTATTTTTAAAAGTGAAGAAATGTTTTTGGTTTTGTATGTGAATTTATTATTTATTTATTTTAATTGTGGTTCTTGTACATTTTGTGTTGTGTCGTTTAAAATGTCTTGTTTTTCGGTTGAATTATTTGATGGCCAATAGCAAATTTTTCCGAGTGACCGTTTAAGTTCCCTGGTTTTGGTTCGTACTGTCACCACTCGGACAAGTCCGTCTTTCCCAGGATGTGTGTCGATGATTCGTCCGAGTCGCCATTGCAATGGTGGCAGCCTCTCATCATCGATGACAACTAAGTCTCATCAAGCCGTCTTGATTCCGGCTTCCGTCATGTCCACTTCGGGCGCTGTTTCATCTTGGACATATGTCCTTCACTCAACTTGCGCACGATGTAGTTGGTAACCAATTGAACTCGTTTTTATGGCTCAAGGTAACTTACCTTTTCCACGGCAGTGTCTCCTTGAGGAACTTCGGTTGTTGTTTCGCTGATTGCATCTACCTTTAGTGGACCTTCGTCTCTCTTCTAGCTTGTGCCCGGCGGTTTCGTATGCGGTTTGCAGTGTGCAAGACTGCGACAAAGCTTCGTATTTCTTATTGACTTATTGAACACTTATGGTGAGGAATAAAGAAATGGTGTGGTGTATCCAGTATGGTATTCTTTTCGTCAACTTCTGCCATCTGAGGAAAATCAGTGCATTCCTTTAAACACTTGGAATACTCCTTGTGCTGTGCGGGGTTTTCCTAGAATCTTCCTTCCAGTTGATGAAACCCACGTAAGGCATCTAACTTCGAGGCACCAATCCCAGGCTTACATGCGGTTTTAAATTGTATCGATACCTTATATCGCCCATCAGCCAATCTTTTTGTTGTGTTGATATTATGCTTTCCATAAGTTTTGTCTTCCGCAGTTTTCTTAATGTTGAAAGATTTCCAGTTCTCAGGACCTTCGTAGCTGAGTGTCGTTACCGAGAACCTGTAAGAAGCTATGGACAAGTTCTTTATTTTTCAAAATTGTCTTCTCAAGGAAAAGCCAACCTTACTCTTATTCCTGTGCAATTTATGATCTTTCATCGTCACCACGGATAATGGATCCCAAAATAAATTCAGAGTAAACATCGGCTCCCAGGAGAATATCAGCAGTCCCAGGTTTATCAGATTGTGGATCAGCTAACTTTAAACCTTGGATATGTTTCCAATATTGAAGAGATTAAGGCTTGGATGTTAAAAGACCATTCAGAGACTTGAAAACATAGCCGATATTTGCAGGGCCGGGCCTTGCATTGGAGTAAGTGGAACAGCCGCACCGGGCGCAAGATTTTATTGATTGGTTAAATAGTGCGTTGCAAACTTCGATTTTAAATACATTTAAAAATTAACGGAAAATAGTTTTCCCACTAACCTAATCGCAACGCGGCAACACTTACTTTTCCAGGGCGTATATCTGTACTCTGTTTGCAACTTCAACAGCATAGTAACGTAGTTGCAGTTCATCAAAAAAAAATATGTACCCTCTTTCAGCGAACCTGTAACTTAATATCCACGGCTTTTTTGTTGTATGTGCTTCTAGAGCATTTGTATCATACCGTGCCATACTTCACAAATTCTGCGCCATAACGCCATAGTTTTTCCAGCTGAAAGCACAGAAAACACTAACAAATGAAATTAAACTTCCTATGGAGCATAGTTCCGGATCCGCGCCAAATGCAAGTTATTTACAACAAATAAAATTGATTCCAACAAACTAAGGCAGACGTGTTCGATGTAGAATTTAGAAGAGAATGTGTTGTTAGCTTCAATCGCATTGAGTTATGCTTCTGGCTGACGATGGAATGCGGACTTAAAAATGTATATTTCACAGTAGGTACGCGCTTGTTAGCGACAGATTTGCTTTTGGATAATTTTAAAATTGTGCTTTAATTTTTAGAATTTAGAAAACGTAGTCATTGTTAAAATAATCTGCAAAAAGTTTGTCTCTGTAATTGTTTATTTCTAAAGTGTAAATGTAAATCTGTTGCCTTGTGAATGGGACACAGAAATGTATTCAGGAAAGAGAAAACTATTAGATAGTGAGTGTAGGAGCAAATGAAAGGCGATTGAGGCAGACAATAAAAAAACAGGCGCTGCAGTTCAGGAAATAACTTGCTGTGTGTTATTTAACATCGGTAAGTCTAAGTTGCAATAATTTATTGCCTACAGGAAATATCGCAGAACCAGTTCAGGCAGAATTAGCCTTACATGTGTTAGATTATGTTGAAGAAAGTAGTGCAATTATTGTTTTACCAGCATTTGAAAATCCAAAATTATGGCCAAATTTAAATGATCAAATTATTCCATTATTAGTAGAGCAGGGTCCTGTTTAAGCAAACAATTTTGATTTCCCTGTAACTTTAAGCAGGAAGCTTAGTAGACGTTTTTACCAAAGAAGTTTAAAAAGTGGTAAGAAAACATCAATGGCATGGTTAGTTTACTCGAAATCTCCGAAATCTGTTTTTTGCATCTGCTATCTGTTATTTTTACGAGCGAAAAGGAGTGTCGCTTTGTCCAGCACAGGCTGGAGTTACTTGTCAAGTAACTCTCAGTTTCTCGAGCTTGGAGAGATTTAGGTTTTGGTTTGCAAAAAGGCGAAATAATAAACTCTGAAATTCAAAACTAGATGGGCAAGGAAACTGAGCATTGGAGGAATGTTCTGAGACGGTTTATAGTTCTCGTGCAATTCCTTGCTACACAGTCTTTAGCATTTAGGAGAAGCTTCAAAATGCTTCTGCAACTCCTGCAAGCTGTAAGTCAATTCAACATGGTTCTAGCAGAACACCTACGCAAAATCCATCATCAAGAGACGAAGCATACATACCTAGTTAACGGCATTCAAAATGAGCTCTTAAAACTTTTGGCAGGCGAAGTTAAAAAAGCTATTTTAGACAAAATAAAGCGAGCTAAATATTTTTTAATAACTGTAGATTGTACGCCTGATATTACTAGGAAGGATCAGCTAATTTTGGTAGTTAGAATAGTTTACCATAATAAAAAAAACTATGAAGTTAAGGAATACATCTTAGGATTTTTAGTTGCAGAAGAAACAACCGAATGTGGATTAACTGAGCTAGTATTAGTTGAACTTTCAAGGTTAAATCTTGCTTTATCAAATCGCCGGGGCTAAGAATATGACAATGGTGCACACATGAAAGGCAAAAATTGTGGTATGCAAGCTAGAATTAAAGCTCTGGAACCAAGAGCTTTGTTCGTCGCATGCTCCTCGCATTCACAGAATCTAGTCACGCTTGATGCTGTTCAATGTTCTTTTGACGCAGTGGCATTTTTTGACACGGTTGAGAGCTTATATGCTTTTTTCACTAGCTTTGTAAACAAATGGTCGGTTCTGAAAAAACATCTTAAAAATTTGACACCAAGACCCCTATGTACGACCTGATGGGAGAGCAGAATAGATGCGATCAGGCTATTATACCTACACTTAGGGGAGGTATACAAAGCCCTTGTTGAACTATCACAAACTGACGACTCTAAATACAAGAATATGCCCCCCAGTCCCTTAGCTGGCAGTTAAGTTTTTGTGTTCAACAAAACAATTTCTCACAGAATTCAGAACTGATGAAAAACTCTCATTGTTTTAGAGGAAGCTAAAATTATAGCTGTTGATCTAAAAGTTCATTGCACTTTTCCAACCATCGCAGTCTTGCGGTTTTGAAAAAGAGTAACTCAGTTTTCCTACGAAGGAAGAGATGAACACATTATAGAACAGCAAGAAAGATTAAATGTATAATTTAATCTTAAAGTTGTAGATCAAGACATGTCATCAATTTCTGAAAGATTTGAGCACATAACAGAGCACAATGTATTATATCAATGTGTAAATAATACTTTAAAGCTCAAATCAAATACAAGTTTAGTTTTGACTGAAAGCTATTCCAAATAAAAAAAAATTAAATTATAATGGCAGTTCCGATTTAAGTGGATCAGAATTTTAACTTTGATTAATGAAAATGATTACGCGATAGACATTTTTAATTTTATTCATAACAGAAATATGAAGACTCTTTTTAAATATACTATTATAGCCTTAAGAATAGTTTTAACCTTACCAGTTACTGTAGAACCAGGGGAACGCTCATTTTCCAAACTTTAGATTGTAAAAAATTACTTACGTTCTTCAATCTCCCTGGAACGATTGGTATCTTTGGCAACCATATCAATTGAAAAAGAAATTATGTCGGAGATTGATAGTAATTTTCTAGTGGAAGATTTTGCCAAAATAAATACCAGCAAGATCCTTTTCAAGGCACCATAAGGCAACACTCTTTTTATTTTAAACTTTCTTGCCTATGGAAATATCTAACTTTAGTTCTTTAGTTTATATATATTTTTTTAAACTTTTCTTTAAAATGTTCTTGTTAAATGTGTACGTAAATTGAGTTTAGCTTTAAACTTTTTCATCTTTTTTCTTTTACTGGGCAATAACTTTTTACCAAAAAACACGCAAGTGTATATGGTTTATTATCGTATTTATTCGATAGTTGCGTGAACGTACTTAATTAATTTAATTTGTATTTAAGTATTTGCTCCTAAAATTTCTCTTTTTTATTTTTTTTTGGTTGTTTGGTTGTTGTTTCATGCATTAATGAAATGTTTAACAAGTAATAAATTATCTGCTTTTTTAATTTGTTTTTATATATATATATACGAATAGGCCTACTGGGGAAATCTAAACGCATTAGTTTTCTACCTCCTTGCGTGAAGTGGAAATGTATAAATACATAATCAAATACTCATATTGTTTAAATCTACATCTATTCTATGCCGGGCCCCAAAATTCATCAAACTGACCCTGGGTATTTACTTCAAAAGGTATTACCAACGACTCAAAGTATGACTTACATACCGCTCACATGAACCACTGTTAATTTTTCCCAATCCAGATACTTTAATATGTGTTGGCCGCCCTAGCAAAAGTACAGCTGATTCAAAAATAAAAGTTTCTTCACATCCATAATCGACTAACGCCCTAATCTGAATATAGTTTCCACTTGAAGACCTGACTCGAACCACTGCTGTTGCCAGAAGAAGACTTGATTTTTGGACTTCAGGAGAGACAACTTTAGGTAGGTTGATTTTTGACGTTATGTGAAATGTTTGTGTACCTGTAGTTATATTTGCATAATCCCTTGTAGATTTGGAGCTGATATTAGTGAAATGCAGCAGAGAATAATGTTTCTGCTTGCAGTAATAGCAGCGTACACTGCTTTGACATTTGTTTGTTTTATGACTGTATGCAAAACACTTCCGACAAAGCCCGATTCTGTCCACTGCCTTAGATCGTTCGCAGATCCCCATGTCAATGAACTTCAATCCGAAGGGAGTGTTGCCCTTTACCACTTACTTAGAGTGCAAATGCTTCTTACAAACGTGCAACACCGGTTTCTTCTCTATGCAACAGCTATGTGTGAAGAAATATAGCTGCCCTTTATGCCACTCGTTCCAGCTACTGCCTCCAAGGTACGAAAACGCGTTTCCAGGAACTCTGTAAATTGTGTTATTGTGGGCAACTCCTTCGAGTTATCTAACTTTTCTTCCCACTAACGCTGTGTAAAATTAGGTAATTTTTGCACCATTATGTAAATCAATATATAATCCCAAGAACCAACCGGCAATTCTTAATTTTCCAGGGCATGGAAACATTCCTGCGACATGTCCAATAGAGACTTTATATTACTTGCAGTCGACAATATCTAATAGTCAACTGCTGCTCTTCAAAAAAGATTTGGAAGATTTGGAAGTGAGCGTTTATCAACACACGCTTGTGGTCGTATCTGGCGAGAAGCAGTTCCCATGCTTTGTCATACTTGTCAGAATATAACCCTTAATGCTGCAGCTAACGAGCAGCTTCATCTGTAAGAGAGGATTTTAGATAGTGAAGTTTTTGAATTTCACCCAGCCCTCAAATTGCGGAATTTGAATTTAGGGTAACGAAAGATCATTACAAGAGGCACTTGCAGATTCAATTTTCACAATCTTTTCCTAAGATGCTGACTTGGCATTGTCTCCAGCATGCATCTACCAATTCACCAAGGTAAGTGCAATACGTTTCTAGTACCCTATGAAATATATCATCATAATCTTCTTCCTCCATACCTTCTTCAACTTCTCCTCGTCGAATCTTCGCTTGAATACTAAGCGAATTCTTGAAGTTTTTTTCACTCAAATATGTCGAACTTTGTGCCTGAAAAAGTGTTTTTGCGGGGAGTTCTTCTTCATTACTTTAATATGAAGAAAACTGCTGCCGAAAGTCATCGTATTTTGGTGGAAGTTTATGGTGAACATGCGCTAGCTAAGCGAACGCGCCAAAAGTGGTTTGCACGATTTAAAAGTGGTGATTTTGGCTTGGAAGACGATAAACGTCCTGGGAAGCCAAAAAAGTTTGAAGATGAAGAACTGGAAGCATTACTCTATGAAGATTTTTACCAAACACTAGAAGAGCTCACACAATCTTTGGGTGTCACTCAAGCAGCCATTTTAAAACGTTTAAAAGCAGCTGGATGTATTCAAAAGCAAGGAAATTGGGTTCCACATGAACTCAAGCCGAGAGGAACGCCACAAAAGGAAGTAATTTTTGCATCGGATTGTTACTGGTGATGAAAAATGTATCCATTACGACAACCCCAAGCGCAAAAATCATATGTGAAACCCGGCCAACCAGCCAAATATCCATGGCGCGAAGGTAATGCTCTGTATTTGGTGGGATCAGATGGGTGTGCTGTATTATGAGCTGCTAAAACCGGGTGAAACCATCAATAGAAAACGCTACCGAACACAATTAATCCGTCTGAAGTGAGCAGTAGCCGAAAAACGCCCGGAATATGCGACCAGACACGAGGCAATAATTTTCCATCACGTCAACGCTCGGCCCCACGTTGCTATTCCGGTTAAGAACTATTTGGAAAACAGTGGATGGGAAATCTAACCCCATCCGCCTTATAGCCCAGACCTTGCCCCTTCTGACTACAATTTTTTCCGGTCGATGCAGAACGCCTTCACTAAAATACGGTGCACAACAGAGCAGAATTTCAAAAATTGGCTTGATTCATTCTTGGCTGCCAAGCTGGCGCAGTTCTTTTGGGATGGGATCCATAAATTGCCAGAAAGATCGGAAATAGTCATAGCTTCAGATGGGCAATACTTTGAATAATACTACTGTACATGTTTTTCTTAAACAAACGTTCAAATTTTGACAAAAAAAAAACCGCACGAATTAAAATATATACCCAATAGATGGAAGGCGTTCGTCCTTAATCAGTACTATTTCATCAAAATTTTATATAACCTCTCTTTTGCTTCCATTTGCCGCGATGTTGCAGCTGTGTAAGATACTCTGACGACGACCAATCTTGAACCATTTTTTCGATCAGTAAGCATCGGGAGCGATAAATCCTATTCCGATCCAGTGCGGGATCTGGTAAGGCCATACGTGCTGATCCAATTAAGAAATGTCCCGGAGTTAAAATCGGACTATCATCTATGTCGTTTTTAATACTAGTCAATGGGCATTCAAGTAATCTTCGATTTGGGTTAGTATTGTAGCGAATTCTTTAAATGTGAGCATGGTATTGGTCCTTCGAGCCGAATATTTATTGTAGAAATTTTTGAAGGAAGTAAAGCAGAATTTTGGAGCACATGTAGATAAAGTTTTTGCATAGACTGATTCTACTATTGTGTGAGTGTGGATAAATAAGGATCCCTCCAACAAGACCTTATTCATATCTAACTCAAAAATACGTCAAGCAGTATGGAGCAGTGCATGGAGGCACATAAGATCTGGAGAAAATTCTGCAAACTGTGCTTCTAGGGGTTTGACACCAAAACAATTAATGAATCACGCTTTATGGTGTAGAGGACCAGATTGGCTAAAGGACAATGAAGAATCCTGGTCATTACAGCCCAAATTGTACCAGATTTTGGAAGATCCTGTTGATTCACCGATTATACTAACCTCGTTAACATCGAAAGTAGAGAAATGAAGCATCTCCGAGAAATTTTCCTCTCACGATAGACTTGTCAGAGTAGTGGCGCACGGCAGACGATATGCATACAACTATAGAAGTACAATCGCAAAAATACGTACAGGATCATTTACAATAGATGAAGTCGAAATATATAAATATATATATATTATATTATATATATATATATATATATAATGCGATTAGTTCAACAAAGAGTTTTCTAATGAAATAAGGTGCTTGAAGAATGGAAACAGCATTCCAAAAGACAGCAAACTGCTGTCATTAGATCTCCAACCAAATGACGATGGAGTTTTAACTGTGGGGGTCGTCTGAAAAACGCAAATCTCACACAAACCCAACGGCATCCTTACAACTTCCCTTATGCCGATAGTTTATAGATTAGATTATATTTATTTCCATTTCAATATAAGTTAAGTACATTTTTCATTATACATTTTTACAAAAAATATAGACGAAATTCTGGGTATTATGATCTCGAAATACGGAAACACTTTGTGGTGTAATACAACAATATTAAAAGGATTAAAGCCAAAAAGGGAAAGTGAAAAGAAGAGTGCAGTAAACAGCGAAAGAAGGAAGCTGGGTAAAAAATCAAAATATTAAAAGAAGAACTATGTGGAACATTGTGAAAATGTTAATAAAACATAAATGTAGTAGTATTTCAACTTCAAATTCTGAAAGTAACCAGCCTGTATTTTTTTTTTTTTTTTTTTTAGAATTTAATTTTCATAGGACAACAGATTGGATATATTAGACGGCAGTTTCATAAAAATATAAGACGCTATTGAAGTCAGAAAACGTCGATTGTGCTCTTTATTAACCCTGGGAACATCACCTGTAGGCCTATTTCTATATAATCCATTTTTTCTAAAGTAAATATCACCACTTCTAGCAAAAAATACTTTGAGTGCTTTGTAAATAAAAAGGTAACGAAGTGGTAGTATTTTCGCTGATTGAAAGAGGGGAAGCGAGGGCTCAAATCTGTTTTCACATAACAATTACCGAATAATTTTTTTCTGTGCTGCAATAATAGGATTCAGGTTACTTATATAGGCACAACCCCAACATGCAAGACCATACTCAAGCCGTGATTGAACCAATGCGTAGTAGATAACTGAAAGCAATCTCGATGGCACAAGTATTCGCAAGTGGAACATTTTGTTTAAAGATATATATAGTAATTTTTTAGGGACATTATATGTGACTTTCAATTTAATTTGTTATCCATTATGATCCAAAGATAATCTCCTTCACGAATTCACAGTTGAAGCACTTATTTGCGCAATTCAGCTTGTCGCAACTAAGATCATTAGATGTTATGCCTTCAAGTACTAAATTTGGGTTGGACAAGGAAAAACCCATCGCCTTAGACTTAGTGCTTAGTATCTGTTGATGGTAATTGAGCCAGATACTAAGCAAGTGTAAATCAGAGCTCATTTGGCCCGAATTGTATTTGAAGAGTTGTCTGCGTATGAAAGTGTCTGCATAACCAATTATGTGTCCATTGATAGGTAGAGAAAAAATGGAATTAACACGGCGCGGGAAATGCGATTTATAAACAACAACAGAAGATTTTAAAAGATGAAAGTCAACATAACATACTCGTATATACTTAGTTTTTTATATTTTTATATAAATACATATTCTATGTGTACGGATGTCGACGACGTAGTAGATGGTCCAAAGGCCTAAATCGTTATGTAATTTGGATTTTGTAGGCGTGCAAATGAAGATCAACTTTTAAAGGTCGAAAGTGCCATAAGTGAGGCCCAGAGTTCCGTATCACTATGGCTATAATGTTGACAGCTAACATCCACATCATGTGTTAGCTCACTCTTTATATCAATTCGCTGCAATACAGCGACTCAATCAACCCTATTATGAATTCCGAGAGAGATTTTTTGTTCCCTCGAACTTTTTCCTCCCAGAAATACATCTGCTATAATGAATTTCTATCGGACTCATGTTCGAAAGTTTTAGAAGCTGTCACTTATCAAAAATCAGTTTTGTAAAAAAAAAAAGAAAATTTGAAGGGAAAAAATGTTTAGAACTGACTATTAGTTTGGAGGAAGAAGAAAGACAGAGTAGAGTAATACGCGAAGTACACAGAGGCCTGAGAGATAAATCCAATCTTTTGGAATCCGTTTTTAATTCTTTTTTTTTTTCAAAAAAAAAATTTATTAGGTTCCTGTCGTGTTTTAGATTACTCTGAAATTCTTTTTAAATACCTATTAAATATTTTAATAAAGTTTTTGTTAACAGCAAAAAAGTCTTTTGTCATGCCTCCCATAGTGAACGTGAGTTCGTTCTTGCGATTTTTTGTGGAAAGTGGCTACCAAAAAGGAGTATGCAAAGAGCATAAAATTGGCTTAACCTAAGCCTCGTTTTCAATTATGCTTGCTGTAGTATTAGACATTTTTGAGCATTAAACATTTAGGACACAACAAAAGTGGATACAAATGAATACGACCCGGAAACAGACATGAACTACAAAGCTTGCCAATCCTGGTGTTCTAAGATATTTACATGGAACGCAATCGTCAATAATTTTCTCTAAAAACAACAGACATTAAGTGAGCTTTTTGAGACCGGTATCAGCGTTAACTATATAGCGTCAGCTTTGTAAGTAAAAAAAAATAAATACATTTACCTGTGGTTTTCATGTTTCTGTCACTGTTCAAGTGAAAAAGTTTACCCCTTATATAAAATAGACCGCTATCAGCGTTAACTATATAGCGTCAGCTTTGTAAGTAAAAAAAAAATAAATACATTTACCTGTGGTTTTCATGTTTCTGTCACTGTTCAAGTGAAAAAGTTTACCCCTTATATAAAATAGACTTTTTCCCCTTCCAGTAATTCAATTAAACCCACTAACTTTCACTCAACTAACCACAAAACCTCTCTTTAGTACTTACGATCTGCTGTCCCCCTGCTTCTAAATTACTTCATTCCACTTTATTTTGTATTTTTTGTTTCCGGAATTTAACCGAGAGAATTGAGGTGAGATTTAAAAATTCAAGAAAAGAAGGTGAAAAGCCTGACTAAGGTTGCAGATCATGTGGTAGGTGCGTATGAAGGTTGGTCGCTTTGATGAGGTGCACCGGGTAGTGGCAAGACCCAATCGCCGAGCAATCGCGAGCATGCTAATAGCATTTACTCCTGCATCATGAATGCCTCCGTGGCTAACTATACTCCTTACAACTATTAACACTGGGATAACTTGACACCACTGTTATTTAATTTGTTCAAAGAGTGAAATATCTTTCTGCGCTACCAAGGAAAAATACGTTTGGAAGCATTGTTGTTATGCTAGTTAAATCCGATGTATATCTTGCATTAAGTTAGCGCATATCGATTACATTGCCAGTGTAATTTACACGTAGTTTGGAAATAAGAGCTGATTTTTTAACAGTTTTAATGTTTTATTTGTAATTTCAACTTTTCTTTAAAAAAACGGAATTTAAGTACCATATATAATTCGCAGGTCTGGGATCATGAAATGCGAATTACTTATATCGGCGCTACGAGATGAGCAACATCTCATGATGCACTTATTTTGAAAGTAAATAATTAAAGAGCATGGAAAGAGCGACGGTATATAAGTGGTGAACGAAATTTCTGGCTTTTAGGTAACCGCCTTAATAAAAGCACTCAATTTATTACAATAACCTCGAACAGTCATAAAGATATCAAAGCGGATATTTTAATTCAGAATTACCACAATAAATGACGTAGATGATGAAAATATATTTAACAAAGTTTATACACCTAATGGTACATTATGAAACATATATCTGGCCGACAGGACATCACTTACAGAGAGAAATACCTGCCCTTTCTAACTATAAATAGAAAATAAAACACACAAATAAAAAGTAACCATTAAATATACTTACATAAAACAGTGAAAAACGAAAACAAGACTTTATTTAAATATTTAATATTGTAAAAGAAATTCTGTTCAGTATTACGTTTAAAGTAACTTAAATTTAGTATTGATTATAATATTTTCTTAAGTTTGGCCTTTTCTATCTCTATCAGTTGCTGCTTGAATTTTGTTTTCACTTTTTTTCGATAAGTCTTCTGGGAATTTGAGAAAGTTTTTGTCCTGTTCTTTTCTTCAAGATTTAAAGACTCATCAAGCCTTTGTTTTTTGGAGCAAGACGGTAAGACGGTAATGTATTAGATGATCTTTCAGTCGGTTTGTTCATTGGACACACACTTATCACTTGTTCTTTTTTTGATCAGAATTTGTATTCTTTAGGAGGTCCTCCTCCAATTATGTTTTTTTTATTTATTTTAACAAAACCGAAAACGAGATAAATTTTAAAACATTTTTAATTATATCTATCAAATATATTTTTTTTCCATTCAAATACTGATTTCACTGTAGTGAAGCAGTTCGCAATATCTGGATATTTTTCTGTCCAGCTAACTAAGACTTCACTTTGTTTTTTATTTGTTACATTTGACCTGTAACATACTAGGTGGAGTGAAAAGTAACCTCCTTGACCACCAGAATGCACGGCTACTGCAAAAAAAGGTTATGGTGTCTTGAAGTCCGTTCATATTTAGGCAGACATGCCAAATTTCAGTGCGATATTGTCTTTAGTTTTGTTTTGACAACTGATTGTTGTTGACGTGTTTGGCATCATGTTAAGTATGGAAAATAACGATTTTCGTTCTTTCATAAAACATTATTTTTTGAGTGGGAAAACGGCGAAGGAAACAAAAGAAAAGTTGAATAAATATTATGGGGCTAATGCTCCGTCAGATTACACCGTCAAATACTGGTTTCGAGAGTTTCGCGGTGGCCGCAACTCCACTACCGATCAAGTCCGCAGGGGCAGGCCCTCCGATACGGTTACAGAGGACAATGTCAAAAAAATACATGAAATGGTGTTGGCTGACCGAAAAGTGAGCTAGCAGATACCACAAAGATTAGTACTGAGCGCATACACCATATTTCGGGCAATATTCTGCCGCGCATACTCACTCCTGACCAAAAACACAAACGCGGGAGCACTTCGAAAGAGTGTTTGGACTTGCTGATGCGGAATTGGGCGGACTTTTGGCGTCGATTGGTAACTGTTGATGAAATTTGGATCCACTATTACACAGCAGAGAACAGAATGAGTGGCCGGCAATGAACTGAAACCGGCACGATTGCTCTGAAGCGGCCGAGGGAGGCTAGATGGGTCGGAAAGGTTATGGCGTCGGTTTTCTGTGATTGTCATGGCATACCCTTAGTGGACTACCTCGAAAAAGGAAAAACCATCAACGGCGAGTATTACTGTGCAATATTTGAGCGATTGAAGGCCGAAATCGCTGCAAAACGGCCTCACATGAAGCGAAAAAAAAATTTGTTTTTGGAAAACAGTGTACCGGCGCACAAGAGCATCGCAACCATAGTTAAAATCAATGTCTTACGGCTCCAATTGCTGTCGCATCCACCGTATTCTTTGAAAAAACTTCAAAAGATGTCTCATCAATAAAAAATTCAGCTCACGCGAGGATAAGAAAAAAATTCGAGGGAAATTTATTTCAAATTGCCATAGGAAATGATTTTATAATAGGGAGAACTTTTTCCTTTCCCTTTTGAACATTGTTTAAAATAGGTAGAACTTTTTGCTTTTTAATCCGAACATCATTCATTATACCGGGTTTCCTTATGAAAGAAAAAGTTACAGGGAAATTTAATCATAACCGACCTGAATTTTTTAACCAATTCGAATGCATAGCTAAGATTGGAAAAGACTTAGATGATGCTTATGGTTTGCAGCAGTTAATTATTATTAGTGAAAAAGCTAAACTAATAAGTTTTAAGGAAAAATACACTTTTAAGAATGTATTTCATGTCCTCATGAGTTTTTAAATTCAGACAGTAAAGAGACCTCCATTGGATTATAATTTGAATTAGATGGATCATATTCAGACATTAAAATTACACACGAATCTAGTAGCTAGAAGGCTGTATCATATACGGTAAGACCTTATTGCCTTTCAAAATCGTATCTAAAATTTATTGTGGTCTCGCAGCACCTATTTTAATAAATTACCCTATGATATTTCTCCACTAAAATTAAATTCGGGATTTAGCAAGGATTTAGCTACATCCACCTAAATCTTCACTAAATCCCTATAAATTCCTTTTAAATCCAAGGTTTATAATAAATCCTAAAAATCAAACAATCCTCTTCTATGTCAGTAAACGCCATTTTCGAAAGAGTGAAAGTGATTGAGTGAGAGAAAGTGCCTGTTCACATTAAAGAGAGGATGAAAGTCCTCACCATTAACGTCGTGTTCACATTTTCATGGAGTTGAAAGGCTTTTTGACAAGTATTTTGAATCAGTTCATTTTTAATTTTTAAATGTGAGCAGTTGGCCTGAAACATACCTTTTTTGCTCTTCATTATACTTCATTGCACATGAACGATCTAAACTAAAATGAAAATGCATGTCAGAAATGGAACGACATAGAAAAAAACGACGTGCTTCACCCGAAAATCCACTTTGGAAATGGTTTTTCGGTGGAAGTAACCCATCTTCATCCCACTTTAATAAAAAGTTTTTCCTTTCTTTCGGACAATCTTCTTGCCCGCGCCAATGTGAACAGACACAAATAAACAAACAAACACAAACACACAGACGCTCCAATCACTTGTTGATTTGTTTTGCTTGATGGCCAAACCAGAATGTTTTAAAGTTTTGTTTCCTCAGATTTCTAATATATGAATTCGTTGCACGAGGTAGAGTAGAAATGTACTCTTCTTATTTATATTAAAATTTAATTATGAGAAATTACTTCACAGGCAATGTATTTTATTAATTAAATTAAATTAAAGAAAAAACAACAAATACATACATATACAAAGGGCACCACTCGATAGTACTTCTTGCTGCATGTGACGCAAATTATACTTTCAAAGCTGTTGATGTTGGTGTTTACGGGAGTTAGAGCGATGGAGGTAAATGGTGATTCATCGTGAAGTTTTATTTATTATATAAAATAAAACACTTAAATTTGAAAGTGAACTTTGGACCTGAGAAAATAGTCCAAATGTGTGATATCGTACGATCTAGGCGGCCAATTTACTGTAGTCAAACGTGAAATTTAGTGCTCACCAAAATGATTTCTCAACAAGTGCATTGTTTCACGCGCTGTGTGGCTCGTAGCGCCGTCTTGTTGAAACTAGAGCTCACCGAGACCATGTGCTTGAATTTCATGAAGCACATAGTCCGTTAACATGGCGCGAAAGCAGTTACCATTGACGGTAACATTCCGATTTGCTCCATTTTTAAAGATATATGGACCAATGTTTCCAACAGCCCATAAACCACACCATACCGTTGTTCTTAATGGATGTAATGGGAACTCTTTGGGTTGCTCATCAGCCAAAATACGGCAATTTTGTTTATTAACGTATCTATTTAGCCACAAATGGGCTTCTTCACTGAACAAAATTTCACGATAAATCACCGGATTTTCATTGAGTTTTTCCAGAGCCCATTCACTGAAAATATGACGCAAATTCAAGTGTCTGGCTTCAATTCTTGCACAAGTTGAATTATGTACGCTTTTAGGCCGAGAACCTCACGTAAAATACGCCAAGCCAAGCTGCTGAGAACGACGACGAATCGATTCGTTGCGGTCTTTGCGTACACTCTCAGCTACAGCTCCTATAGTCTCTTCACTACGTGCTGGATGTGGTCTAACCGGTCGAGTATCATCCACTAATGTAAACTGGGACCCAAATTTGCAATAGTGGTTTCAGAAGGTGGATTATGAGCACCTTAAGTTCCTCTAATCGCACGGGAAACATTTCTCACAGCACGCTGATTTTCGTAATACAGATGAACAATTTGAAAAGGCTGTTGTGGTATTAACATGATGACTTTCCACACGATACTGAACAAAAATGAAAAAGCAGTTTGATAGAAGTCACGCGCAATCTGTCAAAAAAAAAAGGTTATTGAAAATCAAACCTCACGATGAATCACCCCTTATATTTGCCGATGCATCATTTGGTAAGATTCTCACTAGAAACCAGTTAAACTTTCCATCTCCAACCAAACACCCAAATCTAATTACATTTGTAGTTACTATTTGGTTGCTGATATGACGTTTCCATTAAAAACTTATTTAATGCGTCCTTAGCTGGGAAGATTTCTTAATGGCGAGAAGTTTAACTTCAATAAACGCCTATCGCGCGTCCGTCGAGTAATCGAATATGCAGGTGGTATTCTAGTGGCGAGGTGGTGTTTATTGCAAAATACATTAAATGTCTTACCGGATAATGCAGATCGCATTGTAAAGGTATGTGTAGTTTTACAAAATTAAATGACGCTCCATATTGTCGGTCAGAATATGTCAATTCTCAATACAGTTGAGAAGTGAAGCTAAGCCGAAGCTAGGACGAAATTAATTTGTCTAAATAAGGAAAGACTGCTTCGTTTACATCATTAAAAATTTTAGCTTTAGACGATATCTTTCGATTTCCGGCAACGTTTTCATTTTCCTGCCAATGATCTTTAAAAAAAGAAATCATTGTCATCCAGCTCTGATGCATTAAGATGCTGGGAAAATACTTCAGATTGCCAAAAAATTCAGTTCCAAAGGATTCACCTGACCGGGCAATTTTCGGACGACTTCGAGGTTCAGGTGTTTCCTCGTGAGAATCGTACAACGTATTCTGTGTGCATGGACGAACATGCTTTTGTGAACCGCTACTCACATACAAGAAGAGCGACGATGATGGATCGTAGTTTCTATTTTACCTAAGAGATGAATTTTTGTAGTGTTATAATCCAAATGGTATTAAAGATGGCTTACTTCTTTGGCCTTAGAGCTTCTTTAATGCACTCCAGCGACGAATTGCCACAATTCTACTGGCTGCAACATGCCGCTACCAGAAGGTTGTTAAATTTTTTTTCGGACAAAGCAATCTCTCAGGCTTTTTCACCTCTTTTACATTTTTCAACTGAAAAAGAATAGATACATACCACCTTGATCAAAAAATCTCCGGTGGCATCACCGTGTAGCGCTCCCATTGTTCCGATTGGAGTTCTGTTTTTTTTTTGTTATTTTGGTACACCTGTTGTTCATATTCCCTCTAAAATGTCATAGCTTGACAATTGCAAATTTTACGTAGCCAAGAGTACATCTATCTCTGTGTGTGTTGGCGATTTTGTGTGTGTTACAATTTTAGAAATGGATTTAAATTTGCAACAACGAACTTGTATTAAATTTTGCGTATAAAACGGATTAAATGGTGCGCGAATGTTGGATATGTTGTAAAAGTCTTTCGGCAATGATTCTCTAAAGAAAACGGTCGTTTACCAGCAGCATGAGCGATTCAAAATTTTTCGTCGTTTTCAGTCAAAAAAGAAGGCAATGCTCATGGTTTTTATGGATTACAAAGGTGTAGTGCATCATAAATTTTTGCCAGAAGACCAGAGAGTAAACAAAGAGTATTATTCGGGCGTTATGAGACATTTGGGTGACCACAATTGTGGGCAAAAAAACTCGTGAATTTTGCACCATAATAATGCAGCGTCACACAGTGCCATCATTATCCGTAATTTTTTGACGAAAAATGCAACAAATACCATCCAACAGCCACCGAAGTCACCTGATTTGGTTCCCTGTGACTTCTTTCTGTTCAATCGAATTAAAAAACCACTACAGGGAACGCGTTTCAGCAGCCGAAAGGAAGTAATGGAAAAATCGCAGGAAGCACTGATGGACATACCGAGAACCGAATATAAAAAATGTTTCGAGGATTGAATCAATCGCTGGCATAAGTGTGTTGTAGTCGATTTGGATAACTAAAATTATTACTTACTTACATCCACAAGGTTCCTTCAATTTTCAAGTTTTTTCCTATCAAGATTTCTGCATCAAGACTTAGCTCACCTACCAATCGGCGTTCATCAGCAGACTCTACATATAATCGTCTACATCGCGTTCACCCTTTACCCAATAAATGATCACCTGAAGACGTCCCCAAACATTCATAGATAGTGCTCTTCAAGCAAGATTTCTACTTCTTTCCCCACATACCTATCGCCAGCGTCCCTAGTCACCAATCAACAAGTTCAAACATTCAGCGACAGCAACGTTTCTTGCTCACCAATTGTAAATAATCATCGTAGATCCGGCAGAAACACCACACGATCAGTGCAAAATCAGCGCAACTTTCTCAGGAAATTATCCTACTGAGATCAATCTAAACGTATTTTAAGACGATAGACCAGACCACAGCTTGGCCTCTGCAACGTACATCTGTCTACTTTTCGGAAAAGACCTTCTAATTCATACTATATTACATACGATCGTCATACTACATAACATCCATCCTGCCCTCACGCACACCACAAAAGACAGTCCATAGGATTGACTATCAACATCATTGTCCACCGGTCATAAATTGTTCTCGCTAAGCCCTAGTCGCCAAGTAGTAGCACAGTGATTGGCATACTCTCAGCATCCATTCAATGACGCAGCCAATCTCACCAAAACCAAGACCACCTGCCTCTTATTATAGCCCCGCAAAAATTCAACCGAACATCAGAAGCTTACTCCAATATTTAATAATCTGTACGCCATACCCAACAGTAGAAGAAGCCAAAACAACGTAGTCAACAAACTTACAGGTACGTACAATACTTTTAAGGTTGAATGCAATATTAATAAGCCATTGATTAATTCTTTTTTCTATGTTTTACCGCTATTTCCACCACGAGTGCTTCATAGAAATCGCCAGTAGCGTTCCTCCCCTTCAAACTTTTAACCGTAACACCCGTCTCGCTATGAATACTCACCAGTATACCCTCAAGCCAACTTTTAGACGTACTCCAAAATATGGTTATCCGTTCTTAAGCCGCATAACTCGCTTATGGAATGCCCTGCATAGCTCTTTATTTCCTAGTCATTATAACTATCAAACATTTAAAAGCAAGGTTTATCTAACCCTCTCTTTCCATCCTTCCTGATTTTGCTTCGAGCGCGAGTGAATGCATATTCATTGTTTTGAATAAAAAAATATGTTTTTTCTTTTTGCTTCGCCCAAATGTGTGCAGTTTATTTATATTCTTATGACTGATTACAATATTCGATCTTACTGTTATTTATATTAACTAGGTTTTTATCGTATTGTTGTTTATGTCGATAATGCAAACGCATCGGATTATTGTGTTGAAGTATGTTTTCCGTATTGTAAGATAATGAGGCATGTTATCGTTTTTTACGTGTTTTTTCGAATTACAAGTTGCTGTTTTTGCTGTTGAAACATGTTGTTGTTGTTTACGTTTGTAGTGAGAGATAACGAAGAGATAGGCAGGTAGAGAACCTACGTTATTAACTCCACTCCTTCTTAAAATGAAGTTAAGTTCTAAGTTCTAAGTTCTGCGTCGTATTTTTAGTTGATTCTTTGCCTTCTTGCTACTGCTCTTTTTACTTTGACCCATTCACACAGTTTGGATGCGCCATGGATGAATAATGCCATGCATAGCCCCAGGATGAGAGAAATTAAGTATTGTATGGGATGTTCTTCGACTGGTATCAGGAAAGTTGATATTTTTTGGATGTTGCTGAATTTGTAATAAGCATATGATTCGATTATGCGCAGGATGTCTAGTTTTTCGTCATGTTATTTGAGTATGGCATTTTTGAATTCTTGTCGATGGTTGAAATATTGTTTCCTATCAACACGTTTGGAGTAGTTGAACTGTCTTATTTTAGGTCCGTCTATTCTTACACTATTCCAGGTATGCTTGTAGTCTGTGATAATATTCCCGCTTTCGAGTATTTGGAGTGGTGCACTGTTCTTGTGTATAACTTCGCATTTGGATGCATTATTTTTTAATATATTAATAGTACAATTGTCTGGAGTCTTAATTTTACATATATAGTTTCCTATGTAATATTTACATTTTTCAACACAAGTAAATATATTGTTGCATTTTGATATCTTAGGATCTAACAAAAGTCTCCCTTGCTTAAGTGCAAATTCTAAATATTTGCACTCTCTATTCTATTTATAAATATTCTAAAATATTTATAATAGGCAAGTCTAATGCTTCATTAGATGTTATTTGTTGAATATCTTTTAAATTTAAAGTACCTGAATAAAAATTTCCATTTTTAGCAAAATTTATTGTATTACCAATAGTTAGTTCGTTGTATACTTCTGTAAGAACTAGGTCGTCTATTATGGCTTTAGGGTCGAGAGTTTCTAGTATTTTCTCAAATTGTGAATTTATTTTTTTTTTTTCTATTATCATATTGAATTTTGTCTTGATTTCAATTAAGTCATCGTGATCGGGTGTACCTGTTATAAACTTAAGAGCTGATCCTAGAGAGTTAAGTGATCGTCCAGTTCTTACGATGTTTGGAAGTGATTGTGATTTAAGCATTTCTATTTTGTTTATAATTGTTTGTTCTGTTGAATCTTTATATGCAAATTTCGCTATATTTTCATAAGGTGCTAGAATTTTGGAAAGGTTTGCTATATGGTATAGAAATGTAGTGTCCTGAAAAACGTGTAAAGGATCTGTTTTTATCATTACGTATTTTCTGTTTCTTAGATCGGTTTGATTGTTGCAGAGATAAAAAATAAAATTATAGTTTTTTGCATGCTTGCACTCGTATATTATCCTTATGTATAATTGTATCGTGGTTTGTAAGTATAGTATTACCCCTATCTTCGTTAACAATGTGTTTGGCGTATTTCGGTACGGTTTTGTTTCTACGGTGTGTTTTGGAGTAAACAATGTCCCCTTTTTTGTATGTAATGCACTTGCGTTTTTTATTATGGTATGAAAGTACCTTATTTTGTTTTTTTTCTAGTTTTTGTTTGATGTGAGGATACCCTCCTAGATTAAAAAACACGTCCTCGGGTTTTTCTCCTGTCACTGAATGGATGGTTTTATTGTATTGTCGTACCGCGTTGAAAATTTCCTTTCCTGATGAACAATTATTTTCTTGTGTTAGGACTCTAGTGAGTTCGATTAGACTTGACTGTTGGTTATCGAGTAGAATGTTGGTGTTACTGTATGTACAATTTGTAGTTTTGCTAATTCGTTATAGGTCATTATGAATTTTGCGTTGGGGTAAATTTATGATAAGATTTCGTCAATGTATTTATGTACATTCTTTTTAGTCAAGATCTCACGTATGTAACAATATTTAGAGTATTTATCAGTTGTGCATATATGTTTCCATTCATGTGAAATAAATCTAAATGAATATGTTCGCCCACATAATTTATTATAGGTGTGGCACCGATTGGTTGTTTGTTTGGTCTGCGTTCGTATATATTTTTTAAGCAGATTTCACAGTCTTGTGCTTTCTTTTTACACATTTGGCGTATAGTTGGCCAAAAATATGTGGTAATTTTCTTTCTTGAGCGTTATTTTTATTATTCCTATGTGCTCGTTTGTGTGTATGCATTACTATTTCTTTTTGCCTATCTACATATATTTTCTATGCCTTCTGTAATTTTTTGTGCTAAAACAATTGGTACATTTGGAAACGTTGAAATAATGTCATTTTCGATGTGGAATAAAGTTTCTTCATCAGTTTTTATGGAGTTCGTTATTTTTGGGTTTATTGTTCGTTTTAATCATCCTAAAGTTCTTCTTAAGTTGAACAGAAAAGTGTGTGTCGTGCATATGAACAGTGCATCAGCGACCACGTTTTGGTATCCTGGTTTATATACTAATTCAGCGCCGTATTCTTCGATGAAGTTTTTCCATAGTTTTAATTTTGTGTTTGGGTTTTTGTCAGAAAGTGAAAAGATGAGAACTGATGTTCTGTATAAATTGTTAGGTCTGCTATACCGTACAGGTAATTTCTTAGTTTTTGAAGTGACCAAACGATCGCGAGGAATTCCTTTTCATTCGTGCTGTATTTTTGCTCAGTTTTGTTAAGGGTTCTAGATATAAATGAAATAGGTTTCTTATTCTAAGAGAGCACAGCTCCAATTGCAAAGTTTCTTGCGTCTGTTGTTAATTGAAAAGGTTTGTTGAAGTCGGGTTTGAATAATTTGACTTGTGCTTGTAATGCATCTTTTATTTTAGTTAAAGTCCCGAGTGCTGGATGATCTAGATTAATTAATATTTTTTCGTTTTGATTTTAATTTATACTACCATTATCTCCGCGTAAAAATGTAGTGAGGGGTTTTATTATTGCGGCGAAATTCTGAATAAATTTCCTATAGTAGCTAGCTAAGCCTAAGTTCTTTTAGATTTACACTTTGAGCTAATATAATTACTTATCGCGCCTGTATCTATTGAAATTTTAACGGATGTACATGTTTCTTGGAAGCGTCCTTGTAGGCATTGCAATTCGTTTATTCTCCTAAAAAAAACACTTCATGTTTTGTATGTATCATCGGCGTGTGAGGTGAGTGATTGTAGGTCCTCATCTCTGGTTTGCTTTACTCGTTGAGTATTGCTTGGGTTGTAGTTTGTTTGTTTGATGTTCTCCATGAATTTCCATGCCCTTTATCTATATAGGTTTTTGTGTGTGAAGCCTTCATGTTGTTACACTGTTGTTATAGTTTGGAACGATCGTTGTACTTGTAAAGTGCTGACCTTTATTTGAGTGTTCTCCAGAGTTTGTGTGAAAATCTCAATTTGGATTTTTAGTGCCGCAGTGTCTTCCTATGTGTGTTCTTTTTTTCCCAGTAGTTAAAAAGTAGGTTTTGTCTTCTCATGCGTGAATCCAGTGTGGAAAAAAATCTTTCACTTTTTCCACTAAAAAATTGCTGTCCGCTGTTTCAGGATCTTCTTTTTTTTTGAAGTATTTGTTTTTTATGGTATTAAATTTTGGAAGTCTTTCTTCCTGTGGAATTTTTACTTTTATCCTATTTTATAAGGGTATGTCAGGAGTTAGACCGGCTTGAGCCCCCAGTTAATGTATATTCATTGTTTTGAATCAAAAAAAATATGTTTTTTCTTTTTGCTTCGCCGAAATGCGTGCAACTTATTTATATTCTTAAGACTGATTACAATATTCGATCTTACTGCTATTTATACTAACTAGGATGCGGTTGTTATCGAATTGTAGTCTATGTCGATAATGCAAACGCATCGGATAATGAAGCATGTTATCGTTGTTTACGTGTTTTAGAATTACAAGTTATTGTTTGTCGCTGTTTACGTTTGTATTGAAAGATAACGAACATATTGTCGTTGTTTACGTTTGTAGTGAGAGATAACGAAGAGTTAAGCAGGCAGAGAACAGACGTTATTAACTCGCGTTTTGCACTAGTATTTTAATAATACTAGTAGTATATATAATATTTAATTAATACCTAATTTCTTCGTTATTCTTTTAGTTTGACATGTGTTAAGTAAATAAATTAATTAAATAATAATAATAAGTAATAAATTAACATTTTTGAAATTTTTTTAGTTTTTTAGGAAAATATTGTATTTGTTTTTCTACAATAAGTGAATTTAAACGATTTCCAAAATATTTCGAGAATTATAAAGTACAAAAGTTATCGTATTTTTAATATTTATTTGTTTAAAAAAATTCGCACAATAGCCAACATACAATCTGCAGCGAAACTCTATATATTCCAAATTAATTTGATTTTGTCGAAAGGAATTATAACTGTTTTCATCAGATATCTTTCTTTGCAAGTAATAAATGTTTATTAATACTTTCTTAGAGGCATATAAGCCTGGATGTAATGACATATTTTTATAAGCTCTTCTCTAAATGATTCCAAAGATGTTTTGTTGGGTTAAGATCGGGGCTTGATGGTGGTGTTCCTAGTAAGTGAGGAACTTTATGTATCAACGACATCTTTACCATATGTGCGACATGCTTAGGATTGTTGTAGTTGTTGTTGGAAGTAGAAATCCTTTGCGATAACCATTTTTTGTGTACTTTGAAGAAAATTTTCCTGCTAAATTTTATAGTATACTTCTTTTGTCATGATCTCAATTACTATGACTAAATTGCCGATCCCAAAAGCAAACATTTATCCCCACATCACAAGACCACCAGCTCTGTAGTTTACTTTTTTCCTTGTGTTTTTGGAATAAAAGCTTCATTCGGTTGTGAATTAAATGTTAAATTTTGACTCTTCTGAAAAATTCCTAGAATTCAAATCCTTTGAAAAAAAAAAAAGGTTATTATTATTGAAGTGAAGTTGTGTTAAATAAAAACAGTTGTGAAGGGAGCACTTTCTATGTATTGTACTTTGTTGAATGTTCCCAAATAAAATTCGCGCGCTTTTACCATTAAGTAAAAATACTTAAGGCTTCCTGCCACTCTCCACCAGGTGTACCGGTATGAAATACAACACTAATACAAACTTTTTATTCAAAGTATTGGCCATTGCTAGCTACACATTTTTCCATGGAGCAAAATTCTGGGCGTTTTTTGATCAATGCATGGTTCAAATTGATCATTTGTTGTCGGTAGCGATCTGTATTAACGGTTTCACCAGGTTTTAGGAGCTCGTGGTACATCACACCATTCTGGTCTCACCAAACACACAGCATTGTTTTCTTGCCGAATCGATCTGGTTTTGCAGTCGAAGTTGATAGTTGTCCCGGATTAACCTATGATTTTTTCCGTTTAGTATTCTGAAAATAAATCCATTTTTCATCGCCAGTAACAATTCAATGTAAGACTGATTTTTTATCGTGTCCTTGAAGCAAAATTTCACAAGTGGTTTTTTGGTTTTCCATCTGTCTTTCATTCAATTCATGTTGCACTCATTTTTCAGACTTTTGGATCTTTCTCGTAGCTTTTAAACGATCGGAAATTGTTTGTTGTGCAACATTTAATAATTCTGATATTTGTTTCTGACTCAAAGTGTCATCTTAATCCAATATTGTTTGCAATTCCGCGTCTTCAAACTTTTTTGGTGGTCTTCCATGTTTTTTATTTCTCACATCAAAATCGTTATTTCTGAACCGTTGAAACCATCTTTTGCATGTTGCTTCTGATAGGGCATGATCACCATATGCCTTGACAAGCATTCGATGTGACTCTGCAGTACTTTTCTTCAAATGAAAACCAAAAATTAATACTTTCCGCAAGTCATCATTTTCTGGTACAAAATTCAACATTTTTAATACTATGAAAAAATATGATGTTGTTTGCTCAATGACTTGATTTAAACTAAATATGTTTCACAGGTGTCATAGCAACCAAACAAAAAAAATTAAGGCCCGTTCACAATAAATGCTCCCTATCGAGACGTTTGTATCTTGGCGCTCATTTCATACCGCTACATCTGGAACATGTATGTCTTTTCCATCTTATCTAATAATCGAATTTATTCACAAATTGTAATTTACATTTTTTCGGAACATACTCTCCTGATAAAAGCATTCATGGTGAAGCGAAAACTTTGCTCACACCGTGGTGAAAGGAACAAATATCAATATTTTATTGATTTGAGTAAAAAAAATTACTATAGAACGATAAAAATGTGGAAAAACAAGAAATGCAGTTTAGGATGTAAAACAAACACTCATTTGTACCGCCCAAAATGCGAGCAAGCCAAGTAAGGCTAGCTGTGCACATGCGATTTTCTGCCGCAGCGATAAAAAACTCGTGGTCGCAAAAAGATATGACCATGCACGCCATAGATAAATTAAACTATTATAGATGTCAAACTCTACTAATTCATTTGCAAACCCGGAACTTTCGCACAGACACTGTAAGTGAATTTCCAATCATTCTCCATTTCTAGAAACTGCCAAAATGACAGCAATTTTTACATAATGTTCACTAGGTATACCTACTATAGGGTTTTCCAATAGGGACTTGACAACTTTGAACTTAATTTGTGAACGCACTCTTTCACTAATCATCAAACTGTCACTGTCAATTACACTAACAGTAAAGTACACTAACGAGCAACGTCTGGAAATTATAAAAATTTTCTACAGATATTTAGAGTCGGTTCAGACGTCCGTAGCAAACGATCCAAATCAGTCAATTCCACGGCGTTCTCAAGAATTGGGCATTGCTCAGAGCACATTATGGCGTATTTTGCGTAAGGATCTTGGTTTACACCCATACAAGATCAAGCTGACTCAAGAATTAAAGCCGATGGATCATTTGAAGCGACGTACGTTCTTCCATTAGGTTCTGGAGAAGATGCGCCAAGATGATGAATTTCATCGCAAGATCATCTTCACTGACGAAGCTTATTTTTGGCTCAATGGGTTCGTCAATAAACAAAATATGCGTTATTGGTCGGGTGAAAACCCACATGTGCTTCATGAATCACCACTTCGTCCACAAAAAATAACTGTTTGGTGCGGTTTGCATGCCGACGGTGTTATTGGGCCATCATTTTTCGTCGACGATAACGATCGTTACTGTGAATGGTCAGCGTTATCGCGCTATGATCACCGATTATTTTTGGCCCGAATTGGAAGATATGGACTTAGACGACATGTGGTTTCAACAGGATGGTGCCACACAGCACACGCTAATATCGATTTATTGAAGAGTAAGTATGGTGAGCGTGTTATCTCAAGACATTGGCCAGTCGATTGGCCGCCTCGTTCATGCGATTTAACGCCTCTTGATTATTTTCTGTGAGGCTACGTTAAGTCATTGGTTTATGCCAGCACGCCGACGACGTTGGAAGAGCTCATAGCCAACATTGAACGCGAAATAGCGGCCGTTTCGGCCGAAATGTCTGGCCGAGTCGTTGAAAATTGGGTCCAACGAATCGACCGCTGCAAACGTGCCCGTGGGGGCCATATGGACGAAGTCGAGTTCCATTCATAAATGCTTTGATTGTACTTCAAGCCAATAATAACGTTTTTGAAATATCTCAAATGTTTTGCCTTTTATTTTAAAAAAAAGTTGTTGTCAAGTCTTTATTATATAATAAAAGCGAATGTAAAAGGGAAAATTTTTAACTGATGAATATTAATTTTACCTAGGTGAAAAATTGAAGATAGTAGAAATATGGAAAGAAAGCTCTTTTTTTATTTCAAGTGCACAAAAAGGGGATAGTATCAGAATAAAATTAAAAATAGGACCTAAGATTCATATTTTTAACCTTTCATTGGAAGATAGAAATGGATTGCAACTACTACAATTTTGAAATCAAAATAAAGCTTGTATTGGTAATCATTTGTATTAGCATTTTTCAGGCTTAGGTACTAACTTTGGACTCTGGACATCAATTAAAAGGATTGTAAATTAAGGGCATTTAAATTCACTTTCCCTGTTGTTCTTTTAGTTAAGCAAAAAAGTGTTAAGTAAAAAAATTAATTAAATAACACTAATAACTAATAAATTAACATTTTTGATCATTTTTAGTTTTTTTGGGAAAACATTTGTATTTTTCATTGAATTTAAAGGTTTTCCAAACATTTCTAGAATGTTTTCTTTTCTCACATTATAAAGTACAAAAGGAGTGATAATTTAATGGCTTTTTTGTAAAAAAAAAAAAAACAGAATAGCCAATATACAATGTGCAGCAAGACTTTTAATATCCAAACTTAATTTAGTTTTGTGGGAATTAAGTTTATAATTGTTTTGAACAGATCTGTTTCTTTACAAGTAATCAATGTTTAATTGTACCTCCTTAAAAATCGGTCAAACAATAGCGTTACATAAATAGGCATTTTAAAATTAAAATTGACCGTAGACAGTTCCCGTTTAATACAGATTTCTTTCTCTATTCTGAGTTAAATGTGTCCAGTCACACCCATATTTTTTTAAAAAAGAATTATTCAATTCTCTGTTGTTCCAAATAGACTTATGAAGCACAATATTTTTTACTTTGTTTGCTGCTATTACCAATATTTTAAATTTATATTTGCAAAAGGTTTATGTAAAGTTGTATTTTCACAAATAAAAAACAATCAAAATAATCATTAATCCTTATTTATTACTTCTTAAGAAAAATAAATACAACAATTGAATTATTATACATATATTTACTTTCCATTTAATCTAATAATCCAATTTATTCATGAATTGTAACTTACATTTTCTGGCAAAAGCACTATATGGGTGACGTCACTTCTAAATTTTGACATTGTTGACAATTCACACACGTGTTCACGGACATGTTCACACGGATAGGGGCGATCAGGAGAAAACCGATTTTGATTTTCCAATATCTGGAAAGTTTGCCATTTATTTTAGTTTATTTATGATATACGCACTTGTGGTTTTCTGTCTCACGATTATATAACCGCAGGAAAATATAACACACTATTTTTAATGTCAATACACACATATGCAATCAAATAATCGCAACGGTTAACGAACTGTAGTTTGTTGACGATTGTCTTGTCGCAAAATAAACTGTATCACATGGATGAGCATAAACTCTCGCGCACTTGCGACTTGCTTGTTAATTAAATTTATGCAGTTTGCATAATGTCTGATAACCAGCTTATTTTAAATGGTAAAATACCATCGAACCCTATTATTGATTCAGAAAAATTAATAATAACAGCAGAAAATCGGCAAGCTTTATATAATAAAAAATTTAAAAGAATATAGCAATCGGAATTTGAAGGAGAAGTTATGGGGTGAAGTGTGTGCAACTGTCGTTCCCCATTTGACAGAACTTTCTACGAATGATGAGCAAATTAGAGCTAGGCGCGTACATGCAATTTTCTGTCTATATGACCATGCACGCACTTGTCGTTTTCTGTCGCACGATTATTCAGCCGCAGAAAAATATAACACACTATTTTTAATTTCAATACATACATATGCGATCAAATAATCGCAACGGTTAACGAACTGTATGTAGTTTGTTGATGATTGTTTTGTCGCAAAATAAACTGTATCATATGGATGAGCAAAAGCTCTCGCGCACTTGCGACTTGCTTGTTAATTAAATTTATGCAGTTTGCATAATGTCTGATATGTAAATGGTAAAATACCATCAAACCCTATTATTGATACAGAAAAATTATCAATAGAAGTAGAAAAACGACAAGCTATATATGATAAAAAAATTCAAAGAATATAGCAATCGGAATTTGAAGGAGAAGTTATAAGATGAAGTGTATGCAACTGTTGTCCCTCATTGGACAATCTATCTACAAAGGATAAGCTAAATAAAGGTGTGTAAGTAAATATAGTTGACTTTTATTTCATTAGTTGTTAAATAGTACATATTATTATACGACATGTGTACATAATTATAATTTTTCTCAGTAATACAAGTTCTTAAAAGTATCTAAAGCTTATCGTATTGCCAAGGTACAGAGCCTTGTGGAGTGACAAAATAATTTGAGAAATAATCTCTTATTTGAAGACCAGATGAATTAGCTTTTGTTCTGGCTGCATGATTGGATTGTAATGGGCATTTGTATGACTCAACATCAAATTGCACTCCATCTTTTTCCGAACATAATTATGTAAAACACAACATGTTTTAATTATTTGGTCTGCAAAATCGAGTTTAAAATCTAGCGGTCTTTGGAAAATTCTCCATTTATTTACCAATATTCCAAAACTGCATTCGACCATTCGGCGAGCACGTGTAAGTCTATAATTATAAACCCTTTGTTTTATAGACAAATTTCCACTCGGATATGATCTTAGTACATTTTGTGACAGTGTAAAAGTTTCATCGGCTACTATCACAAAAGGCATAGGTTTTTCGCCTTCGTCATATGCTAACTTATTGATTTTCTTTTAGTTTCTTTTAAAAAATAGATTTTTTAAATACATTGGAATCACTGTTTCCACCAAACGCCCTAACGTCTATTGCGGTAAAATAATAGTCGGCATCTACTATACCCAAGACAACTATTGAAAATTTGTTTTTTATAATTAAAGAATTCAGACCCGGTCTTATGAGGCTTCTGTAGTCGTATGTGCGTTCCATCTACAGTGCCTGTGCAATTTGGGAATTTTGTTCTTTTATAGAACTCTGCGGCAATATCTTTTCAGTCCTTCTACTTCTCTGACATGTACAAAGGCTTCAAACATTCCCAAATCACTGTACAGGTATCCTTTACAATTTCTCTTATAGTAGTGGTACCCAGTAGATATTGAAAGTGTAGCGATATAAAACTGTCTCCGTTAGCAATGTATCCCTAAGATTTTAATAATTTGATCAATCATGTTTTATATTTTTATAAGCACACGCAGTGTGTCTATCATGCAATCGATTTTCAACTTAAAAAAAAATTTACAAAAACTTAAATCATGGTTTGTTATAGGGAAAGAGGTTCAGGGGAAGTGGAGAAATTTGAGGGATTGCTTCGCTAGAGAACTAGCGAAACAACAGCCTAATGTTTTTGGTCAAGCTGCAAAAAAAAAAGAAGAAAATATATGCATTTTGTTTTTTTGCTTTTTTTAATTCCCACTTTTGAAGATCCACCTACTACCGGTAATTTAGTAAAACCTTGCAATGAAAATGAAAAATTCTTGAAAATGAACTGAGTGAACCACATTCTTCTCGACGACCTACGAAAAAAACTTCTGCAAGGTCTACAACATACGAAGTCCAATTACTTAAAATACTGGAAGAAAAATAAAAGGGTGAAATTGACGAAGACAAAAGTTTTGCTCTCATGATTGTTCCCATGTTGAAGAACTTCAATAAAGGGGAAAAACATTTTGCGAAAACAGAAATCCTTCAGGTTATTAACAGGACAAGACCAACGTTCCCAGATCACCGTAATATGGCATACCATCCACAAGAAACGCAGTTCAACACATTCCAAATACAACGAAGTTTCCCTCATCAACTTGGACACGTGTTAACCTTATCTACTACGACAGTACCACGACAACCCCAAAACTATGTAGTACCTTTCAGTTCAGCACGGAATCATTCCTCTAATTCCAATTATTCAAGTGACAACTTATCTCCTCCAAATACTACAAATATATTGACGAATCCTGATGAACTCGTATTATCACAAAATAATTCATTGCAGTACAATATCAAACCATTAAATTTATTTATTCTTATTATGCAATTATTAGGGTTCTTATGAAGTGCTTTTTTTACTGAATTTAGTGGATTTGACTTTAATTATATAAAAAATAATTAAATAAAAGAACTTATTTTGTTATGATAACATGGCACAGATAAACGTTCCTCAGGTGATATAGGTTTCCGTTATTTTGTGTCCTGGTATTGTATTCTGGGTCCAATTATAGTAATTGAAGTAATTCGTCAAAACTTTTGCCACTCATTCTATAGTACTACATAAATCCTTTTGGGTGCTCTTTTAAATTATGATAAATTTTATGAAACTGTCTTTAAGTAGTCTTTCACTTATAACGGGATGGACCCAATATTTTCTTTTACGTTCTTTTTTTATATTTTAAGCGCAACAAAAGAGCCACAATACAACACTTCCTCTTGAAATCCATTTTTATACTAAAAAGACTTCAAAGTCGCAGTGTGCTAAGATTCATCCATATGTCTCATTTTAATTTGCGGCCAAAAAATCATCTACAAAATTGAGCTTGTTGCATTTTCTTAATCGCTACGATTATTAAGTCGCATATGTGTAATGTACACATGTATAAAACAATTTGTCTCATTTTTTGTGACGTAATGATACGACAGAATACACTTATCAGTACGTATGATTCATTTTAACAGCGACAATTGTGTGTCAATGCTAGGTATTGTCCTACTTTTGCGACTGATAATCGTGCGACGAAAAACGCACGTGCGCGCCTAGCCTGAGTTAGTATTATGCATACGAGTAGTAAAAATATTTTTTAGAAAATAAATTCTAAATTTTTGGAGCTATCTTTCAAAAAAGTTGGTTGAAGCTCTCATTGCTGTTTTGGGTATAACCGTCAACACAGCGCTCCAACCATTTGTTATTGCTGAAGTCTTCAAATATTAGTTTGATGACATCTAACACCATTTTTAGCAATGCTTAATAATCGTGACGGAAAATTTTCAATTCACTTTTAGCTTTCGCTTGTTACCATTGGCACCAGGATTCGGAGCCTTCGGGACAGAAGTTGCTGTCTGTTGAGCCGAAATGGAAGAGTGTTGTCCATACCACTTTAACATGTCATCCTTCGAGTTACAGTTTCTGCGAATAGCTAAGCCATAGTAATGTTCAGTTTATCTATAAATTTTGCCTTCAATTTATTTCTGCCGCCGATTCCATGATAACTTTTATTGCATTTGTGACGACGGGTTCCCATTCGCTTTTGAAGTCATATAATATTTCCGTTATACCTGGAGTTGAGTACGCCCAGAAATACATTAGAATCATAAAATAGGTCTAGGAACGCTCCGTTCGAAGGGTCGCTACCTGCCTCTCAATTCGACGGCGTAAAACTCGTTTCACTCTCTCGACTATAACTGATTTAATTATCGAAATATTGACTTGTAGTTTTCACCAAATATTCTTGAGATCTCAGGCTTCAAGAAAATGCAAAAAAAATATAACACCCCTAACTGAAGCGAACATGAAAATGACAAATCAGAGGATGATGATTAGGAAGTTGATAACGAATGGTTTGTAATACATGGACACTTGAGCGAATAAGAGTTCCAAATCGAAGACAGACTTTGTCCCGATACGTTCCGTGAAGGAAAGAAAACCGAAAAATCAAACCACGATTAATCAGTGCAATTTTAGAGCTTAAAAACGGAAATCAATCATATCACTGTCCTACAATCATCTAATACATGGGCTGAATAGTTTCTAAGAGAGGGCAGCACTTGAATTCAATCCATTCATTTTCAGTCAGTTCCAACCTTCAATGACAGCTGTCGGACGATTAGTTCTCGGGATATAACGTAACTCGTAAAAAAATGGATTCAAAGCAATTTCGTGTGTTGACTTATCATTCCTTTTTGATGGGAAAAAATGCAACCGATGCAAAGAAATGACTTGATAAGTGTTACCCGGACTCTGCACTAGCCGAACGAACCATTCGCAAGTGAATTGAAAAATTTTAAAGTGGTCATACAAGCACCAAAGATGATGCACGCAGTGGACGTCCAAAAGAGGCTGTTTCAGATAAAAACATCAAAAAACTCCACAAAATGATTACGAATGGCCGTAAAGTGAAGTTGATCGTGATAGCTGAGGCTTTGAAGATATCAAAAGAGCGTGTTGGATGTATCATACACGAATATTTGGGCATGCGAAAGCTCTGTTCAAAGTGGGTGCCGCGTTTGCTCGCAGTCGAGCAAAAACAACAACGTGTTGATGATTCAGAGGAGTGTTTAAAGCTGTTCAACCGCAATAAAGCTGAATTTTTGCGTCGGTATGTGACAATGGATAAAACTTGGCTCCATCACTTCACACCAGAGTCAAGTCGGCAGTCGCCAGTGTGGCGAGCAGGCGACGAACCTCGTCCAAAACGACCAAAAACTCAACAGTCGGCTGGCAAGGTTATGGCATCCGTATTTTGGGATACACATGGTATAATTTTCATCGACTATCTCCGAAAGGGGCAGACTATCAACAGCGACTATTACATTGCGTTGTTCGACCGTTTGAACGACGTAATCTTAGAAAAACGGCCGCATTTGAAGAAAAAGAAAGTGCTGTTACATCAAGACAATGCACCGTGTAACAAGTCGATGAAAACGATGGCAAAATTGAATGAATTCGGCTACGAATTGCTTCCCCACCCACCATATTCTCCAGATTTGGCCCCCGGCGACTATTTCCTGTTCATAATATCTCTCGCCGGAAAGAGATTTAAGACCGAAACAGAGGCCTATTTTGAGGCTAAACCGAAATCATACTACAAAACTGGTATCGAAAGATTGAAAAATCGTTTCAATTAGTGTATCGCCCTCAAAGGCAACTATATTAATAAATAAAGTTGAATTTTGCAAAAATTTTGTATTTTACTATAAAACGGACTTTTCAGCCCATGTGTTACATAGATTGATTTTTGTGAACCACAGCTTGCTGTACAGCTTGGAAGTACAGATGCTGAGCCAAGAACACCAACACCAAAGTAACAGAAAGAGACGTGAATTCGCTGAAGTGTTTTTAAGTGATTTGGCACGTTTAATTCATGCCATTAGCCACGCAAAAGTTGTTTTCATAAAAGATTAGAAATAATTCACAAATTTCAGCGTTTTTTTTTTTTTTTATTTTCGTTATACGAGTATGTACATAGAATAGAAATGTAATTTTATCGGGTAAACACATGCATATGTATGTATATTACACGTAATACCACTTTGTTTAAGAAAAAATTAATTTTTTATATAAATGAGGTAATTTTCTTTTATTTATTTTGATAAAGGTATACTGAAAAAAAGAACCAAATTATAATAGGAATTCTAGACATCGAAATCTCCCAATGCTCCGCCTAGCGAGAGGTCGGAACTGCCAAGTACTTATCTTTTTATGTGAAATAACTCTTCGCACATTAATTATAACAATTCTGCATCCGAGAATAGGATTACAAGTACATCATCGCAGTGTTTGGATTTCATTCCGTTGTTTGAGTGGTAAATTAACAATATTGAATCCTAGTCAATATACCTAACTATAGTAACTAAGGTCGTACAAACAAACAAATAATTTGCTAAAAAATATTGTATATAGTATTATGTTACACAACAGTTACCTTGAATTCCGAATCGAAAACAGTCTTGATAAAAAGGAATCCGGAAAAAATCTTTTTTTTAAGATTGGTAAAAATAATATACCATACTGGGTACATGGAGTTTTTCACCAAAATTCCGTCATATTTGTCTTATATTGTATTTTAAATATATTTTATTGAACCAAATATGTGCCATTTTGATTAATAGTCTTTGTAATATTTCTGGTAAAAGCATTACGCTATCATTGTAGAATTTGCTGGCGAAAATTTGAACCACATGATTTGGACAGGGTTCTTTTGAAATCAGCTTTACAAAATTCAGATTGTTTTGTAGAGAGCAAAACGAATGGTAGTAGGTTGGGACAAGCTTAGGATTATACGGCAGATCCACCTTAAAAATGTGTGTGGTCTGGCATTACCTGATAGAAATCAACGCCTTTCCTGTTGCTGAATTCTGGTGGCTTTACCTCAATTGCCCGCTTTAATAGCATAAGTTGTTCACAGCTGAGAGTGGAATCATGTCTGGCCGGGATAGAGCAACCACAAAACACAAAGCATTACCAGGGATCAATGCAGACTTTGACAACGTTTGTGCAGCTTCATCTAACTTGAACTTCGAATTTTTTCTCTTGCCGTACATAAAAGATCGCCTGTTATCAATTTGGGTATATATAGTATATATATATATATAGTATAGTATCTTGTTTATTATTTCTTTTTGCTCCAAATGTCTTGATTTTTCTTTTGTTGCCCTAGAGATATAATAATGTAATAGTGTCCAACAATAAAATAAATTGTTTTGCAATCTACAGAAAGTTAGCGTTGTAAACATGAGAAGTATCCAAATCGGAATTCACCGCGTCACTTTTGTATGAGAGACCTCATTCCTAATTTGACATTATTGACAATTTACACGGTAAGTGGCAATCAATAGAAAACCGGTTTTGCTTTTTCAATATCTGGAAAGTTTGCCATCTATTATATGTTAGTTTATCTATGACGTCAATGGCAATTTGTTGCAAATCCCAAGGGAAGAAAAATAAAAAAAGTAAAATAGCTAGGGACTGCCGGCAAAACAACAACCGACCGCAACCACACAGGTAGTAGTTGATGAGCGAATGAAGTGGACTGAACAGAAGCGAGTGTGAGGAGATGAGTGAATTTAAAAAAAAAAAACGCGGAATTTTAACGAGCAGCTATTGGTTAGCTGCACACATACTTAACAAGGGGTTCCGTAAGATCAAATCGGGGAGACCTATAAATCAAATGAAAAAACGTAGAACTTATCCTTTTCCTGATGGGGATTGTAGGATGATATATTCGGTTTTTTTTTTTTTGGTGGGGATTACAGGGTATGCCGGAAACTCAGGATAAATAGTTTGTATTTGAATTTCTTTCTACGTTAATGAGTCGGTCAACGGTAGGTCCACAGTTCCGCGTTGTATTACAGTTAAGGCTACCTAGCAATTAAAAAAATATATAACCGTCTTACGGTTTCACAGCACAAGCGGAAATAAGGTTTACTGTCGCTATTAACACTATATACTATATGTTATATGTTTATCTATGTCGATATATTTAATTACAAAAAGTGGTACTTATCTGATTATGTAGGCTTTCCTGCCTTTTTACTGGAAGAAGAGGGTAAGCCGCCTCCTGCACAATCCCTGATTTTCGTTCCCTGTCGTATCCAGTTGTAACAGTTGCAGTTCCTTTTTTTCCTGGTTTGTCCGTTGGTGTGTTTCTCGTCCTCTGTTGGCTGATTTAATTTTGTTGTTAGTGTTATCGTCAACGTTCTCGTTTTCGTTCTTGTTCTCGTTCTCTTTCTTGTTCTCGTTCTCTCTCATATTCTCGTTATAACTTTTGTTCCCGTCTTGTTTTTTTTTATTCTGTTTTATTTTTCGTTCTTTCTTTTTTTGTTGGCTCTTGCCAATAAGACGATAAAGTATCGAAAGAGCTTACAGCTTTTTGGCCATGGCTGCCATTCACACATACAATCAACACACACACACAAGGGGTTCCGTCAATTCAGATGTTAAAGGAAAGATAATCACATCCAGAACTCCAACAGCCTCTTACGGTATCCCCACGTTTTCAACAAGTCGATGTTCTATGTTTGTGCGTCAAAGTGATTGCTTTGGTTCGAAGCCAAACCTCTGACCCAGAACCAAAGCAAAGGTTAAGAGCTTTAATCGAGACCACCAGGTAGGGAGCTAAATTTATTTTACTGGGAGTAGCATGACGATAATGCGTGTCCCATCGATAAATAAATGGCAGTCGGAAGAAGCCAAGTCTGGTGAATACGGCGGGTGGGGTAGCAGCCCCCAGCCAAGTGTTTTGGTTGTAGATTAAATTAGATTAGATTAGATTTCTTTATTCAATATAATATGTTAAATTGCACATTATAATCATTAAGAAAAACACTGAACAAAATAAGGCATGACATTTATCTCGTCTGCCTGCATTGGTTGTATCCTAATTTAGTTTTGCTTTGTGTGCAGGTGCATTGTCATGGAGCAAAATTACCTTGCCGTGTCTTCTGGCCCATTCTGGTCCTTTTTCGATCAATCCATGGTTCAAATTGATCATTTGTTGTCGGTAGCGATCTGTACTAACGGTTTCACCAGGTTTTAAGAAATCATGGTACACCACACCTTTCTGGTCCCAGCAGGCACACAGCATAGTCTTCTTGCCGAATCGATCTGGTTTTGCAGTCGAAGTTGATGGTTGTCCCGGATTAACCCATGATTTTTTCCGTTTAGGACTCTGAAAATAAATCCATTTCTCATCGCCAGTATGAGATTTTTTATGATTTCAAAGACAATCAAAATTTCACAAGCGGTTTTCCGGTTTTCCATATGTCTTTCATTCAATTCATGAGGCATCCATTTTCCAGACGTTCGGATCTTTTCCATAACTTTTAAATGGTCAAAACTTGTTTGGTGTGAAACATTTAACATTTCTGCCATTTGTTTCTGACTCAAAGTGTCATCTTCATCCAATAATGTTTGCAATTCGGCGTCTTCAAACTTTTTTGGTGGTCTTCCACGTTCTTCATTTCTCACATTAAAATCTTTATTTCTGAACCGTTGAAACCATCTTTTGCATGTTGCTTTTAATAGAGTATAATCACCATATGCCCTGACAAGCATTCGATGCAACTCTGCAACACTTTTCTTCAAATGAAAACAAAAAAATAATGCTTTCCGCAAAGTCATTATTTTCTGGTACAAAATTCGACATTTTTAACAAGATGGAAAATATGATGTTGTTTGCTTAATGATTTAATGTATACTAAATATGTTTGACAGATGTCATAGCAGCCAAACAAAAAAAAAAATAAATTAAGGCCCGTTCACAATAAATGTTCCCTATCGAGATATTTTTATCTTGACGCTCACTACATACCGGTACACCTGGTATACTTTGAACTTTTTATGGAGGTAGGGGTTTTTTTAAAACAGAAAAACTGAGGTCAACATACAACAGATGGACAAGGGAGTGGATGCTTTTTAAGGCGTAATTTTCATGAAACAAGCCCCACCCTTAGGTAAGGTTAAGTTAGAATGGCAGTTGGAAAAACCAACTGACTAAGGCCTATTGGCCGTTGTGCTGCCACGTGGATCTATGATCCCCTCACTCATGGAACCCATTAGAGTTTACGATGAAGCGCAGGATACTGTTAACGTCTGTATTTTTTAGATCGTTTAAGTCGTTGTAGAAGAAGGCTCCTAGGTGGAGTTTTTTTCTATGGGAGAAAGCTGGACATGTACTAGGTGTGGTGAAAAGTAGCCTCCTTGGGAATGAAAAAAAATTTTTTTAAATGTTTTTTTTTTATTTTATTCAATATAGTACCCATTTAGTTTGATACACTTATTCCGGAAGGTCTGCAAATTACTCCTCCGTGGCGTCGATGATTTCTTCGCATGAGCTAAATTTTTTATTGATAAACCATCTTTTAAGGTTTGGGAAGAGATAATAGTCCGAGGGAGCCAAATTGGGCGAATACCTTGGATGCGACAGCAATTGGATCCGTTAGTCATTGATTTTAGCCGTGGTTGCGATGCACTTGTGCGCCGTTGCATTGTCTTGCAAAACCAAAATTTTTTTTCGCTTCAAATGAGGCCGTTTTGCAGTGATTTCGGCTTTCAATCGCTCAAATAATACACAGTTATACTCGCTGTTGATGGTTTTTTCCCTTTTCGAGGTAGTCCACGAAGAGTATGCATTGACAATTTCAGAAAACCGACGCCATAACCTTTCCGACTCATCGAGCCTCCCTCGGCCGCTTCGGAGCACTCGTGCCAGCTTCAGTTCATTGCCGGGCACTCATTCTGTTCTCTTGTGCTTAACAGTTACCAATCGATGATAAAAATCTGCCCGATTCACGTTTTTGGTCAGGAGTGAGTATGCGTGGCACCCGGCGGCAGGATAACTTTTTCATATGCAGAATATTGCCCAAAATATGGCGTGTGCGCTCAGTACTAATCTTTGTGGTATCTGCTAGCTCGCGCACCTTCACTTTCCGGTCAGCCAACACCATTTCATGTATTTTTTTGACATTGTCCTCTGTATACGCACCGGAGGGCCTGCCGCTGTGGAGTTGCGGCCACCACAAAACTCTCGAAACCAGTATTTGACGGTGTTATCTGATGGAGCATTAGCCCCATAATATTTATAAAACTTTTCTTTTGTTTCCTTCGCCGTTTTGCCTCTCAAAAATTAATGTTTTATAAGAGAACGAAAATCGTTTTTGTCCATACTCAACATGATGCCAAACACGTCAACAACAATCAGCTGTCAAAACAAACCTAAAGGCATTATCGCATTGAAATTTGGCATATCTGCCTAAATATGAACAGACTTTAACAGACGGTCAAGGAGGTTACTTTTCACTCCACCAAGTACAGAGAAGGTGGAGGATTCTCTCCTCTTCCTCCTCGTCCTTGCAGCTTCAACAGAAATCGTTTGGAAAAGCGCCAAGCCTTCTTGCATGCTTGCCTATAAGGCAGTGTCCAGTGATGACACCTATATTGGCGCTGAGATGTTTACTATTTACAAGATTCAGACTCTTAGAGCGATTCAGATCCAGCTTTGGCTAGATCTATTTAGTCACTAGACATGTTGGCAAACTGATCCGATCTAAGGGCTCCAATTTTGGTGAGGTCGTCGGTCCTACAGTTTCCTGGAATGGCTCTTTGGCACGGCACCCATCAAAGGTGAAGGTTGAAATCCTCTGCCATCTCCGTAAGAGATGATCGGCATTCAAGGGCGGTCTTTGAATTTAGTGAGACCGAGTCCAGGGACTTGATAGCTACCTGACTCCGAAAAGATGCGGATATCTTTTGCAGATCAGCCAGGGCAGAGCTTCTTAAATCACCATATTTCCACCTGGAACACACTACAGTAATTTGGAAGACGAAAGGACAAGCTTAGATTTAACTTTTTTGAGAAAACATCTCCACCAACCCCGCTATCAGTTTCAGATCCATCTGTATAGAATTGGATAGACTTGTCCTCCATAAAAGCATCTTCCTCCCAGAAGGATCTAGAGGGAAAGCTCGCATGAAAGTCTTTGTCAAGCCGAAGTTTAGGTATGGTGTAATCGATGTTCTCTAAGTGGATTCCTTAAATATTAAGAATATTAGCGTGGCAAAATAAATTATTTGTCCATTGTGTAGTCGCTTGAAGGCGAGTAGGTGCGGTCACAACAGAATTTTTTATTTTCTGGATAAGTGGACAAGATCAATTTTATGAGGGTTAACTCCCAATCCAAAGCGATCCGCCCAACGGGTTAAATATTAGCTGAATGAGTTCTTTGATGGTATTAAGATGCTTACCTTAAACGGCTATAGCAACGTCGTCCTTATAGGCAATCACCCTGCTCCATCCCGCTTCCAAGTATATAAGCGGTTCATTTACCTCTAAATTCCAAGGTACGCTTTTCGGCGTACCTCTACTAACACATCTTTAAGCAGAAGTCCCACCCAGTTTGGAGTTGATTATCCTGCAATTTAGCATAAGACCGATCAACTTCCCAAGTTAGTCGTCTAATTACAGATGTGTCGACAATTACAATGGCGAGGGTATCCGTACCCGTGTAAGATCGACAACCCACGTGAGTTATCATGTCTCTACCAAAGTTCGCGAAGAACGGAGAGAATCCTAAGACGTCGTTTTAAGCTATCCGGATACAGCATCAAACTTTTTCTAACTGGGTATCCCAAGACCAATGATTTTCCGACACGTAAGACCGAAAGATGGTTTCCATGATTTAGTTAATCCTTTCTGCAGGATTAGCTGTGAATAATAATTGGCAGTGAATTTAATTTATGACCCGTACGCATTGGGGAGCGCGGCCAGTTTATTACTGCGGAACTGAGGACCCTTGACCTAAGGGGAAAAAGCAGACGGAATTTAGTGAAGTATTCTACGACCAACAGGATGTAAACAAAACCCCTACTCGATTTTGGAAGCGGACCAACTAAATCGAAACAAATTATTTTTCATGCCACAGAAATTCCTCTTCTTTCGACCATCAAACCAGCTGGTTTATCATTTACGCAGTTCCCAACATGCTTGGTTACATCTGACCTCATTTTCGACCAATAGTTCCTCGCTTTTACTCAAGCTAACGTTTTCCTAATCCCCATATGCATTGCTAACTTGTTATCATGACCTTCCCTCAAAACCCCATTTTCGGGTCTAATTATTTCCATTCTAAGCTATTGTCGTAAACAACCACGTTTCTAGCCTAATAAACTTAAATAACATACCACTTTCTACTCTCCAGCACGAATAAGCTAACGGATTCGACTCGGATTTCTTCATTATATTGGTGATCCATAGGTCCGTATTTTGCTCTATCAGCGTTTAATTTTTAAAAATGATGATGGTACGCATTGCTTATAAACTTAACGAACCTACTAAAGTATTGCCGTAAGAACTAACACCTTAATAAGAGCGACCATCATTTTCTTAATCCTCAAGTGTAAAACCTAAGGAAACTTCCTCCGTCAATCCTCCCAGCTGGATGCCAGCAGGTAAGCAGGGAACCCCAAGCTTACCACACCCTATATAACGCCCAGGAGGGGAACAGCGAGCGGAGATATGACCTTCCTGATTGCAGTTGAAAGACTTTTTGGCTTCTGGATCTTTGTTATTTTAATTTATTATTTTAATTTAGACGGCTTGCCTGTCGATCGGAAATGAAAAAGGATACTTACCCGGTTTTAGAGACCCCCATCGCTCGAGCGCTCTTGCAGCTCTCTTAGGTAACAAGCACCCACCATTCCACCTCGTAGGCCAACTCGACCTAGCTCAGTCGATTAATTTCCATTTTAACAATTTAAATTAAAATAAAACCCAACCAAAAGCACAACAAAAAAGCAAAGAAAAGAAAAATACGAATACTGTCATAAAGTAAAATGTATAGAAAAAAAAAGAGAACGAAAATTTATTCCCCGCAAGGCAATATTGATCATCACAAAAGCTCGCAAGAATCAAAATGTATATGTATGTATGTATGTATGCATGTATATGGTAAGTTATAACATGAATAAAGTGTGTGAAATCGAAATGAATAAATGCGATTTGTATCAAAAGATTTGAATATTTATACGTATTTATGTAGGCATGTATGTGAAAATAAAAAAGGAGAATGGCGATGAAAGAAAGAAAGAAGTAATAACCTATTTTGATCTCAGAGTAAATACGAACTAAAGATTTCAATCCCAGTGATGTAAATATTTAGTTGTATTTAAAGCCAACTGCACCCGACTGATGTACGTTGTCCATTCCAAATATAGTTTATTCCAAATTGTTCGTAGAAGATTGGCAACTGTATCCACATATCTCTCCACTCGTCTGTTAGTCCAACAAGCTCCTGCTGCGATAAGATGATGTTCTGTACCATGTGATATGCAAAACTTCTTATATTCATTACGTGTGAAGTTATACCCTCTGTTACTCTATATTTTACAACACGCACCAAATAACATCACATAATTACGGAAGTGTTGGACCGTCTCCGAAGCCTGCAAAGTCTTACATGAAAAGAGGAGAACAAATTTGGTGAAAGCGTCCACAAGTATGAAGATATGTCGACAATCATCTAGATTTTTCGCCTGAATCGGAACAATGAAATCCACATGGACAGTATGAAATGGTGTAGACCTCTTTTCGATTGAATAAAGTTCAGTCTGTTTCGTCCCAGAGGGTCTCTTTGCTACGAGACAGATTAAACAGGATCCGACAAACTTCCTTACGCTTTGTGCCATAGGCGGCATCCAACAGTGTTCCTTCATTTTAGCAAGCGTCTTCATCCCTCCCAATGTAGCAGTTGTCTTCATGAAATCAGCTCATTAGAGTAAGTCGACAGCGTTGTGGTACAAACAGCCGTAAGTGTGTAACTATCAATACAGTAATTCACCACGAACCGCTAATTGTTCCTTTATGCCAGTATCACCTTCTCTGATTCTGTTTATAAGTTCCAAAGTGGCGGGCACTTGCCTTTGTTCGATATGTACCCAAGTCTCGGATAAACTATTTAAGTGTCAGCATTCTCTCTGTGGATATTACAACTAAGATAGTCCGCGTGGACTATAGTTTGACCTTTTCTATAGGTGATATCAAAATCAAAATCCTAGCACATGAGCTGAAAAGTCAGCGCCGTTTTACAGTAAAGCACAAAATTTTTGCAAAGTTCAACTTTATTTATCAATATAGTTGCCTTCGAGGGCGATACACTAATTGAAAGGATTTTGCAAATCTTCGATACCAGTTTTATAGTATGATTTCGGTTTAGCCTCAAAATAGGCCTCTGTTTCGGCGATTACTTCTTCATCGGTCTTAAATCTCTTTCCGGCGAGCATTCTTTTGAGGTCTGCGAACAGGAAATAGTCGCTGGGGACCAATTTTGGAGAATACGGTGGGTGGGGAAGCAATTCGTATCCGAATTCATTCAATTTTGCCATCGTTTTCATCGACTTGTGACACGGTGCTTTGTCTTAATGAAACAGCACTTTCTTTTTCTTCAAATGCGGCCGTTTTTCTGCGATTTCGTCCTTCAAACGCTCCAACAACGCAATGTAATAGTCGCTGTTGATAGTCTGCCCCTTTTGGAGATAGTCGATGAAAATTATTCCATGTGTATCCCAAAATACGGATGCCATAACCTTGCCAGCCAACTGTTGAGTTTTTGGTTGACTGCCGACATGACTCTGGTGTGAAGTGATGGAGCCAAGTTTCATCCATTGTTACATACCGACGCAAAAATTCGGCTTTATTGCGGTTGAACAGCTTTAAACACTCCTCTGAATCATCAACACGTTGTTATTTTTGATCGACTGTGAGCAAACGCAGCACCCACTTTAACAGAGCTTTCGCATGTCCAAATATTCGTGTATGATATATCCAACACGCTCTTTTGATATCTTCAGAGCCTCAGCTATCTCTAATTACTGCCATTACGGTCATTCGTAATCATTTTGTGGACTTTTTTGATGTTTTCATCTGAAACAGCCTTTTTTAAACGTTCACTGCGTGCATCACCTTCGGTGCTTATATGACCACTTTTAAATTTTTCAATCCACTTGCAAATGGTTCGTTTGGCTGATGCAGAGTCCGGGTAACACCTATTAAGCCATTTCTTTGCATCGGCTGCATTTTTTCCCATCAAAAAGCAATGATAAATCAGCACACGAAATTACTTTGAACCCATTTTTTTTAAATAACAAAAATTGCTTCACTCACGACGCTATATCTCGAGAACTAATCGTCCGAAATCTGTCAAATTTATACACGTATCTTTTGAAGGTTGGTACTAACTGAAAATGGTATGGATTTAATCCAAGTGGTGCCTTCTCTTAGAAACGGCACGCTTTTCAGATCATGTATTATATTCACCATCTAGCAACGCGATTTAGCAAGTCTTTTTTTTTGCTTAGTTGCTTTAAGAGCTTTGCAGTCGGTAACTATAGTGAACCGGATACCCAAGAGATAAGTACGGAAATGCCGTAATGCCTTAGTGCACTACCGCAAGTCTTTAACTCATAACTATGGTAGTTGGTTTCGTTGGACTTTGTAACCTGACTGTAATATGCTAGAACACACAACCGACCCTCAATGCGCTGAAACAGGACTGTACCATATCTAATAAAGCTTGCATCAATATGCAATTCTGTTGGGAGTTTAGAATCAAATATTATCAGTAGCGGACATGACGTAAGCTGTCGCAATATGTACTGTCCCGCTATCTCATTTGTCCACTAAAATGTCGAATTAACTTTGGTTAAGGCGGTGATGCAACTAGTTTTTGCAGCGAACTCTGGGACATACTTCCAAATATAGTTTGCCAATCCCATGAACTGACGTACTTGTTTTACACTTGCTAGAGTTAGTGACCTTACTAATGAGTCAATCTTATTTTTATTTGGCCTAACCCCGCTGAATGTAATTCCTCTGTAATTTACACGTCTTAGGGTTGATAGGGAACCCGTTAGTGGTTAATGTCCCCTATACAACGTCAAGCTTTTGAAATTCATCTTCCACGGATGTTGATGGAATGAGGACATCGTCTAATTAAACCAGAGCAACCGTATCTTGAAGTTCTCCCAAAGCCGTCTTGATTGCCCTCTGAAAGACGTCTAAAGAAGTGAAATATTTATTGCCTTTCAGGCTATCCAATTGATTTTCAACTGGAGGAACAGGAATCGATCCCTAACTGGCGAATGGGGACTTATTATCTCTAATTGTTTCACATGACTTTAGATCCTTGATTATTTTCGATGTTATTTGCCGTTCACTGTGTGATATTCTATATGATCGACAGTTGACGGTGGCATCTTTAGACAGCCGAATAGAAAGACAACCTGTTATTCCTTTTGCTACGTAGAGCCCAGTAATCATTTGTTGGGAATATTTGGCTAGAATCCTTTGTAATTTTGTAATATTTCTCCACAAAGGTTAACGTTTTTCTTTTCAGCTTGCTTTTTTGCCCAACAGATGCTTTCATTTTAAACAAAACCCACATTTTTAGCTCCTATCAGAAAAAATTGGTAAGCAACGAGAAAGCTTTTATTGCAGCCACCATCTGGTTTATGTTACGGGACCAACTCAGTGGGTGGCCTTGGCTGAAGTGGTAGTGGACTGGTTTCTAAATCGGAAGATTCGGTGTTCGAATCCCAACCTCACCCGAAAGACATTCGTTTTTTTTTTTTCAGTTAAAAAAAATCAAGTAAGGTGGGTAGTTAACTAGAAATCAACAACAAGCCAACTTCCACTAATAATTTAGTCCTCCCAATAAATGTTGGATGCCACCCATGGAGCGAAATAACCACTGAGCCCAAACATCTTTCTTTCTCTCTCTATTCCATTTTCCAAAAAACTTAACACATGCTGAGGCATTATATGTGTATTCATACCCATTTGAATTTTAGGTTCTTTATAAGGAAAAAATTATAAAGCGCCTCCATATAGCAGTTTAGTTAACGGACAAATAGAGCGTTTTTATTCAACTTTCTTAGAAATTATGAGATGTTTGAAAGCCGAAAAAACCCAACGATTATGGTATTTACAGTCTATGAATATAATTTTTCTATACACTCCGTTACCAACAAAATATCCATAGAAACATTTTTTGGGCGAAATTTTAGACCCAAAACAATACGAAAAGGCTAGACAAGAGAATATCGAACAACTTTAAAAAAAGCAAATAAAAGATAGGCAACACCATAACCAAAATAAACGTCCTATTAAAACATATTCAGTGTAAAAGCTCGGTTTAGAAATACACAAGGTGTATTCAAAACGTAAGATGACTTTATATTTTTATAAAAAAAATATTTATTTATTGATCAATATTAATGTTGTCCCCTCCAAAGTATTCGCCCTCAGATACAATATACTTATGCAAACGCTTTTTCCAATCCTCGAAGCACTCCTCCTCCTTATAAGCACTTTTTTGTATAGCCTCGTGCTCTTCCAGCGATCCCATTTTTATTTCCTCAATCGTTGCAAATCTCCGGCTTTTCATAGGTCCCTTCAGTTTTAGGAACGGTGATGTATGATTGTCGTGTTGTTTTCGGCCAAAAAATCTCTCACAAGCAACGATGAATGAGCAGATACATTATCGTGATGCAAAAGCCATTAATTGTTTTCGTATTGCTTCTCGCAAACGGCGCATAACTTCAAGTAAAAACTCAATCTTGGCGTGCTTTTATCTGTCTTCACTCTCCTGGGTGCTTCCATTGGGACCATTGGGACTAGGTTTCGACGTCATAACCATATACCCATGATTCGTCACCAGTTATGACCCTTTTCAGCAAGTCAGGATCATCATTGACATCATCCAAGAGCTCCTGAGCAATGCTCATGCGACGGTTTTTCTGATCAAATTTAAGAAGTTTCGGAATAAACTTTGCTGATATACTTCTCATGCTAAAAAGTTCCTAAAGAATTGCACGACACGAGCCGACCGATATGTCAACATCCTTAGCAACTTCTTTTATGGTAATTCGACGATTTTTCAAAGCTATTTTTTTTCACAGCTTCGACGTTATCATATTTTGTTGATGTGCTGGGGCTTCTAGAGCGAGGTTCGTCATTGGCATTTTCTCGGCCATCTTGGAAGAGCTTGTACAACTTGTAAACATTTTTTTTACACTTGATTCCATTTTTTACACAAAACTTGATGAAAATTCTTTGCTCCATTTATTATAATAATTGAAAATGGCCTAGAACATCAAAACACGTCTAACCTTTCTACCTGTCAAAAATACACTTGAAACTGTAGACATGTGTACCAACACAGCAAAAAAAAATCGATAATCGAATGTACGTTGCCCGGAAAATTTCAAACGCTACCTTACTTTTTGAGCACATCTCGTATGTTAGAATTAATAAGCGGTTAGGTACAAAGCTTTCTGCAAGTTTTAAAAAAGAAATAGTTAAAGAAAATAGGGCAACCATCATTTTAACAATATCAGGCAAAATTATATATTAGGAATAATTATTCAATTCAGATTTTTTTCTGTCACAAGTTTTGCCACCTGGCAGGTCCACTAGTCCACCTGGACTATTCAAATTCCAAAATTGTTTCTCTAAACATTGGGACAGCGAAACTTTAAAACGATACTTTGAAATATAAAATAAAATAGGAAATTATCCGAATAAAAATTACTCCCAACTACCTATTCTATCCTTTCAAATAAATACCCTAAAACCGAAGACAAGAAAAGCGAGATCTTTAAGCCTTATTGGAAGCGCTTAGAAGTAGGTTGCTAGGAGCCCCGACCATGATGACTTCCAAATTCTAAAATCATGCATATATTATTTGCCTAAGAACAATGATAAACAAGTTATAATAAAAAAAACTGCACACAGAGAGAATCGATAAGCTTACAAATATTACAAACGAGGTTATATAACTTATCAAAACTGAAAACAATTTAAAAAGCCACTTCTTTCTAAACGCTAAGTATAAGTTAGATAAAATCAAAGAAGAAAAAATAAATATAGAGTATGCTTTACTAATGGCAGATATCAATTTCCGAACTAAAAATTGTAAGAAGTAACATTCCATTTGTCAATTTAAAAGAAGCAAACATAAAAATAGCTCCAAACTTAGGAACACTTCTTTATATAATTAGCATACCTACAACAGAAAAGTTTTTGTGTGAAAAACTACTTGTCCAGCCAGTAAAATATTATAATAAAATTGTAAAACTAAAATACGAGAAAATATTATATTGTAACAATGACTTATATGGTATTAAGAAAGAATGTACATCTTTTAACAACTTAACTGATTGTAAAAGTAATCAAATTGCAAACTTAAAGAAACTGTAAACTTTCAAAAAAGCTGACCTTCAAATCGCGACGCGGCCAGCAGTCAACACATTCCAACCATAGAGGAAATCCATCCTGCAACCATATTTCTCAACCTATTCAACGGATTTGTCATAGTCGCTAATAGCACAGTTAACTTTACCGGAACCTTCATTCTATAAAACCATAATGCATCTCTTTTCGTACCTTTTTCAAAACCATTACCAGCAATCCAGCCAAGCTTATCGATTAAGATATACGAGGAACTTCTAACGATCTAAATGGTAAAAGAGCTGCACATTTACAACACGGCTCAGTTAACCGAGCTAGAAGAAAAAGGACAATATAATATAATATATATATAGATATCACTAACTACAGCCTAACAACTCTTCTTATATTAGTTATTGCAATCGTCATAATCAGGCAAGTTCTTACTAAAAAGAAAAATGTCACCATCCGTTGCATGATAAACTTTCTTGAGAAAACACCACCAGAATCAGTTGAGCATCACCCTCAATATCCAGAAAACATAGAACCAGCAAAAGATAAACAAGTAACAATTTTCTATATGGTGTCAAATGAGCACACTCGAATTCGAGGAGGGAAGTATTAACACCCAAAACGTTCATTCCATCTGCAATAACAACGAATTCAACCTGTAAGCCTGACCTACTGAGCAAGCAAATTTCGCATCAATTTCACGCTATTGGACAGAGGAAAATATTAGTGTTGTATCCGAAAGTGTTAATGAAGCCCGTCATTTTTGCACTCACCGGCGTTCGAAGCAAAATAGATTGTGTTATTTGATTACGAGGTCGATTTTACGCAAGCATATTGGTCCAAAATCTTACAAATTGCAGATCGTGCAAGAAATAAAGACGAACGACCACCCACAGCCTCGAATTTTAAGAGAAACCCTAGAAAGATCCGCTTTTTTATCAAAAAATTGAGCGACAAAGCTCATTTCTGGTTGAATGGGTATGTCAATAAACAAAACTTCCCTATTTGGTCCGATGAGCAACCTCAGGCAATACAAGATATGCCCGGAAAATGCACTGTTTGGTGCTGTTATGGTCCGGCGGAATCATTGGCCCGTATTCTTTTAAAAATGCTTGTGAAATAATCTTTCGCGGTATAATGCCTCTTTTCGCACTATTCTTAATATAACGCCCTTTAGCAGTTTCACTATACTCACCATATTTAGTCCATGTTTGACCGGCTTGCATTTTGTTCTTTACCGCCAATGTCATTTTTTTCATCATTTTCCGACCACGTTTGTTTCTTTATTTATGTGGAGATGACCTTAAAACCCCGAGCAGAGTTTTGTATTACTCTTATATTCTTATTGAGGTTAGCTTAGCTATTCTACTTGTATTGTCACATATTGTAACACATTTTAACCGAAAAAGAAAACCATGCTATCTTGCGAACATCCAACTGGAATTGCATGGATCGACCATAATCTGGTCTAATTGTGTAAAAGACTTAGGTATGTATCTAGACAACAAGCTTACATTTGATCAGCATATTTCGAGAACCCTACAAAATTTCAATATAGCAATAAGAATGTTATATCCTTTTATAAACAGAAAATCAGCTCTGACTAAGGATAACAAAGTGATCATACACAAAGTAATTTTCCAATCGATACTACTTTATGGGTCCCCGGTGTGGGGAAGTTGTGCGCTGTGCCACATTTAAAAACCGCCAGTGGCACAAAATAAACTACTCAAAATGATGCTTATACTTCCATGGCACCATTCTACTTTAAAACTCTATATAGGGTTTTCCAATAACGACTTGACAACTTTTTTTTTTAAATAAAAGGCAAACAATTTGAGATATTTCAAAATTTTTATTATTGGCTTGAAGTACAATCAAAACATTTACGACTTCGTTCATATGGCCACCGCGGGCACGTTTGCAGCGGTCGATTCGTTGGACCCAATCTTCAATTTTCGGCCGAAACGGCCGCTATTTCGCGTTCAATGTTGGCTCTGAGCTCTTCCAACGTCGTCAGCGTGTTGGCATAAGCCAATGACTTAACGTAGCCTCACAGAAAATAGTCAAGCGGCGTTAAATCCCACGAACGAGGCGGCCAAACGACTGGCCCATGTCTTAAGATAACACGCTCACCATACTTACTCTTCAATAAATCGATTGTAGCGTGTGCTGTGTGGCTTGTGGCACCATCCTGTTGAAACCACATATCATCCAAGTCCATATCTTCCAATTTGGGCCAATAATAATAGGTGATCATGGCGAGATAACGCTAACCATTCACAGTAACGTGACGATCATTATCGTCGATGAAAAAATATGGCCCAATAACGCCGCCGGCATGCAAACCGCACCAAACAGTTATTTTTTGTGGATGAAGTGGTGATTCATGAAGCACATGTGGGTTTTCACCCGACCAATAACGTATATTTTGCTTATTGACGAACCCATTGAGCCAAAAATGAGCTTCATCACTGAAGTTGATTTTGCGATGAAATTCATTATCTTGGCGCATCTTCTTCAGATCTTGTATGGATATAAACCAAGATCCTTACGCAAAATACGCCATAATGTGGTCCGAGCGATGCCCAATTATTGAGAACGCCGTGAAATTGACTGATTTGGATCGTTTGCAGCGATATTTTCGACACTTGGGCCAACCCGTTGTCTCACTGACACGGCAACATCACACAACGAATATTTAGACTCAAATTTTTGCACTAAAGTTGTTATTGCCTGTCTACTAGGGCGAGAATTACGACCGAAAATTGGAGTTAACGCTCTTAAGGTTGCAGTCACCGACTCCGAATATCTGTAGAAAATTTTAATAATTTGCAGACGTTGCTCGTTAGTGTACTTTACTTTGATGAAAATGTTGAGTTTACTGAATAAATTGACAGTGACAATTCGATGATTAGTGAAAGCGTGCGTTCACAAATGAAATTCAAAGTTGTCAAGTCCCTATTGAAAAACCCTTTAGAAGAACGAATGTTGAATTGCTATCGGTAAGAATTAAAAAACTTACGTGCAATTTTAAAAACAAATGTGCTTACTCTAAAAATCAGCTACTAAAAGACCTTTTGTAGTTTATGCATATACATATCTATTCATTTATATGTCAGTTTATATGTTTTATACAAGTAGATTTATATTTATTAATTTATTTATAATTTTATATATATTTTTGTTATTATCTATTTATTGATAAATTCTTTATATCAATTATTTATTTATTTATTTATTGTTTTTTTGTTTGTTTGATTACTTTACTTATTTATTTATTTACTATTTACTCACTTGTTAACCCAATATTTATTATTGTTAACATATTTTTATTTTTATTTACTTACGTACCTGTAAACTTATTTATTTATTTATATACAATACTAATGTATTATTTATTTACTATTTTTATAATTATTTAATTATTATCTATTAATATTATTTATTTATTATTATTTTTTTTCTTTTTTAAATAATTATTTATTTATTATTATTATTATTTATTTTTGTACTTAGATTGAAGGTTTTTATCGCAATTTACTCCAAATTTGATTGAATTTTGTTGACAAAACGCCCCACATGGGCATAGTACCCCGGCGTTTAAATCCCGGACCCTACAAATTAATTTGTATCGTTTCCTTGATAATAATAATAATAATTTTTTTTATCTATAACAATACTTTACAAAAAAAAAAAAATGTTTCAGTAGAAAGATATAAGTAATATCATGACTGTAATTTAAAATGTGTGGTATCTATGTCATCTATCTATTTGAGCTATTCTCAAAAGTTAACACCCAAAGTATATTTTATGACGGCTAGTTAGATTAGATTTCCCAACTTGACCGGTTAAATTTTCATGGATTAAAATGCATTTCTTTCATTGATGTTCTATTTAGAGTCATCGATGTCACACTTAAATGCATCTGATTTTAATGACTCACACAATACCATAGGTCTATTCCCGCGAGAATTTGTAACAATTTGTAAAAGAGAATTTGCTTAAATTTGAGGAGTAAGGTTGAATTCTCTCTCTTAAACCCAAAATCTCGAAGGAACATGTGTTTGTAAAATGTGTTTGAAATGTCAAATGTAACAAGTAAAAACAAAAGAAAAACCAAGTTGCAAAGCAAAAGGAAAATTTTTAGATTGGTTACTATTATTATTTTATTGAGGTAATAGGCGTTGAATGACTACTTCTGTATTAGACAAACAACTTCAATACGACGTTTTCTTTTCTTCTCTCTGTCCATGCCAAGTCTTCTTTTGAGTTATTTGAAAAATAAAAGAAGGTGGAAACACAATAATAAATATTTTAGTATCCATATCGAAGATCATAATAATAATAATTCCGATTAAGTTTTTAGTGTTACTTTGGAATCAAAAGCTGATTATAAAAAAGCCTTCTGACTGCCCAAATGAAAACGACATAAGAATTGGCAGGGTGGGGAAATGAATTACTTACTCAAATGCATTCTCTTTTAGATTTTTTTTTCTCGCAGGAACAGGAATTTGTACAAATTTGCAGTCCTGAAACAGACCTACTATTTCATGTTTCGTAGGTAATCAATTACCTGTTTTGTTTGAAAACAGCTCTCTCTTTCTCTCTCTCTCTCTCTCTCTCATCTAGATTATCGACGCATTGCACATATTTCAACAATGTGTCAATATCAAATTTACATTATCACTTATATCTTGATGATCGCATATTTCTACTCTGTTTGCTATTTAATCACTCATAAAATGTTCCATTCTTATGCGTTGTATCGTAGATAGGTTTGAAGATTTGGGCTTTGGTAAGCAGGTTTGTGTTTTTATGGTCAGTTTATTTTCTAATTGGAAACTTATTTTTAATTACTTTGCAACCGAAAATGGCTTATCAGGTGAAGATTTAAAAATAAATTTTGTTAAAAAATATACAAATTCTTTCCGAATTAGAAATTACAGTAAGGTAAGTTGTATGTGACTGTTTATATGACTATCCACATTTGATAAAATCATTGCGTAACTGTCTGTTAAAGTCGGACCTTCATACTCCTGATGGCTTGGTAGTTTCGAAGTTGCCAAAGAGCTTTGGCAGCTAGAACAAAATGGTAAAACAAGAATGTGCCCGAAACTTACAAGTCAACACATATTTCCTACTGATTTCGATAAAATGCGAATCAAGTAGCGATTGACAGAGTTATAGGGACTTGTGGCTTTAGGAACTGTTACAGTTTCTACAAAAACTTTTCTTAGTAAAATTTATCAAGTTTTTGACTGCACGAATAGCTTCTCTAAATTCCTAAAATTTTTATAGATCAGCCATACAAAAAAATAATTGCGCTCATGAATTTTTAAAAACTTTTAAGAATTACATTGCTCAAGTTTCCTTGATTCAACAATCAAAAACTGTTAATTTTTTCAAAGGGATTGAACAGTCTATAAAGTACTACAACTTGCCGATGATTTATTTTCGCAGTTATAAGACAGAAAGGAGGAAGCAATCAAAACCAATCTCTATATGAGTTCAATATGATAATTGCAAATGTGATGGCTACTTACACAATTTAATCTATTTCTTTATTAGATGCGATGAAAATGTTTATTTATCGATCTCAGTGGCTCAAAATGGTCAGCAGTATTTCCTGATTTGATTTCTTCTTTCTCGATCATTTTGAAAATGATGATATTGAAATGAAATTTGATTTGGTATTAATAAGGTATTTCATATGCTACGTCGCTCTTAAAGTGTGAAACATGTTGCGCTAGAATTAAGAAAAAATTACAGCCGCAACTCAGATTTTGGGAAATTTAATGCGCCATCTGATTGATTTTTCGAAGTAAAACATATTTTGGTTTTCGTTTCCATATTTTCAGGTAGTTCTGACATAAAACATATCAGAGAAAAGATTGTTGAAAAATGCAAAAAGGCCACAAAATTAAATTAGTTGAGTTGTTGGTTTTAGTTCTCTTAAGAAAAAAATGCTCCTGGAAAATGGTCGAAATATAATCGAAAAGCAAGAGAAAAACCAAGTTTAGCTAACTAGTTAGTAAAAATTCAATTTTACAAAAAAAAAAAATTGTTTTTTCAAAATTTTGATTTTGAAATTTTAGTTTTCAAAAACCGTTCATAATAAACACTTGAAATAAAAATAAGATGCGCCAGCTGAGCGAACGTGCCAAAAGTGGTTTGCACGATTTAAAACTAGTGATTTTGTCTTGGAAGACGATGAACGTCCTGGGCAGCCAAAAAAGTTTGAGGATGAAGAACTAAAAGCATTACTCTATGAAGATTGTTGCCAAACATAAGAAGAGCTCGCAGGTTTTTTGGGTGTCACTCAAGCAGCCATTTTAAAACGTTTAAAGGCAGCTGGATATATTCAAAAGCAAGGAAATTGGGTCCCACATGAACTAAAGCCGAGAGACGTCGAAAGGCGGTTTTGCATGTCCGAAATGGAACGCCACAAAAGGAAGTCATTTTTGCATCGGATTGTTACTGGTGATAAAAAATGGATCCATTACGACAACCCCAAGCGCAAAAAATCATATGTGAAACCCGGCCAACTAGCCAAATCAACGACAAAGCCGAATATCCATGGCGCGAAGATAATCATCTGTATTTGGTGGGATCAGTTGGGTGTGCTGTATTATGAGCTGCTAAAACCAGGTGAAACCATCAATGGACAATGCTACCAAACACAATTAATCCGTTTGAAGAGAGCAGTAGCCGAAAAACGCCCGGGATATGCCACCAGACACGAGGCAATAATTTTCCATCATGACAACGCTCATTCCCACGTTGCTATTCCGGTTAAGAACTATTTGGAAAACAGTGGATGAGAAGTCTTACCCCACCCGCCTTTTAGCCCAGACCTTGCCCCTTCTGACTACAATTTGTTCCGGTCGATGCAGAACGCCTTCACTGAAATACGGTTCACATCAGAGCAGAATATCAAAAATTGGCTTGATTCATTCTTGGCTGCCAAGCCGGCGCAGTTCTTTTGGGATGGGATCCACAAATTGCCAGAAAGATGGGAAAAAGTCATAGCTTCAGATGGGCAATACTTTGAATAATACTATTGTACATGTTTTTCTTAAATAAACGTTCAAATTTTGAAAAAAAAACTACACGAATTAAAATATATACCCAATATTAAATATTATTTTAAATTATACCTAAGTTCTCTTTTTATTGCAATTTCATCAAAGAGTAACACAACATTGCCTTTGACCCTCCCATCCATTAACTTAATATTTAATTTTAATTCCTCAATAGCAGTATTGAAAGAATTTTATGAGTCCCATGGATGAAAAGTTATTCATAAAAATGAATAAGTGGATTGCGAAACATAGAAAATATTTTGTGCAGGCCACTTAACTTCATCGCTATATTCTTTGGGCCGGTTACTTATAAGCAACTTGCAAAATATTTTCGATTTTTCGCTTATATTTAAAGAGCTTATATAAGTTTTTATGGCACTTAATATAGTAACATGCTTAACCGTTCTTTTTTCGTACAGTTTCATATTTTTTAAAAAATCTTTGTTTTCGTTCTGTTTTTCTAAAGAAATATTTTTTTTTTCTGTACATGGCAGTATTTTTATTAAAATTTTCGCATTTTGAATAAACAATAGATAAATTGCTGCACGAAAAATTCCTTCTCTGAGGTAATTCTTCTAAACAAAAAAAAATAAATCTCAGGATCATCATTATCGACATGAACGTTTAAGTTCAACGACGGAACAGCTCCTTTTTTTAATTTCTCATTTTCAATATCTTGAAGGAAAAAGTGAAGATTACAAATAAATAATTTTTTTCAAGAATTATTTATATTTGTCTATTCAAATTTTTCCCATAGGCGTATCAAGAAGTGGAAATTGGAACATCTTCGCTTCTGGCTTTAACCTTTTCGAGACATTGCAGTTAGAAATTTAACATTTCATTCCGGATCTTAAATTATTTTTAGAATTCATATCAAACAATAAATCTTAAAAAAACGCAAGCAACGCTAAGTTAAGCACCTTGAAAAGAAATCCAACATTCACATGTATCAACGGGCGCATCAACGAAGCGAATGAGACACAAAGTGCCTGCCTCTCGAAAACCCAAAAGCTCTGAGAGCGGGTCATGGTATTAAAACCCGATATACAAAAATTTTCAGTACAAAAATGTATGAGATACGTCTTATATGGTATATTCTTTGCTTTTAATAATGGCGCTTTCGTTTGGACAGTCAGAAGCTCTTTTTTTTTTGTTCTCCCAATTTAATTCAAAGAAACACTAAAAACTTCTTCGGAATTATTATCTTCTTTTATTTTTCAAATATACTATATTTGCTTTCGAATTAACTGGAACACTAAAGGATAATAAATTCCCAAAAACAGCCGATAACAAGAAAACAGAAATCTATTGTACTTTAACACACAATACTATTTGACGTTTATACATTTCGACATAAAATGCAGGAGAGAAATTTTGATTCTCAAATGAAAACCAGAAGCAAGATATTGTTTCTGAAAAAATGAGGGGAAATGGTGTATGTCAATTTTCTTCTCCGGAGCACAGAGAAAACCTCAAACGAAAACGCCATAAGTTTAGGTATTTTTTTCTAGGAGTTTAGCTGTCAATATGAAGGTCGCTACAGTTTTATTTTATTCTGTTCTGTAATTATACATTTTATTTGCTTTCGTTTCCAATGATAGAGGCGGGTTCTGTTCTCGAAATTTCGCCACTTGAGTTTTGAACACATACTGAATTTGGGCCATGATACGTTTAGTTTAGTTTAGTTTAGTTTATTAGTTCAAAAACAACACTGTACATCAAGGTAAACTTATAATTAGTACAGGATATAAAATAACATAATATAATATTTAAAGAAAAGAATGCTTATTTAAAATTAAAGAGAACAATAAGAAAATACATGTAATAAATAAAAGAAAACAAAATTTTGAGTTAAAGAAAAACCAAGCGCAGCCAAGAAAGAGAGAAAAGAAAAAGGACTTATTAAAACAAAAAGTTAAATCAGTTCAAACTGGAGAGGTATTCGAAACAAGCTGTTAGGAATTTACGGCGTTCGATTAAGGACTTCACACGAATGAGTAGACCATTCCAGAGCTTAACAGCATAAATGAAAAATTGCCTTCGTGATGTTAAGCAGGTGAATGTGGCAGGACGCAAGACTATGTAGCGATTTGATGAACATAAATGAATTTTGTTAAACAGGTAGATAGGTTCCTTCACGTGAATAGTTTTGAAGAGAAAAGCACAACAACGATATTTGAAAAAAGTCTCTAAGTCACATCCAAAGAGTTGACGAGCTTCAGAAGAAATATGATCAAATCTACGAACATTGAAAACATACCGCGCAATTGAGTTGAAAGCAACTTTTAGTTTTTGAAACGAGTACGAGTCAGAATCCGCAAACAGTTCAAAGCCGTATGATATTATGGGTATTATTAGTGCCTCTACCAATTTGAGTTTGACTTGAGTAGGTAAATTTGTTTTTGTAATGGATAATCCACGTAAAGACGCATATATTTTATTGATTATGGAATTTATGTGAACATCCCAAGTTAACTTATTGTTAAAGGTTATTCCAAGGTTTTTTACCTGGTTAACGTACTCAACTTGCGAGAAATTTAAAAGGATAGGGGGGAAATCAGGAAGATAATGTTGATGTTTGGATATTGGTATGGCTTTAGTTTTGTCAGGATTCAGCTTTAGACCATTGCGTGTTGACCACTCGAGAATAGAACATAGATCGTCGTTTATTTTTGCAACTGCATCTTCAATAATGCCAATAGGGAAACTAAAGTACAATTGAACATCGTCAGCATATATATATATACATACATATATTCGTTTTCTGGTTATATACTTTTACCCTTCAATATTGTTACCATCGAGATTATTGACACCTTTGTGACATTTATAATCTTGTATTTAAAGTCAATAAACTTCACTTATTTTATAACGTCCAAGTATGAAACAGCTCTTTTTACTTACTGTCGGTGTACTGTCTATTTTTATAGATAGTAAATTATATTGATGGCTTAACTGTTCAATTAAATTTTCCTTTGGGCAGTCAGAAGTCTTTTTTTTTTTGTGTACTCCGATTTTATTTCCAACGTAACACTAAAAACTTTTTTGGAATTATTATTATTATTATTATTATTATTATTATTATCTTCGAGATAATAAAATATTTATTAATTGTGCTTCCATCTTCTATTATTTTCAAATACAATATATTTGCTTGTGAATCAATTTAAATCAATTTGAACACTTTACGGTAATAAATTGCCCAAAAACGAAGCTTGACGTTTATACATTTTGACATAAAATCCACTAGAGAAATTTTGATTCTCTAATAAAAAAGAGAAGAAAAAATTTGTTTCTTAAAAAACGAGGAGCACTAAAACTAAATTTTCCGAAATTCAAAGTTGTTTTTTTTTCCTTTTTCGCGATAAGTTATATGCGAACATTGGTCCTTCGAGAATAAGGAGCTATTAAGTTGACTTTTTTAAAGTGAACATTTTTTTTTGATTTGTCCGTGGACAATTTTTATTTTATTTTATTTTTTTTATTATTATTATTATTTTTTTTTTTTTTGATTTTGAATCTGGTTAACCACCCCCAATCTGTCTGCAGTTTCAACAAGATTGGCTTATTTCAGAACAACCAGCCCAACATATCTGAAGCCATTCAACTCAGCAATCAAAAGGCAGCGAGGGATTCCATCTAAGTATTACAATAGTTTACAAGATCGCAGTATGTTATTGTCAATTAAATAAACTAAGCATGGAAGATAAAATATTAGATAAAATTTTTGAAGCAAATTTTCAAAAGACTGGCTTAGCACGACAACAGTGAATATTATCTTGATAGGCGCTTGATGATTTTAGGGAAAAAGATGTCATCGGTATTAAGTGCTTATGAAAAAAATTTACTGAACGCGGATGAGGAGTTAGAAAATTCTGAAAAAATTGAGCTAGTGTTTGAGGAGATATCGTGGAGATTTGCTAGATCATCTGGATAAAGTTAAAACTGCGGCTGAAAGTCTGAATGAAAATGCGAGTGGGGGTAATGGAAATAGCGTGACTGGGTCAAATGTCAAACAAGGTAGAAATAAGATTGCCTAAAATTAATATATATTGGGGTGTGATTTAACCACCTGGAGTCCACCTCACGGCCTTTTTGTTTCACTAATCCACAACAACAGTGGATTATCAGACATCCAAGAGCTGAATTATTTCAAGTCAAGTGTTTCAGGAGAAGCTGAAAAATTATTGGCGCACCTTAATATTGTTAATGGCAACTATGAAAAGGGGTGGTCCATATTAAAGTATCGCTACGATCATACTTTTTTCTTAATAAACACCCAGGTGAAGGTTCTATTTAATAAACCATCGATGTCGCACGAAAAAGCAGAGCAGGTAAAGCATGACAAAGGTCATGCACAGCCTTCGAAATTTCAAGGTGGCAGTACAGCATTGGAATGTTAGTGTGGTCTTCTTAATTGTTCAAAAACTTTCTCTTAAAGCACTGTATTTATGGGAAAATTTGGGAGCCAAGAACGATCCAAATAATTGCCCACGTTTTCAGACTTCATTCAATTTCTATAGACTAGATTTCGTACGTTGAATGCAGTAAATGAACATGTGCATGATTCATATGAGACGCATCGGCAGACATCTTCAAGAAATAGCTTTCACACCGCAATAATAACTACATAATTTTTCTGTAAGCTGTACAATAGAGGTCAACATGCTCAGTGACGACACACTGTGGATGAGTTTTTCATTTTTAACAACTGTATTGCATGCAGCCATACATCGGAGCAATGTCCACTGGAAAATTCTACCACTGCCAACAGCCACATTATTCGTTACTGCATAAGGCATCACCTGCAGCAACACCTAGTCACACCGCTTCCAACGTTATCTCAGGTATATCAACACAGCATACAGCTTCCATTAGGCAACGAATGCAAGTGCCTACAATATTCAGCCACACAGTCAAATATTTACAACCTTCCACAAGTTCCGTCATCAATACTTTCTATAGCAGGTCAAATACTACGACGCTACTACGTTACGTTCTTAGTAACCGCTTTTGTAAAGGTAAGGTCTTCGTCACTGAAAATTTTGTCTGGATCTCAAGCTTCACTTACTACGAAATCAGCTGTACATTTATAGGCTTGAAAACAAAATCCACTCACCTTGAGGTGTGTGGGCTTCATCTTATCAACAGCAACACAGCGGCCATAAGGTCGTCGATGTCACGCTTGCTTTTCATCACCCTACTTTCGAGACATCTACTCATGCTTACCTCGTCAAGCCGTTGTCTGGGCATCTTCCGGCTTACACACTTCTCATAACACATTTGGGGCTCTTACATAATTATATTTTGGCTGATTTAGCCTGCGAAGATAGTCTTTTTGTAAGGAGACGATGCACTTGCCTAGATAGTTTTTCCAGAACTTGTAAAGTCAAAAGAAAAAACGCCAGTTCTTCAGAAAACCAGATTAGGCTTAATTATTTTTTGATGAGCTCTGGTTCAAACATAACCAGTTCAGACTTTCTTGCAAACAGCAAATATGGACGCCGATCTTCATCAATTTTGGGTACTGAATAATCACCATATAAAGAACAGTGCGAAAACTCAAATTGCGAAGAACATTTCATCAAAAACATATGCTGAGCTGATGATGGACCTTACGAAGTAGCACTTTCCTTTAAAGAATCTACTCCTCCAGTCACATGAAGGAGCTTTGCGACGCTTCAAAAGCTTGGGAAGATGCCTGGTGGTGAACGAACAACTGAAAGTGTGAAGAAGAAAGTGTGGGTTATATGAGTAAAGTAGAAGAAAGCTCTATTCCCATTTCCAACCAGTAATAACTTCCTCATAACTCAGTTTTCAAGGAGACTAGTTCGATCACAAAATTGAGAGTAATATTCGATGCATCGTTTAAAACATCCAACGGTGTTTCACTAAACAACCAGTTGATTAACACATGAGCTGAAAAGTCCGTTTTATAGTAAAACACAATTTTTTTGCAAAATTCAACTTTATTTATTTATCATTATAGTTGCCTTCGAGGGCGATACACTGATTGAAACGATTTTTTAATCTTTCGATACCAGTTTTGTAGTACGATTTCGCTGTAAAATAGTCCTCTGTTTCGGCGATTACTTCTTCATCGGTCTTAAATCTCTTTCTGGCGAACATTCTTTTGAGGTCTGTGAACAGGAAGTAGTCCCTGGGGGCCAAATCTGGAGAATACGGTGGGTGGGGAAGCAATTTGTAGCCGAATTCATTCAATTTTGCATCGTTTTCATCGACTTGTGACACGGTGCATTGTCTTGATGAAACAGCACTTTCTTTCTTCAAACGCTCCAACAACTCAATGTAATAGTCGCTGTTGATAGTCTGCCCCTTTTGGAGATAGTCGATGAAAATTATTCCATGTGCATCCCAAAATACGGATGTCATAACCTTGGGAGCCGACTGTTGAATTCTGGTCGTTTTGGACGAGGTTCGTCGCCTGATCGCCACACAGCTGACTGCTGACTTGATTCTGGTGTGAAGTGATGGAGCCAAGTTTCATCCATGGTCACATACCGACGCAAAAATTCGGCTTTATTGCGGTTGAACAGCTTTAAACACTCCTCTGAATCATCAACACGTTGTTATTTTTGATCGACTGTGAGCAAACGCAGCACCCACTTTAACAGATCTTTCGCATGTCCAAATATTCGTGTATGATATATCCAACACGCTCTTTTGATATCTTCAGAGCCTTAGCTATCTGGATCAACTTCACTTTACGGTCATTCGTAATCATTTTGTGGACTTTTTTGATGTTTTCATCTGAAACAGCCTCTTTTGTACGTCCACTGCGTGCATCATCTTCGGTGCTTGTATGACCACTTTTAAATTTTTCAGTCCACTTGCGAATGGTTCGTTCGGCTGGTGCAGAGTCCGGGTAACACTTATCAAGCCATTTCTTTGCATCGGCTGCATTTTTTCCCATCATAAAGCAATGATAAATCAACACACGAAATTGCTTTGAATCCATTTTTTGCACAATAACAAAATTTGCTTCACTCACAACGCTATATCTCGAGAACTAATCGTCCGACAACTGTCAAATTTATACACGTATCTTTTGAAGGTTGGTACTAACTGAAAATGGTATGGATTTAATTCAAGTGCTGCCCTCTCTTAGAAACGGCACCATCTTAGAAGGTTAGCCCATAAATGACCTTCCAAAGTCGAAGAACTTCTTGAAAGCGTTTGCACGTATGAATGTGAAACTTCGTTTATGATACCCACTGACTATGAAGGCCATCTGAAAACTTTGAGAATTCAGTGGCTGCCGCTGACAGATAAATACCCATATAAAACACCAACCGCATAGAAAACCAACCACCGACAAAGCGATCTGCACAGTTGCGCGTTTGTTTGACCCCATGAAAATCTTACAAGAGTGGCCATTGTTCATAGCGGTCTACATGCTATCAATAAGACACAGCTCCCACCAATAAGTCTGACCACTCTTCTGCGTTTATAACTATATGGAACTGCTATACTGCCTAAACTTCTTAATTATATTCAACAGACTCTGAAAACTTTGAGAATTCAGTGGCTGCCGCTGACAGATAAATGCCCATATAGAACACCAACCGCATAGAAAACCAACCACCGATAAAGCGATCTGCACAGTTGCGCGTTTGTTTGACCCCATGGAAATCTTACAAGAGTGGCCATTGTTCATAGCGGTCTACATGCTATCAATAAGACACAGCTCACACCAATAAGTCTGACCACTCTTCTGCGTTTAGAACTATATGGAACTGCTATACTGCCTAAACTTCTTAATTATATTCAACAGACTCTTTATTGAAGGCGCATTCCCACTTTCGTTTGGACTGATTCTACGATTGCTATCAGCTGGATTGGAGCAGCTCCTTCGAAAAGGGAAAAATTTGTGCGAAATAAGGTTGGCAAGATTCAACGACTAACGGACATCAATATGTGGAATCATATACCTACTCAACATAACCCCGCTGACTTGGTCTCTCAAGGCCGTTAACTCTAGTTAACTCGACACTCTGGTAGAGAAGACCGATATCTTTAAAAAATGTATGGGATTTTCAATTTCCTAAACAACAAATGGATTACAAAACCGATAAAGGAAAGAAGAAAGTCAAGTTTTTCAAAGCCCCATCTCTGAAAACCCATTCAATCAATTAGTTTACCGTTTCTCAAACTTTAAACGGACAAACAGAATAACTGCGTACTGCATTCGCTTCATCATAAGAAGAAAGAGTTATGAGCGGATCTTCGGACCACTTAACCCCACCGAACTAGATACTGCAACAAAGTTTCTCGCTCCAAGGTCCCAAATTAAAATGTTTCCAAAAGGGATAACTAAAATTCGAGATCTAAAGACACTTAATCCATGGCTAGACAGGGAAGACGTCAAGACATTAAGAGCCGGCGGAATACTAAAAAACGCGGATCATACCTTCGATCAATAGCATCCAATTATCCTGGAATCGGCACACCCTGAAGGCTTCTTATTCGCAAAGAACACAACATAACAATCCATGGGGAATACAGTTGATTATGGCATACCTAAGAAAAACGTAAAGAGGAAGAGAGAAAGAGGTGCATGGGTGTACAATCTGCTAGCGATTTCGAATAAGCCCCAAGAGTGCGAATAGCAAAGTCATTCACACATTAGGGTGTGGATTACGCAAACCCGATCGAGATTAAGTTATGGAAAGGGCAAGGAGCTAAACGCTTGAAGGGATATCTGAGAGTTTTTGTTTGCTGGCAACAAAATCAATGCACAATGCCAGTAACCGAGCTTTCACATCAAGCTTTCTTGACGGCATTTCGCAGATTTGTACTACGAAGAAGAACTCGTATGCCCTAACATTACAGTGATTATGCCATTAATTTCGCTTATTAAAACAAGCGGGGCACGGTTGGAAAGAAGTGACCGAACCGACAACACTCCAAAAAACACAGTGAATTTTTTTTTTTAAATAGCTCCTCCCCGTTTTGGAGGGCTATGGGAAGGTTTTAATCAACATATAAACTATTCAAATAATAGCTGCGTTACACGAACACAAAATTAATTGTCAGCATTCATCCATGCATAATTTTATGTATAAACGCACATTAATTTTCGATCAAAATTACACAAACCCACTTGTAAATCAAACTCCATCAATATATATCAAACCCAAATAATATCACTAACAAATATTAACGACTTAATCAACTACCAAAAAATTGTCTCTTATTTCGCCACTGCTTCCAGTCCACGATTACTCGCTGTTGCAGCACAACATGAACCCACTCCGTTTGCCTTCGGCAAAAAACACAAGTAACAGCCGTCATGAGCATTTTGGTGTGAAGAGAAAAATTGCAAAATTCTGTGTTCTGTCTAGCCCTTGTATGCCACTACTACTACTACAGCGCTTTACACCACGCCTATTGATTAACACACACATCACACCGATCCGCACAAGCGTTAGTTGTGACGTTTTGACGTTCGTGCGATGTTTTAAGAAATCAAGAGGTACGAGGTTGTGGTGTTGCTTGTGCAAACTCTGTACGCAGACGATTTATGATAGCGGAAATGGATATGACACCTATGAAAGCATTGAATCGATATTTGAATTCGTTTTGCTTTTAAATCCTCTTTTAGAACAAGTAGGGGAACGAACTCTGGAAGTATTTTACAACATATTGCAGGATAAATACACCGCTAATATAAATACCAGGTATACCGGTTGAACATTCAAAGTATTGGCCATTGCTAGCTAAAAATTTTCCTATATTTCAGGCAATTAATGAATTCCACGCCAATAAAACTGTTCATCTTTTGAAGTAAACCAAAAAGTCACCCAATTTTCGCTTCCTCGTAGGATTCAAATTGCTGCTCAGCTAATGCGTGTCCCATCGATAAAAACAAATGGTAGTTTGAAGGAGCCAGTCTAATGAATACGGCGGGTGGGGTAGCAACTCCCAACCAAGTGCTTTGGTTGTATCCTGAACAAGTTTTGCTGTGTGCAGGTGCATTGTCATTGAGCAAAATTACCTTGACGTGTCTTCTGGCCCATTCTGGCCGTTTTTCGATCAATACATTGTTCAAATTGATCATTTGTTGTCGGTAGTGATCTGTATTAATGGTGTCACCTGGAGCTCGTGGTACACCACACCTTTCTGGTCCCACCAGACACACAACATTGTCTTCTTGACGAATCGATCTGGTTTTGCGGTCGAAGTTGGTAGTTGTGCCAGATTAACCCATGATGTTTTCCGTTTAGGATTCTGAAAATAGATCTTAATACTTTCCGCAAGTCATTATTTTCTGTTACAAAATTCGACATTTTTAACACGATGGAAAAATATGATGTTGTTTGCTCAATGACTTGATGTATATCAAATAAGCTATGACAGGTGTGATAGCACCCAAGCAAAAAACAGAAACTTGTTACACAATTTAACACGACGTGGACACCCTCAAACTGGCAAGGCAGGCTAGACCGACTCTGCACAACGAATCAGATGTTCACCACCCTACTCATCAAAAGTACCCCAAATTATGCAGATGTTGCTTGGATTTCCGAATTTTTCAAAAAGAGGTATGGCATCACCATAAGCCAATGTACAATACTCCCAACATCCCACCACAAAAACAAACGGAATTTCAAAAATAATTTACCGGCTAAATACGAATGGTTATTTGTTAACTCATCTAACACCAACCTCAACCTAGGAAAGATGCGGGTCTCCAAATGGACCGATCAACCAATCAACAAAAATACAGAAAAAAAACGAAGCATCGTCTCATCAAAGGATAATTATAAATCGCCTAGACCCATTCCCCATCCACATCCTAAGCCCGACCCGAAATGGAGCCTTAAAACCAAAATATTTCCCAATTTTTCCCCTCCCGTTTATATCTCCAAGCAACCCACTTCACGAATCTCCTCAAAAGCTTCAAGTGCCTCTAATTCATTCAAGCCCCAACGGGTCTCACTTAATTTAAACCCTGCCCCTGATGCTGTCACTGCTCAACCACCCATACCCCCTCCCACGAATACAAACAACTGCTTTCTCACAGGAGGCAAATACCCTAACTTCATCAGCTCGCATATTCTAAATCCCGCTGCTAGCTCACCTTCTCCCTCGGTTTCACTAGCCCCAGTTCCTATTTTTGATCCCCTTTCATACCACGGAATGCCGTTACGCCCTCTCTAGGCTAAGGGATAGAAAGATATACGAAAATATACGTCTCTCTCGCATATCTTTACGACAAATCCGACTCTGTTTGGTTTGAGGGAAAAACTAAAACAAGTGTCATGGTCTCTATCCAACAGGAAGGCCTTCCTACGGATATAACTAGTCTCAGAAAGATTTACAACAGGTACCACGAAATCTTCGACACACCTCCTCAAAAGGTTGCGGATGACCTCGCTGCTTTCCGCAGCTATGTTCACTCTAAAAGACTTTCTCACCTTCAGCGCAGTCGAGCTGACCATGATAAATTTTTTCATTCCTAATTTGCCTTCTTTGTCTGCATCTCATCTACACTCCCCTACTCCTCCACGCAACATACTATAAACAAAACGTAAGAGGCTTGCGCTCTAAAACTCGGGCTGTATTGTCTAAATCACACAGTCTCTCTTTAGACGTCTATGCTCTTACAGAAACCAATCTGATCCCCGACATAGCCAGGAGCTATTCCCATCTTCGTTTAATGTCTTCCGAGATGACGATCACTCTCTCCCTATGGTTAATGACCCTGCCATTCCTAAAGTTGATTCTCCATGTAGAGGTGTCCTATCCTTATCTTTGGAGACTTCAATCTGCCCCTGCTGAAGTGGATTCCATCGTATGATCACTTATTTTTTACCGCGTCAAATGCCACTTCATCCAAGGAATGACTTTTCATTGATAGCATAACTGACTCAAGCCTGTGTCAAGTAAGTGGCGTCCCTAACTCTATCGGTAGGCAACTTATTTTCACTAGTGATCCTATAAACTCCACAGTAACGTTTTGTCCCTTTATCCTATTAACTGTCGACAACTTTCATCCCCTTCTTCTTCTCTCATTTTTCCATAACTCTCCATCCCTCCCCACTTCTTCAACTACCATCTCTTCTTACAACTTCCATAACGCTAATTTTCGCAAAATCAATACCTATCTAAGCAAATGTTCTTTTGATTTTACTAACCTATCCTTATCTGATGCTGTCTCTATTTTGTAGAGCGAAATATTTAATTCTATTTCTCTCTACGTCTCCTTTTCACGGCATAAAACATCTTCTATTTCCCCTCCATGGTACAACAGGAGACTTCGCTCTTATGGGAAACTTTTCTTCGCACCAATTCTTGTTACGACTACTCTAACTATCTTGGAATTACCTGCAATTCACCCAGCTCTATAACTGCCTCTATCAGCGCTTTCTCGACACAGCGCAGACCGACCTTATCAATGATCCTAAGACATTTTATCAATTCGTCAACTACAAAAGAAAATCAGACGGATATCCCCCCTCTCTCTCTTTCGATAAAATATCATCGACCGACCCACAAAACGCCGTTTTTAGCCACTTCTGGTGTCCTACAAGGCAGCCATCTTGGTCCCCTCCTTTTTATTCTAACTATAAACGATCTTGAGAGGATTATCAAACACTGCTCCGTATGCCAGCTAAGTGTGGTCCCCCTTTCAGCAAACTCATATATCCCGAATCGAGAACATTCAACGTCGTTTTCTTCGTTTTGCTCTTCGTGGACTACCCTGGAGTGACCCATTTATCTGACCTCCCTATCGCGACCGCCTCAAACTTCTTAACCTGTGTACCCTCGAAAAACGCGGAGACGTAGCTGACATTGTCTTCAATCATCGACTGCTCTCCGGTTCTGTGGACTGCACTTTCCTTTACAACTCTATTTCCTTCAACACTAATCCTCGTAATTTACGCTGTCCTCGTCTCTTCTATATCCCAACCCATCGCACCTCTTATGGCTCTAACGAACCAATCTCCCGCATGCTCCGTAAGGTCAACTCAAACCTCCCCCTTTTTGATTTTAACCTGAGCACTTCTCACCTTAAACTTGATCTCCTCCACCACTCCCTTTTTCCCTAACCCTTAAGTTAGTTTTAGTTTTTAAGTTAACTTTGTAAGTCCTAGTTTTTTAAGTTAGTTTAAGCTTGCATTAAGCGAAATAAATGGGGGCATTAGCCCCCACCAAATTTAATTTAATTAAAAAATTTAAATGTTCCCTATCGAGACATTTGTATCTTGACGCTCACTTCAAACCGGTACACCTGGTACTTTTTCCAATTTCTGCCATCAGCTTAGGATGTGCGGCAATTTTTTATATGAAGAACTTGAGATAATTTTACTGAAAGTAAAATCGTCACCAGTGCTTTGCTATCCTTAGTCTTTCATGTGGCTACAGCGTTATCTTTTGTAATTTTATAATCCCGATACACAAAAAGGGACCTAAACTTAAAATTACCAATTATCGTCCCATTGCTAAACTCTTTCATATACCTAAACTCTTTGAAAGCATTTTATAGGAAGTTCTACGCTTAAAATTCAAGCTTTTTATTCCGCCCCGACAACATGATTTTCTAAAAGGTAGATCAACTACCACAAACCTAGTTGAATGTCTTGTGCTCTCGCAGCCTTAGAAAATGACAAGGAAATTGATGTTATCATAACTGATTTCACTAAAGCGTTTGATAAAACATCTTATCACTTGATCCTCTTCAAATTGTCTGAACTCTGCTTTGAGCTTATACACCGTTATTATAATGTTCGGTTTAGATACGCCCTTTCTGTCCTATTTCTGGCCTCATCCACAAGGCAGCCATGTTGGTCCACTTCTCTTCCTTCTTACTATTTACGACCTTAAGATGGTCAATAACACTCCTCCCTTTTCCATTACGCTGACGACACAAAATTTTTTAAAACTATTTCTTCTAACGATGACCTTCTTCAAAAAGACCTTGATCGGTTTTCAATCTGGTACCTCAAAAACTGCGTAGTTTTTGACTGCCAAATGTCAATTTATAGCCTGCTCAAGTAAATGCAACCCGTTTCCTCACCGACCTTATTTTCTCTATGGTTAATCAATTGCATATTATTTGACTGTGAGCTTGATTTCCGTTTGCACATCCATAAGATGATCTTTAAAGCCAACTCATCACTTGGCTTTATTAAACGGTGGTCCCAGTAATTTTCCAACCCGTATGTAACCAGATCTCTCTATGTTACCTTTTTTCGGCCCCTGCTTGAGTATGCTAGTCAAGCATCAATGTCGATTCCTCCGATTTACTATCCATGGTCTACCCTGCAACCCCCTATCAGGACCGCCTCAAACTCCTTAATATAAATTCGTTAGAAGAACGTAAGAATATTGCTAATATTCTTTTCATTAATCGACTGCTCTCAGGTTCCATTGACTGCGCATCCCTTCTCAACTCTATTTCCTTCAACACCAACCAACCAAATTTAACCTCTTACCAGTTAAAATTAAAATTTCTAAAGAAGTTGTTAAACCCACTCCAATTGGCTTGCTCGTATTGTCACACGGTTCTTTTAGGAATCTTTTCTCTAACTGTGTGGTCGATGTATGACAAATTAGCCGATATGACATAGTGGTCCGACGAGCTTAGAAGGGATACCAGATTGACCTTGTCTTTATTAGGATATTGGCGGTATGACTATCAACGCTTGGTATACGTGTGGGGTGGGTCAAGTTGTTTTCCTCAACAAAGATCTCAGCACACCGTTGTCTGTTCAGAATGTCGAAGCCACCTAGAATAATGTATATTGAAATACAGGGATACAATTCTCTGAATAAAGACAGACAGCGCATCGAACTCGTTAAAGGTCAAATTGCTGTCCAGTCTGGGGCTTCTGTAAATAAAGCAATAGTAGATAATTTGTTAACGGAGATGGAATTTTAACCACATGAAATTGAATTCCGGATTGAAACACAGATCTCATTATGGTAGAGTTTGGTAAGCTTCTTCGTACGTAAATGTTAAGACCGGGGTGAGAGTAGACTTATAGCACTAGCTCGTAGCAAGGTAGCTTTAGATCAGAGTGATCTGAGAGGTGCGGGCGGAGATTTACTTGTGCTTTACTAAGTTCCAAAACAGCTGGCAGGTATTTGCAAACGTGGGCGTACGCAGTAAAGTGATTACTTTTAAGCCCGCGTATATTAGCTACATCAACACTGAATTTCCTAGTCATAATCACAAACATACACAGAAAACACAAACACTGACGGTGCTAAGCAAGGCTGCGAAGTGAAAATTCTGACATTGGTTTACCGAATCAAATTGTAATACGTGTTATGCCCGTACAACAAAAGGAAACAGTGCCAAAAACAAAAACTGCACACTTACAACCCGCTATCCATGCACTCAGCCATTGCCTGTGCCATATGGCAAATACAGCAACAGCAGTGACCAAGTGCAGGCAATAGTACTATGACCAGGGACGGTAGAGTTGAGATACCCGCACAGTGCACTGGACTGCACTGAATATTATTATTATTATTATTTTTTTTTTTTTTTGTCGCACATTAAGTGTAAACTTGCGAGTGCATTATGTCAACGTGTGTGCGCTGGTCAGCGGTCAATATGGTTACCTGGGAAGTGAGCCTCAAGCATGAGACGGAGAGTCGCTGCTTGTGACTAAGTATAGGTTCCATCAGATTTTCTGAGTGATTCCAGTCTGGTTGATTCTCCCCTTTTGAGTAAGCTACTGGTATCACCGACTGCTTCGATCTCTTCGCATAGTCTTTATAAGAGGTACTCTTTGAAATCTGATTTAGTTTTTTATATCCTTTTTGCTTCGATCTGTAAAGACTATTTTTCCTTCAAATTAGTCATAAGTGACCTGTTTAGAAGTTTTCTGGTTTCTTTACAAAGTCACTGCAGACCTGCGTTCTACCAAGGAACGCGCGATCTGCAGTATTGCTTTCTAGCTGGGTATGCTAGATCAAAACAATTGGTGAAGGTACCGTTCAAATTCTGAACAGCTTGTTCTAGTTTTAAGTATGTCCTAAGTTTGGAAGAGCATTCGCAGAGCACCTCTCTGAATCAAGTCCAGTTGGTTTTCCGCGGAACCCTTTTTCTTCAACAAGGTCGAGATCTCGCATTAGATTTTTGATGCGATGCACTAAGGGACTGACATGGTGACGCCCGTAGCCTTCTCTCTGCTTTGGCTATCTTCCACAGTTTATTGACACAGTGTTTACAGTCAGCATCTTTCAGACTGTTGTCATTGTCTTCCCAATTCGGAGCGCCGAGGGATGGTTCGATTTGATTTTGATTTAAGGCCCGGGTCAACCAAGGACAGTTTTATTAAGGCTTATTGCAAGCATATTTTTAAAGCTAACAATTTTACTTAAAACTAAAGATAAAATTTAAGGGTGGGAACGGAAGTAGAAATAAGAATGTTCTTGAGAGAGAGTTTGCTGAGGTGATAGTCGAAGAGATTCAGAATATCGTTAACTTTACGAAGCATTATAGACATTGGCTCCAGATGTCCGTAATTCGTTCTGTGAAGATTGAGCCCGAAAAGTGGCACAGATCTTATACTGCGTGGGTTGGTGTTAAAAGAAATAAGTTAAAGTAAAGAAGGGCAATCAATATCACCAAATAAAATTTGATGAATAAAAATAATATCGGCAACTTTTCGATGTAGAGGGGTTGTAAATTTATAACTTTCAGCAAATCTGTGTATGGTGGTAAGTTTTTGCTATCAAAGCAAATCAAAAAAATCTTCGTTGAACCGCTTCTATCCGGAGGATGTGAGTTCTGTTGTAGGGTGACGAAACTTAGCTTGTAATTCAAGAACCTAACAAAGGTTATAGTATCTAAAGGGATTTGGTAACATAAGAATTGAAAAACTAATTATACTAGCACTTGATTAATCCAAGGGCAGAATTGGCTTTTTTTTTATTATGAGAACTGAAATTGAGTTCCTTGTCACAGATAACACCTCAATCACGCAACTTATTCAATAAGGGAACAGGCAGATTAAAGATTAGATAGCAGCGAGGTGAAGTAGGTGTGCTCTTACGGTTAAAAGTTATAGCCTGACACTGATTGACGTTAAGCTCAAGAAAATTCTTCTGATACTAAGTATAGTACAAAATCTGTCTAAATCTTCCTGCAGTGGTAGGCTATCTGAGGAAGATGATATATATCCAAAGATTTTCATATCATCCGCGTAAAAAAATATTTATGATTTTTTAATGATGCAATCAACATCATTTATGGTCAGAATAAATAATAAGAGACCATGGCTGCCTTGACGGACACCAGAAGGGACTTTAATAGAGTCAGAAACCATGGGCCTAAGAAGAACATAGTAATGTTGTTCATTTAAATAGGATTGAACCCATGGTACAAAACTTATTTACAAACAAAGAGCCTTTAATTTTAGGATTATATCATGGGAAATTCTGTCAAAGGCTTTGCTAAAATCAGTGCCAATCACGTTAACTTCATTTCCAGATCCTAGTGCACATAATGTTCTTGGTAAAAATTTCGTTAGGCTGGTGGCTGAGAAATACGTGCTGGTTTTTGGAAACAATAGATTTCCAATGGAAAAGCAATATGTCATAAATAATGATACATAGTTAGAAATATCTTTTTTTCCCACCTTTTTTTTTATGTAGGGGAATAATAAAAGACATTTTCCAGGTAGAAGGAAATAATTCCTGGGTGATAGAAAGCTGAAAGGGAGCTGTAAGAGGTTCTGCATTTCACATTTGTTTAAAAATATAAGGGAAATCTCATCAAGACCAACAGAATAATCATTTTTGAGGTTTATTATGTTATCTTTAATTGTTTGTGGACAGCTATTTAAGTAGGAAAAGTAAGAGTGGACTGGCTAGCGAACGCTTGGCTAAACAAAAAATGCGAAGAGATTGTGATAGCGGCATCCTTATAAGTACCTCAGTTTCGTCCACTTTGGCGTCTCAGGGTTTTCTGGGAGTTTTTCGGCGATACTCAAGTTCCGTCCCCCCGAACTGCAACTTTTGTTGACTGCAGGACCGGTTTTAGCAGCATCTTGTGCGCAGGGAAAGTCACCACCAGAGTTGTTTCTTAACATGGATTTTACCGCATTAGCCGACTTCTGTAGAAGAGAACTACGACCTTTGCTGGTTGTAGTACCGGCTTTTTTTTTTATAATTCCGCGCGCGCACCAAGGGGATATGGATACCCTTTTACTGGCTTTTCACCAGGGCGCGGGCGGGTGGTGTAGTAGTTTTTGAAACTCAGGTGTTAGGTTTCGATATTTTTCCAGAGATGGTTGTCAAACTGGAGCCAGTGCATCCTCAACCAGTGGGTCTTAACTACGTGCTAGTTGTTAGTTCGTTACATTTAACACAGCCAGCAACCACTCCAACATCAGTGTTATGCCTTCATATCAGAGTTGACGCCGACGGGATTTTCATATAACTTCATACAAATTCTATGAAAAGACTTTTTCAGAGATTACGAGTTTAACCGTAATAGGCAAGGCCTCCCCTGTACTCTCTCCATCGTACCGGTCCAATCTACTGAACGTGTCTTAGAAAGTGAGTCATCTCAATTAAGTGATCCAGCAAATTCCTGAGAAAGTGCCTTAAAGGCGATTTTTTTAGTATTTTGATTGGGGCGTCCAGAATACGTGTCTCGCACGACGTCGTCAAGATCACGGGTGGATTACCGGTTTTGTGAGTACTGTTATATAAGAACTAGTTCGATTAATACCAAATTAATAAATACTTAACACAGTACCACAGCTACTCGATTTCGAACATAGGTACATACTTATGTAGTGATTAAGATCTTTTGGTTAGCTTAAGAGTCAGTTATTGACTAGCTCTAGTAACGCGTAAATTTTCCTTATATACATATACTTTTTTTTTTGTTGGAAATAAAATAAAATGAATTAGAGATTAAAAACTGGTGGGTTTTTTATTAATGAAAAACTTAAAAAATCTGGTGACTAGGACTAAAACGCAGAATTTTACAAATAAAAGGAAAAATACCTTGTCGTTTAGTTGGTCATATTGAACCATTCGTGATGCGTGCGAATTTTAAAGCGTATGAGGACAGAACTACATAGTTTTTTATAATTAATGATATACTAGATGAGGCAGTTGAAATTTATGAAGTTCTAATGTCGCTAACCATACCAAACCTGTCGAGCGCAAAGGATTTCAACTCTCTGATATCAATGATTCGCAATCATTTATCACCAAGAAAAAACAAACGAACTGAAAGATACGCATTTTATAAAGCTAAACAGGAGTTAAAACCATGGCACAAACATGTGATATCGGTAACTTCTTAAAGTCGAGCACAGATAAAATGGCGGCCGAGCACATGTAAAAAACCTTGGATGAATGTCTCTTAGATCGTTTTATTATGGACCTTCGCAAAAATTCAGCAAGCACTTTAAGATGATAATTTTCTATCATTTGAAAAATATTGTGAAAAAACACTTATTATAGAACTGTCACAAAAAACTTCAGTGTTTGCAGTCGGAACCGCATCATGCAGTTTACAGAAGGCCCAATAAATTCTACAGCAACAACAGTCAAACAAGTCACAGAAACGCACCAAACAATAGCCAATTAAGAGCTCCGTAGAATCAATCAAAAAGGAAGTCAAATCATCACTGTGAGTAGAGAACTACATGCAACAGATCTGGGAGAAACCACAACCCAAACACGTGCCCGGCAAGAAACGGAGTGCTTCCAATGTCATGGAAAGGGGCATACCTCCACCGTCTGTAAAAGAAAAAAAAACGAAACCAGGTAAATGCTGTTAACACATTAACAGGGGAGGAGATATCATTAAATTTCATTAATACCATGGATACATCTTTAAAAACATGCAGCGAGTTGTACAAGTGTACAATGCGAGTTGCTTTTAAACGGACAACCTGTGTCAACAGAGGTCACACAGGAGCAAAAACTTCCATAATTAGTGGAGATAAGTTTAAATTTAGATTTTTCTAATTTAAGTATAGATTATTCAGATAAAAATCTTTGTACTGTTACAGTTAGGGCTATTAAGGAGCTTAAGAATATTAAGGTCGAAGTTAGTTTTGGAGAGAAAAAACTTACATCAATTGCTGGTAATTGGCCAAAAACAACCATTGCTAGTCAGACATGGCTAAATATAATTTTTCGCAATGGAGAGACATCTTTTCATTTTCAAAATTACAATCAGTAAGTGAAAATTCCAATATACCATAATTAGTGAAATTAAGGAGAGATTTCCGGTTGTTTTGGCTTAAGATTTAACAAATCCAATTGTCGGGTTTAAGGCTAATATAAGTTTTAAAAGAAGGGCCAAATCCGATATTTCATGCAGCATAAAATATTCCATACAAACTAGTACCTGCAAAATATAGTTGTTCCGAAGCAAAACGGAAGCACTCGAATTTGTATGGATTGCAAGATCACAATTAACAAATTTATTTAAACATAGTATTATTCGCTGCCCAATATCCAAGATATTTTTGCAAATCTGGCAAAGTGTTCGACATTTTGTGTCATTGACCTCACCGAGACGTTAATCTTTTATCGTTTCGAGTGTTCCATCTATCTTTCAAGCTGTCATGGATCGGGTTCTTATTGGATTAAAAAGAGTATTCTGCTACCTTGATGATATTCTCATCGGGGAAGAATCTGAAAATGACTGCAAGCAAAGGTTTTTCAAAATTTTGAAGTGGTTCATTCGTCATAATATCCGTATTAATATTGAAAAAAATAGTTTCTTATAAAATTCAGTCCAGTACTTGGGTCATAGTCTGTCTATTAATAGTATTAGTCCCAAAAAAGAAAAAGTCAAGGAATTTCAGAAGCCCCTGTACCGCAAAACTATTAGCCAACTACAATCTTTTTTAGGTCTTATCAATTATTATGGTAGATTTATACCAAATTTGTCCTCCAAACTAAAACATTTATATTACCTTATTAGCAAAATTAGTAAATTTAATTGGAATACTGATGCAAAGAAATCATTCGATAACTGTAAAAAAATTTAATTCCAAATAAAATTCTTGAACTCTATGATCACTTAAGGAAATCAAGGAAATCGTTGTGGCAACCGATGCTAGTCCATACGGTGTGGGAGCAGTCTTTCACATGTAGTCAATGGGGTGGAGAAGCCTGTAATATTTGTATCCAGTACACTGTCAGGTTTCGAAAACAATTACTCCCAGCTCCACAGAGAAGCACTTGCTATAGTTTTCGCTTTAAAATTGATGATTTAGCTTGATTTAAATAAGCAAATGACATGCACAAAGTTAAACAAAAACCGGTTTCTCTCAGAAAAAGTAAACCTGCTACGTAATGACTGTGCATTTTTTTTTTTTTTTTTTTTTTTTTTTTTTTTTTTTTTTTTTTTTTTTTTTTTTTTGTAGCTTAGTGCAACAAGGTCAATCTAATTAATGTTAATAACTTTATGTTTAAGATTTGAAGAGAGATTTTAGATTCTTTTATCGCTGAAGAAATTGCAATGGCTCATGAAAGAAGACTTAGATAAGACGAAAAAATAAATACTGCTACTGCAGTGAAAAAATTATCTCAAACCGAAATTTGATTGTTTTGTTTTTTTTTTTTTTTTTAAATAGTTTTGTAGGTTAGATTTTGTTATTAAGGTTCTATTGTGAGGAAAACGCTAAAAACACCTGCTCCTGGATTTTTACCAATAGCTGCAGATGATGCACTAGCATTTATCATGGACATTCAGCTTTTAACTCAACAGTAACTCAAAAAGTTCCGTTGCTGACCTAAAAGATCTATCCTTGATATTAAAATCGGGCTGTGATAGTGCTCAACAGAAATCATACAAATAAAAATTTTTTGCTGGTGATAATTCGGATGAAATCTTTTTTGTATCTCAATGGTTCCCATCCAGATGTGTTTCTTTAAGGATGAAATTAAGCAAGTACTTTGGCAAAACTCTGCCCCATCATGAACCAGATATTGTAGACCAATAAAATTAAATTTTGCTAAGGAAACCACAGAACTGATCAAGTCAGAGGTAGAATCAATTCAAGATCAAATTAAAACCCTACTTCCTAAAGAATTTAACATTGACAGTTTGCATATCATAGTTAAACCGGTCTTTTTGTTAACTATGATTGATAGAAAAATTTGTACTGCTCTATCATCTACAACATCTTCATCACAAACGTGTTGCGGTGCCAAACCCTCTGAAATGAACAATTTAACTGATCTTTCAAATAAGCATGTGAACCAAGAATCAATGTCCTTTGGATTAAGCCCCCTTCACTTATGGATACGATTAATGGAATACATTCTTCACATAGCGTATAGATTAGATATCAGGGTGTGGCAGGTAAGAGACCAAGGCAATAAAGAAAAAGTCAAAGACAGAAAAAAACTAATCCAAGAAAAATTTAGAAGAGAAACAGGGTTATTGGGAGATATGCCAACTCAACAGTCTGGCAATACTTATGACGGAAACACGGCTAGAAGATTTTTTAGAGATGAGGAAAAGACTGACCAAATTACAGGGATAGATAAAGAAGTTATCAAAAAGTTTCATATCATCTTAGAAGCTCTTGCATCTGGCTTCCCAATAGATGCAGATGCTTTTGAGAAGTATGCAAAGGAAACAAGGGAACTATATCTTAAAAATTATGCCTGGTATTTTATGCAAGTAAGTGTGCATAAGATCTTGTTTCATGGAAATTCAATAATTTCTTCTTGTATACTTCCAATCGGTCAACTTTCAGAAGAAGCGCAAGAGGCAAGAAACAAGAAAAATAGAAGGTTTAGGAAACTGTTTACTAGAAAAATATCACGTGTGGATACAAATACTGACCTTTTAAATCGATTGCTTATAACCTCAGATCCATTCTTAACAAATCTAAGATGCTTTCCGAGAAGAAAGAAGAAGTCTTGCAACTTTTAGATGTATCAAATAATTGAAAAAATTAAAATAAGCTTTATTTTATGTATTGTTTTGTCTTGAAATTTGTAGTCATATGTACAAAAAATTTGTTACATTCTATTCTATGAACAAGTTCAATTAAAAAAACAAAACAAAAAACCTGAACAAAAACATTTATTTGTGAGCGCTATTTATTTAATTTAATCAGCGATTCGTCACACTGTGCAACGTTGGACAGTTATTATTTCGATGTAAGCGGTGATTCATCTTGAGGTTTTATTTTCAATAGACTTTTTTTGACATATCACACGTGACTCCTATCAAATTGCTTTGTCATTTTTTTCAGTATCGTTTGGCAAGTCATCATGGAAAGACTCACATCAAATTGCTCAGCTGTATTACGAAAATCAGCGTTTTGTGAGAAATTTTTTTCGTGCGATTCGAGGAATTTACGGTGCACATAATCGACCTACTGAAACCACTATTACCCATACCATTCGCAAATTTGAGTCCCAGTTTACATAAGTGGATGATACCCGACCGGTTAGACCACATCCAGCACGTAGTGACGAATCGATTCGTCGTCGTTTTCAGCAACTTGGCTTGGCGTACAAAATTCAACTTGTGCAAGAATTGAAACCAGGCGACTTGAATTTGTGTCATATTTTCAGTGAATGGGCTCTGGAAAAACTCGTGAAATTTTGTTCAGCGACGAAGCCCAATGGATACGTTAATAAACAAAATTGCCGAATTTAGGCTGATGAGCAAACCGAAGAGTACAATGAGCTACCATTACATCCATTAAAAACATATTTCTTCAAAAATGTGGCAAATCAGAATATTACCGTTATCGCGCCATGTTAACGGACTATGTGCTTCCTGAAATTCAAGCACATGGTCTCGGTGAGCTCTGGCGCTACGAGCTATACAGCCCTTGAAACAATGGACTTTTTGGGAAATCATTTTGGTAAGCACTTAAGTTCACGTTTTGTTACGGTAAATTGGCCGCCTAGACCGTGCGATATCACACCTTTGGACTATTTTCTCTGGGGATATGTAAAGTTTCAGGTCTTCGGGAATAAGCCAGTTACGATTGACGCTTTGGAAGCCAACATTACTCGTGTTATCTGCGAAATACCAGTCGCTATGCTCGAACGAGTCGCCCAAAATTGGACCTTCCGAATGGACCACCTCAGACGTAGTCGTGGCCAACATTTACATGATATCATTTTCAAAAAATAAATGCCATGAATTGTTCTTTTAACCGATAGTAAAAATTTGAAGTTCACTTCCAAATTTATGTGTTTTATTTTATACTATAAATCAAACCTGCATACAAGAATAGAACGTATGAAAATGATTGCCGATCTCATGTAAAATATGCCCAAAAACACAAAATGTAAAAAGAGTTCTTTTAAATTTAAAACATATTGTGCCAAGTACCAAATTATATTAACACATTCATCTGCCTATCACCCCCAATCAAATGGACTAGTTGAACGTGCCGTTCAAAATAAAAAAATGTTTTTAGTTTTTAGTATGAAAAAAGAAAAAATAATAAATTATTTGCTTAAGTACCTTAAGTACCGTGTCTTCTGGCTCATTCAGTAGTTTTTCGATCAATGCATGAATCAAATTGATCATTTGTTGTTGGAGCTCGTGGTACACCACACCTTTCTGGTCCCACCAGACACACAACATTGTCTACTTGCCGAATCGATCTGGTTTTGGAGTCGAAAATTCATTTTTCATCGCCAGTAGCAATTCGATGCATATCTGATTTTTTATCGCGTCTTTGAAGCAAAATTTCACAAGTGGTTTTTCTGTTGTCCATCTCTTTTTCATTCAATTCATGTGGCACCCATTTTCCAGGCTTTTGAATCTATGGGATATATGACTCAAAGTGTCATCTTCATCCAATATTGTCTTCATCGGCGTCTTCAAATTTTTTGGTGGTCTTCCACGTTCTTCATTTCTCACATCAAAATCTCTGAACCGTTGAAAGCATATTTTGCATATTGCTTCTTATAGAGCATGATCACCATATGCCTTGACAAGCATTCGATGCGACTCTGCAGCACTTTTCTTCAAATGAAAACAAAAAATTAATGCTTTCCGCAAGTCATCATTTTTTTAGTACAAAATTCGACATTTTTTACACGATGAAAAAATATGATGTTGTTTGGTCAATGACCTGATGTATACTAAATACTATATGTTTGACAGGTGTCATAGCAACCAAACAAAAAAAAAAAAATTAAGGCCCGTTTACAATAAATGTTCCCTATAGAGACATTTGTATCTAGACGCTCACTTCATACCGTCAATCCGTTTATTAAAGTATTACAATTTAAAGCTAGCATACAATACATATTCGATTACGGATCAAATCTGCTAATCGTGTGTGATATTTTGCTTTCTAATGCTCCCTCGTCTATGTTTCCAAAATTTTTTATTAGGAATACTTACATATATTACAAATTTTTAAAGACTAAAAACTTTTGATTTTTTAAAACTTATAATTTAAAACAAAATAATTTGTTTTCATAATCTAAAATATTTCTATATTTACAAAGTAAAAAATAATGTGGCAAATTATGAAAAAAAAAAAGAAAAAAGAAACCTTCTATCACATCTTTTTAAAGAATGCTCAATCAGGATTTACACTAGGATAAGGAAACATCGTATTTTTACCTAAAAACAAATTCAAATATTCATTAATATGCATATGTTTATACTTCTGTTTTACCTACCAGTATTATACGAGCTTGCACTGACTACAGGCTTAGGTGGTAATTTAGGTGTAACATCTGTAGAACCATACATTAAGTTTGATGATGGCACACTGTGTTTTTGCAAGTTTTTCGGCTCATTAAATGAAGGAAAATAGTAAGCAGGTTCAGAAGCACTCGCTGTTATTGAAGTTGATGCAGAAATAAACGTTGTTGATGAAGAAATAGGAGTTAAATTTGAAACTTGCTCTTCTGTTTTGCATGCAGCTTGACTTGAGGTCAGTGAATTCGAGTTCTTTTTCTGCATAGCTGAATTTCTGCGCATCATTATAATACTGCTTTTATTATTTTCTGCTAATAGTAGCTCTGATTTGCATTTTCTGGCAGGTATAGCTGCACCGATGATTCTAGGGGGCAACGGAGGCGGACTAAGTTCTCCATCTCGCGGGGGAAGCTTGAAATGTAGAATTTATTTCCTTAATTTGACATAAAAACATTTAATTATAAGAAAGGTATTACTATTGGTGCATCTGGTGCTTGTTGCTTTTGTGCTACATCAATATAACAATCTCCTCTATCTCTTCGTCTGGGTGGAAGCGGTGGAGGAGCCATAGAATCTGGATCTAGATGAGTAGTAGGAACATTTACATGTGGGGATATCGGAATAGAAATTTCTTCATTTTGCAATGAAAAAGCTGACGATATATCACCAAAATTCGATGAAGCTTTAGGGCTGTAAAATAAATAATGTTTTTCTTTTTTTTTAAAAAATAATATTTTATTATAAGACTAAGTAATAAAGCCATTTATAAATTAAAACAAACTATAATTTTTTATTTTACCTTTTTTTAAAGTTAAAAATAGACTGAAATACGAGTAGACTTTAGATCTTTAATTTATTTATACACTTGCGGTCATAAAAACCGCACCACCTAGTGAGTTTTCAAATACTAATAAAGGGTATTCCCCATAGCGGAGTTCGGCCTCGTATTCAGTGAAAAAAAATCAGTTTGAATTAACGGTGACAAGTAAAAAAAAGTGAAATGTCTGGTAAATATCATCAACTGACTCGGGACGAAAAAGTTCAAATATTGACTTTAGTCGAAGAAGGGCTTGGCTATCGTGAGATTGCGGTTAAAATAGGATGCTGTCATTCAACTATCGTACGACTGATGAAGAAAAAAGAAAATTTGGATCCACTAGAAAAGAAAAAAGGCTCGGGACGAAGACGTAAAACAACCCAGAAATGTATTACAACGAATTAGCATGAAAGATCGCTTTAAAAGTGCTGTCCGTATAGGAGCAGAGCTGAGTGAATTTCATCAAGTTGATCTAAGCGCCGAAACCATACGCCGACGGCTACGGGAGATAGGTTTATTTGGAAGACGACCAGCGAAAAAACCTCTCCTAACCACAAAAATGAAAAAAGCTCGCTTGACGTGGGCAAAAAAGTACGAAGATTGGACGCAGGATGATTGGCGATGTCTGATATGGTCCGATGAAAGTAAATTTAATTTGTTGTGTGCCGACAATTTGCCATACGTACGACGGTCAGCAGGTGAAAGGTTCAAGGACGAGTGCATAGTCAAAACAGTGAAGTTTCCTTAAGGCCAGATGGTTTTGGGATGTTTTTCTTTTTACGTTTTTGGCCCTTTGCACTTTGTAAATGGAACTATGAACGCTCAAAAGTATTGAGAAGTAGTAAGGAAGTTTTTGATACCAGCAATTGAACAGCATCATTTGTATACTGACAAGTGCATTCTTCAAGATGATTCTTCACCTTGCCACCGCAGTGAAGAAAAGTAGAGTGTTATATATCAACTTCTAGATGTCTACTTTATAAATAATAAACAGACAAGTAACTAGAGTCTTTCAATAATTTTCAGCTCAAGACAACGTTTGATGACCTCGGAATTACCAGACTAGACTGGCCAGCTAATTCGCCCGATTTAAACCCAATCGAACACTTGTGGCATGTAATGAAACGTAAGGTGGCTGAACATAAAGCAGAGAGTAAAAAAAAGCTAAGTGAAGTTCTGGAACATGTATGGAATACTGAAATTTCAAGAGATATTACTGAACTTCTAGTAAACTCGATGCCTTCTAGAATAAAAGCGGTTATAACCGCCAAAAGAGGAGCAACTCAGTATTGATAATTTTTTGGTAGAAGTGGCATATCTAAACATCTTATATACACATACATAAAAAATGTATCGTTTGTTTTGTTAACCAATGACTGTAATAAAATATTTTTAAAAAATAAGAAAATTAACTGGTTTTTCTTTCTTTGTTAATATCTTTTTTCAAACATTCAATAAAAAGATGGAAATTCGATAGAAATACTTATAAACTACTGCGGAGTACTCAACAAAAATTTCATTATAAAAATTATGATCGTATTTATTAACAATTTTTTAATCATTTTGATAATGTGCGGTTTTTATGACCGCAAGTGTATTTATAAGGTTTTCTGCAAAAGAACAAGAAATTTTTAGATTTTCAATTGGTTAACTATAATTACTGGATATATTAAACATATATGCGAGGTTGAAAATTTATGATATCACTTTATTTATCATTGAAAAGTTAAGTTGAAATAGAAATAAAATAAGGACACAAAAAAAAAATATCAAGTTCGTGGATCAAGTAGTAACGTATTGGCTTCCAAATCGGACAGATCCTTTTATTAACGGCAGCCATATTTTTTGTAGAGCTTGCATTTCGTTAATGGATAGGTTGTAAGACAACTGTAACAGAGCTAGTCTCTTCGAATTTATTTTACAGTTTTGCGTAGAGTACGCTCAGGTAGACAATTATGTCGACCATAATCTGCTTGTTGCTCGTAATGCGCGAAACGTACCTAGAATGACTATTTTTATAGTAAGTTTTCACAATTTTAAGAGGTTTAACGATTATTACTATAGACGATCCATATTGTGAAATGGCAAACCCTAAACTAAATATATACAGTTTCGGATAACAGTTCGGTTTGACGTATGTGACTGAAATAGGGGTGTCAAATCCGGACCACGAATTGGATGACCGATACACTTATCAAGAGTTTCCTGAAGATCTGTCATTTTCTTCACTTTCATTTTAAAGTCATAGTATAAATCGCAGCTATTCGTATACGCATGTTCCGGTTATTTTTTCAGGCCTTAGCACCGTCAATATGGAATTCTACCGAACGTTTCTTCCAAATCGATTAAAACGAAGAACGCAAATATCGTAAATCTTCCGTAACATTTATCTGTAACCATCGGGTATATCGATCTGCTTCATACAAGGTCGTACTGACTAATTAATGGAAATAATAGTGATTTTAATGCTCTGTGTACTGTCTATAGTATAGTTTGAACGAAATCAAATATTTCTTAAAAATATGAGTCTGTTAGTTTCTGCTTTGTATAGAAACTTTCTTTTAAGCTTATTGTCTGTTGTGAAACCCGGTTATGAGACCCTTTAATTAACGGTACAAGTCCCCTACGGTCACTGGAAATACTCTCGCCACTACTATTTTCGGCTATCTATTTTTTCCGCAGTTTGTTCGCCACCAGTGTTAATTTTTGTAAACCGGTTTCCCTTTCCCTTTCTGTTTACGTTTAGCTGTCGCTGATTATTTAGCAATTGACCTGTTTTTGTGACAAGATGACCAGATCCACTCTTATAATTTATTTTCTCGGTTTAGATAAAGATATTGTGATAGGTTTTTTTTCTGCTTAAAGGTAATTCCCAGGGCTATTAAATTAGTGAATTTTAAAAAATTCTTTGCTTGGTGTTTTTAGAATATTCTCCTGAAATAAGACCCTCTCACCAAAGGGGTTATATTTATAATTTATAATATTTTACCTTAAAAATATTCAAAAGTCCATGGTTAAAGAAATAACAGTGTGTCTAAGAGCTAAACCGAGCAAAACAGTGATGAATTAAATTATAGAGTAAGTGTTTGGGGTACACACTTATCGCGAATAGTTAAGCCCAGCTTGAATTTTCTGTAAAAAGTTTATTTGAAAAAAGTACAAATAGCATTCATCACATTTATTAGTTCTCTTTAACTTATTTGAAAATCGGAATAATACAAAATGATTTGTCTTTGTGCAAAAAAGTCGAACGCAGTGACATTAAAATTAATGTAACAATTGCAAAAACTTTTTCTATCCAAATTGTGTGAATGTGTTAGCCACTGATTTCAAATTTATGAAAAAAACCGCAAAACCTGGATGTGCTCTCAATACACTACATCGCGAAGAAACTCTTTCTGCGCCGATAATATCCCTCTCCCGGTTTCTGAACGGACAAAATCAAAAACAAACAAATATAACAATTGAAATGGTCTTTGATGTAATTCATGAACTAAAAAATGAAATTAATGAAGTAAAGAAAGTTAATCAAAACTGCTTATCCAAAATCACTGTGCTGCAGAATAAAAACATAGAACCTTAAACAGCCATGAGTGTATTGCAAAACCGAATTAATCATTTAGAACAATCAAAGCTTTGTAATGTTACCGAAATTTTTAATGTGCCAACCGTTAACAATGCAACTGCACTGCAAACCTCATTATATATTGTTCGCGATGGCGTGGGTTACGAGTTGGATAAGAGAGACATTGATTCTCTTTACAATATATAAAAAAAGTCAAAACAAAAAGGAATGCCGCTACTCCTAATAATACCTTCACCAATGTATTATGTGTCAATTTCACTCGTCACGTAATAAAGTAGAACATTATGAGAATAAAGATAAAGAGGAAACAAAAACTTACAACCAAACTGCTAGGCGACAATCAGGATGGTTCACAAACCTTCATCAACGATAGCTTAACAACTCATATGAGAGTATTATTTAAATCCACACAAGAAATTAAAATAGAAAAGAAAATTCTTTTTCAGGCACAAAGTTCGACATATTTGAGTGAAAAAAAAATTATTGTTGTTAACGCTGCAGATGAATGACATATACTTAAATGACGTACAATGACAGTAGCTTTACAACGCATGTTCCAATGATATAATAACAATGGAATAATACAAGTTACGCCATCTCTTAGCAACCGAATTAAGCTATAGACCCAATATAAAAAATAAATTAAAAATTTTCAAAATCCCCGAAGCAAAAATAACCTCTAAAAAGTAATAAAATAATATGAAATGACCCTTTAAGTTTAATATAAGAAATAATATTTTAATCCGAGCATCGTAACGTTGAGGGACCGCTAAGTAAATATAGTATTGAATTGTTGAGTCTATATAATGCTATAAATTTAATATTATAAGGGGTGATTCATCGTGAGGTTTGATTTACAATAGGCTTTTTTTGACAGATCACACGTGACTCCTATCAAACTGCTTTGTCATTTTTTTTCAGTATCGTTTGGCAAATCATCATGGAAAGACTTACACCAAAACAGCGTCTCCAAATTGTTCAGCTGTATTACGAAAATCAGCGTTCTGTAAGAAACTTTTTTCGTTGTGATTCGAGGAATTTACGGTGCGCATAATCGACCTACTAATACCATTCGCAAATTTGAGTACCAGTTTACATTAGTGGATGATACTGAACCAGTTAGACTACATCCAACACGTAGGGAAGTGACTATAGTAGCTGTAGCTGAGAGTGTACGCGAAGACCGTGACGAATCGATTCGTCGTCGTTCTCAGCAGCTTAGCTTGGCGTATTCGACAACTTGGTGTATTTTGCGTGAGTATCTCGGCAAGAATTGAAGCCAGGAGACTTGAATTTGCGTCATATTTTCAGTGAATGGGCTCTGGAAAAACTCAAAGAAAATTCGATGTTTTACCGTGGAATTTTGTTCAGTGATGAAGCCCATTTCTGGCTCAATAGATACGTTAATAAACAAAATTGCCGTATTTGGGCTGATGAGCAACACGAAGAGTACTAAGAACTACCATTATATCCATTAAAAACAACGGTATGGTGTGGTTTATGGGCTGGTGGAATCATTGGTCCATATTTCTTCAAAAATGAGGCAAATCAGAATGTTACCGTCAATGGTATCCGTTATCGCGCCATGTTAACGGACTATGTGCTTCCTGAAATTCAAGCACATGGTCTTGGTGAGCTCTGGTTTTAACAAAACGTCGCTACGAGCCATACAGCGCGTGAAACAATGGACTTGTCTAGAAATCATCAAATTTCACAATTTGCTACATTAAATTGGAGATATGTAAAGTTTCAGGTCTTCAAGAATAAACCAGCTACGATTGACGCTTTTAAAGCCAACATAACTCGTGTTATCCACGAGATACCAGTCGTCCAAAATTGGACCTTCCGAATGGACCACCTCAAACGTAGTCATGGCCAAAATTTACTTGATATCATTTTGAAAAAATAAATGCCATAAATTGTTTCTTTAACTGATAATAAAAATGTTAAGTTCACTTTCAAATTTATGTGTTTTATTTTACATTATAAATCAAGCCTCACGATGAATCACCATATATAAAATATGATAACAAATCCGCCTATAATTAGCCTAACATTGTAAAAGAATAGCGTTACTTATTTTTTTATATACTATATTTTTACATACTACGCGCGAACTTTCATGAATTAACCTATCTCACGAAGTCTATATCTTGGAGTGGTTTTATGATAGTGAATTTTTCGGAGTAAATTAATTTAGACTTAGATTCAACGATTTGATATTGTAATTTTCATATTTAACTGCGTCCCATTATTTTATCATTTCCTTGTTTTTATTGTCGATGTGTTGTGTCATTTGCTCAATTTAAGTGTCAACTGTGGTATATTTCCTACGTCGTTAAAAAGTGCTGAAGTCATAGCTTTTTTTAAAAAATGTAACCGAAACTCAATGATGCATTATAGGCCTAATTCCATTCTCCCAACATTCTGTAAACAATTTGAGAAATTGGTAATAGTACGTATATAGTAGTGTAATTTTTAAGCAAAAACAAGTTTTTCAGCAATGAACAATTTGGCTTTCGAGAGAGTAGATTCACTGAAGATGCCGTACTTTAATTATTTAGAGAAATCTGTGATAGTTTTAATAATGAAAAGACTAGTATAGTTCTCTTCATATATATGACAAAAGCATTTGATATGGTCAATCATAATATACTTTTAGATAAGTTTTACAAAGCTGAACTGAGAGGTTCAGCTACATTAAATTGGAGATATGTAAAGTTTCAGGTCTTCAAGAATAAACCAGCTACGATTGACGCTTTGAAAGCCAACATAACTCGTGTTATCCACGAGATACCAGTCGTCCAAAATTGGACCTTCCGAATGGACCACCTCAGACGTAGTCATGGCCAAAATTTACATGATATCATTTTGAAAAAATAAATGCCATAAATTGTTTCTTTAACTGATAATAAAAATGTTAAGTTCACTTTCAAATTTATGTTTTATTTTACATTATAAATCAAGCCTCACGATGAATCACCATATATAAAATATGATAACAAATCCGCCTATAATTAGCCTAACATTGTAAAAGAATAGAGTTACTTATTTTTTTTATATACTATATTTTTACATATTACGCGCGAACTTTCATGAATTCACCTATCTCACGAAGTCTATATCTTGGAGTGGTTTTATGATAGTGAATTTTTCGGAGTAAATTAATTTAGACTTAGATTTAACGATTTGATACTGTAGTTTTCATATTTAACTGCGTCCCATTATTTTATCATTTCCTTGTTTTTATTGTCGATGTGTTGTGTCATTTGTTTAATTTAAGTGTCAACTGTGGTATATTTCCTACGTCGTTAAAAAGTGCTTAAGTCATAGCTTTTTTTAAAAAATGTAACCGAAAGTCAATGATGCATTATAGGCCTAATTCCATTCTCCCAACATTCTGTAAACAATTTTATTAGCAATGAACAATTTGGCTTTCGAGAGAGTAGATTCACTGAAGATGCCGTACTTTAATTATTTAGTGAAATCTGTGATAGTTTTAATAATGAAAAGACTAGTATAGTTCTCTTCATATATATGACAAAAGCATTTGATATGGTCAATCATAATATACTTTTAGATAAGTTTTACAAAGCCGAACTGAGAGGTGTAATATATAATTAGCTTTCTCCTTACTTGTCAGGTAGAAGTCAGAGAATAAAACTTGATGGAATTCTCAGTAATAAGTTAAAAACAACCATTGGTGTGTGTACCTCAAGGATCGGTCTTGGAACCAATATTATTTTTAGTATATTTATTCCATCAAAGTTTTATTAGTCGTATAACAGTTTTTTGTATATTTGTATTTTTTTTTTTTTTTATTTATTTATTTATTTTATATTCTCTTTATTCATTATTAACAAATAAATAAATAGCTTAGTTTCGCTAACCAAAAGCACATCTGGAGCTTGGTCTTTGAGCAACTTGAATTGTGCAATCCTAATCAGTGAATTAATATTCACTGCAAGAACCTTCAGGGTTTGCTTCGCCATGTATGTACCCATTACGACTGGGGGTGCGTTAATCCCGGCAGCAGTGTGTAGATTTGATCCACGCGCGTAGCTTGTTCAGTTATCTGACGTTGTAGCTGAGTCACCTGCCCTTGGATAGATAGATAGCTGGACAGCTAGATAGCCAGCACGTCAGTTCCAGGTTCCGGTGTTTTAGGCGCTGAGGCCTGAAAAGCAACCTTCGCTTGCTGTACCGTGTTCCCCCTACCTGCCACCATTTGGGCGTAGGTGATTTGGGGAGTAACGGCTGGCATTTGAATTTGAACCGGTGGACGCTTAGCTTCCAGCTTTTGCTGCCGAGCTAAATTTACTTTTTTTATGTATTTAGAACAACCCGGATAGTTTGCGATGTGTCCCGTATTCTTACATAAAACGCAAGTGTTGGCTTTTTTCTGACGCTCCGTCCTTACCTAGAGCGCATTCCTCGGACTTTTGGTTCTTTCCGCACTTGACGCATCGAGGCTGCATTTCGCAGTTCGAGGCAGCGTGCCCGAACCTTTGGCAGCAAACACATTGCAACATGTTATCGCTCCGTTTTACTTTTTGCCAGTATACCATTTGGAAGTCTAGGACTTTGATACTCCTTAGACCATCCAGTTTGCTATCGGAAGTTAGCTGAACCAGGAAGTACGGTAATTTCCGTTTCTCCTTGACTCTGACTGTTGTGAACGGCTTGACTTCTACGTCGCACTCTTTCTCTTTAAGTAGCTTTAAGAGCTCCTCCGGACCAGTAGACGGTTCTAACCCCCCCAGCAGCAGTGTTTGCAGCTTTTCCCTTAATAAGTTTTAATAAGTTTTTAATTTTACTATAGCGCTCCACTGTATGGTATTACAGTGGATCGCATGCCTATGTATACTTATCCTCTTAATGAATGACACACTTACACAATTCTAGTGTGTCATTTAGTTCCACTCTAAAAGTATTTATAGGTGTTTTTGTGTAGTCTGGCGATTTATTTCTTGCTGCTGCTTTAACTTTTGTTGTTGCTGCTGTTTTTTATGTCTTGTGTTTTTTTTTCGATTTGTTGGTGATTTTGCTGTCGTTGTGAGATTTGGAGTTCTATTAATTTTGCTCCTTCTCTCTTCTAGCTGTTTATTTAGCTTTAATAACTAGCACTCTTTGCTGGAGCTATTTGATGCTATTGTTTATGGACTCTACCTCCACCTCTTAGTCATCTGACTCAGAGGCCACCAGAGATGCGAAAGTATTGTTACCTCCCACGTAGAATCCCTCTTCACCATCGGACACATATAAGAAGTCATCTTCATTTTCCTTTTGCCTCTTTTGATTTTGTACTGCTCTCGTTGATGTTGTTGGCGCCTTCTCCTCCTCTTAACAGTAATTTCTGGTTTCCCAGAATGAGAATAGGTCGCGATGATGGCTTGGTCATCGGATGACATCAAGCCATCTGCTGGTCCCGCTATTTGAATAGCGGACCGATTACTTTTACTTACTGTCTGTCTAATTCTTATTATTTATTTATTATTTATACTTTTAAAAATAAAAAGTCCAATGTTTGTTTCTGTACTCGAACCCACGACCCCCACTTTATCGGCCAAACACACTGCTGTTGGGCCACCGGAGTACTTGGCCAAAGAGCTTTTAATAGTACTTTTATGAAATTTTGTTTTCAGTTTTCCACTTAGAAGCCGAAACACGTCTGTACTCTATCGAGATTTGTGAATGAATGACGGGAATCAATACTTTCAGTGTGGCGAGGCTGTAATGATTTATCTTAAATCAAATACCATAGTTGAAAAAAAAGTCCGTTACTAAACATTTAAGGGGTTAGGCCTGATTTTTTTTTCAGGAAAAATATAAATTAAATTGAGTTTACAAAGGCAGAAGTTTATTGTATTTTTGATTAACTGTAAAACATAATTTTTACAGAATAATTAATTTAAAAATGGCGGCTGTGCACCGTTCCTTAGATGACTTCTCTTTTTTGGAAGAGTCTACTACTACTGCCTACTGTAAAGGAAAATCGGTGGAAACGGCTCTTCATTCACTAACTATCCACATTGAACGATCCCTACAATATAGAAAGTAAACAATGGTCGCTTTTCTGGACAAACAGGATACCTTTACAACCGTCAACACCCATCGCAATCATGACTGCGCCGTCAACTCTGCAGGAAGACGACTCATTTGGCGAGTTGATCGGTGTTGATAGGGCTTCTGCTAAAAGATGTGTCAGCAGAGGTACGATTACGACGCAAGGCGGTGTCCTTTTTCTCTTCTATGAAACTTAGTGATTAATGAACTGTTGATATACATGGAAGCGAGTGGTAGCAGGGTGATTGTCTATACGGATGACGTTGCTATAGAAGTCTCAGTGAGTATCTTAATACCATTAAACAATTTTTTCAGATAAATCTTAGCAAATTAAACCGTTGAGCAGATCGCTCTAGATAGGGAGTAAGCCCCATAAAACTGATCTTGTCCTCTTTTTCAGGAAATATAAAACTCCAATCACAGACCCTCCCTCAATAAACGGTACCAGTTCAGTCTTTTCCGATACAGCAAAATATCTGGACCTCATTTTTGACAGTAAACTAAACTTGAAACCTAACGTTCAAGAAGCAGCCAAGAAAGCTACGGTAGCTTTATCCTTTTGCAAAACAGCCGTTGGGAACAAATGGGGCCTTCAACCTCCCATAACCCACTGACTATACATCTCAGTTATAAGACCGAACTCATTTATGGGCTAGTTCTCTGGTGAACGGCCTTTGGCAATGCAGCCAACTGCAGCAAACAAAGCAAAGTCCAAAGAACAGCATGTTTATGCATAAACAGTGCCCTACTCTCGAGGCACTGGATATTCTGTTTCACTTAACACCCCTCGATATCTTCAGCAGGCAAGCAGCTGCGATTGCAGCTATTCGCCTTAAAGCAATTACACAGTGGACAAATAATTTTTTCAGCCACGCTAGTGGCTTTGGAGTTTTTGATTTTCAATAGGGTTTTTTTGACATATTACGCGTGACTTTTATCAAACTGCTTTGTCATTTTTGTTCAGTATCGTAGACTTATTGAGAAATCATTTTGGTAAGCACTTAATTTCACGTTTTGCTACGATAAATTGGCCGCATAGATCGTAAAAATTTTAAGTTGACTTTCAAATTGATGTATTTTATTTTACATTATAAATCAAACCTCACGATGAATCACTCTATACAATTGACACACATCAGATTTTCCAAAGTTACTATGTACAATGTGAATTTTCGGTATATGATGAAGATTAAGACATATTTTCGTCGCATGAAAATGGTCTTAACATTGAGACCAATTTTTAAATTTGGCTGAGATATTAAATGAATATGGAAAATAAAAGTGAATACAGAAAAACTGCAAGCTTTCTTTTTTCCAAAAAAGAAAAGTCTCGTGAGAACAACTAAATACAATCAGAGAGGATCGGTGACATATTGATTAAAACAAAATAAATGCAAATCAAACTTCATAATGTTCTTTTTGTCCCGTTACATAGCACAAATTTTATTTCAATCAGTAAGGCAGCTGAAAATCGGGATGTCGTTATGCGGTTATTAAAGATTCATCGAGAAAAATAGTTGTTACTGCAAAGAAGTGCGATAATTTGTATTTATAAGTCTTGAAAAAAGAGCAATTACTCCAAATACGCACAGAAACGGATGATTTAGTGAAGTGGAACCAGCGTTTCGGCCACCTAAATATTAATAATTTAAAATTAATAAACGCGAATAATATGGTGCTCTGATTAAATTTGAGAAACAATGTGAGACGTGCTTAAAAGGTAAACTTTGTACTATCCCTTTTCCGAAAAATGCAAGCAATCAAAGTACAGAAGTATTACAAATTGTACACAGTGATATTTGTGGGCCTATGAGGGTATGTACTCCAGGCGATTTTAAATATGTTTGCCTTTTCATTGACGAATACAGCCGAAAAATATTTCTTAATTTGCTCAAAAATAAAAGCGATATATTTAATACGTTTAATTTGTTTAAGGCTAGAGTAGAACGTGAGACATCGAAAAAAAAAAGTGATTCGAACTGACAATGGGTGTGAGTACCTCAGTACCCAATTTTCACAGTTGTTTGATGCAGAAGGTATACAATGCCAGCTCATTGTGCAGTACACCCCACAGCAAAATGGTGTTGCGGAACGCGCCAACACGACCAGTCTTAGAGAAGTTAGGCTTTAATCAGTGTAATGCTGACTCTTGCGTGTACATGCTGAATAGGAACAACGAAATTAACATTATCGCTGTATACGTAGATGACATCCTCTTAGTTTGCTCTAATTCGACATTTTAACTCAAATCAAGACGCAAATGGGCATGGAGTTTGAGGTGGAGTTTGGTGGTAAATCCTATCGATCAGCTTCTTAGAACGCATCAACAGTTCATACGTAGTTTACTGGAAAAACATGATAAAGACTCGCAAATGTAGCACTCCTTTGGATCCTGGTCAAAGATTTTCGAAGTGTAGTGGCTGTTCCGAGTGCGGAAAAATCGACAGAAAAACATACCAAATGACTAGTGGGCAGTTGAAAGGTTTTGCTGATGCTGAATGGGCCTGTGGCAGCGATGACCGGAAATCCTATTTTTTCGTCGACTATAACGATCGTCACGTTACTGTAAATGGTCAGCGTTATCGCGTTATCGTGTAAAAAATTTAATCAAGTGCTCTAAAACACTTGAAATGCTGACAGTGGCATACGGTAAGTTTGCTTCAAGTAAAAAAAAATGTTTGCAAGTGGTACAATCTTTTCCAAGATAGTCGAGAAAATGCCAATGACGAACCTCGTTCTGGACGCTCCAGCACATCAACAAAAGATTATAACGTCGAAGCTGTGAAGAGAATTGTTAAAGAAAATCCTCGATTTACCATAAGAGAAATTGCTGAGGATATTGGCATATCGGTCAACTCGTGTCATGCAATTTTTTCGGAGTGTGTCAGCGAAGTTTGTTCCAAAACTTCTTAATTTTTATTAGAAAAATCGTTGCAGGAGCTTTTGAATGAAGTCAATGATGATCCTGACTTGCTCAAAAGGGTCATAACGGTTCTCCTGTTCCTGTACCTGTGCTCAAAACTGAAGAGACCTATTCAATGACGGAGATTTGCAACGATTGAGGAAATAAAAACGGCATTGTTGGTAAAGCTTCAGGCTTTACAAAAAAGTGCTGTTTCGAGGATTGGCAAAAGCGTGAGCACAAGTGTATTATAACTGAGGCGGATTACTTCGAAGGGGAAACACATTAATATTGATGAATATATATATATATATTTTTTTTTTAAATATACTTACACACCTCGTATATTTTTAAAAATCTGTGAATTTGTTGAAAATTGTTCAAGGCATGGGCGTGGCCAACTTGAAAATTTTGAGATATATGAGATAAAAATAAATACCTGGCGGGCTTGTACTATACTTCGAAAAAAAAGTACTTCGAGACATTTTCCTGCCATAATCTTTTAGGATATCATTTTTAAGTTCATAAGGGACCTTTCAAAGCAATAAAAAAATCGATTTTTTGAAAATCTTTGAGTGGTATTAGATATTATTTTCCCTTAATTCTGTGATTTTTATCCGTCGTCAAAACAAACAATTTAAATCTATATATATATATATACCTCTAAAGTTGATTTTTCGACTTTTTATGACCAGAAAACCAGATGACCGCGAAAGTAAATAATTACCTCTTTTTTTAATCAATTCCTGGTTGTATCATATATGAATTTCACAGTCTTAAGAAAGACGTTGCAGTCGTTCCTGGCTTGTTTAAACTTTTTTCGGTTTCCCTCTGTCGGATTGGACTTATAAGATCGAAAAAACATTACTCTAACCCTGTTAGCCTCATTAAAGCTCGAGTTGTACCACGCCCTTTCTTTTGGTTTGATACTTTTAATCCGATGATGGATAAGCGACCTTATTACAAAGAGAATGGTGAATGTGATCATATCAGCATCAGCAAGAGAAATTAACTGATATGATACATTGGTCCGACGACCCTAGAGGGGAGAGCACATCAACCGCGTACTTGTCAGGGTTAAAAGTTATAAAGAAAAGTCTAGGATGTTGGCGGTATGAATATCAACGTCTGATATTCGGACTCAACTATCGGTCAAGCTGGGTCATGTTATTTTCAACACACCGTCCTTCGGGTGTTGTCTTGAATATCAAGGCCACCCAGAATTTTGTATATTGAAATCGGCCGTAATTACGATTTCACTATGAGGATACTGAATTCGCTAAAGGTCGAATTTCTCTGCAGTTTGGGGCTTCTGTAAATAAAGCAGTAGTGGATAATGTGCTTACGGAGATTTAATTTTAACTAGGTTTCTAGGTGGGTTTTCTCGACACCAGAGGCCTCGAACTACCAACGACATGTTTTCCCCGATGCGTCTGTCTACCTCCGCTTATGCTGCCGTTTCCTATCTACGAGTCAAAACAGTTGATGGTGAAATTAAAGTGTTAATTCTCATGGCCAAAACTAAAGTAGCACCTTTAAAGAAGATCACCGTCCCGTGTTTAGAACTCAATGGATCACTTCTTGTTTCAAAAGTAGCTTTCAAAGTGCTCGACACCTTAAAGCTGACGTCAATTACGACTTATTGCTCTGACTCTGTCAAATCCTGAAAGACATAAGCAATACGTTGCCAATCGGATTACCAAAATTCAAAAGATGACAGCTATTGACGGTTGAAAGTATGTGCCCACTGATATTAACCCTGCTGATGTAGCCTCACGTTGTTGTACTCTTCTCAACTAGGGAACCTCGACATATGGTGGACTGGTCCAGACTGGCTAAAGAAAGATGAAAACGAATGGCCGAAACAAGTTTGCGACGTCAAAGAGGTACTTGAGGTAACTTCGTTACTTACGCAAGCCCCATTAAAATTGACGGAGAATTTTGAAGCAGAGTCTTCTCGGCAGATACTCCTAAATCGACCTTAGTTGGCGTTACATGCTGGTGCCATCGTTTTATTGACATCAAACTAGGAAGACAACATTCGAAATCACACTGTTGCACAGCTTTTGAACAACGAGTAGCCTACATTTCTGACTAAGGTATGTTCAAAAAATACTTTTTGCTAACAAAGTTTCTTGTCTCAAAATAAACTTATCAGTTCAAAAAGCAAGTTGCTAAGACTTAATCCAAAATACCGACGAAAGTGGCATCAAACGATTGAATGGGCAACTAAGAAATGCCTATGTGTAAACAATTTCCTATTATATTGTACTATCTAAGAAAATAGACCAACGGCATTCGTGTACTATGCATGGTGGCAAATAAACAACTCTGAACTTTCTCCGAAGACGCTATTGGACAATCGATGGTCGGTTCTCAGTTCAGAAGTTCATTCGTCATTGTTTGAGATGTTTTCGTCAACAACCACTTATTACAACCAAAATTATGGGAAGTCTTCCCACTTCCGTTGTACAGCTGCTGCTCCTTTCAAGCATTCTGTGTTGGATTATGCAGTACCTTACCCTATTCGAACCGCAAAAGGCCGAGGTCATCGTAGTTTCAAAGGATGGGTTGCTCTCTTTGTTTGCCTGAGCACTACAGCTATCCATCTCGAACTCTTGAGCGATATGACCACCGAGACGTTTTTTTCAACACGAGGATACAGCTCTAGCATTTATAGCGACTGTGCAATGACATTTTCTGGTGCAAATGCGGTACTCAAAGAGGATTTTGCAGCTTTTTAAAAGCAGTTAAAGGAAGGCATGCGATCCAGTTCGTGCAACGGTGTTTCATGGTACTTCATTCCACCATAGTCTCCGAACTTTGGAGGCATATGGGAGGCCGGTGTCAAGAGCATGAAACATCATCTTAAGCGAACCATCGACGAAGCAATTCTCATTTTTGAGGAATTTTATACCGTCCTCAAGCAAATTGAAGCTGTGCTTAATTCAAGACCTCTGTCAGCACTGTCTGATGATCCCAGTGACTTAGCCGCCTTGACCCCTGGGCACTTCTTGGTAGGCGGCCCCATCACTGACACTCTGGAACCAAACCTGTTGGACATCAAGACCGGTAGACTTTCACGGTAAAGACAGCTCAAAGAAATGCAGCAGGATTTTAGGGAAAGGTGGAGTTGTGAGTAGTTACATGAGCTCCAGGTAAGAAACAAGTGGAAACAATCCAAAATGAACATTAAAGTGGGCGACCTGGTCCTTGTTCGAGATAAACATGCAACACCCACTCAATGGCCACTAAGCCGAGTCTTGGAAGTACATTCTGGAGACGACGATCTGGTGCGAGTAGCAACGATCCGTACACAATCATCAATATTGAAACGAGCTATTTCAAAGTTGGTGGTGCTTCCAATTGACAATGAGTTTACGGATGAACACGGTGGGTGGTTAGGTTTTTCGCACAATAACTGAACGAGGTGGGCGGAATGTTGAAAAGTATTATTATAAAAACTAGTTCTTACTATCGCCCAATATCTGGCAATACCATCGCTAGATAACATATTCATCGCAATGACAGGCATATGTCAGAACATTAATAAAAACGTGTTTCAAATAAAAGGCTACGTTTCTTTTCTTTTCGGTTATTCTCAAGTTCTCAAAAAAGGTGATACGATATACATGTTTGCACTTAAAATATTTATTGAAATTGAATATTTAAAGGTTTAACAACTACATATTATAATGGCTAGTTATATAAAAGAAATAATAATTACCTGGAATTAGCCGTTGAACTAAAATTTCGAACGTTAACAGGTGCAGCGTTATGGAATGGAGATCGAACTGGTTTACAAGAAAAATATGTTTTTGGACTTATTGGAGGTATTGGTGATGATAATTTTTTTTCTTTGGTTGTAATGATTTTATTTTGATAACAACATTCCTTTTGTAATTCCTTTGCCGCACATTGCGGTTGAAATAGTTCTCCATTTAAGTTCGGCAATGTGCTTTTTGTTGAATTAGATAGATCCGTATTACAATGATTAATATGTGAAATACAATTTACACCTAAGCCCTTTGTTGAGAAAACAGAACAGGAGTTATTAAATAATAGTAAATCCCCGGCACAGCAATGGATTTCTTCAACTTCTTTATCGCACAAATTTTCTTTAGTTGAACCAAAATGAACTGATTGGTTTCCTATTGCTTGGCTGTGATTGGCCAAATGTTGATTCCAAGAACTAATATTCTTTTCAGGTATGTTTACAGTTGCGAAAACAGAAAATGATTCAACAGTTACGGCTTGGGACGAAGCTGGCTTTACTCCAGGTGGACTTTGATCTCCCTCAGATGGCGCAGAATTTTGTAACTTTGATCCAAATGTTAAATTCGATAAAATTGGTAGGCTATTATTGCTATTGCTGATATTGCTGGATGTCTGCCGTCTAGGTTTAATGCCAGGAGACTTCAGTGTAATTGACGCCCACTTACGGCTCTAAATAATAAATATAATCATTAGATATTCACGTACAAATTTTTATTCAAGTTAAGTTAAAAAAAAAAAAAACATGATTAAATTTTCAGGGCTGATATATTTTGGTAGTATACATATAAAACATAGTAACTTTTAACTAACGGAAAATAGTAACTCATTTTACATTAAGTTAATATCTATTTCATTAAACCAAACAGAAGACAAATATACTTATTGAAATTAAATTTTATTCACTTGGAATAATTTACCGAAAGCGTTTTTACTTAACGTATTTATAATACCCTTTTGAAATTTCATTTGAAAAAAATATTCAAAACACACTCGTGGAGAAAAAAAATAATCGCTGCCCTTGGTCATACTGTAGCTTGCACTGTCACTGCCCGTGCTAGATGACAGAAATGTAACAACCGATGATTTATATACAAAAGTCCCAAATAGGACAGCAGTTCGAATTTTAGAGAGTATCCCTCTACCTCATACTGAAATCGTTATACTGTGGAAAGCAACTTGACCCAACTTGTAAATGAGCCCACGCAAATACCAGACGTTGATAGTCATAACACCAACACCCTGGATTTGTCATCCTGATAAGTACATTGTTGATGTGCTTTCCCCTCTAGCCTCGTCGGACCATTGTGTCATATCAGCTAATTTCTCGTATACCGGATATACAGTTAGAGAAAAAATTCCTAAAAGAACCTAATGGCAATACGAGAAAGACAATTGGAGCAAACAGATTTTTTAGGAATTTTAACTGGTCGTTATAGTTCTTTGATAAAGACGTGAATGCCGCTGGAATGAAACTCGTCATCCCTCATCGTTTGAAGGGTATCAAACCAAAAGAAAATGCCTGGTACGACTCGAGTTATAAAGAGGCTGTGAGGGTTAAAAAAATGTTTTTTTCAGTCTTACCAACCTGACTGAGAAAAACCGAAAAAAATTCAACGTGTGAAATATGAACAAAAACTGTGGCAAAAAATAATGCAATGTCTCCAATGTAGTAAAAATTGTTGGTCGTTCGTCAAAAACATTAAAAATTCTGCCTCATCCTCTATCCCAACGCTCATTTATAATAAGATTCCAACTGTCAGCTCTTTGACCAAAAAAAAAAAAAATAAATAAATAAAAAAAAAAAAAAATAATAATAAAAATCTGCTTGCTGCACACTTTGCGTTCAGCTCAACAACTCCAAATTGTGCTTTGTCTCCGACTCCGAATTTATTTATATCGCTATCTTCACTACCAGTAGTGGTAGTGCTCCATAGAAATCGGTAGCATTCCGCCCTTCAAGCATTTAACCGTAACACCTGTCCCGCTATGAATGCTCATTAGTTTAACCTCAAGCCCACTTTCGGATGTCGATTGAAATATCATGATTCTTTCGTAAGCTGTACAACTCGCTTATGGAATGCTGAGCACATTACTTCCCATTCGTTACTCGTTAAACTGCAAACATTATAAGCCAACGTGCAAAGGTATCTCTCTTTCTTTCCTCCCTAGTTTTCCTTCACTCGCGCTGTGTGTACGCTGTGTGAACGCACGCTTATTATAAAAAATAAATAAACACAATTTTTGACTGTTTTTTGAAAATTGGATGAATGAATGTGGAAGTTTGATATTCTACCGTTGTAAACGAAATGTATTTATTTTATAATAAATCTTAATAATTAATAATAATTAACGTGAAATGTGAAGTCAGATCAGATGATATCAGATCTTGAGATATTACGGTTACAGTTTTAGAAAATAAAAACACATTCGAATTTTTCCGGCGAAAATGAACAATACAATGGCGCTTCATCCTATAATCTCATACATTTTGAAGTCTTTTAACAAAATTATTAAAAAGTGTTATTGACAGATTAAATAAGAAAACAAATATTTTCACAAAATATTTTTTCAACAAACTTAGGTTTTATACAGTCAGTCAGTCCATCGTGTTGATGTCTTCTTTTGTTCTCCATTCCATAAGTCTTTTTATCCACCTGTTTTTTTTTGTCCGCGCCACATGTCCTGCCCCCCAAAGTGGGCCTGGTTATATCAATGACTCCAGTGGTTCTTTGAATTTCTTCATTTGGAATGCGGTCATTTAATGTTATACCCAACATTGCTCTTTCCATGGTTTTTTATTGTCTTTACATTGCTCTTTGAGTTATATCTTGCTAGAGTTGAGGTCTCAGTTTCGTAGGTTATAACGGGCGATATACATTGGTCGAATACTTTTCTCTTTAGGCGCATAGGAATTTTGTTTTTCAGGACATTTCTCAGCTTGCCGAAGGCGGCCCAGCCAGTGTGACTTCCAGAGCTGGAGTAACTTTCCACATACCTTATCAACTATAGTGTTGACGTGGTTATTCCATTTAAGTTTTCTGTTAAAAATAATTCCTAGATTTTTTGCGGTGTCAACGTGCTCGATTTTGGAGCCATTGAGCACAATATCTGGAAAGTAGGAGAGATAAAGCAGTTTTTTATACATGACGATACATTTAGTTTTGGGTGGGTTTATAAGAAGTCCGTTGTTTTGTGACCAGCTTGATATGCGCTCCAGGTCAGTGTTTAAAGCATTTGCGCAGTCGTCTATCATACCAAGAGGGCAGCTTTGAAAGAGTTGAACGTCATCAGCATACATTTGAATAAATGAGATCACGAAAATGGGAATAGAATCCTGTGGAACCCCTCTAGTGTTGTACATAAATTTGAACGATTTTTGGTCAACTGAGATCGCTTTTTTTCTTAATTTTAAGTAAGATGATATGGTATTTGTAGCTGAGTTCGAAAAACCATACAATGTCAGCAGTTTGTTACAGATGTTTGCGTGGTTAACTGTGTCGAATGTTTTCGAGAAATCTAAAAGAACAAAAAAGTTACTTTGTCTTCATTCAACTTCTCTCTGATATCGTCTACAACATTAATTGTGGCCTTAATCCAGATTCCATTGGAGAAAGAAAATTGTTGAAATGAATATAGGAGTTTATTTGCATTTGAAGTACCCTCTCAAATATTTTAGAGAGGTAAGGCAGTATGGATATCGGCCGATATTCCTTACTGTTAGAAGGGTAAATGCCTGCTGTTATTATTAAAGACATGCACCAGAGGTGGAAGAATAATTGGGACATTTATTTTCACAAATTTGGTTTGGATTTCATCAAATTTATTTCATTACAGCATTTAATTTTACCGACAACAAACAAGCAACCATTTCAGCATCATCTATACAGGAAAATTCAAAAGAACTATCCAGAAAGTTAGAATCAAGCGGATTTATAAGAACAACATTTATGGCAGGGAAAGGGAGGGAAACAAAAGTTGTATTAAGGGAATTTAGGTCCAAGTCGGAATCAATATGTTAAATGTTTTCGCATATAGTTACAGGTGTATATCTAATTTGTAATGCTTCCACTCGCGTAGAAACGATTGCGCTCTTGGCAAAGCAGTCGATTAACGGGTAAAAACTAAGGACATTGGTCAAAACGGATACGTTTAGTTTTTAGAGTAAAATGATTATTAAAAAAAGTACATATACTTTGATTTAAAAACTCAACTTTGTCATTAGGGGAAGACATAAAATACACAAGATCCCAATCAATATGCAGGGAATCTATTTCCAGTTGGTTGTAATTAATGTTCCTAAAATCTCTGAATTTGAAGGTTGTAACTGTATACTCAAATGCAAAATCAAAGATCAAAAATAGCAGGCCGTGTCTGGAAGAAGCAGGTACTGACAACAAGTCATACAAGAGAGCGTCATTGAGATTATTTACAAAGAAAACATCAAAGAGAGTACTCGTTTCATTGGAAAAGTGCGTAGCATTACTAGTATTACAGTGAAGTGACCTGCGAGTTCTCGTTTAATCAAACAGTGAAGTGTTCAAGTGAGTAACAATTACACAGTCATTATCATACATCAACAGACATTCGACACGAGCGGACGGGCGATTGAATTTGAAGGAATTTACTACCCAAAAAACGAAAACCCAATTAATTCATCATTGGGAAAAGAGGCTAGAAGTTCTACCTGCAATGGTTAAGAAGGAGCGTTCCAAGGAGAAGGTGTAGAAACTGTACGATGAGTTCGTGGCACACTGCAAAGGACAAGTAGCAATTTTCGGACCGAGCTTTGCTACACAGATACCATCGTTAAATATGACACGTCATCCGGGGAAGAAGAGCCGGCTAAATCTTCACAAAGGAACGAGGATTTTCCGCCTATTCGGGCAAAGAAACGGAAGACTTTAGAATCCCCACCACCAAGACCCAAGCCACAACAGAAGGCAGTACCTGTACCAGCCCCAACACCGATAGCAACACAATATATTTGGACATCACAACAGGTTTCTACATCTAAGACAGCCATGAAGGCGATGTCACCACCCCTGGCTGCAACGGACCTTAGACACACAATAATGCCTCCTATTGTTTTTTTTTTGGCTAAACGTGGCAGACCTGGGTCGTTTCGCGAAACCGCAAGATCTAAAATACAAAATACACAATATAAATAGCTTGAAATCAGTTATTGCAACATCGAGCAAAGAGGACCACACAAAAATTAGGGAGTACCTCAAACAGCAGAAAACCGAATTTAATACATGCACAGCGAAGGAAGACATAAAAACCCTGTTGGTTCTAATCAAGGATGAGAGATCAAGGATGAGCTCGTTAAGGAAGGATTTAAAGTGATAAATGTGACACCATATAAATCCACCAGACCAGGCAAATTATTTAATAACTTTGTTATTGAAGTTACCAAAGGGTGGGATCTTCTTTTCCAGAAGATTTCATGGGAAAAATTCAGGTCAAACGGTATTACGCAGTGCCGTAACTGTCAGAAATTTAGACATATTGCCAGCAACTGTGGGATGAAATTCAGGTGCGTGCAGAGAGGACCATTTACCTGGAAACTGCCCAAGGACAACAGAAAACACAGAGGATCAACGGCAATTTGCGATGTCTTCAGTGGCAAAGAAGATTTCGCCTGGATTAAGTTTCGCAGAGACAGCCGCCTTAGCAAACAATGTAAGGAAGCCAGCAGCTCAAAGTCCTCAACAAACGCCACAACCACAGGCAAACACAAACCTGCACCAAAACTAGCCTGAAGAACACAACACACACAGCCTCAATATATATACTATATATAATAGGTGGAGTGAAAAGTAACCTCTTTAACCGGCAGAATGCGCTGCTACTGCAAAAAGGGTTATGGTGCCTTGAAGTCCGTTCATATCAAGGCAGACATGAAAAATTTCAGTGCGATACTGTCTTTAGTTTTGTTTTGACAGCTGACTGTTGTTGACGTGTTTGGCATCATGTTGAGTATGGACAAAAACGATTTTCGTTCTCTCATTAAACATTATTTTTTGAGAGGCAAAACGACGAAGGAAACAAAAGAAAAGTTGGATAAATATTATGGGGCTAATGCTCCGTTGGATTACACCGTCAAATACTGGTTTCGAGAGTTTCGTGGTGGCCGCAACTCCACTACCGATCAAGTCCGCAGCGGCAGGCCCTTCGATGCAGTTTACAGAGGACAATGTCAAAAAAATATGTATAAAAAAGTTATCCTGCGGCTGGGTTCCGCTCATACTCACTCCTGACCAAAAACACAAACGCGAGAGCACTTCGAAAGAGTGTTTGGACTTGCTGATGCGGAATCGGGCTGACTTTTGGCGCCTGATTGGCAACTGTTGAACACCAGCAATGGACTGAAGCCGGCACGAGTGCTCCGAAGCGGCCGTGGGAGGCTTGATGGGTCGGAAAGGTTATGTTGTTGGTTTTCTGGGATTGTCATGGCATACCCTTCGTGGACTACCTCCAAAAAGGAAAAACCATTAACGGCGAGTATTACTGTGCATTATTGGAGCGATTGAAGGCCGAAATCGCTGCAAAAACGGCCTCACATGAAGCGAAAAAAAAATTTTGTTTTTGCAAGACAATGTACCGGCGCACAAGAGCATCGCAACTATGGCTAAAATCAATGACTTACGGCTCCAATTGCTGTATCCGCCCGATTTGGCTCCCTCGGACTATTATCTTTTCCCAAACCTCAAAAGATGGCTCATCAATAAAAAATTCAACTCACGCGAGGAAATCATCGACGCCACGGAGGAGGATTTTGCAGACCTTCCGGAAAATTACTTTTCAGACTGGATCAAGAAGTTGGAGAATCGCTAGAATAAGTGTATCAAAGTAAAAGGGGACTATTTTGAAAAAATAAAAAAAAAACATTAAAAAATTTTTTTTTTTCATTCCCAAGGAGGTTACTTTTCACCCCACCTAGTATCTGTGAAATATGTATTCAATAAATAGCGTACTTACCTGCAACGTAAATTCGGCTTACTCACTAGCCGGTAGAAGTACGCTAAGCTTGTTTATTGAGAAACATAAGCCAGATATTCTCCTATTACAGGAAACATTACTGAATGGCTGCAACCCATACAAACCATAAAGGCTCCGGAAAGAAAGGAACCAGAATTGCTCTAAGGGAATCGTTTAAGCATAGTCCCCTGAAGATCCCCGGACTTCGAAATATGGAAGCAACAGCTGTTGTCGTAAACCTCACAGAAGAAGAAATCCTGTTAGTTGTTTCAGTGTATAACCATTGTGGTTGTACTAAAACAAATATTCACCATGATCTAACTAGGATAAATAACGCATGTAGTTCCCACACGTACTCGCTGATTGGCGGAGACTTCAACTCAAGACACCCGCTTTGGCAAGACGATGAATCAACACCACAAGGAGATGCCATCGAGGACTGGCTACACTCCAACACTCTTTAATAGTAGTATCACAGCCAAGGAAAACTTTTCCCAGGACACCATCACTGCTGGACTTCTTCTTGGTTTCATCGAATCTCATAAACATACTACCAGATTTTCAGAATTTCACTTGCATTTCCCATGTAAATGATTCTGATCATTCGGCGGTACAGTTGAAAATTCGACTAAACCAGAGAATACTTCTACAGAGACCTACTCAGAAAACACATGTCAACTATAAAAAGTTCAACTGGACCCGATTGAAGACTGAAGTCGAAACGGAACTTCAACTACCAAGTCATAAAAGGTGCCTAACTAATGAGGAAATAGATGAAAACATCCTGCAACTACAGGCAGTTGTAAAGGGAGCCATTGAGCACCAGAAGGAGCCACTCACTAGCAGAGATAAATACGGGAACCTTTCCCAACACATCCAGGCTATCTACACACACAGACAGCGGCTTTGCAAACGCCTTCAGAGGGCCTTCCACCGAACATGGAACCGAAACAATGGCGAATACTGAGCTATTAATTCACAGCTCGAATGTTCGAATATAATGTTTGAACGAGCGATAAGCCACTACCGTGAATAGGACTTCAAAAAGAGGCTCGAGGACATCAAACCCGGACCAGATGCTTTAAAAAAAAATAAAACATAAAAACAGAGAATTCAGTCAAACTAATCCTTCAGAGGACCCTTCTCATGGTGACAGATTCACCACAGTTGAGGAAGTTGCTGAAATTATCCACCGCGGAAACGCCAAGAAATCGTCTGGTAGTGATCAGATTTCTAACTTTTTATTAAAAAAGTTACCAAACCTCGCATTACTGTTATTAGCGATAATTTTCAATTACTGCGTAAACAACAGTTATTTTCCGGATTGCTGGAAAAAACTGTTCCAGTGAAAAAGAAAATGGGAAGCACGTGCGTGAAAGGATATAGACCAATTGCTTTGCTGTGTTGTGTTGGCAAGGTCCTGGAATCAATAATTCTTAGAAAGATTAACCTAGAAAGCGAAGAGAGGACTTCTGCCGTCAAATCAATATGGATTAAGGCCAAAGCAATCAACAATTAATCCCCTGATGCAGCTTCATAGCGATGTGTCCCAAGCACTAAACAGAAAGGAGACAACAGTGGCATGTCTCGTGGATATTGAGAAGGCATTCGACAGCGTCTGGGTCAAAGGACTTATCTTTAAACTTATTCAGTTTCCCTGGATATCTGGTAAGATTATTAACCAGTTTCCTTAATAACCGACCCTTTTATGTACAGATATACAAGAAATTCAAAATTAGGAGGATCAACGCCGGAGTAACACAGGGATCGCGGCTGGGGCCAATCCTGTTCAATCTCTACACAGCAGACCAGCCAACAAATACAGTGGGTTCCAAGACATTACTTTATGCGGACTCCATCACGTATGCTCACTCTCTAGCACCAGAGATAGCAACGAGACGAGTACAGGATTATATAAGAAGTCTATGGGAGTACTATTTAAAATGGGGCCTTAAGATTAACATTAGCAAATCGGAACTCATCTGTTTCCGGACCCCAATGACAGTTATCAACGGGAGAAGAAAGAAAACCCTAGTAAGAAGAATCAGGGACATCAGGATACAATCCCCAGATGGTTCAATGGTATTACCGAAGCGAAAGGTAAAGTACCTGCGCATAAACTTTAATGAAAAATTCAAGTTTAATGGCCACGCCAGCATAATTCTCAAACGTGCAAGTTTTTCACTGCATTTCACCCGCTCCTGAGGAAGAGAAGTGGACTTAGTCAGCGGACCAAGTTACTGATTTATAAACAACTAATCTTACCGGTCATTACCTATGCGTGCCCAATTTGGTATACTATTTCAACCACCATCATGAAAAGAATCAAAATCTTTCAAAGGAAGATCTTGCGTTCCTGCACGGGACTTCACCTGAATCCGACGACACTGAAATATCACAAGAACGAACATCTATACAATGTAGCGAAAACAACGCCAATTGACCATTTTATGATGCAGATCTCGAGGAAACTTTTACTAAATCTCAGTGACCACCCAAACCAGCAAATACAGCCACTCTGGCAAGAGCCTCTGAATACATATACCTGGATGTAAGGACGATCAGCGATCCAGACTTCGAAAATATCATTAGCAACGAGGCGACGCCATTCTACAAAAAGAACAACACTGGACATAACAGAGGATAGCACCCTGAAATTAACTAACTTAAATTTTAAACTTGTTTATTTTATTTAATATTTATGGTAGAATAAAAAATGATGTAATAGATAAAGTAAATGTAAATATTGTAAAAACAATGTAACCCTAACCATAAGACGAATGTCGGGATCCTATTGTTGAGCCGACAAGGTTATTTTTAGTTCTAAGTCAATTTTTAAATATTTGGAGATTATTAAAAAGTTCAAAAATAAGCAAAATTAAAAACAATTTATTAATAGTTCAGAACTTTCAAAAGCAAAAAGTAAAATTTTCTATAAAAAGAAGGAAGAACGAAAACGAAAAAACTATACGCATATATATATATAGGGTGATTCATCGTAAGGTTTGATTTATAATGTAAAATAAAACACATAAACTTGAAAGTGAATGTAACATTTTTATAATCGGTTAAAAGAACAATTCATGGCATTAACTTTTTGAAAATGATATCATGTAAATGTTGGCCTCGACTACGTCTGAGGTGGTCCATTCGGAAGATTCAATTTTGAGCGACTTGTTCGACCATAGCGACTGGTATCTCACGGATAACACGAGTAAAGTTGGCTTTCAAAGCTTCAATCGTAGCTGGCTTATTCCTGAAGATCTCCAGAGAAAATAGTCCAAAAGTGTGATATCGCGGCCAATTTACCGTAGCAAAACGTGAAATTATGTGCTCACCAAAATGATTTCTCAAGAAGTCCATAGTTTCACGCACTGTATGGCTCGTAGCGCCATCTTGTTGAAACCAGAGCTTACCGAGACCATGTGCTTGAATTTTAGGAAGCACATAGTCCGTTTACATGGCGCGATGATTTGCACCATTTTTGAAGAAATATGGACCACTGATTCCACCAGCCCATAAACCACACCATACCGTTATTTTTAATAGATGTAATGGTAGCTCTTGGTACTCTTTGGGTTGCCCATCAGCCCAAATACAGCAATTTTGTTTATTAACTTATCTATTGAGCCAGAAATGGGCTTCATCACTGAAAAAAATTTCACTATAAAACACCGGATTTTCATTCGAGTTTTTCCAGAGTCCATTCACGGAAAATATGACGCAAATTCAAGTTGCCTGGCTTCAATTCTTGCACAAATTGAATTTTTTACGCTTTTAGGCCGAGATCCTCACGTAAAATATGCCAAGTGTTCGAATACTCCAAGAAAAGTTGCTAAGAACGACGACGAATCGATTCGTCATAGTCTTTGCGTACACCTTCAGCTACAGCTGCTATAGTCTCTTCACTACAGGGTGAATGTGGTCTAACCGATCGAGTATCATCCACTAATGTAAACTGGGACTAAAATTTGTGAATGGCATTGGCAATAGTGGTTTTAGTAGTTCGATTATGCGCACCGTATGTTCGCACGAAAAACATTTTTCACAGAACGCTGATTTTCGTAATACAGCTGAACGCTGCTGTGGTGTGAGTCTTTCAATGATGATTTGCCGAACGCGTGATCTGTCAAAAAAAGCCTATTGAAAATTAAGCCTCACGATGAATCACCGTATATAAGTAATATTTTTAGGGGTTGGCAATACTATGCAATTTAGTGATGGTTTTAATTTCCACAGCTTTATCAATGGGTTGCCGTTTAGAAAACACACGTCCGCGCATCGTAAAAACAGATGAGTTGTTTTTGTTTCTTTAGTTGAAGAGCACGATGCAATAAGTTTTTGTTGGATTTCGATAGACACTCGCCCAGGTAGACATTTAAGTGCGAGTTTAATCCAACGTCGCATAAATTGATTTGTTTGTTGTTGTTTTGTCGGTATTTGGAGACCGTGGTTAGTACGTAGTTCCTATCATAAGCGGATCGGAATTTGATAATAATCGCAGATATGTCACTATTCGGTCGAGGGCGAATAGTCAAGTCATGCCATTCGAAATTGGCGGTTTTACATTAATAACGTGGCATAAATGATTAAAATAGTTTTTTATGTTTTCATTTGGAGTGATAGGGATTCCGAATAAAACAGCGCCACGTAAAACATTTTTTGTTTTCAAATTCTTCCTGAGCGGATTTCAGTTCAGTGATTTGTGATCGTAGGTCAGTAATTACAATTTGGGTGTCAGGGTTGACATTAGACACTGAGGTTTTGATATTTGAAATTTAACTTTTAAGAGAATTTGCAGTATAGTTTGAGGCAGTCTAGTTATTTTCCAATTGTATCACACGCAAGTTAATGTCTGCCATTGATTTGTTTAATTCGGCGAATTGAGAATCAATTTTGGCCATTAGTTTATCATTGTTCTCTTGAATTTTTCATGAAATAAGTGATATTATTAACTTACTTTGGGACTTAATTTTCTCATCTATTTTATCCAACAAAGTATGATCATCCATTACTAGTTTTTTGGGCTTTTGGTGCGAGGTGTTGATATTCTAGGGGAGCTGACACTTGTGTCAATTTTCGAGTTTATCCGCAACCGTTTAGAGTTGGACATACTAAGGTGGGTATAGTGTAGGGATTCGAAGTATGAAGTAAATAAAACAAAGAAAAATGTCAAAGGCAAACTGATTGGCACAAAACTGAACAAATTTGGAATAACAATTATTTAATTAGTGTCACTATCACTTATGAAATTAAAATAAAATATTGTATGTAAAAGGGGCACTTTCCTGGAATAAGTAAAATAAAGGAAGGTTGATTAGATTTTATTTGAAAAAAAAGCAAGATTCACTAGCTTGAATAGAGAGAATAAGAGAGATTTGCACGCGTGTGTGTAATGTGGATGGCTTTTTTTAGAGTAAAAAAGCGGATTTTGTGTAAAACCGGAGGGATATTGACATTGACGATAATTCACATGTATTCACAGCATGGTCACATGGATGGAGGCGATCAGTAGAAAACCGGCACTGATCGCATTTTGATATAAAGTGCTTTCATAAATTGGTTTGAAATTAATTTAATAACTTAAAAAATAAGCCACATCTGTTTCTGTTTTGTGAATAAATTGAATACTTGCTTATTAACTTTTTATTTTTTTTTCGCGGTTAGTATCAAAATTTGTGAATTTTTCACAGTACATTTGGTTTGTATTGAATGCCATGTTTTTATATTGCATTTCATAATCTGTCTCAAAAGTTTCGAATTTTGTTTCATTTGAAAGAAATCATGACTCCAAATGAACTAGTTCGATTTTTTCAAACTACACTTAAGCGAATGCCGTCGGACAGTCATATAGTTATTATTCGAGCCGATATAATACTCGATGGAATGCATCCAGGAAGATTGAATGCTCCGACTATAGATGAAGTGGCAGTAGTAATCGTTGGGCAAGAATTCAGTAGGCGTGATATTGTTCTTCATCGTAGAAATCAGCAACTTCAAAACGTGTCTGAAAGTCATCGTTGTTACGATGCCTTACAATATTTTTTGGGAAGGTGAAGACGGATATCAATTTAATTTAAAAATGGTGAATCCCACGACTGGTATGCTAACTTTAGCCATATTTTGAATGAGAATTGATTTTTAACTATTCAATTTTTAATTTTTGTTAATTGTAGGTGCAGAAATGAATATAAAAAAAAAATCAGTGCGATAAACTATTATGTATTCAGATTAATGATTCGTCAAAATGAGGTCAATCACATTTTATTGTATCGAAGATTGTTTCATCAATACGCAGTAGATATGTATTCAAAAATAGAGACTGAACGATTAAACTACATTAGATTTAATCAAAAAAAGCTTAGGTAGGAAGAGTACATTCACCTTCGCGATGCTATTAACTTGGATGACAATGTTAATGATATTGGTCAATTGACTATTTTACCAGCTACATATACTGGCAGTCCTCGACACATGCACGAATATGCAAAAAATGCCATGTCATATGTCCGTTGTTATCATCTTCCTGATTTGTTTATAACCTTTACTTGCAACCCGCAATGGAACGAAATTAAGAACTTTTGTCACTTGGTCAATCGGCATGATATCACAGCACCGGTATTCAAATTGAAATTAAAAAGTCTTATGGACTTTATCGGTAAAAAAAAGTATTAAGAGAGGTCCAGTGTTGGATGTATTCTGCCGAGTGGCAGAAAAGAGGTCTACCTCATGCACACATCTTAATTTGGTTGATGACGTTATATCAGCAGAGATCCCTGATTCATTGATCAAGAATTGTACGAAGTTATGGTAAAAAATATGATTCATGGCCCGTGTGGAGCTATAAACGTTTCTCAAGAACATTGATATCGAAGACAATTACCGGCAACGATGGATACCCATTATATCGTCGGCGGTCTACCGAAGATAATGGCAAATCAACGATTTTGAAAGTCAAAGCGGAAGATATTGAGGTTGATAACCGTTGGATTGTCCCATTTTCGCCGATATTGTCAAAGACATTGTAACTCCGTAAAATCGATTAAGTAACGAATGGAGGCGATATGAACCATATTGCGGTAGTTTCTGACAATAGGAACGATGAAATCACTCAATATCAAATGGGACGTTATATAAGCAGTAACGAATCAATGTTGCGTATTTTGTCGTTTCCGATACATTGGTTCATCTTGAAAATGGCCAACGCGTGTATTTTACGCTGAAAAATGCTACTCAAAGAGCAGTGAGCCACCTGAAAAAACATTGACTTCCTTTTTTACGTTGTGTCGAAACGATACATTTGCTAAAACGTTAATTTATTCAGAAGTTCCACTGTATTTTACTTGGAATGCATCGTCGAAAGCGTTTCAAAGACGGAAACAAGGAAAACCAGTTCAAGGCCATCCCGGTGTTGTTTCTACCGATGCTTTAGGTGCAGTGGGTACAGTGCATCCTAATAATGCTGAATGTTTTTACTTGCGCTTATTGCTAATTAACGTTCGTGATTCAACTACATTTGATGCGTTAAGAACGATTAAATTTGCTCAAGGATGATACTCATTGGGATTGCTGATGCAACTGTTTCGCGTTCGCCCCATCCAATACATTGCTTGCAACAATTGTATCCACATGTTACCCTTCAAGACCACTTGTACTTTAGCAAAATTATCGGGATCACATGTCAGAGGATATTCTACATCGCACAACATCAAATCCCTATTTGGAAATCACGCCTGAAATGCATTTGCACCTGATCGCGCTGTGCAGGATATTTTTTATCAGAAAATTCTACGCGAAAGTCAATACGATTGCAACAAATTAAGAATGTTCGTGCAGATTAATGCTCTGAGGTTAAATGACCAACAAAAACATGTCTACGATGCTGTTATGCAAGTTGTGAGCAATGAATGTGGCAGTTTATATGTTTTGGACGCATCCGGAGGTACGGGATAGACATATTTGCTCTCATTGATTTTGGCATCCATACGATCTGAGAGTAAAATAGCATTGGCACTGGTCTCTTCTGGAATTTCAGCCACTTGAAGCTTTATATTGAACCTTGAAAGATTTGCGAGGTAGCCAAGTAATATTTGGCGGCGCACTGATATTGTTGGCGAGTGACTTCAGACAAACTTTGCCGGTCATACCCCGTTCCATTGCTGCGGATGAACTCAATGCCTGCCTTAAATGTTTTCATTTGTGGAGATATGTTAAAACACTTACACTTACTAAAAATGTCCGTGTACAGTTACGGAACGATCCATCTGTTGCAGAATTTTCAAAGCAGCTGTTGGATATTGTAAATGGAAAAGTGACCGTTGATATTGGTTCAAAGTGTGTTTCCAGGTATAGTGGAGAACTATAAAAATCATACTTGGTAAAGTGAAAGAGCTATATTGGCTGGCAAAAATAAAGATGTCGCTGAAATTAATGCATCTATTTTGGAGAAAATAGATGGACAATGTTTTGCTAACAAATGAGTTGACACTATAATAAATGAGGATGACGTAGTAAATTAGCCGAAGGAATTTTTAAATTCGCTTGATTTATTGGGACTGCCACCTCATTATTTAGCGCTACGTTCTGAGTGGCAAATATAAAGGGGAGACGTTTAAATTCCCAGAATTCCAATGATTCCACCCAATTTGCTATTTAATTTTATACGTCTTCAATTTTTTATTCGCCTTGCTTTTGCCATCACTATAAATAAAGCGTAAGGTCAGTCTTTGAAAAGTTGCGGTAAAGATTTATAATATCCGGTGTTTTCTCATGTTCAACTGTATGTTAAATCCATACCGTTTTCAGTTAGTACCAATCTTCAAAAGATACGTGTATAAATTTGACAATAGTCGGACGACTAGTCCTCGAGATATAGCGTTGTGAGTGAAGCAACTTTTGTTATTGTGAAAAAAAAAATGGATTCAAAGCAATTTCGTGTGTTGATTTATCATTGCTTTTTGATGGGAAAAGTGTTATAAGTGTTACCCGGACTCTGCACCAGCCGAACGAACCATTCGCAAGGCAATTGAAAAATTTAAAAGTGGTCATACAAGCACCGAAGATGATGCACACAGTGGACGTCCAAAAGAGGCTGTTTCAGATGAAAACATCAAAAAAATCCACAAAATGATTACGAATGACCGTAAAGTGAAGTTGATCGAGATAGCTGAGGCTCTGAAAATATCAAAAGAGCGTGTTGGACATATCATACACGAATATTTGGACATGCGAAAGCTCTGTTCAAAGTGGGTGCCGCGTTTGCTCACAGTCGACCAAAAACAACAACGTGTTATAATTCAGAGGAGTGTTTAAAGCTGTTCAACCGCAATAAAGCCGAATTTTTGCGTCGGTATGTGACAATGGATAAAACTTGGCTACATCACTTCACACTAGAGTCAAGTTGGCAGTCAGCTGTGTGGCGAGCAGGCGACGAACCTCGTCCAAAACGACCAAAAACTCAACAGTCGGCTGGCAAGGTTATGGCATCCGTATTTTGGGATACACATGAAATAATTTTAATCGACTATCTCCAAAAGGGGCAGACTATCAACAGCGACTATTACATTGCGTTGTTAGAGCGTTTGAAAGACGAAATCGCAAAAAAACGGCCGCATTTGAAGAAAAAGAAAGCGCTATTTCATCAAGACAATACACCGTGTTACAAGTCGATGAAAACGATGGCAAAATTGAATGAATTCGGCTACGAATTGCTTCCCCATCCACCGTATTCTCCAGATTTAGCCCCCAGCGATTATTTCCTGTTCGCAGACCTCAAAAGAATGCTCGCCGGAAAGAGATTTAAGACCGAAGAAGAAGTAATCGCCGAAACAGAGTCCTGTTTTGAGACTAAACCGAAATCGTACTACAAAACTGGAATCGAAAGATTGAAAAATCGTGTATCGCCCTCGATATCTTAAGTTTTAGCATTTCTCAAGCCTGACGAATTGAAAGAATTTTATGCCTCTTAAATAAACTGATTTTTTTTTTTGTAGAGGGAACAGCCCCTTAGAAATATGCTCAGCAAAGCAGGCATGAATTTGCTAGTTTCATATAGTTCATTTATTTAGTAGGAGTTTGGTTGCAAGTCTAAATCACCTAATTTCACCACATTTCGACGCTTTTCGCCTAAAAACCAAGTCCACCGAAGAACCGCTGCTTATCAGTCTCTATTCGCACTTCTTGTCTCTATCTGCATTTCTTGGTGCATTTCAGGCAAAGAGAGGTTTAACTCTTGCAGAGCTTATAAACAACTAAAGATGACGACTGATGTCAACAACACCACCACTAACAGACGCATCTATACATCAATGAGAGTTTAACGCTAGAAAATAGCTCATCATTGCGACATGCTCTGCGCTACGTAGAGAGGGTTTACTCTATTCTGCAAGAACGCGCAATGGACTGGTTTATGTGAAGAAAAGTAAAGATGACACCGAAATGAAGATTCTGTCAACAACGAAATTCTCTTGAGGACTCTACTTGCCTGCACACTCAACTTGTCCGATACCTTTATCACTGATTGGGAGCACTCGCATCACGCATACGTATTTATTATTCACTAAACAATTTTTTATAACACAATATTTTGTATTATGTTCTTTATTCCTTTTTTTTATTATATCTTTTTATTTTTATTTTTTTTTCTATCCTGTCTACTTTTCGATCAATACTTTTATTCGTACTCTACTCACTTCCTCTATGTTGTTACTATTTTGTATCCCAAGAATGCTTGTTGATTGTTTACATTCTCCTTTCATGATTTGTTCTTGTCTTATGCTGCAATGATACAATTAAATAATCTATCAACGTCTGTTGGTGTTAATGAGGATGGGGCCGCAATTAATATTTTGTCTAGGGCACGCGAAGGGTTTAAAATCTGCTACCTAAATGCCCGTAGTCTTAATCTAACCAAATTAAGCTACATAAATGCCCGTAGTCTTCATCTAACCAAATTAGGCTATATAAAGAATATTTTTGTTCATTCTGCTGTCGATATTATATGTATAACCTGGTTATGGTCTGACTCTGAAGATGATGATGCCGTGGACCTTTTATATGAAATCCCGGGGTATAAACTTCTCCGCAATGATACTACATCTGGTGGAGGTATTGCGGTATACTACAGTAATGCTCTCAAGTGTAGAGAGCTTAAGAAATCTTAAGGAGACGCAATAGAATACCTTTTGCTGGATGTTAGTGATGGCAATACAAAATGTTTTCTTGGCGTTGCTTATAACCCTATTCTTTGGAGACATTGTTTTCTGCAATTCAGGAGTTTACTGCTTTTTATGAGCACATTTTAATCTGTGTCGATCTCAATAATGATCTTTTAAAATGTGATTACAAAAGTCACTTACTCTTAGATTTTGCTGCTGCTTGTGGCTTGTCGATAGTTAACGCCACACTAGCGCCGCGTGTTGTGTGAGTTTTCATGAATTCATTTTTGTTTTTCCTTAAACTGCATTCATTTATGTAGGTATGTGTGTGAATTTATATAACTTTGTTGGTTTGTTTCTTTTTTCTTTCTTAGTGTGTTTATTTTGTTTTAGTTTTAGCTTTTGCTGTTTAAAGCCTCTTTCTATTTTCCTTTTTGTTTTTGTTTCGCTAGTAATTGTTGGCTTTTCCTCATACATTTTTGGGTATGATCTAGTTCTTTTAGTGGTAAATGCTTCTTTTTCTTTTAATATTTTTTTATGTTTTTCCTTTTCAATTTCGTCAATATTTATTATTTTTCCATCTGTTACAACATTAAATCCTCTAAGTTTACGGTTACTCCGGCTTGTCTCAAATAAGCAATTGCTTTAAGAGATCTTGACCGCAGTATGCGTTCTTCTTTGGACATGATTTGTCTTTTCTTCCTCAGCGAGGTTAGTTTTACGAGTTTTAGCAGCATAACTTGTATCCGTCTCTGTAATTTATATTTTCAGTTTAAGTTCGATAAATCAATGGAATATTATATACTGTAAAGTTGTTTTCCCTAGAATTGCGCTCTTGATTTATAATTGTTTTTTGTTATTCTGCAATTGTCTTCTTTGTCTTCTCTCGTTTTTATTTTCATTTCGGTTTTTAATTCGATTAGTTCAAGATGGCTGAGAAGATGTCAATGACGAACCTAGCTCTGGACGCCCCAGGACATCAACAAAAGATAATGCCGTCCAAGCTGTGAAGAAAATTGTTTTGGAAAATGGTCGAATTACCATAACAGAAATTGCTGAGGATGTTGGCATATGTCGGCTCGTGTCATGCATTTGTTATGGGAACAAATCATGGGTATATGGTTATGACGACGAAACCAAAGCCCAATCGTTCCAATGGAGAGCCAAGACCGAAAACAACACGCTAAGTTCGATCAAATGTCAAAGTTTTGATCAATTTTTTTATTACCGTAGCGTAGTGCATCAGGTGTGCGTACTTCAAGGTCGTACGGTCAGTAAGGAGTATTACTTTGAAGTTCTGCCGCCGTTTACGAGAAGCAATGCCAAAAAAAGAAAACGTGCGGCATTTGCATCACGATAATGTATCTGCTCATTCATCGTTGCTTGTGAGAGATTTTTTGATAAAAACGAACATGACAATCATGCCTCAGCCACCATATTCACCGGATTAAGCACCATGCGACTTTTTCCTGTTCCCAAAACTGGAGAGACTTGTGAAAGAACGGAGTTTTGGAATAATTGAAGAAAACTCTATCAGAGCTCTATCAAAGCTATATCAATAAATGCTTTGAAGGGAACAACATTAATATTGATGAATAATTAAATTTTTTTTTATAAAAATATAAAGTCACCTTACTTATTGAACACCCCTTCTTACAGGGTGTTGTGCAAAAAATTACCAGAACTATTAGCTGCAACAAAGGACATACATTATGTACCAGCAGGATGGCAACTCTGCACACTATGCCCATACAATTAAAGAGTGGTTAAATCGCGTGTATAAAAATTCGTGAATAGGGCGGGATGGACCAATTCTGTGGACTCCAAGGTCTTTGGACTTGACCCCAATGGATTAATATTTATTGTGGCGGATGGAAGACTTGAAGATTATTAACTCCTCAGAAATAACAACATTGGATTGGATTTGAGCATTGACAAGGCAACTGCGAAAGTCTCAAAAGAATTAGAAAGAACAGATATTGTTAAGAGCGTTTCAAAGACAAACTCTGGTGTTCATACAAAGTGATGATTAGCGCTTTGAACAACTGATATGAAACATGGTTTGATGAAAAAAAAAATAAGTAAATAAATAAATAAAAATACGTAATTATTATTTTTTTAACATTTTAATTTAATTTAATTTAATTTAATGTTTCACCTGTTTCAATAAGTTAGAGTTATTAAAAACTACTGACTTGATATTTTTGTTTGTTTGTATCTACGTTTCAAAGTTGCATAAAGTAGGGGCTAGTAAGATATGTTTCCGAAAAAGTTTATGATTGGTACATTTTTCACTCAAAGGCAAAAACTTAGGTTTTTAGTAATAACAAAGGTTATTACCTTTTTTAATTTTATGTATTCAAATATAGTTGTAACTGTTTTCGGGCTTCTTTTTCTTTTATTAACAATATCTGGATTACTACTGTAGCGCTTGTAGGGTGACATAAATTTGCAGACCTGACTATCATTTCACAGTCCATTGTATCATATTTTGAACACCTTGCTAGAGCGGCCAAGAGTTTGTTTATATGTTTGCATTTGTAACTGTTAATTGATAATTTTTTTATACTATTGTTTACTTGTGTATTATAACACTGCAAGCAAATATGATAACGACAGAAGATCATGGTTAATCTGTCACTTTTTCAAATAAATATTATTTTTTTGATGAATGATCAATGTCTAAAATGTTTTTTTTCCCCCTTTAATAAATCCAATGGACAAAAAAATAATTTTAGAGAATCTAATTTATTAATAGAGACTTATATATGTACTTTTAAATTCAGTGACATAATTACAAAAATTAATGTAAGAAGCTGTTTTCTTGTCTTTCCAAAATATATCAACTCTAGAAGTTTAATCTTCAAAATCTAGGGTATATATTTTTAACTAAAATCAAACTTACAAATTTTGGAGGTTGTTTGCAGCCCCGTGGCTCAATCCGCAAGCTTTCGTGATATAAATAATTTGATATGTCAGTATCTGACATACCTTTAAATGGATCCAGATTTTCCAAAAAGTTCTACATCAAAGAAAGGAAGAAAATTTCGTAGATTTAAAAATATTACATACTTAAAAGAAACAATAATTACATTGTCTATGCTAAAACGAAGAAAAATATTGCTAGGCATCAATCAATGTGTAATATGAAAGAAATCAACCGCAGAATTTTTTTTCTGTTTTGTATTTCTATCTCAATTATACCAAAAGGGCAAACTCGTTTTACGTAAAACTCATTAAGTATAAAGATACTATCGAATGTTGTCAAAAGTGATCTTATGCTTTCATATGGAAAATGTTTTTTCATCTTGCATATTATTTAAAACGTTCCTCGCAAGAAAAATTAGAAAAAAATAACGAAAAATGAATGAAAACTACGAAATTACTCTTATTATCTTTGCTCCACATTAACATTTCTTCCTTCGTAAAAGCATGTCCAATTTATAATTAGAAATATATTAGTATTATTCAACAATATTGAAATACTTACTCTTATTTTTGGATCAACCATTAAACAGTATGGTTGATTTTGATATTGTTGAATTTCTCCAATAATTTCAGCTACTTTTCTTCTTTTTGAAAAATTAATAAGGCCTGAGTTAGGTAAAAAATCAGGATTTCCTTCCTCAAGATGTAATATATCTGTAAGATATCGTCCAAAAAATGGTACACATGGAGGATTTATTGAACGCAATTTTTCCTGGTATTTTTTTAAATGTCCGTCGTCATTTAGTTCTCGACATTCTTCGAGAAATTTTTCATATCTTGCAGGTAGACCTTGGAAAGTTAGCTTAAGTCGGTAAACTGAAGCGCTACCCATTGCTGCAATTATTGACAGAATTCCATTAAAATTGTTTAGTTCTAACATGACCATCATCACTTCGATTGCACGAGCAACCATAGCTACCCTTTCATCGTAATTTTCGGCTCCTATAATAGATTTTTCAAACCATCTTGTTACATTTGTAGTATACTTCATTATTTTCAACAAATTTGGGCTTTTTATCTCCTTATCTTTTTTGGTCCACGGCGATCCCACAAGTTCAGATGGTTTCACATTTTTATATAACTCAAATTCAAGAATAGTTAGTTGCCTTGCTAGTTCTAATGGATGCAAGGTCAGTAAGTTTATTTCTGAATCTGGTACATGCAGATGATGTTCAATAGGCGGAGGGCTATGTCCATAAGCAAACGTAATTTGCTTTTGACTTTTTTCTTGTTCGTTTTTCTGTAACGAAAAAGCAATGGATTTTAAAATACTCGTATGTATGACTGGCAACAAATATTATTTAATATAGTTCAACTGACATTATGTTAACTATTAATCTTTATTTTTAATTACAAAGTTAGATATTTTTTTATTGTTACGCTTGTTTCATGAAATCAATATGAAATAGTAATTAAACAAAAACAAATTCAACAGTGACTTAGACGTATAACTTTGAGTATTTTTGCATGAATCCTAGATTTGCGATTGGATTGTTAGATTAAATAAGCTGCTAAGATATCTTATGTAGAATTAAAGACTGGCATTACTGTTGATTCGAAGAGATTATAAGTAAATATAATTAATTCAGGATTACATCAGTAATTAATAAAAATTGCTCAATTTTATGTAATCCAGAATCCAGTTTATTTTTTACAAAAAGTAAACTTATGTTAAGAGCATTGACTATGCTTTAAGCCACATCGTTAGAGTAGTAAACGGGAGTATTTCTTAGATATGTGAATATTATGGTTGAGCTCCTGTATGCCACATGCTGCCGGAAGTACACTTAAAGTTAAGTTTATTTCAACAGTAGGTAGTGTGATGTAGTGCGTAAATGTAGAAGCATCGATGCAGGTTCTTAAAATTAAAAGTGGATTTTGATAGCCACTCTCGTAGGTGATGGGGGACACATTTCGTGAAACAATCTTAAGTATTTCAAATGAAAATTGCCTGTAAAACTAAAGATAAACTATAACAAAAAATCCAACTTTCAGAATAAAAGCTTTTCCTAATCAATAGTGCATTTTTTCACTTCCAGTACTGTACAGATAACACTTAATCTTGGTACCTCATGAGGAAGAAATATTCCAGTTTCGGTCCAATGTTGAAAACACAGATTTAAAGGAACTAAGAGGAATAAAATATATCATTTCTGCATTTCATAGCATATTACCAATAGAATATATATAATTAAATTACTTAATTTACTATCCCACGCACGTCTTTTTTGGTGCATTTTTGAAATGATTTCATTGTCAATCATAATTTGTTTATGGTTTGTTGTTGATAATCAAAAGAAAGTTATTTTGCACTAAATTCAATAAGATTTAATTTTAATTGATTAAGCTTAGATTTGCTGTGATTATTTAATTGTTTGATTACCAATTTACACGCGTAGTAATCGTTATATCGTCTCCGAAGTTAGACTGTTGAAATCCTTATGGTAAATTAAGTGTTTTTTTTTTTTTCTTTTTTTAAAGAACTTAACACTCAAGAGGGTATGAATACTCTTAAAATGCTGGAGCACGCGTTCGGAAAATTGGGTAGAGACAGAGAGAAAGAGGTTTCGGCTTAGTGGTTATTTCGCTTCATGGGTAGCATCCAATATTTAATGGGGAGAATTAACTATTACCGTAAATTGGTTTGATGTTGTATTCTAGGCAACCATATATCTTACGAGATTTCAGTTGCCTGAAAAAAAGAATGTCTTTCAAGCACTGCTAGTATCGAACCCAGAACCATCCGATTGGAAAGCCAATACACTACCACTTGAGCCACGGGCACGATATAAGAAATTTGAGGTACTATTCTCAACGTAACAGCGGGGTTACGTTGAAAATAAGTATAGAAAAGAATAAACTCCCCATTACCCCATTAGTGTTCACAGGAATGTAAAATATCCCATATAAAACAGCAGGTATAACGAAAAGTACCGAGACTGATACAATGATGGCGACTCTAATAATATATTCATACGATTTTTAATTAGGGAATGAGATAGCTGACATCCTAACACTATCGGTAACCACCTGTTTCATATTTATAAATAATTTGACAAAAAGATAATTTCAGACTACTCTTAAAAGAAGAGAATCCGAATCAATCCCTTCGAGCTTCAATAGTTAGTCCTATATGTTTTATGTATCTATACGCCTTCTTGAGTCGGGTCTAGACTACTAGCGTTTCCTGCAGAGATGTTTAAAAAGTTGATTAACGCCTATGAACAGTACAAAAACAACGAATCAATCCCTAATTATAAGTTATTCTCGCCGATATCATCGAAAGTAAATAAATGGGAATACGTAAAATGTGGGAATATGTATATTGTTGCTGATATCGTGCCTGGGTCTCCTTCCTGTTGTTGTGTGTTTGTTATTGTTTTCCTTCTGATCGGATATTATTGACCGCATAAAAATTTACTGTATCGGAGGTTTTATAAATGATGTGAAGATTCTTTCTGTAAGATCTCATCCATCGAAGTGACATAACCCGCAAATTTACGAAATGCAGATTTGTTTTAAGCCAGACAGACCCTTGTAAATTGTAAAAAAAAAAAAGTTTGACATTTCAGAATATGAGTGGGGTATAGAATTATCCGAATCATTTATTCGTAACCGTTGAAATGTGTTAATCGGACCTTGCGACCGCTTAGAATCGTCCACTGTTTGGTTTATCGTACTATTAAATTTTTCGAGGATACTGGTGGAGTACATGACCGTCAAAGATCTGGCCGTGCACGCACAATAAGGACTTCAGGAGACGTCAAAGCCGTACAGGCTCGAATCATATGCAAACCACTGAGAAAGTAGACGAACTTGTCGCGGGAAACAAATATTTCGCAAAAATCCATGTCTCGCATTATCAAAGAAGACTTGGGACAGTGACTACAACGGACACACTGGACACCTGTCGCATTGAAGCAAAAATCAAAAGCTCTCTTAAGGCGGTACGCTAAAAATGCTCAGACAAATCCTGTTCACCGACGTGAAATATTTTACCGTTGAAAAAACTTTTAATAAACAAAATAATCAAATTATGATCAGACATCGAAAGAAGCTTCAAAACATATTTCAAGGGTTGAAAAATGCCACTACTCCGAAAATGTAATAGTATAGTGGGAAGTGAGTTATAATGACATAACCAACCTCCATCCTTGTAAAAAAAAAGCAGTCGACTTCGGCAAAAATTTACCATACCACTGTTTTGGAAGACATCATAAGGCTGTTAAGCCGAACAATGTTAGCAAACAAGCACTGGACATTCCAACAAGATTCTGCTCCAGCCCACAAGGTGAAAACCACTCAAGAATGGCCCGACATAATATCATCGGATGATTGGCCAGTTAGTAGTACGAACCTCAACCCTTTGAATTACAAGTTGTGGTCCATTTTAAAGGGAATGGTCTTATCACTGAAATATTGAGACTTTGAAGCGAGCCCTTGTCTGAGCTGTCGACAACTTTCCGATGAATGAGGTCCGTAATGAGATTGATGATTAACCAGTACGTTTAAGATCGTGCTTTAAGGAAAATGGCGGCCATTTCGAATGAAGTCTTTCATAACTTGTAGCTAGGGATTTAACAAATAGAAAGTATAAATATATTTTTAAAAATATCAGCGTATTTTCATTTGGCATAGGTTTTCTTTTGAATCAGTATTTATGATTAGATAGGTATATAACATCTTCCTTTTCAATTTAAAATAAATTTTGAGAATTCACGCGAATTGGACTTTATATGTTCACTAGCTATTTTGGAATTGTGAAATGCTATTAGTGACCGTATACCAAATTTGGGGTCTTTATCTTAAATAGAAGATGATACTCTTATTGAGGAACTAGCAAATCTCTTAGAAAAGAATCATCTTATGATATAAGTTTATTGGGCGATATCAATAGGTATAGATATTTCGCAAAAATCTTTTCAAGTTGACAACTATTTGTTTTTGCTATCTTCGTATGGCTAAGAGTTATGCATTAACAAACCAACCCGCATTTCTGATTGACCACATCATGGTGCGCCTATTTCAATCCCAAAGATTCCTGCTCAGTAGCTCTGTTTGGGAAACGCAGCTAACATCATTGTATGACATGTTTAATCCTAAAAGTTATTTTCGATGTGCGTTCAATCAATCAATCAATCAATCCTGCAACTAATTTTTTTGCATTAAATAATCTACTTCGTTTTAAATGTTGGAAATACGTACTGGAAGAAAGTGATCCGTCAAGAGCTTATTTGATTTTTTTGGAAATTTTAAACAATGTTCGAGAACAGTAGAAAAAAAAGACAACAAATTCAAAAAGCTAAAACCGTGAATAACTTTTGAGCTAATCCACAAAATCAAATTACAAGAGAAATAACAAATACCCTAAAAATGCCAATATCGCTATTGCGTACAAGCAACTATGTAAAGAGATTTCCAAAGATAAAAATAAATTTTATTTAAACAAGTGTCATGATATTAAAGGTGATACAAAAAAAGAATGGCAATTGGTAAAAGAGATATTGAATAAACCAACTGAAAGCATTTATATTCAGCCTAAAAGATAACTTTACTTTAACTAACCCCAAGGTTTTAACGGATGAATTCAATAATTTTTTTTTGTCTCTATTAGTACAAGAATAGTATCAGATAATTTCGCTGCTTTCAAATCGTGTCTTTCAAAAATTCTGGTTCTAAAATAACGGGTTGCTTTGAATATCTGTTACAATTATAACAAAAGCATTTTTAGTGGTGTTTTTCCAGGAGATTTAAAGCGAGCCGGAGTAAAGCTTCATTTAAAAAGGGAGAAAAAACATCAATAAATAATTATAGGCCTATTTCTTTACTCTCGGTATTTTCAAAGATTTTTGAAAAAGCTGTTAAGAATCGAATGATGCATTTTTTAGTTTTAGTGAGTTTCAATTTGGCTTCCGTTACAACTTTTCAAATGAAGGAGCTTTTTTTTGAAAGCTCGAATGCTTATGATGGTTTTAATAAAAAGAATTTACCTGCTGCTCTATTTATTGACATAACAAAAACTAATTGATATCGTCGATCACAGAATTCTTTTGGAGAAACTATATAAATGCGGGTTTAGGGGCATAATGCATAATTGGTTATGTTTATATTTATTTGATAGAAGGCAAGAGGTGAAAGTGAATGGACAACTCAGTTCTTTTAGTTTTATTTATATAGGAGTTCCCCAAGGTTCTGTGTTTAGGCCGTGTTTTTCTTTATTTTTATTAATTCGCCTTTGTTACAAGATTATCGTAGTAAAGTTAATGCATTCGCTGACGATATGGCATATGCTTTTCACAGTGACTCTGCTTTAAGTCTTTTCTGCTAAAATAAATCATGATCTAGAAATCTTACGCCACTGGTTCAAGATGCATAAATTGATTATGTGTGGCAAAGCAGAAATTATGTTTTTTAATGTGTGTGGTAAAGAAATAGACTTGGGACGATTCTTTCTTCCACTGTGCAATGTGTAATAAATACATACATAGCAAACATATGTGTAACTCGGTGGTAGGTTGTACTTTGATAAGTGTGTCGAAATTGAGAAGCTTTAAACTTTTAAATATCTTGGTGTTTTGTTTGTATCGAAGATGAGTTGGTCTGCCCATACCGATGCACTTAAAAGATATCTCAAAGCTGCAACTAAGCAAATATATTTATTATATATTTATTATTTATTATATATTTATTTATTATTATATTTATTAAATTTACTATGGGTTAGTTCATTTTAAGAGACCCACTTCTGGTCTCTCAAAAACACGTTATAAGCCTTATTTGCAATGAAAAACGGTAATCAAATAGCCTATTACTTTTTAGAAGCTTTAAGATACTTCCATTAAAACACATGTATTTTTATGTATAAATATGTATTAAAAATATTTTTCATGAGATCTAGCTATCTATTGAATCGATGCTGTTCCATGTTCCAGCTACAACCTAAGAATCAACAACCAAAATTTGGTATCAGTACCACATTACAATCTTCCATTTTTTTACGTCTACAGCGCCATGACTATTTAATTGCCATCCCAATGAAATAAGAATATTAGAATTATATCCATTTTTCTGAAAAATGTGAAACAATTTCTTTTACAACTTAATTATGATGTTTTTTTTTTTTTTTTTTTTTTTTTTTTTTTTTTAATAATACGCGTGCACCAAGGGAATATGAATACCCTTTTACTGGCTTTTTTCCAGGGCGGGTGGTGTAGTAGTTTGAAACTCAGGTGTGTTTGGTTTCGATATTTTTCCCAGAGGTGGTTGTCAAACTGGAAGGGACGAGCCAGTGCATCCTTAACCAGTGGGTCTTAGTGCGTGCTAATTCGTTACATTTAGCCTAGCCAGTAACCAGCAACCACTCCACCATCAGTGTTATGCCTTCATGTCAGAGTTAACGCCGACGAGATTTTCATATAACTACATACAAATTCTATGAAAAGACTCTCAGAGAATTGCCTTGCATGCGATTCGAACCCGCGACCCTCTGCTTGAGGAGTCTATGCACATACCACTACACCAAGGCCACCCCACATGAATTTTAATATATTTTGGCTTTGTAATTAGATTTTGGTATATAACAGATATAGAGTAAAAAACTTATGACCCCAATACACTCAAAAACTGATAAATTTAATGATGTTTATTATCTCTAGTATACTTTGTTTACTGCTTTCGCCTCTAGTTCCCTATGAACTATTGATCTGCAGATATTTTATAATTTTAAATTAAGCTTACTTAAGTTATTACTTGTAAAATTGAATTTGTATTGTGAAGAATCTGTAAAGTAATAAATGAAAATTGTATTGAAATTGAATTGAACTGTCGTCACTAGAGTCTAGTTCAAGTATTCACCCGACCATTTTCCGCCATTGTTTCTTAAGGCTTGTAAGAATAGCTTAGTGTGCTCACTTAAGATTATATTTAATAATTCTCTTAAGTTGGATGAATTTCTTGATTGCTGGAAATATTCATTTATTACTCATATTCACAAATCTGGTTTTTAAAAAAAACATTGAAAACTATAGGCCTATAGCAAAAGTGCAACTAATTCCTTAAATTTTTGGAGCTTTTGTAAAAAAAAAAGGCTTTATGATCGCTGTGTGGAAAAACGTTTTCAAATTAACAGTATTTACAAAGATTTTTCTAAGGCCTCTGATCGTGTCCAACACAATGTCCTTTTAAAAAAACTTCAGATGTTTGGATTTCATTCCAGTATCATAAGTTGTATTGGTAGTTACTTGATAAATTGCATACAATCTGTTAAGATTGGTTCGGTTTACTCAAAGGTGATTCTGAATTATACAGGTAATCCTTAGGGCAGGGCAGTTATATTGGTCCACTATGGTCCATTGGGGTGGCCGTGGTGTAGTGGTATATGCATGGACTCCTCAAGCAGAGGGTCGCGGGATCGAATCCCGCGAGGCAACTCTCTGAAAACGTCTTTTCATGGAATTTGTATGTAGTTATATGTTAATCACGTCGGCGTCAACTCTGACATGAAGGCATAGCACTGATGTAGGAGTGGTTGCTGGCTGGGCTAAATGTAACGAACTAACAACTAGCACGTACTAAGACCCACTGGTTGAGGATGCACTGGCTTCAGTTTGACAACCACCTCTGGAAAAATATCGAAACCTAACACCTGAGTGTTAGTGAGTGAGTAAAAGGGAATTCATATCCCCGGAATTATAAAAAAAAAAACTACTTTTCCTTCCTTTCATTAACGACCTTCTATCTCACATCTTAATGTCTGTTATATGCAGACGATTTAAAAATATTTAGTTCGGTAAATTCTGTTTCTGACGCGTTTCGATTGCAAAAAGATCTTCGTCGTATTAACGACTTGTGTTATCTACACAGTTTATATTTCAATATAAATAAATGCTCAGTTATAACCTTCAGCATAAAAATGTTTCCAATTATCTTTGATTACAGTATTCATAGAACATTATTAAAGAGAGTAAGTGATCATAAAGACTTAGGAGTAATTTTCAATTCCGAATTAAATTTTTCGTGACATATGGATAATGTAATCGGCAAGGCTAATCGCAATTCCAAGGACTTTAATGATCCGTACACCCTTAAATCCTTGTATATTTCACTAATTCATTCTATTGTTTTATTATTTCGAACTCTTATAGTCGGAATCATGAATTATGTATTGAAAGAATTCAAAAACGATTTACGAAGTTCACTCTCCGTAGAATAAATTGGGACAATGATATGCCTTCTTATGAAGCAAGATTTGCGCTTAATAATTTAAAACCGCTTGCTAAAAGAAGAACTTATTCAATAAATTTTGCTCCGTTTTGAACCGTTTTTCTTTATTTCTAGATACAGAACGAATTATGGACCAATTACAATTTGTACAAAAGCGTTATTGATTTCAATATGTCTAGATTATTTTAATTTAATTTAATTCTATAATTTTAATTTAATTATAATCATTAACCAATATGTATTATTGTAAATTATCAGAGTTAGTCTAAAATAAGATTATTACTTATAAGACGAAATAAATAAATTAATAATTAGATATGTTTTGAGCCCATATTCACAAATGTCCATCCCCAGTTTGCTGTAAGGTAGCTTCGGCACCTTCGAATCCTAACCGCGCCCGAAAGACATTAATTTTTTCAGTCAACAAAAATCAAATAAGATGAGTAATTAACTACAAATCAATAACAAGCCAACTTCCGCTTAGAATTCAGTCTTCCCCTTTATATTGAATGCCATCCATGAAGCGAAATAACCACCATAACCAATAACCATATTTTTTTCCCTCTCTATTCCATTTTCGAAAAAACTTAATACATGCATTATAGGTGTATTCATATCCACTTGAGTGTTAAGTTCTTTTAAAAAGTGTAAAAAAAAAACATTGGCTCTTTCACATTCGATGAGCGATTTCCCTGACAAACGGAGCAATTTGATATCATAATTTCAACATCGTCATCTATTTTAGGCCAGTATAATAAGCCACGAGCCCTCTTTTGGTTTTCTCAATTCCCAAGTGCGAAGGGTGTATTTATTTTAATGTAAACTGACGTAGGTTTAGAGAGAGAGAGAGACAGATGTCGTTCAAGATTACGATTCCCTTTTCAATTGATAGATCTTGATCATGTTAAATTTTTTTTTGTCAAATGACCATTTATTCAGTAAAACATCCTTCAATCCAACTAAATCTTTGTCAAAGTAACGAGATAGAAAATCTGCAATATAAAAATATTTTCCAAGAACTTGGATTAAATTTAATTCATATTTTATCAAATTTAATTTCATTCGTTGAAGCCTTGCAGGCGAAAATCCTACAAAAATCTTATTTTATGATTGCCACTAGTGATTTATAATCAATTTTAACTGTCAATTTACAACCATATATGTAATACTGGAATTTCTGATATGCACAATGCACATACAACAGCTTATAATTCTTTTTCAACTTTTGAGTAATTAATTTCAACGTCCCTGAGCCTTTTTGACGCAAATGCTATACTAGTAGGTTGATCGTCCTGCCTAAATCAACAGCCAATGCCAAATTTCGATCCATCTGGTTCTTTCCTGTTTTTCGTTGAATGTTTTTAGGGTGGGTACATTAGCAATCATCTTATTATCAGCTCCAAATATTTATCATATCCAGTCAGCCACTCATATACAAGATCATGTTTTAACAATTCTCTAATTGGTTGTGAAAATTCTGTCAAATTTTGTATATAATCTCTTATGTAATTAACCATTTCAAGAAGCATTTTTAAATATTTTTTTGGCTTTTCAACCTTCAAAATGGCCTTTCTACCTGGGTCGCACCTGATCTCCTGTTCGATCTACAACACGTTGTAAAATGCACCCAAGCCCTTCAATGGTAGCAGGTGCAACAAAAATGTCTTAAATAAATACAATTACATTTGGAATATCCTCGACATTTCGTTCATTATATTTCTGAAAAACCTCCGTACCAATTTGGATACTGTATGGCAAGCGCTTGAAACGATCAGCAATTAGATGGTGTATTAAATGTACATCTTTTACTTGCATTTTGACTCAAACCAATTTTTCAAAACCTTCTTTAAGGTCAACCACCGTGAAATATATATTTATGTTAGCAAGACGTGCCGATATGTATTTAAATAAGGGGATTACATAGTTTTCTAACAATTTTACCAAATTTGAAACACGTTCTACAGATCCATCATCTCGTTCTATTACGTCTCGGCCAACCTTGTACTGAAGTTCCTTTTTACACTATCTATTAATGATTGAAAAATCCTTCGAGCCGGTTTTACCACTGGAATTGAATTGTGTCTTAGTTTGATTTCTAATTTCAAACAACACCCACAAATTTTAAATAGTTCAGAATTTAATTTATAAATTGTTGCTGTGCTAAATCGTTGACTGAATAAATCCGCTTCTAGGGCCAAAAGCGGCGCATGTTGGCACATGCTAACACATTTAACAGTTCTCTTGTATGCCAAATTCTTCCCGCTATAGTTTTATGGTGGCATAGGTACCACCCTTTTTTATAATGATATTATACATGTATTTTATGAATCTGTACGGTAGGAGACCCACATCGGCGCTCGTATCGAATTTAAAAAAAAATCAAACAATTATTTACACGAATTTGTTATACCATCTCTTTCGGCCTATCTCGCGCACAAAAATATTATGCAACACTATTTCATCTTCTTGTCAAACCGTATCACACTCTCTTATTTCGCGAACCTTAGACACAAAGCAAGCACCACTAAAATGGCTAAATTTAAAGTTTAATAGTCCACGGTTACTGCAACACTTATCAAATTGGGATCACTTTAACAGCACTTTCGTAATTTTTTTTCTACCTCGGTGAAACCAAACGTATTGAAGATTTTAGTTTTTTCAGGATTGAACGCATTTAGAAATATACCAACCTTTTGTTAATGTCTCCTATCCACCAATCCGACAGAAAAAAGATCAAAATTTTGTTAAATACCCGTCAATTTTCCACTACATTACCGTTATCGGAGGTGATGTCATGCAGGTTATACTTTCCGAGAGGAATACCAAAGATGCCCTCACTCAGTAGCTTTCACTAAAATGTGCCCGAGTTAATGTATATTCATTGTTTTCAATCAAAAAAATATGTTTTTTCTTTTTGCTTCGCCGAAATGCGTGCAGTTTATTTATATTCTTAAGACTGATTACAATATGGGTCATTCCATGAAGGATCGACCGACGTTCTGAACGACATCCCTTCAATTTGGCTGAAAAGTGGTAGAAATACTCATTGGAGTATCGTAAGGCAAAAAAAGTTTTGCAGAATTCGATATAGTTTACGTGTAACGGAACTTCAAAAATTGTCAAAAAATCAAAATTTATGCTTTCTTTTATATTTAAAAAAATCATAACTTTGGCTCTTCTTATCAGAATTTCATAAAATATACCTTATTCAATTCAGAAAAAATTGAACTTTCGAATATTTGGAATAATTTTTATTTTCAAGGATAAAGGATATTCCAGAATATCCTTTATATATATATATATATATATTATTTCAAATTCCAAGTTGGGATCTCTATGGGTTCGGTCAAAATAATATTTTATAGGCGGCTAAATATTCTGTCATAAATGTTTTCATTCGAAGAAAAAAGTCACACTGTGGTCTTTGTATCCCAAGGCCTTAAAAACTAAAAAAATCATTATTTATTTTTTTAAGAGTATAACACATGGACTGTGCCGTTTCTAAGAGGGGGCACCACTTGCATTAAATCCATACCATATTCAGTTAGTACCAACCTTCAAAAGATACGTGTATAAATTTGACAGCTGTCGGACGATTAGTTCTCGATATATAACGTAACTCGTAACTCACAGTAACTTTTGTTACTGTGAAAAAAAAAAATGGATTCAAAGCAATTTCGTGTGTAGATTTATCATTCCTTTTTGATGGGAAAAAATTCAGCCGATGCAAAGAAATGGCTTGATAAGTGTTACCCGGACTCTGCACCAGCCGAACGAACCATTCGCAAGTGGATTGAAAAATTTAAAAGTGGTCATACAAGCACCGAAGATGATGCACGCAGTGAACGTCCAAAGGAGGCTGTTTCAGATGAAAACATCAAAAAAGTCCACAAAATGATTACGAATGACCGTAAAGTGAAGTTGATCGAGATAGCTGAGGCTCTGAAGATATCAAAAGAGCGTGTTGGATATATCATACACGAATATTTGGACATGCGAAAGCTCTGTTCTGCCACGTTTGCTCACAGTCGACCAAAAACAACAACGTGTTGATGATTCAGAGGAGTGTTTAAAGCTGTTCAACCACAATAAAGCCGAATTTTTGCGCCGGTATGTGACAATGGATGAAACTTGGCTCCATCACTTCACACCAGAGTCAAGTTGGCAGTCAGCTGAGTGGCGAGCAGGCGACGAAACTCGTCCAAAACGACCAAAAACTCAACAGTCGGCTGGCAAGGTTATGGCATTCGTATTTTGGGATACACATAGAATACTTTTCATCGACTATCTCCAAAAGGGGCAGACTATCAACAGCGACTATTACATTGCGTTGTTGGAGCGTTTGAAGGACGAAATCGCAGAAAAACGGCCGCATTTGAAGAAAAAGAAAGTGATGTTTCATCAAGACAATGCACCGTGTCACAAGTCGATGAAAACGATGGTAAAATTAAATGAATTCGGCAACGAATTGCTTCCCCACCTACCGTATTCTCCAGATTTGGCCCAAGGCAATTTGCTGACCGCAGACCTCAAAAGAATGCTCGCCGGAAAGAGATTTAAGACCGACGAAGAAGTAATCGCCGAAACAGAGGCCTATTTTGAGACTAAACCGAAATCGTACTACAAAACTGGTATCGAAAGATTGAAAAATCGTTTCAATCAGTGTATCGCCCTCGGCACTTTTTGAGCTGACTTTTCAGCCCATGTGTTACATAGGATTTTCTAATAACGACTTGACAACTTTTTTTTAAAACAAAAGGCAAACCATTTGGGATATTTCAAAAACTTTATTATTGGCTTGAAGTGCAATCAAAAAATTTATGAATGGAACTCAACTTCGTTCATATGCCACCGCGGGCACGTTTGCAGCGGTCGATTCGTTGGACCCAATTTTCAACGACTCGGCCACACATTTCGGCCGAAACGGCAGCTATTTCGCGTTCAATGTTGGCTCTGAGCTCTTCCAACGTCGTCGGCGTGTTGGCATATGACTTAACGTAGCCCCACAGAAAATAGTCAAGCGGCGTTAAATCGTACGAACGAGGCAGCCAATCGGCTGGCCAATGTCTTGAGATAACACGCTCACCATACTTACGCTTCAATATCGATTGATTGTAGCGGGTGCTGTGTGGCTTGTGGCACCATCCTGTTGAAACCACATGTCATCCAAGTCCATATCTTCCAATTCGGGCCAAAAATAATCGATGATCATGGCGCGATAACGCTGACCATTCACAGTAACGTGACGATCGTTGTCGTCCACGAAAAAATATGGCTAAATAACGCCGCCGGCATGCACACCGCACCAAATAGTTATTTTTTGTGGATGAAGTGGTGATTCATGAAGCACATGTGGGTTTTCAACCGACCAATAACACATATTTTGCTTATTGACGAACCCACTGATCCAAAAATGAGCTTCGTCACTGAAGATGATTTTGCGATGAACCCAATCGGAGAATGTACGTCGCTTCAAATGGTCCATCGGTTTCAATTCTTGAGTCAGCTTGATCTTGTATGGGTGTAAACCTTACGCGAAATACGCCATAATGTGGTCTGAGCGATGCCAAATTCTTGAGAACGCCGTGAAATTGACTGATTTGGACCGTTTCCTCCGGACGTCTAAGCGGCAGCGATATTTTCGACACTTCGACCAACCCGTTGTCTTACTGACGCGGCAACATCACACAACGAATATGTAGGCTCAAATTTTTGCACTAAACTTGTTATTGCCTGTCTACTAGGGCGAGAATTACGACCGAAAATTAGAGTTAACGCTCTTAAAGTTGCAGTCACCGACTCCGAATATCTGTAGAAAATTTTTATAATTTGCAGACGTTGCTCGTTTAGTGTTTACCATGATGAAAATGTTGAGTTTACTGAATAAATTGACGATTAGTGAAAGAGTGCGTTCAGAAATTAAATTCAAAGTTGTCAAGTCCCTATTGGAAAACCCTATACATATTCTTCCGATGAAAAGGAAAAATATTTTCCTTTAATTACTTCTTGTGAAACAGATGAAATATGATGAATATTTCTTAAATTAGAAAATCTCGATACCATCACTAATTTTTCTTATTATATAACTGTAAGGTTGTTGTTAAGTGTTCCCTTTGTAGGGTCTTTGTAGGCTAGCTCTGGCAGCCAGTCTAGTTTTTAATATCACCCATCTGGTTCCAGTAATATATTGCAAAAGGGTGAATCGCCGCCTGTTCCTTAGTTCAGTGGTATCCCTGCACTGCATCTTGCACAACAAAACCAAAATCCAATAAAACAAGTATGTCCGTTTTCGTTAAGAGTTTTGACTTCCTTTATGTACCTGTTTTGTTGATCAGTTATAAAAACATGACGAAAGAAAACACCAAGGCGTTTCAAAAAGCTCTGAATGAAATCCTCAGAGTTTTCAATTCTCACTTTCAATTTTGATCGGTCTGTGTGGGCCCACTGATAGTATGTTACGTCTTCTATGAAGTGATTACTAAAAGCAGTGTCAAAGATTCTCCTTAATTTAGAATAGTTTGGGCAATTAAAACACTTGCTCAAGTAACAATTTATATCAGGAGGGTTACAAATTATGTTTTTGAATATGTTTTTTCTGATTTTAAATCTAACAAAAAAGCAAAACATCTTATTTTTGAACCTGAGAAAATACATTTTTGTTACCTTCATAGATACGTAGTCTTTTTTTCCTGGCATTAAACGACTGATATCGTCTTCACAGTAAAAACTTTCTACCAATTGCTTGATATCAGCATCTAAGCTTTTCCCATAAGTTGATGGAACGTTTTGATCTTCTTGAAGTTTTCTAGATTTCTTGATCATATAGCTTGTCGATCCTGGAAACTCTTCTATAATTTTGTCGACGCTCCATTCTCTTGAAAGTAAAGACAACAAAACTTTTTCTGCAATTTTCAACAGACTTTTCCAAATTTGACTGCACATATTTTGAGTCACTAAGTCTTCTCTTTATTCTAATTGCATTCATTAATCATGCAATGCAATGTTTTTATCGAAATACATTTCATGAACTTCAATTTGATCTTCAATCTCTAGCAATGATGGCGCTGTATCACAATTTTGGATCTAGCTCAATTTTTTCCTACACGTAGAGCAAATTATCAATTTTGTGTTCAATTTTGGTTGCATCGTAACCATCCATGGTCGTCCAGGCCGCAAATCACGAGCACTGGGTTGATGAGGTGGTAAGTCCAGAGGATTGCAGCACGTTTTTAACACAAAAGCACTCATTATACATTTTTATTATTCACAACTCTTATTACGATACAATCTAAAATAAATCCCGGGCTCACGACAGATTGACATCAAGTGAGTGCAAATAAATTAAGCCTAACTTCTAAAATCCTCAAAAACGGAAAATGTGCAATTACTAGTCATTAAATAAATAGAACAAGCACAGTGACGTTTTTTTCGAAAAAAAAAACACCTATGTACTTATTTATGTGCATTCGGGTTATATGTACGATAAGAGTAACGTAATAAATATTTAGTTTTTTGATTTAGCCGCCTATAAAACATTATTTTGGCCCAACCCATAGAGATCCCAACTTGAAATTTGAAATGGAAATAGAGGACGAATCTCTCTATAATATATAAAAAAAAAAAAAAAAAAAATACCAATTTTTGAGTTATTTGAGGATATATGTAAAAAGGATATTCTGAAATATCCTTCGTCCTTGAAAATAAAAATTATTCTAAATCTTTAAAAGTTCACCTTTTCCTGAATTCAACAAGGTATATTTTATGAAATTCTGATGAGCAGAACCAAAGTTACGATTTTTTTTAAATATAAGAGAAAGCAACATATCGCATTGTTGTTTATGCCGATAATGCAAACGCATCGGATTATTGTGTTAAATTATGTTTTCGGTATTGTAAGATAATGAAGAATATTATCGTTGTTTACGTGTTTTCGAATTACAAGTTACTGTTTTTGCTTGTTGTTTACGTTTGTAGTGAGAGATAACGAACATGTGTCGTTGTTTACGTTTGTAGTGAGAGATATCGAAGAAATAGGCAGGTAGAGAACCTACGTTATTAACTCGCGCATATAAGGCTAATGTTGGCAAATTTAGCTTTAATACGGCTTGTTACGAGGCGCTTATTAACATGCCGGAAAATCAAGAGTTCTTGCGTAAGTCTGCCTCTAACATCCAAATAGACGCTGTTTTTGCAGTTTTTCGGGATTTAAACCAAAAAAAAAAAAAATAAATAAATAAATAAAAAATTAAGTTTCAACGGTTAAAGATAGAGGTTTAGACCGGCAATGTTCTAATGTATATAATTACGAGTAAAACCGCTTGCCTTCAGTTATTAAATCTACATTAGTTTATTAGAGTGCAGAACAATTTATATGTATATACAGAATTTTTGGCAGCTATATAATTTTCCCTTTACGTGGGGTGTTGATTGAATTTTAGGATACGTTCTGAAATAATATTAGCGTTATGTTACAAGTCTCCAATGTTCTCCCCTCCCAGAGCGAACGATGCTGTAATTGATGTATTTGATGCTGTAATTCTTCTTGTCGTATCGAAGATTGCTGCTAAGTGTACTTAATGTACAACCATGCAAATAAAAGAATGATTACTGCATTTGTTTAAATTACATGCAGATACTGCAGACGCATACGACACAGATCCAGAGACATGACATCCAAGAAAGAGAGACGTTTGTGAGTTAGATATCAGCTGTATGGAACTTGAATGACTTAATTACACTATTACCTGTTGTTTTCGCAGTTTGTTTGCTTCATGCACTTGGATTGTTGGTGATGACGAAGATGAGGAAGTGTCTAATGAAAACCTAACGTATCTACATAAATCAATTGTCGTGAAATACCATCCCGTTGGAGATCGTTTGAGTTAAAGATGTTTGCAGTTATAGTGATTTTTCCCAATTTGTATTGGTTATTTATTGTTTGAATATAACCTGTAATAAAGGTGAGTTTGATTTTTAATTTATAGTATTACAATTTATTTATTTATTTGTTTATTTTTGAAGTTATTTGCTTTGATAAATTGGTTTGCGTGTGTTGAATACGATACAAATTGTAGATTGTGTGTGTTAACAGTACCAGTTTTATTGAAGATGCATTTGATTTATCTTTTAAGGTTATCAAATCAGGTTCTTCGCTGTTGGAAGTCCACATTCTTGAACAAAACCTTCTTGTTTTGTGTCGAGCGTTACTGTTTTTAAACGATAAGTTTCGGTTGGTGTCCGTCACCTATATTTGGCGAAACATCTTTTCTATATCGGCTGTTAAAGTAAATTGGCAAAATCTCCATCTAAGGATAATATTGACATTATTTTCGAGAGCTGGACCTGCCATTAATCTGTCATTTAACGACGTACCATCGGTAGTTTTGAAAGAAGCGTTGCAAACTACTCGCATTTTGGTTGATGAACTACTTTGTGCAGTAAGAAGTAATGATCAATGTTATTTAGAAATGAATCATCTTCGACTGGATTCTTTTACGCATTTGGAGTAGTCATGAAAAAGTCGCTTGTTGTTAGTAAAACATTTTTCCATGGCTTGGAACCGCTGTAATGCTCCATCTCGTGATCTTCCAAGAGCAAGATATACATTTCCTTTGAAGAGGAGAGTTACTTGACAACGTCTAATGTTGGCAAGAAAATATTTTTCACATTCTGAGTTTTCCGACGACTCTATTGATTCAAACGGCAATTCTTCCAATTCCCAAAATTTGCGAATCCGGATGTCTATCTTATTCAAATGTATCTGGTGACAGCTTCTGCGTGAACTCCAACGGAGCCGTTCCAAAGAAGTAAAATGTCTGTAATAATATCGCTGCTTAACAGCAAATCGACCTTGGCTGGTTTGTAAAACAGAGTATCTGCTAAAACCAATTCATAACTCCAGTTCCTCGATGCCGAGCTTAGAAATGGAAGATGCCCAGACAGTAATGGGAACACAAATGCTTACGTAGTGGTTTCAAAAGGTGAGTACAGTGACGCAAATGATAAGTCCACTGCCCTCTGACAAGTTTCATTGCTGAACAGTTCCAGACCAGGTACTTCGACGCATGTCCTTATTGTTTGTTACTGAAGTAATTGTACCACCGAGTTGGTTATAAAAGAGGCTTCAGAGGTCTCAAAAGAAAAGTTTTACCTGTATACCATTTAACATTTACCACCGCAGTTGCTAAAAGAATGTGTGGATTCGTGTTAAGAGTTTTGGATATCGAACAAAGGGAATCTGATTGATCTGTGAATAAAATATATTTTTAGAGAGACCTGTTGGCCCACCGCTTCCAAAATTCTAAATTTTATTTCCAAAAATTGAGTGAATTCAGCAAAGCTAGGTATTTCCTTAGAGTTTTGTTTGAATGCTAGACGTTCCTCCCAAGGGTGTTGGGTCTTATTGGGAAATTTTTGCAGCAACATAAATATGGTATAAGGAATGTATCCTAATGCTGATCTGGTACCCTTAGGTTGTCTAAGCCTCTGCGAGGTGTCCCACAAACCTTTAATGAAATTCGCGCGTTCCTGGGCCATCACTGGCTGGTTAAATGATGATCATAACGGCCTTTTGTATTGACCACGCCTTGGAATAACTTCCACTGTCAATATTAAGGTGAAATAACAATTTTTTTGCTTCACCAGAAATACTAGTTTTGAGGTAATGGATTTTCTTCATTTCAGATAGCAATCAATTTGTGTGGATCAATGAGACAAATAAATCATAAAAAGGACGTTACGTTTCATAGGTGCCCGAAAAGATCGGTAGTTTGATTTTTGGAAGATTGAAATCGGTTCCATTGGATTCAATGGAAGTAGCCAAGGTGGACTCCGATGACTGTCTTATATCACTTTTCTCATCTGCGGCTACACGATCTGTTGCATCTAACAATTTACTATTATAATTAACATATACATCGCTTATGTTTCCGTATAAAGTTTGTCCTAATTCCAGTTTTTGCGGATCATCTTTTGCACATAAGAACTCTTCATACGATTTGTTGGTCGCGTCCATTTACTGTTCCAGTAAAGTTAGACGACTAGTTAAATAGTTTAAAGATCGACGAGCTTCGCTTTTTGTTTTTCTTAAATTCGCGTAATATTTAAAAAGTTGCGTTCCCTGCAGCACTTTGCTTTACATTTCGCCTTACACAAATATAAAAATTAAATTTAAGTGGGAAAAAATCATTTACCTGAAAGTTGAAATTCCGTTCGTCAGGTAAAGCCCAATTTTATTCCAAACCTTACTTCTTTTATATTCTCAGAAATATTCCTTCCTTAATATTGTCTGTTATCTATTCTACAATAATTTGTACAGATCCAGGTTATAAGTAATATGAAGATTTAAGAAGATGATCACTCGGCCGGATACTTTTCGATATTTCCCCAATGCTAGTAACTGCTACAAGAGCGCGAGGAAGACGCTATATAGGACGTGTTGTGCAAGGTTCAGTGCGAAATAGTCGACCCTTGAACCACATGTTGTTCTGTCTCCCCTAATGGATAGTCTCCAGCCACGAGTTGAGCCAAGGCATTCCGCTCCATCCCTCCAGCTCGTAACCCCTTCACTTTGTTGACCCGCTTTTTCTGTTGGGTCTGTTGTCGCTTTGGAGGAGCGTATTTGCGAAAGGCACCTGTGTATTCTCCCAACTCTGGACTTCTGCCGTTACGCTCCTCGGAGGTGACAACCAGTAGGTCCACCAGGAAGACAGAGCCAGGCACCAGTTGCTTAAAGCCAGCCGGACTGTCTGCAACACACACCCATAAAAGCGCACACGAGCAAATGAAACACAAGAAATAAACAAAAAAAAGCAACAAATTGTACAATGAAATCTCTTCTAATTCATTGAAGAAGAGAGTCATCGATCCCAAAAGCACCTTTGACAAAAGAGCCTGGTGTTGGCCTCTGTCAAAGGTTTTAGTAATATTAAGTGCAACTATCTTGCTTTCGCCAGATTGATGTACGCTTTGATTTCACTTTTCGGTGAGACATTTCTAATATTTTTGACGAACGACCAAAAATGTTTACTACTTTTGGGACATTGTAGTATTTTTTGCCTCAGTTTTTAGGCGTATTGGAATTTCATACACTTAAGAAAGGCGTTGCAGTCATTCCTGGCCCCTTTGAACTTTTCCGGTTTTCGTCTGCCGTTTTTGTCTTGTACCGAAAAAAACATTTCTCTAACCCTGACAGCCTCTTTAAAGCTCGAGTCGTACCGTGCCTTTTCTTTTGATTTGATACTCTTCATCCGATGAGGGATAAAGGATCCCATTCCAAAGAGAATGGTGTCTGAGATCATATCAGCTGCGGCATCCACGTCGTTATCGAGGACCAGTTGAAATTCCTAAAAAAAGCTTTTAAGTCCGCTCCAATTGGTTTTTTCTTATTGCCATACGGTTCTTTTAAAAATCTTTTCTCTACCTGTGTGGTCAATGTACGAGAAATTAGCTGATATGACACATTGGGTGAGAAGTTAAAAACAAGTCCAGGGTGTTGGCGGTATGACTATCAACGTTTGGTATACGTGTGGGCTCATTTACAAGCTGAGTCAAATTGTTTTCCGCAGCAAAGATCTCAACACACCTTCCTTCGGGTATTGACTGTCCAGAATGTCGAAGCCACGCAAAATTGTGTATATTGAAATCGCCCGTAATAACGATTTCAGTATGAGGATACAAGGATACAATTCTTTGAATGGAGTCAGACAACGCATCGAACTCTTTAAAGGTCGAATTGCTGTCTAGGTTGGGGCTTCTGTACATAAAGCAGTATTGGATAATTTGCTTACGGAGTTAAGTTCCGGATTGAAGCACGGATCACATTGTGGTGGGGTTTGTTAAACTACATCACTACCCACATAAATGGCGAGATTGCGGTGAGAGTAGAATAATAGCACTAGTTCGTAGCCAGGAAGCTTGAGATCAGAGTAATCTGAGAGGTTTGGGCGGGGATCTGCCTGTGTTTCACTAAGTGCCAAAACAGCTGGTCTGTATTTACAGACGTGGACGTTTGTAGAAAAGATATTACTTTTTAGCTCGTGAATATTTGCTATATCCACTCTAAACTCCCGAATCATTACAAAAAAAAGAGAAACACAAAAAACACAAATATCGACGATTGGTTGGTTTACCGAATCAAACTGTTGTATGCCCATACAACAATAGGAAGCAGCATACCAACAAAAATTCATACTCACAACTCGCTATACATTGGTTGTTACATACACTCAGTCACCGCCCGTGCTGTGTGACAATGTAATACAGCAACGGTAGTGACTGAGTTCAAGCAACAGTATGACCAGGGGCAGGAGGATTGGGATGCCCGCACTGAAGATGTTGATACTGCACTTGCGCGTTTTTTTTCCACCGCACAAATGATTTTTTTTTTTTTTTTTTTGTTTTTTCTCTTCTTCGTTTGTTCACTCGCGCGCGGTTATTTTTATTTTATTTATTATTATTATTTTTAATGCGGTTTTTTTTTCCGCGAGGTACAAGTGCACTGTGAGTGTGCACTCGTTGATGTCAGCTCGGCACTTTTGATTCAGGAACGTCGAGGACTATTTATGTAGAGACAGATTTAGGTTTACCATTAGAGGAAAGTAGCTTTAAGTCTGTTTCTTTAGCTGATGGTGTAGGAATAAGAGTTTTAGGATTTGTTACTCTACCAATTATAGTCGAGAAGAAGTCCGTCCTTCTGGAATGCCTCGTAATTCCCAACGTACCACATGTCATGTTTCTTCGTGCGGATTTTTGGTCACTCTTGAGAATATTCTCGGATCTAAGATCAGGCATATGGAGTTTTTCAGGCCAGGGGTCAACACTAGCATCAATACGAGAAAAGGCAGACTTGGGAGGAACGGAAGAGCAACAGTTAGAAGAAACGCAGAGTAATGCTTTTAAAGTAATACCAGAGGGGTTAGGGTGTACGCGATTGGTAGAGCATAAGATTAGGACTTCGGCAGAACCTATCAAGCAAAGGTTCGCCAGCGATGCAGGCAAATATTGATAAGGAACAACAGGAGATAATGGACACGGGGGCTACTGAGAAATCCAGTAATCCACGGGCATCCCCTAAAGATGGGTCGTATAGGTTCTGTGTCGACTACAGGGACGCGTATCCACATCTTCTCATTTCGTCAACATAAGATAAACTTCGGGACGCATAATATCTGTCTTCTCTGGACATAGAGTCGGCTTACCGGCAGATCCCGATGGAAGATATCAAGACCATTCACCGCTTTAACGGTACCAAACAGAGGTCTCATTCAGTTTAAGAGGATACCATTTGGCTTACACAATGCACCAGCGACTTGGCAGAAGTTAATCGATAGCGTGTTGGGTGCCGAATTCGAGCCTTTCATCTTTCTGTACTTGGACGATATCACTATCGTAACAAGCTCGTTACAAAAACACCAAGAAGGAAAACCACTGAAGAAGGTTCTCAAACGGTTGATGGAAGCAGGTTTGAAAGTCGTTCGACATAAGTATCATTTTTGTAAGCTTTATTTAAAGTTCTTAAGATATGTCGTTGACCAAAATGAGCTGCATGTGGATCGGGAGAAAGTGGAGAATATGGTAAGGATACCAGTACTCAAAAATGTTAAAGAAGTTAGGAGTACAGACGTACAGACGCTTCGTACCAAATTCCGCTGTCTTCGTTAATCCTTAACAAAGTTATTGAAAAAGGGCAGGAAATTCATGTAGACTAATAATTGTGAGAATAGTTTTAGAAAATCTAAGGAATGTCTAGTGACAGCGCCTATTTTGACGTGCCGGGATTTTCATCGCCCCTTTGTAGTCCAAAACGACGCGTCAGATTATGGGATCGGAGCTGTTCCATCCCAGTTTTGAGGAAGGGGAAAAGATAGTTTGCTGCCTTAGTACTTTTACTACGGAAAAAGATGTTTAGCCGTGCTGTGGGCGTTACGGTGGTGACTGATCATTATTCGTTAGTATGGTTAAATAATCTGAAAGATCTGCAGGGGAGATTAGCATGTTGGGCAGTTCGTCTTCAACAATTTAACTTCGAGATCGGTCACCGAAAGGGAGAGCATGTGGTTCCAGACATGATTTCGCGAGGTGCCCTGGCAGTGGCAAAGATCTAAGATGCGGATTTGGACTTGGGTAGTGAGTGAGTAGGGTAAAGAGCGGTCAATTCAAGTTCAAGTTCAAGTTCGTAAAAGCCAATAGGTTAATAGTACATACAACAACGACGAATGAAAACTCTTAGTAGGGAAAGCAGATAGGTTAGATATTTTAAGACGACACCTTGATAGTCCATTAGCAGGGACACATGGGAGTAAGGAAGCCGATTTATAAAAAACCAGCTGGTCTAATGCCGAAGAAAGTAGGGATTACGTCATCGTGGGACCGTGTTCAACCACGGCTGAGATAGGAAATTAGACGCAGGAGGGTTAGGTGACAATTTTAGGAGGTTGAGAATAGATATAGGGAAAAAGCTTGAAGTGGCAGCCAAGAAGTCCGCGAAGGCCTATAATCTCCGAAGGAGAGATATCCAGTATCTCCCGAACAAGCTTGTAAGGCGAAAAAATTTCGTATTATCGGATGCCGCAAAATATATTTACAGCCCATAAATTTATTGGTCCTTATAGAATTCGAAAACGGGAATAACGACGGGCACTGTAACCGTATAACGAACGATATGAGCAAAAAAATCAAAAATCCCAAAGCGTCTTATAAATAGTATTATAGTTGAAAGTAAGGCGTTATTTTCTTCGGATCGTAATGTTTCCCATTGATTTTTGGAATCATATTGTTTTTTAAGCTGTTAACAAACTGTGTTTTTTTGGCGATAATTTGTTCTTTTACGACCGGATTACCTTAATAATTATTGATGTCGAATTCGCGAATACAGACTGGCATGTTGGCGACTGATGCATTCCAAATTCCAGAACATAAAGTGCCTAGGGAAATGGCTTTCGTTACTTTGCAAAGTAAGCACAGCACGATGTGAGCACTGCCGTTAAGTGCTCGGAAATTCTTACCGGCCAGATCTCCAAATATGTCGGAGTAGTAGATAAGTTCTTATTTTTGCTGTGTCAATAGAAAATCTTGCACGACATTAAAAGCAACGGATTTTGTAAACTGCCTTGGTGTACTCGTAAAATATCTGGGAACTCTTCCGAACGCTTTCGACTTCGACTTGGACGATGAAGACGATATGTAAATTCTCTGAAGCTTCGCCATGTTTTTCCATTATTGTTATCGTAATCATAAACTTTGAATCGTGTCATATGTCGATCTACCTTCCACAAAACCCGCATTGACTAGCAGTTGTCTGTAGTCGACTGTCTACATATTTTCATAGTATACGACATTAGTTTCACCAATTGGTTCAATTTTTTTTTTACAGCTTTGTTAACTTTAGATTCCTTCGTGCACGAAAGTTGAGGGAACTGCGCGGAAAGAATATACCATTGTTTCCTGTTAGAATGTTTCCCTGGTTACCTTCAATATATTTCGCAAGGTTTTCTTGGTATTAATTTTACACGTGCCTCGACTTTGAACCTAACTACTGCTTGTCGCCTGCGTTTAGGCTGTTAAATACCTATCCCAATCCCCAAAACAATTTCTCTACTGCTTTCGCACGTGCCCTTTTTACCACTAAGTTCGCCTCTGTTCAGGCAATGTTCTGGACCCGTTTTAAGTTAGACTACCTAACTCAAGATGCAATTTATCGCTTTAGTTATTAGCGCTGTACTTAGTTCACGCTTCAAAAGCTTGCCTCTTGTTTTTTACTGGTATTTTCATCTCAAAACTATTTCTTTATTAATGTGGAGCCTGATTTTGTAAATACCAAGCTTGCGCACTGCTCTTACCTTTTCCATCTAAGTTATTTTACACTTAAGGGGAGATATACACCTGGCAGGTAGCGGTAGCGACCCTTCGAACAGAGCATTCCTAGACCTATTTTATGATTCTATTGCGTTTTTGGCCGTGCTCGGCTCCAGGTGTAACGGATATATGATACGAATGTTATTATTTGCCAAAAATAGACACGTTTTGTCAGTAGCTGGCCGTTAGTTCAACTGTGTGTTGCAGTGAATTTTTGTTTTTGAATAAATATTCTAAAGAAAATGGATATCAGAAATAAAGGTTCTCGAGATGCTAATCGATCCGGATCTTTTCAAAAAGATCGGACCAAGAAGAAAATACAGCCCAAAAATCAACATACTGCCGAAAAACTTTCCGACGAGATATTAGTTCGTGCCAAAAAATTTAAGACTGATCATAAAACATCCGCACAATAAGATCCAAACATCGGGTATAGAATTTTGAATTTTCTGACTGTTTTTTCTGTCTTATCGGAATATGTAAAATGTAAAAAGTGTGAAATTGAAGTTCGATTCTCAATAGAAAGCACTCCAGGACTCGGTTTTATAATTGTAGTTTCGTGTTCATCGTGCAAGCCGACTTTCATTCCTTCAAGCCCGTACATCAACACAGCTTACGAAATAAATACACGATTCTTTTTTGTTATGCGCTTATTGGGGATTGGTTTGCGTGAAGATATTAAATTTTATGGACTCATTGATTTACCGCCTCGGCTTCAACAAACGACGTATGATATGGTAATTAATAACATTCATTCCGCTGCTTCAAGTATTGTTCAATTGGTGTTCAAACAATCTGTAAAAGAAGAACAACAGAAAATAATAAAACAAAATTCGAGTGCTGATATAACAAATCTGACCGGAGACAATACGTGACGAAAACGTAATTTTACCTCATTGTATGGAATTGCGGTTCTCATTGGTCAGTTTATAGGAAAAGTCGTTGATCTTCTTGTAAAATCTTCTTATTGTGCTGAATGTAACTATTGGAATAAACACAAAAATACCGAACAATATGAGAAATGGAAATCTAATCATGATGAAAATTGCCAGATCAATCATGACGGATCGGCAGGCAAATTGGAAGAAGACGCCATGAAATAATTATTTTCAAAATCCAGCGGAACATGGAGTTATGTATACTAATTATGTAGGGGATGGTGACTTTAAGACGTACACAGGATTAGTAAATGCGAAACCGTATGGTGGTGAGATTGAAATTGTAAAAAAAAGTGCGTCGGACACGTCCAAAAGCGAATGGGAACCTGTCTTGGTGAATGCAAGAAAGGAAATCCTGGAATCGGCGGCAAAACTATATATCATTGATTAAAGTTTATTCGTTGTATTTAAAAAAATGTTTTTAATTTATATGAAAAAATCGGCAATTATTTAGTTGCAAATCTGATACAAATAAAAAATATGAAATAAAAAAAATTTTACTTTCACGTGTTCATTTTGAGTCGGGAACTTTCCCTTTAAAAAAAATTAATACGTTACGTGTCCGTTTTTTGTTTATGGTACATTAGTTGCCAGCCCTATTGCTGGTAATGCCAACCAACCCTTTTAGAAAATATTGTGAGCTGAGCATTGTTAGGGTTGACAACACCTCCCTCTAGAAAACTGGTCCTCTCACCCTAGTTACAATTATGACCAAACCGGTGTACGCCCAAGTCCGCAAGTTTTGTAGTCGGTCAAATATAAACTCATGTTGAACTTCCGCTGATTTTGTTTGTCTATCTTTACAACAATGGCCATGTAAGGAAAGGAGCTCCTTGGGCTATTCGGGTAAACTATGATGATAATATCAGCTTCTGACACAGGCTTTAAAGGATGATACCATTAAGTTCTTTTGGTAAGGGATGGAAGATAATCCTGCACCCGCCATCTCTAAAAAAATATTTCCGTCATATTCGCAAGTCATCAAGTTCTTTCAGAGAGTGAACCCATCGCTAGCTTGGCCTGTGAGTGTCACGGCGTTAATGCCTCATTACTTACTTCTTTATAGATGTATATGTCAAAGGTCTCAAAATAATAATATACTTCGCCATCATAATTAACAAAACAATATAAAATTCTATTGAATCCTCCTACTAATTAACCTAACTACCACATTGCCGTTGGTAACTGCGCCAAACTGTCTTTAAGTTCTTGACTCGCTCATTTGAAATTCGTGCCGTTGACACTCCATATTTCGACCCACGTTCCTCTTTTTCGCGCAGAACCGCTTTATTGATATAATACAAGTCGCTTAAAAGACTAGGCTAATTTGATATGGATAGCCTGGCAGTAAAGCATGTGAAGAGTACTCCCCATTATGGGCCGAAGCAGTCTAGTCACACAAAGGAGAATGCGTGAGTATATGACACCAGCCTTACAGCAGGCAACGCAGTGCAATGCGTTCATTTTGATAGAGCACGCCGGCCGTAAATGACACAAATTTGGGAAAATAGGCCTTAGTGGGTTGGTCCTTTTCAACCGCCACTCTTACCTACCTACCTAACAGGCTTATGAGCAATTAGCCCAAGCGGATTGAATTTGCTTATTAAAGCTTTTAGAACTTGTCCCTTTGTGGGGGTAACTTTTGGATTGTCACCTCTGCATTTAGTCTTTTGAAATTGCATAAAATAAAAATTCGTCTTTTAAGGGTGGCCACTACATCCGTAAAACTTTTTCTGACTCATACAAATCTGAGGAAAAAAAATAAAATTCTTCTCATGGCTGACTGTCTTTTCCCAAAGAGCGACTGTTACGGAAGATTAGTTATTTATAAAGTTTTTAATTTCGAATCCGGCTTTTTGAATATGGATTACTTCGTTCGTTAGAGTCAAGGTAGTTTTTTCAAAGCTACGAGGATCTTAAAGATAGTCCACATAGTTTTTTTTTTATTATTATTACTTTCAACGCTCTGGGAATCTGCAATGCGTATTCTAGTGGGTTTTTATTTTTTTATAAAGGCAGCTGAGTACGGCGAACTCGTAGATCCGAAAATTAGTACTTGCATAGCGTAATCTTCTACTGCTCCAGTTTTATGAGTTCGCTTAAGAAATATTTGGGAGTTTGGATCCGTCGCTTGCACCATAATTTGGTGGAACATCTCTCAAATATCGCCATATATAGCAATCCTTCTTTGGCGATATCGGAATAATATCTCAGGCAGAGGTGGTGGCAGAGGTAGTGGCAGAGGTGGTAAATTGTATGGTCCGGGCAACAGCAATGAATTGAATGAGACTCCAGATCCACAGATGCATCCCATACAAGTCGTAATTTTGAACCTTCTACGTCAAATCAAGTTATTTTATGAAACAGTCAAATTAACAAAAAAAAAAAAATAATAATAATAATAATATTTAATATATGCTGAAGCATTACAAGTGTATTCATACTAGAGCTCGAAAAATTTGCACAAAAAAAATTGAAGTATGCATGAAAATATGCACAAAAAAGATTGAAATATGCATGCAAATATGTACGAAAAATTGACGAAATATGCTCGGAAACATGCTTAAAAAAAAGAAAAAATATGCTCAAAAATGTCAAAATTTTAGAAAATACTTTTACTTATTATTTTTGATCGAAATACACGATCAAATGTTTTTTTTTCAAATTTTCGAACAAAAAGGATTTGTGTCGGTCACTGATTACAACATTTTGTAATCAGAAAAGGAGCGTTCACGTCAATCGAAGTTGTTGGTAAATACTTTAACATTGCTATATCTGCCGGAGAGAATTTTCACTATGTATTCATAAGAACTGTTTTTGCCTTTGTACAACACGTCTCGTATTTCTACAATCGTTACATAGCCGACATTGCGTTTATGAACAGCTGGAAACTTTTTAGAGAAGGCTTTTTTATATAACGTATTCAGTTTCGACAAAATAAGTTCGTAAGATCCGACACTATCCCCTAATACCAATCCTTTCGTTTCCTGCATTTTTATTGCACGGATAATTTCATAGTAATTGTGTTTTATGTAAGCCAATTGCTGTTTTATTTCATTTGAAGCAAATAAAACTTGTGCTCTCTCAATTGATTGGGCATCTTGACTGTAAAAACAATCAACGACTCTGCGAACGCAATAATACACGGCTGCTGACATCCAGGATCTAAATTGGGTTATTATTGGTTCGAGCGGTGATGCCTTAAATTTAATGGATTCATTAATAAATATACCAAATAACAAAACAGTTTTTAATTTGGAAATCAACTCTTTGACAATAGGATATTCTGGAGCGAAAGCATTGCGCTGATCATATACGCCACATTATCCGTAACACACAGTAACACTCTGTCGTAATTTATGCTTTTTAGGATAAAAAAAATAAAATAAAATTATCATTTTCATTGCAATCACAATATTTTACATTTCTCTACTAGGTGGGGTAAAAGTAACGTCCTTTTTTTATTCAATATAGTCTTCTTTTAGTTTGATACACTTATTCCAGTGATTTTCCAACTTCTTGCTCCCGTCCGAAAAGTAATTTTCCGGGAGGTCTGCAAAATACTAATCCGTGGCGTCGATGATTTCCTCGCGTGAGCTGAATTTTTTATTGATGAGCAACATTTTAAGGTTTGGAAAGAGATAATGGTCCGGGGGAGCCAAATCGGGCGAATACGGTGGATGCGACAGCAATTGGAGCCGTAAGTCATTGATTTTAGCAGTGGTTGCGATGCTCTTGTGCACCGGTGCATTGTCTTGCAAAAACAAAATTTTTTTTCGCTTCATGTGAGGCCGTTTTGCAGCGATTTCGGCCTTCAATCGCTCCAATAAAGCACAGTAATACTTGTTGTTGATGGTTTTTCCTTTTTCGAGGTAGTCCACGAAGAGTATGCCATGACAATCTCAGAAAACCGACGCCATTACCTTTCCGACCCATCGAGCCTCCCTTCTGTTTTCTGGTGTTCAACAGTTACCAATCGACGCCAAAAGTCCGCCTGATTCCGCATCAGCAAGTCCAAACACTCTTTCGAAGTGTTCTCGCTGAGTACAAAGCTGACATAACACATACCATATACTGGTACTAGTGGCATCGAAAGGTTTCACTCAACCCACATTACAGGAAAAATTTCATTTGTTTTTTAATCTGATTATTTTTAATTTGCGTGCGTTCAAAGGATTTTGAGTAAAATGCTTGCACACAGTATTGGCGAAGATAAATCAGGGAGAAAAGAAAGAGAGGCACCGATGTACCTTGGTTTTAAATGTTTGAAAATGATTGAGTCATATAAAAAATCTCCGTGGTTTTTTGTTACATTTTTGAAAAAAAAAATTTTTTATTTAAAATCAATTTCAATCAAGTACATATTGGCCATTATTATCTATGACCTTTTGCCATTTTCCGGGCAGCTTTATAATTACATCGGTGTAGAACTTCTGTGGTTTATGATTTTCAGCGGCTCTTCGGTCGGCCAATTTTTTACCATAAAGAGAATTTTGCAAAGACCGAAACAAATGGTGGATGCATCAAAACTTTCCAATCAAGCTCAGTCAATTTGTTCCGGGTCATTAAAATGTGTGTGACCTAGCATTGTCATGATGGAAGACATGGCCCTTTCTGTTGGCCAATTCTGGTCGCTCTTTCAGCTGTCAACATTCAAACGGTCAAGTTGTGCACAGTAGACGATCGAATTGAACGTTTCGCCACTTTCTAGCAGCTCATAATAGACAATTCAACTCCAATCTCACCAAACACTCAACATAATCTTGTTTGCCGTCAATCCAGGCTTTGAAGTCGTTTATGGTCGATCATCGGCTTTTGATCATGATCGCTTGCGTTGGTTATTCTCGTATTTAATCCATTTTTCATCGCCCGTAATAAATCACTTCAAAAATGGTTCCATTTCGTTACGATTCAGCAGCGTTTCACTGATGGTTATTAGGTCAATTATAGTAAATTTCTTAGCGTGAACTCATGTGGCACCCAAACATCGACTTTTTTGAGAAGCCTGCTCGTTTTAGATGTTTCCAAACTGTCAAGTTTAGTGCCTCCGCTATCTCCAGACAGTTTCCGTGCTGGTCTTGCTCCATCAGTTGTAAAATTTCATTGACTTTTTAAGTGACAGGATGATCAGTGCGAGGTGCACCTTTCACATCGAAATTTCCGGAACGGAATCGAACAAACGACTCCTGGGTCCGGCGTTCACTCACAGCATTCTCACCGTAAACTGCACAAATTGTCGGCATGTTTTTGCAGCGTTTTTCCCTTTTTTATAGTAAAAAAGCATCACATAGCGTATTTCTTATAACCCGAGCAACGAATTACACACCTGTCTTCACAAAAAATGTAGGCTGATATGTCACCTTTCAAAAACGTGTTCGTTTGACACAATCAGATTAGTGTTTCCAGATAAATGGACAGCAATATCATCTAGTGACAAAAAACCGCGGAGATTTTTTATATGACCCAAAATAATGGCTAGGAAATCAAGGTCACAAGTGAGTTGTACGGCTTAGGAGATAATCACAATATTTCAGAATAAGTCCATATATGGACTTCAGGATGCACTGACGAGCATACATAGCGAGAATTTATTTATTTATTAAATTTTATTTTTGTACATTTAAGATTGGATCTTTTTAGATAGCAATCTAGCAAAAATTCATTACAAAGAAAGAAATAAAAAGATAACTATGTCAAGGAATTTAAATTGAAGAATAAAAAGAATAAAAAAAGAAAAACAAAAGGTAAATGGGGTATGGGTATAGAAAAGAACCAAGTCAATTTAGGAAAAAAAATTAAGAAAAAGGATATAAAAGTATAGGTAATTTTGTGCAAAGTATTTTAAAACTCCATTTGTAAATGTGTTTGTACTGCTATATCGTGTGATATTTACCGGTAGACAATTCCATAGATGAATAGCATGGATAAAGGAATGTCGACTTGTAAAAAAAAACGTATTCGCATTGTTCGCAAATTTTATCATTTCAAAAAGATAGTCTGCTTCTTTAGAAGTTATTTAATGTAGTAATAGTATGGTTTTATAATTAAATAGGGCTATTAAAGAGCTGCCGGCAATTATTTCAGTTAAAGTGCTCTGACCGTTTGACGTCAAAAATATGGTATACATTTGATATAATTTTACTTATAAAATTCCTAGTAAATGTGCTACTAAAGTAAGCTCCAAGATATTTTATGTCTTCGAAACTTTGAAAACTTTCCACTTATTGGGAAAAGCGGACGTTGTTATTATAGTAAAGGGTGATTCATCTTGAGGTTTGATTTATAATGTAAAATAAAACACATAATTTATTATCGGTTAAAAGATAATTTACTTTTTGAAAATGATATCATGAAAATGTTGGCCACGACTACGTCGGAAGGTCCAATTTTGGGCGACTCATTCGAGGAAAGCGACTGGTATCTCGGGGATAACACGAGTAATGTTGGCTTCCAAAGCGTCAATCGTAGCTGGCTAATTCCTGAAGACCTGAGACTTTACTTATCCCCAGAAAAATAAGGTCAAATGTGTGATATCGCACGATCTAGGCGGCCAAATGTGAAATTAAGTGCTCACCAAAATGATTTCTCAACAAGTCCATTGTTTCACGCGCTGTATGGCTCAGAGAGCTCACCGAGACGATGTGCTTGAATTTCAGGAAGCACATAGTCCGTTAGCATGGCGCGATAACGGTTACAATTGACAGTAACATTCTGATTTGCCTCATTTTTGAAGAAATATAGACCAATGATTCCACCAGCATACTGTTTTTAATGGATGTAATGGTAGCTCTTGATACTCTTCGGATTGTTCATCAGCCCAAATACGGAAATTTTGTTAATAAACGTATCCATTGAGCCAGAAATGGGCTTCATCACTGAACAAAATTTCACGATAAAACATCGAATTTTCATTGAGTTTTTCCAGAGCCCATTCACTGAAAATATGACGCAAATTCAAGTCTCCTGGCTTCAATTCTTACACAAGTTGAATTTTGTACGCTTTTAGGCCGAGATCCTCATGTAAAATACGCCAAGTTGTCGAATACGCCTTACCAAGCTGCTGAGAATGACGACGAATCAGAATACAGCTGCTATAGTCTCTTAACTATGTACTGGATGTGGTCTAACCGGTCGAGTATCATCCACTAATGTAAACTGGGACTCAAGTTTGCGAATGGTATTGGCAATTGTGGTTTCAGTAGGTCGATTATGCGCACCGTAAGTTCCTCGAATCGCACGAAAAACATTTCTCACAGATCGCTGATTTTCGTAATACAGTAGACAATTTTGAGACGCTGTTGTGGTGTGAGTCTTTCCATGATGACTTGCCAAACGATACTGCTAAACGAATGACAAAGCAGTTTGATAGGAGTCACTCGTGATCTGTCAAAATAAAGCCTATTGAAAATCAAACCTCACGATGAATCACCCTATATTTATTTATATTTTTTTAATCAAACATTCTATGCAGAGGCTGAGAATGTGAATTCTAAATTTATTGGATTGATTGAAATTTTGTAGATAGATTTAAATTTCAGAATGGAAAGAAAATGCAGTGAACTATGGAACTTTATTTAGTCAAATACTTTTACTCAGTTAAAAGAGATTCAGTCATAAATTTGAGAAAACATCTTATAGCAAGACACCGCCGTCATATGAAAGTTTGATTCATTCAGAATCAACCTTCCATCCACCTTTGCTGCCATCCACAAGTTACCAATCCTCTGCAGATGTTCCGGACGTTCGTTTAGGTAAATTAAACGCTTGTAGTACACAGCTAGTTTCTACTTTGATTCCTCCTTTGAAAAGACAAACGGACATTTCAACGTTCATAAAAGCAGGGCACGAAAAAAAAAATATAATATAATATTATTATAATAATAATAAAAGACCTTCAACCATTTTCAATCGTTACAGACTCCCGCTTTAAAGACTTAGTCAATTATCTAGAACCAAATTACAACATACATTCAACATATCTTTTAAGTAATTCTTTACTGGATGTTCAGTTTTCCTTAGTTAAAGAAAGGTTAAACGATGATTTGAAATGTGTCGATTATATCGACGTGTCGAAGCGAATCTTACAACTGATAGATGGACTTAACGTACAACAACCTCTTATTAGGCAGTTACGGCGCATTATATTTAAGGAGACACCAGGGAGTTACGCTCAGCACTGCTAGGTTGTTTTGAGTCTCACGGACGACATACGGGAGAATATTTAAACCAAGAACTTTTAAAGATAACGGATGACTGAAAAATAACTAACAAAATATTTGTATGCGTAACAGACAACGCGGCTAATATTAAGGTAGCCGTACGATTAGTAGAATGGGAGCAATTTTCTTCATTAGCTCAGACTTTAAACATGATAGTTGAAACTGGCGTTGTTCAAAACTTTTAAAAAAATGTTAAATCAATTGTAGAGCATTTTCATAGAAACTCTTTAGACACAAAAAAAGTAATTTAAATGCAAGAACAGCCCGGCGAGAAGCCATTAAAAATAATAATCTAAAATCGTGCAAGAACCTCGCGTGGGAAAAAAAAACACCGGAACAAAAAAAAAAAAAATAAATAAATAAATAAATAAATAAATAAATAAATAAACGACCGAATAACATATGGGAGTGCAGCGCCACAGTTCACGGTGCATCTAGCATCTAAAAGGGAAGAATCAATTACAGCCACCAGACCAGTATTTCGGTTACAGCTAGTGGTGATCACAGCAACGCTAAAGACGGCGGGTCATCATTAGTTAATTGTTAAATTAATATTTTAACTAAATAAAAGGTGCCCGTTGACCAGGAGAAAAGGAGAAAAGTGCTTTTTCTATCTCGTGGTGCAACGTAAAACGTTCCTCGCGCGAGTGAACAAACAAACCAAAAAAAGAGTAGTAAAAAACGCAAAAGTTCAGTGTTAACATCTACAGTGCAGGCATCCCAATCTTCCTGCCCCTGGTCATATGGTTGCTTGCACTCAGTCACTGCCGCAGCTGCATTGCGTTGTCATACATACGTAACAACCGATGTATGGCAGGTCGTGGGTACGATTCTGTTAGTAAGCTGTTTCCTATTGTTGTAAGGGCATTACACCTACAACAATTTGATTCGGTAAACCAACTCCGAATACTTACTTCACAACTCTACTTAGTATCGTTGGTGTTTGTGTTTTTTGTATTTGTGCTTTTTACCATGACTCGGGAGTTTAAAGTGGATATAGCCCATATTCGCAGGCTAAAAATTAATCGCTTTTTTGGCTACGAACTACTCCCATTATTTTTCTCTCACCGTGGTCTCGCCAGTGAAAAGTGATCATGCTTACCAAACTCCACCACAATATAGTCCCTGTTCCATCCAATCCGGAATTCAATTTCATCTGGTTAAAATTCTAACTTCGTAACCGGATAATTTGCTTTATTTACAGAAGATGTGCTGTCTGACTCCATACAAAGAATTGTATCCCTGTGTCTTCGTACTGAAATAGTGATTATACTTGACCCAGCTTGTAAATGAACCCACATGAATACCAGACGTTGATAGTCACATCGCCAACACCCTGGACTTGTTTTTAACTTCTCACCTTGATAAGTACACAGTTGATGTGTTCTCCCCTCTAAGCTCGTTGGACCATTGTATTATATCAGTTTATTTCTTGTACTCTCCCTACACAGTTAAAGAGAAGATTCTTAAAAGAACCGTATGACAATATGAGAAAACCAATTGGAGCAGTCTTAACACCTTATTTAGTAATTTTAACTTGCCGTTATGTTTCCTTGATAACGACGTGGATGCCACGGCTGATATGTGTGTCTGTGTCACTATTCTCTTTCGAATGAGATCCTTTGCCCCTCATCGGATGAGCTGTAAAGAGGCTGTCAGAGTTAGAGAAATGTTTTTTCGGTCCTCCAAGACCAACAAGACAGAGGACAATCGAAAATAGTTGAAACGAGCCAGGAATGTCTGCAACGCTTTCTTAAACCGAAAGCTGACGCAAAAATACTACAATGCCCCAAAGGTAGTAAAAATGTTTGGTCGTCTGTCAAAAAATATTAGAAATTCTTCCTCATCCTCTATCCCAACGCTCATTTACAATGACATTCCAACTATCAACTCTTTGGACAAGGCTAATCTACTTGCTGCACCTTTGCGGCCAGTTCAACACTCCTAGATTGTGCTTTGTCTCCGCCTTCACTTGAGTGCGTCGAAACTTCAATGAGACAAATCCACCTTCACACACTTCGTGTAGTTCTTAAAGAGCTTAGCGTTCACAAATCCGCTGGTCCAGATGGAATAACTCTCCTTGGTCTGAAGAGGTGTTCTCTCTCGCTGGCAAATCCACTGCGTAAACTTTTTCACCAATCCTAATCTTTAGGACTCTTTCCGAGCAGATACATAGAGCATTTATCTGCCCGAAATTGGAGTACGTGCCCACATTTGGGTGCGCCCAAAAAATCTCTGCATTTGCTAGATAGGATTCAAAACCGTGCCTAAAAACTCATAGGTGATTATAATATCACCTATGGACAATGGAAACCCTTAAACACCAACGTAATGTCTCGTGTCTCACTCTGTTTTATCGCTATTTACACCACCAATGCTCCATAGAAATCGCCAGTAGCATTTCGCACCTTCAAACTTTTAACTGTAACACCCGGCTCGCTATGAATGCTTATCAGGCCCACTTTCGGCCATACTCTATATATCGTGATTCGTCCCTAAGCCGCATAACTCGCTTATGGAATGCCCTGCTTAGCTCTTTATTTCCTAGTCATTTTAACATTCAAACATTTAAAACCAAAATTAATTATCCTTTGCCCGCGCTGTGTACAAGCACTTTAAGGGTACTCAAATCCGTTGAGCCAGCACAAATTATAAAAGAGATTTTCAGTTTAAGAAAGTACAATTTATTTTTAAATATAAACACCTTCCAACTCGATAAACTTTTCCCAGAAATGCTGGGAACTTTTTTAACCCCTTCGTATAGTACGAATTTTGTTGGCCTGCAAAATACTCCTCCGCGGCGGCGATGACATCCTCCGTTTGACCCGTACTTTTATTTTTGGCGAGAGTTCATTTAAGGTTTGGAAACAAAAAGTCGCAGGAAGCCAAATCCGGACAACAAGGACGGGGGAGCAATTCGTAATGCGATTCGACCAATTTGGCTGTGGAAACTACGGAGCTGTGAGCCGGTGTTATCGTGTTGGAAAAACACTTTTTTCTTCGCCAAATGTGGTCATTTTTTCTTCAAATTTGCGTTGAATTGGTCCCGACGTAGTTTACCGGGTGAAACCCATTGTTTCGATTGTTCTTGGTATCTGGTATGTTCCAATAAATCCATGTCTCATCGACGGTCAATGTAGAAAATTCTTTCGATTAAACAGGGCCAGACATGTCTTTAAAGTGGTCTCACGATTGCGCTTGTTCTTCGGTGTGAGCAAACGCGGTACTCATCAGTTTTCTCAAGCCCAAAATCTTGTGCAGGATACGGTTTCCTCTGTGGTAACCGTTTTTGAGCCAATTGGGTGCGGTTCAGCAAAAACCAACGTGCGGCCACCGCGAAACTCTGCGAACAAATGGTTAACGGTTGTCCCGGACGGTAAATGGGTACCATACACACCATCGCAAATGGCTTTGATTTTCTCGCAGGTTTTGAGACTCAAGAACAAGATTCGGATGACGGAACGATACTGCGCTTTTTCCATAGTCGCAAAAAACACTAACACGATGTTTTGAAATGGGTGTTAAAACAAAAGTAAGCGTCGCATTGTCACCAAATTTTGACATAGAGTCTAGTCCGACATTACGTAAGCAATGCTACATTTTCTCTTTTTTCGGTATTAGATTATTGCTGTTAAAACGTAGTTGCGGTCTTGTGCTGAATTGAAGTAAACTATGATGGGTGGATCATTCGTTATATCAGGACGTTGAAACCAACGCATCACATCTTTTCATAAAATCTACGCATTCATTACCAAGGAAGGTTAATTGATTACTTTGCATCTTAAGTTTATCTACAAGATATTGAAATTTTGTAAGAGACTTATTAAATTATTTTTATTCGTAGGCAGCCCACACATGACATCAGTCACTCGTAAAACTCCCCGTCTGTGCAAAATATTAGGTTGTTCAAAAAATAATGTCGGTTCTTAACTTTTTAACTTTAAAATCAAAACTTTATTAATCAAAACAGAAACTGTTGTAAACAAAAAACTTTGGAGGTCTGGAGGCTTTGATCGTTGAAGGCAGTTTTGGCGTGGTCTAGGCTCTTGAAGCATTTCTCACGCAAGAAGTTATCGAGATGCTTGAACAAGTGGTAATCGGTTGGAGAAAGGTTGGGTGAGTATGGTGGATGGAACAAGATTTCGAAGCCCAGCTCGTTCAACTTCTGTAAGGTCGGCTGTGCCACGTGTGATCGGGCGGTGTCATGAAGAAGGTTCCTTTTCCATTTCTGTTGAACAAAGCCGGGTGATGGATCAAACCAGCTGCAGACCACCAAACAGTCACCATTATTTTCTTTTGGTGCAATGCTGGCTTTGGGAAGTGTCGTGGTGCTTCACCTTGATCCAACCATTGAGCTGAGCGATGCTGGTTGTCGTACAGGATCCATTTTTCATCGTACCTCACAATCCGATTGAGAAAAGGATAATTGTTGTTGCGCGAAATGAGCGAAGACGCAACTTTAAAACGACGATCTTTTTGGGTCAAGTTCAATTCATGCGGAACCCACTTGTCGAGCTTCTTTGATTTTCCAATTTTTTGCAGGTGGATAGAATTCAATTGCCATGTCTAGTTTGATATTACGACTGGGCTCCGCTGCTCTGTGGCCTAGTTCGAACTCATAAAAAAAGCGCGCAATTGCTTCTTTTCCATATTAATACCTATGAAGATTAACAATGTTTTATGAAGTTAAATAGTAAAGTATACTCATAGGAACCTAGAGCGAAAAATTCACTTTAAAATGATATATAATATGTATATAAACAATAAAAATTTTATTTTTAAACAACCACAAATAAATGAGTATCATAAGCGACATTATTTTTTGAACTACCTAATAATAAAACCAACACATTTCACATAACTCAGTGTGGTACAGTAAAAAAAAAAAAATCTAAATCATAGTACAGGCAGTCCACATGTCCTGCCCTCGGTCATAATATTGTTTCTTGCACTCAGTCACTGCAGTTATACATTTCACAGCATTTTTGGCGACATCGAATATGAGGTCATTCCAACGTAAGTTGTCATTGACGTAGATACCGAGAATGGAAAGTTTTTCGGTTTCCACAATGCAAGTGTTATTCGTGGATAATGGCTGGGTATTTAAATTTCGTTTTAACAAAAAGCATTGCGTTTCTAAAGCATCAAATACCATTTAATTGGTGAATATCGGAATTTAATGAGCCATGCCATTCCCGTTTTACAGCCGAAGAGCAGGGACGTGAGTCCGGGAACAAATATGAAAACCAGAGAGTACTGTCATCAGGAAAAGAATATACCATATGTCGGAGACAGAACGAAACCCTGGGGTACACCACAATTTATTTTGTGGATATCAGACTTAAAACCATCCAAGACAACTTTAATTGAACGTTCCGAAAGGTAATTTCTTATCTATTGAAGAAGAGATGCATCGATCCCAAATGTACGCATTTTCGACAAAAGAACCTGCAATGGGCCGGTAGGAGGAACGTAAAGATTTGCCTTTTTTAGTGCTCAGAAAGGGTCCTAAAGGGTAGGATTGATGAAAGAGTTTGTGCACTGGTTTTATCAGTCGACAAAAGGGCCTGATGCCAAACTCTGTCAAATGCCTCGCGTTATCACAGGCAATTATCTTGCTTTCGTCATATTGGTGTAGATTTTAGTTCCACTCAGCATAAGACATTCCATCAAAACTAGTGGACCTGTTGGACCGAAAACCGTCCTACCGATCATTTAGAAGTTTTCGAGTTCTGAGATATTTGATGACCTGATAGTTTATCAGGGTAGGATTGATAAAAAATGTGTGCACTGGTTTGTCACCGTGGAAGAACACCTATTTAGAAGGGGAGATATACCATTTCGACCAGGGAATAAGTGTATGTTAAGATCTTTAAGTACTCTTGTAACTACACGAGTGCGAAAGTGGATTCGTCCCATTGAAGATTCAACGCAGTAAGCAAAGCACAAACCGGAAGTGTTGAGCTCACCGCAAAGTGTGCATCAAGCAGATCAGCTTTGACCAAGGAACTGATAGCTGGAATGCATTGTAAACGAACATTGCGATGGAATGAAGGATGAGGCAGATTTCCTGATGTTTTTGACTAACGACCTAAACCTTTAACTTCCTTTGGGACATTGTAGTATTTTTAAACGGTTTTCTTTTCTCGTGGTATTCGCGTTCTCTCATCTGGTATTCGCGTTGGCTCATTTACAAACTGTCCGCCCTTACATCGTTTTCAGTTTGGAATATCGTTGCCACCCACAATTGTATATATTAAAAACACCTGCTATAACGATTTCAGCGTGAGAATACAGGGATACAATAATTTGTAGTTAGACAGCGTATAGAACTAATTAAAGGTCGAATTGCTGTCCAGTTTGTGGTTTCTGTAAATAAAGCAGTTGTGATAATTTGCTTACGGAGATGGAATTTTAACCACATGTGGTTGAATTCTTCATTGGAACATGGATCACATTGTGGTGGATGGCGGGACCGCGGCGAGAGAAGAATATTGGCACTAGTTCGAAGCTTCAGGTAGCTTCAGATCTGAGTGATCGGAGAGGTGTGAGCATGGATCCACCTGTGTTTCACTAAGTGCCAAAACAGCTAGTATGGACATACGCAGAGAAGTGCTTCTTTGACCGCATATATTTGCGACATCCACTCTGAATTCCCGAGTCATTATAAAAAAAAAAAAGCACCGACAATGCGAAGTGAAAATTCTGATGTTGATTTAACGAATCAAATTGTTGTAAGTTTTATGCGCTTACAACAAGAGGACACAGTGCACCAACAAAATTCATTTACAACCCGCTCTCCATTAGTTGTTATATAGGGTTTTCTAATAACGACTGGACAACTTTTTTTTTTTTTTAAATAAAAGGCAAACCATTTGAGATATTTTAAAAACTTTATTATTAGCTTAAAGTACAATCAAAACATTTATGAGTGCAACTCGATTTCGTTCATATGGCCACCGCGGCACGTTTGCAGCGGTCGATTCGTAGGACCCAATTTTCAACGACTCGGCCACACATTTCGGCTGAAACGGCCGCTATTTCGCGTTCAATTTTGGCTCTGAGCACGAAAAAGGCGGCCAATTGACTGGCCCATGTCTTGAGATAACACGCTCACCATACTTACTCTTCAATAAATCGATTGTAGCGTGTGCTGTGTGGCTTGTGGCACCATCCTGTTGAAACCACATGTCGTCCAAGTCCATATCTTCCAATTTGGGCCAAAGATAATCGGTGATCATGGCGCGATAACGCTGACCATTCACAGTAACATGACGATCGTTATCGTCGACGAAAAAATATGGCCCAATAACGCCGCCGAACCCATTGAGCCAAAAATGAGCTTCGTCACTGAAGATGATTTTGCGATGAAATTCATCATCTTGGCGCGTCTTCTCCAGAACTTAATCGGAGAACGTTTGCAGACGTTGCACGTTAGTGTACTTTAACATGATGAAAATGTTGAGTTTACTGAATAAATTGACAGTGACAGTTTGATGATTAGTGAAAGAGTGCGTTCACAAGAGAATCGAAGTTTACGAGTAGACTTAGCAACTCTAGTAAGACAAATACAAGTTAAAAAGGAAATGTTAACTCAAAAGTTAAATGTAAATAGAAACGAGACAAGTGATACAAATTAAAAACTATAAACGAAACTATTATAAAAATGATTCCATACATAAAGAACATCCATTTAACATAAAACGACCAAATACTAACAATACTCGAACTAGTGATACAACCAATTACAGCAACATTGCAAATTAGTCACCTTAAAACTGACAATGTGTACTCGTAAACTGTTATTAATGGAGCAAAATTATACAAAATTTAAAGATAGGAACATTAAGTAAATGAGCTATATTAGCGATATTAGCTATATGAGTATCTAGACCAACTTGCTCTAATGTGCGGTTAGATATGCTCTCATTGCTACAAGAGTTGTTGAATGAGTTAATTGACATTGACTGATAGCTCTCCAATACTTTTAGGCCAGCTTTGTGAGCTATGTACTCGATAGTAACGCACATTTGATTTCCCGGTTGACGATATCTTGCGACACTTGAAACTGAAAGTATCAAGTAAATGCATAGTTTGTTTATGTAGTTTATTTTTAAGTCTTATTTTTTTAAGCATAGAATGGTTTATCCACGACATCAATCCCTCTTCTGATTTTCTAACCCCATATCTATAGCTGAAAGTTGTTATATGAATTTGTAAAGTTTTACGTAGTTTATTATTCAAAAGATCAAACCTAATCCCTTTTAAAGTAGGTGAAGACAAAGTTTCTCCGCTTCATATTTCTTAAGCTGGTGAGTTCCAGTCATGGAATGATCTGTAGATTGAGGTTAACACCAACGTACTTATTGAATTATAGAAATTTTCTTAAAAAAAAAACAAAGACATAATCTTGGCAACTATTTGAGTTTATTTATGTGGGAAGTAAGATCGTTCTCAGCTGAGATAAGTCTAAAACTTTTCTCTTAAATTATCTGTTAAAACTCCGCCTTAATGCCTGCATACAAGTAGCACTCAAGCACCCTGTCGTTCCCAAGCCCAGGAAAAGGAGGAGGGCCTCCCAATGGGGACAGGAGGACAAAATCTCGGTAAAAAATCCCTAATCCACGCTCACTCGTGGGAATTAAAATAGATAACTTCACTCCAAAAATAACAGAGAATGATGCCTCTACAATTGCATCATCGGGTTCTAGAACACTCTGTCGATGCCGACATGACATCTGCCAATCGGGCGGATTTATCAAGCATCGTCTCGGAAATGAAAGACCTACAAGAGAACTTGTCTCTACTTAGCGACTCCATTTCAGAAACCAGTACCCCGTGCAACAGTGTTGTCTACAACCGTAGACAAAGTCTCGAATAGCGATATAACGAGCTTTGTCAGACTGGGAGTCGTACCAGTCGACCTCGATCGTAAACCTCTAACAAATGAACAAATAGTTCAGATACAAGAGGGGATTATGGATATCACGATCGAGTTACGTGATGAGGAAAAGAAGCGGCATGACCTTAAATCCGTCAGTGCGGATGCCTCCACTACAGAGTGGATGAAGGACAACATTGCTAAGCTTAAAGATAAATGTGGGTTAGCGGTAATGCTTTTCAAAGAGAAAAATCTTCCAAAATGGCATGTCATCATAGCGTTCTTGCCATAAAGTACCGGGACAGCTAGCGAAAGAATACTGGCAATTATTGATCGCCAAAATAAAGAACTCAACACAAGAATGTGGAGATTTCAACAAAGATCAAATGATAGGAATATCGCCAACCTGGTCTTCTCAATAAATGAAAGCGCTATGAAGTTGCTCGTAATGATGAAGGGCCTGGTCTCGTACGGATTTGGTCAAAGCAAGCTCATTCTTTGAATTGAAAACGCGTATAATATAATATATATAATATATATATATATATATATTATTTTTATATATAATATAAGATAGGTAAGAAAAATTTGAGGATTAAAGTCTGCTATGGTGTTCTGGATGTATATGGTGGTGGTTAGACCCATACTACATACGGCGCACTAGTATTGAAAATTAGCGGCGGTTCAAAGAACGGCTTCCATATCCATTACAGGTGTGCTCCGTACCACGCCTTTCTGCACCTAACATCGCTTGTTTCGCTCCATGGGTGGCATCCAACATTTAATGGGAAGACTAAATTATTAGTGAAAGTTGGCTTGATTTTGTCAACTGAAAGAAAAAAAAAAAAAAAAACTAATGTCTTTCGGGCGAGGCTGGGATTCAAACATTGAACCTCCCATTTTGGGAGCCACTCCACTACAACTTAAGCCACGGTCACCTTAGCGGAGATACTGCCACTCAATCCAATTCTAATGGATGGAATTCCTTTTGGTCGACTTCGATATCCCTTATGATATAATATATCCGAAGAGGGTGTACTGGGAAAAAAATGCAATAGGGTCAAATTAAATTGCAAATTTTTCAATTTCTGTTATCTTCTCAGAAGACCCAGAATTAAGAGTGTCTATAAGACTACCTGTGTCTTTCAATCAGAGATTCTGGCTGTTCTCAGGACGGCTGAGCTAATTAATGCAGATGAGATCGGTATCCGAAAGAGATATCTCTATCTACATCGATAACCAGGCCGCAATCAAGGCAATGGAATCAACCAACATCAACTCTGATACAGTCAGGGGCTGTCGCGCAGTGCTCAAAGCATTATGCAGTCAGACCCGGGTAAGAATGTGCTGGGTGCCAGGATACTGCTGTATTAAAGGAAATGAGGCGGCGTTGCAAGAAAAGGGGGTCTACCGAAAAGTGTGGTTGTCAACATCAAACCAACTCTCTGTATAGTGAGGGTGTTCATATAAATAGAGAACATATCAACGGTCCGATAACGGACATATCAACCCTCTCAACAGGGTGCCGTAGAACGTAGACGATAACAAACCCTACAAAGCACGGAACCCTGATTATGCACGTAAGAAATGGCATGCCTTCTGAACGTGCTGTAGGCAAATCTGCACCGAGCTTTGGGTGTATCGGACACGTTTAGCCAGCGATGTACTTAAGAGAATATCGCTATTGGACCTATCCAAGAGCCATTGGCAAATCATGGTAAGATTTTAGGTTTAAGAACAAAAATCAGAGATAATTTTTGCCAAAGCTCTTTTTAGACCGAGGGTAGCCCTCTTTATTGCGAAAGATATAAAATTGTCTCTCATTCCAGGTTTAGTAACAAGGGTTCTGGTGGCAGTACAAATTATATACAAATTATTATTATGCGCACTGGCGTACTTTCCTGGAGACTCTAAAGAAGTGCATCCCACACCAGTACAGAAACTTGTCCCGTACTGTGAAGACAAGCAAGTACACATTATCATCGGTTGCGACGCCAACGCACACAATACGATTTGGGGCAGCCGTGATACAAGCAAAAGAGGTGAGCCACTATTAAAATTTCTATATAGCAAAAACCTAAGTATACTAAATAAGGGTAACAAACCCACATGTACGAACTCTATAAGACAGAAAGGCCCAAACCTAATTCTCTCGTCTATATTTCTACAAAATATTGTAGAAGACCCTCAACGGAGGTTTCACTTCCAAGAAACCTCAGCAGAACAGTTTATCCGGAAACCTCTTCAGTCCGGATAAGGTTAAATGGGCTATCAATTCATTTAAACCATACAAGACACCTGGTATAGACGGAATTTTTCCAGCTCTGTTACGAAAAGGACTGGGCTTCCTTGTTCAGCTCCAACTTGGGCTACATACCACTCACTTGGTGAGAAGTCAACGTGGTGTTTATCCCCAAACCAGGCAACTAGCTCAAGCATACCTAAATCATATCATATATAAGCTTGACATCGTTTTATCTGAAAGCTTAGAAAATGCCTTGCCTCTTTATCCATGTCATTACGCATAACGGAAAGGAAAATCGACGAAAGGTGCTTCAATGAAGCTGACAGCTGAAATCAAAAGCTCCTCCCGCTGTAAAAAAAAATTAAACTTTGCGCATGGATATGACTTCAAATCAAGTGCTTTGCTCCATAGAAACATCGATCGACCTGTCATTAGGCGATGCTCAAAAGCCTAATGATTGCTACTTCATCAGGGCCAATTTCAATATCAGTATCAGCAGTAAGGGACTTAACAAATTGAGCAACTTAGGCTGCAACACAATTGGTTATGTCGATTACCTAGTCATCATCATTAGAAGCAGCGAAACTAACGAAGTCACTGCATGTATGCAAAACGTCCTGAAGGCAGTCCTAGACTGGTGCACCATATATACCCATATATGGCTGTCATAGTTCCTTTTAATGAAAGAAGAAACAAACAATTAAGGTATAGTTTCACTTAACTACACAACCGTTGATTACACCGACGAGGTCAAATATCTGGGAGTAATCCTAGACAAAGGACTCAACTGGAACTCTTACTTAAACAACCAATGCTATATAGCCCTGCCGTCGCATGTATGGCAACGCATGGAGGATCTCTCCAAATATCATTCATTGGGTCTATACAATGATGGTTAGGCCCATCATAACATATGCTGAAGATCACCAGGGTCCTTACTTGATCAATGACAAGCTCATTTTTGTATGTTGGGGACCTTCCAGAACGTGTTTTACTTTCCACTGGTGAGCGACCATCTCTAAATCGAGGGTTCCATTTCTTTCAATTTTGCGGATTGTTTCCATTTGTTTCCATTTCCACTCAAATTCTTTTGCCATTCTCTCCCAAAATAATATTGGACAACTGTTACTTACACCTGCTCACTCTTCAACGCCGGGGCGGCGACTGAGTGATGCTGTTGTCATGAAAAAATCAAATAAGTCATAACATGGAGTTAAAATACAATGATAAATTTCATAATATCTAAACAAATCTCACGAGCGGAGACTCTCACTCCACTTGCAGAATCAGATTCATTTGTATTAGACCAGAGGTAATCCCCAGGAATTAAAAATGAATCACTTTATAAATCCGGTAATAAAACGAATACTTCTAGATTGCACATTATAAATTTAAAGTTTTATGTCAATAGATATCATTTAAATAAAAACTGAAAGACATATTAATCTTCTACGGCAGCTATATCATTAATCGATTTAATAATCTTACCCTTGCTATTTTTTTTCAATAAAATTTGTGAATTTTGAAACCATATGGATTTATATATGTTATATTGTATATTGTTTCCAGCGAAATTTCCGGGCATCGAGAGCGTCATGGTAAGCTCCTTCGGAATCTCCTTTAGAGCACTTGTGCAAGCTAACTTTGCCTACTGTCTTTTCATGGGAGAAAGAAGGGAAAGGCTCACTTTGGTATACCCTCCGTTAACTTTTGGTCTGTTAGCACTAATGGTAGAATTTATTTTTAGAAAAAATACTACCTCTGTAACTGCGTTTAAAAAAAAGTAAAAATGTTATAAAAGATTTTTAAAAAAAAAGAAATGTATGATCACACCAACGTAAGTTGTCATTGACACATACCGAGAATAGAAAGTTTTTTGGTTTCGACAACGCAAGTATCATTCTTGGATAATAACTTCAAGGACAGCAGACACCATTGTGTTTTGGAAGCATTAAATTCCACTCTGTTGGAGGCTCCCCATTTAGTGATGCTGTTTATATTGCATTTTAATGAGCTTAGCATACGCTTCGGTTGCCGTTTAGCAGAGCCTTCCCTACAAAGAGTTTAAGTGAACTACCGATTCGGAATGCTAAGGCTCATAATAAAGAGTTTTGACAAAACATCAGAAACTGTCAAAAAACCAAACACCAGCACCACTCCGAAAGGCTAGAACACAAAACTTGTTGCATCACCTAACGAGTAGCCTCACTGCTGCCACTTCTCTAGAGCACCTGAGCTCATTGCAGCTACATATATTAAAACACCAGCGGCATTGCAGTATCTGGAGCTTCTGGATTAAGGCCCACAGGAAATCTCCTCCAATAGATCGAGGGTCATAAATGTAGCACGCACTACAAATAGTAGACCAGAGGCCCATTCTTTTGCAGAGGGTTACTTACGTCGCAAACCGGAGTATAGTTATAAAAGATTAACACCGTAAAAACATTGCAGGGTAACCTACACCTCACTAACGGTGCCTCGAATATCTTTAGCAACCGAAGACATAGCTCTTAGTTTTATATATTGCTTAAATACTCTTCAGAACTCAAAAAGGAACAAAGGATATTGAAAGAAATGAAAAAGCCGATGAAAAGTTCAGCTGATATATTCAATGGCTTAGAGCCTTTTGGCCAAATCATGTATTTAGCAATAAATTTAACGATCAAAAGTTGGGAGAATAATGTGGGTTTATGAGAATATACCAGCACTACGCAAACTAAAAGAGCTATGAAACCCTTCGGAAATAAGTCCAAATTATGTCTTAAACACAAAAGTCATATGAGAAGATTAGTGGGCTTCCTAATGGGACACAAACTCAGTATTAACCCATCTAAGACGATGAAACCACAGGGCATATAAGCTTTTGTGAATTAGTGTCTTTATGCCCCATAAGGAGGCATTCACTGATAAATCTAAATATCTCCAAAAGAGTGATCCTAAAGTTTATTAAGAAAATTAAGGTTCTCTTGCATCTTTCAGGAAAATCGAGAATTCCTCCACGGTAACATTTTTTCATAGTTTTTAATTATTGGATCTTACGTCCTTGCATCAATTAAACGTATGAAATAAATAAAATAAATAATAAATCAAATTATAAATCAAATTAAATGGCAATCAGATTTAAACGGACCAGCGGTGATTGGAGTGGAAAAGGTACCCACGAAACGAACAAGCTGTGTACATAATTATCTATTTTTGCATTTTTGGATGAATGGTTAAACTACAACCAAATGATAAACCAACATTATGAGATCTGGTCAATAACTGCTATAAAAGTAAAAAAAAATAAGGTATAAAACACGAACTCGTAAAAAGACATTCGTGATTTTTAAAAGAAAAAAGAAATTCTAATCAATCAAATATAAAGGTTTTTCAATATGTTATGCAATAATTTTAGTAATATTTAATTTAATATTAATATAAATAAAAAATTTAGCATAGTTTAATTCTGAACAACATACATATGTTTTGTATATACAATACATAAGCACGTATATACATATATACGTATATACGCACGTATGTATATATTTTCTTTTAAATCAAGGGTTCAAAGATTTGATTCCTCTAGTTAAAAAAAATATATATATTTTATAATTTAAATAGATATGTAAATTTACCTTTCTTTGTACAATTTTCATCACTGAGTCGACCCATTTCTTCATAGATTTCCCATTTATGTTCTCCAAAAAGTGTAAGAGTGTTTCCAGTAGCACAGGATCTTTCTCAAAGTCATAAAAGTGATGATCAACCCAGTGTCGCAGAACGTTTAGAACTCGAAACTGTACAGGTTGGACATATTCCTTTCGATATCGTTTCCAATCTTCCCTTTGTGAGTTTTTATGTAATTTTTCAGTGTCTGAGTTTCCATCTCTTTCATTTGAGTGGTTTTCTTGGTAAACTATACTCGGATCTGGTATCTTAAATCTTTCTATTAAAAGTTGAAGAAGTTTTAGCGGTGAACAAAAATACCGATAGGTAGTTAAAAATGTCCGAACAAACATTGGATCAGCATATATATGATACGTTAAGCGTTCTATTAATTTACACAATGTAGCTCCCTTTAGCATAGAAATAAAATAAAAATAAAAATGTTAAATAATTTAAAACAAAAATTATTATCTTACCTTTATAAGAGGAACACCAGCGCTTTCACGATCTTCTAAAACAATATTGTCTGCGTTATCAGGTATTGCGAATTTGTATATATTAGAACTGGGTAAACGAAGTGGATGCTTTTTCTCCATATCTAAAAGTATGCTGTCCAAAATCCTATCTAACATTGACTTCGTATTTACCATAATTAAGTCCGCCATCCAATCACTTTTGTGCTGAGAGTTTTTAGCTAAAACAAAAAGGTTTAGAATATATGCAATAAGGGGATTAAAAATATGTACCAATTAAAATGACTGCTGGTTGCACTCTTGGGGATATTTCAAAAGCATGTTTCAAATCATCTGTATCGCTTCGATCAATTATTTCAACCCGTCGCATGAAAAATTTCTCCTTTAATCGAAAATCATAATTTGGAGCTCCCGCTGATACTGCTTGCTTCTTAGCGATCGATTTACAAAGAACCATTAGTCCATCAAACAAGTACACTTTTCTCTCAGTTATTCTTTTACCAGAACCAAGTTTACTTAACGTATCCTCTAATATGCAGCCAGGTTAAATATACAAAAAGATATAAAGAGATAAATTAATTTATAGAAAAATATAACTTTACATAAACTATTAGTAGAGAAAAAAAACAATTGTCGTCTAACAAGAATGAGCTGAGCTTTCTGTTAATGCGTAAACTAACAGATAAAGTTATACACTTTGAAAATAATTAAGTGTGTACTTCGCAAAGCTCATCTTACATCTGGTGAGGCAACAAAATAGCTTGAATCGAATTATTTTCCAAAATTATTGTTCCTAAAGGCTTGTACTTTGCGTTCCAAATAAAGTTACAATTACCAGGATTATCAAGATTTACTTGATGCAGTCATAAATTTGTCTTCAATTTTCAGTTTAAATGCATTTTTATTTAATTAATTTATTAAATCTTACATGCTAGACAAAAAAAATGGCTAAAAATTAGCTTAATCAACTTATTCCAATTTACTGGCCATATTCGGGCACTGTAAGTTAAACCCAACACTTAAACTTTGTCGTTCGACATATGTCCATGAAGGACCGGATTACACATATCGTTAAAAATTGTGTAAGCGCCATCAATATCAATTTAAACGTCTTAAGCTCACTCCTTCTAGTTGGCTGCACATTCAATTTTGCTTACCAGATTTTAAAGATTTAAATTTGTATTCGCAAACAAGTTTTTCAGACATACATCAAACTTATTTTAAGCAACAACATTGGCGGCTGTAACTCAATGATTTACTTCCAAATCAGAAGTTTCGGTGTTCGAATCCCAACCGCGCCACAAATACATTGATTTTCTCAGTTAACAAAAATCAAGTAAGATGAGTAGTTGATTAAAAATCAACAACAGGCCAACTTCCACTAAGAAATTAATCTCTCTATTAAATGTTGAATGCCAACCATGGAGCGAAATTACCACTGAGCTCAAACATCTTTTTCTCTACGAGGGCTGTTTGATGAATACCCGGACTAAAAATTACAACACAGCTTTTTTAGGTTTTGACAATTTATTTTTCAATATAATCCCCTTTCAACTCAATACAATTTTCTCAGCGGTGCTGCAACTTTTTTAATCCATCCGTATAGTGCGACTTTTGTTAGCCTTCAAAATATTCCTTCGCGGCGGAGAAGACTTATTCATTCGACCCGCATTTCTTTCCGGCGAGTAATCTTCTAAGGTTTGGGAGTCAAATCTGGAGAATACGGAGGATTGGGAGCAATTCGACTAATTTGACTGTGGCGACTGCGGAGATGTTTTGTTGTTTTTTTTTTTTCTTCAAATCGGCATTGAATCGGCCCAATAAATCGACGTAGTATGCTCCTGTAATTGTTTATCCCTTCTCAAAATAGTCACCATGGATCACGCCTCGCGCTCCCAAAAAATGGTGGCCATCACCTTCTCCTTCTTTGGAGCACGATCACTGGGTAAAACCCATTGCTTCGATTGTTCTTTGGTCTCTGGTATGTACCAATGAATTCATGTCTCATCAACGGTCGATGCAGGAAATCCTTCTGATTTCGATTAAACAGGGCCAAGCACGTCTTTGAAATGGTCTCACGATTGCGCTTGTTCTCCGGTGTGAGCAAACGCGGCACTTTCTCATGCCAAAAATCTCGTGAAGGATATGGCTAACGCGGTCAATCGAGATGCCTGCTATTTCAACCAACTCGCGAATATCCACTTGGCGGTCCGCCAATACGAGATTATGGATTTTGTCCAGGCTTCCTCTGTGGTAACCGTTTTTGGGCCATCTGGGCGCGGTTAGTCAAAAACTGACGTGCCGCCACGTTACCATTGAGAACCAATGGCAAACGGTTGTACGAGAAGGTGAATGAGTCCCACAGACACCACCGAGAATAGGCTTGATTTCATGGCAGATTTAACCACTCAAAAACAAGCATCGAATCACTGAGCGATACTGCGATACTGGTCGCAAATAACACTAACACCATATTTTGAAATGGGTGTCAAAACAAAACTAACCGTCGGATTGTCACCAAATTTTGAAAGGCGGGCTAAAAGAGGTTATATTAAATGATGGGTACTCATCAAACTGCCCTCGTTAAAGCTTATCCAAGTAAAGCGGTGGTAAATTAAAGTCAAAGAACCATTTTTTTTTTGTGTATCAACGAGCATTTTCCATTTTGTGACACATCAGAGTACACAATAAAATATTTCGGTGATTTATTTTAAGTTAAACAGTGGAGAAAAGCATTTAAACATTTAAATACAAAAAAAAATTTTTTTTGGAAACTTTCGTCAACAATTGAGAGAATCGGCTTCATTGACAGAAGCCATTTAAAAACACACATGTATGTGTGAAATCGGCAATTACTTAGCTGCCAACCCAATATATTGTGTTTCCTGCAGTCTTTATTTTTGGAATCCTGAGTTTCTGACAATTCTCATGTTGGTAACGATTGATACTGGATTTTATTGACTATGAGCCAACATTTTATGAAGAGTAGGTCTGAGCTGTTCTCCGTGATATTTTTGCTTACTTTTGATTGGAAAATTCTTAAATCTATAGGGTATCCCCATATTAAGATAGTATACTTTGAAATCTAAAAAAAAAAACTGGTGTTGATTTGAAAAGTTCTGGCGTTTTATTTTAATAAAAAAAAAAAAATTAAATACAGTTCAAACTAGCCAGGAATGACTGTAACGCCTTTCTGTGTGAAATTTCAATACGAATAAAAACTGAGGCCAATAATACTACTATATCCCAAAGGTAGTAAAAGCTTTTTATAATTTATAATCAATAATAATGACACACCAGCTGTCAGCTCTTTGGACAATGCCAATCTGTTTGCTGCCCACTTTACGGTCAGCTCAACACTTGCAAATTGTGTGTTGTCCCCATATACACTTGACTTCATCAAATCAATCAATCCCATTCTTACACCCGTGAGGAAACAAAAGTACTTAAAGATGTTAATACACAAAAATTCGCTGGTCCAGATGGTATATCTCAACTTCTTCTGAAGAGGTGTTCTTCCACGCTGACAAAACCACTGCATAAACTTTATCATCAATCCTACCCTTTAGAACTCTTTTTGAGCATTAAAAAAGCAAATCTTTTCCTTCTATAGACCCATTGCATTTACCTCCGTTCTTTACATGGTCATGGAAACGCTGATAAACTATCAGCTCATAAAAAATCTCGAAACACGAAAACCTTCTTAATGATCGGCAGTATGGTTTTCGTAGCAACAGGTTAACTGGTGCCATCAAGGCATGTCTCACCGAAAAATCAGTCTACCTATATCTGGCAAAAAGAAAATAGTTGCATGTGATAAGGCGACACATTTGACAGTTTGGCATTAGGCTGTTCTATCGAAAATGAATATCTTCCTCAATGCATAATAAATTACCTTTCGGAACGTTCAATTCAAGTTGTCTGATATCCACAAAATAAACAATAAGCTTTTTTTAATTTTCACCAATAATCTTTTGTCTGTTACTTTCAATTCAATATATTCCTTCGTTCATGACAGCAATCTCTGCTTTTCATTTTTGTTCCAGGTTTCACGTCCTTCAGCTTTAAAACGGGAACATGTGCGAATGAGCGTATGTTAAGATTATTAAATTCTGATATTAACAGCAAAACTAATTGCGAAATCACTAACAGGATAGAATTTAATGTTACCATAATACAATGCTGTCGTAAAAGCGAAATTTAAACAATTGGCCATTATCCATGAAAGGGACTTTTATCAAGTGATGTAACAAATACTTTTCCTTCTTTGATTTGATCCCAGTATATAAGACACTTGTTCATCCATAAATTGTAGAACCACGCCAATATCTGGTCAGATACACTCAAGACCTGTCGCACTTACTAAATAAGATTCAAAAGCGTGCGATAAAACTCATATATCATGGTGATATTGCACATTCAATTGACACCCTTGAATTTCAACGTAATAATTCTTGCTTTACCTTATTCTATTTCTATTTTATCCAACGAAACTATTCAAATCTTGGTGCGTAACACTCATCTACCCAAGAATGCTCATCAGGATACCCTCAATCCCAATTTTGGATGTATTCTGAAATATCGTGATTCTTTCCTAACCCGTACAATTCCCTTATGGAATGGCCTGTCAAACCCGTTATTTCCTAATCATTATATAATGCAAACATTTAAGAGCAGCATACATCAGTATCTCTCTTTTTTCCTCCCTAACTTTCCTACACTCGAGCTGTGTGAATGCATTTTATGGGTACTAAAAACCTCCTAAGCGCGCACTAATTATTGTATAGGGTGATTAAAATAAAACACATAAATTTGAAAGTGAACTTAAAATTTTTATTATCGGTTAAAAGAACAATTCATGGCAATTACTTTTTAAAAATCATATCATGTAAATGTTGGCCACGACTGCGTCTGAGGTGGTCCATTCGAAATGTCCAATTTTGGGCGAATCGTTCGAGCATAGCGACTGGTATCTCGTGAAAAACACGAGTCGTGTTGGTTTTCAATGCGTCAATCGTAGCTGGCTTATTCCTGAAGACCTGAGACTTTACATATACCCAGAGAAAATAGTCCAAAGGTGTGAAATCGCACGATTTAGGCGGCCAATTTACCGTAGCAAAACGTGAAATTAAGTGCACACCAAAATAATTTCTCAACAAGTCCAATGTTTTACGCGCTGTGGTTATTAGCGCTGTCTTGTTGAAACCAAAGCTCACCGAGATCACGTGCTTGAATTTCAAGAAGCACATAGTTCGTTAACATGGCGCGACAACGGTTACCATTGACGGTAACATTATGATTTGCCTCATTTTTGAAGAAATATGGACCATTGATTCCACTAGCATACCGTTGTTTTTAATGGATGTAATGGTAGCTCTTGGTACTCTTCGGATTACTCATCAACCCAAATAGGGCAATTTTGTTTATTACCGCATCCATTGAGCCAGAAATGGACTTCATCACTATAAAATACATTTACTGAAAATATGACGCAAATTCAAGTCGCCTGGCTTCAATTCTTGCACAATTTGAATTTTGTACGCTTTTAGGCCGAGATCCTCACGTAAAATACGCCAAGTTGTCGAATCGGCCAAGCCAAACTACTGAGAACGACGACTAATCGATTCGTCACGGTCTTCGCGTACACAGTAAACGTCATCAAGTATTATAAGTAATTTCACGATAACGGTGCACAACCGCTACAGTTGGCATTTTAAGCTCTTCCTAGTTTACCCTACTCTTCTACTCTCCTGATGTTTTCCAAGTTTGATATTAAATCACGTTGGAAGAAAAGCATAGACGTCAATGGATCATATTACGATTAAATAAAATTTATAAACAAATTAATTTGGTTTTTCAATATTTAGTCTAAAATTGGTCATTTAGTGTGGCATAACCTAATAGGAAGTATTATGTAGACCTTTTTCAGAAACATTACTGGAAAATAAACGTTATACTGGCGCCATAGTGAAGCTTTAATTATACGAGTATGTGATAATAAAACTTTAAAAAATAAGAAAGATATTGCTAATAAACTAAATACGTTTTTTGTTAAAAGTGTTGAAGAATTAAATGATAAGTTCCGTTTGAGCATCATATGAATTTAGTAAATGTAAATTTAAGTTAATTAACATACATTAATTAAAAAAATACAATAAAAAATATGAACTGTAGAAGACTTCAACGGTTTGTCAACTAAAATGTTATTGTCTGCTTTGGACATTATGGGACCTTGTGTTTTGAACCTCATCAGTGATGAATCTGGTTGTTACACAATGGAAAACCGAAGTTTACCTAAAGAAGGTTATTGTTGCAGTGTTTTTAGACTTGCAAAGGGTAATCGAGACCATAGATAAGAACATACTTGTTCAGAAACTGAATAGATATGGCATGGAACAAATTGAGCTCGAATAGTTCAGAAATTACTTGACGGACAGATCTCAACGAACCAAAGTCGGATATGATTTATCTGAAACTATGGCGTTCAGAAAGGATGTACCCCAGGGAGCAATTCTGGGAGCACTTCTGTTCATAATTTATACCAACGATTTGGAAACCGACATTATTTCATGTGAAAACTGTTTGCGGATAATACTCTTGTATATGTTGCTGGAAATACTGCAGAGGAGTACATCAATCGACTGAATGCTGAATAAAAACCTAGAATTCTATTTCAAAATTAATAAATTGAAACTTATTATAGGTAAAACAAGAACAACGATAACAAAGCGTGAAAAGGTTTTGGTAACATGAGTGATGATATGTATAACTGTTTCTTTACAGTTACTTAAAATAATAATGGGAAGCAAAACTGTCTCACATCATTTTCTCGTGTTATTGATGCATTTATGAAAGCTACCTTAGTGTGTTAAGTGCACCAATAATTCAATTTAGTTATCTTGCTCGTTCGGTTGGCAATCGGAATAATCCAAAAAAATCCGCATAGACAAATACAACAGTGCATAGAAGATAATAAAAGTATAAAAGTTTTGAGAAAAACTACAGTTAATTGTAAAAATTAAGTGGTAAAACTCAAGAACGAAAACGATGAAATTGTTACAAGCAAAAACGAAATACTAAGTTTAACAGAAACATTTTATAGTAAACACTATGCAAGTCAAACATCATAAGCAATCAACACAATTAACCAGACACCAACTTGTAAATTCTGGATAGAAGGAAATGGCGGAAGAATTACAGACGAAGAAAATGGAATGAAAGAAAAAAGAAATGGAAAACAACAAGGCTCCAGGTGAAGACCAGATCAGTAATAGATACGATGAAAAGAGGTGGAGAAAAATTAATGCAAGAAATTACCTTTTACGCTTTGCCATTGCTCACCGTCAATTCACTGATACCAAAGTAGAACTCGTGTTGGAGGCAAAAAGTTCCAACCATGGTATAGGTCGAGGCCGACATAAAACTTTTACTGATCTTAGGGTCATAGTAACCAGTATTTTGCAACTCTACCATATGTTGGGTCAAGATCCTTCCCGCGACTTTGGGTTTAGACCGCAGCCTCCATAACGCATCCATAACAAGTCAGGCCCGGACCGAAATCCGTGGGGTTTCTGACTCCCAAGGTAAGTTTTAAGTCCTTTTAGGGACAACCGGCGGTCCTGCCACCAACAAGACCTCAAACCGACAACTTGTAATTAGCAAGCAATAATATCAGTTACCGAGAAGCCAGTCAAATACAACCAGTCAATAGTAATAACCTTTGTCGATTTTCAAAAAGCATTTGATACAGTTGAAATATATAGTTTTATCGAAACGCTTAAGCAGAGCAGAATAAACGGTAGGTACCTGCAACTTTTGCAACACATATACGATAACGCTGGAGCATGCGTATACGATAACTGCAAAAGCAAGGTTGGACGAACTGGATGCAGTTTCAAAAACAGTGGGGCTAAGCATAAACTTTCAGAAGACAAAAATTATGAATTACTTAGTAGCACTAAGGAACCTTAAGATAGCGGATGAAAGAGATCGAACAGGTATTCAAATACAAATATCTGGGACGCGAAGTTAGCATATCAATAGATAACCAAACCTATGAAATCCAACGAAGTATTGGACTAGGCTGGGTCGCCTTCGACAAGCTGAGAAATGTCCTGAAAAGCGAACTTCCTGTGCGCCTCAAGAGAAAAGTATTCGACCAATGTATATTGCCGTTATAACCGTCGAAGCTGAGAAATTAACTCTAGCAAAATGGTCTATTAACAAACTCGAAATAATGCAAAGAGCAATGGAAAGACAATGGAAAGAGCATGGGCAATATTGATGATAACACTAAGGGACCGCATTACAAATGAAGAAATCTAATGAAGAACTGGAGTCATTGATATAACCAGGCATTTTGCAAAGGCGAAGTGGAGGTGAGCACGTGAGGAGGACAGCAGACAACAGGTGGATAAAAAGACGTATGAAATGGAGATCAAAAGAAGACGTCAGAAATAGAGGAAAACCACCAACACGATGGACTGGCGATATCACTTAGGATAAAAGAACGTGGAAAAATTTAGAAGATGCCTATGTCCGACTTTGGATCAGATGGGCTATATGATGTATAAATGTAATTACAGTAAAAAATAAAAATAATGATAATCTCATATGTAAAAATAAATTATATTTAATTATTCATTTAATTTTTAATTCTATCTAGTTTTGAATTAAATTTTAATAAATAACTGAAGCTAAATAAAAATCGAAAAAAAATTCCTTAGTTAAATCAATAAAAAGTGAGGAGTGAAGAGACTTCCATTAACGTTTTAATAAATTTCACTGTAGAATTTCAAAAGGGCATCTTTTGTGAATTTACTATCACGAAAGACAATTGACAGACGCTAAATAACTTCTGTTTGTTAAAAAAAAAACCCAAAAATCGAGTTTTCATCACTATCAAAAATTTCAAAACAAACTGGTAAAGGGATATTACTCTATAGTTCTTCAGATCATACTCGTAAGGGTTTGAATTTTTGAAGAGCGGAATAACTGCAATTTTAAGTGAAGAAAATATTCCACCGTAAATGCTTTTATTAAAAATTTAAGCAAGTACATCAAAAATATAAAGCGATGTGTTTTTAAAGACAACATTCAAACATCTATCATCTGTTCATCTATATCTACAGATGATATCGGATCAAAGACAAAACTATTGTTTAAAGAAACCTCATTTATAATATCCTCCTCAGAAATATAGACTATGGCTTCACCGAAGAATTCTGCAGATAGATTATTGTCTACAAAACAAAGAAGTCATTAAAACTATTAGCTGAAATACTAATATTACCAACTTTAATTGTTATCTGCTTTATGACAGGTAGATTACGACAAAAGATTTTTTTCATTATATTCCATTCTCCTTTAATATTACCTTTATTGTTTTCTAACTAAGTTAGATAGTATTTCTTTACAAATTTGTATTTCCTTACACAACTTGTTGAGTGAAGATTTAAGTGCTGTATTATATTAATGTTTTTTTAAATTTTTCTTCGTTGAGTCTTTTTAACCAACGACGCAAAAAGAGGGGTGTTATAAGTTTAACGTGTGGATCTGTGTATCTGTGTGTACGTCCGTGGCATCGTAGCTCCCAAACGGCTGAACCGATTTCGATGATTTTTTTTCGTTTAAAAGGTGACTTGATCGAGAGGCCCATTTTAATGCTGTGGAATGATTCGAATTAACACCTGAAAATAACTGTCACTAAAACTCACGAGAATATGTATATCAAACTGGAAACAAAAGCAGCAGCGGGTAAAAAGAGTGCAAAAGGATAAAAATAAAGCGTCGCCATAAAAGTTTAGTCGAGCACCAATAATAACCTGAATCAAAAACTAAAAACAACAACCGAATCCTATATATGTTTACAAAGGCTCCTACAAATGATAAAAGGATATAGGTATGACCATTAAATCATAAAATCATAATTGTCGGCTAGACAATCAAGTACCACAGTATAACTTACAGTAAACAAATTTCATTTTTTAATCCCCGATGCAAAGAGTATCTGTGGATCTGTCTGTTCATAAATGCCTGATCCGATTTCGATGATTTTTTTTTTTGTTTGAAAAGTGACTTGATCGAGTTTTTGTTCTTTGAATTATTGCAACAATTTGTGAATATGATTTTCCATCTTTATGACAGTTTATGATAATTTTTCTTTCTTCTATTTTTAATTCTTTTCTCCCCATTTTAAAAAAATACTATCTGCTCACTTTATTGTTACACCAACTTCGAATTTTGTCGAACTAAATAAATTTATTTTTACTTTGCATCGAAGATCGTCATATTCTGACAGACAATCCTTATCGCTTAAAATTTACCGTTATTTTTGTAAAACAACATGCATAAACCAAGAGTGTCAACACTTGTCTGTATTATTTTTGGATGCAACGGAATATTTTTAATTTTTTTAATGAATTGTTTGGTTTTTTATTTTTGGATTTCAAAATGTACAAATAAACATATATTATGAGCTAAGAAACAACTTATTTGAAGGCGTTTAATAACATAATATCCTGCGATGTAGAGAAAATGGGTTAGGGTATCAAGACTTTTGTTGCATACTGTAGCTTTAATTCAAACTATATATATATATACAATTAAGTGTCTATCGCAGCTATATATAAAGTATAAAAAGCATACAACAAAAAAATTAAAATAACTTTTAAAAAGTAAAAATAATATGTATTGATTCTTTACGTTTAATATAAAAGTAATATTTTATTCCAAGCATGGTGCGTCGGGGGACCTTACTTGGCGGTAACTTTTAAAAAGTAAAAATAATATGTATTGATTCTTTACGTTTAATATAAGAAGTAATATTTTATTTCAAGCATGGTGCGTCGGGGGACCGCTAAGTAAATATAATAAAAATAAAATGATAAAATATGAAATTTAAACAATAATTAACTACCTGGGAACGTACATAAATATGAAAACTACATTATCAAACCGTTGAGTCTAAGAATAAATTAATTTACTCCGAAAAATTCACAAAATAAACACAACCGTAAGCTAGTTTACTATCATAAAGCCACTGCAAGGTGTAGACTTCGTGAGATACGTTAATTCATGAAACTAACTTCGCGCTTAGTATGTAAAGATATAGTATATAAAATAAATAGATAATTCTATTCTTTAACAATGTTAGGGTAATTATAGACAGATTTGTTATCATATTTTGTACAATATTACATTTACAGCATTATATAGACTCAACCATTTAATATTGTTTTCTATACTACACCTTGCCTGACTCGAACTGCAACTTTTTAAAATGCTATATTTTTTTTATTTTTTAATAAATTTTATTGTACCAAAGCAAAAAATGTTGGAAATTTTTTGCATACGATACAATTTTCAAATAGTATCAGTAGTTTTCAATATGTCCACCTTTGACGCGAATAATAGCCTTGAGACGGCCGAAGAAAGCATCGCACGCTACACGCAAGTGCCTCTGCAGTATTTTGGCCCATTCCCGGCGATGTGCTTGTTTGAGGTGGTCCAAACTTTGGTAATTTTAAGTGCCAACCTTCGCCTTCAAAATACCCCAGACAGAGAAATCCAACGGATTTGCATCCGGAGAGTTTGCAATCCATTGTGTCAAAGAAATTAAGAGTGGAGCATTGTTTTTTAACCAATCTTTTTGAGACTGCTTTTGCGAAGGCTTCAATATATATATTGACGCCACGGTCCAAAAATACGAGCGGAGAGCGACCATCGGCGGTTATGGCGGCCCAAACCATCACCATCGGTGCTGCCTGCTTTCTGGTAGACGTCCGAAGGTGTAAATTCTCTGCAATTCCAGAAGAAGCAACAGCTAACACAATCCATCCAAAAAATACAATCCAACAACAATATTATTGATTGTATCATAGGCAATTCTTTGCTCAATTTTTCCAGCGTAATAATATGATAGCAAACAATGTCCTTACCATATTTGATTTGGATTGGCTGAAATTGCTGCTTCGGCAAGTATATTATCTCAATGCTTACCATTGCTGATATGATACTATCGATTTCTTCTGGTCTGATTTTATTTACCAGCGAAAGCAAAATATGAGTATGTAGGCGGCCATTCAACAGTTCACATCCAACAACGTACTTCTCCAAATACTTAAACTTTGACGATAAAATCTATCAAAGATTTAAATTTTTGCTTAAGCACGCGTGCTGTTATATCGTGATGATCGAATTACGAATTACCATTCTACCTACATCAGCTGCATTGCCATCATTCTTATCGCATCGCGTAAATGAATATATGGTATATGGCTTGATTGTAACTGATGAAATTCAATCGTTCCGTTTCGATTTTTGCATACATATCAACCGCACATTGATGAAACAATTGTCGACAATGCAAAATATGATTATAGGTATTAATTTTCACGAATCATCAAACGATTCGCATAGTAATTCATTGCGATGATTTTTTTGTTGTTACCGCACCTTTAATGCAAACAACATTCCAATAAACTTTTATATTAAAAAACTAAACCTCACTTACCAGTCACCAGTAGTTGGATTGATCAATTGTAACGAAAAATCATAACTATCTTCTCCTTGCCAAAAAACCAATGGATACTGCAATGCATTATAACTCCGATTTGTTTTAGAAACACGTTGAAGATTGGAATTTCTGCGCTGCAATGCAATATCACGAAGTTCTTCTCCAACAATTACGATTGCCACATCATCAATCGTTGGTGCATTCAATCTTCTTGCATGCTCTCCAGGTGGTGCTTTATCCGCTCGAATAATAATTTGATAATCGTCAGATGGCATTCGATCAAGCGCTGTTTCAAACAATCTCACCAATTCGTTTTTCTGATGCAATAAAGTTTGCAATTGTTGTACAATAGCGCAACGTTGATCGATTTCAGTATTTGCATTGCCGACGAAATAGATTTGCAAGAATTTATAACCGGCATCAGCGAATGTCAACAATGAGCCTACTCTGTGGTAAATCTGACCTTGAATCTGTGGTATGAAAAATTCAAAATTAAACATTGTATTCATATCATGAAATTCACGTGCATCAATTGCTTCGTGCATACAATGTGTAGAAATTACCTTAAACGTTGGCATGAAATTATCGCGAATTATGTTCGTCGCACCTAACGAAGTCATTTGAAAGCATGAGTTGTAAGCTTGAATATTTTGGAGAAAATGCTTTGATTCTGGTGTTTTTCCCAAAACCAATGAATGCAATGGCTCTGATCAATCGCACTAATTTCACTTTGCCACTTAAGCAACACATCATAGGAGTTTCACTATTCTCCGTGAATAGTCGGCACACCAAAATAAATTCAATTCAAAGATTTTCAAAAATCGGCCTTATAAAAATTTATATAATAAAATAGATTAAAACAAATCTCTTTCTTATCACATGTAAACGAAAGGAGAAAAAAAAAAAAAAAAAAAAAAAAACAATTACCTAGAAATTGACCTTGACACAATGGAAGTAAGGCGCCAAATATTCTTTTGAATACACTATAGAATTGTCTTATTTCTTTAAGAAAAATAACGTTTTTTAATATTTTCGAATTTACTGTCAATTTTTAATTTATATCAAAATAATTTGCAGTAACTTTCACTTGAAGTATTTTTCAGTAAAATTCACTTGAAATAATTTGCGGTGAAATTCACTTGTTCGAAACAATGACAATATGCTTACGAGATCAAAAATACTTGCCGGTTAAGCACCGACAATTAATGGCCAAACAATACACACAATAGGGTGTATATTTTTTTTTTCTAGTTTTTTCTTCATTGCTCATGCAACATAGATGTTTACCGAACTTTTTCCATTATATGGACATAATGTTTTTGTGTATTTTGCTTCGTTCATCCGCTTTTATATAAAAATACATGGTAGCCATCGTCATCACACGGACAGTGAAGTAAAGAGAAATCTATAAACGTTTGTGTATTGTATATTGTCCAGTCTACTGAGCCGATCTATTAAAGAATATATAGAATATATTTACTTGTAAATTGCCTTCATTCTACCAAATTCTGGAAAATTATAGAGATGTAAAAGTGTTCGTAATTCACTTACAGTGTATCTGTACCAAGTTAAGGGTATTCAAAAGTATTAGTTGAGTTTGATATCTAGGTTAGTTAATCTATGCGCATGAGGAATGAAGAAACAAGTAGAGAAACGAACAAATTTCGACTTGATTAATTTGAATATAGCCAGAATTGGCCGAAAATAGGTCACAAACGGCTCCAAAAATTTTTATACATAAAATTCAAATTAAAAAATCAAAAAACTTTGAAAAAAACGTTATCTTGAGTTCGGCCAAAAACGACTGAATTAAAAAATGAGCCAACAATTTTTTTAAACATAAAATTCGAATTTGCCGACCCCATAAACATAGAAAATGATGTATGGCCAAGTCGGCTGAATTTGCCAAAAAATTTCTAAAAATGGTCCAAAAAAGTTTTAAACATTTAATTCGAATTTACCATACCCATTATTATAGAAAATGATGTTTGACCGAAGTCGGCTGAATCGTTCAAAAAACGGCCAAAAATTTCAAAATTGGGCCTTCTCAGACGTAGTCGTTACCAACATTAACATGATATCATTTTCAAAAGGTAAATGCCATAAATTGTTCTTTTAACGGATGTTAAAAATTTTAATTTCACTTTCAAATTTATGTGTTTTATTTTACATTATAAATCAAACCTCACGATAAATCATCCTATATAAACATATTGATGAAATTTTCTGCAACCAAGAAGAATTGCAAATAACTCCTTTTCAATTTATTGTTGCAGACGCGTATAAAATTGGTGATAATTCATGAGAAATTACAGCCCTATCAATGGATAAAGTAATTGGTTTATCCTGGTCATATGTCAAATAAAATAGGAGCTTTATAAATAGCTGACTTCAAATTGTTAAATTCTTTTTCATGTTCTGTAGTCCATTGCCAAGTAATTTCCTTTTTTAGAAGCTTATAAAGATTTTCCCTTTCGATCGATAAATTGTTGACGAATGATCCCAGATAGTTGACCATGCCTAAAAACCACTGCAGATACTTAACATTTTGAAGTGGGGGCACACCACTTATTATTACTTTTACTTACCTTATTTTTACTTTCGTCCGGATAAACGCCAATCAATTTTATTTCGGTTTTTAAAAATTTAGATTTATCAGGTTTGACTGATTTCCCTCTTTTCAAAACAACTTCAAGAGTCTTATTGTGTTATTTTTTTAACGTTATAAATCGTCTACGTAGATAATCACATTAGGTGTGTCGCTAAAATATTTAACCATTTCATGATAAAATATCCTTGACTTGATACTAAAAAGTAACCTCGAAAAACAATATCTTCCAAAGGCACTATTAAACGTCGTTAACAAAGACGATTCAATTAAGCAGACAGACCTTAAACCCGTATTTGCATCTAATGTAGAGAAATACAGTTCGCATTCGTTAACTGTGGGAAATTGATAATGTGATCTTAAAATGGTTTTGTTAAGTTTTCGTGAGTCAAGACATAGATGTAAATTACCATTTGTTTTCTGTACAAATATAATTGAACTCACACACTCAACTTTTTTTTATCGCTCCCAAATCTTCCATTTTTTTTAACTTTTCCTGAAGTTTGTTTCTTAAACTAGAAGGTATAATCTAGTATCTAACGTGGCTTTAAAATAAATTTAATTTTTCAAATATCCAAGACCACTGAAAATATTTTTATAATTAAATAAAAAATTCAAATTGCTGTCACTGATATCAAAGTGAATAACTTTTGTTTTGGGTTTATCAGATCTAATAACAAGAAGAAAGGGGATTTGTTGTATTTTGAGCCACGAAGGTTATTTTTGTTGTACTGAGAATCACCTGATTTTAATGTTCCAATCACAGCGCTGCCGTATTGACCTTGAATTGAGCTTGTTACTTTGTTATTTCGAATGCTCTTGAAATTATTATTCTTTCTCTAACTTTATGTCTCCTTCATTTAATAGTTTTTCCTTGATGTGAATATAACTATTGTGCAATCCGCAAATAAAACCAAATCTTGTCGAAAGGCACCAAATTTGCATAAGCTGAGATTTTTCAAAGCAGTTGCCTTCTCATCAATTGACTCATTCGATGCCTAAAAATTTCGACTAAATCTTTATATTGTATAGTATTTAGTTGACATTAAAATATGTGCAAACAGTCAGGTCCCAATAAGTGCGATAGTAAACCTACTTTATGAGAATCATTTTTCGATTCGATTTGCTGTCGTCAAACTTTAATGGGTCTTTAGCATCTGTTTGTTTTGAGATTCTGTTTTTTTTTTTTTTTTGTTCGTTTTTTGTCAATGGCTCGACCTCGGTATTTATTTTATTTGTTATTTTTACTTTATACTTTTAATCTAAAGAACTTTTTTTTAAACTATTTTCACCTAAAATCATGTTCTGTATGGTGTAAAGGTTATGAGAATAGTATAAGTACAGAAGAGTATAATAATAGCGTAAGTACAGTAGAATACAGTAGTATAAGTTCAGTAGATTATAACGTAAGTAATAGCGTAAGTACAGTAGAATACAGTAATATAAGTTTAGTAGATTATAACGCATTATAAGAATTATACAGTGTGTGCCCTAATTCTTGGGTATAATCTAAGAAAAAAAAATGGTTCTACAGTAAGGGTCTCAATATTGACATCATTTATCGAGGATTTAAGAAAAGCCTTATTTTGGTGTAGCCTGACCCATGTTAGCGGAAATTGCTCTGTTAATACTACTAGGACTTTATTTTAGAAGAATAAATACTGCATTTTAATAAAGTTGATATTTTGTTTGAGTCTTCAGATATAAGCTTGTTAAAACATAAAACAAATATAAAAATTATCAAAATTTTGCAAAAAAAAACCCATGTATTTTATGTTACTTGAAAAAACTTAAAATTTCAAAAAAATTGTTTTTTTTTTGCTTTAAGCTTCAAATGTTATGAATAAAAATAAGTTTTGTAGTTTTAGATAATTTTTATTTTATATATTTATTGAAACAGTTATAATAGGTGTTTAAAGTGTCTTCCTTGGTTTTGTATATTTGCTAGAGCCCGTTTTCGGATTTCACTGCGAATGTTTATTAATGCTAATTGATGCCTCATTGATGACGCAAAAATCATTTCCCAAACTATCCTCGACGAGTAATTAATAATTCATTTTTTTTCGCGCATCCGCGGTATGTACTAGACTGATGAATTAAGGTTACATTTACTTTTGTCAGTAAAGAACAGCTTTCAAATCATTTTCGGTCGAATTTTGATAAGTTCTGGCGAATTCCAATCTTGCGGCTTTCATTTCTGACGGTTTTTTTCTTGGCCTCTTCGCTAGCAATTCGAATATTCAGCGTTCTGCAGACTGAATAATTGCTATTTTTTTTTTTTTTTTCAAAAAGCTCCGAATTCATTTGCTTTGCCGATTTCCTTCGATTAGCACACCATATTCGTTTTAAAATTCGGTTGTCTTTTAGCTAAACCTGTACCAGTTCCATACATGCCAATGTTTTAGATGCCTTGAAACTCAGTAAAATACTTTTATTCAACACTTTTATTCATAAAGTTGTTTATAATACTTCACTAAAAATGGAACTGAACTAAACTAAACTTCAAATAATGAAAACAAACACAAAAAGGTGACAGTTTTTAAACCTTACATATTTTTGCAGGGGCATTTATGCAAGGTCCACTATTTTTGTGAAATCAAAGGGTTTTAATTTTTTTAATTTCACTACGATATATAAAATTATATTATACATCATGGTGATCTTTATAGCAAAACTGTTAATTTATAAGCAAGTTATATTTGAAAAAATAAAAAATAAATTTTACTTGTCTTCAACTCGGTAAAATAGGTTTAAAAATGAAAAAAAAAAAAAAAAATTGACAGCTTTATATATATAAAACACAAAGTAATTTTATGATTAATTTGAAATAATAACCAATATAAAAAATTAAAAAAATTACGAAGATGTGGGTCATCAATAGGACCCTTTTTGAAATTGATGATGGTGTATTTATTTTCCTTATCAGACATGGTGTGGAAAACAAATAGTTTTTTTTTTTTTTTTTTTTTTTTTTTTTTTTTTTTTTTTTTTTTTTAGAAAGGTAATAGCTAAGATTTAGCATAGAAAAGCATTCTTCAATTTTTTTTTGTATTATTATTATTATAACTTATTAACATATGATTAAAATACATAAGTTAATACGTAGTAACGAGCACTGCTTCTCTAGAGCAGAGAGCTTCGGCTCTATAGTACTTAGTTATAAACTAAAATAATATGGGTTAGTAAATATACCTAAATATGCAGATTCAATTTATTTTCAAAGTTATTAATTTTGACAATATTCTCGTGGTGGTAGAAATGACAGTTAACGAGTATAAAATTATTAAGGAGATCTTGAGATATCTTGCCTACCAGTATATTTTATTAATTTAGATATTTAATTGCTGCGCCAAAAAAATTTTTTTTTTTATACCTATGATATTTTTAAGAGTGCCAAGGAAGTGTAGAGGATACAGAAAAGTAACTGTAAAAAGGCGAGTCCGTGCTTTGTCCATTGGACAAAAAAAAATAATACTTAATAATAATAATGAAATCAATAATACTGGAAAATATAACAAACCTCTTATAAATTCATTACAACTTTGCCCAACATCTTTATCCCAATGTTCGACAGAGTTTTGTAAATCTCTAGTTTTTTCTATAGCTAAATGTCGACGAGCACGGTTGTGAACTGGAGCTGCGGATTCCCTAAAATAAAGAAAAGTATAGTTAATAATAATAATAAAAAACTTATATTACTTTGGCAAATTTGCGACTGCATTTTCGAGATCACAACGCAAAGGTCTTAATAGGCCCTGGACTTGTTCAAAGCTTTCTCTATCCTCTTGGGATGGGCTGAGCTGCATTAATGATTTTATGTAGTCCATGTACAAAAACGCATGCCAAATAGGGATAAGTAGCAACTTTGGTAAATAGTATTTAACAGCTTCACGAAATCCATGTCCAGCAGACATCAAAGACGTAGCCTTAATATGCAACTTCCATATCAAAAATGTTTTAATTAGATCAAAATAACTTACGTCCGGTTTTGACAATAAAAGCGAAAGTGCATCCCTAGCTTCTTTTGAGGTTACTTCTTGGGCATACTTTGTATATACATCGAACTCTTCAGCTTCCGCCAACTCTTCGAAACAACTCCCCACACAGGGAAGGTTCTGCTCTTGAGACATTTCGATTACATCTTCCAAAGAACTTAACAAAGTCACAGTTACTTCATATATGTCTGTTATATTGGAAAAAATTTTTTCTATTTCTTTAGTATCCACAACAACTTTAATCAACTCTTCGCGAAACACGCGAATAATCATATGCAAATCACGCTGATACTGTTTTTCATCATGTATAAGTTCTTTTACTACCTCTTCATAAGTTAGGCTAGCTCGTGGAGCTGGTGGTAAAGGATTAGGAATGATCTTTTTATTGATATCAGGTTGAAACATATCCATCAAAACCTGGTATTTAAATTTCATTATTAATCAATTTGTTTATTTGTAAAATACTTTTATGTATTAACATATTTTATTTACCTTATCTGCACACATGACCACTTCAATATCTTCAAGAGATATCTCAACGTGTTCGATTTTTTGGACATAATTTCCGGCTAATTTTAAAATATCGGCAGAAATATATTCCAACACCGCAACCAGAAATAGGGTTACCGAGTTATCTAGCTTATATTGCAAAATATCCTAAAAAAGTGAAAAGTATAGCATTAATTAATTAAACCCTCAGAACAATAACAATATGAAAGTTAAGTAGTACAACCGTGAACAGATAATGAAATTTAAAAGGCAATCTCATACCAGTACATATAGTTTTACTCAAAAATATGTCTATGCTCTTGCCATTTAAACAGAAGCATCCAAGAAGTAACTCAAATTTGAATAGAACGAAAGTTATTTAAAAATCACAAGTTTTAAAACGAAGCTAATTTAAAGGTTTTGATACAAAGGAAAAGGACAATAGCAGAAGTAATAAGGATCACAATTACCCCAGTACCAATTCAGGCCGCCATTTCTTGTAAAGATATTAAAATGAAATAAATTGTGTATAATCTTACAGTTTTAAAATTATTTAATATATTGATTGTTTTAACTTGTTTTTATTCATTTTGCTGGAAAAAAAAACAAAAAAAAAAAAAGGCAGTATTTCAATGGCCAAAATAAAACTGGGACAATGTTTTTCAATGGCGCTATGGAAGTGCCGCTACTTTGTTTTTATTGTCAGAGGTAACATATCGGTTCTTTAATTGTGAGAACTTATTAGCAGTCGCATTTTAACATCTCCAAGTCTCACTTCGCAAAAAAATGAGAAAAAAAAAAAAAAAAAAAAAAAAAAAAAAAAAAAAAAAAAAACAAGCATCGCGTGACTTAAAAGAATTAATCATTGATTGTTACAAGAAAAAATACACCATTCGTCAAATCTCAGCAATTTAAAAAAAACCAAAGTCAACTGTGTTCAATATTATAAAATTTTTCAAGAAGAATAGGTGTGGAAGGCCTTCAACACTTTCAACGGAGCAAACCAAACGAAGAATTTTAAGGATCATAAAAGCAAACCCGAAGGAATCAGCCGTCGAGATCGCTAAAAGTTTAAAAGAAGAAAAAATTGTAGATATTCATCCGCAAACTGTACAGAATTTTCTCCATAAAGAGGGTTACAAAGCGCATAAAATACGAAAGAAACCTAAATTATCGGAATGAAACATAAAGAAGAGACTTGATTATGCCAAAGAATATGTTTCTGAAACTGAGGAGTTCTGGAAACAGGTTATATTTTGTGACGAATCAAAATTTAATGTTTTTGGATCCGATGGTCGTCGATTTGTGCGGAGAGAAGGAATGGCTTTAGACCCAAGAAATGTCACTCAAACAGTAAAGCACGGTGGTGGAAGTGTGATGGTTTTTGGTGCAATGGCAGCAAGTGGAGTTGTCTCATTACACATTATTGAAGAGAATTTAACGAAAATGGGGTATTTAGAAATATTGAAGCGTTACATCCCTGCAACTAGAGAAAAATTGGGCCTAACACAAGGTGTAATGCTAGTGCATGATAACGATCCCAAACACACAGCAGGTGTTATAAAAGATTGGTTGATTTAGAATACGAAGAAAGTATTACTAAATCCTCCTCAAAGTCCGGATTTAAACCTTATAGAACACCTATGGGCTGTATTGGAAAAAGAATTAAGGAAAAGGACAATTACATTTAAACAACAGCTAAAAATTGCTCTCCATGAAGAATGGGATAGGATCTCATCATTTTTTACGGAGAAGTTAGTAAACTGAATGAATAAGAGACTGCAATGCGTCTTAAAATTAAAAGGCGTACATACAAAATATTAACATATGACATAAAATTAATATTTATTATTTTATACGTTTTAAATGTAACTGTCCCAGTTTTATTTTGGCCATTGAAATACTGCCATTTTAATAAGAATAAGTGAAAAGAATCAATATATTAAATAATTTTAAAACTGTAAGATTATACGCAATTTGTTTCATTTTAATATCTTTACAAGTTGTTGAGATATATCAGTTTAAACTTTTCAGTCAGCACTGTCCCACTTTTTTTGGTTCACTGTATGTTTCTCATACATCGTCCAACAGCGCGATGCGTTATGAGTAATAGCTGGACGAACGGCTGTCATACACAACAAAGTCTAAATAAGATGTCAGTTACAAAACACTGCGGAGTTTCCGCGCCATTAAAGTCCACACTGACTCTATGTGCGATATCATCATCGCAGTTTAGTTGTTGGTTAATTTCAGAGCCAAAGTATTTAAAGTGTTCGTTGTTTACAAGATGACTCTTTTTAAATATGTCAGGTATTGGATTTACGAGTTCGGAAAATAGACAATGTAAATATTCGGCCTTAGTACGACTAATTCGTAACCCGTTATCTTTCAGAGCCATAGTTCAATTATATTGCCATAATAGTTATGAGCGACATAAATATTAATTTTCAAGATTAACATCAGTTATTTAACGTAATTAAAGGGAATACTAAATTCGACCGAAACAAAGGAATATCTTTGTAAATTGATCCCATTGCATTCGACTTATAAGACAGTCAATCGCTATCAGAAATCATTGAAAGTGATGTGTATGGACACTACCTTATTATATACAGCATTGACACATATTACAGCCAGCTTTCTGAAACAATTGCGGATTATATACGAAACAATTTGATAGATGAACAAAGGTGGATATACTTTCAACTGTGTTCATAAAATCAAATATAAGTTAGATTGTAATTTTCGACAGAATTACTATTATAATTAAATTTGTTTTATACTAGATATATATAACAGTTATATTTATAACTAATAGATGAATTAATCAATCAATACGTCTTATGGACTAGGGGATGCTATTGGTTGAAGAAAATTTTGAGCAGATTTATGTATATATGAATATTTACGAAAAATCGATGCTTAATGAAAAATCATCTAATACAAACAGTTTAAATCCCTTGATAACCCTTGTGTTCATGAAAAATGTAAACAGAGAGATGAGCTCTACTGAAGGTGGAAAAATATCAGGCTGAATTAATCATATAAAATAGAGTACAAGAAATTCCGAAATTCACTTATTGTAATAAGTAGATATTTTGGGAAAAATCTAAATATTACAAAGAAAAATTTATCCATACAAGAAAATATCCCCGCAAAACATTTAACCTGGTAAATCAAATAGGGGGAAGAAAGAAAACCCCTAATGGAATTGTCAAATGTGCAAAACATTTCTCCGAGTAAACATTATTGCAGATTATTTATAAGTATGCTAGATTAACATTAAACACATGAACGTATCGATATATAGCTCTATTTATGACGAGGAAACATGCATAGTAGAAGTACGAAATACACCCAAACCACTTGCTTTAAGTAAGTCTACAGGAATCAACAGTATAAGAGCGAAATCTTAAAATATTTGTTCCAATTGTTTCAAAAATCATCAGCTTAAGTTTAAACGAACCTAATAATCCAGCTTCGATGATTAAATTTATAGCAAGACTTATTCATGAAGGTGATATTAAAAATTATGTTAAAAATTATAGACAGATCTTAATTTACCAATGATTAAGAAATTTTTAGAAAAGGAAGTGATTAAGAGTATATCAAACTTTATTGTTAATCACTCGATTATCCATGAAACGTGATAAGGTATTCAAAAAAGAAAGAGTACGATGCAATTTACTTGGTAAATTTGCTAACACCATTAATGAAAGCCTGAACAAAAATCACAATGTCTTTGCTATATTTACGAACAAAGCAATTCATACAGAATAAAAATTAAGGTTCTACTTAGTGATGAGATAACGACTCTCATAAGACTACCACACCCATTAAAGCTAGGACGTCGCATATTTATCCTCTTATCGTATTTTTACAAACGGAATCCTGTTGCATACGCAGATGATACAACGATTGTTGTTAGACATAGGTGCTTTGCCATCGGTTTGAAATTAAGGCAAACAGGATTCGACAAAGCAGTTAATTGGTGTCATGACAATGGCTTGATATTAAATGCATTCAATTCAAAAATATATTTTAAATAAACACTTGTTGAAATAAGGATATAAGTATCTAGGATAAATTGTTGATAGCCACTTTCTATGGGATGCATACATCGATAAACTTCGCTCGGATCTTAGGAAAGCTCTTTACGCTCTGGTCTATCTTGGACACTGCTCTACAACACAAGGCCAAATTTGTGGACTCGAAATTGAGGTATGGTATACTAACATGAAATGAGAATACCCTGCAAAACCAGGGTTTAGCTGTGTTTACAGTGCATATTAGTTAACTCTCTGCTTAACGCACGCAAGACTTCTCTGAACGTAATTTGTCGTACATACACCGTTAGATAAAAGAAAATAACATAACTGGTCGTTACGTTTTCTCGATAACGACGTGGATGCCGCTGCTGATTACAGACAATATACTCTTTAAAATGAGACCCTTAAGTACACATCAGATTAAGAGTATCAAACCAAAAGAAAGTGCGGTACGACTCGATGTGTAAAGAGGCTTTCAAGATTAGAGAAAGGTTTTTTGGCCTTCAAGACCCACCCGACAGAGGAAAACGGAAAATATAAAACTAGTCTGGAATGACTGCAAGACCGTTCTAAAGTGTGTTCGGCGCTCAGTTTCAACCGCGCCTGAAAGACATTCGCTTTTTCAGGCAGCTGAATATCTAAGTGAGATGAATGGTTACCTAAAACACAAAAGCAAGTCAATTTACACTACTTGGTAAGCACCGGCATTTTAAGAGTAGTCTTAAATGTGTTAAAAAAAAAATCTGAAATCATCCCAAAGCTCATTTATAATGACGCTCCAGCTTTCAGCTCTTTGGACAAGGCTAATCCGCTTGCTGCACACTTTGCGGCCAGATCAACATTTCCAGATTCTGCTTTGTCTCCGTCTACACTTGACTGTGTCAAATCTTCAATCAATCCCACACTCCCAAAGAGCACTTAAATATCTTAGTATGCACAAATCCCCTAGTCCAGATGGTATATCACCCCTTCTTTTCAAGAGGTAAAAGTGTGTTAAATTTTGTGTTGAATTGGAAGAAGTAGATTATACAAATTGAATGTATGTACAGTGTTTTTTTAGACCTCAAAAGAGCCTTTGAGACTATATTGGGTCGATAACTTAATTCGTGCGGTTTGCTAAGAGATGTCGTAACTTGTATTATTCCATTGCTAATATTACAATTGAACATGCGTTGGAAAGCTACTGTCATTGTACGTCTTTTCAGTATATGTCATTCGTTTGAAGCGTAAACAACAATAATTTTTTTTCACTCAAATATGTCGAACTTTGTGCCTGAAAAAGTGTTTTTGCGGGGAGTTCTTCTTCATTACTGGAAACTGCTCCCGAAAATCATCGTATTTTGGTGAAAGTTTATGGTGAACATGCGCTAGCTGAGCGAACGTGCCAAATGTGGTTTGCACGATTTAAAAGTGGTGATTTTGGCTTGGAAGACGATGAACGTCCTGGGCAGCCAAAAAAGTTTGCAGATGAAGAACTGGAAGCATTACTCTATGAAGATTGCTGCCAAACACAAGAAGAGATCGCAAAATCTTTGGGTGTCACTCAAGCAGCCATTTTAAAACGTTTAAAAGTAGCTGGATATATTCAAAAGCAAGGAAATTGGGTTCCATATGAATTGAAGCCGAGAGACATCGAAAGGCGGTTTTGCATGTCCGAAATGCTGTTGGAACGCCACAAAAGGAAGTCATTTTTGCATCGGATTGTTACTGGTGATGAAAAATGGATCCATTACGATAACCCCAAGCATAAAAAATCATATGTGAAACCTGGCCAACCAGCTAAATCAACGGCAAAGCCGAATATGCATGGCGCGAAGGTAATGCTCTGTATTTGGTGGGATCAGATGGGTGTGCTGTACTATGAGCTGCTAAAACCGGGTAAAACCATCAATAAACAACGCTACCGAACACCATTAATCCGTTTGAAGAGAGCAGTAGCCGAAAAACGCCCGGAATATGCGACCAGACACGAGACAATAATTTTCCATCATGACAACGCTCGGCCCCACGTTGCTATTTCGGTTAAGAACTATTTGGAAAACAGTGGATGGGAAGTCTTACCCCACCCGCTTTATAGCCCAGACCTTGCCCCTTCTGACTGCCATTTGTTCCGGTCGATGCAGAACGCTCTCACTGAAATACGGTTCAGATCAGAGCAGAATATCGAAAATTGGTTTGATACATTCTTGGCTACCAAGCCGGCGCAGTTCTTTTGGGATGGGATTCAAAAATTGCCAGAAAGATAGGAAAAAGTCATAGCTTCAGATGGGCAATATTTTGAATAATACTTTAGTACATGTTTTTCTTAAATAAACGTTCAAATTTTGAAAAAAAAAAAACAGCACGAATTAAATTATATACCCAATAGATAGAAATATTCTATTTTAAAAGTTACAAAAATATGGTATTATTGGACAAGAACTAAAATTTTTTTAATTCTATTTGCAAAATGTATAAGCAAAGGGTGAAAGTATGGTTATTTATTGAATCTAAAAGAAGCAAAATTAAGAGGACCTCACTGATCAATTTTGCAAGTACTTTTATTCCTTATTTATATTAACGACATAAAAAGAGTATTAAGATATTCTCAACTAGCCTTGTTTACCGATGACGCATTATTTTTTATATCGGAAGAAGACATTAAAGATTGTCGTCAAATTTTTCCTTAAGCGTTACCACAGTTCGGATATATCGATGTTGTCGAGATCTGACTGCAGAGCCGGTTAACATCGCTCTATACCTGAGACCATTGATGGTAGGGCTGCGGCCACGCAGTGAGCGAGGAGCGACCATTTACTGAGCGTCATCGCTGAGCGAATAAGCTGCGAAAATGCCATTGTCGTGCAGTTCGTCGTAGTCATATACTTAAAAGTCGCGTTCGTAGAGCTATTATTAGATCGAGAAAACGAAGATTTGGCTTATTTATTATATATTTTCGCTATTTTCTCCATGTTTTTACTTCGGCGCTCAGCGATGAACTAAACAATTAAAACAGCTCATCGCTCAGCGATTGTATGGACATCCCCATACGATTTCATGCGTTTTAATTTTTTTGCGTCGCTTAGCCCAGTTGGTCGTCGCGTGGCCGCAGCCTTATGGTGTCTCCTTCCTCATTTCGAAACAAATAAGGTCCGATGATGCCGCCATGCCATAAACCGCATCAAACAGTCAATCTTTGTGGATGAATTGATGCTTTGCCGAACACTTGTGGATTACGTTCGCTCCAATACCGGCGATTTTGCTGGTTGACATAGACGCTAAGCCAAAAATGGGCCTCGTCCGAGAAGATAGTTTTTTTTGGACAAAATCCGGATATCCGGCCAACATTTCCAGTGCCAAATTAGCGAACTTACAGCGTTGTCTATAGCTATACGGCTTCAATTGTTGCGTCAGTACAATTTTATACGGATATAGGCACAAATCCAACCGCAAAATAAGCCGGTTGACTCTGCCCAATTTAGCTGATCGGGACCGATTCGACATTCCTGGATCTTCTTCGATACGCTATGTTGGCTATGTTTTCTGCATTTCGTATCAATCACTGTCTAGTTGGTACTTAGGATCCAAATGAGTGTACTCACGCTCAAACTTTTCCACGGTGCGATGAATTGCCTGCACACTGAAACCATGAGACCGACCTCACGAAAAAATGTACGTTTTTTAATTATTATTATATTTATAATTTTTAATATAGTCCGCACGTTCGGCAAGCATGAAACGATGCATGACGGCAAACCTTACTGAATATTTTGATAGTTAAATGTCGTTGGTAACTTTGACAGTTGCTGAAATATAATAACTGGAAAAATTATCATTGCTATCTGGTCACGCGTTATATGATTTCCAAAGACAAGTTAAATTTTGATGTGAATTTATTAGAAAATGAGTATACAGAAAAAGTTCTAGAGATTAAGTATCTTGGGATAATAATTGACTCTAAATTAAATTTCGAAAACTATGTTAATTACGTTAGTTACGCACGAGCTCAGAACTCACTTATATATGTATAGAGGCTTCGGATTATATAATCAATTGATTAGGAATTAACCTTAGAGCTGGTTGTGTTGTTGTTCAATTTGTCAAACTTAATTTCTAAGAACGGATATATGTAATGAAAGTTCAGATGATGTATGTAAACAATAGCTCTTTTAAAGCTAATAATAAATAAGGATTATTATTATTATTATTATTATTATTATTATTATTATTATTATTATTATTATTATTATTATAGGTGATCTTGCACGCTGGCAAACCACTACGTAAGCTTTTTCATTGATCTTACTCTTTAGGGTTCTTTCCGAGCGTGGAAGTTACACGAATATTTGTAAAGACATCAGATTCTTATGCAGAAAAAGAAGATGCATAAGAGCGCACGAAAGGTAAGAATGGCCCGCAGACAACACTAACTGGAATTACTAGAAGCTGCCAAAGAGCGGAAGGTTTATTATATGCCCCTGGAACAGATCAAGATTTCTCGGAAACTGCTGAACCGTTCAGTCTCAAATCTGAACACAAGCTTCTTAAGTATATTTTTAGTAATTAATCGAAGTATTTTTTTTATAAACAATTTACGGCCAAAAATAGTTTCTTTTAAAAATTTTTTCAAGTCAAAAAAAAAAAAAAAAACATCCTTTTTCTGGAAAAAAACTAAGCATTCATGTTATGAATTAATAATATAAAAATAATGTAAAATTATTAGCAATTCATAAGAATAATCTTCTATGTATTTTAACTCTTGTGTTCTATACGAGCGCAGACAAGCCGTCTCAAGTACCCGAATCTTTTCCATTAAATTTGCTGTCACGTTAAACCACATGGGACATCCAAACAGTTGGCTGCTTCAAACAACTTTTTGGCTCCGACCAGGGCAACATATAAAAACAGGGCAACATATAAAAAAAATTAAATAAATAAATGGCGCGGCAGCCCGGTATGTGCCAAGGCTTAGCTTCTCGTACTCATTTGTGTTTCTCACTTTGTGAATTTTTACACTCCTGAGCTGGGCCAACTATTTATTGCCGGTTCTGAATGGCTCTCCTGAGAAGTTTTTTCATAGGCAGAATTTGACTTTGGGAGGTTTGCCATTGCCCACCGAAAGGGTGATGACGATTTTGAAAAATTTTCTGCTGTGCTCCTACTGGGAGCAACAACTACATGTTTTTCTAAAATACAGATATTGATCTAGCCAGATTCCAAAGCATCTTCCTATATTTCGACTAGTAAATTGTTACTTGCTCATAAGATCGGCTGTGTAGATGTTGAATAGAGTCCGTGTATTGACCACACATCCGATAAAACTCACAACTCCATTTTTTACGATGAACTGTCTTGGTAAGCATATTAAAAATAATGTAAAGCAGTGGTTTACTTATGATCAACCTGTTTAAATAGACCATCTAACCACACGGTGTCAAAAACTTTCTCCATTTCAATCATGTAAGCTATCAAGTTCCGCCTTGAACCCAAATTCACTGTCCGGAACTATATTTTTGTCCTCAATATAGGACTTTATTGGTCACATTTTTGAATACCTTGCTGATAATCGGAAGTAGGTTCATACACCGAAGTTTCCGAATTGGATGTATCTTTACTCCTTTTGGGAATTGGAGGGTAATGTGCATTATTTAAAGCATTATTAAAAAGGATGGTGTAAATGGAAGCACAATGTTTGAAATTCCATCGATTCCGACTGTTTTCTTACTCATCAGTGATTCCAAGAAGGCGTGGAGCTTTTCGTTCGAAATGGCCGGTAGTAGTACCCTCTCCATGGCAATGAAAATATTTGCCATGCTTTCGTCTTTGAATCACAAGTTGGATATTTCATTTCGAATATAGGAATTGTGCAAAAGGACCTGATTTTAAAGGTCAGGGTTCAGACAAAGACATTATTTGCCTTGCACACTTCCTGGAAAACTATTCCTATAGCCTCTACCTTCGTTGTTTGGGCGATTTTTGATATAGAAAGTCATTTTGATCTTCCTATCGAAATTTTTTTATTTTTTTCGCGGGAATATATTTTGGTTGCTGGTTTTTACAGCCCGAATGTTATTGTAAATCAAATAGAAATTTACAGAAACCCTGTAATTCCTTTTTATAGATATTTGGAGGTTATGGAGGTTCGAGGAAAGAATTCTACTCGCTGTACTGGAGAAGAGTGCCAATAGTCACGTCATGCACGAAAGTGCGTTAACAGTTTCAAGTATGTGAGTTCGTGCCTGTTATTTGGACTCGTGTTTCGAAGAACAGGAGATCCGGATGACATCCTCGTATGTCCGTCGCTTTAACACAGAATCTGTACATAATACTGTGTTGAATGCACTAGATTCCCTCTAGTGTTTGGTGTATTACGAGGGCTGTTTGATGAATACCCGGATTAGAAATGGCAACGCATCTTTTTTAGGTTCTATATAATCCCCTTTCAACTTGATACACTTTTCTCAGCGGTGCTGTAACTTTTTTAATCCCTCCGTACAGTACGGCTTTTGTTGACCTGCAAAATTCCCCTCCGCGGCGGCGATGGCTTCCTCGTTCTTACAAGGACCGTCCGTCCTCACCCGTCGACGACTTTTAGACGTATTGTGATGCTGACCGTTGCGAATCTCCCGTTTAACCGACGGGCTCCGACAACGGTGATCCTGGTGGACCCCTTGGTGCACCTCGGGGCATTAGGTCCCACCATTTTCGGCGCTAGCCTGGCCGCGTAGTAAAAAGCTGCGTCAGACAACACGAGATATTGAATATCTCGCCGTCGGAGTATGTAGGCTTTCGCAGACTTCTTCGCCGCCGCTTCCATATTTCTACGAATATCCTCCCTCAAAATCTCAAATCTCCTACCTAACTATGGTATATCTAGTACCATAATAACTCTATCGTTTTCCCTACTATTCGTATCTAAATCCATACCTATAGTACCTGTGATCTCTGTACCTGGTAATATGTCCCTACTACCTATCACACTACTCTCGCTACCTACCCTACTTTGGAGATAGTCCCTCGAGGCATCAAACGCCTCCCGAAATTGACATAATGTGGGGATACCCCCAGCACCTCGTGTTGGGCTGTGCGAATTGCGCACCCTACCCTCGCCAACTGCGAATCCCAAACACGGTGATTCTCATAGACATACTCTCTGAGCGTTGTCTTATTAATCTGACTTATTCGCTCCGCAGGGTTAGATCCGGATCCGTGCTCGGTGCTGATCTACGTGCTCTTTTTCTTTCCGGTGGATTATCTGAAAATCAAACTGCTGCAATCTCACTGCTCATTGACCTAGTCTCTCTTGAGGTTCCTTAAGGTTGCTCAGCCACACCAGCGAATAATGATCAGTTACGACCGTAAGCCGAACCCATTCGATGTACGATTATAAATTCTCAATCGCCCACAGGATAGCCAAGCATTCCTTCTCTGTGGTAGAGTAGTTCCTCTCGCTTGTCTGGAGAGATCTACTAAGATAACATATAACCTTCTCTCCGTCTTCAAATAACTGACTTAATACAGCCCCTATTCCATTATTCGAGACGTCCGTCTGAATTACGAACGGCCTATCGAAGTCTGAGCATATCAAAATGGGTGCCGTGACTAAGCATTCTTTCGCCTTCTTAAAACTTTCCTCACACTCATCCGTCCATATAAATTTCCCATTTTTCTTTAACAAATCTGTTAAAGGCCTAACTAAAGCGGCGAAGTTTGGTACAAAACGTACGTCTGTAACAAGAAATTGTCCCTACAAAACTCCTAATGCTATCTACTTTCTCTGGATCTACATGCAGTCCATTCCTATCTACTACATAACCTAAATATTTCAAAGACGGCCTACAAAAGTTACAATTTTTAACCCTACCTCACACAATCGTCTAAAGGCCTTTTCCAGTATTTTAAGATGTTGGTTGAATGTATTTGTGACGATGATAATATCGTCCAGGTACACAAATACGTGTGGCTCTAGATCAGCAACTAAGAAGCTATTAATAAATCTCTGCCACGTAGCAGGCGCATTGTGTAGCCCGAAAGGCATTCTCTTAAACTGGAACATCCGTGAAGGGTGTGAGTGGGGGCGATCTATATATCTAATGACGTTAATGGGCTGAAAAGTCCGTTTCTAAGAATTAAACAGAATTAAATCCATACCATTTTCAGTTAGTACCAACCTTCAAAAGATACGTGTATAAATTTGACAGCTGTCGAACAATTAGTTCTCGAGATATAACGTTGTGAGTGAAGCAACTTTTGTAATTGTGAAAAAAAAAGGATTCAAAGCAATTTCGTGTGTTGATTTATCATTGAATTTTGATGGGAAAAAATGCAGCCGATGCAAAGAAATGACTTGATAAGTGTTACCCGGACTCTGCACCAGCCGAACGAACCATTCGCAAGTGGATTGAAAAATTTAAAAGTGGTCATACAAGCACCGAAGATGATGCACGCAGTGGACATCCAAAAGAGGATGTTTCAGATGAAAACATCAAAAAAGTCCACAAAATGATTACGAATGACCATAAAGTGAAGTTGATCGAGATAGCTGGGGCTCTGAAGATATCAAAAGAGCGTGTTGGATATATCATACACGAATATTTGGACATGTGAAAGCTCTGTTCAAAGTGGGTAACAAAATGATAAATAACTAAAGTTGAATTTTGCAAAAATTTTGTGTTTTACTATAAAACGGCACGGCCCATGTACTAATATGAATGGGAATGGATAAGCATCCCTTTTTAAAGTCGACGCAGAACCTAAATGACCCATCTTTCTTCTTGATAAGGACTATGGGAGATGCCCATGGACTTTTCGATTTCTCGACATCACCCGCCTCCAGCATCGCATTTAGCTCCTTATCTATAACGCTGTTTAATAGGTTCTGCCGACGTGCTGATCTTCTGTTCTACCAAATGAGTACACCCCAATCCCTCCTCTCAAATCCGGGACGATTCCCGATAGTGCCCAAAAATCTGCACCAAGGATCAAGGTGTGTGGTATCGCTGGGATAACAAGACATTCGATAAGCACAGACCGACTTTGTACTTCAATTGGTAGAGACACCACCCGCACTACCTCTATGCTCTTTCCGTCAAGTAATACGACGGACCTAACCTCATTCTTTTCTAAGCTAATCCCTAAATCTTTAATAATCTTCCACACTTCACCCCTATAATAATGCGTGAAGCGCAAGATCTAACATCCCTATTCCATAAATGCAAACTTCTACATATGGACGCATATCCTTACCTTATCTCCAAGCAAAAACCTAAGTGAACTACTGAGTTCTCCGATTGTCTGATTAGAAAAATGGCCCCCGCCATTACAGTTGAAGCACCGGGTGGATGCACGCATTGGTTGTCCTCCCTGACATCCGAAATTTTGGTTCCTCTACGTAGACATAAGCCAAATCCGGATCCAGCAAACGACGCGACCTCGGATTCGGTGGCGGAGAAAACGTTTGAACATTGGCCCGCACCGTCTCCAACCTTCGACCCAATTTCACCAAGTTTGCAACACATGATTGCCACGAATACCCCTATAGACTCATTACTTCCCTGGGTACGATGCCTTATCTCCTCCAATAGAAGATCATCATAGTTGGGAGGAAGAAACTACAGTTTCAATTCCGCCACCAACTCTTTCTAAGAACAGACCGACAACCTAGTCGCCCTATACCAAATGAGCGCCTTCCCTGAAAAATATTCCGCCGCTGACGTAAACAATTGAGCTTCAGTCATCCTACGCGCTTGACTGAGCTCCTCCACCCGCTCCAAAAAATAATTTACGGAGGCACCACAGCGTTCTCCCGTGAACTTTAAGTCCCACTTGGTAAGGCTTTCCCACCTCGCAAGCGGCAAGCGTTCGCTGTGTTCACCAATAATTGCGTAATCCCGCGTGACTCCTATCAAACTGCTTTGTCATTTTTGTTCAGTATCGTTTGGCAAGTCATCATGAAAAATTTCACACCACAACAGCATCTCCAAATTGTTCAGCTGTATTACGAAAATCAGCGTTCTGTGAAAAATGTCTTTCGTGCGATTCGAGGAACTTACGGTGCGCATAGTCGACCTACTGAAACCACTATTGCAAATACCATTGGTAAATTTGAGTCCCAATTTACATTAGTGGATGATACTCGACGTAGTGAAGAAACTATAGCAGCTGCAGCTGACAGTGTACGCGAAGACCATGACGAATCGATTCGTCGTCGTTCTCAGGAGCTTAGCTCCGCGTATTCGACAACTTTGCGTATTTTACGTGAGGATCTCGGCCTAAAAGCCTAAAAAGCGACTTAAATTTGCGTCATATTTTCAGTGAATGGGCTCTGGAAAAACTCAATGAAAATTTGGTGTTTTATCATAAAATTTTGTTCAGTGATGAAGCCTATTTCTGGTTCAATGGATACGTTGATGAACAACCCGAAGAGTACCAAGAGCTACCTTACATCCATTAAAAACAAAGGTATGGTGTGGTTCATGGGCTGTTGGAATCATTGGTCCATATTTCTTCAACAATGATATATATATATATATACAGTATGCAGCAAAAGTCTTGATACCCCAACCCATTTTCTCTTCATCACAGGATATTATGTTATTAAACGCCTTCAAACAAGTTGTTTCTTTGATCATAATATAGGATTTTCCAATAGGGACTTGACAACTTTAAATTTAATTTGTGAACGCACTCTTTCACTAATCATCAAACTGTCACTGTCAATTTATTCAATAAACTCAACATTTTCATCATGGTAAAGTTTGTGTTCCATGAGCAATTTTTTTTTACATTTCATTACATATGATTCCTGGTATCATTCTGTCACAAATGATATCGTCCTCATATCCGGCGGGATATGAACAACTTTTTATGAGCTCGCGCAAACGGCAGACATATGAGTCTACGCTTTCATTTTCATTCTGCTTTGCCGTATTAAATACATACCTTTCATACCTGACATTAACTTTCGGTTTGAAGTAATTTTCCAACGCATTCAAAATTCCTGCAGTCGTCTTTTTTTTTTTTTTTTTAATTGCAATGGAATTCTAAAACATTCTTCACCAATGCACGTTTTTAAAATTGTAATCCTCTGGATGTTCATTTTTGTTTCTTCACTGTCTAAAGTATTAAGGTTGTTACTTAAATTGGTTTCTAAATAATTATTACTGCCACTACTGATTTCCTCCTTTATGTACATATTTAACTCTGATATTTACAATATTGTATAGAATATTAAATATTTTATCACACCTGACAATATGTTGTTAGGTCAGGAAAACGACATTCCAATTCTATTTCAAAACTGTGACTGACTTTATTTATAACATCCTTGTTGTGTTATCAAATGTTATATATGTATAAGCCAATTACATGTTGCATATAATTCAAGTGCATGTGTGTCTTACATACTTAAAAGTGCATGTGTGTGTTACTAAAACACCTAGCATTATCATGATGGAAGACAACTCCCTTTCTGTTGGTCAATTATGATCGCTCTTTCTTGAAAGCTTCATTCAAACGGTCGAGTTGTGCATAGTAGAGGATCGAATTGACCGTTTTGCCACGTTCTAGCAGCTCATAATAGACGATTCCCTTCCAATCCCACCAAACACTCAACATAACCTTATTTGCCTTCAATCCAGGCTTTGAAGTCGTTTGTGGTCGGTCGCCAACCTTTGACCATGATTGCTTGCATTGGATATTCTCGTTTTAGATGATTCTAAACTGTCACACTGTCTCCAGATAGCTTTCGTGTCGGTCTTGCTCCATCAGTTGCAAAATTTCATCAACTTTTTCAGTGACAGGCCGACCAGTGCGAGTGCATTCCGGAACGGAATCGAACAAACCACTCCTGGGTCCGGCGTTCACTCACAGCATTCTCACCGTTAGCTGCACAAATTTTTCGGCATGTTTTTGCACGGTTTTTCCCTTTTTTATAGTAAAAAAGCATCACATAGCGTACTTCTTCAAATATTTCACTCATTTCACTCAGTATAACTTTTAACACGAGCAACGAATTACACAGCTGTCTTTACAAAAAATGTAGCCTGACATGTCACCTTTCAAACACGTGTTCGTTTGATACAATCAGATTTAGTGTTTCTAAATAAATGGACACCAACACCATCTAGTAACAAAAAACCGCGGAGACTTTATATGACCCAATAATTAAGTTTTTTGTGTCTAAATTGTAAGTTATGGACGTGGGCGACATGTGATTTCAACAAGACGGTGCCATATACCATACAGCCCAAGAAACAATTCAATCACTGCATGAGTCATTTCCTGGTCGGGTAATTTAGCCTTATGGTGATCAGAATTGGACGCCCCGATCATGTGATTTAACGCTGTTAAATTTTTTGACGCCTAAGGTTTATGCCAAAAAGTCCACAACCACCCGCGTCATGAAGCAGCAAATTGTGCGCTATATCAACGAATTTCAGCCGCATTTATGCAAAATTTCAACATAACATTGCCATTTACCCGATATGCTATTCTATTCATTACATTATACTATGTATATGAGTTAAGAAACAAATAAACAATTTTTATGAGTTAATCCGGGACATAATCCTAGTACTGCCAGTATCTTAGAATCGGTAAAAGTCAGAGTACTCGCATTTTGGCTGCCACTTGCAGACGGAGCTGCATATTTGTTTTGAGGGTGGTTTCTCAAAGAAGTTGTAGCAGGAAACAAAAAACAAACAATATTTATACAATGAAAAACTCACTTCAAAAAATGGAACTATGAAACTAGTGATTAGTTTAAACTTGTATTTTTCCGGCATCACTTATGCTTCTGACTTTCAAAGAGAATAAGTATATAAAATGTATGGGCATATATTTAACTCTTACGTTGCCAACGGGACAAAACCTCCCACAGAAAATATATTTTGTACCAGTGGAATTAGAGTAGCTCAAAACAGGCATACGATCCATCCAAATGGTAGCGAGGATATATCCAATGACATAACGTAGATTAATGGATTTTCTTTTTTTTTTTTTAATATTTTTTTTCCCTTTGTGCCTTGGCCATAATTAATTAGCCAAATAAGTTAACATTATAATTTGGAACAAAAAAAGGTTCGGTATGAGGGTTAAAATAGGTCTTATTTATACCAAATTAATCGACGTCTACCTACTACGTCTGAATTAAAATACCTACTGTGCAAAAACAAAAAAAGGAATAAAAAAATTACAAACGATAGGCAGATAACTAAAATAACTAAAATAGTTTAACTTAATTATAATGTACGCAATTATTTTACTTACTTGCTTTTTTTCCTTCTCCACCACGCAAGATTTTGCTGTTATATAGCAAACAAACTGCCAGTTTATTGTCTTCACTACAAATTTCATAATATTCCCAAATAGATAATTTTTTATTAAATGGTGCCATTTAATCAAGCTTTCCGCAAACTATGATATTTTTAAAGGTATACACAGTACACACTCAACAAATAATGCGTGCTGGAAAGCGACCTAATCGCAAATGAAACAAATATGCCCATGGCATAGTTACCTCATACACTTCAATAGTGCTGGTCGGAACATGTCACCCGCAAAATCGACTAAGTGTCGCCAAATATTCGGCGCTTGTGCCGTGAGCCTAGCCGAATATTCGGTATTCGGCAAAATCACTATCGTGGCATCTCTATCTCCTCAGCCAAAAGCAAAATTCGAGTCCGTCAACCCAGCCTACGAGTAAGAGATCACATGGTTAGTTGAGAGTTACGATCCTATACTGGAGAAACAAACGAACGTGAAAATGAGGATCGTGGACGAGCAGGTGAAGAAGTGAAGGTGTGATCAGGCCGAGTTGTTTGGAGTTTGCAACTAGCCAACAAGCGACTCTGTGTGGGCTACCGGAGGATTAACCGCCAGATGATAAGGGATCATTACCCGATTACCCAATCGTTACACCCTCCGGAAAGTTCCGAATTCAATACAAATCAGTTCGGATTACGCACATCCCCAGCAGTGTTTCAACGTCACATCAAATTAGTTTTCAGGCCTCTGTTAGAGGAAAAGAAAGTGATGCTCTATATAGCTAAAGATGAGAAGAGGCCCTTAGGAACCTAGAGAAGGTAATAAAAACTGGGAGCGTCTATGGCGTCCAATTCAAGTGGAAAAAGTGTCTGTTTCATTGCCGACGGATTAACTACTTGGGACTGACAATCGAGTAGGGATGTGTAGCTTTAGCAAAGCGGAAAACGAAAGCAGTGAGGAAGTTTCCTGAACCAAAAACAAAGCAGAAGGTGCAGAGTTTCCTAGGAATTACTTCAGGAAGTTTGTGCTGGGATATTCGCTGGTGGCCAGACCATTGAAGGACCTACAAAAGAAAAACGCCGCCTTCGAATGGAGTGTTAATCAGAAAGCAGCTTTCCAAGAACTAAAGGATATCCTTGCTACAAAACCGGTTCTGCGTTTCCGCAATCAATAAACTGCATCACTATCTGTTTGGAATTCGATTCAAAATCGTGACTGATTGTGCTGCCTTCAAGGGAATGATGGAACAGATAGAATTACAAACAAGGGTTGCAGGATGGGCTTTCGTCTTACAGGAACTAATATTAGTTGGAGCATCGAGCTGGAACAAAACAAAACTTAAACACGCGGACGCTTTAAGTCAAAATCCATCCTGTTTTCATATTTCGAAGTAGTTCTTGGCGAGGATCGAAGAAGCCCAATGGAAGGATCAAACATTTAAGCCGATTAAGAAGCTACTATAGACAGGAGAGAGCTACGACGATTTCATAATGGAACGCAACATTCTTTACAAGACCGACAAAGAAGGAAGAAAGTTGCTCTTTCATCCTAGGCGAATGCAGGATGAAATCATAAAACAGGTACACAACGAGGGTTACTTTGGTGTTAAGAAGATGGAGGAGGTGAACAGCAGGGACTATTTTATACCGAAGCTGCGAGACAAGCTAGAAATTTGCAGGAAGAACTGCATTAGTTGCATACTTTCGGAGCGAAAAGTCGGACTTGAGGAAAGATTCCTCAATCCGACCTATCACATCGAACACTTAAGTTCACTCTCTCCGGCACAAGTCAAAGTTCCAGCAGTGTTTAAACTCAACATGACACCGTCATCGAAACGCTGATAAACCGTCAGCTCATGAAATATCTCGAAACACGAAAACTTCTCAATGACCGACAGTACGGTTTTCGTAGGAACAGGTCCACTGGTGATGTGATGGCATGTCTCACCAAAAAGTGAAACCAAAGCGTACATCAATCTGTCGAAAGCAAGCTAGTTGCACTTGATATTTCTGAGGCATTTGACAGAGTTTGCTTTTGGAATCGACGACTCTCTTCTTCAATGGATTAGAAATTATCTTGCGGAACGTTCAATTCAAGTTGTCTTGGATGGTTTGAAGTCTAATATTCACAAAATAACACATGGGATGAAAAGTCAGTGTTTTATAGTAAAACACAACATTTTTGCCTTCGAGGGCGATACACGGATTGAAAGGATTTATCAATCTTTCGATACCAGTTTTGTAATACGATTTCGGTTTAGCCACAAAATAGGCCTCTGTTTAGGCAATTACTTCTTCCTCGGTCTTAAATCTCTTTCCGACGAGCATTCTATTGAGGTCTGCGAACAGGAAATAGTCACTGGGGGCCAAATCTAGAGGATACGGTGGATGGGGATGCAATTCGTAGCCGAATTCATTCAATTTTGCCATCGTTTTCATCGACTTGTGACACGGTGCATTGTCTTGATGAAACAGCACTTTCTTTTTCTTCAAATGCGGCCGTTTTTTTTGCGATTTCGTCCTTCAAACGCTCCAACAACGCAATGTAATAGTCGCTGTTGATAGTCTGCCCCTTTTGGAGATAGTCGAAGAAAATTATTCCATGTGTATCCCAAAATACGGATGCCATAACCTTGCCGACCGACTGTTGAATTTTTGGTCGTTTTGGACGAGGTTCGTCGCCTGCTCGCCACTTAGCTGACTACCGACTTGACTCTGGTGTGAAGTGATGGAGCCAAGTTTCATCCATTGTCACATATCGACGCAAAAATTTGGCTTTATTGCGGTTGAACAGCTTTAAACACTCCTCTGAATCATGAATACGTTGTTGTTTTTGGTCGACTGTGAGCAAACGCGGCACCCACTTTGAACAGAGCTTTCACATGTCCAAATATTCGTGTATGATATAACCAACACGCTCTTTTGATATCTTCAGAGCCTCAGCTATCTCGATCAACTTCACTTTACGGTCATTCGTAATCATTTTGTGGACTTTTTTGATGTTTTCATCTGAAACAGCCTCTTTTGGACGTCCACTGTGTGCATCATCTTCGGTGCTTGTATGACCACTTTTAAATTTTTCAATTGCCTTGCGAATGGTTCGTTCGGCTGGTGCAGAGTCCGGGTAACACTTATCAAGCAATTTCTTTGCATCGACTGCATTTTTTCCCATCAAAAAGCAATGATAAATCAACACACGAAATTGCTTTGAATCCATTTTTTTTTTTTTTTTTTTTTTTTTTTTTTTTTTTTTTTCACAGTAACAAAAGTTGCTTCACTCACAACGCTATATCTCGAGAACTAATCGTCCGACAGCTGTCAAATTTATACACGTATCTTTTGAAGGTTTGTACTATGGATTTAATTCAAGTGGTATCCTCTCTTAGAAACGGCACTGATTTTCCAGCCCATGTATTATACAGTAACTCACAAAATTGATCACGCTATGTTCTGAAAAATGAAAATATTTGGTTTAAAAAACAAATAGGGATTTAAAGACTTAAGTTTTTTTTTAAATATTTTATTTCAACAATTTCAATTCATAAAATAAAAATTAATTACATTTTTCTTCGCTGTAGAAAAGATAATAAAATAAATCCAAAGTTCACCAAGCTTGATCAATTTTGTGAGTTTCAAAAAACAAAGTTTTCCTAAAGTCAATATTTCGTGTATCCACCACGAGCATCAATAACCGCTTGAATTCGATTGGGCATGCTATCGACCAAGTTCTTGCAAGTCTCTGGCGTTATGTTTTCCCATGCGGTCCTGACTTTGGCCCAGAGTTCGTCTAAATTGCCGATTTCGCCAGGTGTTCAATAGGGTTTAGATCGGGGGATTGCGGGGGCCATGATAACATTGTTAAATTGTTATCATTTAACCATTTCTGAGTTATTTTAGCTGTGTGCTTCGGAACATTGTCTTGCTGGAAGACAATGTCCGAAGCTTCAACACCGAATTTCACCAACGATTCCATTAAATGACAACTCAAAATCTTTATATACGATGTTGACGTCATATGTCCTTAAATCCTGTGAATGTTTCCAACTCCTTGTGTCATCATGCAACCCCAGATCATAATGGATCCCTCACCGAGTTTCAAAGTGGGCTTAACATCAGGTTGTAATTTTTCACCATTTTTTTAGTTAATTTTTTTAACCCAAACGGTTAATTTTGCTCTCATCTGACCGATCACTCTAGCCCAATCCTCAGGTGTCCCACCGGAATATCTCCTTGCAAATTTCAGCCTTAAGTCTTGGTGTCGTCTTGTAGGCAAGGGCTTTTTTAATTTGGCTCTTCCTCTTAAACCAGCTGCCCTTAGAGTCCTGCGAGCGGTTTCCGTCGAAACGGTAATATTCTGTTCCCGTTCCAGTGCGTGCTTGATTTGAACTGCATTTTCAAATTTTTGCATCCTCAAGTCTCGAACGATCTTTGCGGTCTTGAATTGCAGACAAGATCTTTTTGCGTCCGGCTTGGTTTCTTCAGGGCAAGTTTTAAAGAGTTTGCCGAAATTTGCTTATGGCTCCAAGGCATATTCCCGTTGACTCCGAAATTTGTCGAAGGGTCACACCTTTTCTTAAAAGGTCCTCAACTTGTTTCTTTTCTGCTTGTTTTAGTGGTTTGTTATTCGAATCCATTATTCAGAAGCTAAATAAAAAAAAAACAAAAATATTTAAATTTTATTTAATCACAAAACATAACAAAGAATGTTTAAAATTTGTTACCTTGCTGCTTGCAAATTTTTGTTTTTTTTCGACGGCCGCTTCGAACTCACAAAATTGATCACGATACCACTGCAAGTGCATTCGTAAAAAAAAAAAAACAAACTTTTGATTGAAAAAACAAAAAACCTTCATAAACCGTTAGGAGGAACTTCGAGTACAATAACATCATATCATAAAAGTTAAACGCATCTACCTTCAAGTCGTTTAAGGGCATACTGCATTTTTAAATAAAAGGCGTGATCAATATTGTGAGCTACTGTATATGCTTAACTTTATTTTTGTTATCTTATGGCTGTCCTGCCATAAAACTGGCCGGGTTTGGACAGCTGAAATTAAACATTCAAAGTTTATTTTTTTCATATTTTCATTTCGTCGCACAGCGATAAACTGAAAAATTAAAACAAAATTGATTGCTGCGACTGCATGGCCGTACCCTTAGACTTTAGATTTCTATCAATCGCTGAATGCGATTTCCACATTAGGTTTGGAAAAATGGCTTACTTTAATTTATAAAGCAACAATGAATAATTTATTTTATTTCGCTTTTATTTGTATAAAAATATTGTTAACCCGAAAAAAAACATAATTTGCTAATTCAAAAAGAATAACAAAATGTTCACTTCGTTTGTTTAAAGACAATAACAAAATAAATTATTAATTGGTAATTGTTTTTGTTAGTTAATGTGATAACCACAGATGAACGAAAAAAATGAAAGGGTAACTATAGATAATAATAAAATATTAATAATAAAAACCTCGTTTCATTTTTAATCAAAATTATTATGTATTTTAAATGTTAATGAAACTCCCAACTGAATCAAACTTCTCAAATGGCAGTGTAAGAATATAAAATAACTGATTTTTGATTGCCATTGTGGTTAGACTGTCACTCGTTGCAATTTGAAAAATAAAAATTTGTATATGGTACTATTGTATTAACTAACAAAATTTAAGTGATTGCAGAAGAACTTATAAATATTTTTCACGAAATTGAAATTATAATATAACGAAAAAACTAATAAAAATAATAAAATAAAGTGAAAAAGGGAAAAAACGAGTTTCTACATGTCATAGACGGTCAAGTTCAAAAATTCCACGAGTTTTTGAATCTTCCGCCAATAGACTACTGTCAAATTTTGAGAGAGGTGCAGCATTTAGTCATTTAGTTTGTGTGTGATAGCCATTGAAAGACAACTGCGTGCATCTTGTCGATTTAAGAGGAAGAGAGATATTGATGTACGATGATTTTGAATGTTTGCAGATAATAATGAGTAGGAAATTAACAGCTCGATGGGGTATTCCATAAGCATGTTGCATGCTTTAGGAAAGAATCACGATATTTTCGAGCACGTCCGAAATCGAGCTTGCGGGTAAGCTACAAAGTTCACAGCGTGACGGTTGTACACAACTTCGAGGAAGGATTGTTCAACCACAATCTGTACGAGTTTTTCTCCCGTTTTAGAACCGTGGATGAAACATTTTTTTGATTATTCACCAGAATACACCAGAAACAAAGCAGCAGTCAAAACAGTAGGTATTTCGGGAAAATTAACGCCGATAAATGTCAAGGTAGATCCACGACTACGGCTTTAATATCATAGCGACAGTTTTTTGGGAAGCATGCGGCGTAATTAAATTGATAACACGGCCAAGAACTAAATGATATATAGTATTTATATATATATAGTATGTATGATGTATATACATATGTGTGGTATAATCGCCATGGCGAAATTTCATAATTCACCCCAGTGATTATTTCCCTTTTTCCAAACCTGAAGAAGTGGCTCGGTGCAACGAGATTTGGCTACAGTGATGAAAACATCACTGTAAGAAACGCCTATTTTGAGAACCTCAAGAATTCTCACTTTTTGCACGAAATAAAAAACTGGAGAAACGTTAGACGAAAGTATTTAGCTATAAAGCGACTTAGTTCAAAAATAAATATGTTTTGCCGAAAAAACGATAATGCATTTAGAAAGTCATGTAAAGAATAATATCGCGCGCAAGATAATGCGGAGTGAAAATATTATAAATACAGGTTGGCTGTTAGGTCAAATTCACCAAGTAACTGGCATTAATTCATTGGTGCTCAAACAGAAAAAAATGCAATTAAAGGTTTTGTTTTTAATATTCAAAGTTTTCTCTTTGTTAAACATGTTTGCGAATTAAATAAAGCCATATATGAATTGTAATCAGTCGTTAAACCTTTAAATTCATTAAATTCGCGTTAAACCTTTAAATTCATATACAAAATATAACAATTAATGTTACTTTGTTAAGTGTGAGCTTGATTATCGACGCACACAATTGCAAGTTAGCAAACTTGTTGACAGCACATTTAATTTGCAATAAAGTGTCAATTTGGCATTAATGTTTCGATAGAAACTTTTTGATGTTCGAAGCCCATCGGAAACGTAATGCGTTGACCTTATACTTATACTATTGGGTAAATATTTTAATTCGTGTTTTTTTTTTTTCAAAATTTGAACGTTTATTTAAGAAAAACATGTACAATAGTATTATTCAAAGTATTGCCCATCTGAAGCTATGACTTTCCCATCTTTCTGACAATTTGTGGATCAAATCCCAAAATAACTGCGCCGGCTTGGCAGCCAAGAATGAATCAAGCCAATTATTGATATTTTGCTCTGATGTGAACCGTATTTCAGTGAGGGCGTTCTGCATCGACCGAAACAAATGGTAGTCAGAAGGGGCAAGGTCTGGGCTATAAGGCGGGTGGGGTTAGACTTCCCATCCACTGTTTTCCAAATAGCTCTTAACCGGAATAGCAACATGAATAGCCGAGCGTTGTCATGATGGAACATTATTGCCTCGTGTCTGATCGCATATTCCGGACGTTTTTCGGCTACTGCTCTCTTCAAACTGATTGTGTTCGGTAGCGTTGTCCATTGATGGTTTCACCCGGTTTTAGCAGCTCATAATACAGCACACCCATTTGATCCCACCAAATACATTAAATACCTTCGCGCCATGGCTATTCGGCTTTGCCGTTGATTTGGCTGGTTGGCCTGGTTTCATATATGATTTTTTGCGCGTGGGGTTGTCGTAATGGATCCATTTTTAACCACCAGTAACAATCCGATGCAAAAATGACTTCCTTTTGTGGCGTTCCAACAGCATTTCGGACATGCAAAACCGCCTTTCGACGTCTCTCGGCTTGAGTTCATGTGGAACCCAATTTCCTTGCTTTTGAATATATCCAGCTGCCTTTAAACGTTTTGAAATGGCTGCTTGAGTGACACCCAAAGATTCTGCGAGCTCTTCTTGTGTTTGACAACAATCTTCATAGAGTGATGCTTCCAGTTCTTCATCTTCAAAATTTTTTGGCTGCCCAGGACGTTCATCGTCTTCCAAACCAAAATCACTTTTGACACGTTCGCTCAGCTAGCGCATGCTAAAACTTCCACCAAAATACGATTACTTTCGGCAGCAGTTTTCTTCATATTAAAGTAATGAAGAAGAACTCCCCGCAAAAACACTTTTTCAGGCACAAAGTTCGACATATTTGAGTGAAAAAAAAAATTATTGTTGTTTACGCTTCAAATGAATGAATGACAGTAGCTTTCCAACGCGTGTTCCAATGGAATAATAACAATGGAATAATACGCCATCTCTAAGCAAACCGCATTTAAGTTATAGACCCAATACATACTATGGGAAAATGATAAATAATAAAGAAAACTGAAGTCAGTCATTATTAAAGTCTTGTGCGTTTTATTAACTAAAAAAAAAAAGTAACATTATTAAGGTACCAGCTGATGCGACAACAATACAATAAAGATAATCATTAATTTGCATAGTGCCCATCAGGATTCAAAGGCATACATATCTGTGAATCGTTTTTTTTTTTTCAATTCAATTCAATCTATTATCTTTAAGACCGTTAAAATTTCTTAAGCTTGTTGGGTATCTGCAGGTGGTTAATATTCTTGTTTGAATATTGTTTGGAAGTTTTGAGAGTATTTAAACATGCTTATTACAATAGTATGAGATCAAGCAATTAATAAAAATACAAGTTCATATATTACAAAATTATTATTCAGAAAAAATTTTTTGATTAAAATGATTTCAAGCAATTAATAAAGATACAAGGTTCATATATTACAAAATTATTATACAGAAAAAATGCTTTAAATTATTTTTGTTTTTTTAAATTTTGGATATTTTTAGATTAGCGAGTATTCTATTCAAAATTGATGCCATAACATAGCTGAATTGTCGCTTTCTGCAAACGTTAAAGTTTCCAGGAATCTCAAAAAGCCCCCTCGCTCGTCTTCGTTTATTTAGATTGTGGCATACTTGTTGGAAGCGAATGACATCGTATTTTAGATAATATTCTAGAATCGCTGTCATTTTAAAAACACTATCAACGTCTAGAAAATTGTAATTATTATTATTAATATTTGTTGTTAGTTAATTAATAATTAATTAATCATTGCTAGAGATATATTAGCATATCGGGTGAGTCGTGATGCATTTCCCCATGCTAGTAATTTGTATCTCAAACGAGAGAATAATATACCTGTTTACATCATAGCAAACAGGACACATTTTAGTTGTGGCGAGAGATTATTGATGTGATCTTGCCATAGGAAATTATCATCAATCGTTAAACCCACATATTTTGTTGCTTTAACTTCCTCGATAGATTTATTTCTTTTTGTTGTTGGACGGACAGTCACTATTTTGGAAGTAGGTTGAAGTAATGAAGAAATTAATGCGTATGTGCATTAACTTGGCTTTGTCAGCATTAACTACCAACCCGTTGCCGTTACACTCTTTGACTTTGTTTTTGGCGAGCCAAAGTAATTGTTTGTTAGTAGAAGTCAGCTAACTATTTATTGTACGAAAATAGTAAGCCTTTCTCTATCGTATGTTTCTCTGGTTTGTTATTCTCCATTTTGGTCGATTTTTTTACAGCCGATTACTGTTAATCATTTATGATCTTTTGTCTTAGTTCTGAATACGAGTATATCAGTAATATCATAAATATTCATTTCATAATTCATAGTTTTGGCTACAGCTTTCAACACTTTAGTTCAATTTTCATTTACAATCAGGAAAATATTTTTGATCTCAATGTTATTCTTTATTAGTTGTTGCTCGAATGTGTTTCCTTTTCTTTCCATTGCAATGTTTTATCCGCCTTTCTTCAAATTGTTTTCCTTTAACAGAGCAACATGTTGATTCATTTCTTCGTATTTATTAGCAACGAGCACGCATAGATTTGATGTTAGAAATCTCGTTGCAAACAATTTTCATTTTGTCCAGCAGTGTAGAGTTCTTATTTTTTGTATATCTATACTGAAATCGGAGATCTTGCGCCCTAAATCCCTTTTGGTGATGGCGGAATTGGTGCCATAACAGTTTATGCAGCTGTTATGGTATTATCTATCAGAATATAGATAAAAATAATCTATGGATTAGGAGCTTTTCTTCTACATGCAGCACATCTCCTTTTCCTATTATAATAGTGAAAAGATTATACTGTTACGTTTAGTGCCTCAAACGATAATTTTTACTTTGACCCTTTTTGTTTTGTTACGTTTTTTTTTAAAAATAATAATTTTCAAAAAAACTTTCTTAATAATTTCATTTTATTTGTTTTTTTTTTTTTAAATAATTTGTGAGTAAAGAAATTTCTGATTATCAGAAATACATTATATATGATATCTAGTTATAATCTAGTTATCACTTTTGTCATCCAAATCGGAAATTTTCAACGATTTGTAGAAATCGTGATAGTGCGAGGGTATTATACCTTTGTTACAAAGGTCCAAAAAATCTAGATTCTTTTCTGTTTTTATGCACTTAGGTCCTGTAAAACATTCAGTTAATTTTGGTAACTCATCTTTTCTTGATTGGCGCCGAATTATTTTTACAATTTTGAACTCTCCTAGATCCTTGTCATATTTAAAAAAGATGTTTTTTTAATCAGTTTTTCTATACTGCTGCCAAAATATTTTTAGCCAATTAACATTATTCTCTTCAGTATCAACCTTACGATTTTTAATCAAAGTTGAACTTACTGCTTTAAAGTTAAAAATATCCTCGCGTCCCATTTCTACTACTGTATATTTTGATTGTTTTGATGACATCCTTACGATAGTTTACCATCCAACGGGGTCAATTATATTTATGTTTTGTGAACATCGTTCAATATGGGCATGAGCGGAATCGCATTCCATCATAGAGTGTCCAGGTTCAAAATAGCAATGGTCTATTTTCGGGATTTCAAGTGACTGTACCCAGTAGAGAAGCATTGCCAATATGTTCAATGTTTCAATTCTGCCCTCCATAAGTATCACTCATGAGAACAAAAGGTTTACCGTCGCAATGTTGCCTAAAGACATGATGCCACTTGTCCGACCCTCTTAAAGCCATTCCCTCACGCCACATAAAACAGGTAGCTTCTTTGGTTCCAACATTGTATACAGTTAGATTGTAAACTGCCAAATGTCTTTTATAAAATATGGCTTTCGCATTTACGCTAGGACAGTATCTTACAGCCTCCAAATCAAATTCAATAAAATGAATGTTTTTGGCAATAGCATCTTCTTTAAATTTATCTTGAAATTCTCTAGCACTTACTTTTCTCTTTATGTGTTGTTCATATTAATCACGAAGTTCGTTTTTGTCCTCCTCATTAGAATTTTGGAACCGAAAGCATTTATCACATAAGTCTCTTCACGGAGTGTGGAATTTGAGGTAGAAATCATTCTTGAAAATTTGTTATACAACCATAACTTTTCGGGCAGCATATTTTCCTCTTGGCATCTTTGCAAGTAACATTCGTACATTTTTTTGTAAATTAAGCTCCGAGGGCAAGTACTCATAATTGGTTGACTTTCTACAATAATAAGAAGGAACTTTTGGGAAAGAATTATTATGTTTTTTTTTTTTTTATAAATTCTCTAGCATCTTCAGGCCTTGCTATATGGGGAGCTCTGAGCGAAATCCCTCCGATTTGGCTGAAATAGTGGTAGAAATACTCAATGGAGTGGTACGAATCATAAGGCAAAAAAAGTTTTGCAGAATTCGATATAGTTTGCGTGTAACGGAACTTCAAAAATTGGCAAAAAATCAAAATGTATGCTTTCTTTTATATTTAAAAAAAATCATAACTTTGCCTCTACTCATCAGAATTTCATAAAATATACCTTGTTGAATTCAGGAAAAGGTGAACTTTCGAAGATTTCGAATAATTCAAGGACGAAGGATATTCCAGAATATCCTTTTTACATATATCCTTTGAATAACTCAAAAAATGGTATTCCTTATTTTTCTATAAAAATAGAGATTTGTCTCCTATTTCCATTTCAAATTTCAAGTTTGGATATCTATGAGTTCGGCCAAAATAATATTTTATAGGCGGCTAAATATTCTGTAATAAATAATTTCATTTAAGAAAAAAAAAAAAGTCACACTGGGGCCTTTGTATCCCAAAGCCTTAAGAACTAAAAAAAGTCATTATTTATTATCTTTTAAAAGTATATACATATTCTTCCGATGAAAAGGAAAAATATTTTCCGTTAATTACTCCTTGTGAAACAGATGAAATATGATGTTTTTTTGTTTCCGGCACAATTCTTAAATTAGAAAATGTCGATTCCATCAATAATTTTTCTTCATTATAGTCCTGTGTGGTCACGTAGGATAAATCCATATTCTTTATATTTTCAGTTGCCAGTTATATAACTGTAAGGGAGTTGTTATGTGTTTCCCATACGGTCTTTGTAGGCTAGCTTTGGCAGCCAGTCTTTTTATTGTACCACCAAGTCCATCGCATGTGCTCTTACCATGTGAGGTCGGAAAAAAGTTCCATTCAGCATTCACTCCAAAATCCTGTTCATGCAATGTTAAATTAAAAAAATTCGTTTTGTTTTTGTACTGCGCAGCAGATCCATCTGAAAAATAAGTAATTTTCTCAAAATGCTGGTATTTCTTGTGCAGGAACTCTAAGAGATGGCGCTGAAATAAGTGTACTGCGATAGTGTCATGCTTTAGCAGTCACTGATTACAACAAAACTTTCATTTTTAATATCATCTATCTGGTTCCGGTAATATATTGCGAAAGGTTGAATCGTCGCCTGTTCATTAGTCTAGTGGTATCCCTGCACTGCATCTTGCACAAGAAATCCATAATTTTCGGAAAAGTCCAATAAAACAAGTATGTCCGTTTTAGGACACACAAGAAATTTTTGTTTTTTTAATTTCTTAAAAACCACTAATTGCAAACTTCCGGAATTTTCAGACTTTGTTTATATCCTTGATTACCGAAAGTAAAACGTACCCCCATAATAAAAATGTTTATGGCGGTTAATAATGCACTAATTACGTACACATATGAACAGTAAGTGCATGTCATATAAAAGGTCATTTGCGTTAAGTGTTTTAGCAAGTGAATATCGTTGGGATATTTAGTGAAATTTATAAAAATAATAAAAGATAACAGTGTCAAAAGCAAGATATCTGACAGAGGAAGAAACGGAAGCATTTTTAAATGAAGGCGATGGCGATATCAGTGATGTTTATGGAGACAGTGATGACGAATTTGTGACAAAAGAGAATATTGATGATGTAGATAACTTATATTCAGACGATAGCGATTCTGACCAACGAATCAATTGCTGAAGTTGAAAATGTGGATCCACTGCTTGTTTCGAAAGATGGTATTGTTTGGAAACTACAGCCATTTCAGCATCAAACTAGTAGATTGCGGAATGAAAATATAACTTCTCTTCATTCTTGTACGACAAGATATGCCAAAGCTCGTGTTGATGGTATCAAAGATGCTTTTTTGCTTTTCTTCCCACCACAAATTGAAAATACCATTTTGAAGCATTCAAATGCGTATGCACAAGCAACATATGGTAAGGATTTCAAACAAATCGATTTGAATATGTTGCAAGCATATATTGGTGTTTTGACTTTAGCTGGTGTTTATAGGTAAGTCGTGGTTGCTTTCTTTCTTATTTCAACTGATTCTTGACTTTTTTACTTTTAGATCGAAAAACGAAACTACAATTGAATTGTTTATTAATATTAACGGTCGTCCGGTGTTTAGGGCAATTATGTCGAAGAAAACATTTGAGTATTTGAATCGAGTTATTCGTTTTGATGATATCATTAGCAGAAGAGAGCAACGATCTACAGATAAATTTGCACCGATTCGGGATATATTTAATAAATGGTCCAATTTATTGAGTGACTACTACAATCCATATGAATGTGTGACAGTTGACGAGCAATTACTTGGTTTTCGTGGAAGATGTAAATTTCGTCAATATATGACATCAGAACCAATAAAATACGGACTAAAATTCTAGTTGCTGGTTTGTTCTTATACCTGCTATGTTTGGAAAATCCAGCCATATTTGGGAAAGGCGATTGGAGCCAGTTCGAGTGGAAAAAGACAAGGCGAACGAGTAGTTTTGGATCTCGTTGATGGCTTGAAAGGTCACAACATAACAATGGATAACTTCTTTTCCTCATATGAGCTTAGTCAAAAATTGTTGTCAAAGGGTATTACAATGGCACGATGAGAGTGCAAAAATAGACCATTGTATGAATCTACTTTTGCATTTACCGAAAACACAACACGTTTTTTATACATTGGACGGAAAAATAAGTCTACCGTGTTGCAAAGTAATTTGCATAACTCAATTGAAATCGAATCGACTGAGAAAAAGTTACCAGCGATTATAGCCTATTACAATACAATAAAACAAAAGGTTTGTTCATATACAATACTAGTTTTTGAAATTTCAAGACCCTCTAATGTTTTTTTTTTTTTTTTTTTTTTTTTTTTTTTTTTTTTTTTTTTTTTCATTTAATAAAGGCGGTGTGGATACGGTTGACAAAATGCTCACTCGTTACAGCTGTAAAAGAAAATTTAACAGGTGGCCAATGGCTGTATTTGCAAACATGATTGACATTTCTGCTTTGAATGCATTAATTATTTTCAAAGAAGTGAATCCGAATTGGCAAGCAACACAAAAAACAACAGTAAGAAGGAATTTTCTACGTGAACTTGGAACATCCCTTGCAAAACCACTTATGGGAGCTAAAAGTGCGAAGCCAAGATCAGCATCATCTGCTTTATTGTTTGCAACTGTTTTTTAAGAAAGTTCACCATCGTTGCCTTTAGAGGAAGTTTCTGCATCAACTTCAACAAATCCACCAAAATGGTCAAGAAGCGTTCCCCTACAAATTAAAGGCAGAGCAAGATGTCACGTTTGCTATGAAGAACAATCCGCAAAAAAAAAAAAATGTCTATGAGACGATTTGTTGTTTTTGCACAAAAGCTGTATGTAAAAATCAACATAATCGAAATGTATGTGTAAAATGCATTCAAGAAAAATTAATTTGAACCTACCTACCTTCTCTTGTTATTTTAGAAATAAATTATAAAAGAAATTTTTCGGTTTAATTTAAAAAAGAATTTAGAAAATACATTAAAATCCCATATGTGTAGAAATCTACACACGAGGGTAGAGAACGTAATTTTTTTTGTAATTTTGTATATGAGATGAAGGTTAAGAGAGTTTTGACTCCCTTTATGTACCTGTTTTGTTAATCAGTTATAAAAACATGACGAATGAAAACACAAAGCCGTTTCAAAAAGCTCTGAATGAAATCCTCAGAGTTTTCAACTCTCACTTTCAATTTTAATTGGTTTGTGTGGGCCCACTGATAGTATGTTACGTCTTCTATGAAGTGATTACTAAAAGCAGTGTCAAAGATTCTCCTTAATTTAGAATAGTTTGGGCAATTAAGACACTTGCTCAAGTAACAATTTATATCAGGAGGGTTACAAAATACCAAAGCTAAGTAGGCTTTGCTGTCATTGAGATGCTTATCTTCGTTTTCTATCAGCCTTGATATACTCGTATTGCTACTCTCAAACATGAGTTTGATAATTTGATGGATGGTGCAAATACACGCGGAATGAATTCCTGATGCCCTAGCCAAGATGCAGTTTTTTGGTCTTAACGACGCGAATTTGGAAAATCCAATCTTAACATTATTATGAACTTCTTTCAACTTATATCCACTTAAAGTTAGCCAGAACCAGACGTTTTTGAATATGTTTTTTTTGATTTTCAATCTAACAAAAAAGCAAAACATCTTATTTTTGAACCTGAGAAAATATATTTTTGTTACCTTTAAAGATACGTAATCTTTTTTTCCTGACATTAAACGGCTGACATCGTCTTTACAGTAAAAACTTTCAACCAATTGCTTGATATCAGCATCTAAGTTTTTCTCATAAGTATATGATTTCTTGATCATATAGCTTGTCGATCCTGGAAACCCTTCTATAATTTTGTCTATAGTAACAGGGAAAGCTTTCTCTGCAATTTTCAACATAGACTTTTTCAATTTTGACTGCACATATTTTAAGTCACTAAGTCTTCTCTTGTCGAATGTATCTTCTCCAATATACTGTATGCATTCATTAATCAAATTGAATGCAATGTTTTTATCGAAATACATTTCATCAACTTCCATTTGATATTCAACCTCTAGCAATGATGGCGTTGTATCAGAATTTTGAATCTGACTCAAATTTTACCTACACGTAGAGCAAATTACCAACTTTGTGTTTAATTTTGATTGCATCGTAACCATCCATGGTCGTTCAGGCCGCAAATCACGAGCACTGGGTTGAAGAGGTGGTAAATCCAGAGGATTGCAGCACGTTTTCCACACAAAAGCACTCATGCATTTTTATTACTCACAACTCTTATTACGATACAATCTAAAATAAATCCCGAGCTCACGACAGATTGACATCAAGTGAGTGCGAATAAATTAAGCATAACTTTTAAAATCCTCAAAAACGGGAATAGTGCAATTACTAGTCATTAAAGAAATAAATAAATAAATAAATAAATAAATAAATAAATAAATAAATAAATAAATAAATAAATATATAAATAAATAAATAAATAAATAAATAAATAAATAAATAAATAAATAAATAAATAAATAAAAAAAAAAAAGCTATGTACTTATGTATGTGCATTCGGGTTATATGTATGTGAAAATGATAAGAGGAGTAACGTAATAAATATTTAGTTTTTTGATTTAGCCGCCTATAAGACATTATTTTGGCCAAACCCATAGGGATCCCAACTTGAAATTTGATATGGAAATAGAGGAAAAATCTATATAATATATAACAAAATTAAAAAAAAATAAATAAAAACAAAATACCAGTTATTCAAGGATATATTTATGTAAAAAGAATATTCTGGAATATCCTTCGTCCTTGAAAACAAAAATTATTCCAAATCTTTGAAAGTTCACCTTTTCCTGAATTCAACAAGGTATATATTTTATCAAATTTTGATGAGCAAAGTCAAAGTTATGATTTTTTTTAAATATAAAAGAAATCATAAATTTTGAAGTTCTGTTACACGCAAGCTATATCGAATTCTGCAAAACTTTTTTTGCCTTATGATTCCTACCACTCCAATGAGTATTTCTACCACTTTTTAGCCACATTGGAGGGATGTCGTTCAGAAAGTCGGTCGACCCTTCATGGAATGACCCTAATTGCGGCAAGAACGTTACAATCTGATCTGTCTTTTACTATATTTCTCACAAACGTTTCAGAAACGTTAAATGTAGCAATAAAAAGCCTTGACAAACTTGAATTTTTACACCATTTTTAATGAGGAAAAACAACTTTGTGTTCGAACGTCGTGATTGTTGAGCTGAAGTTCTGACTTTTTTTGTATCTCTTCGATCAACGAAGGAAGATATTTTTTCTAATTTTCAGTACCTTTTAGCTTTTCCCAGAAAGTCGTATGCAAATATTGCCTAGCCTCTTCGTCAAAATGAGTGTAACACTTTCTGGGGCATATTAAACAGTCTTTGGGTTGTACACTTCGCGCTTTGACACTTTTCCCATGGGTCGACAGATATGACTTACCCGATTGAAATACAGCCATTCGAATATTTTTTTTCCAAGATTTGGGATCAAGCTTTCGCTTTCGTTTTGGTGTCGCATCGTACTCCCCACCAAAGCTGGTGATGTTATCGATTATAATATTTATTGATGGACTTGCGTTTGCTACTGGAACGGAGTTTTCTTCAACATGACATGGCGAATTCTGCACATTTGACGAGAGATATTCGGAGGATGATGGAAAGAAATGGGGATCGACAACTGAATCATCGTCATTAAAATCACCTGAAGTCAGATCCTTATTACCTAAGGATGGAAATCTTATATTTAAAACTATATTATGAATCTATTTTAACTAATATTACGATCATTGTTTTCATTAGCGAACATTGATATCATTGATCAACAAAAGCTTTTTGTTTTAGTTAAAAAAATATTAGTTTAATTTGATTAATTGATGAACAATCAAGATGACTCTAATTTATTAAATTTTTATTTGATTTGAAATGAAACACATTAATAAAATTGAATGCATTTCAACCTGTGTACCGGTCATCTTCAGCAACACGACTGAGAGATATAAAATAATGAAAGTTTAGAGCAGTGCAGTTGTATTATTAATGTAAATTACAAGAAAATAAATAGAGTGACTACATAAGAATTACTTTTTATATATAAAAGTGTAGTGAGAAAACAGGTTAAAAACAATTGAATAAACATGATGCTATATTGCCATTATCTGCATTTAATGTTACCAACAAAAAAATCATTGAATTTGATGTGCAGGTCAAACAATAAAAGCTAACTGCCATAGAAACGTATCTTGATTCAAATTTCTAGAGTTTGAGTCGTAGAAACCTAACGGCTCATACGTTTGTTTGTTTCAATGTACGAGGGCGGTCCCAGAAGTACCCGGCCTGACCAACACATGGTGGTTGTTGTTTGAAAATATCACTGTATTGGAAAGTACGCAGTCTATAAAGCATATGTTTTAAGTTTAAAGCGACACGTTGTTTAATATTTTTTTGGCAGCTATCAATAGTGAACGTTGTCAGTGAATTGTGAAAATGGAGAAAAGTTGCCATCGTTATGTGATAAAATACTTTCATTTTAAAGGTCTCAGCCCAACCAATATAAAAGCTGAACTGGATTATACTCTTGGTGAGTCTTATCCCTCGTTTACAACAGTAAAATTTTGGGTTTCTGAGTTTAAACGAGGCCGTACGAGTTGCCAAAACGAGCACCGCAGTGGTCGACCAAAAAAAGCGGTACTGAATGATCGTCGACTGAAAGTGAGCGAGCTAGCAGATATTTTAGGCATTTCAAAAAGTGCGGTACTTCGCATATTATTTGAAAATTTGGACATGAGAAAGCTATGTGCAAGATGGGTGCCGCGTTTGCTCACACTCGCGCAAAAACAATGTCGTAAAGATGTTACAATTGAGTGCTAAGCGAAGTTTGCAGAATTTTTGCGACGTTTTATAACAATGGATGAAACATGTGTCCATCACTTTACAGAGACAAAAGAACAATCAAAACAATGGATTCAAAAGGGAGAACCGGCTCCAAAGAAGGCGAAGACCGTTTCATCTGCAGGCAAGGTTAAGGCGTCGATTTTTTGAGATGCGTGTGGGATAATTTTCATTGATTATCTTGAAAAATGAAAAACTATCAACAGCCAGTATTATGCGAACTTATTGTAACGTTTGAACGAAGAAATTAAGCAATAACGGCCGCATTTGGCTAAGAAGAAAGTGCTATTTCATCAAGACAATGCACCAGCTCACAAATCCGTTATTGCAATGGCCAAAATTTATGAATTAAAGTTTGAATTGCTACCTCATGCCCCCCATTCGTCAGATTTAGCCCCCTCGGATTATTTTCTGTTCTCAAACATGAAAAAATGGCTCAGTAGTCAAAGATTTTATAACGATGATGATGATGTATCGATCTTTTTGAACACAGCTGGGAAAAGTGTATAGAGCTGAAAGGCGATTATGTTGAAAAATAAAATGAAATTTTTTCCAAAATTTTTGTGTTTTCTTTTTTGGGTCGGTACTTCTGAGACCACCATCGTATTTCGAAAAAAATTTTGATACGGCAAGTGCTAACTTCTAAACTACTTCACTTAGAGGTACAATTTTTTGCAACAATATATAAAATGCTATATTTTAAGAAAGGTGTCATACCCAGTCCAAAATCGTAAAAAATTTAGTTACGTTCTTGCGTCACTAGGGCGACGTATCATCTTCATACTATTTAAGTTGACTGAAAAAATTTTTCAAATTGAAAGCCAATACATTACCACTTGAGCCATGGCTACCACCATACTGAACGCAGCTTTTGCGTTATTGATTCTCCTGTCCAGATCTATGACTCCATCTTCCGAGACCGTACTTCCAAGGTTACTTCCTCGACTACTTTACCGGCAATGTTGACTTCAGCGTTGATATTATTTTAAGTGTTGGAGGCGGAGATTCTTTAGGCCTTAGTGTTTGCCGTATTTATTTTGAGCCCAACTTTATACGCCTGTTTCCAAGTTGGAAACTGTTTGGTTTCTAAATTGATGGACAAGAAGTATAACGGTGATCCATATTCCACGCATTATTCAATAATGCAGTTTTTTAATATGGTCGATGCAGGAAGATGTCGCCAAAAAGCCTGCCTGCGCTCAAAGAAACCTTCATCTTGGTCTTGGACTGGTGCGATACTTGATTAAAGATTTTTTACAGTAAAAAAGTGGTACACATATAAGGTAAGTTGTTCCTCATCCGAAGTCAGTAGGTGGCAGTCTAAGTTTTTTACAAGATGAGATTTCGAACTCACTCACTTGTAAGTTCCTTTATAATATTGTAAAGTGCTCTACTGTCATACATACTAGCTGCTTTTTCTGCTTTGGTGGTTAGTGCGTCGATGTAATTACGATTTTTGCGTCTTACACTATGCTACACTTCCTTCTGTTTTATGCCGTATTGAACTTCTAATTTAGGTCATTCTACTGCTAAGGCCTGAGATTTGCATGCCCTTTGGCTTTTTTGTCTCCTATCTGGGCCAACGATAGTGTCGATGTTTGCAAGGGTGACGTTGCTGATTGCTTGAACTTCTAAGGCAAGGTAGCCCCGAATTTTTTTGTGCACATATGGTAGAGATCTCCGACCCCATCATTATTATACTTGGGTATTTTCATTAAATTGGATGGTTGTTGACGGATTGTGTTTTCACTCCAAGCGTGGCATCCAACATTTAACTAGAAGATCGAATTATAGGTCTCACTTGTGGACTTGATGTATTTCTCACCACATGATTTAAGTTGAATGAAATGAAAAGTTTGGAGGCGTATTAAAGCTACGGTGGTTCGCCTCCATACCGATGTCTTCTCCACGTTCATTTTGATGATGGTGAAGTTCTTAATTTCATCCTTAAACTTACCCGTCACTGAGTGGCAAATAGGACCTTAAGCTATAAACGTGATTTTGGACAATTTGCTAATCCAAATACTTAGCTATCTTAAATGTACTTATTCTTGTGTTTAAAATAAAAACTGAATTTGTACCTAGATATTTTTGTAATAAACTATTAGGTGAGTACACAATTAGTGTCCATCTTCTTTTCTCTAAAATATATATGGTAAAACGCAAGCAATAATTTTTTTTTAAAGAGTTTTTCATGTCCACCTCAGATTAGCGGAAGTTATATTGTTATGCAGGTGAACGATATGCACGCCCAACTAAAATATCTGTATGCAGGTGCATAAGTACCCAAATTATTATAAACAACATAGCAGTTTCCCATGAATCCAAATACAGCAGTTCTGCCGTGTATTTATTATTATTTTTAATTTATAAATAGGTCCGAATTCGAATTTTAAGTAAAGTTGATTTTTGTAACCACTCATGGAGTAAGCTGAATTTTTTGTAATCGCTAGTATAAGTTGAGTAAGAAAACATTAGAACAATAAAGTTATTCTAATAGTAACTCAGTGTATTCTCTTCATTTGGTTCTCTCGATATAATTTTTTTTATTTTTGTTGTCGGCTTCCACTCCGGTTTATTGCTGTCGGCTTCCATTTCGGTGTATTGTTGTTATCGGCTTCCACTCCTGTCTTTTTTAAACACAGCGGTTAGTACTGGGTAAAAAATCCCTGCTACAATTCCAGCACGAGTGCGTTCTCCGTTTTTTTTACAATTTTTATATTTATGTAAAACCTTCAGGCATAACATACAAAATTGGTGGCAGCGGTGAGATTCCGAAAAATTTTATAATAAGACAAAGAACTTTTGACTTTGAGTCAAAAAAAAAAAAAAAAAAAAAAAAAAAAAAAAAAAAAAAAAAAAAAAAAAAAAAAAAAAAAGAGGAAGATACTATTGTTTCTAGTGAAGTTAAGAAAAAACTTTATGTTCCACCAGTTCAATTGCTTCACAAATCTAGTAAATATGTGCACAATTTGTTGAAATCATTAAAAATTCAAGATTACTACACCAAAAAACTTTCAATTGCAATTAACAATATATGCGAATCTACGGAATAGTATAAAACCCTTATTATCAAATTGAAAGAAGAAAATCGTCAATTTTTTTCGCACGACCTTAAAGATGCGCGAGTGTTCAAAGTTGTTATTTACGGTGCATTGATATGGACCGTAATGAACTTAAAGATGAAATAGTGAAAGCCGGGCTAAAACGCATTGATATTAAAAAAAAAATAATCAAAAAGTATGAACATTACACTGACACAATATATTTAATATCTTTGGAAAATGGTTCCATAAAGCTTTCAGAACTAAATAAACTTTATCGTGCTATTTTTCACACTCAAGTTCAGTGGAGTTACCAGAGAAAACTCAAAGGTAAGCTTAAGAAGTGTCAAAATTGCCAAATGTTTGGCCATGAAAAGCGAAATCGCCATGCAAAATCCTACTGCGCCATCTGCGCCGGTTCTCATAAGACTGTTGAGTGTAAAAATGCTGACAAAGTAAAATGTGCTAATTTTAATGGCGCCCACAAATTATTTATCCTACATGTAAAATCGTACTGCACCATCTGCGCCGGTTTTCATAAGACTGCTGAGTGTAATAATGCTGACAAAGTAAAATGTGCTAAATGTAACGGCGCCCACAAATCATTCGATCCTACATGTGAAAATAGAGCTCAATACTTGGAACTAAGAGCCAAATCTGAAAATCCGAGATCTGGCTCTCAACGAAAAGCTCCCAATTCACATGTTCCTGCACAATCCGCACAGAGAGTAGTTTCGTTTGATTCCTACATAGACTTTCCCGAATTACCTTCGCGAAATAAATAGACAAAACAACACTTGTGCAGACTCTCGCTCTCCATCAATTAATGTTCGGATGAAAAATTCCCACAACACTTTGGACACTAGTACTTCCAGTCACATGACTAGCAACAACTCTGGCAACTTTTCCAATACGCTGTTTACGGCTGAAGAAATCAATTCACTTTGTATGGAGATGATAAGTAAATTATTAGTTTGTAAAAATAAGACTGAACAGTTCAATGTTTAGCATATTTAGCTACTAAGTTTCTATACCCAAATGTTAAGTAGGGACCTTAAAATTGTAACTTGGAATGCGAAAGGAATATGCAGCAAAATTCTAGAATTTGTTTATTTTTTAAATAGAAGAAATATTGATATTGCTCTAGTTACAGAAACCTGGCTTCAAAGTGATATAAATTTATCCACACCTAACTTTAAATGTTATCGCAACGATTGTACGGGCAGGCCAGGTGGTGGTGTTGCAATATTCGTTCGTAGAACAATTCAGCGTTCGCTTTTACCTGTGGTCAGAATCTTTTTTGTTGAAAATGTAGGAATTGAGATAAAAACAAGTAATCAGCGTTCGTTTCCCGGTGGCTGTGTATCAAATGTAAAAAGAATTGCTCTGAAAAAAGATTTGCAAAAACTATTCACCATGGGAATGGGAATCACCATGAAGCAAACTCATGGGGGAAACATCCTCTCGAATTTTTGTACATATTTACCAATCTCAATTTTGTTTCCTCCAAGTTCAACGTTTTTCTCGTGTAGCTCTCGTGGTCGTCCATCTGTCCTAGACTTTTTTGTTAGTAATGTAGTTTAATTACACCACCTACTGTGACATATAACCTAAGCTCTGACCATATTCCCGTCTTTTGCAAGCTTCGATGTTCAGGGGAAAGAACAGTGCAGTATGTTCAAAACTTTAAAAATGCCAATGGGTCGCGCCTCCGAACAGAACTTAGTTCTACGCTACGTAGCTTTTCAGTAGATTTAGAACTTATTTTAAGCACTGAGGATGTTGACTTTATTACAAGTGAATTCACATCCAAAATATTAGATGCTGCTGAAAATGCTATACCTAAAAAAATAAAAAGTGATTATAACATCAAGCTTCCCTCCTACATAATAGAACTGATCAAGTTGAAAAACAAGTGTAGACGAGAATGGCAAAGATACCGTCAGAACCTTTCTAGATTTCCAGTCTCTTATTTGAACAAAATTATTGCCTTAAATACTATATTTAAATACTATATTAAATAATCACACCATTTCTAGAAACTTTGGGGACTTAGAAACTAGGTTAAGATCCACCTTGAGAGCAGTTCTAATGTTAGTTATGCAAGGGAGGAAGACATATTGTTTTTTGTCAATTAGAAAAACAGGTAGCATAGACACTAGAAGAAATATTTGTCTGAAGAATTTGCCTAAATATGGTATAAGACTTCTTACATTTCTTGTTAACGCATGCTTCCTTCCTTCCTCAAGCCTGGAAGGAAGCTAAAATCGTTCCTATACTAAAAGCTGGAAAGTCCATTGAAAAATAGAAAGCTACAGGCCTATAAGTTTGCTTAGTAGTCTTAGCAAAATTTTTGAAAAAGTACTCAAAGAAAGAATAGTTAAACACATTACCGATAATCATATACATCCAAATGAGCAATTCGGGTTCAAAGCAAAATCGTTTAATTGGTAAGTCTACTGAAATGGTCTAACTAGATGTTGAAAAAGCTTTCGACACAGTCTGGCACAATGATATCATATTGAAAATGATTCAACATAATTTCCCTATATATATCTGTAAAATAGTTTATAGCTTTTTATCCCGTCACTTCTGACTTTCCAGACCTACCTAACTGTGGTGCTGCTATTTTTGCTGACCACGCCGCCATATTTTCATCACATGAATTTGCTCTAGACTTTGAGAGTAACTTGAAAAATGCGATGGAAATGTTAGAAAAATATTCAAAGTGGAAAATAAAAATTAACGAAACTAAAATGCAAGCTATTTTTTTCACAAGAAAAAGAAAGACTTGCTTTTTGCATAGTTCCAAGCTGCAACTTAATGGAGTACGCATTCCATGGGAATCCTCGGTGAAATATTTGGGCGTTTATCTCGATAACACACTTACTTTTAACAAACACATAAAACAAACAACAAAAAAGGTAGGAATTGCAATAAAAATGCCTTACCCATTTATAAACAGGAAATCAATACTTTCTTCTCATAACAAAATGATAATTCATAAAATTATCTCTCAAGCAATCCTATTACATGGGTGTCAGGTATGGGGTAATTGCGCTAAGTGTCACCTTAAGAAACTACAAATATGCCAAAACAAAATATTAAAACTGATGGTCAACTTACCTTGGCATCATTCCACTACAGATATTCACAGGAAAGCGAGCGTTGAATTTATATGTTCTAGAATTAAAAAACTTAACGAAAACTTCTTTAGCCGCAGCAATTTTGCTGACAATCCTTTAGTACGTCAGTTGAACTTAAACTAAATTCACATTAATGAATCCCTATTTTTAATTGTTACTCGTTATGTGTTCAACCTTACTGTTTATTATTTTTTTTATTTATTTATCTTCTTTAAAAAAAAAAAAACCAAAAAAAAAAAATAAATAAATAAATATAAAAAAAATTTTAAAAAATATATTTAATTTTACCTATTTGTTTGTAATTTTTTTTTACTTATACATTTATTTATTTATTGTTTATCTATTTATTATTTATTTATTTATTATTTATTTAATTATTATTTACTTATTATTTATATTATTTATTTATTCTTGTGCATTAATAATTAATGTATTTCTCTATTTAAATTATAATTAATTCTTATTATACTCTAGTCAATCTGTATAATATAGTTATTATCCCTATGAAAGTAATACATAGTAATTGGAGGTTTTTGCTTTCGTCTTTTCCTCCTAACAACTTTCCTATTATTATTTATTATACTTAGAAAATACATTTCAGAGGAAAACTTATAACGTTGAATCCCTGTATAAAGTAAAATGTGCAGTTAAAGTACAAATGTGATATATAGGGTTGTGTAATAACGACTTGACAACTTTTCTTTTAAATAAAGGCAAACCATTTGAGATATTTCAAAAACTTTATTATTGGCTTGAAGTACAATCAAAATATTTATGAATGGAACTCGACTTCGTTCATATGGCCAACGCGGGCATGTTTGCAGCGGTCGATTCGTTGAACCCAATTTTCAACGACTCGGCCACATATTTCGGTCGAAACGGCCGCTATTTCGCGTTCAATGTTGGCTCTGAGCTCTTCCAACGTCGTCGGCGTGTTGACATAAACCAATGACTTAACGTAGCCCCACAGAAAATAGTCAAGCGGCGTTAAATCGCACGAACGAGGCGGCCAATCGACTGGCCCATGTCTTGAGATAACACGCTCACCATACGCCACCATTACGGGTTGGCCGTGGTGTAGTGGTATATGCATAGACTCCTCAAGCAGAGGGTCGCGGGTTCGAATCCCGTGCCAGGCAATTCTGTGAAAGTCTTTTCATAGAATTTGTATGTAGTTATATGAAAATCACGTCGGCGTCAATTTTGACATGAAGGCACAGCACTGATGTTGGAGTGGTTGCTTGCTGGGCTAAATGTAACGAACTAACAACTAGCACGTACTTAAGGCCAACTGGTTGAAGACGATGTACTAGCTCGTTCCATCCAGATTTGGGAAAAATATCGAAACCTAATACACCTGAGTTTTAAACTACTATACCACCCGCCCGCGCCCTGGAGAAAAAGCCAGTAAAAGGGTATTCATATCCCCATGGTGCGCGCATTATAAAAAAAAACTTACTCTTCAACAAATCGATTGTAGCGTGTGCTGTGTGGCTTGTGGCACCATCCTGTTGAAACCACATGTCGTCTAAGTCCATATCTTCCAATTCGGGCCAAAAATAATCGGTGATCATGGCGCGATAACGCTGACCATTCACAGTAACATCGTTATCGTCGACGAATAACGCCATCGACATGAAAGCCGCACCAAACAGTTATTTTTTGTGGATGAATTGGTGATTCATGAAGCACATGTCGGTTTTTACACGACCAATAACGCATATTTTGCTTATTGACGAACCCTTTGAGCCAAAAATGAGCTTCGTCACTGAAGATGATTTTGCGATGAAATTTATCATCTTGGCACATCTTCTCCAGAACCCAATCGTAGAAAGTTGCTCGTTAGATGTACTTTACCATGATGAAAATGTTGAGTTTACTGAATAAATTGACAGTGACAGTTATATGATTAGTGAAAGAGTGCGTTCACAAATTAAATTCAAAGTTGTCAAATCCCTTTTAGAAAGCCCTATATTAAACGAAATAAAGATGTAAGATGTGAGTTAACCTCCTAGTTAAGAATTAAAGTGGGTGTACAAGATGTTTACTATTAAATGCCCTTTAGGAATAACAGGAATATGAAGCCTTAGTTGGATAAAAAACAACGAAGTATATTAAAATATAAAATTTTATTGGAAAATCGGTTAACAAGGAAGGCTTTTATGTCAGTTAGTGGTAATGATAGCGATAGCGAAGTGCCTAGTGAGAGCGAAAATAGAAGCTTTGAAACAAAAGTTAGTAGAAAAATATTAGTGAAAGGAAAAGCGACTCAGAAGTTCGTAGAGGAAGCGCTAGTGAAATAAAATCCGAAGTAAGTCTTGAGAGATTACTTATTAAAACAGAAATGACCGAAGTACCCATTAAGGTTTTAATATCCTACATCCCTACTTTTAACAGTAGTGCTGATGAGGTATTCACCTTTATTGACGCATGCAACGATGCTTTGGAATTAGCGTCAGCTGCTCAGAAACCGGTTATTTTTAAATATGTCAAGACTAAGATTCGTGGCATACCCACTACTATTTTGATGAATAAGGAAGTACGAGTCTGGGAAGCACTGAAACAGGAGTTATGTGGCGTCTTTAGGGAACCACATAGCAGTCTTCAGCTGCACAGGGAGCTAATAAGTATCAGGCAAGGCAAAACTGAGTCTGTAGCCCTCTACACGCTGAAAGTTGAGACTCTAGAAAGAAGACTAATGCAAAGCAAGGTAAAGAATTTAGAACAGGCGGACGTTAAGAGAAAGCTAGACTATATAAGGGTTGAACTTTAACAGCTTTTATCAATGGGTTAAGTGAAAGATTGGCATCATACGTGGTGACCCAAAAACCAAAGGCAGAAGCCGAAGCTAGTCGCTGTGCTCAAGAAAAAGAGCAAAGACAAGGACAGGCGTTGACCGTCGTGTAGTAGTATATGCATAGACTCCTCAAGCAGAGGGTCACGGGTTCGAATCCCGTGCGAAGCAATTCTCTGAAAAAGTCATTTCATGGAATTTGTGTGTAGTTATATATAAATCCCGTCGGCGTCAACTCTGACATGAAGACATAACACTGATGTTGGAGTGGTTGCTGGCTGGGCTAAATGTAACGAGCTTACAACTAGCACGTACTAAGACCCACTGGTTGAGGATGCATTGGCTCCAGTTTGACAACCACCTCTAGAAAAATATTTAAACCTAACACCTGAGTTTTAAAACTACCACACTACCCGCCCGCGCCCTGGGGAAAAGCCAGTAAAAGGTTATTTATATCCCCTTGGTGCGAGCGAGGAATTATAAAAAAAAATATTTAAGTCAAACACTAGTTTTCTAATAAAAACTTGCAAAGATTAACTTTGCAGAAACGAAATGTTTCAATTGTGGTAAACCTGGCCATTTAATAAGGAATTTTAGATTGCCAAGAAGAGATGGGGGAATGTAAAAACCCCAAAGAGCGAAGAATAATACAGGAGAAACAAATTCGAGCGAGTCTAATCCAAAACCACAGAATAGAGCTAAAAAGTGAAGCACATATAAGAACCATCCAGGACATAACGGTATTCAACCAGGTGGCCAATTCCGAGAGCCCACACGTTAACGCGATCGTAAATGATGAAATTTACTGGTGCTGAGGTGTCAATGATATGCGCTGAATGCGTTTATGAGCACGAGGTTGACACAAACCAGGTTATTAGATTTAAAGGACTGGGAGGCAGACCATAGACCATGTGACCAAACATCAGATTAGAACATTAGATGTTCCAGTATTTACCAAAACGTACCGTTATCCAAAGATACACGAGGAGGAAGTACGAAGTCAAGTTGAAAAGCTTAAAAACGAAGGGATTATTAGGAATAGCAGTTCGCCATGGAGCTCACCTCCTTGGATTGTCCCAAAAAAGACAGATACCAGTGGTAAAAAGAAATGGAAGATGGTAATAGACTATCGCAAGCTCAACGAGTTGACGATTGCGGATAACTATCCCCGTCTTAACATAACCGAGATTTTAGATCAGCTAGAAAAAGCGAGGTACTTCATGACACTCGACCTTATATCGGGATTTCATCAAATCCCAGTTGACGATAAAGACAGAAAAAACAGCATTCAGAGCACCGTATGGGCATTTCGAGTATACTCGAATGTTTTTCGGACTGAAAAATACTCCGGCACGTTTTCAGAGACTAATGAATACTGTGCTACCCGGATTACAAGGCCTTAAGTGCTTTGTTTATCTAGATGATGTCGTGATATATAGTTAAAGCCTCGAGGAACATAATCAGAAGCTTATACAGGTACTTAGTCAAATTAGAGCAGCTAATCTTAAATTACAGCCGGATAAATGCGAATTCCTTCGTAAAGAAGTTCAATATTTGGGACACCTTATTACTGACCATGGTGTTAAGCCTGGCCCCAGAAAAATCGAAAGTGTAATTAATATGCAAGCTCTTTAGAATCAGAAATGATAAAGTCGTTCCTTGAAAAATTAGGTTACTACCGAAAATTTATAAAAGATTTTTAGTAAACCAGCAGAGTCTTTGAACAGATTACTTAAGAAAGATGTCTAATTCGAATGGGGAAGCGAGCAACAAGAATCGTTCAATAAACGTAAAGAAGCCATTGCAAAATTTTCGGTACTACAATCACAACCGACGCTTCAAATAAGGATATTGGGGCTGTTCTAAGCCAAAAACATGACGAAAAGGACCTACCCATCCAGTTCGTTAGCAGAACCTTAAACAGAGCTGAGCAAAACTACAGCATAACCGAAAAGGATTGCTTAGCTATCGTTTGGGCCACAAAACAATTCAGGCCATATATTAACGGTAGGAAAAATAGTCCAGACAGATCATAGGCCATTAACTTGGCTCTTCAACGTGAAGGATACCGGATCTAGGTTAGTTAGATGGAGACTTAGGTTTGAGGAATTTGAATACGAAATAAGGTACAAGAAAGGTTGTGAAAATGTAGTGGCAGACGAATTATATAGAAATGTTAGAAGGAGGAAGAACTAGGTAATGAAACCAGTAAAAATAATAACCCAGAAGTCGAAGATTTTGAAGAAGTAGATAGAATAATAGAAGAGATGGTTCGCAGTATGATGGAAGAAAGCGAAATACAATAGTTTCGAATAAAAAAGTACGATCAGACGAAAGACAAGTAGGGGATAATTCGCAGGAATCGGATGAGGAAATTAGCCAACAAAACCAGCGCAAAGAGATAACAGATTTAGGAGAGAGAAAACGCATATTAAAAGAAAACCATAATGGGTTGCTAGGTGGTCATGCAGGGCAAAAAGCAACCTATGCGAAACCTAAAGAAAAAATTCACTGGAAAGGAATGAAAAGGAGTTAGAAAAACATTCAATGGATTTGATAGGTCCACTTAAGGTAACGCAAGATGGCTCTCTCTTCGGTCTTACATACTATTCAAGACGACTTATCGAAATTCATAAAGTTCACACCATTAAAAAGCAAAGTGGTGGGGGAAGTAGCCAAAGCATTCATAAATGAATGGATTTTAAATTTTGGATTACCAAAAATCATGTTAACAGACAATAACAACGAATTTTGCAATGAGTTATTTAAAAACTTTTGTATGGGCTTTAACTTAAAACGCATAATAACTAGCATAGCTTATCCACAGGCAAATGGAGGAGTTGATCGAATATTTAAAAGCAACAGGCAGAGAAATGAATAATATAAATGATTGGCACAAACGACTGCCGTACGCAAGCTTTTGTTATAACACAACTGCTCATAATACGACAGGCTACACACCATATGAATTGGTTTATGGGAGTACTGCTAATCAACCAAGTGAAATAGAAAATTCCCCGAAAGAACCATGTTCAATTATCTAGATGAATTGTAAGCCAAATTATTTAAAACTAGTGTTAATGCAGTTAGTAACACATTAAAATCAAAGAAGTCAAAAATCAGATACGACAAAAAGGTCGGAAAGCCAATAGATTATAAGATAGGAAAAAAGATATTAGTCAGAAATGTAGTTAAGGGAAATTAGAAAGTAGTAATAGTGGTTCATTTGAGATATTAGAAGTTCACGAGGATTATATGGTATTATTGCACAAATTAAGAATAAGGCTCAAAAATACAATAAAGCTAACATTAGACCATTCTTCGCAGGATCCTCTGTATCCACAAGTCCACAGCCGGGAACATGGAGATCAAAAAAATAAATGATAATAATGGAATTTATTTTTACCATAAGAATCAAGTAAGAGAAATAAGCAGTAAGCTCCCGTTAGTAAATAAAATTAGTGTAGGAAATTTAAATGATTAAGTGAAAACATAAGAAACGTAGTTAATAAATTAATGACGCATGCCTTAATTACATCAGTAATTGTAGAAGTTTTCAAAATACAGTATCACAAAATTAACGTAGACAAGAACACAAAATTGAAATAATATACAACATAATAGGTAAAAGGACTAGAGCAAGAAGAGGATTGATAAATATAATAGGGACGGGATTTAAAACTCTTTTCGGCACAATGGATAACGAGGATGCCGAATATTACTCAAGTACTATAAATACAATTAAAGGAAATGAAATTTTAATAAAAAATGGCATGGAACAAAATGTTAAACTTATGACTAAGTCAACAAGTAGGTTCTAGATGTAGGTTCTTTTCAAAATGTTACAGCAAACAAAATATATATAAATTATACATTCTATAGACATTGCAAAAAAGAAGGAAAGCAAATGGAGGAAAGTAATTCAATCCACTCTTATTTTAACGAAATATGTAGTAAATAAAGCAAATTTTAAAATAGCACAACTAGAATTAGAGGTCGAGTAAGTTATCGATAGCTTACTATTTATTCAGAGTGGTATCCTTCATCCTAAAGTTATCAAACTTTTGCAACTTATAGAAGATTTAACTAAAGCACATTTAGAAAACTGCTTAATTGTCGATCCATTTATAGAGAAATACGCAAATAAAGGGTGATTCATCGTGAGGTTTGATTTATAGGGTTTTCTAATATCGACTTGACAATTTTTTTTTTTTTTTTAAATAAAAGGCAAACCATTTGAGATATTTCAAAAACTTTATTATTGGCTTAAAGTACAATCAAAACATATATGAATGGAACTCGACTTCGTTTATATGGCCACCGCTGGCATGTTTGCAGCGGTCGATTCGTTGGTCCCAATTTTCAACGACTCGGCCACACGTTGTAGCCTGTGCTGTGTGGCTTGTGGCACCATCCTGTTGAAACCACATGTCGTCCAAATCCATATCTTCCAATTCGGGCCAAAAATAATCGTTGATCATGGCGCTGACCATTCACAGTAACGTGACGATCGTTATCGTCGGCGAAAAAATATGGCCCAATAACGCCGCCGGCATGCAAACCGCACCAAACAGTTATTTTTTGTGGATGATGTGGTGATTCATGAAGCACATGTGGGTTTTCACCCGACCAATAACGCATATTTTGCTTATTGACGAACCCATTGAGCCAAATATGAGCTTCGTCACTGAAGATGATTTTGCGACTCCGAATATCTGTAGAAAATTTTTATAATTTGCAGACGGTGCTCGTTAGTGTACTTTACCACGATGAAAATGTTGAGTTTACTGAATAAAATGACAGTGACAGTTTGATGATTAGTGAAAAAGTGCGTTCACAAATTAAATTCAAAGTTGTAAAGTCCCTATTGGAAAACACTATATAATGTAAAATAAAACAAATAAATTTGAAAGTGAACTTAAAATTTTTACTATCGGTTATAAGAACAATTTATGGCATTTAATTTTTGAAAATGATATTATGTAAATGTTGGCCATGACTACGTTTGAGGTGGTCCCTTCGGAAGGTCCAATTTTGGGCGACTAGTGCGAGCATAGCGACTGGTATCTCGCGTACAACACAAGTAATGTTTTCTTCCAAAGCGTTAATCGTTGCTGGCTTTTTCCTGAAGACCTGAGACTTTACATATCCCCAGAGAAAATAGTCCAAAGCTGTGATATCGCACGATCTAGGTGGCCAATTTACCGTAGCAAAACTTGAAATTAAGTGCCCACCAAATGATTTCTTAACAAGTCCATTGTTTCACGCGCTTTATGGCTCGAAGCGCCGTCTTGTTGAAACCAGAGCTCATGTCCGTTAACATGGCGCGATAACGGTTACCATTGACCGTAACATTCTGATTTGTCTCATTTTTGAAGAAATATGGACCAATGATTCCACGAACCGATAAACTACACCGTAGCGTTGTTTTTAATGGAAGCAATAGTAGCTCTTAGTACTCTTCGGGTTGCTCATCAACCCAAATACGGCAATTTTGTTTATTAACGTATCCACTGAGCCAGAAATGGACTTCATCACTGAACAAAATTTCACGATAAAACACCAGATTTCCAGATTACCAGAGCACATTCACTGAAATATGACGCTTTTAGGCCGAGATCCTCACGTAAAATACGCCAAGTTATCGATTCGTCACACTCTTCGCATACGTTCTTAGCTACAGCTACTATAATCACTTCACTACGTGTTGGATGTGGTCTAACCGGTCGAGTATCATCCACTAATGTAAACTGGTACTCAAATTTGCAAATGGTATTGGCAATAGTGGTTTCAGTAGGTAAAATTTCACCGTAAATTTCTCGAATCGCACGAAAAATATTTCTCACAGAACGCTGATTTTCGTAATACAGCTGAACAATTTGGAGACGCTGTTGTGGTGTGAGTCTTTCCAAACTTGCAGTTTGATAGGAATCATGCGTGATCTGGCAAAAAAAGCCTTATTATGAAAGAAATGGAAATTCACGCATATGCGAAAAATCATTTTATTGTATTAATACAAATACCTCTTGTAACGCGTAAAGAATATGAATTGTATGAAATGATTGTTGTACTAAAAGTAATTGTAAATTGTCTTACTTTAATTGACATTAGAAATAAATTTATGATAATTAGCAAGAATATAGAACTTTATAACTTAAAAGACCATATAAAAGATTGTAAAAAGATCAATGAACTGTATTGCTGTAACTCGCAATTATATAAAAGTACGATTGATTACAAGAACTGCGAAATAAATGTAATTAATTAAAATTATTAATTAATAAAAATTAAAATTATCAATTCAGAGGTCGAAATGCTTCACAAAATAAATCAAAATATGTTTTTATTTACTGTAACAGAAAAGACAAAATATAATTGTAACTGCAATTAACAGAACGAAACTGGAAATTTAGAAAATTTAGGAATAATAATTTTAAGTGAAAATTGTAAATTATAAAATTATAAATAAAAAATGAAGTAAATAAAATTAAAGTGCAAGATGTTAAAGAGTTAGGCGATTTATCAATTAGCATAAAAAACTAGAAACATTTTTGAGAAAATGTGCTGGATCGATTACTTCATCAGGAGCTATAAGAATGGAGCGTACTGAACCCAGTTTAAGGGTAAGGTACCCATAAGCATGACGAAAGGAGGGAGGTGTTGTGCAGGCGAACGATATGCACGCGCGGCTCAAATATCTGTATACAGTTGCATAAGCGACCCAATTATTATAACCAACATAGAAGTTTCCCACGATCAAATATTATAAACGGCAAAGCAGTTTCCCACGAATCCAACTACAGCAGTTCTGCCGTGTAAGAGTTATTAATTTATAAATAGGTCCGAATACGAATTTTAAGCTAGTGGTTAACTCAGTGTATTCTCTTCATTTGGTTCTCTCGATATAATTTTTTTTATTGTTGTTGTCGGCTTAGACTCCCGTTTATTGTTGTTGGCGGCTTCCACTCTGGTCATTTTTAAACACATCGGTTAATACTGGATAAAAAATTCCAGCTACAATTCCACCCCGCGTGTATTCTCTGTTTTTTTACTATTTTTTTTATGTATAGTAAAACGCCCAGGCGTAACAATACATATATTAGAGCAAATTTTACTCAGGAATTGGTATCGACGTGAAAAAAAAAATTGGTATTTTATTTTCATTTACTCCATCTTCACTTTTTTACACTCATTATGATACATTGCAATAGCTTGTAAAAATGCTAAGCAATGTACGTTTATGACCGCTTCGAAATTGCGGACCTGCAGGTCCAGAAGGAGGTTGGCTAATTTATCCGAAGTTACATTGTCTTACAATAACTTCGGACCACGAGCCAAATGAATAGCTACAATGTTGTGAAGAACAATGCACCTTTGGTCAATTTGCCACGCCTCGTTTTTTTAATTTTCAATTTCGCAGACTATTTTTCTTTTGTCAATTTCTAAATTTCTGCTTCAAAGTGATAAGATCATGTCACAACTTTTGTAACAATTCGCTTGAAAATGCTTTATTACAAAGCTTCAAATATCTGTACAAATCTCGATTTTCTTCAAAATTATGATATTTATAATCGTTTTTAACCTAGAATCACTACAACGGGAAGGATTACCAATGTGCTAAAATTCTGTATATATGGATGTTAGACCCTCGGACAATATCATTACATTACATTAAACTACATACAGTATTTGATAACCAGCCTGGTAGCAAGAATACATTCGATGAACAAAGGTGGAATCAGTTTCAAATGGTAAATTTTTGCAAGATAAACATATACAACGTTACCAAATAAAGAATCGATAAAATAAACCAAATTAAGGAGTTGAATTTAAAAAAAAAAAAAAGAAAAAAAAAAAAAATCAAGTGATTACTCACCTTTTGAAGCAATGCATGCACTCGGTCTACAGGCAAAACACATTTTCTCTTTTTTTTTATGCTTTCTTTGGCTTCATTTAATGCCCAGCAGTCGATAGGTGCAGGAAAAGTCTTCTTTACTTTTTCTTCCACGTCCTTTAACAAACACAAAATAATTTTTATTAGCAATAACGTTAAGATATGAAACGCTTTAAGTTTGAAATTTAATTAAAAAAAGAAAAGAAAATTCCGTTTTTCCTTTTATGCGCCAACTGATGCAAATGACTGGACTGTAAGGCGCCATTAATTTATATATATTTTATTTATTTCATTATTCTATGCAAAAGAGAAAGACATTATTTTGTTTAAGTATAATTTTGAGCGAAATAACCAAATTCTTTGTCATCCTCTATTCCATTTTCCAAAAAACTAGAAACGTGCTCAGTTAAAGTTAAAAAAATAATAAATTAAAACACGATTTGCAGGTAAGAGTAGGCTGAAAAGTTTCTAAAAGCGGGCACCACTTGAATTATTGTAAATCCATTTTCAGTTAGTACCAACCTTCAAAAGATACGTGAATAAATTTGGCAGCTGTCGGACGATTAGTTCTCGAGATAAAGCGTTGTGAGTGAAGCAACTTTTGTTACTGTGAAAAAAAAAAAAAAAAAAAAAAAAAAAATAATAATAATGGATTCAAAGCAATTTCCTATGTTGATTTATCATTGCTTTTTGATAGGAAAAAATTCAGCCGATGCAAAGAAATGGCTTAATGAGTGTCACCCGGACTCTGCACCAGCCGAACGAACCATTCGCAAGTGGATTAAAAAATTTAAAAGTGGTCATACAAGCACCGAAGATGATGCAGTGGACGCAGTGGACGTCCAAAAGTCCACAAAATGATTACGAATGACCGTAAAGTGAAGTTGATCGAGATAGCTGAGGCTCTGAAGATATCAAAAGAGTGTGTTGGATATATCATACACGAATATTTGGACATGCGAAAGCTCTGTTCAAAGTGAGTGCCGCGTTTGCTCACAGTCGACCAAAAACAACAACGTGTTGATGATTCAGAAAGCCGAATTTTTGCGCCGGTATGTGACAATGGATGAAACTTGGCTCCATCACTTCACACCACATTCAAGTCGGCAGTCAGCTGAGTGGCGACCAAAAACTTAACAGTCGGCTTGCAAGGTTATGGCATCCGTATTTTGGAATACACATGGAATAATTTTCATCGACTATCTCCAAAAGGTGCAGACTATCAACAGCGACTATTACATTGCGTTGTTGGAGCGTTTGAAGGACGAAATCGCAAAATTCTTCTTTCTTCAATCGCCGCATTTGAAGAAAAAGAAAGTGCTGTTTCATCAAGACAATGCACCGTGTCACAAGTCGATGAAAACGATGGCAAAATTGAATGAATTCGGCTACGAATTGCATCCCCACCCACCGTATTCTCTAGATTTGGCCCCCAGCGACTATTTCCTGTTCGCAGACCTCAAAAGAACGCCGTCGGAAAGAGATTTAAGACCGATGAAGAAGTAATCGCCTAAACAGGGGCCTATTTTGAGGCTAAACCGAAATCGTATTACAAAACTGTTATCGAAAGATTGAAAAATCGTTTCAATCAGTGTATCGCCCTCGAAGGCAACTATATTGATAAATAAAGTTGGATAGTAACACAAAATGTTGTGTTTTACTATAAAACACCGACTTTTCACCCCATGTGTTATTTTGTGAATATTAGACTTCAAACCATCCAAGACAACTTGAATTGAACGTTCCGCAAGATAATTTCTAATCCATTGAAGAAGAGAGTCGTTAATTCCAAAAGAAAAATCTGTCAAATGCCTCAGAAATATCAAGTGCAACTAGCTTGCTTTCGCCAGATTAATGTACGCTTTGGTTTCACTTTTTGGTGAAACATGCCATCACATCACCAGTGGACCTGTTCCAACGAAAACCGTACTGTCGGTCATTGAGAAGTTTTCGTGTTTCGAGATATTTCATGAGATGATCAGCGTTTCGATGACGGTGCCATGTTGAGTTTAAACACTGCTGGAACTTTGACTTGTGCCGGAGAGTGTGAACTTAAGTGTTCGATGTGATAGGTCGGATTGAGGAATCTTTCCTCAAGTCCGACTTTTCGCTCCGAAAGTATGCAACTAATGCAGTTCTTCCTGCAAATTTCTAGCTTGTCTCGCAACTTCGGTATAAAATAGTCCCTCCTGATGACCTCCTCTATCTTCTTAACACCAAAATAACCCTCGTTGTGTACCTGTTTTATGATTTCATTCTGCATTCCCCTAGGATGAAAGAGCAACTTTCTTCCTTCTTTGTCTATCTTGTAAAGAATGTTGCGTTCCATTATGAAATCGTCGTAGCTCTCTCCTGTCTATAGTAGCTTCTTAATCGGCTTAAATGTTTGATCCTTCCATTGGGCTTCTTCGATCCTCGCCAAGATCTCCTTCGAAATATGGAAACAGCATGGATTTTGACTTAAAGCGTCTGCGTGTTTAAGTTTTGTTTTGTTTCGGCTCGATGCTCCAACTAATATTCGTACTCCTGTAAGACGAAAGCCCATCCTGCAATCCTTGTCGGTAATTCTATCTATTCCATCATCCCCTTGAAGGCAGCACAATCAGTCACGATTTTGAATCGAACTCCGAGCAGATAGTGATGCAGTTTATTGATTGCGGAAACGCAGAACCGGTTTTGTAGCAAGGATATCCTTCAGTTCTTGGAAAGCTGCTTTCTGATTCAAACTCCATTCGAACGCGGCGTTTTTCTTTTGTAGGTCCATCAATGGTCTGGCCACCAGCGAATATCCCAGCACAAACTTCCTGAAGTAATTCCTAGGAAACTCTGCACCTTCTGCTTTGTTTTTGGTTCAGGAAAATTCCTCACTGCTTTCGTTTTCCCCTTTGCTAGAGCTACACATCCCTCCTCGATTGTCAGTCCCAAGTAGTTAATCTGTCGGCAATGAAACAGACACTTTTTCCACTTAAATTGGACGCCATAGACGCTCCCAGTTTTTATTACCTTCTCTAGGTTCCTAAGGGCCTCTTCTCATCTTTAGCTATATAGAGCATCACTTTCTTTTCCTCTAACAGAGGCCTGAAAACTAATTTGATGTAACGTTGAAACACTGCTGGGGATGTGCGTAATCCGAACTGATTTGTATTGAATTCGGAACTTCCCAGAGGGTGTAACGATTGGGTAATCGGGTAATAATCCCTTATCATCTGGCGGTTAATCCTCCGGTAGCCCACACAGAGTCGCTTGTTGGCTAGTTGCAAACTCCAAACAACTCGGCCTGATCACACCTTCACTTCTTCACCTGCTCGTCCACGATCCTCATTTTCACGTTCGTTTGTTTCTCCAGTATAGGATCGTAACTCTCAACTAACCGTGTGATCTCTTACTCGTAGTCTGGGTTGACGGACTCGAATTTTGCTTCTGGCTGAGGAGATAGAGATGCCACGATAGTGATTTTGCCGAATACCGAATATTCGACTAGGCTCACGGCATAAGCGCCGAATATTTGGCGACACTTAGTCGATTTTGCGAGTGACATGTTTCGACCAGCACTATTGAAGTGTATGAGGTTACAACACGCATTATTTGTTGAGTGTGTACTGTGTATACCTTTAAAAATATAGTTTGCGGAAAGCTTGATTAAATGGCACCATTTAATAAAAAATTATCTATTTGGGAATATTATGAAATTTGTAGTGAAGACAATAAACTGACAGTTTGTTTGTTATATAACAGCAAAATCTTGTGTGGTGGAGAAGGAAAAAAAGCAAGTAAGTAAAATAATTGCGTACATTATAATTAAGTAAAACTATTTTAGTTATTTTAGTTATCTGCCTAGCGTTTGTAATTTTTTTTATTCCTTTTTTTGTAGGTAGTAGGTAGACGTCGATTAATTTGGTATAAATAAGACCTATTTTAACCCTCATACCGAACCTTTTTTTGTTCCAAATTATAATATTAACTTATTTGGCTAAATAATTATGGCCAAGGCACAAAGGGAAAAGAAAATATTTAAAAAAAAAATCCATTAATCTACGTTATGTCATTGGCTCCTCGCTACCATTTGGATGGATCGTATGCCTGTTTTGAGCTACTCTAATTCCACTGGTACAAAATATATTTTCTGTGGGAGGTTTTGTCCCGTTGGCAAAGTAAGAGTTAAATAAATGCCCATACATTTTATATACTTATTCTCTTTGAATGTCAGAAGCATAAGTGATACCGGAAAAATGCAAGTTTAAACTAATCACTAGTTTCATAGTTCCATTTTTTGAAGTGAGTTTTTCATTGTATAAATATTGTTTGTTTTTTGTTTCCTGCTACAACTACTTTGAGAAACCACCGTCAAAACAAATATGCAGAGTAGTACGCTACTTTAACTGCAGCTCCGTCTGCAAGTGGCAGCCAAAATGAGGGTACTCTGACTTCTACCGATTCTAAGATACTGGCAGTACCAGGTACTTCAAAAAAGAAACAGTTAACTCTGAAGGAGACAACTGAAAGGAAATTGCTTTGAGATATTAATGATCCGAAATCAATAAAATATCATTATTTAATCGGTGAAATGATTGCCTTAGACAACGAACCATTTTCACTTGTGGAACGAGTCGACTTTAACAGGCTCATGGAAAAGGCAGTAACCCAATACAAAATACCTGGTCGCACTGACATGACCGGGAAAATTAGTCCTGATATACGAGTATACAATAGAATTTGCTTTAAGTCGAAGCTTTTAATTCACGAGCAATAGAAGTGTCCGTGACATCTGATATGTGGACATGTCAGCACAACAACCAGAGTTTCTTAAGTTTTACTGGGACACAGTAGTGTCGTTTTCTGGAATCCTGATTGTCGTCCCCTTCGGAATATCCTTTTCTATGATCATAGGCTGCTTTATGTAGGTTTTTGACAAGGCGAAAATGGGTATGTAGTAATCCCGTCCATCGATCTTCACTATTCCATCAAAGTACCCTGGGGATTATGCTGGTGCATTTGCTACAGCGTCGAATTTCGATGGGCCGTCCTGTAGGTCCGGCAGGTTAATGGCGAAGTATTCGTCGTATCGTATCGCCGTGATAGAGATACCAGTGTCGATATCGGCAAAAATCAGTTGAACTTATACCGTGACCTTCTTTCAATCCCTCGCTGTCTCTCGTTGTCCCACACAAATCGTTTTTGGCCGTCCTCTGTAGTTGCTACCCTTGGTCGGACAGCTTTTTGACTTATGGTAAAACTCGTTGCACACAAAGCTCTTTGAGCGTTCTCGTTGCAATCCCTTCTTTTGTCATTAATTTTTTCGCAGTTGAAGCATTGTGGTGCAGTTTTTGTTTGCACTTCTTTGTTTCTTGTTAGACCCATCCATCAATTTTTCCTTGAACTCCTTTATGGTGTTCCCTCTATACAGAAGTAACTTATTCCTAGGCTCGTCCTATATTTCGTCGATGACGTATTGGATAACTGTCTTATCGTCGAGTCAATCCTTGCCCCCAGTTCGCGCATTGCCATTGTCGTCCTTGCGTGCAAACGTTAGGACTGCATTCAGCACGTTCTCGAAACTTGTATAATTTCAGCCTCTTTGTTGTTCGACCTCCATTCTCCTAACATTTCTCCCTATTAAGCTCTATTCGGACAGAAGATGATTGAGAATGGCTCTGACTATAAGTTGCTGAGGAGACGGCGAAGTTCAACATCTTTCCAAACCATCTAAAATCATTATCTTACATGCCTTCCTTAAGGAATCGCTAAAGAAAGCTCATAACGAATATGAAAAACTTTATAATACACGAAGTGAAAACGTTAGATATTCCAAAGGAGATGTTGTTTTTTAAAAGAAACTTTACATTGAGTGACTCTTTGAAAAGAATTTGTGCTAAACTCAGTCCAAAATTCGTAAAGGCTAAAGTAAAGAGGGTTGTTAGCAATAAATTGTACGAACTCGAAGATTTTCAGGGAAACAAGATAGGTAGGTGTATTCCATTGTAAGAACCTAAGGTCCTAGGAGCCAAATTGCGCGGGTAGTATTTTTCTAGCGTAAGCCATTCCTTTTCTTCTTTTTTTCGCTACCTTTGGCTTACAAAAAAACTAGTTTTGTAGGGAACAACATAGTAAACATTCGTTTTATATCTAACGAATCAAACTGCAATTTGAAATTTGCCTACAGTGGAATTCCGTAGCGACATATTTGTGGGTATAGAAGTTATTGGTGCTAAGGTAGGTTATCTGTACTTTGGTGTTTTCTTATTGATAAGGGTTGTGGAACAGTAGGGGGAGACAAGACAGGGGTGTATGCTAATTGTTTTCCCATGCGAATCAAAAGTAAAGCAACCTAAGAAACAGTTCGAAAAAAAAATCCCTTCGTAAGATTCTTAAGAAAAGTCATACGTTTTCTCCTGATGCGTGATTTCGGATTTTTTTTTTTTGGTGGGAAACCGATAGTGAGCAGCTTGGGTGAAAGGCTGTACCTACAGCTTAATTTTTTTTCGGTCAGTCATTGTCAATCAAATTAAAGAAGTGATTCACAATATGTACATATATATATATTTATATTTGTTAAAGTTAAAAAAATAAAATTGATTTACAATTGAAAAAAAAAAAAAAAATTTAATAGGGAATTCCCTAATTCCTCCCTATGATAATGACCAAAATAAAAGAAAAATATAAAATACAAAATTTGCAAGAGAACATTAAGAACATCAAATTTTAAACGTTGATGAAGAAATTGATGTGCGTTCAAGAACAAAAAATTAAAAAAAAATCGTAATCGACCCCTAAGATAACAATTAATAAAAATTATAGAAAACCTACAGCTGCGTAACCCCTTAGTGCATTTGTGTAACTAACTACACCTTTACGGAAGTCCCAGCAAACTTGTGTGAATATCGCCTGAGGATTCGGAGACAATAACTGCTCCTTATCGATGCGTTGACCGAGCCTACTTTGGGCACCGCTACATAGTCATCATCTCCGCCCACGTTGCAGAAACCAACCAATTCGTCGACAAGATCCCCACCGTCCCTACAGACCAATTTAACACTTAGTAGAATAAGTTAAGTAGTTAATCAATAATTGTAACGCTCATTATATCCATAACCCATAAATTTTCCCTTTCCCTAATATAACAACAAAAGAAAACAAGATGCAGGGTAACGCACACAATAAATTTACAATATTATATAAGAACATCCAGATGGAGGAGAAATTGCGAGCAATTTCGCCACATCGAGAATCATCATAAAGCGGGAAGTGTTTTTTTTATATATATTATATATTTTTTTTTATATATTATATATATATATATATATATATCTTTATAATGCATGAATTATAGTACATCTCTTAGTTGAACCAAAACTGGAATTATATATATATATGATCGATTTAGTGAATAATATTACATTTTGATTGATTTATATTAATAAGGGGTTGTAAATGCCATTAGTGTGCATGCATGTGTCTGTAACAATTTATTTCATTCACCCCCTCAAAGTTAAAGCAGATGATAAAACCATCTCCCCTAAAGTAAACTAGCTTATTATGTTAATCTTGTCAGTCACTAATTTTATCTGCAATAGCTTAGATGCAAAAATGTAAGCTTGTTATTCGATTGTGAGAACTCAAAGAGATATCAAAGTGTTACTCACTATAGGGGATGGTTAATTTCATTGTTTTTTTTTTTTTTTTTTTTTTTTTTTTTTTTTTTTAAAGAGAAAGTTGTGTAAAATTTAAAAGCTGTTAGTTTAGTTATTTACGTTGTTCAACCTTAAGAATGCTAGGTATTTGAGTATGTAACTTATATGGTATTACCATTTTATTAATAAACTTGAAGTGAAATTTAAAACGCGGGTCTTCTGAATGTTTTGTTTTTTCCCCCTTTTGTTTTTCTATTGGTACTTTTAGTAGCAATGTTTTACTAATTAGAATTATGCGATCAGACTAATAGATTCCTTGTGTGGGCAAGGCTGCGATTTGTTCCTTTTGCACCTGATGAGGACGTAAAGGTTTGAATTTTATTGGTGTTAGGGTCTTATACCAATAGCAAGTGACGTATAAGCCAAGGTCCTTCTATCCAATTTAAATAACCTGGATAGTGCTGGGGTGGATTCACACGTAGGAGATGTGCGGACATTTTGGTTTCTTCACCTTACTAAGAAGTGCTAGAACCGCACATTAAATTTAGAGATTTTTCGGGTTCCCTACCAGATATTAATTGAAGCTGTTATTTTCCAATGGCCTGGAACGTGCAACACCGTCCGTAGGCATAGTGCCAAGAACCCTCCCAACCCGACGAGCTAGGACAAGCGGACGCTAGCATGCCTCAGTTGTGAAGGCCTCGGATACCCTCTTGCTGCAGCTGCCCGGACAGGCTTATGGAGTCCTGTGGCCGTAAGTCTTAGGGGTAGTGTTTGCGGGAAGACGTTTTTGTTTTTTTTTTTTTTTTTTTTTTTTTTTTTTCTAGATCATATGCACATCTTTGGCCGTGAGAGATCAAAATTCTAGGCGGAGAGTCAGGTATCCTTAGAGGTTCCGTTACAGATGGCGCCCAACCTGGGGCACGAATTACTCAAATTCGTATCAGGTTAAAATGATTTTTGAAAGATATTGTACTTACGATCATAACGTTGATTGTTGTATATTTTTTTAAGTTTAATTCTCTGCTTAGTATAGATAGCAGGTTTTTGGTCATTCTGGTACCCATGCAGATCGTTAGAATAGTCCAGTAAGTGGGTACAATTCCGCATACGTCTGTTGCGCTTTTTTCATTCATTCTGTGTGGTGCAGTACCAAATATGCATTTCGTAATTATGGTTAATCTCATCCATTGGAGGTATCTGACACCTTTTTAATTGATGTGGGATTTATTAGATTTGAATTATAAGGAATTTAGAATTTAGAAATCAATTGTCTTGCATTTTGAATATCTTCTTTTCAGATTGCGATCGTTGCAATTTTAACCTTTTAGTTCACCAGATATGCTTCGTAACTCATAGTAAGGAGCAGAGGAACACAGCAAGAAGGCTTACGGGCACAGTCAAGCCAATAATACACAACTAGTGTGTGAAATTAATATTATTTCGTAAGTCTAAGTCAGTACAGTAACCATTTCTCTTATATGGGGTGTAAATAAGCACTGTTCTTAGTGAGTTTTTTTTCTACGTCTTTGTTAGGGTTTGAAATTCTTTTACTTACTACCCAAACGAGATCCGGTCTTACCCATCAACCCTAAATTTTCATTGTTCGATAGATTTAACAGTTTTCTTTTCTTTTTGGGATTGTCCCGAAAGTTTTGTTTTGCTAAACACTTTAGGTTTTGGAATAAGATAGAGGATTTATTTAAATACTTTCAATTTGATGTAAGAATTTTGGTAATTGTCCATTTCACATTTTTGTTTTTTTTTCTTATTGTGAGCTTAAATTAATCGTAAGACCCATAACCCTTACATCTTTTTTTTCGACCTAGTTTTAGCTTTCGTTATTCTCGTCTTAATTTTTCCGGTCAGCATGCCCTTTTGGAAAACGTTCAACAGGTGGGATGCCTAAATCGTGTTGCTACGGTTCACGAAACAGGTCTATATTGGACGCGTCGGTACGGAGAAGTAGCTCAAAATCGAGCGTCGATAATGCAAACCTCCAGGATGTTTCAGCGAGCTTAGACACGGTAAATAGTGAGGAAGCTAGAGCTTTTTCCCTACCATCCACGAGTAATGAAGCCTTACCAGAACAAGATAGCGAATGTTTAGCTGGATATATTCATAAACTAGTAACTGCTACTTTGGGGCTGAGACGGGCGGAAGAATTTAGGTTTATTCGATAAGAGTTAGATAAAAGTCGCGGATTTATTCGAGAAGAGGTTGCGACAATGGTCCGGCAGACACTAGCTGCAACCACTCCACAAAATCAACAGGTAATATCCGACAAACACCAGATAGGCAGTAGGGAAGCCGCAGTCAATTCTGCATCGCAAAGGCATTCCGCCGTCTCTAGAAACAACCCTACGCATGTACTTTAAACGTAAACAATTTCTTACATGAGTTAAACAATCTTAACATCAATGATCCACCAAGCACACTTCATACTGATCCTCATGTTCCGACAAGAACTACGCCACACAATCAAGACTTTCACAAGTGGGGCATTAAGTTTGACAACAGCAACATGATGATAGACGATTTTCTGTTTAGACTTGAGCGGCTAAGAGTGTGTTACAGCGCATCATGAGAGGCCATAGTTTTGAATTTTCATCAATTTATATGAGGACAAGTGGAACGTTGGTTCTGGATCTATGTACTAGTTGGGATGAAAAGTAACCTCTTTGGGAATGAGGCCGTTTTGCAGCGATTTCGGCCTTCAATCGCTCCAATAATGCTGAGTAATACTCGCTGTTGATGGTTTTTTCTTTTTCGAGGTAGTCCACGAAGAGAATGCCATGACAATCATAGAAAACCGATGCCAAAACCTTTCCTACCCATCTAGCTTCCCTCGACCCCTTCGGAGCACTCGTGCCCACTTTAGTCCATTGCCGGGCACTCATTCTGTTCTCTGGTGTTCAACAGTTACCAATCGACGCCAAAAGTCCGCCCGATTCCTTATCAGCAAGTCCAAACACTCTTTCGAAGTGCTCTCGCGTTCGTGTTTTTGGTCAGGAGTGAGTATGCGCGGCACCCAGCGGCAGGATAACTTTTTCATATGCAGAATATTGCCTAAAATATGGCGTGTGCGCTTAGTACTAATCTTTGTGGTATCTTCTAGCTCGCGCACCTTTACTTTCCGGTCAGCCAACACCATTTCATGTATTTTTTTGACATTGTCCTCTGTAACCGTGGAGTTGCGGCCAGCACGAAAGTCTCGTAACCAATATTTGACGGTGTAATCTGACGGAGCATTAGCCCCATAATATTTATCCAACTTTTCTTTTGTTTCCTTTGCCGGTTTGCCTCAAAAAATGTTTTATAAGTGTACCAAAATCGTTTTTGTCCATACTCAACATGATGCCAAACACGTCAATAATTTGGCATGTCTGCCTAAATATGAACGGACTTCAAGGCACCATAACTTTTTTTGCCGTAGCAGCGCATTCTGGCGGTAAAGGAGGTTACTTTTCACCCCACCTATTATTTGAAAGCAATCCTAACAGTTTGCTGGTTTGATTTTCGGTGTGCTCTCACCGAGCAATACCGTAGCTTAGAGCGACGTTCCTTTTGCACCTGATGAGGACGTAAAGGTTTGAATTTTATTGGTGTTAAGGTCTTATGCCATCTTATGCCAATAGCAAGTGACGTATGAGCCAAGGTCCTACTATCCAATTTAAATAAATTGGATAGTGCTGGGGTGGATTCACTTAGTAGAGGCGCGGTTGGTTTCTTCACCTTACTAAGAAGTGCTAGAACCGCATATTTGATTTAGAGATTTTTCGGGTTCCATACCAAATTTTAATTGAAGCTGTTATCTTTCAATGGCATGAAACGTGTAACACCTTCCGTAGGCATAATGGCAAGAACCCTCCCAACCCGCGAGCTAGGACAAGCGGATGCTAGCATGCCTCAGATGCGAAGGACTCGGACACTCTCTTATCGCAGCTGCCCGGACAAGCTTATGGAGTTCTGTCGCCGTAAGTCTTAAGGCTAGTGTTTGCGAGAAGAGGTTTTTGTTTTCGCTATAAAAAAAAAAAAAAAAAAAAAAAAAAAAAAAAAAAAAAAAAAGAAGTTGTTTACAACAATCAATTTCTTGCCTTTGAAAGGATGTTGTGCATATTAAATGGGGATTGGAGTCTGACCAATGGTACAAATTGTGGTGGTTTGTTACCCTGTCTCTTGTAAAATGCGCTTCGTCAGTCCACAGAATATTTTTGAGGAATTGAGCGTTCGTTGCATGATTGCGCAGTAGCCATTGACAAAATTACACTCTTCTTTGCGCATCACCCGGTAGTAAATCTTGTACCCGTGTCAAATAGAAAGGGTGTAATATATTACTCTGTAGAGTCCTGTGAATTCTGGTTTTGGGAAGTTCCAACCGCACAGCTAGTCTGCGGACGCACGCAAAATCTCATCCTCAACTGCTGCCAACACTGCATCTGAACATCCTTCTCTTTTTTTTTTTTGGTTCAGTTGACCCAGTATCAAGGAGGTACTGATACGCATAGCACTAAAACTATTTTTGTACTTGTACTAGTTTAGAAGTTATAGTGTTTAAAGTGGTTACACCTCCAAATTAGAGGTCACCCACTTTGATGGGCTGTAACTTGTAATGGAGTGAGAATAGCCCTTTTGTTCGGTAGAACTTCGGGAATATGCACTTAAAGGATTATTCTGGTAAACTGGGACACCCTGTATATATACTACACGAGACCTATATACAAAGTATCCGGACATAATTTTTATTGGCAAACAAACAAAGTTTGTTGAGGGGATGGGGCTTAGTAGTCAGTATGCAAACTTAGTGAGAATGCTCAATTCTTTTCACGTCAACATGTGTCGGATATTATTTTGGGAGAGAATGTCATCATGCATCAAATTTTCTTTAAAGTTAGTGGATTGTCTAGAAGACACTTTCTAATGTTGCTTCAGCAACTTTCAACACCCACTGAGTTACAAGGCTGTTTAAAAAAGTTTCTTCAGAGAAGGTAGCAACAATTGTTTTGTTATAACCTCTAGTGTATTTATATGTGACATGGGTACGCACCCTATTTCTAACAGATTTAAAAATAAAATTCTATAAGAATGTTTGCGAAGAAAATCAATTGACTGCGGTGAAAAACCACGATTAGTGTGTTATACAATTGTATTAGATCTCGAATACTTGAACTTAAAGAATATTGAATATAGCTGTGACAAGATTAGTGTTTTGTGCCAAAAATGCCTACAAATTTTTTTATCCAAACATCAACTGTCGGTACCAGCGGATAAGCGGGTTTATTAACGTTTCCATGACCTTGCATGACCTTGGAAAGATGGGACGTAAGTCAATGGGTCTGTAGGAGCAGTGAGAAGATTCGCCTTTTTAAAGACGAGCTGGGCAAATGCTGTTTTCCATCTTCTCGCAGAGTCTAAGTCTTTAAGCACTTTTGCTACTACACGAGTACGAAAGTGGATTCGTCCCAGTGAAGATTCGACGCAATCAAGTGTAGGCGGGGACCAAGCTTAATCTGGAAGTGTTAAGCTGGCCTCAAAGTGTGCAGCAAATAGGTTGGCCTTGCCCAAAGAGCTGGATGTTAGTGTTAAAGTTGACCTCAATTTTTTTAGGACCACCTAATATTTTCAAGAACCATTCGGATGGTTTAATTATCGAACAGTCAGTGGGTTAATTTGCTCACCATTTTCATAGACCTTGTTAAAAACACAAATCAAATAGCTTAAAAATGAAAATGACGATATTGAAGGATAGACTACTTAAGGAACACGTTTTCACAAAAATGTTTAGTTCTTACGAAAACAATATTGAAAACGAATGTTTTCGCATACATTATTTAAAATAGGTCGAAAAGCATGATTTGTTTTGTTTACACGTATCGGTTGTTTCCATTCGATTTGATTTTACAGGGTGAGTTTTTTAACTTGAGACATCCAAATTACTCGAAAAATACGCGATATCACGAAAAATGTTTCAGACAAAAGTCACAAGGTTCTGAAGGGGACATAAGATGGCGACAACGAGTTTGCCCTTGAGCCCCATTTCAAGGTCAAACGAAGGTCATTTTTGATTTTTTAATTTGGATGTCTCAAATTAAAAAACTCACACTGTATATGTGATTCTTGCCATAAAAGTATAATCTATACTGATTGTCTGACTTCTTTATGACCTTCGGTCCAGTTTTTCTTCATTTTTCTTTTTTACCAAATAATAAAATAGCAGCCTTTAACTGCTTATTAAAACTTCTTAAATGAAGATCTTATCAAATAGAAAAAACAGAAACAGAATTGTTTTTATAATAGCTTTATTCATTGCTAATAACACAAGAATTCGGGATATTTTTACTGGAAGTAATAATATTGTGCTGTTTGTGGAAAAATAGTGTTTAACAATTTAACAAATTAGTAATTATTTTAAAAGAAATGAATAAATAATAATAATTCAATCGGCTGGGTAAAAGTAGAAGTGCAATAAATCAAATTGCTACGGAAAGAATTTATTTAACAAAAGAAAATAATATTTTGTATTCCCTTAGATATAAAGAGAGTTTTCCCCAACTTTGAAGATAGATTATTAAGGATAACGGAGTAAAATCAGACTGTTTAGGGGTTCCTCTTAGTAGGAGGGGTCAGTACTGGGTAGTTTATTGTGTGTAATACATGTTTATATTACGGATATTCAGACTTTTTGCGGATTGTCTCGTAATACAAGTAAACGAAAGTCACTTGAGTAGATATAGTCCAATAATTTCGCTTAACATAATAAATGAAGAGCAACCAAAGTAGTTGTACAAGCTTGGTGATTGATGGTGAATATATAGAGAAAGTTAATAGAATTAAATGTCTATTATAGTCCTAAAAATTATTATCAATGGTCATAAGCGGCTCTGTACGTTGTGATATATCACCGAGTGGACTCCTATTTGCTTCCCGAACCATAGTGTTGAACCAACGTTTCTTCATAGGCAAGAATTCGGTCTAAAATGCTAGACGAACTCTCGAATCAGAGCTCCTTAAACTCCCTACAACACCCGACATGTTCCGCACAATTCATTTATATCTTTTCTTCCATATTTCATCCAAGCTTCGGTACCTCAAATATCATGTTCCTCACGTTTTACCGTAAGTGTAACTACCACAAAACTTTGCTCGCCATCTATAAAATTCTGCTTTAAAAATTCATTCAATCTTCAAATATGTATAACTGTTTCTTTTCTTCTTCGCTTTTATGGTTTCTACTTAAGAAATCCAAAAATTTCACTTATATTTTGAATAGGATAGGTGTACTTAAGCGGGTTACCTGACTTTCCATTTATCGAACCAAATATCTTGGCGTATATTCAAAATCAAGCCATCTTCTGCTGTCTAAAAACCCCGACAAACAGTCCTTTAAGAACGGTTGCCTTGTTATATTTAAGTTTAGAAATGGTAGTGATTTCTTCTTTATAACAGTCAAAAGTCTCCGTTAGTTATTCGACTGCACTTAGTATATAAAAGGTCCGAACATTTCACGTGCTGATTTAAAAGTGCGTTGTTGTCCTCTTCCATGCTTGGTGGTTTTTAAATTGAGGCCATGCATAACCTTCAAGCAAAAGGGTTCGGAGCCAGTTATCCGCTCGGGGATTCAAAAGTTTTTATTTATATTGTACATAAACTTATATATACTAAATTGTATATAAAAATATATGCACATATGTGCATACATTTTACCGTAAACATGCACAAAAATTATTTCGTCTCATGACTCCTAATTTGCTCAAAAAAATCACTTTTGTGATCTCTGTATTTCACCTTGCTCCCTTGAAGCATTTGCACTAGCTTGGTATGTTGCTTCCGCAATGAAGCCCTCATAGTTTAGACTCAAGATATCCTTGTTTTTTTTGTCCTCGAATAATTCTGTTTCTTACTTCCTACAAAAATTCCAAGTGCTGTATCAAGATTTTTTTACATCTGCGTTTTTTTTTATTATTTTTTTTTGATACTTACTAGAGCGATTCAGGTAAAATATTAAACATATATTAGAATTGATACATTTCGATTTTTAAACGTTTTTTTTTTTTACAGAAAAAATAAAACAAATAAATAGTAAAGCAATATTGTTTAAATAAATAAGTTGGGTAAACCAAAGAAACACGCATACTTCCATATATAAGCAAATTAAATACAAATGGTTTATTTTAATAAATGGAAAACTGACCTGAATTGTATGAGGAGTTGGCTTCCCACATAGCGTCAATAAAATTTGCAAGCAAAGTTTCTCAACATACAGTAGAGCATCCTCTTTAGCTGGTAAACGCGGATGAACTTCTTCTAATACCTGATTTACGTCATAAAAGAATTATTTACAAACAATTTTGATTGTTTTATCAAACTTACTTTTCTTAAAGAAGGAATAAATAACCCCTTCCATCGATTAACACTTTCATTTTTAGAATAATCAGACTCTTCGGATTCAGTGTTTAACTGAAGCGAAAACATAATTCTATATATTTTAATTACTTTAGCGGTACCCAACCTTTATGCATTAATTATTACAATATTTAAAACTATTTGGCAATAACGAAACTTATACATTGCGGTTTCACTCCCTAACCCGTTGATTCAATTATTATATTTTAGTGAGTAAATAACATATTATTTTTAAGCTAGATGTTTGTACTGTTTATTTAATTCTCTAGTAGTTGCCACAATGCCGCCATTTCAAGTGAAAATTTGTTGTTCTTCATTATTTTTCCTCGGAAATTTGAACGATATTGATTTAATTCTAAACGTCAGTGCCAAAGTATAAATACGTCTTTGTTCAGTAAGTGTTAAAGATTACAAATCTTAAGCTGCAAATGCAATAAAATAAAGTGAAACTAAGTTCTACTTCCTCCTAATGAAAGACAAAGTCTTATTTGAAAGATCATATATATTTATGTATAATTAATCCCTATTTTAGATGCGGTTATAATATAATGGCATGTTACGAAAGGCTAGTTTAAAGAAATTATAGTTAACCAGTTGAAGATCTTTGGACACTTATAATCTATTATTCATTTTGTAATTTAATGTATATTAGATTATATTAATGCGTTTTATCACGCAGGTCGATTTAACTTCACAGTAATTTTAATTTGACTATCATATCATATGTAAAATAAATAATAAGCAAAGTGGGCGAAAACAAGTCATTAATGAGCATTTAAAGTGGGGGATAGACTGATGGTAATGGGTGATTTATCAAGTGTTTGATATTTAACTGTCAAAAAAAAAAAAAAAAACCAATGGAAGATTACAAAAGTGTATAATATTTTTATTTGAAATCATAAATTAATGTTTGCCATTTACATTTTCAAGATTATTTCATGTTAATGTTGATCAATTTTGAATCACTTTTTTGAGTATATTAGGTATAGTGACTACTACTACCCCTGACAGTCAGCATTTCTTAAACGTTTGTGTTCTTTCGCATTTGGATAAACTAGTTCTCTTCGAATCTATTGGACAATAAGAATGCTATACTTTTACTATGATTAGGTACTTGCTTTGAATTGCCAATTAATCTACGAAAGAATGGCTCACAGGGAGAAAGTGGCGCTGAAATCAGTAAGGAGGTGGTATACCACCAAAAAATTGCGAATATCAATACCAAGTATGTTTCGTGATATACTTTTGCGCTATCCCTTAAATGTGAACAGCGTCATCTACATTTCAATAGCAGAAAATTTCCTTACTTGAATAACAAAAGACTCAATCAATGCTGAATGGAATCGAATTTTTTAGCAAAGTAAAAATTTGTGTGAAAGATGGACGGCATAGGTCGCTCTCGAAGTATGTCATTGGAGTATAAATATCAGCATCCCCAAGGTATGGAAGTCAGTTCCTCAGATGAATCACAATATAAATTTAGACAGTGATTAAGAGGTTTAGGTTAGAGATAAAGAAAAGTAAAAGTGGTGGAGAAAACCGATTTGTGAATTTGTGAATTGTAACATTGGTGTCAGAAGAGGGATAAGACTTATTGTGTCCCATTGCGTTTTGCAATTGTATAACCAAAAAAAAAAAAAAAAAACACATATATACTCTTTTGACGTTGACGAGGAAGAACAAATGTCAAAAATGGGCTAACAGAAGAAAAATCAACACAAAAAAAGCTGGACGAACAGAAAATCTGTATTGTACAAAAATTTGACGAATAAAAAAATAGTCTCGAAAAACAAATGGACGACCAAAAGAAAAATCAGAAAGAACAAATTAACATTCCACAGCAAAAGTTCGAAGAAATCGACGAAAAACCTGAACAAACAGACAGCAAAGTTCAGCAACTGGCAAAATAGTTCGATACAGTGCGAAAAAAGAAACTGCGGTCCAAGGGGAAAATATTTGAAGTCTCCCTCATTTGATGGTTAGACCTCATGGTCTACTTATAAGAATCAGTTTTATATTCCTGCGTGTGTGAACGACGCAAAGCCGAATGCAGAATGAAGAGAAACACTGCAGCAGCTTCAAGCTGACGTGAGTAGACTCGCAAATTTGTCATACCTTACCGCAGGCTAGGAATATATCGACTAAATGGCAAAGGACGCATTCATCAGGGGAATTGCAGATTCGAAGTTACAGCCAGCAGTAAGGATAGACGGGAAAGAACCCTTGCTTAAGCTCTTGACTTCGCTCTGACGATGAAAGCAGCCAATCGGGCTTCCAAAGGAACACATTTCGTCAGGAAAGTAACATCTGTGGAATGCTCCTGTGCAGGGAGGGAGGAACGAGATAGTCCACGGGATAAATGAAGAATACGCTGTTGTAACTGCAATAAGATAGGGCATATTCAAAGGCGGTGTAAAGAACCGGTGCGACGAAAATCTCTCCTCACTGTGCTATCAAGCAAATAGAGGAAAAAACCAGTGCATCATTGGTGCAGACTTAATGAGAGAACATGGACTAGTAGTGGACTTAAGGGCACAAACCCTGAAATACGGAAACATGGAGATATCAATGGTATTCGGAAATGCCAACTCTTCCGTCGTAAAAGTCGTCATCTGCCGAAATCAGATTTAAAAACCTTCGTCGGAAGCACTTATTTGGGAAAAACTAGAAGACGGTCATGGTACCCACCGATTCTATTTGATGATGGGAAATACCTTAGTGGAACCAAAGAACAACATGGTTCCTGTAAGGGTTCTGTATCCAAAAACGTTCAGCGTGAAGTTGAAAAAGAGAGAGGTAGTGGGAAAATGTGTACCTGTTAAGGCTATATCGACCACTACAGAGCATAAAAAATCAAAAACAGAATTCTCAGCCTCTGTAATTGGGATTAAGAACCGGAATCTTCGCAGAAAAACTAATCGGTGAGTACGCTGATATATTTCTTACACAAGAGGGAGATTATAGACGTGCATAACTTGTTCAACACCACATTGACACTGGAGATTTATTGAAGAATCGCAGAGTCCGTGGGAATCTCCAGCGCTCCTCGTGAAGAAGAAAGACGGCAGCACTATGTTGTGTGTAGACTACTGACATCTCAACGATGTTACTTAAAAGGACAGCTTCCCACTTTCGACAATCGGTGACACTATAGATACACTTTCTGGAGTGAAATGGTTTTCAACTCTCGACTTAAAGAGCGGTTACTTGTAGGTAGAAATTAATCGAACGAATCGTGAGAAAATAGCCCTTACAACAGGAAGCGGTCTCTGGCAGCTTACAGTAATACCGTTTGGATTGTGCAATACCCGGCCACCTTCGAGCGACTAATGGAACGAACATTGCAATGGCTCACGTGGAAGATCTTCCTGGTGTATCTGGACGTCGTCATAGGTAGGGCGTTCGAGGAACATCCAGAAAACCTTAAAGAAGTGTTTAAGAGGCTGCGAAGTGCCCATTTGAAACTGAACTCTTAAAAGTGGGCCTTGTTCCATCTGGAAGTATGGGTCACATTATATCAGCACAAGAAATAAGGACGGATGTTGACAAAATCGAAGCCGTGAAAAGTTGGCCTGCCCCGAAAGATAAACAACAATTGAGAAGCTTCTTCGGTCTTGCGACGTATTGCAAAAGGGTTGTAAAAGATTTTGCTGGTATTGCGAAAAGCCTGCACCAACTTACGGAAAAAGGCCGACAGTTCAGGTGGTCTGGAGACTGTGTGAAATCTCGAGTTACGAGACTGTGTGAAATCTCGAGTTCATCGTAGACTCAGAGGCTAAAAATGTTGGGTTCGGAGCTATGATCTCCCAAGCTCATGATGGTCAAAAAAAAAGTGGTCGGAACGGAACGGAACTACTGCGTAGCTCGGCGTTAGCTTCTGCCTTTAATTCTGCCTACAAAGTATTTCCATAATTACCCCTATGGATAAAAGTTCATCCTTCGGGCAGACCACACACTAAAATGGCTACTTCAGTTTAAGAACTCCAAAGCCCAAGTTGCGAAATGAATCGAGTAGTTGCGGGGCGACGAGTGCAACACCGCAAGGGAAAACTCCACTCAAATGCTGATGCTCTTTCTCGTCGACTGTGCGGACTTAAATGTGAATACTGCAACTGCAAACAAGCGAAAGAACGGGGCATTATTCAAATGATCATGACCAGGCCAATAGAGGATTGGAGTACAGATGAAATCCGTTACCCCCGTAAGGAAAGACCAAGCTGACAGAAGACATCGTACCGTAGTCAAACTCTGAAGGCATATTGAGCACAGTGGAACTTGCTTTGTGTGCAAAAAGGTTTGGTGAAGAGAAGACGGGAAATGGCAGATGGAACAATATTTCTTATGCAGATAACCGTGTCACGGTTCATAATCAGCCAAGTACTCCTTGTAATACGTGGCAGAATATCAGGAGCCCATTTATGAATACAAAAGACGTTGAAAAAGATAGAAAGGAACGTTTCTCTTGGCTAACACGATGTCGGGAATTGGTGCAAGAAATGCAAAAGGTGTGCGGGTACCAAAAGTCCAAAAGTAAGGCCGCAGGGACGATTGCAACAGTACAAAGTCGGAGCACAATTCGAATGAATAGTCATCGTCATCGCTGGGCCGTTTCCCGAACCTTTTAAGGCAACCGATACACCCTCGTGGTACTACTTCAGTAAGTGGCCAGAAGTGTTTGCCATCCCAAATTAAGAAGCTTAGACCAAGAAAAAGAAATAGTTAATAACTGGGTGAGCAGATTTGGCGTCCTAATAGAGCTACACTTCTTCTTGGAAGTTCGATTGTCAAGTGAGACAAAATTCGGATCCCCAACTACAAAGCCCAAGGAGGTGAAGGACTACGTGAATGTCTTGCGCTGCAGGATTCGTAAATTGCATGAAAACACCCGAGAAAAAATTAAGCTTGCGAGCAACCGCATGAAGACATCAAATCGAAATCTTCCGGCTTCAACGCAGGAGATCTGGTGTGGCTGTATAAGAAAGAAAATCCTCCAAAATTGTAACGGGATTCTGAAGGTCCATGCAACGTGATAGCCCGCATTAATGACGTTATCTACCGGATTTAGGAAATCGAGGGGATCGAGGAAAACTGAAGGTGGTCCAGTTGGACAGAATGTGTCATTTTAACTGAAGGACGAATGACTACGTTGTTCGTTACGTACAACTTTAGGGAGGGAGCAGTGTGATATCCCTTATATGTGAACAGCTTCTTCTACATTTCAATAGCAGAAGATTCCCTTATTTGAATAACAAAAGACTTAATCTTTGGTGAAAGGAGAATGGAATCGAATTTTGTAGCAAAATGGAAATTTGTATGGACGCTGGACGGCACAGATTGTTCTCGAAATATGTCATTGGAGTATTTATATCAGCATGCCCAGGGTACGCAAGTCAGTTTATCAGTTGAATTTAAAGTTTGAATTTAGACAGTTATTAAGATTATTAGATATTAAGATTAAGATTACGATTAAGGTTAAGACCAAGATTAAGATTAAGATTAAGATTAGATTAAGATTCAGATTAAGATTAAGATTAAGATTAAGATTATGATTAAGACTAAGATATTTAGATTATCAAAATAAATTTTGAATCCAGAATTATATATATTCCCTTGTAATATAAGCTAGATTTACATTACATCAAATCGATACAAACATATCAATAAATAAATATAGGGTGATTCATCGTAAGGTTTGATTTTTAATAGGCCTGCTTTGATAGATCACGCATGACTTTTATTAAACTGCTTCATCATTTTTATTCAGTATCATTTGGCAAATTATCATGGAAAGACGCACACCACAACAGTGTCTCCAAATTGTTCAGCTGTAAAACAAAAATCATTTCTGACAGAAATACAGTAGTGGATGATACTCGACCGGTTAGACCACATCCAGCACATAGTGAAATGATTATAGGAGCTTTAGTCGTCGTTCCCAGCAGCTTGGTTTGGCGTATTCGACAACTTGGCGTGTTTTACGTGAGGATCTCGACCTAGAATCGTATAAAATTCATCTTGTGCAAGAATTGAAGCCAGGCGACTTGCATTTGTGTCTTATTTTCAGTGAATGGGCTCTGAAAAAACTCACGATGTTTTATAGTGAGATTTCACGGTTTGCTACGGTAAATTGGCCGACTAGATCTAGACCTTTGAACTATTTGGCCAGCTACTTTGTTTTACAGGCACTAGAATACCCTTTTCTAACAAAATACCCAGCTCTTCTACATTTCTTTTAATTCTCTCAATCTTTACGGCACACTAAATGCTGTGTGAAAAATCGGTGTTTGATTTTCTTTAAGCACAATATTCTCTTCGTACCCTACAATAGGTGTACTTAATTTATTACCTATTATACCAGGAAAACACTGTTCTATTTCTTTAATGACATGCGAATTGTTTGAATTTACTTGATTAATTGGATTACCACTTAATACATTTCTCCAATTCGGGTACAAATAACCAATCCATGAACTAACTTTACAAACTCTTTTCGATATTCCGACTTACTCATGATTGACTCTGTTGATCCCGTATTCACCTCCATCTCTACGTTGACTCCATTGATTTTAGTTATACTATAGACTGACTGCTTTGAACACTATTGATGATATTGATGGAGCTGTTGGGTCTGCAGATTTTCCCATATGAGAAGCACTCCCAGGTTTTTTTTTTTTGTTTTTTTTTTTTGTTCCCTATGAAGTGGGGATTTTTTCCAACTAAAATTAGCCTCTTGTAAGCTTTTGTGACTTTGTTTTTTAGAAAACCAGTTGGAACGTTAACGAATGAAAGGTTCGTGGTTGCATGTTTTTCGACGCCTTTTCAGATGCTTTTATGTTTAGGACCGTTTGACAACACCTACTGCTGAAGTTTTTTATTGCGTAAACCGATTATGAAGCGATCAATTATGACGTTATCCGGAATACATAATATGTATTTGCAGATGTTGTTGTTGTACTGATGGCTGAGATCGTTGAGTTCCTGCTCACTTTTCGGTTTTCCTGATTATCCAAAAAATTACGAAATTGACAGGACTGTGCTAGAGATTTTAGGCGGACAATGTATTCACTTTTCGGTTCATCGTCTTCTTGCTACACCTTGTAGAATTTATACCTTTCTGCTCGTTTATTCTGGACTGAAGCGAAATGTGCGCGAAGGAGCTTAATTAGCGTTTCGCAGTAGAAATTAAGGTTATTTTATTCTTATATTAAATATACATAGGTAGGAGCACAAGTTTCCTTTTTTAAGGTTGGAGCACAAAAGTGGAAGAATCCACTATACAGATAAAAAGGAAGTCAAAAGAGGAAGCGTTTACAAAACGATCAAAAGTAAACACACTATCTTAGAATATATCGAAATATAAAACATAAGGATCCAGAGACATTCTGCGTAAATATGAAAAATTGAGAGATAGGGGGAAAATGTGCATCTATTGAGACTGTATCGACTACAACGGAAACAAGTCTTGCGAGTGTCCAGAGTATGAAAATCAAAAACAAAATCCTTAGCCTCTGTAACCTGGATCAAGAGCAGCGAATCTAATCGGTGAGTACGCTGATATATTTGCTACACAAGACGATGGCAGCACTTAGTTTTGTGTAGACTACTGACGTATCAACGATGTCACTAAAAAGGACAGCTACCCACTTCTGAGAATCGATGACATTTTAGATACGTTTTCTGGAGCGAAATAGTTTTCAACTCTTGATTTGAAAAGCGGTTGCTGACAGGTAGAGGTAAATAGTACGGATCGTGAGAAAACTGCATTCATTGCAGTAAGCGTTCTTGGGCAGTTTACGAGTGATGGCATTTGGACTGTGCAACGCACCGGCCACCGCCGAGCGATTTATGGAACGAGCCTGCTTTGAGCCTGTGAGGTGCTCATTTGAAGCTGAACCCAGAAAAGTATGACTTGTTCCGTTTGAAAGTAAAATATTTGGGTCCCATCCACATCAGTGGAAGGCCTAAAAACGGATCCGGACAAACTCGAAGCCGTGAAAAGTTGGTATGTTCCAAAAAAAAAATATTACCAACTGAGAAGCTTCTTGGGACTTTTCACCTACTACAGAAGGTTCCTAAAGGATTTTGCTGGTATTGCGAAGAGCTTGCATCAACTTACGGAAAAAGGCGGTGTGGAGAGTGTGAGAAAGAATTTGAAGAACTCAAGCGGCAGCTGTGCAATGCCTCCATCTTGGGTTACCCCACATATCTCATGTTACGGCAAGGTACGCTCCAGACCTAAAAGGAACTACTGCGTAACTCGGCACGAGCTTCTGGCTTTAATTCGGGCTACGAAGCGTTTTATTACCTCTATGGACAGAAGTTCATTATTCAGACATACAACGCAGCACTGAAATGGCTACTTCAATTCAAGATCCCAGAATTTCAAGTTGTGAGATGGACGCATGCAGAAATAAAATATCGGAGCACTATGGTATTCGAACGAATAGTCATCGACATCGCCGGGCCGTTTCCAGAAATTTTTAATGGCTACCGTATTTAGGTGTGTAGGGTTAACTTCTAATTTTTTTTTTTTTTTTTTTTGAATTCTTAAAGAAAATTCTTTCGATAAAACAGTTACAAAAAAAACGAATTAATTTACAGGTCAAAATGAAACACGTCCGCTTCTTACTATTGTGTTAAAAGTTTTAAAATCGCCCGATCTTATTTCTTTGTTCTGTTTGACATTTTGTGTGTAGAGTTACTATTTTTGTACTAGATATGCTTAGAATTCTGTTTGATTTATAAATAATTTTAACATTTAAACTACAACTTTTTACTTAATATAATACTCTAAAATTCTCTCCTCCGTGAGTGTCTGCAATCCAGCGTTCGAAATTGTAATTTCCTTCCGTGCTGAATGCTTCTATAGTGCCATCTTTGTTTCCTTTACTTGGAAAGAAAAACGAAAACAAAACGTCAGTAATATTTACTTGTCACATTGATTGTTGTGAACGAAAGGACAAAACAAAACAAAGAAAATTGCATTGTTTGCATATGTACATAGGCAGTTGACCCAAGCTGGGTCATATGTATGTGTCGGTTTGAGTTTTTTTGGCTTAGGTTTCCATTATGCAGCCTAAGCAATGTTTATTTTTTTTTTATTTAATATGGATTATTCTAAAATGTTCTGTAGAAGAATTTTGGTGAGGAAACTTTTCTTTCTATTTTTATTTTTTATTTTTAAAGTTTTTAATTTTCACTAGAAAAGTCCATAAATTTCTAAGTACTCACTGTACTGTACTGTACACTTCACAAATAGACACTTGTCACTGAAGAGGGGCAAGGGTGGGGTAGTGGGTGCAGTGAGTGTAGAAAAATATTATGAGTATTGCCATATGTCTCAAAGTTAAAATAATTTGAATTTAATTTTGTCTTTTCTGATATATTTTTTTTTATTGACTGAAAATATTACGAGTATACTGCTAAACACCCCCGAGTAAATATAATTAAACTTTAGCTCTAGGGGCCTGCCTGACAGTTGTTGACATACCCTTAGCAGAGCGACGAAGTCTAAGCGGCTAAGCCCTGCGGAAAAAAAGGCTAAAATTATTTTAGCGAGCCAAGCGAGCTACCCATCTCATACTTTAAATACACCAGATTTTCTTACAAGCGTCGGTTGTACTCTGAAGAGGTGAAAATGCAGTGGAATATTGCTCGGTTGATAAAAGACCTTGGTAATTTATTTACATTCTTTCAATGTTGTTCATGTTTTACATTATGAAATAAAAATTATTGTAGGTGAAAGCAAACGCTTGAATCTGCTGTGACACGCGGGTTGTTGCTAAATTCGAAATTGTGCCGAGTACATAGAATTCCAATGAAGATTTTTGTGCGCGGAAATTCAATTGGCGAGTTCAGGTGCACAAAATCAATTTGTGCAGTAAGAACAGGTCGCGCTGTTGGTATTTGGTTTGAGCAAGCTCTAATGCCTTTACTAAGATGTTTTTATGTAATGTACTGCTTCGCTAGGAAATATTCCTACGAAACGGTAAAGGTGGAGGATTTCACTTCGACTCAATGTCTGTCTCAGCGGACTATTGCCGACTGGTATAATTATTGCCGGGAGACAATAGTAATTCAGTTTTTGGAAACATTTGAAAAGAAAGAAAGGATATGCGGACCAGGCAAAATCGTCCAGATCGACGAGAGTAAATTTGGAAGACGATAATTTAATAAAGGAAGGCGTGTGAACGGTCACTGGGCTGTCGGTTTGATTGAGGATGGGTCCGAAGATTTGACACTGGAACTCTGCCCAGAAAATGAGCGCTAGTGCTAGTGCCACTACTAAAAAAGGATGTGAATCCAGGTACGATCATGTGACCCACAGTGATCCTGATAATCGTTTTGTGGATCAGTGGCGTATCGTCAAGAGACAATTATATAATGACAACTATTCTAATTATTTCTCTGATTAGATAGTTGAATACCAGGGTATGAGAGAAATTGCGAAAAAAAATTAGATCCCTTTGAAGAGTTGCTTCAAGCAGTGGTGCGTGTTTATAGATATTTCAGAAAACAGGTTTAAAACCCTGGTGTATGAATCACATAAACATGGGTTAATTAATAAAAAAACATTAACATTTTATTTAAAAAAAAATTTAATTTAATAATAAAAAAAATTAAAACTAAAAAAATTTGCTTAGTGCGCATAATGGAAACCCGCCCCGATTTTTTTTTTGTTTAGTGTTATGATTATAATTTTTTTTGATTAGTAGGTAAGTATTCAAAATGTCTCGATTTCATTTAAGTTTTAATTTAGTTACAATTGCGAGAAAAAAGTTCGATTGGCTTGTATACACCGGCGCGAGTACATAATCGTATACATTTTTGAACATACGTATGTATATACACCGTTCGGGATTTTCTCTTTTGCGAAAGTATCGCTGGTGTGCAAGTGTTTTAAGAAAAAAAAAAAAAAAAAAAAAAAATGGGGAAAAACAATATTCAATGATATTCAAGTTATTGTGTGATTTTGTAAAACCAAAAAAAGGTCATGATTTCATTGATCGATCTAAAACAATTAGATATTGTGCTCGGTAATTATTTCTAGAGTAAGCTTTTTTTGGTTGTCCAGTGCGACGACGTACGGTGAAAACCTTTACGTTAAAAGAAAAACAAAATATTTTAATGATGACCGAATTGGCTATTTAAGTGTGTGTGTAATGTTTACATTTTTTTTATTTAAAACAATTTGCATTACATACGTTCGTAAGTTTTTGTTTTGATTTTATGTGGTGTCTTATTTTTAAGAAATAAAATTGTGAATTATATTATAAAAATTATAATTCAATAAATGTGATAAATTGTCACGAGCGGTTCAAAAGAGGTCGTGAGTCAATTGAAGATGATGAACGCAGTGGCAGACCATCGACATCGAAAAACGACGAAAACATTGATGAAGTATAAGATATGTTGGTCAATAACCGCAAATTAACCATCAGAGAGATAACGGAGAACTTGAACATTGCCTATCCATTCAAGATCTTTTAGATAATGATATTTTGGTTAGTGATTTGGTTTTCCAAATCAGCTTCTATAAAAGGATTCAAATTCAAGGTACGTTTAGGATACACCTTTTTTCCATATTCATTTCAGGAAACATTTATTTTTGTGAGACTTATAACTTTGTCAATTATTGTTGACCTTCAATGAACCTTTGTATATTTTTTCAGCTTTTGTCCGGCAGTTAAACAAAAAACGAATACAATATGCTAGAATATGATGAAGCGTTAGTAACGGAGATTGCTTAAGCATAAGATTGATGACTTCATTGCCTTCATCGAGTTGTTGCGCAACATGAAAAATGTTGGTCGCGTTCTCCTTTCGTTACTCCAAGTCAGGGTAAATCCTTTTGGGTTGAGTGGGAATTAAAAAGTTCCAATTCTTTCGTAGGAAAAGAGAAGAGAGTAGGGCCCTCCCACCATAATTCATTTTGTTGATGATGCGAAATCAGTTGGGTTGTGTTGAGTCGGAATATGTTTCCAAGAGCTGTAGTTCGTCATTCGTTGAATTTCTGTTATACGGTTGGCAGCGAAGGTTTTCCATCGGTTCGGCGATGATGTAATACAAGCGAGGGTAATTGTCGAATCTTTCCACTCGTGTATCTCCAGATTCGATTGCTACAGTGGTTTCTTAGTATAATCGAGTAAAGTGGTAAAAATAACCGCTAAACAAAGCTCAAGCCTGGGTAAACAAACGGTTTTTAGTGGCGCGATTCTCGTTTTGGCAAACATCAAGTGCTAATGGACGTTGACTCCTTCATCTTCTATATGCAAATAGACTGCCGCCCCGTATGCATTCTTGGAAGCTTCAAAAAAACCCATGTAGTTGCAGCCTCGTTATGCCTTGGTTGGATCTGAGGATGATCTTGCTGATAGGTACGCCATCGATCTACCAACTCTTGAGGTATGGGTTCATCCCACGTTACTCCTTGGTACCATAACTCGTCCATCATAATTTTTGCCTTGATCAGACATGGAGCAATCCAATCCAAAGGATCAAACAGTTTCGCAGTTCATGATTCTCTTTGTCACGACTCCATCATATGAAAGGAAAATTTTAAAAGAAAATGCATATTCTTTTTGCAACCAGAAGACACCTAATGTTTTGAATTCATCCACCAATTCGACGGGTAATGTAAAACCATTACGAAGGATATCTTCTGAGTTACTCGTCCATTTCCTGAGATAGAAATCAGCTGATCGTAGTAGACTCCTAACTTCATCTCTTTTTAGCAATGCTTCCTTAACTGAAACGGCATCTGATATAAGGTCGTCAACGTACATCTCGACGCAAACAGCCAGAGAAAAACGTTGAACCTCATTCGCCGCCGCCTGATGCAGCATTCGATTGGCTAAGTATGGAGCACTGACCGTGACAAACGTCACTGTTTCAAGTCTAAAAATCCTTTATTTTTCCGTCGGTTGATTGCGCCAGAATATCAGCTGGTAATTTGAATCGATGAGTGGGACCCGAGTTTGCCGGTACATCTTTTCAACGTCTGCTGTAAATTTTAATTTATATAATCGCCATTTTAGCATTAGTTTAAAAAGATCGCTTTGGATTTTAGGTCCAGTCATTAAATGGGAATTTTATGATGATCCATCTTATAATTTTGCTTCAGCATCGAAAAGGACACGAAGCTTGATAGTCGTGCTTCACTCTTTGAATATCGCATGTTCAGAAACAAAGAAATGGTGTGGAGTATCCAGTACGGGATTCTGCTCATCAAACTCAGTCATCTGAACCTTATATTCGTTTAGACACTTGGAATACTCCATGTGCAGTGCCGGGTGTTTCTGAAATCGTTTCCCCAATTGATGAAACCTACGTAAGGTAGGTACCTCGAAGTATCTCTAGGCACCAAACCCAGGTTTACATTCGCCTTTAATTGGTAACGATACCTTATATTATCCATCATCTAATCTTTTTGTTCTCGTGCGATAGTGCTGTTTACCAGCCCTGTCTTCGTCCGTTTCCTTGAAGTTGAAAAGCGACTTCCATAGTTCCCTGAACCCCAAGAGAGACAGGTTGGTTAATCTTTGATTTTATGTGGAGAGTTTGTGCATCTATAGTAGTACTATATTGGTACTAACCTTTGGGACATTCGACCCTCCACATTTGACATGCAGCATAGTGTGGTGTTTCTGCTTGCAGCAATAGCAGCGCACACTGCTTTGACATTGACTAGCCCAGTGACTGTAAGCTAGACAGTTCCGGCAAATCCCAATTTTGTCCACAGTCTTAGATCGTTCACAAATCTTCATAACAATAAACCTCTGACAATATCGAAGCAAAAGTTGACCTTTTCCACACACCTGGCACGAAAACTGCTTCTTCCCAACGTGCAACACCGTTTTGCTTGACGAGGATCTACAACCCTTTATGCCACACGTTCCAGTTACAGCTTCCAAGGAGTGAAAATGAATTTCTAAGAACTACCTAGTTTTTCTTCACACTATCGCTGAGTAAAGCTGGGTATTTTTTTAACTAGTATGTAGATCAGTATGTCATCCCAGGAGCCAACTGGTAATCCTAGATTTTCTAGGGTATGGAAACATTCCTGGGATGTATCCAATAGAGACTTGATGTTACTGGCTGTCTCTTTTGTCAACCGCTGTTGTTAAAAAAAGAAAAAAAAAAAAAAAAGTTGAAACAGATCGTTCACTAATACTCGTTTATGGTCGTATCTGGGGACAAGTAGTTCACATGCCCTATCATAATTGCTAGAATCCAATCCTAAATACTACAACAAGCGAGCAGCTTCACCCTTAAGAGAAAATTTTAAATAGTGTAGTTTTTGAATTTACCCCTGGCGCTTATTATTGTGAACTAAGGACAAAAAAACATCGTGGAAAGCCCGCCACTTCGTGTACGAGACCTGTTTATTCGCTGTTTATTCACAACCTTTTCCTTACCTGTTGTGTTCATCTCGATGGCGTCAATTAATTCAGTGCGGTATATGAAATAGGTCTCTTGCAACCTTTCGAAGAGTTTGTCGAAGTCTTCCTTATGTAGATCATTTTGAAGTATATCTGCCGTTCGGAGGAAATGTACACTCTAATTTAGACAGATCAAAAGAGGGAGCGCTTTGACGATTTATGAGTCTGGAAAGAAAATTAATTGCTAATCAGAATCTCCGAGATAAACACACGGAATGCATTGAAGATTACCTGAAGCTTGGTCATATGAAAGAAGTTAACGAAAATGTGGCTGATAGACCAGATCATTATTTTCGATCATATTTATGATCTCCTTAAATGATCAGCTAATGGTCGGTCCCTCATTAAAACAAATCATCACCAGTATTTTACTCAGATGGAGACACTATTGGTACACATACACTGGGGATTTGAAAAAAAATGTACCGCCAAATTTGGGTTAAAAAGGAAGATAGGAATTATCAGCTGATCTTGTGGCGTAGACAATAATCCAACATTTTAAAGACTTATCAACTTAAAACTGTGACATTTGGTACAGCACCAGCACCATATTTGGCTATTCCAACTTTAATGAAGTTAAAGTTACAGCTACATCCACGAGCAGCAAAGATGATAAAACAGGAAATGTATGTCAACGATTTGACCTCTGGCGCAGATACACTACAAGAGGCAAAGGAGAAAAAAGATGAAATTAATAAGGGTTTTACAGAAGCAGGATTTCATTTACGCAAGTGGGTGGCAAGCGATGAGGAGCTCGTTGATAGAGTACCCTTTCACGAACGAGAGATATCTAGAGATAAAACGAATCTAGGCAAGGCATTAGGTATTCAATGGTTCCCTCAAACTGATAAATTCTCCTTTCATTATTCCAGTTCAAAACACCAGCAGGCCACAAAACGATTGATTTTATCCACCATAGGACGCTTGTTTGACCCAATGGATGGATTGCGCCATGAATCACCAAAGCAAATCTGCTTATTCAACAACTTTGAGTTCACAAACAGTCGTGGGACTATTCAATTGAAGACGACATTCTACAAAGTTTGACAACATTCCAGTATGAACTGCAGTATATCAATAAAATACATCTTTCCCGCTGGGTACGCACAGTTGGTAAGAAGAATCGCTTTCAACTGCACGGATTTTGTGATGCCTCTGAAATGGTGCAGTAGTTTATCTGAGAATAGAAGATGACGACAGTAAAACTCAGATGTGCATTCTCATGTCGAAATCGAAAATGGCACCAATAAACCCCACCTCACTTCCCCGTTTGGAGTTATGTGGGGTTGTTACACTTGCCAAACTTTTACATTACTTAAAACAGTCTCTCTCTTGAGTGGACTAATATTCCCATTTTCGTTTGGACAAATTCCATTCCAAGGATTCGCGCCGATCCTTCGAAGTGGAAGAATTTTGTACGAAATAAAGTCGGGGAGATCCGTCGTCTGACAGATGTTGCTATATGGAAGCACATTCCTACCCAACATAATCCCACCGATTTAGTTTCCCGCGGAATATCACCATCAGCCCTTGTAAAATCAATATACTTGTGGAACGGGCCCCCATTTTTGCTCAATTTATGGGATTTTGAGCAACCAGCACAACCAACTGATCTTATCTCCGACGAGAGACAGAAGGAAGTCAAAATTTGTCAGCATATTGCATCCGTTTTGTCACTAATATCAGGAAAAATAAATCACAACGAACCTTTGGAAGTTTGCAACCTCAAGAACTAGATGCCGCAACTAATTTCCTCACTAAATGTGTTCCAGGCGAAGTGTTTTCTCAAGGAGTGAGTAAAACAAGAGGTATGGGACCTCTGACACCCTGGCTGGCCAAGGAAGGTATACTTAGAGTCGGGGGAAGATTAAGACATGCAGACCTTACCTTGGCACAACGACATCCGATCATATTGGGACGAAGTCATCACTTTACAAGTTTGATCATTCGAGAAGCTCATACTGCAACACTTCATGGCGGGATCCAATTAATGATGGGATACCTACGAAATAATTTTTGGATATTAGCTGCTTCAGATTTCGCGGCAAAACTGCTTGTCAACTCATGGGAGGGTTACCATCACAAATAGTACTTGTGTCAAAACCATTCACGCACACAGAAGTTGATTATGCATGACCAATTGAGATTCGGACATGGAAAGGTCGTGGAGCTAAGTGTTTAAGGGGATATCTATCCGCCTTCGTATTCCTTTCAGCAAGAGCTGTTCATTGGGGCTGATGCGGAATTATGTCGTTTGATGAAAAGTGCCATGCATGACTGGAAGGAAATAGGAGACTTGTTAGCCAACCAAGGAACACAGTGATACTTTATTCCACCAGCTTCCCCACATTTTGGAGGTTTATGGGAACTCGGTGTGAAGAGTATAAAGCATAATTTAAAACGAGTTTTTGGGATCGGAACTTTGACGTATGAAGAACTCGCCACGCTTTTGACACAAATAGTCCGTTATCCGAAAAGACAGACGACTTCAGAGTTCTTACTCCAGCTCATTTTCTCATCGGCCAAGACCTATTTACAGTTCCAGACCATCGGGTACAACAAACTAATTACAACAACCGATGGAAAACAATTTAATACGCATGAACACCCTTTGAAAACAGTGGCAAGAAGAATATCTCACCCGATTGCAACAAAGGCCAAAATTGCTCAACCGCAATTTAAAAGAGGGGAGCTGGTTTTACTTAAAGATGAAAGAACACCACCTGCTAGATAGAGCCTCGGAAGGATTATCGAAACAGACGGATGAAGCAGACGGAATCATCAGAGTTGTAAAACTCAAAAAGCAACAAGGAGAGTTTCGCCAGCCCATCACAAAGTTATGCCCACTCCCAACATGTAATCCTTCTCAGCATTCACAATACAATGAAGCGACATCTTTAAATTAAATTCTCCTTCTCCTTAAATCTCATCACACAGCACCTACTGTACTAAATAACTTAAAAAAAATCCAAATCCAAAATAGAAAAGAAGCAACTTATTTTCAATTTTTTTTATTTTAACACTGAATAAAATTACTAAGGGGTGATTAATTGTGAGGTTTGATTTTCAATAGGCTTTTCTTGACAGATCAAGCGTGACTCCTATCAAACTGCTTTATTATTTTTGTTTAGTATCGTTTCGCAAATCATCATGGAAAGGCTCACACCACAACAGCTTCTCCAAATTGTTCAGCTATATAACGAAAATCAGCCTTCTGTGAGAAATGTTTTTCGTGCGTTTCGAAGAACTTACGGTGCACATAATCAACCTACTGAAATCACCATTGCCAATACCATTCGCAAATTTGAGTCCCGGTTTACATTAGTGGATGATACTCGACCGATTAGACCACATCCAGTACGTAATGAAGAGACTATAGCAGATGAAGCTGACAGTGTACGCGAAGACCGTAACAAATCGATTCCTCGTCGTTTTCAGCTTGGCATTTTTTACGTGAGGATCTCGGCTCAAAAGCGTACAAAATTCAACTTGTGCAAGAATTTAAGCCAGGCGACTTGAATTTGCGGCATATTTTCAGTGAATGGGCTCTCAATGAAAATCCGGTGTCTTATCGTGAAATTTTGTTCAGTGATGAAGCCCATTTCTGGCTTAAAGAAAACGGTAAATTGGCCGCCTAGATCGTGCGATATCACACCTTTGGACTATTTTATCTGGGGATATGTAAAGTCTCAGGTCTTCAGGAATAAGCCAGCTACGACTGACGCTTTGTAAGCCAACATTGCCCGTGTTATCCGCGAGATACCAGTCGCAATGCTCGAACGAGTCGCTCAAAATTGGACCTTCCGAATGGACCACCTCAGACGTTGTCATGGCCAACATTTACATAATATCATTTTCAAAAAATAAATGCCATAAATTGTTCCTTTAACTGATAATAAAAATGTTAAGTTCACTTTCAAATTTATGTCTTTTATTTTACATTATAAATCAAACATCACGATGAATCTTCCTTTACAAAGCAGTTTCAATATAAAGTAAAGTGGCAGCCCCTAACACAAGCCAAACCAGCAATTCAAACATTACTCAATGCATTTACTCCAGCAATAATTCGATACTCAAGTAAAAACTCAAGCCAAACTCAGATGTACTGTCCATTCAACTCAACTCATTCACAATGCACTCAACTCAACTCATTCAAGAACACCACGACTGTAAACGATCGTAGCAAATGCAAACTTTACAAATTTTCCCCTCTATGCTATTCCAACCCATCAGAGGTCAGCTCGGCGTGGCATTTCGTCTCGCACCGAATGCAAATTTATAGACTATAAACTAAATTTTTTAAAGGAAACAAGGAAATCCAATGAAAAATCCTTCTTTATCATCTCGTTATTCTTCAAATGTTCCTCTTTTTATGTTCTGTCCGCTTCAATGTTATATATGAATTAAGTACTAGTCCAATTGTTTCTTTTCATGCATGTACTACACACACGAGAAGTCATGCAAAGGGGTACCAGCCAGCAGCGAGAATAAGAAGCAGAAATTATGGTAGACCGTGATATTTGAACGTTGATCATCGGTGGGGGAGAATGGGGGACTCTGGTCACCAAGTGGAAAGCTGAATCCACCCATTCAAATACAATCCCCAAAAGGATTTTTTCTTGCTATAATATATTGGACATATAGCATGTACATATATATAGAGAAGTAAATAAAGAACACTCACTTCTGATTAACATTTTACAAAGTTTGAACGTTTTCTTTATTCTGTTAATTAACAGCATTTTTTGCATTTCTTCTGGTTTCAACCCCGAACAGATACTGTCCTATTATTCTTGCTCAAAGAGGACATTTAAATAGTATGTGAAATTATGGATTCATTTTAAAGACTTATCAACTTAAAACTGTGACATTTGGTACAGCACCAGCACCATATTTGGCTATTCCAACTTTAATGAAGTTAAAGTTACAGCTACATCCACGAGCAGCAAAGATGATAAAACAGGAAATGTATGTCAACGATTTGACCTCTGGCGCAGATACACTACAAGAGGCAAAGGAGAAAAAAGATGAAATTAATAAGGGTTTTACAGAAGCAGGATTTCATTTACGCAAGTGGGTGGCAAGCGATGAGGAGCTCGTTGATAGAGTACCCTTTCACGAACGAGAGATATCTAGAGATAAAACGAATCTAGGCAAGGCATTAGGTATTCAATGGTTCCCTCAAACTGATAAATTCTCCTTTCATTATTCCAGTTCAAAACACCAGCAGGCCACAAAACGATTGATTTTATCCACCATAGGACGCTTGTTTGACCCAATGGATGGATTGCGCCATGAATCACCAAAGCAAATCTGCTTATTCAACAACTTTGAGTTCACAAACAGTCGTGGGACTATTCAATTGAAGACGACATTCTACAAAGTTTGACAACATTCCAGTATGAACTGCAGTATATCAATAAAATACATCTTTCCCGCTGGGTACGCACAGTTGGTAAGAAGAATCGCTTTCAACTGCACGGATTTTGTGATGCCTCTGAAATGGTGCAGTAGTTTATCTGAGAATAGAAGATGACGACAGTAAAACTCAGATGTGCATTCTCATGTCGAAATCGAAAATGGCACCAATAAACCCCACCTCACTTCCCCGTTTGGAGTTATGTGGGGTTGTTACACTTGCCAAACTTTTACATTACTTAAAACAGTCTCTCTCTTGAGTGGACTAATATTCCCATTTTCGTTTGGACAAATTCCATTCCAAGGATTCGCGCCGATCCTTCGAAGTGGAAGAATTTTGTACGAAATAAAGTCGGGGAGATCCGTCGTCTGACAGATGTTGCTATATGGAAGCACATTCCTACCCAACATAATCCCACCGATTTAGTTTCCCGCGGAATATCACCATCAGCCCTTGTAAAATCAATATACTTGTGGAACGGGCCCCCATTTTTGCTCAATTTATGGGATTTTGAGCAACCAGCACAACCAACTGATCTTATCTCCGACGAGAGACAGAAGGAAGTCAAAATTTGTCAGCATATTGCATCCGTTTTGTCACTAATATCAGGAAAAATAAATCACAACGAACCTTTGGAAGTTTGCAACCTCAAGAACTAGATGCCGCAACTAATTTCCTCACTAAATGTGTTCCAGGCGAAGTGTTTTCTCAAGGAGTGAGTAAAACAAGAGGTATGGGACCTCTGACACCCTGGCTGGCCAAGGAAGGTATACTTAGAGTCGGGGGAAGATTAAGACATGCAGACCTTACCTTGGCACAACGACATCCGATCATATTGGGACGAAGTCATCACTTTACAAGTTTGATCATTCGAGAAGCTCATACTGCAACACTTCATGGCGGGATCCAATTAATGATGGGATACCTACGAAATAATTTTTGGATATTAGCTGCTTCAGATTTCGCGGCAAAACTGCTTGTCAACTCATGGGAGGGTTACCATCACAAATAGTACTTGTGTCAAAACCATTCACGCACACAGAAGTTGATTATGCATGACCAATTGAGATTCGGACATGGAAAGGTCGTGGAGCTAAGTGTTTAAGGGGATATCTATCCGCCTTCGTATTCCTTTCAGCAAGAGCTGTTCATTGGGGCTGATGCGGAATTATGTCGTTTGATGAAAAGTGCCATGCATGACTGGAAGGAAATAGGAGACTTGTTAGCCAACCAAGGAACACAGTGATACTTTATTCCACCAGCTTCCCCACATTTTGGAGGTTTATGGGAACTCGGTGTGAAGAGTATAAAGCATAATTTAAAACGAGTTTTTGGGATCGGAACTTTGACGTATGAAGAACTCGCCACGCTTTTGACACAAATAGTCCGTTATCCGAAAAGACAGACGACTTCAGAGTTCTTACTCCAGCTCATTTTCTCATCGGCCAAGACCTATTTACAGTTCCAGACCATCGGGTACAACAAACTAATTACAACAACCGATGGAAAACAATTTAATACGCATGAACACCCTTTGAAAACAGTGGCAAGAAGAATATCTCACCCGATTGCAACAAAGGCCAAAATTGCTCAACCGCAATTTAAAAGAGGGGAGCTGGTTTTACTTAAAGATGAAAGAACACCACCTGCTAGATAGAGCCTCGGAAGGATTATCGAAACAGACGGATGAAGCAGACGGAATCATCAGAGTTGTAAAACTCAAAAAGCAACAAGGAGAGTTTCGCCAGCCCATCACAAAGTTATGCCCACTCCCAACATGTAATCCTTCTCAGCATTCACAATACAATGAAGCGACATCTTTAAATTAAATTCTCCTTCTCCTTAAATCTCATCACACAGCACCTACTGTACTAAATAACTTAAAAAAAATCCAAATCCAAAATAGAAAAGAAGCAACTTATTTTCAATTTTTTTTATTTTAACACTGAATAAAATTACTAAGGGGTGATTAATTGTGAGGTTTGATTTTCAATAGGCTTTTCTTGACAGATCAAGCGTGACTCCTATCAAACTGCTTTATTATTTTTGTTTAGTATCGTTTCGCAAATCATCATGGAAAGGCTCACACCACAACAGCTTCTCCAAATTGTTCAGCTATATAACGAAAATCAGCCTTCTGTGAGAAATGTTTTTCGTGCGTTTCGAAGAACTTACGGTGCACATAATCAACCTACTGAAATCACCATTGCCAATACCATTCGCAAATTTGAGTCCCGGTTTACATTAGTGGATGATACTCGACCGATTAGACCACATCCAGTACGTAATGAAGAGACTATAGCAGATGAAGCTGACAGTGTACGCGAAGACCGTAACAAATCGATTCCTCGTCGTTTTCAGCTTGGCATTTTTTACGTGAGGATCTCGGCTCAAAAGCGTACAAAATTCAACTTGTGCAAGAATTTAAGCCAGGCGACTTGAATTTGCGGCATATTTTCAGTGAATGGGCTCTCAATGAAAATCCGGTGTCTTATCGTGAAATTTTGTTCAGTGATGAAGCCCATTTCTGGCTTAAAGAAAACGGTAAATTGGCCGCCTAGATCGTGCGATATCACACCTTTGGACTATTTTATCTGGGGATATGTAAAGTCTCAGGTCTTCAGGAATAAGCCAGCTACGACTGACGCTTTGTAAGCCAACATTGCCCGTGTTATCCGCGAGATACCAGTCGCAATGCTCGAACGAGTCGCTCAAAATTGGACCTTCCGAATGGACCACCTCAGACGTTGTCATGGCCAACATTTACATAATATCATTTTCAAAAAATAAATGCCATAAATTGTTCCTTTAACTGATAATAAAAATGTTAAGTTCACTTTCAAATTTATGTCTTTTATTTTACATTATAAATCAAACATCACGATGAATCTTCCTTTACAAAGCAGTTTCAATATAAAGTAAAGTGGCAGCCCCTAACACAAGCCAAACCAGCAATTCAAACATTACTCAATGCATTTACTCCAGCAATAATTCGATACTCAAGTAAAAACTCAAGCCAAACTCAGATGTACTGTCCATTCAACTCAACTCATTCACAATGCACTCAACTCAACTCATTCAAGAACACCACGACTGTAAACGATCGTAGCAAATGCAAACTTTACAAATTTTCCCCTCTATGCTATTCCAACCCATCAGAGGTCAGCTCGGCGTGGCATTTCGTCTCGCACCGAATGCAAATTTATAGACTATAAACTAAATTTTTTAAAGGAAACAAGGAAATCCAATGAAAAATCCTTCTTTATCATCTCGTTATTCTTCAAATGTTCCTCTTTTTATGTTCTGTCCGCTTCAATGTTATATATGAATTAAGTACTAGTCCAATTGTTTCTTTTCATGCATGTACTACACACACGAGAAGTCATGCAAAGGGGTACCAGCCAGCAGCGAGAATAAGAAGCAGAAATTATGGTAGACCGTGATATTTGAACGTTGATCATCGGTGGGGGAGAATGGGGGACTCTGGTCACCAAGTGGAAAGCTGAATCCACCCATTCAAATACAATCCCCAAAAGGATTTTTTCTTGCTATAATATATTGGACATATAGCATGTACATATATATAGAGAAGTAAATAAAGAACACTCACTTCTGATTAACATTTTACAAAGTTTGAACGTTTTCTTTATTCTGTTAATTAACAGCATTTTTTGCATTTCTTCTGGTTTCAACCCCGAACAGATACTGTCCTATTATTCTTGCTCAAAGAGGACATTTAAATAGTATGTGAAATTATGGATTCATTTAGTTCAAACATTGGTTTTTAATTCATTCAGTTTATACAAAACATACTCACCAACAATATGAAAATTCAGTTTTTATGACTATCGTTTAGAGATTATTTGATTTAATTGGAAAACCCCAAGACAGAAGGTCGATAATACCAGAAACAAATGATCAAATGCCTGAAATTTTACTAAGAAATAACAATAGTAAAATAAAAAGAAAGATTTGCCGACAGTCCTACAAGGAAGGAGAATAGGACGTAGTAACTACTTTTGTCATTCTTGTGTCGGTAATCCTGGATTACGTTTAAAAAGAGGTTTTAAACGTTATCATCAACCAACAGATGTATAATTATTTTACGATCAATGTACTATTCCCTAAATATATATTTCCTTTTTTTTTTACTGAGTTACATTACTTTTTTATTTTTTCTAAAAGTTTATTTCTCGTTTATATTATTTCGTTATTTTTTTTTTTGACTTTTTACTACAAATTTCCTAAATTTTTTTATAAAAAAAATTATTTCTCGTTTATATTATTTTGTTATTTTTTTGACTTTTTACTACAAATTTCTTAAATTTTTTTATAAAAAAAAAAACTCGTTCTTGGTGACCGTGTTCAAAGAAAAATCGCCGTCTCGAATGTGTTTTAAACCAATCACTACTCGTAAATCGCATTTCAAATTCAACTGAAGAACTGACTTGCATACCTTGGGGAAACCGATATTTATACTCCATTGAAATATTTCGAAAACAATCTGTGCCGTCCAGTGTTTCATACAATTTTTCATTTTACTAGAAAATAAAATTCTTCTCTCCACTTACCAATGATTGATTCTTCGGCTATCGAAATCTTTTGTTATGGAATCACAATATTGTGATATCCATTTGAATGTAAGCAGCGTCATATATGTTTCCATAGCAGAAGATTTCGAGAGAAGAAGCATCAACCATTGCTGAATTGGAGAATGGAATCAAATTCTAAAGCAAAGTGGAAATATGCGTGGAACGCTAAATGGCACAGATTGCTCTCGAAGTATGTCATTGGAGTGTAAATATCAGCATCCCCAAGGGTTGCAAGTAAAATCATCAGCTAAATTTGAAATGTGAATTACGAGAGTGATTGACTGGTTTAGCCCCTTCGATCTAGGTGGGACATATAGCTATATCCCAAGCAAAGTATAAACATTCCTAAGTAAAAGAAAATACCTGTAAATATGACTTTGAAGTCCCGTCCAGTAGTTTATATAGGGTGATTCATTGTAAGGTTTAATTTTCAATAGGCTTTTTTTGACAGATCACGCGTGACTCCTATTATACTGCTTTGTCAGTATATTGCCAATACCATTCGCAAATTTGAGTCTCAGTTTACATTAGTGGATGATTCTCGACCGGTTATATCACATCCAGCACGTAGTAAAGAGACTATAGCAGCTGTAGCTGAGTGTACGCGAAGACCGTGACGAATCGATTCGTCGTCGTTCTCAGCAGCTTGGCTAGGCGTATTCGAAAATTTGCTGTATTTTACGTGAGGATCTATGCCTAAAAGAGTACATAATTCAACTTGTGCAAGAATTGAAGCCAGGCGACTTGAATTTGCGTCATGTTTTCAGTGAATGGGCTCTGGAAAAACTCAATGCAAATCCGGAGTTTATAGTGAAATACTGTTCAGTGATGAAGCCCATTTCTGGCTCAATGAAAACTTTAATGAACAAAATTTCCGTATTTGGTCTGATGAGCAATCCAAAGAGTACCAAGAGCTACAATAACATCCATTAAAAACAACGGTATGATGTGATTTATGGACTGGTGGAATCATATATAATCATAGTCCATATTTCTTCAAAAATTGGGCAAATCAGAATGTTAGCGTCAACGGACTATGTGCTTCCTGAAATTCAAACACATGGTCTCGGTGAGCTCTGGTTTCAACAAGACGGCGCTACGAGCCATACAGCGCTCGAAACAATGGACTTGTTGAGAAATAATTTTGGTCAGCACTTAATTTCACGTTTCGCTAAGGTAAATTGGCCGCCTAGATCGTGCGATATTACACCTTTGGACTATTTTCCTGGGGATATGTAAAGTCTCAGGTCTTCAGGAATAATCCAGCTACTACTGATGCTTTGAAAGCCAACATTACCCGTGTTATCCGCGAGATACCAGTCGCTTTGCTCGAACGAGTTGCCTAAAATTGGACCTTCCGAATGGAACACCTCAGACGTAGTCGTGGCTAATATTTATATGATATCATTTTCAAAAAGTAAGTGCCATGAATTGTTCTTTTAAACGATAATAAAAATTTTAAGCTCACTTTCAAATTTATGTGTTTTATTTTATATTATAAATCGAACCTCGTGATGAATCACCCTATACTTTTAATAGCGGTAAAATATTGTGAATTCGCCACTTGTGTTTTAGTAATAAGTTTAAAATTTTGCGAGGGGTCAGACGTAAGATTGATTTTACTCAGTAAATTATTTAGAAAAGTAGTAAAAAAGGTGTGTGGACATAAAAAAAATTTATCTATAGTACTTGGAATATTGTAAAATAATTTAGAAAGTTGTAAGTACATTTTTTATTTATTTTATTTTTTACGCATTTTTAGTTATTAGGGACATATATGTCCCATCAGTATTCTTTGTTGGGATCTATGTTTTCTATTTTCTTTCTTTGCAAGTCAAAAGAAGGCTCATTCAAAATAAAACCGACTGACTTTGGAGAGATAAAAGTGGTTTTTGGTTGTATGATCATCATGTCATACAATCATCTTCCAAGTGTTCGCCACTATTGGTCGAAACATAGGTCGATGGGAAACGAGTCCATAAAGTTAGCCATATCTCGCGACCGTTTTTAGGAATTGTCCTCAGAAATATTAAAATATAAATTATACTATTGTACATTAAAGACATACCACCTTGATCAAAAAGTTCCCGGTGGCGTCACCGTGTGGCGCTCCCCTTGTTCTGGTTTGAGTTCTGTTTTTCTTTTTTAAGTTGGTACATCTGTTGTTGAAATTCTCTCTAAATCTTGACATTTGCAAAAGTTACGTAGCCCAGAGTACATCTATCTCTGTGTGTGTTGGCGATTTTTTACAATTTTAGAAATGGATTTAAATTTCCAACAACGAACCTGAATTAAACTTTGCGTAAATGAAATGTTGGTCAATAACCGCAAATAAATCGTCAAAGAGATAGCTGAGGACTTGTAAATTGCCTATGGATCCGTCCAAGATATTTTGGTTAATGATTTCGGTTTCCGTCGTGTAGCAGCAAAGTTGGTGCCAAAAGACCTCAATTTCATGCAAAAAATAGACCGTGTTGACGTCGCAAAAGAGATGATTTGCGAGGCTGAATCCGATCCCACATTCATCAAAAGGATTATTACTCGAAACGATACGTGAGTTTATGAGTACGACACGCAATCCAGACATCAGGCATGTGAATGGCGCTCACCAAACGAGCCCAGACAAAAAAAACACATCGTTTTCAATCAGAAAAATAAGGCAATGCTCACGTTTTCATGGATTACAACGGTGTAGTGCATCATGAATTCTTACCAGAAGGCCAGACAGTAAACAAAGAGTATTATTTGGGCGTTTTGAGACGTTTGCGTAAAACAATTCGCCGAAAGAGACCAGAATTGTGGGAAGAAAACTCGTGGATTTTGCACCACAGTGCCATCATTATTCGTAATTTTTGACGAAAAATTCAACAAATACCATCCAACATCCACCGACTTCACCTGATTTGTCTCCCTGTGACTTCTTTCTGTTCAATTTTTCTAACATCGGGGAGAATTAACTTGATGAGGGGAAGAAAACACCAAAAATTCAACGTAGAAATCGCTACTGGAGTCAAAATAGTAAAACGTTAACACATTTATCAGTACAGAGATCTACACGCAGGCGGTGTTCTTCCTGTGCTCTAAAAAAGAAGGAGAGGCGAACCAAAACAATGTGCGAAGAATGTCATATTCCTCTCTGGCTTGAATGTTTTGCAGAATACCAAAAATAATTTATTAAATTTATTTACGAGTATATTCATTTACTTACTATGTGTCATTTTTGTCTTTTTAGTATTCTGTACATTTTTTATGTTAATTTATTAATACGAAAAATTAAATTTGATTTTGTATTTACTTCTTATTTCAATAAGAATTCATAAATACATACGGATGGGACATATGTATATGTCCCATGCCCTCACCACGCCCTCTTATACGGAAATTTTAAAATTAGAATACAAATCAAATTATTATTTTTTTTTAAAGGGGAAACCTAAGACCAAAGTTTTCTTGGCTTCGATACACATCCGAATCGAAAGGGTTAAGTAAAAGACAAAGAAAAGGAAAAGGGTTGAGGTAAACGATTAAATTGTAAATTGTAGTTATATTGAAAAAAGCGATTGTTTTGAAAGGAATAAGTTCTATTATTTGTACCGAAAAAAACATTTAACATTGGTGTTATAAGTGGGATAGGACTTATTGTGTGTGAAAAAAGGTGTTTCTGATTGTTTGAAAAGGCTATAATAGGTCGAAAACTATTGCAGTTGACTTATGTACAACTCAAATCCGAGTTGAACAAGAGAAACCTCAGCGCTAGTGGAGGAAAAGGTGACTTAGTGTTAAGACTTCAGGAAGTTTTAACAACGAGGGGCATGATCCAGATTTATACTCCTTTGACGTTGACAAGGAAGAACAGATAAGTACCTGCGATGAAATGGCGATGATGCAACTCATCTTGTCGAAAATAGATGAACAAAAGAACATTCTCGAACAAAAATTGGACGAATAAAAAAAAAATAAAAATCTAGACGAACAAAAGAATAGCCTCGAACAAAAAATGCACGAACAGAAGAACATTTTCGACGAATAAAAGAAAAATCTAGAAGAACAGAAGAATAGCCTCGAATTAAAAATGAACAAACAGAAGAAAAATCTAGACGAACAAAAGAACATCTTGCAGAGCCTTCAACAGAAAATGGATTTACAAAAGAATAATCAGCAAGAGCAAAAAAACATTCATTCTTCAGCAAAAGTTCGAAGAAATCGTTGAAAAATTTGACAGAGTAGAGAAGAATGTTGATGACAAATTAGAAAGAATAGAAAAGAATGTTGATGAAAAATTCAAACAAATGAATGACAAAGGTCAATGTCACAATGCGAAAACAGAAACTACGAGAATGTTCTTTAAGCAGTCCAAGGAAAGAAACGAGTTGAAGCATCCCTTATTCGATGGCCAGACCTCATGGTCTACTTATAAGAAGAAATTTTGCAGCAGAATTGTTGCAAACAATAGACATTGAAAACCATAAAGGTTATGTGACTTAGGTTATGGCTATCGAGAAACAGTTTAGAGATAGCCACATGCAGGAGGTTTACAAGCTCTAATTGCAAACCCGAATGCAACAACGAGGAGAAACATTGCAGAATCTTCAAGCAGACGTGTGTGGACTGGCACATTTGTCATACCCCATCTCAGGAAAAGAAATTATCGACGAAATGGGATAGGACGCTTTCATTGTAGGAATTGCAGATTCGAATAGTAGTAGATTGAAGTAGTCAATCAGACTTCCAGAGGAGCACATTTCGGACAGAGAGGTAGCATCTGTTAAATGCTCCTGCGAAATACTCAGTGCCAAGATACGAGATACTCCTTAATCTTCATCTTCAAAGGCAGGGTGAAGAATCGGTGCGACGAAAGGGAAATGGCTATCAAGAAGCCGGTCAATCTTTCCGAAGCCATCAGTCGAATAATGCGTAAGCACCAACTTCGCAGGGCAGCCGTTGGTGGCAGTAGTCAACGGCCCTAGGACCATCATCCAAGTCTCGCTAGCAAAAAGACGCACTGAAATACTAGTAGAAATACTAGAAACCTTTCTGGTTGAAATAATGGAAAGGAAAAATGGATAGCAACAATAGAAACCAGTGCCACAAAGAACAACATGGTTCCTGTAAGGCATTAGATATTTAAAGGAAAGACTGCGGGTAGTAATTACGGTTATTTTATTCTTATAGGTAGGAGTACAAGTTTTTTTCTCTAAGATTGAAGAAAAAAAGAGGAAGGATTGACTATACGAGGGCTGTTTTATGAGTACCCAGATTGGAAGATTGACGCTACTGGGACAAATCGATAATGTGACAATCCGATGATTAGTTTTGTTTTGACACCGATTTCAAAACATAGTGTTAGTGTTTTTTGCGACCATCGAAAAAGAACAGGTTTGCTCCGTGATTCGATTCTTGTTTTTGAGTGGAAAAACCTGCCAGGAAATCAAGCCCATTCTCGATGATGTGTATGGGACCAATTCCACTTCGCGTACAACCATTTGCCATTGGTTCGCAGAGATCTGCCATGGCCACTTGACGGTTTTTGATGATCGCAGGAGCATACTGCTTTGATCTATCGGGCCGATTTAAAGTCGATTTGAAGAAATATCCGGCTCTCACAGTCTCTGCAATTGCCACAGCCAAATTGGTCGAATTCCACTATATAATAATAAAGTTTTACTATTAAGATACACAATATCTCCTTAATATTTTTTACGTAGTTGACTTTATTGTATCACACGTATTCTACTTTTAATATTAGCTAAATATGTTAATAAACTGATAATATTTTTTTTTTAATTGATAACTTGTTTCCCTCCTCCAAGCAAAATTGCTTTAAAATTTTTTAGTGCTCTGTACCCGACGCTCTGCTGGCCAAATAAAAGCACGGTGATATGGAGGTGAATATATTAACTGAACACCTTTGCATTCAAAAAATTTTGATCCTCATCCTCTTAATATCACATATTTTGCTAAAGGAATCTACTAAAATGAAAAACGATTTCCCTTAAAAATAAAAAAAAAGTCGATATGAACACTTTCAAATGGTGATGGTTTTGGCCAGCTGAGTGTCAAAATTTCTTTTGCAACATTTTGTGTTTGATTACAAAATCTACAATTTTTTACATTCTCAATATCTTTATCACATACTTACAATTCCTAAATTCCTGAATGATTTTCATGCAAAAGTCTTAACATTTGTCCCCGAAGACATTGATTAATCGCGACACGACTGCCATAATAAACACAGTGATTATCTGTGGATAAACTTTTCCTTTTAGGGAATTAAGTCATTACTTCCGGGGTGACTGTGCTTGGTCAGAATTGAATTACAACTCATGCAGAGACTGTATGGTTTTATCATGCTTAATGTGCTCGATTACAGTTTTAAAATCTACAAAATTAATTGTTCTTCCGATTAAATATAATAAACGGGAGTCTCTATATTTGAGCTTTAAGGAAGAAGAAGACGGAACAGGGTATCTGCATGCAACATTTGTGAAATGCGACGGTAGGAAATCTTATACTTGTACATTGACAGTAAAAGCGACCATCGACTGATGTACCCTTTTTTGGGTTAAATATTTCGTTAAGCGCTTGATGTGTACAGTGAAAATTCTTCATCGTGTATATAGTGGTGAAAATTTTTCATTGAAACTACAAAAGCAAGAGCTTCTCTGTGTGTAACTGAGAAAAATGCTAGCTTACAATTACTTAACAATCTTATACTAATTTACTGGCCCCACACAGGAACTCTAAGCTACTCTGGATTCTTATATCTATGTCTTTCGACTTCATTTACATTTTATTTAAAAAATTTTATTTTGTATACTTAGGGCTAAGAAAAAATTGTGAACAAAAAACTTAGCCTATGGATGTAATTATTTATTTTTTATAAAACTTAATATCTAACTTAAAATAAACCTTAGTCTACCTAATCCTACATACACAATACACACATACACAAACCTAGACATTACACAATTATATACATATATTGGTATATACTTTCGTATATACCTTTGTATATACCAAATATGTACATATTAAGTGCTAACCTAAACCTATGCAAGCTGGCCATCGCTATTCACAGAGCAAATAGATTGGTCAACTCTGCCTCATTATTGAGGCTGGTCCGTACTTTACGGAAACGACGACGAAACACCTTCTCCATCATTCAACCAGCAGAAATGCTGGTGCTGCCGAACGACATCCCTCTTATCGCGATTCCCCACCGCACTACTGAACCTGAGACGATCCACACTGCTATAAGCGACGTCTCTGTTGTAGTTGAGTCACCTGTCCCCAGCTGTCCGAGCGGCATGGAAGATTAACGGAACCGCTGATCTATCCTGGATCAACCCTATCTGATCTAGGTAGATGAATGCTTCCGGTGGAACGAAGCCGTCAGAACGCACACTCTCGTAGTAAAGGTAATTGGGGTAGTAAGCCCCAGATATTAGGTTATTCGTCGAGGTCATTGCTCTTGCAATGTGGCTTCGAGTCAGCTTAATTACGAAGTTGTCCACTCGTATTAGGTTCGCTCTGTTGTAAAGGACCTCATTACGATAAATTTTTTTGTACTCCGACTCTGGTGTTCTGTACAAGCGAAGGCAAGCCCTAAGGCAAGCCCTCTCAAACACCCGAATCTTTTCCATTAAGCTTGCTCGCACATTGAACCACACGGGACACCCAAATACCAGCTTGGGCCTGATAAGGGCCATGTAGCAGATTACCTTTACCCTCGCATTGAGTTGGCTGCTATAAAACAGTCTCTTTGTAAAGGCAAAAGCTCCTTTAGCTCTGACCAGAGCAGCATCTACGTTTTTGTAAAATACAGAAACTGATCTAGCCAGATCCCAAGGTATCTGACTACCTTTCGACATCGTCTAATCTGATCGAAATCATGCTGCAAGAGAGTATTAATGACCTCGATTTTTGGACCTGTTCTGTACGCTATCAAATCGTCTGCGTTCGCAATAGTATGGGGAAGTGAACCTATCAAGTCGCTTGTATAAATGTTGAACAGGATCGGCGAATTGACCGCGCCTTGCTGAAGACCATTTTTAATTTGAAATATTCCAACAGAAGTCACATCACCATTCTTCACGATGAACTGTCTGTTGCTTAGCATATTATAAAGAATGTACAAGAGTGGTTTACTGATCCCCAGCCTAGTCAGCTTATAAAAAAGACCCTCTAACCATACGGTGTCGAAGGCCTTCTCCAAGTCAACAAAGCAGGCACCAGTACATTGATTTTTGCCTTTATTCCATTGTATATCGGACACCAGTTTAGACGCGGCATGTGAGATATCATGCCTCGCCTTAAAACCGAATCGATTATCCGGAACTATATGTTTGTCCTCAACCCACCTAGACAGAGCTCTTTTGATTACTTTTTCAAAAACCTTACTGATATTCGGAAGGAGACTTATCGACCGGAGATTCGCCGGACTGGATATATCCTTTCCCTTTTTGGGGATAGGTTGAACCACCGCCGTTTTTCAATGCGCTGGATAATGTGCATTATTCATTGCATTATTAAACAGGGTGGTATAAATGTCCACCGCTTCTAGAGGAAGATGTCGAAGCACAATGTTCGGAATACCATCGGTCCCCACTGATTTTTTAGCCCTGATTGTGTCGAAGATCTCATGGAGTTCTTTCTTCGAAATGAACGGGGGTAGGTCGCCCTCTCTGGTAATGACATTATTTGCCATGTTTTCGTCGCTGAACTGGGTGAAACCAGAGCCCTCGGATCGTTAGTTCTCTACTTCATTTCGAATGTAGAAGTCGTGCACCAAGACGCGATCGTCCAGGTCATAATTAGGGCCAATGGTATCATTGGCCTTGTATACTTCCTGGAAAGTCGCCCCTATGGCCTCGACCTTCTCCTGTGGGTCCTCGATCACAAAGAAGATGTCCTCATTAGCGGCCTCATTTGGATCAACACCTGCTATTGTCAGTAACCGTTCGTTGTCTGTTGTACGGGCTATTTTAAGGCACTGAAGGTCATTTTGATTTTTTCTCCGAAATAGTTTATTTATTTGCGGGAACATATTCGGGTTGTTGGTGTTTACAGCCCGAACCCTGTTGTTCCAATACAAACTTACAGAAATTCTGTAATTCTCTTTTATTAACGTTTGAATATTTTTAATCGACGCCTTCAGTGTCCTAATCTCCGGGTCTTGTCTGTCAGTTAACTGTCTGTATAAGTTTTTGAGTCTTGACAGAAGTCTACTTTTCTGTCGGTGCAGTGCGTCGATAGTAGGATTGCGGAACAGGTCTTCGTTAGTCGTACGTCGACACCGCGGTATTGTAGCGTCCATAGTTTGTTTAATTGTCTCGTCCATTTGTTTTAGGTAATTGTCGATCTCCTCGTTTGACAAATTCCTATTGGACGGTGGGTGGAGCGTGTTCGAGTAGAGCGCTCTTGTCAAGGTTGCGGAGAAGCGTGTCCATCGAGCCTTACTGTAGTTGTAAGAATATCTTTGGACAAACTCCTCCAATTCCGCAATTTCGTTGGGAACTGTAATTTCGGTGCTAAAACCGCAATGGTCACTGTCATACACGAAAGTGCGCAGACAGTTTAGCGTTTGTAAATTCGTGCCTGTTAGTCGTATGCGTTCGTCGTACAGCAGTAGATCCAAATAAGACCCGCCTCTGGGAAACGATGGGTTATCCGTCGCTTTAATATCGAGTCTGTACATGACATCCTGCTGACCCCACCAATCGAGTAGTAGGTTCCTCTAGTATTTGGCAACTGATTTCCCCAATCTCTGTGTTTAGCGTTGAAATCTCCGCCGATTATAAAATAATTCTCAGCCGATTCCAGCCTCAGAAGTCGAAAAAGCGTGTCGAGCTCTGTAATGAATAAAGTGGATTGTGAAGCCTCCGGTGCATAAACAGAGGCTAGGTACAGCCGCTTTCCACTACGGAGCGGGATGTAAATGACCACAGCTTCCAACACCCGGAATCTGCGCAACACGCCCTTGTACACTCTGTGAAATTTTATGCCTTCTTTAATGAAGATCGCGACACCACCTCCACGTTTGGATCTGAGCCGGTTTCTTCTTCTTACAATATAATTATTGTACTCCAGTTTGTAATTATCGGTTAGCTTGGTTTCGCTAGCGAAAAGCACATCAGGAGTTTGGTCTTGTAGCAATTTAAACATCGCGGCTCTTCTTTCGATCCTATTCAGTGTATTAACATTCACCTCAAGGACCTTCAAAGTCTGCTCCACCATGTGCGTACCCATTACGACATGTGTTGCGTTAGGCCCGGCAGCAGCGCGTAGATCTGGTCCACCCGCTTGGGCTGTTCTTGCACCTGCTTTTGCAGCTGAGCCATCTGCCCTTGGATTGCGAGCAAGATGGCCAGCATGTTAGGTGCAGCTTCCGTTGTTCTCGTCATTGGCGCCGGAGAAGCAACAGTCGCTTGCTGTACCGTAGCCCCCCTACCTGCCGCCATTTGGGCGTAGGAAATTTGGGACGTGACGGCTGGTGTTTGATACCTAACAGGTGAATGTTTGACCTCCACCTTCTGCTGCCGAGCCAGTTTTGCTTTCTTAATGTCGGCGAACTTAGGACAACCCCGATAGTTTGCGGTGTGTCCCACGTTTCCACATAACACGCACGAGAGCTGCGACCTATCGGATGCTCCGCCAACACCCAGAGCACACTCCTCGGAACTGTGGTTCTTAGCGCACTTCACGCATCGAGGCTGCATTTGGCAGTTCGACGCTGCGTGCCCGAACCTCTGGCAGCGAACACATTGTATAACGCCTTCGCTTCTTTTTAATTTTTCCCAGTGAACCACCTGGTAGTCTAGGACATTGATACTCCTTAGACTATCCAGATGGCTTTCGGGACTGAGCTGCACCAGGAAGAACGGAAGACTCCGCCTCTCCCGCCTGGCTCTAGCTGTGGTAAATGTCTTTACCCCCACAAACTTGAGTCCTTCGCACTCCTTCACTTTGAGTAGTGCCAGGATCTCCTCAGGATCAGAAGACGGTTCCAACCCCTTCAGCAGCATCGATTGCCGCTTTTCACACTTCGATGTGAATGAGAAGTGCTCCGTCGTCGTTTTTTTTAGGAGCTCTTTCACTTTCGCGTAGCCCTCCACTGTATTACAATGGATGGCATGACGATCGTTCCCCAATCTCTTTATGTTAAAATTGTTATCAATGACCAACTTACACAGGTCCTTGGTTGCACTTACATCTAATTTATAGGTATTGATGGGTGGCACCTTCTCCTTCTTCTTCTGCTGCCGCTGCTGTTGATGTTGTTGCTGCTGTTGCTGTTGTTGTTGTTTCTGCTGCTGCTGTTTTGTTTGCTGCTGCTGGTTTTGTTGTTGGGAGCTCGCTGCTTCCAATTGCTCCCTCTGCCTGCGTGCTTTTTGTTTTTGCTTAATAGCAAGCACTTTTTCTTTCAGCTTTTTTATGCTGCTGTTTATGTCGTTGATTTCTTCATCCTCATCTTCCGACTCGGATGCCGCTAGAGAGGCAAAGTTGTTATTGCCCCCCTCATAATGGACCACATCAGCCGTTAAAACGGCATATATTTTCTTTTTATTAAGATTAGTAGGGGTTTTCAGACTGCTCCTCCTTTTAATGGCTTTCGCCACGCCACGGGAAGAGTGGAGCGCTCTCCACCATCCATCACGTGATTTGATTATTTACTTTTTGTTGTCAAAAATCACTTTGAGGGGAAAAAAACATATAAAAAAGTTCCAAGTTTGGGCGTGGACTCGAGAACCCGTGCCCTACTTTCCAATGACCGACGCCGCTAATCGCACGACTACCGACTCAACAAACTAAATATCAACTAATTGTGTTGAGGAGGAAACTGTTTCACTATTTTACTTTATGTAAAGCCGAAGCATATCTGTTCTCTGCTGAAATCTGCGAACGACTGTGAGGCCCACGCTGCACTTGGTTAGTTTATGCCGTGCTCTTTAGTTTACCCTCTCTTAGTTTACTCTTGCTCTCTACCTCCCAACGCAATCCGAGCCTTCACTGCACCAATTTCTTTGTTTATTTTGAGATTTTTTTGACACTCCGCCTCACTCATGACTGACTCTGTTGCTCCCGTATGCACTTTCATCTCGACGTTGACTCCATTGATTTTAACTGTACTATACGATAAGACTGACTGATTTTCGCTTTGAACACTATTGATGATATTGATGGACTTGTTGGCTCTGCAGACTGCCGACGTATGACCTGTTGTCCGACATGAGAAGCGTTCCCAGTTTTTTTTTTTTTTCTGAATTTTGTCCCTTATGAAGTGGTAATTTTTTCCAATTAAAATTAGCCTCTTGTAAACTTTTGTGACTTTGTTTTCTAGAAAACCGGTAAACGTAAAGTAAAAGAATGAAAGGTTCGTGGTTGCATGTTTTTTTGACGCTTTTTCAGATGGTTTTATGTTTAAGGCCTTTTAACAACACCTATTAAAATTGCTACTATCGCCATTAAGCAAACATTGATGAGTTTTTTCATTGCGTAGACCGATTATGAAGCCAGCAATTAGGACGTTATCCAGAATACATGATATGTACTTGCCGATGTCGTTGTTGTTGCACTAATTGCTGAATTCGTTGAGTTCGTGCTGACTTTTTGGTCTTCCTGCTTATCCAAAAAATCATGAAATTGACAGGACTGTGCTGGAGATATTAGGCGGACAATGTACATATTCACTTATCGGTTCAACGTCTTCACCTTTCTGCTCGTTTATTCTGGACTGAAGCAAAATATGCGCGAAGAAGCTTAAGTAGCGCTTCGAAATCGTTGGTACTGTTAGGGATATAGGAGTTTCGAAGATTTCCGCACCTATCACTGTAATAAGTAATGCTGATTGCCCTCTTTCTTGGATGTCGTTGATTTTAAAAAAAACTGACGAAGTCTGTCCTCGTAAGTTCTAAAGTTACCACCCGGTAAAAAAGGTTCTATATTTCCGACTAGTAAAGCCATTTTAATAAATAAGTTTTTGTACAATGTGCTTTTTATTCACGTGCTTTCTCTAACCTTAAAACCACTTGACTAACAAAAAGTGCTTGACTGACAGGCAATAGCTACGTTCGATTTTGTTTCACTTTTTGACTTTTTGACTTTTTGATTTTTTTTTATATTTTTTACATGCGTACTTATTAGATATTTAAAGAAAAGACTGGGAGTAGTAATAAAGGTTATTTTATTCTTTTATTAAATCTACATAGGTAGGAGCACAAGTTTCCTTCTCTCAATTGGCAAGGCGTCTTCCGTGAAAGTTGGGCGACTGATTGAAAATCGCATCGTAAGTGGGCATCTAAAGTGGTCCTCGTAAAGAAGAAAGACGGCAGCACGATGTCACTAAAAAGGACAGCTACCCACTTCCGAGAATCGATGACACTTTAGACACATTTTCTGGAGCGAAATGGTTTTCAACTCTTGACTTCAAGAGCGGTTGCTGGCAGGTAGAGATATATTGTACCGGTCGTGAGAAAACTGCCTTTACTGCAGTAAGCAGTCTCTGGAAGTTTACGAGTGATTGCGTTTGGACTGTGCAACGCTCCGGCCACCGTCGAGAGACTTATGGAACGAAAGACTTACGTGGAAAACCTGCTTGGTGTATTTTGAAGACGTTATTGTCATAGGTAGGGTATTCGACGAGCATCGAGAAAACTTGTAAAAAAAAGAGTTTGAATTGGTACAAAAAGTGCATAAGGTGTGCGGCTACCAATTGCTTAAAAGTGAAGTCAAAGGGGCGAATGCAGCAATAAAATGCAAATCGAACGAATAGTCATGGACATCGCTGGGCCGTTTCACGAAATCTTTAATGGCAACCGATTTACCCTCGTGGATTACTTTAGTAAGTACCCGGAAGTGTTTGTTCTTCCAATTCCAGAGGCTAAGTCTGTTGCAGAAGATATAGTCAACAACTGGGTGAGCAGATTTGGGGTCCCAATGGAGATAAGTAGTAAAGTTAATAATTTAACAATATAAATATAAAGGTCAAATAGTATGGTGCGTCAAACCAGATTTTTTTCACGTAAACGACTCTGTTTGGCATCAAAAATGTGGCAAAAGAAAGTTTTAGCGTTTATGCCATTTATGCCGTTAATGCCGACTAAAATCTAAAAATACTAGTACCAAAGAGATAAAAGCATACATAATATACATAATAGGTTAGAAGGACAACGTTAATCACCATACTAATTGACGTTTATATTTGTATTGTACAATGGTTGTGTGTGTTCCAACGATAAAACAATCCATTTATTCAATACAACTATGTTACACTCTGTAATTCAATCGTTTTTTGCAACCACTTTTATTTTTCTTTATCTTTTACTTAAAACACTTAATCACGTCTCTTAATTCAATTTTCCAATTCTTATTTAGAACTAATTTCATCTAAGTGAAATACTGGTCTTTCACTGCCATTTTCCAGTATCTTCTGTCTTAGCTAACTGTCCATACTACTTTTTAGTTCGCCAGAAAATTCGCTATCAGTCCTAAAAGATTTCCCATTTCCATTTTCTCCAGCGGATGAGTCTTCTGTTATACAAATATAGATACCACTGTTTTATATCAAAATAAAAGATAATAATACTGCTCCCTCCTTAAGGTTGTTCGTGCTAAGCATCTTCGGCATTCATATTTTCTTTGAAGTGACATATTCTATCCACATTGACGATCTTCATTTTCCCTCGATCCCCACGCTGGATCCGGTGCACAACGTCATTAATGCGGGCTATCACATTGCATTGACCTTTCCAAGCCTGTTGTAATTTTGGTGATTCGCCTTTCTTTTGCAGAGGATTATACAGCAAGAACATACCTTAGTTGAAGTCGGAAGATTTTGATTTAATGTCGTACCTAGTCTTTGTGCGGTTGCTTGCTAGTTTAATATTTTCTCGTATGATTTTGTGCAATTTACAAATCCTTCCAGTTTTCTGCAAGGATATATTGCTCTTGATCTAGGTTATAGAGGCTGAGGATTTTGTTCTTGATTTTCATATTCTGTACTTTTGCGAACGATCTCGCACGACTCGTTTCCGTTGTGCACATTTTCCCACTATTTCTCCATTTTTCACCTTCACACTGAATGCGTTTGGATTTAGAATCCTTTCAGGAATCATGTTTTTTGTTGGTTTCATCATGGCCTTTCTGATAGATGCTCACTTGAATTAAGAAACTACGTTTTCAATTGACACGAAAAGAATGAATTTATTTCAGGAAATATGGTAGAATGGTCGACATGACAAAATACACATATAAAACATGGGAAGATAATTAATTGATAGTAATTCAAATAGTCTTTACTCCATGTTATATCATAGTTCATCTCTGACTATTACGTACGTGCTTAATATTTTCCCACCATGAATTATCTCTTATTTTTTTGACTCCATCAAATAGAAACGGTGGGTACCAGGACCACCTTCGCCTTTTGCCAAAACAAAAGATAATTTCCTGGCCTGCTGGGAGCTGCTGCAGTGTTTCTCCTCACTTGCAAATGGACCATGTAAACGTCCTGCATGTGAAAATTCCCGAACTGTTTCTCAATACTGAAGCCATATAGTCTTTATGCTTTTCTATGTCAATCGTTTGTAATAGTTCTGCTGTAGGGCCATGCAAGGCCATTGTTAGGGAAATTACTTCTTCTTATTGTCCTAGTTATTGTGACAAGCAGCCGTTTTAAACTACTTCGTATACCTAGACGATGAGGTCTGCCCAACGAATAAGAGAGGTTTCAACTATTTTCTCTTTGGGCCATTTAAACATTCTCGCAGTTCTGTTTTCGCACTGCGCTGAGCTCATTTTCCAATTTTTTTCGAATTTTTCGCGATTTCTTTGAACTTTCGCTGTAGAAAAGTTCGTCGAACTTTTGTTCAATGCTGTTCTTCTATTCGTCTCCATTTCCAGAGAAATGTCCAGATTTTTCCTTTGTTCGTTGAGAATGTTCTTCTGTTCGTTCATTTTTTGTTCGCGCCTATTCGTTTGTTCGTATATTTTCAACAAGAGTTGGTGTATCTCCGCAGCCATTTCGTGTCCGGTACTTATTTGCTTTTCTTCGTCAACGTCAAAGAACTACCATATGTATCTGGATCATGTCCAGACATGACAGACATGACATCTGATTCATATATCTATAGTTAACATTATCACCTGTTATAAATTCGTTACATGGGGTTATTAATTCTAAATTGTTTTTGTTAGGCATTGATCCTAAAAGTATTTTAAAAATTGTAAGTTTAAATTAATTAGGATACGTAAAATAAAAAATACTTTATCGTCGTGTAAAATAACACTGCTTTTGATATCTTTCAGCTTGCTTATTATTATACTATATGGTATTAAAAGTAGATATTTCATTTGGTAGCAGAATATCTTTGCCTAAAACTCATAATTTGCTAAGAAGTAAATTTTCCTTGACTTTTTTAACTTGTTCTCTTAATAACTGTATATCACATTGAATTTAAAATACCATACATGCTGCATATGAGCTACCATATTTCAGAAAACTCTTGATTAATTGCATTTCGTAGTGTAGCTAACTGTTTTTTTTTTTTATTTCTAGATGTTGTCTATTGATGTGTTTTGTACTGTTATTTATAACTTAATTAAAGTGATTACTAACTTGTAGGCTTTCTATCTCTTCCATTAATAAAATATAGTTATATATTATTGTTTGATATTTGTTCTTATAAGTTAGTCTATTTATATTATGTTTGATTGTTTATAAACTTCTTGACCATGCGGTTGTGTTAATACTGTGAAGAATTTTATTATATACGGTAAGAATTTGTAGTTGTTCGTCCTTTACTGTTACATATCCTTGTCCATAGTTTAGGTCTCGAATGTCAATTCGTTGTGTCCATGTCGTAGTAATGGTCAATGTTAACATCAAAATCTGAAATTAATTGAAATTAATTGTCTTCGTATTTGTAAATTCTTTTAACTTGGCTCTTATAAAACTTGCTTCCTTTTCCATCTTCATGATCTTTATCAATTACTTCTTGATCTGATTTCTTATATAAAGGCTTAATTTTATTGTTATTTCTATTTTTTAAGTATAAATGTTTACCTTTTGTAAGGTATATATCTTTTCTATTTTTATTAAGTTTATCTATATATTTCTGCTTATTTGTGCTAACTAATTCTACAATTTCAGCATAATCCACACTATTTACAGTTCCATTAAGAAAGTCAATTGGTCTTTTCTTTGTCGTTGAGTGAATTGTCTTATTATATATTGTTACTGCTTTTAAAACTTTATTGCGTAAAGTATCTTTGTTATCCTCATTAGCTGTGAATGTGCGAATATATTCATTCAGAGTGGAGTGGAATTTCTCGATATTTACTTACTTGTTACTTGTCTTGAAATAATAAGTTCGACATTGTTTTCTTTCAGAAATTCCTTGATTAGAATTGATGAGATACCGGAGTCGTCATCTGTAACTATTTTGTTGGGAGTGCCGAACGATGAAAACCTATTCTTAAGTATAATTCTATTCTATGTTAAATTTCTTCTACAGTTACGTGTTAAGTAAATTTATCGGCTAGAGTTACATACATATGTTTATGTTTTCATACCATATACCTACATGTAATATTTGATTTGGCTTATCGGGAGTATCGGTAACTATAAAAGGAATCTTATTGTCTTGTTGTCTATCCTATTTTGCTTTATTATAAATTTCGCAATTGCTAATTAACTGTTGAATTTTTTCTTTTAATTTTGGAGCATAATAAATACCTTTGAGTTCTAAATAGGTTTAATTAATGCCTCTATGGTTTAATTATCTATGGGTTTTAATAATAAGTTCCGCTAACATCTCTTCATCTGTGACGTCACCTAACATTTTACTACACTTTATTACTATAGGGTTTTCCAATAGGGACAATTGGGGATTTTATTTGTGAACGCACTCTTTCACTGATCATCAAACTGTCACTATCAATTTATTCAGTAAACTCAACATTTTCATCATAGTAAAGTACACTCATTTTTGGCTCAATGGGTTCATCAATAAGCAAAATATGCGTTATTGGTCGGGTGAAAACCCACATGTGCTTCATGAATCACCACTTCATCCACAAAAAATAACTGTTTGGTGCAATTTGCATGCCGGCGGCGTTATTGGGCATATATTTTTTAGTCGACGATAACGATCGTCACGTTACTATGAATGGTCAGCGTTATCGCACCATAATCACCGATTATTTTTGCCCGAATTGGAAGATATGGACTTGGACAACATGTGGTTTCAAAAGGATGGTGCCACAAGCCACACAGCACACGCTACAATCGATTTATTGAAGAGTAAGTATGGTGAGCGTGTTATCTCAAGACATGGGCCAGTCGATTGGCTGCCTCGTTCGTGCAATTTAACGCCGCTTGACTATTTACTGTGGGGCTACGTTAAGTCATTGGTTAATGCCAACACGCCGACGACGTTGGAAGAGCTCAGAGCCAACATTTATTTAAAAAAAATTGTCAAGTCTTTATTAGAAAACTCTATATCAACAGTTTAATTCTACTAAAGAATTTGATGTTAACTACTTGAAATTGTGCAAACATGTGGTCGTGTATAGAGTAAATAGTCACTATACCCTTTTCTGAGAAATATGTCTAAATCTAAAATGTCTAAGTCTAAAATAGCTTCTTCTTTAAACTTTTTCAATTCGATAAAAATTCTTATTTTACCAAATTCGTAATATACTTTGTGGTTGCTTCTATCGTTTGTGGAATTTAAAATAATTTGTTTTGTATACCATAAGTTAACTATAGGAATATGGTAACTGCTGTCTTCCTTTGCGCGGGGAGCAATAGCTATCATAGATTGTGCATCTATTTCCGTATCGTTGTTATCCATAGTGTTTTCGTTTACATTTTTTACGTGGTTCTCTTATCTCTACCTTGGTCCTTATCATAAATTTCCTTCCATATAGATAACGTCTAAAATGTTTTGTCATATTGTGATAAGACCGCATCTAATGCGTAATTAGAAGCATCCGTTGGAGGAATATATATTTTTTTTTAAGTCAAGATTTTTAAGGATTGGTTCTGACGTTATTAATTTTTTCAAAGTTTCGAAGCTTTCGATGTAATCGCTATTTTTTTAGATCAATTTTGGCGTTTTTCTTTAGAAACATAGTCATAGGTTTTGCTACCTTAGAATTGTCCTTGATGTACTTTCTATATGTAGTATCCTAAGACTCCCAGAAATGCCTTGATTTGTTTTGCTGTCTTTGGTAATTTGTAATTATTAATAGCCGATACTTTGATTGGGTTAGGTTTACTTCCTGTTGTTGTTACGATGTGACCTAAAAATTCTGCTTCTTTTTTCATAAACTCTTGTTGGTCAACCTGAAACTTTAGGTTCAATTCTTTAAATTTCTTGAAGATTTTCCTTAAAGATACTAAATGTTCTTGACTAGTTGAAAACAGAATTATAGACGAGTCATATTTTTTCTATGAATTCGGGTAAAATACAGTTTATCAGTCGTTGAAACGTTGAAGGGGCATTCTTCAAACCAAATGGCATACGAACAAATTCGTATGTCATCGATCTCGATCTGATGAAAAAATTTTGCGAGATCTAATGTTGTGATCGCCACACCCAATTTGTCAAAGATATCCTCTATGTTCGGAATTGGAAACTTGTTATCGATCGAAACTTGATTTAAGTTCTGACAGTCGATAATTATTTTCCATTTCTGTATTCCAGAAGCATCCCTCATTTTTGGAACGATCTAAATAGCCGCTGAATATGGTGAATAACTGGACGAATTATGCCTTGTTTCAGCATTTCGTCTATTTGTTTTTTCATCCGGGCCTTACGCACTTCGGTATATCTATAGTTTTTGGTGTGTGTTGGAATGTCGTTTACCATCCTTATTCTATGCTTAATCGCATTTGTGAACGGTAGATCGCTTCCTTCTTGGTAGAATATTAAAGAGTATTGGGAAGTTAATTCCACTATTTTTTCTTTTCCTTGTTGTTTAAGTGATCGAGTCTTACTTGATCGGGGATGGGAAATTTCAAGTTGTGGAACCACTTTTTTGTAGTTTTCCAACGTGATAGTTTCTTCGTCATCGTCATTGAAAAGATTTTTTTTTTATAATCCCGCGCGTGCATCAAGGGGATATGAATACTCTTTTACTGGCTCTTTCTCCAGGGCGCGGGCGGGTGGTGTAGTAGTTTGAAACTCAGGTGCATTAGGTTTTGATATTTTTCTCAGAGGTGGTTGTCAAACTGAACGGGACGAGCCAGTGCATCCTCAACCAGTGGGTCTTAGTACGTACTAGTTGTTAGTTCGTTACATTTTAGCCCAGCCAGCAACAACTCCAAATTTATTTATTAATGCTTATTGCAAGCTTATTCTTAGAACTAACAATTTTCATAACATCATATGAAACATCAGTTTTATGCCTTCATGTTAGAGTTGACGCCGACGAGATTTTCATTTTTCAAAGAATTGCCTTGCACGGAATTCGAACCCGTGACCCTCTGCTTGAGGAGTCTATGCATATACCACTACATCACGGCCACCCCCACCCCAGGATCGGAATTTTCAAGTCTGCTTAATGGCTTTCGTTGCAGAAATCCGGGTTGCTCACTATAGTGTTTACTTTTCTTTGGAAAGAGGCAGACAATGTGTCCACCTGATCTGTTACTATTATTTCTGAATTTCCCTGAATTATTTCCTGAATTCTTGTTTCTAAATGTGCCTGATTTATTGCTTCTAGAAGAGCTAACTTCGCAATCACTAGAGTTTACTTTTAGAATTATTTCTATCAAAATTGTTGTTGTGGTTACTTTTATCTGGTTCCTGCTTATATGAGAATATTATCTGATTGGTTAGAACGGTTGCTATTTCAATTTTGATAAGACATTTTATTAGAATATCCTGTCTAATGCAAGATTTGGATAGCTTGTCTAGGTTTCTGTAATGAAAAATCCCCTCATTGGCTGCGGAATTTTCCTTATAAATAGTTTTAAAGCCATTTTGCAATTTTTTTCCAGCTCTAATGAATCACTACTTTTCCAATAAGTTGATGGAACGTTGATCTTCTTAAAGTTTTCTAGATTTCTTGATCATGTAGCTTGTCGATCCTGGAAACTCTTCTATAATTTTGTCGACGCTCCATTCTCTTGAAAGTAAATACAACAAAGCAAGTTTGGTGTCTTTGTTTGTAGTTTTATGGAAATTTTCTTTCATTTTCCCTACGAAATCTTCTTCCTCTCTGGAACTATCTTCATCATTTTCTAAAGTAACAGAGAAAACTTTCTCTGCAATTTTCAACATAGACTTTTTCAAATTAAGTCACTAAGTCTTCTCTTGTCCAATTTATCTTCTCCAATATACTGTATACATTCATTAACCAAATTAAATGCAATATCTTTATCAAAATACAATTCATCAACTTCAATTTGATCATCAACCTCTAGCAATGATGGCGTTGTATCAGAATTTCGGATCTAACTCAATTTTTTCCAAATCCAGAGGATTGCAGCACGTTTTTCACACGTTTTTTATTACTTACAACTATTATTACTATACAATCTAAAATAAATCCCGAGCTCACGACAGATTGACATCAAGTGAGTGCAAATAAACTAAGCCTAACTTCTAAAATCCTCGAAAACGGGAAATGGAAATGTGCAGTTACTATTAATTAAAGATATAAAACAAGCACAGTGACGTTTTTTTTCTAAAAATAAAAAAACCGCTATGTACTTATGTAAATTAAACAATTAAAAGTTAAAGTTATTAAAAAAAAAAAAAACAGCTATGTACTTATGTATGAGCACTCGGGTTATATTTGAGAGTGATAAGAGGAGTAACGTAATAAATATGTAAAACATTATTTTGACCGAAACTATAGAGATCCCAACTTGAAATTTAAAATGGAAATAGAGGATGAATATGCCTATAATATGTATATAAAAAAATAAAAAAACAGTTTTTCAGTTATTCAAGGATAAAAAGGTATTCGGAATATCCTTCTTCCTTGAAAATAAAAATTTTTGAAAATTCACCTTTTTCTGAATTCAACAAGGTATATTTTATAATATTTTTTAATAAAAAAGAAAGCATAAATTTTTATTTTTTGCCAATTTGTGAAGTTCCGTTAGACGCAAACTATATCGAATTCTGCAAAACTTTTTTTGCCTTATGATTCGTACCACTCCAATGAGTATTTTTACCACTTTTCAGTGATTGCTGGCTGGGCTAAATGTAACGAACTAACAACTAGCACATACTAAGACCCACTGGTTGAGGATGCACTGGTTCGTCCCGTCCAGTTTGACAACCACCTCTGGGAAAAATATCGAAACCAAACACACCTGAATTTCAAACTACTACACCAGCTGCCCGCGCCCTGGAGAAAAGCCAGTAAAACTGTATTCATATTCCCTTGGTGCGCGCGTTATTATATAAAAAAAAAACTCGGATCGAGCTTTGATCAGATTTGTTTGGTCGCAAGACATGTTGATTCAATAGTCCATTATTCAAGGTTTGCTCTTTTATTAGCGTCCAGCTTTGTTATTAGTTTACAAGCAGCCATTGTAATACTTTTTCTGGTAGGATAAGTGAAATGATTCCAATTTTGACGAGTTTGTCAGCCCTACAATTCTCAGGTGAAAGTTGAACTGCTCTTCCATCTAACTTAGAGATGATTGGCAATCAAGGGCCGTTTTAGAGTTTTATGAAACCGAATCCAGGGACTTAAAAGAAGCTTGACTATCCGAAAAGATACGGGTACGATTGCAGATACCATTTTTTCTTCAGCCAGGACAGGACTTCTTAAAGAGGCTTAGATTAAGCTTATATGAGAAAACACCGCTATCATTCTAAGATCAGTCCGTATAGAAATGGATTGATTTGTTATCTATGAAAGGATCTTACTCCCAGAAGCATCTAGAGGGGATGATTACATGAAAGTGTTTGAAAAACCAATGTTGAGGCATAGTGTAGTTGATGTTCTCTTGAAGGATTCCTAGTTTGTTAAGAAAAACGTGGCCAAATAATAATAGCCCCCTTAGCAGGTCTAAGGTCTGCTGAAAATATTTAAGGGTGTAAAGTGAAGAAAAATGTAAAATCCGCGGAGGGAGTAGTTCGTAAGGCTCTACTTATACACATACATGCTGTTCTTTCAACTTTGCTTAGTTTCCTCCAGTTGACTGCATTGTCTTAGACCCTCAGGTGGTCTACCCAGACGTATAGCCAATGGCTAACTCGAGGTTGAAGGCCCCTTTTGTCCCCAATTGCTTCTTTGTAAGAGAGTAGTGCTACTGTAGATTCTCTTTTTTGAATATTAGGTTTCCATTTAAGTTTTCTTTAAAGAATTTATATTTTGTTGTATCGGAAAAGACTAAGCTGGTACAGTTAATTGAGTTAGGGTCCACAATTGGAATTTAATATTTTCTGAAAAATAGGGCGGAAAAAGCTTACTTCCAATCACCAAAGATCCGCCCAACGGGTTAATTGTTAAGATTAAGCTGTAGGAGTTCTTTAATGGTATTAAAATGCTTACCTAAGACGGCTATAGCTCCGTCATTCGCATAGACAACCACTCTGCTACAACCCGTTTCCACATGTTATAACAGTTTATTTACCCCTAAATTTCAGAGAACAATATTTTGCAGAAGCTTCATACAGTTTTTAACTGATTATTCTGCTAGTTAGCATAAGACTGATCAACTCCCCAAGTGAGTCATTTCCATTCAGAATTGATAGTGCAGTCGTGATAATGGATGTGTTGATTATTTTAAACGCACCTTCTATGTGAATGCGAGTGCGACCATTCAACTTGTTACTGAATACTCACTTCCCAGGTGAGCACGACCAGTAAAAAGAAGGATTACTGCAGCCGCGACTAAGATTGATGGTCTGATTACACAAAGCAAGCTCCTCTGGGTACTGCATAGCTTCAAACCATATAAGTCTGCTGGATCGGACGGTATAATACCTGCGGAACTACAGAAGTCCTCAGATATCATCTTCTCAATGATAGCGAATGTAATGAGGAGGAATAAGTGCAAAAGAAAAAATATAATAATGTTGAAGGGTTATTGGAATTTGTTTTACAAAGTGACAATCGACGGGTTATCAATACGAAAAGTTCAACGGTTTATTGGACATTAATACTTCACAAGTGCACCGATCTTCCAATTTTATTTTTAAAACTCTGGAATCTTCAAAAGAAGAAAAATGAAAACGCTGTTAGTCAAACAAACAAGACATATATGGGTCATTTCACAATAAATCGCCGAAGCTATATGGGGAGGTCTGAGCGTACTCCCTCCGATTTGGCTGAAAAGTGGTAAAAATACTCATTGGAGTGGTACGAAACATAAGGCAAAAAAAGTTTTGCAGAATTCGATATAGTTTGCGTCTATGGGAACTAAAATTGGCAAAAAATAAAAATTTATGCTTTCTTTTATATTAAAAAAAATCATGACTTTGGCTCTGCTCATCAGAATTTATTAAAATATACTTTGTTGAATTCAGGAAAAGGTGAACTTTCAAAAATTTGGAATAATTTCTATTTTCAAGGAAAAAGGATATTCCAGAATATCCTTTTTATCCTTGAATAACTCAAAAACTGGTATTCTGTATTTTTTTATATACATATTATAGAGATATTCGTTCTCTATTTCCACTTCAAATTTCAAGTTGGGATCTCTATGGGTTCGGTCAAAATAATGTTTTATAGGCGGCTAAATCAAAAAACTAAATATTTTTTATGTTACTCCTCTTATCACTCTCACATATAACCCGAGTGCACATACAAGTTAACGCCAACAACATTCCAGTTAACGTCAACAATATTCCATCATGCGCATCAAAAACATTCCATCATGCGCCCAACGCATGATACAGTTCCCACGAGCAGCAACATCAACTCCAAGCGTGATCGACCACAACAAATTCTTTTCCCACAGACAGGTGAGACATCGACAGCAAGGAGACACCTCAGCCATCAATGCACATCCGCTGCTGACCAGGCATCTTGCTGCATTGGCATGCACCTAGGTTTAAGCTATGAATTCAATTTGTAAATTAGTTCTAAGTTAGCCGTGAAAATATTTTTTTTTTTTTAAATAACTTTAACTTTTAATTGTTTAATTGGCACCCAACGTGGGGCCCAGGAAAATTACCGCATAACGGAAATTAAAGTAATAAAATAAGTGAAAAGTCTCTCGCGAAAAACTCACGCGTAAGTCGACCTAAAGAGAAGCTCGCCGCGAGTATAGTGCGAAGATCATTTAAGTGCGCGTACACTTTTTGATTGAACTGTGTAACCTCCCGTAAAAACGACCTTTATTAAAGCTCGCGAGTGGAGTGTAGTGTGTGGTGAAAATATCTGGGTCCCGAACAAAAAGCAGCATCTGTAGATTGTGGAAAAAGGCCCCTCAGTAACCAAAGGTAAAAAGGAATAAAGCCCCTTCACCAGCGTTGGATCTTCTTCATGTAAGCTAGATTTAAGAAATATTTTAATTAAAACATACTAAGAATGTGATAGCATTAAGTAAGAGAAATATTATACATATATTCAATCGAAAAAATTTTGAAAAATAATAACTAGAAGTGATAGAATTAAGTAAGAAAAATATTTTGCACACAATTTAATAAAAAAATATTGAAAAATAATAATTAGAAGTGATAGCATTAAGTAAGAGAAGTATTATACATATTCCAATTAAAAAAAAAAATAATAATTGGAAGTGATAGCATTAAGTATGAAAAATATTTTGCAAATCCCATTTCCTTTTACAACTCTTTAATATTTTTATATCGCGTCCTAATGTCTAAACGTACTGCCGTAATGCCCGATCCAGTTTTACGTCCTCCGGTGTTAACAACCGATAATCCGACCCCATCAATTGCAAATCCGAGTCTAACCGCGTCTGCATTAATGAATGTAAGAACCTAGTACAATCCATGATATATCCTAATTATCAGTTTCACAGAGGAACTGATGAGACCATTCACGACCACCTTCGTACTAACCTTAATGATCTGGACAAAGTACCAGATGTCGTGAGGTGTTTATGGGAGTTCTCCGGAGCTACTGGCGAATTCAGTTCCTGCCGTCGATAGAATTCTTAACATCTATGATCAATTATACGTAATAAGATTATAGGCAATGCGGATGCAGTCCTGGAATCCTACAGCACCCCATTAAATTGGGAGTTTATTTCAAAGTGCTTAACGCTTCATTATGCCGATAGGCGTGATCTGGGAACTTTGGAGTACCAGATGACGACTCTCGTTCAGGGCAACAACAGAGTAGAGAGTTACTATCAGTCGGTTTACAACCACCTATCGTTAATAATGAACAAAATCTCGAGTATGAATTTACCGCCTGATGCATTACACCACCTAACATCATCATATAGGTATAAGGCTTTAAATACCTTCATTAGAGGTCTTACGCAAGTTAGGAGACCACAACCTCTTCCACAAATTCCTGCACGGAAAGGTCAAGACCAGCACCCGTTCTACCTGGAATTAGCATATGTACCTCAATCGTCACATTCTCCACCTCATCTTCCACAGCGCCCGCATTTTGGACAATTTCCAAACACCCAACGGCAACCGTTTCAACCCAACCAAAGAACCACTCACGCTCCAAACCACCAATTCACCCAACAATCAAATTTCCAAATAAATCCACATCAAGCCCAAAGATATCCCCAACCACCCAACAATTTTTTGCCAAACCAATCTGTTCAAAAGCCTGAACCTATGGACGCTAGCACCATCCTTACGCATAACGTTAACTACATGAACCAACCAGCGATGAAAAATTGGCCACCAGCTCCTAAACCACCTATGGCTCCATCGCAACAATATCCGAATCCTAACAAGCTCCAAAGAAATTTTCATCAAGAAACTTCCGGAATGGATCCTCCGAATCAACCTATGGCTCCTTCGCAACAATACCCGAATCCTGACGAACCCCAAAGGAATTTTTATCTGAAAACTTGCGGAATGGACCCCCAGACTAATTTTACGTCTATGGAATCTGAAGAAGTTAGCCACTACAATGCCATGATTTCAGCCATGACCAATCAGATGGGAAGTGATCAAAATTTTAATGAACAGGTAGACCAGCCGACAGAAACCTTTGCTGACTTTGTTGACCTACACTTTTTAGGCTAACGAACTCGTCACCACCTTATTTTGAGTGTAGGACGAAAAATAATAATATCCTTAAATTCCTACTAATGTAAATATCAGAACCCAGCACATGACATAAGAACAGCGAGACCAACTAAATAGCTTGACCATAAATTATGCTAAGCTTTTCGGCGAACCGAACGAGGCACTTACTTTTACTCCTAAAGACCGAAGACCCCGTTTACTCGAAGCACTATCCATATCCTGTGGCGCTAAAAGAGGAAATAAATAAACAAATCAATCATTTGACCTTCACGGTAACCATACAACTCCCCAGTATGGATTGTACCAAAAAAAAAAAAAACGGATGCTTCAGGTGAAAAGAAGTACCGTTTGGTGATTGATTACAGGAAACTCAATTCGATAACAATACCAGATCGTTATCCGATTTCTGAAACTAATGAAGTATTAGCGCATTTAGGAAAGAATAAATATTTTTCGGTGATCGACTTAAAAAGTGATTTTCACCAAATACCTCTACACGAGGACGACATCGAAAAGACCTCATTCGAAAAGACCACCTCTGTCAATTATGGGAAGTACGAATTTGTAAGACTTCCCTTCGGGCTAAAAAACGCACCACCTATTTTTCAGAGAGCCCTAGACGATATCTTACGAGAACACATCGGTAAGATCTGTTATGTCTATATCGATGACATAATTGTGTTCAGTGAGGATGTCGAACGACACTTTCAAAATTTGAAAACTATTTTCGAAACTCTCCAGCAAGCCAGCCTTAGAGTACAATTGGATAAATGCGAATTTGTGAAACAAGAAGTTGAGTTCCTGGAATTTATCGTTTCTCCAAACGGTATAAAGGCCAATCCAGCTAAAGTGGAAGCTATCACCAAGTTTCCGGGATTTTACCGCAGATTCATTAAAGATAACGTAAAGCTAGCAAAACCTCTTACAGCCCATTTACGGGGGGGGGGGGATGGACGTGTGTCCAAAACGGCCTCAAGTAAGAAAGTTATTCACTTGACAGATGCAGCAATGGAAGCATTTAGTAAGCTCAAAAATTCACTGGTTTCTGAAGACGTTATCCTTACCTTTCCCGACTTTTTCCTTAATCCGTACTCGCCCAAGACAATAAGCCAATTACTTTTATTTCTCGAACTCTAAGTAAAGCGGAAGAACACTACGCTGCTAACGAGAAAGAGATGCTGGCTATAGTATGGGCTCTCAATTCACTAAAAATATTCACTAACCATCAACCCTTGACTTATGCTTTAAGCAACAAAAATATCAACAACAAGATGAAACGTTGGAAGGCAATACTCGAGGAGTATTACTACGAACTGAGTTACAAGCCTGGAAAATCCAATGTTGTTCCTGACGCACTATCAAGACCATCTAAGAATAGTCAAATAAATTCCCCCACAGCAACCCAACATAGTGACGAAAGTTCTGGGCAAGATCTCATATAAATTGTAGACGTACCCATAAACGTATTTAAGAACCAGATTTCCCTTCTCGTTGGAGACACCCCGCACATGAGTTTCGGATTATCTTTCTCACTGATCACAGATATACTATTGTAGAACCAGAGTACACCTCAGAGAAATTGATAGATATCATTAGAAAATATTTAAATCCTTCAGTTACAAATGGAATCAAAACGGAGAAGAGAGTTTTGGGCATGGTACAAGAAATATATCGAAAGCATTTCAGACAATATAAAATTCGTTTTGCTAGGAAAATAGACACTGACCTAACAGACCGGAATCGACAAGACGAAGAGATTATAAAAGAACATAACAGAGCTCATCGAAATTCCCGCGAGAGCAAGACCCAGATTATTAAAAATTTTTATTTTCCCCATATGAAATGCAAAATAGAAAAAATCACGAAACAATGTTAAATCTGTAAGGAACATAAGTACGATAGGCACCCGAACCCGAACTACAAACTACTCCTATTCCTGAATATCCCGGCCAGATAATACATGTTGACATTTATTTTACTGACAAAAAAATAATCCTAACTGCAATTGACAAGTTCTCTAAGTATGCCCTAGCCAAAATATTGAAATCAAGAGCCTCAGAAGATATTGAGCAACCTCTTAGGGAACTGATAGTGGCTTTTGACTTATCTCAAAGAATAGTCATGGATAATGAAAAATCCTTGGCTTTTAATTCTATAACATTCATGCTAGAGAATATGTTCAACATTCAAGTTTTCAAAGCACCTCCCTACACATGTTCTGCTAACGGTCAAGTGAAGAGATTCACTCAAAACTTTCGGAACTAATTCGCTGTCTTAAGACAGATAATATTCATAGTACATTCTCGGAATTACTAGACCGATCTATCTATGCAGGCAAAAAACCCAAAGACACAATTTTCGGTTGACAGCTACTAAACATCCCTGAACAACTTTAAAAAGTAAGACAGGAAAACATCAATAAATTACGCGACAAGCAACAAGCAGACTTAAAATACCACAACGCAAAGAACACCCCTCTAAAAACATATTCTATTGGAGAAATACGTTAAATACGTTAAAAACAATAAAAGAATAGGAAATAAATTAGATCCCAGGTATAAAAAAGAAAGAGTGGCTCAGGATAACAACACAACAGTTATAACCCAGTCAGGCAGAATCATTCACAAAAATCTTATAAAAAATTAAATTTCTTAATAGGACACTATTACCACTGTGCCATGGCGAGGCACAAATCTTGGATTACTCAAATTCTCAGCTAATAAAAATCAATACGGGTCATGCAAAGTTACAAAGCGGATCATTTAAGATCATACACTTGATCGACATTGAGACTTACGAGACAACACTAAACAACTTGTAAGCTACGCTAAAGACATCCATTAGCAATAACCATATCCTAAATCCTAAATCCTATCCTCTCCTTTGAAATATCCCGCATTAGAACTTATATATTTAGACTTAGAATCAACAATAGAAGTAAGCGATCATTAGATTTTATAGGCTCTGCGTGGAAGTGGATAGTCACCATCAACAAAATGTCAATAGATAAGATTAAAGAACTAACAGATATTACAAATAAAATTATTAAGGAAAATGAACATAATAATAGTGTAATAATCATGAAAATTAAATATAAGCTAGACATAATTAAAGGAGAAATAGTCATTGTAGTTTACGCCAATCATTGGGCAAAAGCAGACATAATTAATTCATTTATCTTATCAAATACTGAAATAAACATAACCGAAACAATTTTAAAAGTAGAGAATATTCAATACATTAATGTAGATGAAGCGCTAGAGTTCACTGAAATAAGAATTGCGTCAAATGATAAAGTTTTAATATACATATATTTTAAGTATTCCAACAACAACTAAAGAAACATATAACCTATCACTATTAAGACCTGTTAAATTAAATAAAATGATAAAAAAATTAAATATGATTCGCTATTAGAATGTAATAAAGAAGTTTGTGGCATTACAAACCCATGTAAAACATATAATAGCCTTTCAATTTGTAATAAAAATAAAATTGTTATTTTAAGAAATTCTTCGTGCATTCCAATGCTTATAAAAAGCCAAAAAGCATCTTGTTCCATCATCAATAACGAACATGTTCCAGATGTAGAGGAAATAGCACCAGGAATCTTGCTTCTGAACCAATTCAATGGCCCAGTTCTGACAACAACGATACTGTCATGCTCAAAGGTACGTTCATTAACAAACACTTTAAAATCACCATTATAGTCAGGGGAAGAACAATTATGTCTAAAGTAGTCACAAGTCATCAACCCTTACCGGCAATACTACAAACATCATATAAGCCAGATAAGATAAAGGGGGTACTGTCCCTCGAAATGATTAAAGAGCTGTACGTCAATCGCTCTGAAGAAATCGAGCTACTTGAAACGAAACACAACATCAACTTATCCGTGAACATCATCTTAATGGTTACAGTTTTGGCTACCGCCACCTTCGCATACAAAATGACAAAAAAGAAAGGTATGATCAAGGACAAGTGTACTAACATCAACAGGCCATTTGCAACAACCATAGGCCTTCAAGACATCTCTCATCTCGTGACATCAACAACATCTCACGAGGACGTTCGAATTTAAGGGCGGAGGAGTTAACGCCAACAACATTCCAGTTAACGTCAACAATATTCCATCATGCGCCCAACGCATGATACAGTTCCCACGAGCAGCAACATCAGCTCCAAGCGTGATCGACTACAACGAATTCTCTTCCCATGGACAGGTGAGACATCGATAGTAAGGAGCCATCAATGTACGCTGCTGACCAGGCATCTGGCTGCATTGGCATGCACCTAGGTTTAAGTTATGAATTTAATTTGTAAATTAGTTCTATGTTAGCCGTGAAGGCATAAGGTTCTTAAAAATAATTTTTTTTTTAAATAACTTTAACTTTTAATTGTTTAATTTACATAAGTACATAGCTGTTTTTTTTTATTTTTAGAAAAAAAACGTCACTGTGCTTGTTTTTTATCTTTAATTAATAGTAACTGCACATTTCCATTTCCCGTTTTCGAGGATTTTAGAAGTTAGGCTTAGTTTATTTGCACTCACTTGATGTCAATCTGTCGTGAGCTCGGGATTTATTTTAGATTGTATAGTAATAAGAGTTGTGAGTAATAAAAAATTTATAATGAGTGCTTTTGTGTGGAAAATGTGCTGCAATCCTTTGGATTTGGAAAAAATTTAGTTAGATCCGAAATTCTGATACATCGCCATCATTGCTAGAGGTTGAAGATCAAATTCAAGGTGATAAAATGTATTTTGATAAAGACATTGCATTTAATTTGATAATTGAATGTATACAGTATATTGGGGAAGATACATTCGACAAGAGAAGACTTAGTGACTTAAAATATGTGCAGTCAAAATTGAAAAAGTATATGTTGAAAATTGCAGAGAAAGTTTTCTCTGTTACTATAGACAAAATTATAGAAGGGTTTCCAGGATCGACAAGCTATATGAGCAAGAAATCATATACTTATGGGAAAAGCTTAGATGCTGATATCAAGCAATTGGTAGAAAGTTTTTACTGTGAAGACGATATCAGCCGTTTAATGCCAGGAAAAAAAGATTACGTATCTATAAAGGTAACAAAAATTTATTTTCTCAGGTTCAAAAATAAGATTTTAGATTTAAAATCAGAAAAAACATATTCAAAAACGTCTGGTTCTGGCTAACTTTAAGGGAATATAAGTTGAAAGAAGTTCATAATAATGTTAAGATTGGATTTTTCAAATTCGCGTCGTTAAGACCAAAGAAATGCATTTTGGCTATGGCATCATGAACTCATTCCGCGTGTATTTGCACCATCCATCAAAATATCAAACTCATGTTTGAGAGTAGCAATACGAGTATATCAAGGCTGATAGAAAACGAAGATAAGCATCTCAATGACAGCAAAGCCTGCTTAGCTTTGGTATTTTGTAACCCTCCTGATATAAATTGTTACTTGGGCAAGTGCCTTTATTGCCCAAACTATTCTAAATTAAGGAGAATCTTTGACACTGCTTTTAGTAATCACTTCATAGAAGACGTAACATACTAGACCAATTAAAATTGTAAGTGAGAATTGAAAACTCTGAGGATTTCATTCAGAGCTTTTTGAAACGGCTTTGTGTTTTCATTCGTCATGTTTTTATAACTGATTAACAAAACAGGTACATAAAGGGAGTCAAAACTCTCTTAACCTTCATCTCATATACAAAATTACAAAAAAAATTACGTTCTCTACCCTCGTGTGTAGATTTCTACACATATGGGATTTTAATGTATTTTCTAAATTCTTTTTTAAATTAAACCGAAAAATTTCTTTTATAATTTATTTCTAAAATAACAAGAGAAGGTAGGTAGGTTCAAATTAATTTTTCTTGAATGCATTTTACACATACATTTCGATTATGTTGATTTTTACATACAGCTTTTGTGCAAAAACAACAAATCGTCTCATAGACATTTTTTTTTTTTTTGCGGATTGTTCTTCATAGCAAACGTGACATCTTGCTCTGCCTTTAATTTGTAGGGGAACGCTTCTTGACCATTTTGGTGGATTTGTTGAAGTTGATGCAGAAACTTCCTCTAAAGGTAACGATGGTGAACTTTCTTCCAAAACAGTTGCAAACAATAAAGCAGATGATGCTGATCTTGGCTTCGCACTTTTAGCTCAAATTAGTGGTTTTGCAAGGGATGTTCCAAGTTCACGTAGAAAATTCCTTCTTACTGTTGTTTTTTGTGTTGCTTGCCAATTCGGATTCACTTCTTTGAAAATAATTAATGCATTCAAAGCAGAAATGTCAATCATGTTTGCAAATACAGCCATTGGACACCTGTTAAATTTTCTTTTACAGCTGTAACGAGTGAGCATCCACACCGCCTTTATTAAATGAAAAAAAAAAAAAAAAAAAAAAAAAAAAAAAAAAAAAAAAAACATTAGAGGGTCTTGAAATTTCAAAAAGTAGTATTGTATATGAATAAACCTTTTGTTTTATTGTATTGTAATAGGCTATAATCGCTGGTAACTTTTTTTCAGTCGATTCGATTTTAATTGAGTTATGCAAATTACTTTGCAACACGGTAGACTTATTTTTCCGTCCAATGTATGAAACAAGTGCTGTGTTTTCAGTAAATGCAAAAGTAGATTCATACAACGGTCTATTTTTGCACTTAAGAAGCTTTGGTGGGATGCTTCTTTTATTTTTTCTCATCGTGCCAACCATTGTAATGCCCTTTGACAACAATTTTTGACCAAGCTCATATGAGGAAAAGAAGTTATCCATTGTTATGTTGTGACCTTTCAAGCTATCAACGAGGTCCAAAACTACTCGTTCGCCTTGTCTTTTTTCACCGGACGACCGTTAATATCAATAAACAATTCAATTGTAGTTTCGTTTTTCGATCTAAAAGTAAAAAAGTCATGAAACAGTTGAAATAAGAAAGAAAGCAACCACGACTTACCTATAAACACCAGCTAAAATCAAAACACCAATATATACTTGCAACATGTTCGAATCGATTTGTTTGAAATCCTTACCATATGTTGCTTGTGCATACTCATTTGAATGCTTCAAAATGGTGTTTTCAATTTGTGGTGGGAAGAAAAGCAAAAAAGCATCTTTGATACCATCAACACGAGCTTTGGCATATCTTGTCGTACAAGAATGAAGAGAAGTTATATTTTCATTCCGCAATCTACTAGTTTGATGCTGAAATGGCTGTAGTTGCCAAACAATACCATCTTTCGAAACAAGCAGTGGATCCACATTTTCAACTTCAGCAATTGATTCGTTGGTCAGAATCGCTATCGTCTGAATATAAGTTATCTACATCATCAATATTCTCTTTTGTCACAAATTCGTCATCACTGTCTCCAGAAACATCACTGATATCGCCATCGCCGTCATTTAAAAATGCTTCCGTTTCTTCCTCTGTCAGATATCTTGCTTTTGACACTGTTATCTTTTATTATTTTTATAAATTTCACTAAATATCCCAACGATATTCACTTGCTAAAACACTTAACGCAAATGACCTTTTATATGACATGCACTTACTGTTCATATGTGTACGTAATTAGTGCATTATTAACCGCCATAAACATTTTTATTATGGGGAGGTACGTTTTATTTTCGGTAATCAAGGATATAAACAAAGTCTGAAAATTCCGGAAGTTTGTAATTAGTGGTTTTTGAGAAATGAAAAAAAAAATTTTTTTTGTGTAGTTTTCTACACAAGGATGAGATGAAGGTTAACGAAAACGGACATACTTGTTTTATTGGACTTTTCCGAAAATTAGGGTTTTCTTGTGCAAGATGCAGTGCAGGCATACCACTGGACTAATGAAAGTTTTGTTGTAATCAGTGACTATGACTATGACTGTGACTATGACACTATCGCAGTACACTTATTTCACCGCCATCTCTTAGAGTTCCTGCACAAGAAATGCCAACATTTTAAGAAAATTATTTATTTTTCAGATGGATCTGCTGCGCAGTACAAAAACAAAACAAATTTTTTTAATTTAACATTGCATGAACAGGATTTTGGAGTGAATGCTGAATGGAACTTCATTGTGACCTCTCATGATAAGAGCGCATGCGATGGACTTGGTGGTACAATAAAAAGACTGGTTGCCAGATCCAGCCTACAAAGACCGTATAGGGAACACATAACAACTCCTTTACAGTTATATGCAATAACTGGGCATATGGTTTTCTCCTACGTGTTTCAGGCGAAATGTGTGGCCGAGTCGTTGAAAATTGGGTTCAACGATTCGACCGCTGCAAACGTGCCCACGGTGGCCATATGAACGAAGTCGAGTTCCATTCATAAATGTTTTGATTGTACTTCAAGCCAATAATAAAGTTTTTGAAATATCTCAAATGGTTTGCCTTTTATTTAAAAAAAAAAGTTGTCAAGTCGTTATTAGAAAACCCTATATAAGGTCAAGAGCAATTTTTTTAATATAGTTAAGTGTCAATAAAGCTTATCTTAGTAACGTTACTCTTTTTTTGCAAATCAAAATAGCTTAGATAATCTTGGGTAGTGGTATAAAATCAAGAGTCCATCCATATTTCACAAATAGTTTAAGTGACTAATTAAGTAGCAATTACAATATAACAAATAGGGTTAGACCAATTAGAGATAATACAATATACAAATTTAAACAACAACAAAAAAAAAAAAAAAAAAAGAAATGCAAGTCATTTAACTTGTCTCTCGCCCTGGTTTATCTGGACTTAAAAAAAAGTGTATAGAACAAACACAAAAAAAAAAAAACACTCAAAAAAAAGTAGATAAATAAATAAGTAAAAAAAAAATTCCCAAACGCGTAAGATCCCCTGATAAAGGGGACATTCCTTTTTCCTCGGATAAAAGATATCGTGTCGAAATAAAAACTGCAAGTGCTTGTAAGGACTCCAGAAAGAATAACTGGAGTCCACTACAATGCCATCCGGACAGTAATATTGATGATATGGATAATGTAATCGTGCCCAGTGTTTCATCCAAAAAAAAGTGTTTACTCCCCCCATCAAACTATTGCAGAAATCAAGTGATTACGTGCATAATATTTTTAAGGCCTTGAAGATCACTGACTATTATATTAGAAAATTATCAATCGATGTTAAAACCGTGTGTAACTAAATTGCGACGTATAATGAAATAATCTACCAATTGAGGGAGGAAAAATGGGAAAATTTTCACATGACATTAAAGGTATTAGTGTTTTTAAGGTAATTCTCCACGGCATTGACGATATGGAAACACAATTACTTAAAGACGAACTAATAAAACTTAGTCTTAAATGTACTGATATAAAAAAAGTAAAAAGAAATTTCGAACAATACTGTGACACTATCTACATTATTATGTTTGAAAATGGCTCGGTAAAGTTGGCTGAATTAAAAAAACGCTATCGTGCTATATTTCGTACACAGGTAAATTGGAGTTGCCAAAAAAAATTAAAAGGTAAGCTAATTCAGTGCCGTAGCTGCCAAATGTTTGGCCATGGAGAGAGAAATTGTAACATTGGGACTTACTGTGAAATACTGCCCTACATAAATGCGCAAATTGCGGAGGATATCACAAATCTACAGATCCAACATGGGATAGTAGAACTAAATATATATAGCTAAAAGAAAAATCCACGAAGCTTAAAAGCTCTTTGCAACCAAAAGTTTTTCGTGCATCAGGTGTTTCTGCACAACCCAGACAGATTTTTCTTCACTCTTGCGGCAAAGTAATGAAATCAGCAACAAAAGCGAAAATCAGGCTGAATACCAACAAACAAGTACGAAGGAAGTTACGCGAGCGCATGCAAAAACATATACCGTGGTCGTACCGACATACCTAGCAACCTTCCATGCAAATACGGCAGAAGAGATAAATTCCCTTTGTATGGAGATGATAACGAAATTATCAGTATGCAAAAATAAAATTGACCGATTAAATGTTATCGCACATTTAGCGACAAAGTTTTTATACTCTAATGATAAATAATATGTTAACTAGAAATCTGAGAATTATAAATTGGAATGCAAGAAGTATACGCGGGAAAATTGCCGAATTTATTTTTTTGTTATTAAACAGTAGCAACATTGACATTGCCTTGGTCACTGAAACCATGTTACAAAATGATATCAAACTATCCACACCTAACTATAAATGCTGTCGATACGATAGAATAAATAGACGAGGTGGTGGTGTTGCTATTTTAATTAAAAGAATAATCCAACATTCGCTTTTACCTGTAGTGAGAAAGCGCTACGTAGAAAACATTGGTATTGAAATAAATTTAAGTAACCAGCAGCAGTTAAAAGTATTTTGTGTACATTTTCCTGGCAGCCGCGTTTCTAATGACAAAAGAATTGCCGTCAAAAATGATTTTTGCAGGTTATTCTCCTTGAACGGAAGAGTACTTTTTGGAGGAGACTTTAACTGCAGACATAGGGACTGGGGTTGTTCAAGAGCTAACTCCTAAGGAAATATTCTGTTTGATATATGTGTTAACCTTCCAGTTTCTGTAATGTTTCCCTCTAGTCCCACCTATTTTTCTTGTAGTTCCCGTGGCCGGCTATCCATTCTAGACTTGTTCATTAATAATGTTCCTAGCTTAATATCACAGCCAACTGTTGTTAACGTCCTTAGTTCTGATCACACTCCTGTTTTTTGCAAGGTTTATTGCACAGCGGTTAAACAAGTCAAGTTTACCCAAGATTTGAAAAATGCGAATTGGGCACGTTTCAGATCTGAGATCAATAATATATTTCGGGGTACAATTGAATTGTAAAGAAAATTTCGATGCTATTTTAAAACAGTTTTTGGAAATTGTATTAAATGCTGCTAAAAATAGTATTCCAAAGAAATCTATAAGTGAAGTTAACATAAAATTTCCTCCCTATATTTTAGATCTAATAAAAATAAGAAACGTTTACCGAAAAAATTGGCAGAGATATCTGGACCCTCTTCACAGACATGCGGTATCAAATATCAATAAGATCATTACCCTAGGAATATCACAGGCTCGCAATAAAAACTGGAACAGAAAGCTGAACTCATTAGAAAAAAAATGCTAGACCTTTATGGCAAGGTAATAAAAAATAGAAAAAGGCAGTTAGCACCTATATTTCGGATGTGGACAAAGCAAATGCCCTTGCACTGAACTTTGCGAGAAACAACATCTCCAGATTTATTGGTGATGCTAATACAGATAATATTGTGAACACCACATTTCAAGAGTATTTTTTAAATAGAAGCGCACCAATATCTTCTGTAAATTTCGCATCTGTGAAAGATATTCAATCTATAGTCAATGATTTAAAAACAAGAAAAGTAGGCGGTATTGACTGCATACTGAATATCTATATAAAGCAGTTGCCCAAATCTAGAATAAAATATTTAACTTTCCTCATAAATGCCTGCCCGAAGATGGGGTATTTTCCAGAGGCTTGGAAATAAGCCAAAATTGTCCCGGTGCTTAAAGCTGGTAAGCCACCTGAAAGTGTTTTTGCTGATGATACTGAAGTATTTTCGTCACATGAGTTTGCTTTTAATATTGAAAGCAATCTCAATAATGCGATGAAAGTATTAAAAAAGTATTACACAAAATGGAAAATAAAATGGAATGAAGCAAAAATGCAAGCTATCTTTTTCACTAGAAAAAGAAAACATTGCTTTTTGCCTTTCTGCTTTCTAACCGGTTACAAATTAATGAAGTAAATATCCCTTGGGAGCCCCATGTCAGATATCTAGGTATCCAGCTAGATTCTAGAACAGTCAAGAAAGTAGGGGTGGTTATTAAAATGTTATACCCATTTATCAAAAGAAAATCAGCGCTCTCAACGGAAAACAAGATCATAATTTTCAAAGTTATTTTTCAGGCTATTTTTTTGTATGGATGCCAAGTTTGGGGAAATTGCGCAAAATGCCAGATAAAAAAAAACTGCAGACATGTCAAAATAAAGTTCTAAAAATGATGCTCAGCTTACCCTGACATCATTCAATAGTGGACCTACACAACAAAGCGAACGTTGAATTCATTTGTGAAAGAATCGCAAAAATTAAGTCAAATATTGTAATAATTTATGAATTGTTTGATAGCTAAATGCGACTTTATTTGTTAATATTTGTTTCTTTAACTGGTTACAATTTTTGTTAATTTATTTATTTATTTCTATCTACTTATTTATACTTATTTATATACAGATTATTTATTTATTTATTTGTTTATTAAATTATTTACTTGCTTACGTATTTATTTATTTACTTATTTATATATATATATATATTTATTTATTTATATATTATTTATTTATTTAGTTATATATTATTTATTTATTTATTTATTAAATTATTTATTTATTTACTTGTTTACGTATTTATTTATTTATTTATTTTTTATAGAAGGTTTTTGTCGTATTTTCCTTCTAATGATTCTTTCTTGTTAATAAATTTCTGAATTCAAATGTTTCAACAAATATTTCAGTGGCAAGATTCTTTGTATTATCAAATCCCAGTATTATTAAATGTGCGGTAACAAACCTTATGTAAAAATTCTTATACGAAATAAAAATGAAATCTAATCTAATAATGTAGCTTGATACCGACAGAAGACGAAACACCTTATGGAAAAATCCTGCTATGAGCAATACGAAATAAAGTACTTGGCCAGTCAACGAAATATAAAACATTAAACCCCACTAAATTGTACGGCAATCAGAGCTAATTTAGTTCTACATTACACTGATAAGAGACTAACGAGACTTCTCTTATCTTATGATGATCTTATGAGTATTAAGCCTACAACTACAATATCAAAACAATAGTAAATACCCACAAAATAGATAAAGAAATTCTCTTACCAAATTTTGTAGTTTAATCACGGATACTTTGATGGCTTACTTGGAATTGTGCACTTACTGCACTAGGAGCTAAAATTGATTTGGACAATCAACTGCATGTAACCGAACATTCTGAGACCACTTTAAAAATAAAACCCTATTTCGCGTCTCATAAGTACACCCTTTCAGGTTATTCGAAAACCATAGCCAAACTCTCAATCGAGTTGAAAATGGTGACTTTCTGCAAAAAAAAAAAATTATAGACCCAAATTTATACATACTGAAGGTATGTGGACGATTGGCATAGTAACCTAATAGTAAAGAATAAGACAAATTCAAACTGAACGCTTTTTCTAAAACAACCCTTAAGAGTTGAAAATCTTAACGAAAAATTTTGTGAGTTAAATAACCTTGAAACCAACAGTGCACATTCGGGCTTAAATATCAATTCTTCTGACGATATTGTTAATCTTTTACGAACATCACACCTTAATACAGAAGAGATGAAACTTATATGGTATACAAGCCCTGCAGAAATTACTATGACATATTTTTCAAAAGCGGACAAAATCTTACATTTATAAACAAAATAAAGCACAACATTAAAACAGCTGACAACATTTCCATATTCTCAAAATCATATATGTATTACCTTGTTTATAAATCTGAGATTCGATCACAAATCAAGCAACCAAGCTCGAACAAGGTGTAATTAGACCCAGTTACTCACCTTGAAGCTTCCCAATCTGGATTGTCCCTAAAAATAGACACCAGCGGGAAGAAAAAATTACGACTTGTCATAGATTATTGCAACTTGAATGAAAAAAAAATTAGCGATAACTACCCGTTACCTAACATAAATGATGTTCTTGACAAGCTTGGCAAAAGTATGTACTTTACCACTTCAAATCTTTGCTTTGATGGGTTCCACCAGATCGAAATGGACTCATCATAAATTGAAAAAAAAACAGCTTTTACGGTGAGTGGAGGATATTATAAATATGTCAGGATGCCTTTCGGCCTAAAAAAATGCTCCATCGACTTTTCCGAGAGTCATGGATCATGTGCGGAGAGATCTCCAGGGCAATATCTGCCTGGTTTATCTCGATGATGTAATCATGTTTTTTACGTCCTTGCAAGAGCACTCCGAAAATTGACAAAAGTTTTTGACAGATTGTGTGAAGATAATTTTAAAATTTAATTAGATAAAACCGAATTGCTTCACAAAGAAGTAGCTTTCCTAGGACATCTGGTCACTAGCGAGGGAATCAAACCAAATTCAGATAAAATCAAAGCCATCCAAAATTTTCCAATTTCCTGGATACAAAAAGAAATAAAATCGTTTTTAGGCCTTCTCGAATATTATCGCAAGTTTATAAAAGAATTCACAAAGTTGAAAAAACCTTTAACAGAATGCCTAAAAACAGGAAGAATCATTGAATTAAACGATAGGTACATAAAATCATTTGATGCAAAAAAGATGCAAAACAAAGACCTTCTCCAAAACGACTCCATCTTGCAATATGCAGACTTTTCAAAAACTTTTATCCTTTAACAGACGCTAGCAATTTCGCGCTTGGTTCAATCTTATCCCAAGGCAATGTTGGTAGTGATAAACCTGTATCTTACTCCAGCAGAACCCTTACCGATACAGAAACCAATTATTCGACAATAGAGAAAGAACTTCTAGCGATAGTTTGGGCAACCAAATACTTTCGCCCTTATTTATTTGTTTATGTTAAAAGACCGTAACTCTAAACTGATACGATGCCGATTAAAACTTGTGGAGTTTGATTATGAAATCCTCTATAAAAAAGGAAAATTGAATCTTAATGCTGACGCATTAAATCGTACCAGACCAGAATCTCCCAATACTAAAATAGAACTCAATGGTAATGAGACACACAATACACTCAGCTTAAGAAAATTTAGGTGATCATATCTATGTATATTTCGAAAAACGAAGCTATTCCTTAAAGTACATAAAATCATCGACAAATCATCGTCACTTGAAATGCTTTTCAAAAACAAATAAAGAAGAACTGTATTCAAACAAAACTTCTTTGAAGACGATGTAATACATATTTTAAAACGATTTCTGCCTGCAAAAATATTTGTCCAATAGCAATATTTTTAAACTATTACGATGTACTGAAATACTGTTAGACATTATAGACAATGACCAACAAGATAATATTATGACCGACTATCAACAAAAATAATTAAAATAATAACTAACTGCGAAGAGTGCCAACTTATGAAACATCTCAGGAACCCTCCTGTTATTTATAGTACCATATTGTATTGTACACATACTATACAAACATATCACAGTGGTAACTCTACTACTTATGTACTCTATTGTCTATTGTAACAAGCTTACATACATTTTAATAAAGATGTATGGCTCTCATCTTACACATATGTATTACATGATGTCAGGTTTGTGATTTTTTTTTTTATATATTTTAATTTGGTTCTCGAAAATGCCTACGAATCCACCGGTATTATGGTAAGCATCAATATGAACATTAAACCTCCTTAACCAATAGAAGTGAACATTAAAAATGTTGCATTATCGTGGAAAAAGTGGTTGCAGCAATATAGATGGTTCGAAACCGCCTCGCAATTAAAACACAAATCGTCTGAAATATAAGTCGCTACGTTAATGTCTGTTTTAGGATCTGACGCGGTTGACATTTACAACTCCTTCAGTCATACGTCAGAAGGAAGCAAGAGTTTAGAAATAATAGTAGTAAATTCGATCAGCATTTTGCCCCGAAAATAAGTACCACATTTGGATATACTTTTTCAATAAAATGACTCAAAACGAGAATGAACCTTTTGATGAGAATAAAAAATCCAGCTGGAAAATGTGACTTTGTCACATTGATAGAGGACTAAATATGTGATAAAATCGTGGTCAGCATTCTAAGTGACGCAATAAGGAATAAGTTAATTGTTTCATTAGACGATAAAGTTAAAATTTGTAGGGCGAGTTAAATAGCGCCGAGTCAACTCAAAGAATTACATAGAAACAAAGAAGCGGTACATGTAGTCACAAAATACCACCGAAAAGGCGACAAGGCGAAGAGGCCAATAAAAAACAAAAGCAACGGCAATGAGTTCTACTATGGAAGGGGTGGAACTACTAAAATTTGCAACAGGTGCGGAAAAAAGGGACATCTAGCTACAGTCTGCAAAACAAGGACAAACAAACGTGACAGAAAAGTGCATGCAATTACAAAACGACTTAACAAGTGACGCCGATGAGAGTAATAACAATAGTGCTTTCAGTGGATACCAACAAAGACGACAAAAATAATTATATTTAAGAGATTATCATACAAAACAAAAAAGTAAAATTCAAGCTAGATACAGGTGCACAGTGCAACGTATTGCCAAAAAAAGATTGTGGAAAAGCATGACGATGTGGCATGAAATAAATCGAACTCAAAAAGTTAGTTTCGTTAGCAAACAATAAAATCAGTGTTCTTTTGATGAAGTGACTTTAAAGTGCGCAGTGCGAAACATAAAAGCGTTGTTGTCGTTTCAAGTTGTTGACAAAGCGGTCTGTCCAATTTTAGGAAAAAATGCATGCGAAAAATTAGAATTAAATCTGTGCGTAGAAGAATTTAAAATATAACAAAATATGTAAGAAGGGCTAGGTTGTATTAAATCATTTGTATACGACATTGATCTCATCGACAATCCAGTGTTTGAAAATTATGCTCCGTGTAGAATTCCACACGCTATTCAAGAGGATGTCACGAAAGAGATTGAAAGAATGATTCAAATTGGTGTGCTAGAAGAAACAAAAGGTGCTACTCCAACTTCTTCAATGGGAAAATAAGAATCTGCCTTACCGTAAGCATAAAAGCTCAGAGGGAACTAGAGATGATAGCATTTACAATTACGATTATTTCCATTTACAATTTAAATGAGGTGGGGTCTAAGTATATTATTAATTTTAAGTTACAAAATTTGTAGTGCAAGAAAGAAAAAAAAGAAAAAAAAAATAAAAACAATAGAAAAAAATAATTAAATGATTCAGGTGGTAACAGATGTTAGGTTTGCTATATCTTCATAACTTTTATCTAAAAGACAAGGTTTTAACTTCTTAAGAAGAATCTAGGAGCAATTGCCGTATAGAAATTGAAAAATATTTGTAGATTGTGTTGTGGTACTAACGCATAACCATGATTGTTGATTTTAAGATTATAGTTTTGCGAAACCTCGATTTAATTAATATCCCGATCTGGTAAAAAAACTTTAATATCTTAAAAAATGTGGATAATGTAGATATGTAGATAATTAAGAAGATGTAGAGAGTAATAGGGTTTAAAAAAGATAAATTGCCTTGTGGCAGCTATAAGGTATTTCTTAAGTGCACTTATATGTGCAGACCAATTCATCCTCTAATCAAATATAACACCAAGGTACTTAAACGAATCGACTCTCTCTATGGTGAAACATTTATCAGAACAAGATTCCGTTACAAAATAAGTTTACGAACATTTGCTCGATTTACAAATATGATCACTATGTTTGAATTTATTACAATTAGTGCAATGGAAGTTGTTCGAGATTACAATTGGATTAATTAATTTTAATACATGGGCTGAAAAGTCAGTGCCGTTTCTAAGACAGGGTACCACTTGAATTAAATCCATACCTTTTTGAATTAGTACCAACCTTCAAAAGATACGTGTATAAATTTGACAGCTGTCGGACGATTAGTTCTCGAGATATAGCGTTGTGAGTGAAACAACTTTTGTTATTGTGAAAAAAAAAAAATGGATTCAAAGCAATTTCGTGTGTTGATTTATCATTGCTTTTTAATGGGAAAAATGTAGCCGATGCAAAGAAATGGCTTGATAAGTGTCACCCGGACTCTGCACCAGCCGAACTAACCATTCGCAAGTGGATTGAAAATTTTAAAAGTGGTCATACAAGCCCGAAGATGATGCACGAGTTGGGCCGTCCAAAAGATGTTTCAGATGAAAACATCGAAAAAGTCCACAAAATGATTACGAATGACCGTAAAGTGAGGTTGATCGAGATAGCTGAGGCTCTGAAGATATCAAAAGAACTTGTTGGATATATCATACATGAATATTTGGACATGCGAAAGCTTTGTTCAAAGTGGGTGCCGCGTTTGCTCACAGTCGACCAAAAACAACAACGTGTTGATGATTCAGAGGAGTGCTTAGAGCTGTGCAACCGCAATAGAGCCCAATTTTTGCATCGGTATGTGACAATGGATGAAACTTGGCTCCATCACTTCACACCTAATTGTCAAGTCGGCATTCAGCTGAGTGGCGAGCAGGCAACGAACCTCGCCCAAAACGAAAAAAAACTCAACAGTCGGCTTTCAAGGTTATGGCATCCGTATTTTGGGATTCACATGAAACTATTTCATCGACTATCTCCAATAGGGGCAGACTGTCAACGGGGACTATTACATTGCGTTGTTGGAGCGTTTGAAGGACGAAATCGCAGAAAAACGGTCACATTTGAAGAAAAAGAAAGTTCTGTTTTATCAAGACAATGCACCGTGTCACAAGTCGATGAAAACGATGGCAAAATTCAATGAATTCGGCTGCGATTTGCTTCCCACCCACCGTATTCTCCAGATTTGGCTCCCAGCGACCATTTCTTGTTCGCACACCTCAAAAGAATGCTCGCTGGAAAGAGATTTAAGACCGATGAAGAAGTAATCGCAGAAACAGATGCCTATTTTGAGGTTAAGCCGAAATCGTACTACAAAACTAGTATCGAAAGATTGAAAAATCATTTCAATTAGTGTAGCGCCCTCGAAGGCAACTATATTGATAAATAAAGTTGAATTTTGCAAAAATTTTGTGTTTTACTATAAAACGGCACTGACTTTTCAGCCTATGTGTTATGTAATAAAATATATGATAATGTAAAATATAATATATGTAAAAGGGGTAAATGTAAAACATTAGTAATCCACTGCATTACCAATAATAATGATATGCAGAAAATTCCCAGTATAAATGATTGTATTTAAGACCCAGTATATTGCATAGCTTTTGGGGAGGAACCACACATTAAAAATTATAACCAAGTGAATAGGACGTGTTTCATTTTTCTCCGCTTTTTTTCTTGGTTCGTGTGGTGATCATTTATAAAGGATTTAACAATCCTTCTATCGATTTTCAAAAGGAGTAAGTTCCAAAGTTAAGCTTCCGTCTGCACACATTGAAAAACATAATTTTAGTTTTATCACTTATCACCAAGTTATGTTGTTGAAACCAGTGGCTTAATATCTCCAGGCCATGGCTTATATCGGCAGCTCAGTTTACAGTTGAATTACTTTGAAAAGTGCATGCCGTATCATCAGCAAACGCATTAACCATACTTCTATAATTTTGTGAAAGAAGCGAGTTAATAAAAATCAAGAAAAGTATTGGACCAAGGACTGAACCTTGCGGAGCTCCAATAGTAATGTTTCTGCTGGAACTAATTTCCCCCTTAATTTTTACTTTTTGTCTTCAATTGGAAAGATAAGAAGAAAACCATTTATGTATCATGCCTCTGAAACTACATGTGTACAATTTATCCAAAAGTATATTGTGGTGTACCGTGTCAAAAGCTTTTGTTATATCGATTAAAAGAAATGCATTTAATTTTCTACCGGTAAAACTTTTAAGAACATCAGTCCAGAAGTTCAACAGTGCTCCTTTAGTAGAAAAACCTGGGAGAAAACCGAATTGAGATTTACTAAAAATATTTTTTTCTAAAAAAATTATTATTATGTTTTTTACAGCTTTCTGAAAAACTTTAGAAAAAACAGGAAGAAGTGAGATAGGTCTATAACTATTAACTGATGTCTTATCACCTTTTTTAAATAAAGGTAGCACTTCGGCCTGTTTTAGATCATCTGGAAATACACACGTGGAGACACTTTTGTTGAAGATATAACATAGAATATCCCAAATATTAAAGGCCATTTTCTTAACAAAACTATTCGAAAGGCCGTCAGTTGTCTAAGAGCGTGGGCTATTAAGAGAAGAAATAATTTTGTACGTATATCTCGAAAGATGTTATTGGTTCAAAATAAAAACTGACACATGAAGATACATCATCATAAGTACATTCACATTTAGAAACATTAGCACAGCTATCTGATACTACTTTGTTACCAATACAAACAAAAAAGCGATTGAATTTTTCAGCAATTTCCTTAGGGTCACTGATGATAGTTTCAGAATCTTTTATATTTTCAACGAAACTATATATATTTTTAATTTCTCTAACCAATTTCCTTTTTTTTTGAATCACCTTTGACTTCCCGAAGTTTGTTTAGGTAGTAGTTAAGTTTACAATTTTTAGCATCTTTGACAATATCTTAACAAATTTTTTTATAAGCTTCAATTGTACTACAATTCTTTTGAAATTTGGTTTTCATTTTGTACAATTTATTCTTTTCTTAAACCTTTTCAAGCAATTCCGTCATTATCCAGTGTTTTAGTCTTTTTGTTTTATTTACACTCCTTTTTTTCGAACTTAGCATAATGTAATTACTGAGTGTATCAACAAAGTAACTGTAAGCTTTCGAAGGATTATTTTCACTATAAACATTAAACCAACTTTCATAGCGAAGAAATTCATTTAGCGCACGGTAATCAGTGATAGGGTAAGAAGAGCATGAAAAAAGAATATTTGGGCTAACAACACAATTGTATTTAATACTCAGACATGTCATACAGTTATCAGAAATTTGTAAATTGAAAACAGAGGTATAAAACAAGAGATCTTCAAGTCTGCAAAAACCCACCATAATATGGTCTATATAGGTATATATAATATATACCTATATATTTTGTTTGTTTGTTAATATACGATTCAAAACCGAAAGATGCTAATAATAATAAATAATTTTCAACCTCTGCAGAATCCTGCATGATGTCAATATTAATATCGCCTAATAAGATAGTGTCATGTCCTGGCGCACTTATTAATAGACCTTCCAATTCTTCCAGGAACATTTTAACCAAAGACTCATTAAGTGTATAAACACAGAATATAGTTAGCTTCTTACTACTGATATACACTTTAATAACATCACAACTCTGAAAATTAAAAGAAACAACATCGACATTAAACTCATTTATAATAAAAACGGCAACACCTCCAGAAGCATATTCATTATTACAACATGGAAAAATTCATAGCTATCAATATTAAAAAGGATACTTCCTCATCATAAATCCATGTTTCTGTTAAGAAAATAAAATTTGGCTTATTATCAAACGAATCTAAATGGAAAAGAAGGTTATCCAGTTTTTTACAGAGGGGATATTTAGATTATAATCTTGTGATTCAAACGTAAAAAATTTAATTTACAGCTTGGAGATCAGACTCCGATTCAATAATTATATATTTATTATTATCCCCTTTACACATTAATATTCTTCCTGCTTTCACCCCAACATACTTAAACAAATTCTCTTTTGGGCAGCACGTAAAAGTCGCCTTGTACCATTTAAGGATTCGTTGATAAAAAATTTTGAAATACGTTTACAGTTCAATGTATGTGTCGTTAAATTATGTATTCATACTGCTAATTTTTTTCATTATAGTTTTTTTTTTTTAAACACGAATTTGAATTTTACCACAAGTACCTTAGACATATCACCACCTGAATTAGTTTTCCCTTTAATTTTTTTTACATAACGATTGTCAATATCCGCTTCAGAAACATCTGGGCATATACCCTTTGAAAAAATTTGCAGCGCACAGTCAAGAGCACGCCCACATTCTCAAAACATTTTTTTCTCTTCTCCTATTGCAGTAAATTCAATTTACTTCTGAGGTCGTTGACTTGTTGCTTTAGTTGGTTTTTTTCTTCTTGGAGGAAGCTGATCAGCGAAAGAGCAAGTGGATTTTCAGATCTGAGTGCCACAATTTCTCTGAAGCATGCTCAATTCTTTGGTGGACATGCTGTAACGTTATTCAATTTTTTTTTTAATACCGCGCGCGCACCAAGGGGACATGTATACCATTTTACTGTCTTTTTCTCCAGGGCGCGGACGGGTGGTGTTGTAGTTTGAAACTCAGGTATATTAGGTTTCGATATTTTTCCCAAAAGTTGTCAAACTGGACGGGACGAGCTAGTACATCCTCAACCAGTGGGTCTGGTTGTTAGTTCGTTACATTTAGCCCAGCCAGCAACCACTCCAACATCATTGTAATGCCTTTATGTCAGAGTTGACGCCGACGGTATTTTCATATAACTACATACAAATTCTATGAAAAGACTTTTTCACAGAATTGCTTCGCACGGGATTGTAACCCACGACCCTCTGCTTGAGGAGTCTATGCATATACCACTACACCACGGCCACCTTATTGTGTAGGTGTTGATTTGATGTCTGTATTTCACGTTGTTGTTGTTTTGTCTGTTGTTGATTTAGAGATGTTTGTTGGTGACACAGTTGACTGCTCTTCACTTGATGGCGTTTGAAACGTAGGTGGAAGTTCGTCTGCAATGAGTACCGATTGCAGTGTCTGGAGGAGAGCGAAGAGAATTTCTTCTCGCAGTAGAGCATAGCTTACAGCGAATTTGTTTTTTCGATTTCTGAAGAAATTCAATATCAGCTGGTTTGATATTCACACAAATGCAGTGAAAAAAACTCGTTACAGCTGATTTCGATCAACTTCTTAAAAAGAAAAAGTAATTCGCACAGACCATGAGTACGTGTTGACCCCACGACACTATCCACAACATTGGTATACGATTATTACTGATATACTCGAGGATTGTGAGAATACGGAGGTATCAATGGATGACATGTTGTTTCATGCACGCTATATGTTCTAACCAAGAAGGTACTTCACAAGCTAGATGAAGCTGAGATAAAGCTTAACAAGCAAAAGTGTATGTTTGCCACCACCAAAGCTGGATTCTTACTTCACATCATAATTTCGGAATAAGGGCGGATCCCGAAAAGATTGAGGCGATAAAAATCTTAAAACAGCCATTAAATAAAACCGAGCTTCAAAGATTGCTGGAAATGGTAACTTACATAGGTAAGTTTATAAACTATTTATCTCAAATTACAGATCCCATTTGACAACTTTTGAAAAAGACACTCAGTTGTATTGGGACGAGGAGCAAGAAAAATAATTAAGAGGTCATTATCAGAAACGCCACTATTAATTTATTACGATCCGAATCGTCCGGTAAACCTTCAGATAGATATCAGTCATATCAGCAAACAAGTAGTAACTCCCCGGTTGAACGAGTACGTTCCACAGAAATATACAGGATCATAAAAAGGATGATTCATCGTAAGCTTTGATTTATAATGTAAAATGGAACACATAAATTTAAAAGCGAATTTAAAATCTTTACTACAGATTAAAACAAAAATTCATGGCATTTACATTTTGAGAATGATATCATTTCAATATTAGCCACGTTTACGTCTAAGGTGGTCCATTCGGAAGGTCCAATTTTGGGCGACTCGTTCGAGCATAGCGACTGGTATCTCGCGGATAACACTAGTAATGTTGGCTTTCAAAGCGTCAATCGTAGCTGGCTTATTCCTGAAAACCTGAGATTTTAAATATCTCCAGAGAAAATAGTCTAAAGGTGTGATAACGAAAGTTCTAGGCGGCCAATTTACCTTAGCAAAACGTGAAATTAAGTGCTCACTAAAATGATTTCTCAACAAGTCCATTGTTTCACGCGCTGTATGGCTCGTAGCACTGTATTGTTAAAACCAGAGCTCACCGGGATCATGTGCTTGAATTTCAGGAAGCACATAGTTAAAATGGCACAATAACGGTTACCATTGACGGAAACATTCTGATTTGCCTCATTTTGAAGAAATATCAGCCCATAAACCACAGCATACCGTTTTTTTTAATGGATGTAATGGTAGCTCTTGTTACTCTTCGGGTTGCTCATTAGTCCAAATACGGCAATTTTGTTTATTAACGTATCCATTGAGCCAGAAATGGGCTTCATCACTGAATAAAATTTTATGATAAAACACCGGATTTTCACTGAGTTTTTCCAGAGCCAATTTACTGAAATATGATGCAAATTCAAGTCACCTGGCTTCAATTCTTGCACAAATTAAATTTTTTATGCTTTTACGCCAAGATCCTCACGTAAAATACGCCAAGCCAAGCTGCTGAGAACGACGACGAATCGACTCGTCACGGTCTTCGCTAACACTCTCAGCTACAACTGCTATAATCTCTTTACTAAGTGCTAGATGTGGTCTAACCGGTCGAGTATCATCCGCTAATATAAACTGGGACTCAAACTTGCGAATGGTATTGGCAATAGTGGTTTCAGTAGGTCGATTGTGCGCATCGTTAGTTCCTCGAATCGCACGAAAAACATTTCTCACACAACGCTGATTTCCGTAATGAAGCTGAACAATTTGGAGACGCTGTTTTGGTCTGAGTCTTTTCATGATGACTTGCCAAACAACGCTTAGAAAAATCACAAAGCAGTTTAGTAGGAGTCATGCGTGATCTGTGAAAAAAAGCCTATTGAAAATTAAACCTTACGATGAATCACCCCTTACAATAGGCAAAGGGAAAAAAATCACGAAGATATTTTTAACGAAACAGTAATTACGTACAACAATTCAATACATTCAGCAACATAGCTGACGCCATACGAATTCAGGGAACAATCCAAAGATTATCAAGAGAACTCAGTTGTATTAAGAAATGAATTTAGAAGAAATAAATTAACGCCTAGGTTTACTATAGTAAACATAAATTTAAGTCGAATAAAAAAGATACTATTTTTATTAATGATAATAGAAAACAAATCTACAATTAAAAGAAAACGAAAATTTCGGGTCAATAATGGTACTATTAACAACATTAGTAATGACGAGTGAACGGAAGATAGAAATTCAGGACATTAATAAAAAATTTGGAATACTTCCATCAGAAGCCTTAACAACTCAAAACTTACGAAACTAACATTGACAAAATAGTGACATCTCTGTCAGTGTTTAACATGACTGACGAATTTAAAGACTTCGTATCAATACTTAACATTAAGGTTACTAAACTCAAAGCCAAACTATAGACATTAATGCCAAAAGTAAGAAATAGAAGAGGTTTAATAAACGGACCAGGAACGGTCATTAAAAGTACATATTACGGGAAATATGGATGCAAACGAGTTATTAGTCTAGATAATAAAGATAATAAAGATAATCAGCTTACTCAAATAAACAACCAAATGGCCCAGATATTTAGTAATATTGTATTACCGCCCATATTAACAAACAGCAAAAAGTCATCCAAGGTAGCTTAAGATATTCCCAAAATAAAATAAATGAGAGAATAAATTCTGATGAAGTCTCAATTAGGTATTCACAGTAACTTAATCAATAGCAGAAGCCATTATATTAGCAAGATTAAACATTATCTCAAAATATATTTTAAGCCCAGAAGAACTCAATGAAAAATACTTGTTTTTCAAAACAGGTATATATGTAGAGATCCAATCAGACGAACATATTTATGAGCTTCTTGACCTACAGGCTTATTACAATAACCCTAATATAATATTTAATATTCAGATCCCACAAATTTCCATGTGTAAAAACAAAAGTTAGAAATTATTTCTTTGGAGTTTTATTCAATACATGGCAGAGAACGTTTCTCTCCTGAAACATAAAACCATAACTCAGGCAGCCTAGCTTGTGGTATGCGTGCCACAGGGACACTATACTGAGGTTCGAGGTTAGCTATTTCTGTTCTTGACTGGTGGAGTTTCCAAGTTACTATTAAACTTTCACCAAGTACACCAAGCGATAGGTGTAACTTTCAGGAGGCAGAAGCATCCATAGTGTGTGATATCCTTAATTTTTCTGTTAGGTCGTCAAGACATTTAGTGTTCGTAAAACTAAGGTTATGTACGTATCCCAAGTTGACTTTGTCTGCTCGACATTAAATATTAATCAATACGGGAGGAAGCATTTTTAGCTTTCTTTGTGGTACCAAAGAGATTTTCATTACTTCTGTATTGGTGATTATTATTTTCGAAATCCCCAGCATCAGGTTTCCTGCAACCCATTTCCATGCTGACACAATCCAATTAATAAATCTCTTTTGGCTCGGTGGTGTCCTTTTGAAAAAATTTAAGCGATTACTTATTTGCCGGAGATGGTATGCTGAAACAGCTTTCTTTTCTGGCTCTTTTATGGGGGTATTCACAGCTTTTGTTATTTCTTCGCTAAGATATTCGAATATGCCAAATCAATGATATAAGTCAGTTTAAAATATCCTTCGATGATACGACCTTGTTCGTCCTTAATCGAGACTATAGGTGCCTCGTTGAACAGCTGGAGTCCATGTGTGGAAGTTAATAAAGCTAGTCTGTCAGTCTAAAAGCTTTTGGAAGTTAATTCTCTGATGCCTTTTAAAGAATATATTACACGGCTTCTTGTTTATTACAGAGTGGATACTAAATAGTATTGTATTTCACTACTATACAAAGTAATTCCTTAGCTCGCAATCCTTTATACTCCTGTTTGAGGCGTCGATAAATTTCTAAGATCATAGAATAAAATCGTTCCACTTGTCCATTTACTTCACTACTGTGGATAGGTGTTTGTTATAGTTCTATCTCCAATATCTTAATGAAATTTTCTATGATGTATAGTACGCTGGACAAGCACCCGTCATAAATTTACTTCATCCCCAATCTCCTCTTCGACGGGTTGAATGTTATATATCTACTTTCTGTATAAGCCGATTGTCCGACTTTCCCTTTCTCTTATGCAGGTTTGATCCTTGACGATGATTCATGTAATTTACCCGACTTGACTGTATCGATCGGTCCACTTCCATTTTTTTCATGGGATTTAGGTACGTTAGGCCTTGGCGAAGCACTTTTGTCATGACCGCTGAGATTATTAAGCTGATGAGGTTTGCCGAATGGATATTGATGAAATTTCGTAGGTGGTAAAGCAGGCTTTGCGCTCTGGTTAAATGGGTTGATTAAAGCCCTGACAGTGTTATTTGTACTGGAAGAATGGATATTGTGATTCCGGTAGCTGAGGTTTTGTATTTCTATTTCTTACCTTTTTACAGATATGTTGAATCCCTTAGGATGTTCTCAACAGTATGAATCCAAGTAACGTATTGGGTTTCAGTCTGGGATATGGGTTGGGTTCCCGCCGAACACCTGCAATTCCTTAACGTAATCGAGTAAATTCCCGATGTCCTTAAGGTCCACTTCTGTTTTAAGACTATACAAAGGTTCAGTAGTAGGTCGGCCATTCATACTTTTCTCTTAGCTTAGTATAACAAATAAAAGCCCACGTGTACGACTAACCGTTCTTAATAATATCTTAATAACGAAAGGTTTATTTTTATTTTAAGTTTGATTTATTTTGTTTACTTTCCGCTACAATGTGGAAATTAAGACTGAACTTAATGCTAAATTTCTGCTACCATGAATGCTTCTATTCCATTACCCAGTTAGCTGATTCAACAAAAAGCCTTTGCACTGCATCCGTTATTTTGAACGTACATGCTATCCGATCCTGCTGCACTTGTAACCGTGTGTATTTCTGGATTTTCATTACTTTATTTGACACGGAAGAATTTGTAGATACTGATTCAACTATGGATATCGAAAATGCTTACTGGAAACTTTCTCAGATATTGAGATATACATATTCTTGTGGTATATTTCTAATGAAAATATACATTTCGGGAAGTTGCTAATATATTTGGTATTTATATTTCCAGTGCTTGGTAACCTATTGGATAATATGCATAGGCAATGAATACGTTAAATGGCCAAATGCAAACGAGATTCTCAATAATTCCAAGTTGGTCGAACTGAAAACGAAAATACCATGATTCTTGGGGTGTATCGACGGCTCGCACATTAGAATTAAAGCCTCCACTACTAACAAAGAGAGTTATTACAATAGAAAGCTATTCTATAATAGGTGTTTTTTATTATTTATTTTATGCATGCATTATAACAACAGCTCTTGATCTGGATCAATTTTCATGATCCGAAAATTGGTTCACTCTTTTCGCTACTATGTTTCAATTTCATTCTTGAATGTTGGTATCATAAATGGAATCATTCAAATCATTCAAAGATTAATATGATAAACATATTTAATATTGTTTTGTAAATCAAATTTTGTTAAACAATTTTAAAGTTCGTTTAAAGACATATTTTACTCATAACAATCGAAAAATTTGTGAATTACTTTAAAGTTCTAAAACCCTTAAATAAATTGCGGATATATTACACTCATTAAGATAAGAATTAAAATCAAAAAAGTTAAATTTTCAAAAATAGTAATTTGTTTAATTAAAAAAGACATTATGAAGATAACATTTGCTTTTGTAGTTTGAGAAGTTATTGGACATTGGCAGAGAAAAAGGCTTATCTTGTAGATATGATAACAGGAAAACGGAATTCCAGCATGCAAGGAAAAAAAAAAAGACCGCAATGAATAACGTCCTGGAAGACCTGTTAGCGCAAATTGCTTTGGTTTGTTACCGTTATCTGTTTGAACATTTGTACATTTTTTTCTATTTCCACAGCTAACCTACCAACCAAAAAATTTGCTTAATAAGCAAGTTGCGACGCTAGCAAGAGAACTGGAGAGTCAGCCCCAAAGTTCCATTCGAGGACGATATGGAATACATCTTTGGTAACAAGCCAAAGATCCGCAACAGCCACACCATTAATTTATTGGGGGATATAATAGAGGCGTTGCCGATGTTAAAGAATGCCTTGTGCAAGCATTCATCTTTTAATTTAACAGATTTAATATTACAATTCAGTCAGAATCCCCATCATTAAACCCATCACTTACTGTATCTACCTCCAACAGTGCTAAAAGTACGCCATGTGTATCAGAAGGAAGAGTTCCAACTTAAGCGGAAGCTAGCGGAAGAAAAAAAATAACACATTGGCTTAATATGCAGAAAAAAAGTAAAAAATATTAGAAGAAAAAGAGAAGTCCAAACAGGATGGATTGTAAAGACAGGTGCAAGTGCCAAACGAGTTACTTAAAAAATAATTCTTATTTTGAATGATTGAATATATTTTTATTTATTGATTTTTTTTTGTCTATTATTGTTATCATTATTAGATTGATTATTTATAACTTTCCACAAAAGATGTTCCCGATTATATACGATTTTAAAAGATCCCAAAGAAAAACGTGTAGCTCACTCAACTGTCTGATTCGTAATCTTTTATTTTACCAAAAAAAAAACTAACAACTGTCAAAAATCATTATGGACGCCTGAACACAGTCGTTCAAGCTACGAAGGAACATGGTCGTTCAGTCTACCCAAGCGCTAGTTTCACGATCATTTAATAAAGAATACAGTTTACATTCGGCTAATCTGACTTAGATCGACCTCAATCTAGTGTCTCTCTTATTGTCCACATCATGCCCTTCCGAAGAACCACCTCGGGCCCGGACCCAAGGCTTTAGTCTTGCAGCCTCAAGTGTGCCGCTATATGGCATTTGTGTCATTTGACAGTTATCGATGTCCCGGATAATGTAACGGTCGTTTGGAAGCACTCGACGAACAACGTAAGATCCGCGATATTTTGCAATCAATTTCTTGTTCTGGCCGATTGAATTGTAGACATTACGGATCACTACATATTCGCCTTTTTCGTATTTCCGAGGTAAACAAAACGTTTAGCATATTGCGATTCTTGGGACTTTTGAATTGCGAGCGCCGCCTTGCGCCTTATACCGCTCAAATCACGAGGTAGGTTCGCAACCCCTTGTTCGTCAAATATATTCAGTTAACTCGTCGCTCTCAGGCCCACGTTGCCTAACACCGAATAGGAGCATACTAGGTGATTGTCGCGTCGAGTTATGTATGGAATTGTTAACAGCGTATTCAACCTTTGATAATAAACGTGACCAGTCAGCTTGCGAAACAGGTTCGAAATACCTGACCTTGATGAACTTAATAACTCATTCCTCTCTTGTCCTAGTACCAACACTTGTTTCAATACCAGACAGTAATCTTTTTTTCGGTTTCACCCGGTGTTTGGATTTTGAAGTTGTCTCTGAAGTGGACGTTATACATCATATTCGAAATCTTAAATCCAACGCTATCGGAGATGATGGATTACACTTACGCTCCGTAAAAATGATACTTCCTCATATTGTAGGTTGTATCACTCATTTGTTTAATTTTTGTATCCAAGGTCATCCCAGTACCAAAAAAAGCCAATCCCTCATTTACCACTGACTATCGCCCAATTAGCATCTTACCATACCTGTCTAAGGTCTTTGAAAAGATAATTGCCAAGCAGATTACTAGCCACCTAAATCGCTTCAATTTATTGTCTCCAGTACAGTATGGTTTCCGTGCTCAACACAGCTGCTCAACGGCTTTGATAAAAGTGCTTGATGATATCAGAATGGAGTATGGTAAGGGATTTCTTACGCTGCTATGCTTGCTTGACTTTTCAAAGGCCTTTGAAAACCCTGTACATTGGGTTAAGCGATAACTCAGTGCATCTAATCAGGAACTACCTTTCGAACCGTTTTTAAAAGGTTTCTTCTGAACAAAAATGTTCCGGGCCAAAAATATACTTGCCGGGGTACCTCAGGGTTCTATTCTTGGCCCAATCCTTTTCTGTCTTTACATTAACGACCTACCACATGTATGCAGTAATGCATCTATATATCTATATATATGCGGATGATGCACATACCTTTCTCGACCAATTGGATTAATGGAAGATCTCGTTGATAGATTTAATTCTGATTTATCTTCTATAGTGAAATGGTCTCAAAATAATGGTCTAATCATGAATCAGGTAAACACACAATTAATTATGATTTCTAAAAAGCAGTATGACCCTGGAGAGATACCCCCTATTTATATAAATTCTTGTAGGCTTAAATTTTTCCAATACAGTTGTAAACCTTGGGTACAAGTTGAATAGATCCCTTTCCGCTATTGATCATGCAAATTTGATCGTAGCGCGTTTTTATGCAGAGTTACGTAAGCTTTAGCTGTTTTCCAGTCTTACACCTGTGGATACTAGACTCAGATTAATTAAGACTTTGCTTGTGCCAATATTTGATTATGCCATAGTTGTATATCCTAAATTAGACTCTCAATCGCATCACAAGTTACTTGTTTGTTTTAATGATATGGTGCGTTATGTCTATGGAATGAGAAGATATGATCATGTCTCTGTCTACCACAAAAATGTCCTTGGTTTTTCATTTCAAAACTTTTGGGAAATTAGGTACTTTGTATTCGTGCACAAAATAATAAATAATCGTTCACCACAATACCTATTCGAGATATTGGAATCTATCCAGTCACCACGTACATTCAACCTAATAACTCCTTCCTCTAACTTTTTAAACACGCCTCTTCCTTGTCCACTCTACCTGTCTCCATTAAACAAATAATAGGAGCCGAAAAACTTTAAAAGTTGCACTATTTGCACATTTTGCACAGTAATGTAATCTACTTCGTTTTTTTGATTCTTTCTCTTTTTTCTTTTTGTTTTTTCTCTGTTCACTCTATTACTTTTCTTATATCCTAATTTTCTCCCCTCTTGTCATCTTTTTATTTAAACGTAGATATTTTTCACTCAACTTTTATATATTTATTTATTTTTTCTTACTTTGCTTATTGTGTAAATTAATGCAATTCTAATGTATCTTTGTTGAGCCTTAATGTGGTATAAAATACTTTTGGTCTAACTTGTACTTTGCCAAATAAAATAAACTGAATTGAACTGAATTGGACACGATTGACCCACTCAACTTGACCATTCGCTTGCGATGTTTTAATGTGCGAAATATTATTTCTAGCTACGTATTCAGCGAAATTGCCAGATTTAAAGACGGTCAGAGATAAGTCGCTGAGGGCGACTATAGTACGAAAAGTACTTGTCTAATGTCGCACAAACTTCTTTAGTACTGGTTGTGTTTGCCGGGTACATTTTCACATACTTGCTGAATGCATCGATAACTACTAATATATGCTTATTCTTATTAAGAGTATTTGGAAGTGGTCCGAAATGATCAAGGTGAATGGTATCGAATGGAACGGGTTCGGAGGATACAGTTTTCAATATAACTTTGAAATTTGCGACGCATAGATGGGAACCAGTAATGAAGACGAAGCTGTTCGTAGTATTTATCGGTGGCTAAATGCCCCATCTTCTTGTGGATGAATCGTTTAACCGGAGTTTCCATCTCGTTCGGGACATATCGAACGGTTCCACTTGCTTTTCCTGTAATTGGTCACTAATATTTGTCAATACGGGATCTCTGGATTGAGTGGCATGTAAGTAAAAGTCTATATCGTCATCCTGAACAAAAAGGACGGTATGACCGTTATGGTCTTCCCTGGTCAGTTCATCAAGCGGTGAACGACTTAACGTATCGACATGACACATACCAGTTCCTTTTCGGTGGCTAATTGTATAGTTATAACTTTCTAGGACAAGCGCCCAACGAGCGATGCGAGGATTGAGGCTTTTGTTAGATAACGTCTGAGCTAGGGTATTACAATCGGTGACAATACGAATCGGGATACCCTCCACATAAACACGAAATCGGCGTAAAGCATATATTATAGCGAGCGTTTCTAACTCAAAACTATGGTATTTCGATTCGGCAGGAGTAGTACGACGAGAGTAATATGAAACAGGATGCCACTTACCGTCGTCTTGTTTCTGCAAAAGAACTACTCCAAACCCGTGTGAACTAGCATCAGTGTGCAATTCTGTCTTCCTATTTGAATTATATATAGCTAACACTGGGGCAGAAACAATAGCGTCACGTAGGCTGATAGAAGCTTTTTGACAATTCTTGTCAAATTCTAAAGGAGTATTTCTCTGTAATAGATTTAGTAATGACCCAGCTATTCGGGAAAACGACGGAACAAATCTTCGAAAATAAGAAAATAATCCCAAACAGGATTGGAGTTCACTAGGTTTTGAAGGCATCGGATATTGGCGGATTAATATGGAAATCACTTGGTCTTATTCCTCGATCATCGGCTATGTATCCCAAATAGTTAATCTAATTTTGCATAAATTTACATTTGCTTAATTTAATTTCTAGATTATACTCGGCAAGACGACTAAGCAATTTGCGCAGTATTTCAATATGCTGGTCTGCCGTAGCAGTGGCAACTAGAATGTCATCGATGTATATAACGATTTCACGACATCGAATCATATCATTGAATACTGAGGAAAAAAAGCGTTGAAAAACGGATGGCGCGTTTCGGAAGCCGAAGGGCATTCGTAAATATTCAAATTGACCAAATGAGATGACGAACGATGTGTATTGAATGGAATGCTCATCTATAGGGATTTGGTGAAAACCACTCTTCAAGTCAAGCAGACTAAAGCAAGTCTTACCTTCGAGGTAGTCTATGCAATCGTCGATCAAGGGTAAATGGAAATTATCTCGTAGTGTAATTTTATTTAATATTTATAATATTTAATTAATATTTTAAGTCACTAAGTCTTCTCTTGTCGAATGTATCTTCTCCAATATACTGTATACATTCATTAATCAAATTAAATGCAATGTCTTTATCAAAATACATTTCATCACCTTGAATTTGATCTTCAACCTCTAGCAATGATGGCGATGTATCAGAATTTCGAATTTAACTCATTTTTTTCCAAATCCATAGGATTGCAGCACGTTGACAGATTGACATCAAGTGAGTGCAAATAACTAACAAAGCCTAACTTCTAAAATCCTCGAAAACGGGAAATGTGCAGTTACTAGTCATTGAAGATATAAAACAAGCACAGTGACGTTTTTTTTTCTAAAAAAAAAAAACAGCTATGTACCTATGTAAATTAAACAATTAAAAGTTAAAGTTATTTAAAAAAAAAATTATTTTTAAGAACCTTATGCCTTCACGGCTAACATAGAACTAATTTTCAAATTGAGTTCATAACTTAAACCTAGGTGCATGCCAATGCAGCCAGATGCCTGGTCAGCAGCGGATGTGCATTGATGGCTCAGGTGTCTCCTTGCTGTCGATGTCTCACCTGTCCATGAGAAGAGAATTCGTTGTAGTCGATCACGCTTGGAGCTGATGTTGCTGCTCGTGGGAACTGTATCATGCGTTGGGCGCATGATGGAATGTTTTTGATGCTGTTGGCGTTAACTCCTCCGCCCTTAAATTCGAACGTCCTCGTGAGATGTTGTTGATGTCACGAGATGAGGGATGTCTTGAAGGCCTATGGTTGTTGCAGATGGCCTGTTGGTGTTAATACACTTGTTCTTGATCATACCTTTCTTTTTTGTCATTTTGTATGCGAAGGTGGCGGTAGCCAAGACTGTAGCCATTGAGATGATGTTCACGGATAAGTTGATGTTGTGTTTCGTTTGAAGAAGTTCGACTTCTTCAGTGCGATTGATGTACAGCTCTTTAATCATTTCGAGGGATAGTTCCTCCTCTATCTTATCTGGCTTATATGATGTTTGTAGTATTGCCGGTAAGGGTTGATGACTTGTGACTTCTTTGGACATAATTGTTCTTCCCCTGACTATAATCGTGGTGTTGAAGTGTTTGATAATGAACGTACCTTTGAGCATGACAGTATCGTTGTTGATGAGAACTGAGTCATTGAATTGGTTCAGAGGCAAGATTCCTGGTGCTATTTCCTCTACATCTGGAACATGTTAGTTATTGATGATGGAACAAGATGCTTTTTGGATTTTTATAAGCACTGGAATGCACGAAGAATTTCTTAAACTAACAATTTTATTTTTATTACAAATTGAAAGATTATTATATGTTTTACATTCTAATATCGAATCATATTTAATTTTTTTATCATTTTATTTAATTTAACAGGTCTTAATAGTGATAGGTTACATGTTTCTTTAGTTGTTGTTGGAATACTTAAAATATATGTATATTAAATCTTTATCATTTGACGCAATTCTTATTTCAGCGAACTCTAGCGCTTTATCTACATTAATGTATGGAATATTCTCTACTTTTAAAATTGTTTCGGTTATGTTTATTTCAATATTTGATATGATAAATGAATTAATTGTCTGCTTTTGCCCAATGATTGGCGTAAACTACATTGACTATTTCTTCTTTAATTATGTCTAGCTTATATTTCATTTTCATGATTATTTCACTATTATTATGTTCATTTTCCTTAAATACATTAATAATTTTATTTGTAATATCTGTTAGTACTTTAATCTTATCTATTGACATATTGTTGATTATAATTTGATTATTACTATTTACTAAAACATTATTCATTTTATCTGTAATGATTTCGAAGTCGTGGTGGTCCGGGTTTCCGGCTATCCACTTGCACGCAGAGCTTATAAAATCTAATGATCGTTTACTTTTATTGTTAATTTTAAGTCTAGATATATAAGTTGTAATGCGGGATATTTCAAAGGAGAGGATAGGATTTAGGATATGGTTATTGCTAATGGATGTCTTTAGCGTAACTTTTAAGTTGTTTAGTGTTGTCTCGTTAGTCTCAATGTCGATCAAGTGTATGATCTTAAATGATCCGCTTTGTAACTTTGCATGACCCGTATTGATTTTTCTTAGCTGAGAATTTGAGTAATCCAAGATTTGTGCCTCGCCATGGCACAGTGGTAATAGTGTCCTATTAAGAAATTTAATTTTTTATAAGATTTTTGTGAAAGATTCTGCCTGACTGAGTTATAACTGTTGTGTTGTTATCCTGAGCCACCCTTTCTTTTTTATACCTGGGATCTAATTTATTTCCTATTCTTTTATTGTTTTTAACGTATTTAACGTATTTCTTCAATAGAATATGTTTTTAGAGGGGTGTTCTTTACGTTGTGGTATTTTAAGTCTGCTTGTTGTTTGTCGCGTAATTTATTGATGTTTTCCTGTCTTACTTGTTCAAGTTGTTTTGGGATGTTTAGTAGCTGTCTGCCGAAAAATGTGTCTATGGGTTTTTTGCTTGTAGTTGAATGAATGGATCGATTGAATTCACAGATGGATCGGTCTAGTAATTCCGAGAATTTACTATGAATATTATCTGTCTTAAGACAGCGAATTAGTTAAGAAAGTGTTGAGTGAAATCTCTCCACTTGACCGTTAGCAGAACTTGTGTAGGGAGATGCTTTGAAAACTTGAATGTTGAACATATTCTCTAGCATGAATGTTATAGAATTAGAAGCCAAGGATTTTTTATTCTCCATGACTATTCTTTGAGGTACCCCAAAAGCCAATATCAGTTCCCTAAGAGGTTGCTTGATATCTTCTGGGGCTCTTGGTTTCAATATTTTGGCTTTCAGTAAAATCAGTAAAATAAATATTGACATGTATTACCTGGCCGGGATATTCAGGAATAGGAGTGGGTTGTAGTTCGGGTTTGTTCGGGTGCCTATTGTACTTATGTTCCTTACAGGTTTTACATTGTTTCGTGATTTTTTCTATTTTGCATTTCATATGGGGAAAATAAAAATTTTGAATAATCTGGGTCTTGCTCTCGCAGGAATTTCGATGTTCTTTTATAATCTCTTCGTCTTGTCGATTCTGGTCTATTAGGTCAGTGACTATTTTCCTAGCAAAACGAATTTTATATTGTCTGAAATGCTTTCGATATATTTCTTGTACCATGCCCAAAACTCTTTTCTCCGTTTTGAGTCCATTTGTAACTGAAGGATTTAAATATTTTCTAATGATATCTATCAATTTCTCTGAGGTGAACTCTGGTTCTACAATAGTATATCTGTGATCAGTGAGAAAGATAATCCGAAACTCATGTGCGGGGTGTCTCCAACGAGAAGGAAAATCTGGTTCTTAAATACGTTTATGGGTACGTCTACAATTTATATGAGATCTTGCCCAGAACTTTCGTCACTATGTTGGGTTGCTGTGGGGGAATTTATTTGACTATTCTTAGATGGTCTTGATAGTGCGTCAGGAACAACATTGGATTTTCCAGGCTTGTAACTCAGTTCGTTTGTTGTTTTCATCTTGTTGTTGGTATTTTTGTTGCTTAAAGCATAAGTCAAGGGTTGATGGTTGGTGAATATTTTTAGTGAATTGAGAGCCCATACTATAGCCAGCATCTCTTTCTCGTTAGCAGCGTAGTGTTCTTCCGCTTTACTTAGAGTTCGAGAAATAAAAGTAATTGGCTTATTGTCTTGGGCGAGTACGGATTAAGGAAAAAGTCGGGAAAGGTAAGGATAACGTCTTCAGAAACCAGTGAATTTTTGAGCTTACTAAATGCTTCCATTGCTGCATCTGTCAAGTGAATAACTTTTTTACTTGAGGCCGTTTTGGACACACGTCCATCCCCCCCCCACCGTAAATGGGCTGTAAGAGGTTTTGCTAGCTTTACGTTATCTTTAATGAATCTGCGGTAAAATCCCGGAAACTTGGTGATAGCTTCCACTTTAGCTGGATTGGCCTTTATACCGTTTGGAGATACGATAAATTCCAGGAACTCAACTTCTTGTTTCACAAATTCGCATTTATCCAATTGTACTCTAAGGCTGGCTTGCTGGAGAGTTTCGAAAATAGTTTTCAAATTTTGTAAGTGTCGTTCGACATCCTCACTGAACACAATTATGTCATCGATATAGACATAACAGATCTTACCGATGTGTTCTCGTAAGATATCGTCTAGGGCTCTCTGAAAAATAGGTGGTGCGTTTTTTAGCCCGAAGGGAAGTCTTAAAAATTCGTACTTCCCATAATTGACAGAGGTGGTCTTTTCGAATGAGGTCTTTTCGATGTCGTCCTCGTGTAGAGGTATTTGGTGAAAATCACTTTTTAAGTCGATCACCGAAAAATATTTATTCTTTCCTAAATGCGCTAATACTTCATTAGTTTCAGAAATCGGATAACGATCTGGTATTGTTATCGAATTGAGTTTCCTGTAATCAATCACCAAACGGTACTTCTTTTCACCTGAAGCATCTGTTTTTTTTTTGGTACAATCCATACTGGGGAGTTGTATGGTTACCGTGAAGGTCAAATGATTGATTTGTTTATTTATTTCCTCTTTTAGCGCCACAGGATATGGATAGTGCTTCGAGTAAACGGGGTCTTCGGTCTTTAGGAGTAAAAGTAAGTGCCTCATTCGGTTCGCCGAAAAGCTAAGCATAATTTATGGTCAAGCTATTTAGTTGGTCTCGCTGTTCTTATGTCATGTGCTGGGTTCTGATATTTACATTAGTAGGAATTTAAGGATATTATTAGTTTTCGTCCTACACTCAAAATGAGGTGGTGACGAGTTCGTTAGCCTAAAAAGTGTAGGTCAACAAAGTCAGCAAAGGTTTCTGTCGGTTGTACGTTGTCTTGCTGGTCTACCTGTTCATTAAAATTTTGATCACTTCCCATCTGATTGGTCATGGCTGAAATCATGGCATTGTAGTGGCTAACTTCTTCAGATTCCATAGACGTAAAATTAGTCTGGGGGTCCATTCCGCAAGTTTTCAGATAAAAATTCCTTTGGGGTTCGTCAGGATTCGGGTATTGTTGCGAAGGAGCCATAGGTTGATTCGGAGGATCCATTCCGGAAGTTTCTTGATGAAAATTTCTTTGGAGCTTGTTAGGATTCGGATATTGTTGCGATGGAGCCATAGGTGGTTTAGGAGCTGGTGGCCAATTTTTCATCGCTGGTTGGTTCATGTAGTTAACGTTATGCGTAAGGATGGTGCTAGCGTCCATAGGTTCAGGCTTTTGAACAGATTGGTTTGGCAAAAAATTGTTGGGTGGTTGGGGATATCTTTGGGCTTGATGTGGATTTATTTGGAAATTTGATTGTTGGGTGAATTGGTGGTTTGGAGCGTGAGTGGTTCTTTGGTTGGGTTGAAACGGTTGCCGTTGGGTGTTTGGAAATTGTCCAAAATGCGGGCGCTGTGGAAGATGAGGTGGAGAATGTGACGATTGAGGTACATATGCTAATTCCAGGTAGAACGGGTGCTGGTCTTGGCCTTTCCGTGCAGGAATTTGTGGAAGAGGTTGTGGTCTCCTAACTTGGCCGGTACTATGGTGAGCGTAATTGGCTTTGAACTGTTGGTTCTCGAGTTAAAAACCTTATGAAGGTCTGCTGGTTCCCTTATGCTAAGTAGCCTGGGTAGATCAACCCTGAGACCTCTAATGAAGGTATTTAAAGCCTTATACCTATATGATGATGTTAGGTGGTGTAATGCATCAGGCGGTAAATTCATACTCGAGATTTTGTTCATTATTAACGATAGGTGGTTGTAAACCGACTGATAGTAACTCTCTACTCTGTTGTTGCCCTGAACGAGAGTCGTCATCTGGTACTCCAAAGTTCCCAGATCACGCCTATCGGCATAATGAAGCGTTAAGCACTTTGAAATAAACTCCCAATTTAATGGGGTGCTGTAGGATTCCAGGACTGCATCCGCATTGCCTATAATCTTATTACGTATAATTGATCATAGATGTTAAGAATTCTATCGACGGCAGGAACTGAATTCGCCAGTAGCTCCGGAGAACTCCCATAAACACCTCACGACATCTGGTACTTTGTCCAGATCATTAGGGTTAGTACGAAGGTGGTCGTGAATGGTCTCATCAGTTCCTCTGTGAAACTGATAATTAGGATATATCATGGATTGTACTAGGTTCTTACATTCATTAATGCAGACGCGGTTAGACTCGGATTTGCAATTGATGGGGTCGGATTATCGGTTGTTAACACCGGAGGACGTAAAACTGGATCGGGCATTACGGCAGTACGTTTAGACATTAGGACGCGATATAAAAATATTAAAGAGTTGTAAAAGGAAATGGGATTTGCAAAATATTTTTCATACTTAATGCTATCACTTCCAATTATTATTTTTTTTTTTTAATTGGAATATGTATAATACTTCTCTTACTTAATGCTATCACTTCTAATTATTATTTTTCAATATTTTTTTATTAAATTGTGTGCAAAATATTTTTCTTACTTAATTCTATCACTTCTAGTTATTATTTTTCAAAATTTTTTCGATTGAATATATGTATAATATTTCTTTTACTTAATGCTATCACATTCTTAGTATGTTTTAATTAAAATATTTCTTAAATCTAGCTTACATAAAGAAGATCCAACGCTGGTGAAGGGGCTTTATTCCTTTTTACCTCTGGTTACTGAGGGGCCTTTTTCCACAATCTACAGATGCTGCTTTTTGTGCGGGACCCAGATATTTTCACCACACACTACACTCCACTCGCGAGCTTTAATAAAGGTCGTTTTTACGGGAGGTTACACAGTTCAATCAAAAAGTGTACGCGCACTTAAATGATCTTCGCACTATACTCGCGGCGAGCTTCTCTTTAGGTCGACTTACGCGTGAGTTTTTCGCGAAAGACTTTTCACTTATTTTATTACTTTAATTTCCGTTATGCGGTGATTTTTTCGGGCACCACGTTGGGCGCCAATTAAACAATTAAAAGTTAAAGTTATTTAAAAAAAAAATATTTTCACGGCTAACTTAGAACTAATTTACAAATTGAATTCATAGCTTAAACCTAGGTGCATGCCAATGCAGCCAGATGCCTGGTCAGCAGCGGATGTGCATTGATGGCTCAGGTGTCTCTTTGCTGTCGATGTCTCACCTGTCCGTGGGAAGAGAATTCGTTGTGGTCGATCACGCTTGGAGTTGATGTTGCTGCTCGTGGGAACTGTATCATGCGGTGGGCGCATGATGGAACGTTTTTGATGCTGTTGGCGTTAACTGCTCCGCCCTTAAATTCGAACGTCCTCGTGAGATGTTGTTGATGTCACGAGATGAGGGATGTCTTGAAGGCCTATGGTTGTTGCAGATGGTCTGTTGATGTTAATACACTTGTTACATCATACCTTTCGTTTTTGTCATTTTGTATGCGAAGGTGGCGGTAGCCAAGAATGTAACCATTAAGATGATGTTCACGGATAAGTTGATGTTGTGTTTCGTTTGAAGTAGCTCGATTTCTTCACACATTTTTGAACTGATTATTCTGCTAGTTAACATAAGACTGATCAACTCCCCAAGTGAGTCATTTACATTCAAAATTGATAATATATGTGTTGATTTTTTCAAGCGCACCTTCTCTGTGAATGTGAGTGCGACCATTCAACTTGTTACTGGATACTCTCTTCCCAGGTGAGTACGACCAGTAAATAGAAGGATTACTGCAGCCGCGACTAAAATTGATGGTCTGATTACACAAAGCAAGCTCCTCTGGGTGCTGCATAGCTTCAAACCATATAAGTCTGCTCGATCGGACGGTATAATACCTGCCGAACTACACAAGTCCTCAGATATCATATTCCCAATGATAGCGAATGTAATTAGGGGGAATAAGTGTAAAAGAAAAAATATAATACAAAATACTGTTGAAGGGTTATTGGAATTTGTTTTACAAAGTGACAATCGACGGGTTATAGATACGAAAAGTTCAACGGTTTATTGGACAGTAATACTTCACAAGTGCACCGATCTTCCAATTTAATCTTTAAAACTCCGGAATCTTCAAAAGAAGAAAAATGAAAACGCTTTTAGTCAAACAAACAAAACATATATGGGTCATTCCACGATAAATCGCCGAAGCTATATGGGAAGCTCTGAGCGACTTCCTTCCGATTTGACTGAAAAGTGGTATAAATACTCATTGGAGCGGTACGAATCATAAGGCAAAAAAAGTTTTGTAGAATTCGATATAGTTTGCGTCTAACGGAACTTCAAAAATTGGCAAAAAAACAAAATTTATGCTTTCTTTTATATTAAAAAATATCATGACTTTGGCGCTGCTAATCAGAATTTAATAAAATATACCTTGTTGAATTCAGGAAAAGGTCAACTTTCAAAAAATTTTAATTTCAAGGAAGAGGGATATTCCGAATATACTTTTTATCCTTGAATAACTCAAAAACTATTTCCATTTGAAGTTGGGATTTCTATGGGTTCGGTCAAAATAATGTTGATTATATAAATCAAAAAAACTAAATATTTATTACGTTACTCCTCTTATCACTCTCAAATATAACCCGAGTGCTCATACATAAATACATAGCTGTTTTTTTTTTTTTTTAAATAAGTTGAACTTTTAATTATTTAATTTACATAAGAACATAGCTGTTTTTTTTTTTAGAAAAAAAAAGTCAATGTGCCTGTTTTATATCTTCAATGACTAGTAACTGCACATTTCCATTTCCCGTTTTCGATAATTTTAGAAGTTAGGCTTAGTTTATTTGCACTCACTTGATGTCAATTTGTCGTGAGCTCGGGATTTATTTTAGATTGTATAGTAATAAGAGTTGTGAGTAATAAAAAACGTGTGGAAAACGTGCTGCAATCCTTTGGATTTGGAAAAAATTGAGTTATAAAGACATTGCATTTAATTTGATTAATGAATGTATACAGTATATTGGAGAAGATAAATTCGACAAGAGAAGACTTAGTGACTTAAAATACTTTAGAAAATGATGGAGATAGCTCCAAAGAGGAAGGAGATTTCGTAGGGAAAATAAAAGAAAAGTTCCATAAAACTACAAGCAAAGACACCAAACTTGCTTTGTTGTATTTACTTCAAGAGAATGGAGCGTCGACAAAATTATAGAAGAGTTTCCAGGATCGATAAGCTACATAATAAAGAAATCTAAAAAACTTTAAAAAGATCAAGGCGTTCCATCAACTTATGGGAAAAGCTTAGATGCTGATATCAAGCAATTGGTAAAAAGCTTTTACTGTGAAGACGATATCAGCCGTTTAATGCCAGGAAAAAAGACTACGTAACTATAAAGGTAACAAAAATTTGTTTTCTGAGGTTCAAAAATAAGATGTTTTGCTTTTTTTTAGATTGAAAATCATAAAATACATATTCAAAAACGCCTGGTTCTGGCTAAATTTAGGGAGATATATTATAAATTCAAAGAAATTCATAATACTGTTAAGATTGGATTTTTCAAATTCGTGTCGTTAAGACCAAAAAACTGTAGTTTGGCTGGGGCATCAGGAACTCATCCCGTGTGTGCAGAGAAAGTTTTCTCTGTTACTTTAGAAAATGATGAAGATAGTTCCAGAGAAGAAGAATATTTCGTAGGAAAAATAAAAGAAAATTTCCATAAAATTACAAGCAAAGACACCAAACTTGTTTTGTTGTCTTTATTTTCAAGAGAATGAAGCGTCGACAAAATTATAGAAGAGTATCTAGGATCGACCAGCTACTTATGGGAAAAGCTAAGATGCTGATATCAAGCAGTTGGTAAAAAGTTTTTACTTTGAAGACGATATCAGCCGTTTAATGCCAGGAAAAAAGACTACGTATCTATAAAGGTAACAAAAATTTGTTTTCTCAGGTTCAAAAATACGATGTTTTGCTTTTTTGTTAAATTGAAAATCATAAAATACATATTGAAAAACGACTGGTTCTGGCTAAACTTAGGGAGATATATTATAAATTCAAAGAAGTTCAGAATAATTTTAACTGTATTTTGGCTGGGGCATCAGGAACTCATCCCGTGTGTGTTTGCAAAATCCATCAAAATATAAAACTCATGTTTAAGGATAGCAATATATCAAGGCTGATGGAAAACGAAGATAAGCATCTCAATGACAGCAGAGCCTGCTCAGCTTTGGTAATTTTTAACCCTCCTGACATATATTATTACTTGGGCAAGTACCTTAATTGCCCAAACTAGTCTAAGTTAAGCAGAATCTTTGACACTGCTTTTAGTAATCATTTCATAGAAGACGTAACATACTATCAGTGGTGTTTTCATTCGTCATGTTTTTATAACTAATCAACAAAACAGGTACATAAAGGAAGTCAAAACTCTCTCTTAACGAAAACGGACATACTTGTTTTATTGGACTTTTCCGAAAATTATGGTTTTATTGTGCAAGATGCAGTGCAGGGATACCACTGGACTAACGAACAGGCGATGATTCACCCTTTCGCAATATATTATTGGAACCAGATGGATGATATTAAAAATGAAAGTTTTGTTGTAATCAGTGACTATGACTATGTCTATGACTATGACTATGACTATGACACTATCGCAGTACACTTATTTCAGCGCCATCTCTTAGAGTTCACAAGAAATGCCAACATTTTAAGAAAATTATTTATTTTTCAGATGGATCTGCTGCGCAGTACAAAAAAAAAAACGAATTTTTTTAAATTTAACATTGCATGAACAGGATTTTGGAGTGAATGCTGAATGGAATTTCATTGCGACCTCTCGTGGTAAGAGCGCATGCGATGGACTTGTTGGTACAATAAAAAGACTGCCTGCAAGAGCTAGCCTACAAAGACCGTATAGGGAACACATAACAACTCCCTTACAGTTATATAACTGGGCAACTGAAAATATAAAGAATATGGATTTCTCCTATGTGATCACACAGGAGTATAATGAAGAAAAATTACATTCGGGCCCTCGTGCTGCCCCACCTTCTTCACTTCGTACCGCTCGTTTCGCTTCAGCTTTGTTACTTCATACGGACCCAAGTATTCCGCGTACAACTTCAATCCAGTTCCAAACTGTGTTCGTTTTATGGCCACCAGGTCGACGACTTGGTATGTGGTGGCCGTCTTGGCCGTTTCCGGTTGTAGGTTCGTTGATTCTCCGTCTGGACTTTCAGTATTTCTTCTCTTGCCTTTTTACGCATTTCGGTAGTCTCAAAATCGTCCAAAATTGCTTCTTCTAGCAAGTTTTTCATCTACAAGTCTTCTTTTGTTTGCATGACGGTTCCGAACATAAGTTGGAATGGACTCCTTTTCGTTGACCTCGATATTGTCGAATTTATCGTTCTTTGGACTTGACTCACATGCTGGTATCATTTGGTTGGATCATCTGGTGATATCCTCGATAGCATCCCGATTATGATCCTATTTATCCTTTCGACTTTGCCGTTACCACGTGGTACTCCGGTTGTCGTCATCACGTGTTGAATACCTCTTTGATCACAATAGTCCTTGAACGCATTCGCTGTAAATGCCGTGCTTTTGTCTGAGATCAATCGCGTTGGGTTTCCGAACGTTTCGCTCTGCATCTCCAGCTTCTTGATTACTTCTTCACATTTGTTCGTCTTCACAGGATATATCCAGGTGAATTTGGTGAATGCATCTACCACTACAAATAGATGATTATAGAACTTGTTAGTCGACGGTAGTGGGCCTAAGTGGTCCACATGCAATGTGTGAAGTGGTATGCCACTCTTTTCAATTGAATGCAGGAAACCTTTCATTCGACCGCTCTCCTTAGCTACCAATATACAAGGTACATAATTTGCAAAGACGTCTTCGATACACTTCCTGAGTTTGGGTATGAAGTAGTCTTGCCTTACTACTGCTTCCAACTTTCTAGCGTTCACATGACCTTGCTCATGAAGCCTCCGGACGATCTCCTTCTGTATAGGTTTTGGTACTACCAGCAAGTGTGCGTCCTTCCCGAACTTGTACAGTAACCCGGCTCTCGTCTTATAGTCTTTGTATGCACTTGTGGCTGTAATTAGATTGAGAATAAGTTGAAAATACTCATCTTTGGCCTGATTTGTCTTTATCCTGTGGATAGGCCCATCCCCGATCCTCATTATCGGATATCTGCTCAACGCGTCCACATGTCTCATCGCAGCTCCTGCTCGATGGATAACCATCATTGAGTATACCTGTAGCATTATAGCCCATCTGGCTACTCGAAGCCACAGGTCCTTTTTCTTCATCGTTGCCTCGAATGCCTTACAGTCTGACACAATTGTAAACTCCTTTCCTAACAGGTAAACTCTCAACTTCGACAGGTATTTTACAATCACCAAAACTTCCAATTCGTAGCTGGTGAATTTCCTCTCAGATTGACTGGTCTTGAATCTCAAGAAGAAAGTTAGATGAAAGTTCCGATCTTCGTGTTTTTGTAGCAGCACCCCTCAGTACCCTTCCAGACTAGCGTCAGTATGGAGCTCTGTGGGTAGATCTGGGACAAAGACTTTTAGTATGGGCTCACTGGAAAGATAAAATTTTAGTTCATTGAATGCCGCCATTTCTTGTTCTCCGAATTTAAATCTATTTTCCTTTCTTAATAAATCTGTCAGCGGCTTCGCTACATTAGAATAGCCGCTTATGAATTTTCTGAAAAACCCCGTCATGTTTTTTGGTACTGGAAATTTCTGCACTGCTTTTACTTTCTCCTCCGACGGCCTTATGTTTCCATCGCCTACAATGTGCCCCAGAAATTCGACTGTGCGCGATAGAAACTGGCACTTTTCCCACTTGATCTTCAGTCCATACTTTTCGGCGGCGCTTAGAACAACTTTAAATTTCTGAAGTGCTTCGTCTTCAGTGCGAAAATAATGATGTCGTCTACGTATATCAATAGATATATCTGCAGTATCAACTCTCGGAAGATTTTGTTGATGAAACTTTGGAATGCGGCCGGAGAACTGCACAAGCCGAACGGCACCTTCAAGAATTCATACTGTCCGTCCGGTGTTACGAATGCCGTATACCTCCTGCTATTCTCAGCCACATCTACATGAAAAAATCCATCTCTTAAGTCTAAGGTTATAAATACCTTTGCATCGTATAACGGCTCGAAAACTTCTTCCATCACTGCCATGACTATCGGACTGGCATATTCTGACCTGCTCGGCACTATCACTCCTTCGGCTAACGATTTGTTCACTTGTTTGTTCACGGCGTCCCTTTCTAGTGGCGCGAGCCTTCTTGCCTTGCGATAAACTGGAATCTCGTCGGTTAGTACAATACTTATTTCCACACATGACTTAGCCGGACTCTCTGTTTTATATTCATCCACTATTTCACTCACTGCCTCTCTGTATTCCTCGTTGCCCACCTTCAACTCCAGCTTTTTGTTCTTCTCTTGAACCTACTTGATTTGGCAGACATCATTTTCTGGTAACTCATACTCAGTGACTTCTCCACATGACGTAACCCCGCTCTTACCGATTCTCATTTCCATATGACTGATGGTCAGCTCGATGTTTCTCAAAAAATCTCTCCCTAAAAGTACTCCGTCTGGCAGCCAATGATCAGGTACCACTTGAAATCGGATCCAATGCTTCTCTGCCCCAACTTCCACTTCTAACGGACAAGAGCCCAAAGTTCTTAGCGGTTGATCTCCAAACCCCATCAGCGTCATTCCTGGTAACTCTAGTCTAATGATGATGATGGAAACGTCGCTGCCATTATCAATGAAAGCGTAAAATGGCTTACCTTTGACTTTTATTGGAACGTGTCGCTCATCCGATTCGATGCGTTTTACGTGAGTAATGTACCTTGGCGTTGATGGTCGCTCCTCTTTTGTAGGACAGTTAGTTGAAATGTGGCCAAACTGGTTGCATTTGAAAAAACGCGTTCCTTTCTCCTTATTTGGATAGTTCGTAGCTATGTGCGACACACACTTTCCCTACCGGCTTCAGTTGCATATGGGTGCCGCTTGGAATTTTACTGGTCGTGTGTTGGGCTGGCATGAATCGTTTCATCTGACGGTAACAAACTAGTTTCCGTTTTAGCTCCTCTATTGTTGTGGCTTCGTATAGTATTGTTTTGTTTTGTACCGAGTCTGGGATTCCATTTCGAATGTACTCCACCAGCGACGATTCGTCAACCTTCCCTTCGTTGGCCAGCTGTTGCATGGAGTACAGATACTCTAGCAGACTCTCCGTGGACTACTTTTTCCGAGATTCTAGGGCACGGTGAACCTCGATGCTGCTTCGCTTGGCTCTGAATTCCCCTTGTAGAAGCGTCTTCATTGCTGCATAACTCGAAATTCCCTCTCTTGCTTCCGTGGCGAGCTTAGCCGCTCCTTTCAGTACCAGTTTCGCGTATAAAAAACTTCTGAATGTCATTCCAATTACACACCGCTGCGATTTCTACGAGGTTTTTTAGCAATACCGTTATGATTTTTCCAGCTTCTCCTGAGAAATGCTCTAGTGAGTCTTCTACGTCTCTGAAGACGAAGTTATTTGTTTCGTTCGACATTGCCTTCCCGTTTTCGTCTTTGCTGTTTTCGATTGTTTTACTTTGCACTTCTTCTTTTCTTAACTCGTCTTCCCTGTCTTCGTTTAATATGTCTTTGACAGTAATTTCCTTAATACGCTTCAGGAGGTCGTTCTTAATGTTGTATCTATATGACAGTCCTTTTTTCCTGTCAGGTCTTCCATCCAACGCACTACACTCTTTGTTTTACCTCAATTTTCACAACGCGACTTGACCTTCCTCAACTTGACTTCCACCGACTTAACCGTCTTAATTATTTTTTCCGTCTTAATCTTAACAGTCTTAACCGGCTTAACCGTCTTAACCTTCTTAATCGTCTTAGCCGTCTTAACCGTCTTTACCGTCTTAACCGTCTTAGCCGTCTTACGTTTAAATACTATAATTCTCTGTTTTTCCGGTTATCCCGGTTGAGCCCCCATGTATAGGAACTATAATATTTATTCACTTTTCTTAAGTACAATTGTTACATTAGATATAGAGTACAAAAACTAGTTACAATTTATTAATATGTCCACGACCGGTGACCACCGTGCTGCTGAAGTTCGTACCGTCAACTCATCCCATTCCGTTGTCAGTTCTTCTTTTTATATTCGTCGTCATTGCTAGTCTATCCAATTCCAGATGCCTACAGTAGGCAATAAAGCCGAATTTTTGCGTCGGTATGTGACAATGGATGAAACTTGGCTCCATCACTTCACACCAGAGTCAAGTCGGCAGTCAGCTGAGTGGCGAGCAGGCGACGAACCTCGTCCAAAGCGACCAAAAACTCAACAGTCGGCTGGCAATGTTATGGCATCCGTATTTTAGGATACACATGGAATAATTTTCATCGACTATCTCCAAAAGGGGCAGACTTTCAACAGCGACTACAATAGCGTTTGAAGGACGAAATCGCAGAAAAACGGCCGCATTTGAAGAAAAAGAAAACGCTGTTTCATCAAGACAATGCACCGTGTCAGAAGTCGATGAAAACGATAGCAAAATTGAATGAATTCGGCTACGAATTGCTTTCCCACCTACCGTATTCTCCAGATTTGGCCCCCAGCGACTATTTCCTGTTCGCAGACCTCAAAAGAATGCTCGCCGGAAAGAGACTTAAGACCGATGAAGAAGTAATCGTCGAAACAGAGGCCTATTTTGAGGCTAAGCCGAAATCGTACTACAAAACTGGTATCGAAAGATTGAAAAATCGTTTCAATCAGTGTATCGCCCTCGAAGGCAACTTTATTGATAAATAAAGTTAAATTTTGCAAAAATTTTGTGTTTTACTATAAAACAGCACTGACTTTCAGCCCATGTGTTAGCTTGATACACTTATTCCAGCGATTTTCCAATTTCTTGATCCCGTCGAAAAGTAATTTTCCGGAAGGTCTGCAAAATACTCCTCCGTGGCGTTGATGGTTTCTTCGTGTGAGCTGAATTTTTTATTGATGAGCCATCTTTTGAGGTTTGGGAAGAGATAACATAATAGTTTGAAGGGGCCAAATCAGGCGAATACGGTGGAAGCGACAGCAATTGGAGCCGTAAGTCATTGATTTTAGCTATGGTTGCGATGCTCTTGTGCGCCGGTGCATTGTCTTGCAAAACCAAATTTTTTTTTTCGCTTCATGTGAGGCCGTTGATGGTTTTTCCTTTTTCGAGGTAGTCCACCAAGAGTATGCCATGAAAATCCCAGAAAATCGACGCCATAACCTTTGCGACCCATCGAGCCTCCCTCGGCCGCTTCGGAGCACTCGTGCCGGCTTCAGTCCATTGCCGAGCACCAATTCTATGTTACCAATCGACGCCAAAAGTCCGCCCAAATCCGCATCGAAGTGCTCTCGCGTTCGTGTTTTTAGCCAGGAATGAGTATGCGCGGCACCCAGCGGCAGGATAACTTTTTCATATGCAGAATATTGCCCAAAATATGGCGTGTGAGCTCAGTACTAATCTTTGTGGTATCATTTTCGTTTTCATTTCATTTCATTCATTTTCCGGTCAGCTAACAACATTTCATGTATTTTTTTGACATTGTCCTCTGTAACCGCATCGGAGGGCCTGCCACTCCGGTAGTGGAGTTGCGGTCACCACGAAACTCTCGAAACCAATATTTGACGGTGTAATCTGACGGAGCATTAGCCCCACGATATTTATCCAACTTTTCTTTTGTTTCCTTCGTCGTTTTGCCTCTCAAAAAATAATGTTTTATGAGAGAACAAGAATCGTTTTTGTCCATACTCAACATGATACCAAACACGTCAACAACAATCAGCTGTCAAAAAAAAAACTTAAGACAGCATCACACTGAAATTTGGCATGTCTGCTTAAATATGAATGGACTTCAAGGCACTATAACCTTTTTTGCAGTAGCAGCGCATTCTGGCGGTCAAGGAGATTAATTTTCACTCCACCTAGCATATTCGTTCCGATCACTCGGACTGATGGGAAACCTTGTAACCAGATTTAACTCAGGCTTGTCTTTTATTGTTAAATGGTCTGATTTCAAAATCTAATAACATTCAGCTTATACTGATTTCAAAAAGCAAACTCGATTCCGATGATATTCCGCCTATTTATTTAAATTTCAAAAGACTGGTTTTCCGCGACACCGTTGTAAATCTTGGATATATAATTACCCGGGTCTCTCTGCTACAGATCATGTTAACTAAATTGTTCCACGTATCTACTCCAGGCTCGTCAAATTAGCTTAAAACTAAGCTGAGGTTAGTGAAACCCCTTCTTATATTAATATTTGATTATGCCATTGTCATTTACTGCAAATTGGATTCCCATTCTCAGCTAAAATTACTCGTTGCGTTTAATGATATGACTCGTTATATTTTCGGAATGGGAAGATTGAATCACGTATCTCACCATTTATTTCATTGTTATTATACCATTGGAACATGCGTTGGAAAGCTACTGTCATTGTACGTCATTTAAGTATATGTCATTCATTTGCAGCGTTAACAACAATAATTTTTTTTTCACTCAAATATGTCGAACTTTGTGCCTGAAAAAGAATTTTTGCGGGGAGTTCTTCTTCATAACTTTAATATGAAGAAAACTGCTGCCGAAAGTCATCGTATTTTGGTGGAAGTTTATGGTGAACATGCGCTAGCTGAGTGAACGTGCCAAAAGTGGTTTGCACGATTTAAAAGTCGTAATTTTGGCTTGGAAGACAATGAACGTCCTGGCAGCCAACAAAGTTTGAAGATGAAGAACTGGAAGCATTACTCTATGAAGATTGTTGCCAAACACAAGAAGAGCTCGCAGAATCTTTGGGTGTCACTCAAGCAGCCAAAACGTTTAAAAGCAGCTGGATATATTCAAAAGCAAGGAAATTGGGTTCCACATGAACTCAAGCCGAGAGACGTCGAACGCCACAAGAGGAAATCATTTTTGCATCGGATTGTTACTGGTGATGAAAAATGGATCCATTATGACAACCCTAAGCGCAAGAAATCATATGTGAAACCCGGCCAACCAGCCAAATCAACGGCAAAGCCGAATACCCATGGCGCGAAGGTAATGCTCTGTACTTGGTGGGATCAGATGGGTGTGCTGTATTATGAGCTGCTTAAACCGGGTGAAACCATCAATGCTACTGAACACAATTAATCCGTTTGAAGAGATCAGTAGTCGAAAAACGCCCGGAATATGCGACCAGACACGAGGCAATAATTTTCCATCATGACACGGCTCGGCCCCACGTTGCTATTCCGGTTAAGAACTATTTTTAAAACAGTGGATGGGAAGTTTTACCCCACCCGCCTTATAGCCCCTGCTGACTACCATTTGTTCCGGTCGATGCGGAACGCCCTCACTGAAATACATCAGAGCAGAATATCAAAAATTGGCTTGATTAATTCTTGGCTTTCAAGCCGGCGCAGTTCTTTTGAGATGGGATCCACAAATTGCCAGAAAGACGGGGAAAAGTCATAGCTTCAGATTGGCAATACTTTGAATAATACTATTGTTCATGTCTTTCGTAAATAAACGTTCAAATTTTGAAAAAAAACCGCAAGAATTAAATTTCATACCCAATAGATACAACATAATCTTTTGGTAAAGTCATAAAAAATTAGAAATACTTTTTGATTATTTATTATATAATAATTTTAATAAAGGGGATGTCCTGAATTAGAATGTTCAAAAAATGGTGTTTTTTTTTTGTATTTTTTTTTTAGGAAGAGAAAGAAGGAAATGAATTATTAAACTTTGAGGTATAATTTTATATACATAAGGATTACAAAAAAAATTCTTCAATCGGCGGAAAAGATCCATCTTGTAATTCTTGACTTAAACAAAAAACCGTTTAAATTATTATACAAGGTGACTTGTAATTCGACCCTTGAAAGGGGTTATTTTATAGCTTATTTAGAATGTTTTTAGCTATGACAACCAGGGGTCGAAATTAATTAGTTTTCGATTTCTTCGAGTTTTAAGGTTTTTTCGAAAAAAAACACCTTTTTCCAGCCTTAAGGTGGCAATTGTAAAAAAAAGTACATGCATTAGGATGTTAATTTTTTTCTGATAACCAGTGAAGAAAAGATTACTTTAAAAAAAATTATAAAGGCTTTAGAAATAAAAGGTTAACAAATCTCAAGACAGCATATTTTTGTTAACATTTTTGTTTTTTTAAATCAAAGAAGATTACTCAAAAAAAAGTATAAGACATTTCGCGTAAAAATTATAGAAATTTATTTCTCAATTCATAAACTTTCCAAAAAGGTACAAGTGTTGACATCTTTTAATAAATTGTTAAAAATAATAATGATAATAATAGAGTAGGTAGCGGGTGTGCTACTTGTTTACTTAATAACAATCACAAATTTAATCTTCAAATAAATAATCAAAATAGAGTATTAATAATAACAATTACAAATCTTGTTCGAATTGCTTGCCCTCGTTCCGTATGCAAGCACGAAATCTTGTACGTACATTAGTCATAGTTACTGGCGTCGACATGTCTTCTTTCATTTTTTCGGCAGTTGCTAAAATTTTTTCTCTCAAATCAAATCAATACACAGCCTTCGAAGATGTGTTTCCACCGCCAGAGCGAAGGCAAGTACTCAGCAAAGAGTTCTTTCACGGTCATCTTTACCGCCAACTGTAGCTTCGAATCTGTGTTTTCTCTGCTGAATCTATTCTTTGCCATTTCGACGATTATTTTCTGGCCAAATTGGACAAATGTGCCAGCCTAATGACGCCTGCTCAGAAATATTGCAGTATTTCTCCTCGTTGCTGCATTCTGCTTTTCAATTGGACCTTGTATACCTCCAGTATGTGGTTATCCTCAAAACGTTTCTTGATAGCCTATGTTAAGCCATGTAGTATTTATGCTATTCAATGCATGTAAATTGCCAATAACAATTCTTCCGCAAGAACCGTGTAACGCCATTATTAGGACAAAGCACTTCTCTTCATTGTCTCAGCTGTTTGTTCAAGTACCCATTCCGAACTGTTTCTTATACGTTAACTATGAGCTCTGGTCATGGAATAAGGGAGCTTGAAATCTTTTCTTCTTAGATCGCTTAAAGGACGTTTTCGCACTGAGTCGAGTTTTTTTTGCCAGTTGCTCAAATTTGTTATCCATTTGTTAAAATTTTTCAACAATATTATTCTCTGATCTTTCAAATTTGTCATCAATTTCTTCAAACTTTTCTTGTAGAATGTTCTTTTGTTCTTCGTTTTCGTTTCGTTTCTTTCGTTTTCATAATGAGTGACAAAGTTTACTGTGGTCAAAAAGGTGCAAAAGAGACACGTACATACCACAAGAGACCGAAAATATCTGCAAGAAGACCGCTGAATCGACACGAGTTAAAGGCACCCAGTGAAATGAATGCTAATTAAGCAATCGGAAGATATGGTATATACGATATTGAGGTGAATCCAGGTTTTGGTTATCGTATGATAAACTTCATTGTTATTTTTTCAGCTATTTCAAACGTTGTCGTTTGTAAAGTGAAATTCACTATTTCAAAATAATAGTGTCCTGTGAAAAATGTGTACACACTGAGATACCTAGTAGTCTCTTATTGAAGAAGGTTATGAAATATAGCAAACCGCAGAATTGTAACTTCCATGCGATTTCTTGGAATTGGTTCGCACGGAATAAAAAAGTTTTGTGCATTCATGGAATAACCTCGGCCTATGTTTTACACTCTCTCTTATTAGGTTGCCAAAAAATTTCAACTGTAACTAAACTAGTTTGAAAAAAGAGTATGATAAAAGCAGCGAAAGATGAGACAACTATTTCTATTAAAAAGGGGAAAATGAATTAAGGCGATGGTTTGTGGAGAAAACGTGTTTTGTTTGGCTTAGTGATTCTTAAGGCTGAACTACATTCGGCAAAAATTAAAGTGTGTGCACGAAAATGTTTTGTATCTTTTTCCACCATTACAAATCTGTAGTTTTCTCTCAATTTTTCAAAAAGTAATATACTTGAAAGTTGACGTACCCTTTACTTTCAAGTAATTTACTTTTTGAGAGCTCAGAATGAACTTATACATTCACAAAAAAAATTGCATTAGTTCCTGCTTTCATACAGAGATAACTCTGATGCATGTAGATTTTAAACAAACAAACTTAACTTTTGACAGATTGTCAAAGTTTTGTCATTGCACGTCCCATCAAAGCCAAGGAGTCGCAAATTGTGTATAAATTTTCCTGGAAAGGTTTGTATTTTATAAATATATACATGCGCAAAACTGTTATATTTTACGATTATTATTTGTGCTTACTATACAGAATCTGATGATGAAACTTTGGTGCTGACGCTGTGGGACACAAAGAGACGTGACTAACGGGATGCTGTTAAAAAACAGCGCGTATTTATGTACCTAAATATCTTTGGCTTTTCCCGGTAGCACACCAGTGGTTATTAAAAAAAGATTTACGGCACTCAAGGAAAAAGTAAGACGAGGAAAAAAAGGAAAACCTGAGTACCAGGTCTGGCTCACGAGTGGTCACATCTAGGCGGTGATATTTGCTGCCTAAGTTTGAGCTTCTGACTTAAACTATGCAGCCACGGCACACAATATGCAGCGACCATCAGCCCGGTCGTCCTGAAAGCAGTTTAATGGATTCGGCCGGAGAAATCTCTCAAATTCTAAGTAATCCGCCTCCACCTAGACCGCCGCAATTACTTTTATTCACATCGACCCTAAGAACGGATTTGAAGTGTCCCCCTCGCTCATTGAAATCCACCCAAACTTTGCGGGCAGATTTCTTTGAAAAAGGAATGGACACCCTTGTGAGAATTGGTGACAGTGCGGCCAAGATCACTATGCAACCACAGCCGTCTGCTGCGCCAAGAGTTACGGAGAAGAAAAAATCAAGCCACTTTAAATTGCTTGAGTTCATTGGGGAAGAGTGAGAGTCGATAGAACTCGAGGAACTAAACAATCTCCACGATATACTTGAGGTATATAAATTGAAGCAAAACTAAATTCTTTTTCAATTTGTACCTGCGCCACCAACAATAAACCAAACAAGAAATGCAAAACGAAATGCCACCATCTCACAGTGTAAGTATAAACGATTAAAAATGGTCACCTCTGTAAATAGTTACAATGGTTGTTGTTTTTCAGGATCTACCACCAACACATGATTATCTCAACGACCTAGGGAAATGTTTATAACTCAATAATAAACTGTGTATTGGTTAGTAGTTGAACAGTTTCTATTGAAGCAGTTCTCTTTTGTTATGTTAACAAAACGTTTTAAGATACCTTCGTTGATGCTGCTGCCAGTTATCTGGTTTAAAGTTCCGTTGTGAGTTCCGATTTCCGCACCACCCAGGAGGTACAGTATTAACGCGTTATTTTTAATGAGGTTTCCCCAGTAGGCATTATCCAATCAACTGGTTGGTGGCTATTAATAATTACTGTTAATCCAGTCTTTAATATAGTCCTTTTCTGGATTGCTGCACTTGAAGTATATCTGATTTCAAGGCGCAATGTAGAGGGAATACCAGTGAGTTCGGAAGTAATTGTATGCGTTCTCCAAGCACCATTTATCCAAATGCTATTATCGCTTTTTCTGTCGACAAATGAAGCATATTGTGTAAGACAACAGTTGCTTTAATGGTGCTGTCAATTGTTTTTGGTTCTGCTGTTATAGTACGATTCTATAGGGTGATTCATCGTAAGATTTGATTTATAATGTAAAATAAAACACAAATTTCAATGTGAAATTTCGTGGCATTTACTTTTCGACAATGATATCAAATGGAAGGTCCAATTTGGCGACTCGTTCAATCATATCGACTGGTATCTTGCGGATAACACGAGTAATGTTGGCTACCAAAGCGCCAATCGTTGCTGGCTTATTCCTGAAGACCTGAGACTTTACATATCCCCAGAAAAAATAGTCCAAGAGTGTGATATCGAACGATCTAGGCGGCCAATTTACCGTAGAAAAACGTGAAATAAAATGTTCACTAAAATGATTTCACCACAAGTCCATTGTTTCACACGCTGTATGGCTCGTAGCGCCGTCTTGTTGAAACCAGAGCTAGCCGAGACCATGTGTTTGAATTTCAAGAAACACATAATCTGTTAACATTCTGATTTGCCTCCTTTTTGAAGTAATATGAACCAATGATTCCACCAGCCCATAAAACACAGCGTACCGTTGTTTTTAATAGATGTAATGGTAACTCTTGGTATTTTTCGGGTTGCTCATCAGCTCAAATACGGCAATTTTGATTATTAACTTATCCATTCTGCCAGAAATGAGCTTCATCACTGAACAAAATTTTATTATAAAACACCGGATTTTCATTAAGTTTTCCCAATTCATTCATTAACTGAAAATATGACGCAAATTTAAGTCGCCTCGCTTCAAATCTTACACAAGTTGAATTTTGTACTTCTCGTATGCCGGGATCCTCACGTAAAATACGCCAAGTTCTCGAATACGCCAAGCCAAGCTGCTAAGAACGACGACAAGTTGATTTGTCATGGTCTTCGCGTACGCTCTCAGCTACAGCTGCTATAATCTCAACACTACGTGCTGGATGTGGTCTAACCGGTCGAGTATAATCCATTAATGTAAACTAGGTTTCAAATTGGTATTGGCAATAGTGGTTTCAGTATTTCGATTATGCGCACCGTAAGTTCCTCGAATCGCACAAAAAACATTTCTCACAGAACCCTGATTTTCGTAATACAGCTGAACAATTTGGAGACGTTGTTGTGGTGTGAGTATTTCTATGATGACTTGCCAAATGATACTGAACAAAAATGAAAAAGCAGTTTGGTAAAAGTCATGCGTGATCTGTCAAAAAAAAGCCTATTGAAAATCAAACCTCACGATGAATCACTCTATATATTCTCCGTCTAGTAGCTAGAATACCAAAAGCATTTTCCACAACTCGACATCCCACAGTGCAACGACTAGTGTACAAAAATACAAAATTATTTTGCGGTTAAAATTTATTATATTATTTTAAGTGCATTTTGAAGTGTTCATCAATACAATTAATACATTGAAATTATCGAAGATGGGTATGTGGATGTGATTTGTGTGGTGCAATGTCGAAATCTTGTGTTGTTCTAAATTTGGATAAACTTTTAAAAAATTAAGGGCATAACCCACCCTCCGTTTTTTTTTTTTTTTTTTTTTTTTTTGTGGAAAGCATTATTCGTGTACTTTGTGTTCCCAAATAATTTACGTGCCGAAAAGTGCCGATTTAGATATATATAATTTTTTTTTCAGCAAGCACTTTAGAACTTACCAACCAATCTTGCTTTATAACTGGGACTCTAACGAGCTGTCTTTTCCTGCCATTCAATCAAGGGAGTCAGGGACTTTATCTTATGAGAAATGTATACCTGGTCTTCAAGCCTTAGCCCTTTATTTAGACTTGGGACTCAGTCTCCGAAAATACCATATCTTGCTCTTCACGGTAAATAGTATTCATAAGAATACATTCCCTAGTTACTATGCGATAAAAAAAAAAATCAAAGGGATCAAAGACTACCTGATACAATAAATGTTTCAGATAGTCATTCTGTAGTAGATTTGCAGCAATTACTCAATAAAATTGCAAAATATATAATTGAGCCCATCGCAGATGAATTTTTGTCTTTGTCCACTATTGTAACCTTAGTATGTAAATGGGGCTTTGATGGAAGCTCTGGGCATGATACTTATAAACAGAGGTTTCAGAATATTAATAGTTCAGATGAATTTGTGTTTTTTATTGCACTTGTTCCACTACAAATAGTCGATAAAATTAAAGTGGCGATATAAAGTGGCAAATCCCAGACCATCATCAATATTTTATTGTCGACCTATAAAGTTCATATTTTCGAAAGATTCAGCAAATTTGGTAGATAATGAGAAAACAAATATGGATCAATTAATTAATGAATTAGTTCCTCTTAACATTACTGTTCAAGACAGCTGTATCACTGTAAATTTTGAAATGTTGTTCACCATAATAGATGGTAGTATTTGTAATGTTATAAGTGAAACGAACTCAGCTCAAACGTGTTAAATTTGTGGATGTACCCCTAAAGATTTGAACAAAGAGGGAATTGAACGACTTCAGCCAAATAAGTTAGCTTATGGCTTTGGTTTGTCACCCTTACATTGTTGGATAAGGATATTTGAATGCATGTTACATATTTCTTATCGTTTGGATTTTAAAAAGTGGCAAGCTAAAGGGGAAGATTTAAAAAAAAAGCTTTTAGAAAAAAATTAAATATACAAAAAGAATTCAAAGAAAATCTTATATTAATTATTGACAAACCGAAGCCTGGCTTCGGTTGCACTAATGACGGAAATACTGCCCGTCGATTTTTTGCTAATTCATCTGTAAGTTCCTCAATTACCGGCATAAACGAAAATTTGATTTCAAAACTATCAAATAATACTAAGAGTAATATCCAGCGGGAAAAATATTAATATGCCAAGGTTTAGGACATTAGTTCATGAAACAAAAGTGATATATCTTAGTAATATGTATTATATGCCTGTAACTTTGCATAAACTGTTAATACATGGTCCTGATGTGATTTTATCCTTTTCAATTCCGATAGGTCAGTTGTCTGAAGAAGCATTGGAGTGTAGGCACAAGAATATTCGCTATATCCGAGAGCACAATGCCCGGAAATCATCACAAATCAATACCAATAGTGATATCATGAAAATGCTTCTTATTACGTCGGACCCAGGCCTTGCTAAGTTTCGAAAAGTTTTAAATAGTTGTCAAAAAATTACTTCAGACATTGCCGAATATATTATTGATGATAGTCTGAAATATTTGATGTAAATATAGATTCGGATCACTCAAATGAATCAGTCACAGAAACAGAAACAGAATCTGAAACAGACATAGAAAGCGAATAATGTAACATAGAATCAGTCTGAAAACTTATTTAAAATTGTTTAATACGCAAACAAATTTTGTAATAAACTAACAATAATTAATACAATAAATTAAACAATTATACAATTAGCTATGATTTTTGTCCTTTTTTCCATACATTCGTTGCACTATGCGTCCTCTAGATAGCCTCTTATTGTCCTTGTATTTGTCAATATCTAAGAATCTTCCACTGAACGGAGTGAGCAAATACGGTTCGAGAGGAAATGCTTCATCACCAAGCAGGAAGTACGGAACATTTGTATTTTCTAAGGTAATAAGAAAACAATTTATGAATATATACAATATTTGTCATTGACAGTTAAAATACATACCTCCCAGCAAAGGTGTTGGATTGAAGAAGTTCATATAACCATTCTCAACGCCTTGTTGTGTTCAATCACAACAATTTATGACATACGAGGCCAGACGATGTCAGTCACCAAAAACATACAATAACACAATTGCGTACGCCGGTTTGCACCTCTATTCATTTCTTTCTTATCATATTACTTTTATGTGTAGACTGTAGAATAAGCAAATTGTACTTTATGTGTATATTTGTAGAATAAGCAAATTGTATTTTATGTGTATATTTGTAGAATAAACAAAATTTTACTATTTAAGGCGAATATGTGCGCAAATAAAGTTCAGTTCGTTAGAATACATCTGGCTGTTTATTGATTTGACTTCCCCCCACCAGCGGTAAGGGGTCAAAGTAATTAATTCATTCAAACATTGATTGGTCCTTCGAGGAAAGAACAGCAACCTAAACAGCGTAACCAGGGCTCACACTTATAATAGAAACACTGATAATATACACAGCGTAACTAGGGCTCACACTGGTAGTAAACACAGCGTAACCAGGGCTAACACTGGTAGTGATAGTGATAGTGATTGATTAAGCAAATTTCTAATAAATATGGTGTTAGATGAGACTGAGGTGTACATCATTGTAGCTAGACAAAAATATCTAGCGGATGAGCTAGAAAAAACTAGCAGAAATTTTGGCAAGGAAAGTCCAGTACGAAAAACTGCAAAATATTTAGAAGAAAAATTTAAACGGATATAGGAAATCTGGGCACAGTTCCTCGAGAAACACAAAAAAATTAAGGAAGCTATAAAGCATGACACCCCGTACATGCAAAACAAGACGATAGGGGAAGTTCAGCAACTGTATGAAGAGTTAAACGCAAAAATAACGAAAACAAGCCCATACGTTAGCGAACCAGCACCCTCAGAAGAAAAAAATAGGACATGAGCAATCACAGAGGTTACGCAAATTAAAAATAAAGATGATCGTCATCATTAACAATGTAATAGAATTTGAAGAAGCTATTCTAATAGGCTATTCAACTGAAATCCATGATTTCTAACAAAAAATATTGCTGGAGCAATCTAGAAACTTCACCGAGTTGCAAGAAGACTCCATGATTAACGCATCAGAGGATGATTTAAAAACAAGCTATGTAATGAAAGATGAGTACAAGGAGGTACAAAAGGAATTAAATCGATGTCTTCATAAGATGGCTTTCAAACTCAGCGAAACCAATCGATTGAAGGTAGAAGAAAGACACCATCAAGTTGAGGTGCGGTTGCCGCAACTAAAGATTCCGATATTTAAAGGAAACTATTAGGAATGGCAATCGTTTTGTGATATATTCACAACAATTGTACATAATAAAGTCACACTCTGTACTACAGAAAAGATGGAGTACCTAAAATCGCATTTGGAAGGAGAACCAATGCAACTTATCTAGCATTTAACCATATCAAGTGCAAACTATACATCGGCCTGAGAAACTTTAAAGGCATGATATGATAACGAAAAGAAAATATTTGGAATGCATATTGAAAAAATGCTCAAACTCCATTAAGGCTATCTTGGATGCAACAAAGGCCCCTCCATAGGCTTTGATACATCATTGTGTTGACCTCTTATTTTTCATTTAATTACAAAGGCATGTGCATGCACTAGCTTGCGAACATGTAAGCAGTGTAATAGGACAATACCATACACTATTGCATCAGGAGAACTTTACATCAATACGGCAAGCTGATAATTGTTCACCAAATAATAAACATAGACAGTTAGAAGCAATACAATCAAATTATGGAGTTTATAAGTCTTGGTCATATGGTAGACGTTCCTTTAAATAAAAAACAAACCGAAGGAGTATACTATATGTCACACCACGCTGTCATTAAACCCGAGAGCATTACAACAAGATTAAGAGTAGTGTTCGATGCGTCGAATGGTTTTATGTTGGTGGGGCCAAGGCTACAATTTGACATAACCACCATTATCATGCGTTGGAGAAGACACAGATATGTCTTCACGGCAGACATCGAAAAGATGTATCGTCAAATTAAAATTAACGAAAAGCATCAAAACTATCAGCGGATAGTATGGCGGAACTCACCAAATTAACAAATTAGGGATTAAAAACTTACCACCGTCACATACGGAAGAGCTTCCGCACCACATCTTGCTATCAAAACATTCCATCAATTAGCATCTGATGAGCAACAAGATTATCCAATCGCTTCAAGCATCTTAAAGGAAGACTTCTACGTTGACGACCTAATGTCTGGAGGTGACACTTTACGTGAGTGCAAAAACGCTCAGAATCAGCTCATAAAATTATAGAACTGTGGTGGTTTCCATCTTTGAAAATGGGCAGCAAATCATAAGGAACTCCTGGAGTTCATTTCAGATTTTGATTGCCAGTCTGTCATCAACTTCAACAAAGAAGACACCATTAAGACATTGGGCATACATTGGAATCCTTCGAACTATACCTTCCAATTCAAAGTTAACATACAAAAACAGACGGTATCAACCAAACGAACAACATTGTCGGAAATAGCACGACTTTTTGATTCACTAGGATCACCACTGACAATCCCTGCAAAGGTCAAAATCAAAGCTAGAATTTTGTGGCGCAAATCTATTGTCGAAACTTTTGAAGGAAGTAAAGCAGATTTTGGAGCACAAGTAGATAAGGTGTTTGCATGGACTGACTCTACTATTGTGTTAGCGTGAATAAAGAAGGATCCCTTCAACAAGACTTTATTCATATCCAACAGCATATAACGTCAAGCAGTAGATGCAGATTCATGGAAGAAGCTATTCTAATAGGCTATTCAACTGAAATCCATGATTTCTAACAAAAAATATTGCTGGAGCAATCTAGAAACTTCACCGAGTTGCAAGAAGACTCCATGATTAACGCATCAGAGGATGATTTAAAAACAAGCTATGTAATGAAAGATGAGTACAAGGAGGTTCAAAAGGAATTAAATCGATGTCTTCATAAGATGGCTTTCAAACTCAGCGAAACCAATCGATTGAAGGTAGAAGAAAGACACCATCAAGTTGAGGTGCGGTTGCCGCAACTAAAGATTCCGATATTTAAAGGAAACTATTAGGAATGGCAATCGTTTTGTGATATATTCACAACAATTGTACATAATAAAGTCACACTCTGCACGACTTTTTGATTCACTAGGATCACCACTGACAATCCCTGCAAAGGTCAAAATCAAAGCTAGAATTTTGTGGCGCAAATCTATTGTCGAAACTTTTGAAGGAAGTAAAGCAGATTTTGGAGCACAAGTAGATAAGGTGTTTGCATGGACTGACTCTACTATTGTGTTAGCGTGAATAAAGAAGGATCCCTTCAACAAGACTTTATTCATATCCAACAGCATATAACGTCAAGCAGTAGATGCAGATTCATGGAGGCAATAACATCTGCAGAAAATGCTACTGACTGTTTCTAGAGGATTGACACCAAAACAATTAATGAATCACGCTTTATAGTGGATAGGACCAGACTGGCTAAAAGACAATGAAGAATCCTGGCCATACAGCCAAAATTGTACCAGATTTTGGAAGATCCTATTGATCCACCGATTATACTAACCTCGTTAACATCGAAAGTAGAGGGAGGAAAGATCTTTGAGAAATTTTCCTCGCACGATGGACTTGTAAGAGTAGTGGCGACGATTTGTGTACAGCTCTAGAAGTACAATAGCAAAAAGGATCGTACAGGATCACTTACAATAGATGAATTCGAAGAGACAAGAAAAACTACAATCCGGTTAGTTCAACAAAAAGAGTTCTCTAATAAAATAAGGTGTTTGAATAATGGAAACAGCAATCCGAGGGACAGCAAACTGCTGTCATTTCCAACTAAATGATGATGGCATTTTAACTCTGGGCTGTCGTCTGGAAAACGCATACCTCCCACAAACCCAACGGCATCCTATTATTGGTGGAAAATGTACACAATAAAACACTACATGGCGGAATAAAACTAACAATGGCCACATATTGGATTCCCCATGCGAAGCGACTGGTACGGAAGGTTTTACACAAATGCGCTCGATGTCATAAATTTAAAACATCGAGTAGACAGCAGATAATGGGAGTTTTGCCAGCACCAAGAGTGTTACCATCAATGCCATTCACTCATTCCGGAGTAGATTATGCAGGGCCATTTCAAATAAAAATGGCAGAGGGAAGAGGATCGACAAAGGGCTACGTTCCAGTTTTCGTTTGCTTCACTACTAAGGCAATTCATCTCGAATTGATCTGACATCAGAAACATTTTTGTTCGCAGTACGAAGATTCGTGTCCAAAAGGGGCTGTTCAAACTTCTATAGTGATTTCGGGACAATATTTGTAGGCGCTAATAAGGAGCTACAGAATATTTATAAGCTTGTTGCCCATCAACTGAAAACAGACGTAGCAGATAAATTGTGCTTGGATTACATACATTGGAATTTTATTCCTCCAGCTGCACCCCACTTTGGAGGATTATGGGAAGCCGGGGTGAAATCAATGAAGTACCACCTGAAAAGGATAGTCGGTAATACCATGCTCACATTTCAAGAATTCACTACAATATGAACCCAGATCGAAGCTGGCTTGAAATCTCGCCCATTGACCAGTATTAATAACGGCATTGACGATAGTCCAATTTTGACTTCGGGACATTTCTTAATTGAATCGTCACTAAATGAGTTACCAGATCCCACACTGGATCGAAATAAGACTTATCGCTTCCGATGGTTACTGATCTAAAAAATGGTTCAAGATTTTGGCACACCTGGTCGTCAGAATATCTAACACAGCTGCAACATCGAGGCAAATTGAAGCAAAAGAGAGGTAATATAAATGTTGAGGATATAGTACTGATTAAGGACGAACGCCTGCCACCTACTAAATGGAACTTGGGGAAATTCAGTGAGATACATCCTCTAACAAATAGACAAGTTCGTGCATTCACAGTGTACTTCAAAACTACCTATAACAAAACTGTGTCCTTTGCTCATCGAAAATAATGCCGAAACAATAACTTCGACTGAAATTAAAGCAAGTTCTTTAGAGGAAAAAAATAAACCTGCTATTTTACTGGGAAGAGGAATGTGTTTGAAACCACTTATGTTGTGCATGTTAGCACTGGCCATAAGTACTATATCTGGCCAACAAGTGACTGCAAACACCGGGATTATATTTCGAAGATATTGGACATGTAAACATAGTTGTTGGTTCATGGAAGAGCATAGTGTTCTTCAATATTACGAATTATTGGACCTGTGTCAATACGTAGCGGAAGGTTATAAGACACATGAAAGAGATCTCCTTGACGACAAATCTGTCGGAATCAAATACATTGCTTTATGAGAGCAGTCTACAACTCTTTGATAGGCAATTACAACAAATTAAAGTAAATAATGACGTGCTGCGTCACGCCAACAACGAATCACCACAAAGAATGAAACGATCACCCTTTGATTTAATAGGAACAGTCAGCAACAAGTTATTTGGCATACTGGATTAAATTTTTGCCCTTCAATATGAGCAGAAATTACAGTGAACGAAAATCATCTGCTTAATCTATTAAAAAGCAAGCCAGTATAATAGATTCCACTATCAACCTATTTAAGGAAGATCGTGCAGAAACACAAAACCAGTTGAAGACAGTCTTTCAAATGTTCCTATCAACAGCCTTCCCTGCGACGTTAACTATGATGATCTTCCACAATACGCAGAATACATTATTAGACATCATACTTCCAACGCGCTATGGACGGATTCACCCGGGGAACTCTCTCGTGTCCACGACAACATTCCAAAAAGCATGATGATACCAGGAGAAGGCAATCACGAGTCAGTAATTCAAGTGCACAAGATATTACAGCCAAGGGCAAGAGTGACGGAAAAATACGTCATCATCGAAATAACCCTTCCACTCTTGGTAAACGAAGAGTTTAAAATGTACAAACTTCTTTCGGTACCAACTTAGCGCAGAAACAAATTCGCGTTTATTGTCTCATCATCAGAGTACTTGATAGCCAATTTAAAAGGCGACCACTTCTACCTTTTGAACGAAGTGTCATTTCCGATCGTCAGGATCATTCTGGTGTGACATGAGCCATCCTCTGTACCTAACAGAGTCAACGATTAGTTCCTGTGAAATGGGACTCTTGAGACACACAAAGGAAATTTCACCTTCGTGTGCTATCCAAAACGTCAATCCTCAATAATATTGGGTACACACGAACATATGGATATACAGCGCACCAAGCGCGGTCAAGGTTGACATAGCATGTGGCATGGTATCGTCGACAGCACAATTGATGAAAACTGTAATAGTGCAGTTGTAACCAAACTGAAGAATTCTTCAACCAAGCATGATATTGTTTAGCAGGCAGTCAGTAACAACGAGGATAACTTCATCCTATTTACCGCTGCCAAACATTTTCGATTTTCCGGCAGATCAACATTATGAGAACGAAGAACCACCTGTTGTAGGAACAAAAGTCCCACAGCAGATCTCAAAATTACAACATGAGATTGCTCTCTAAAGAAGCCAAGAAGTACTATCGAACGAAATCCGAAGTCACAAGATACAGCAATATTCAGTAAGCGGTGTAATAGCACTTCTCATCATCGTCACAGTATGCATCGCTGTACTGAAATGGCTTCGACAAAGAAGGTCTGCCAATATTAACATCGTGACCTCTCCCAACCCAGCACCCCATAGACGACGAAGTGAACCAGTTGCGTCATCAATATTCTGTGACGAACACTTTATCGTCTAGGGGGCCCCAGCATGTTGTGTTCAATCACAACAATTTATGACATACGAGGCCAGACGATGTCAGTGACCAAAACCATACAATAACACAATTGCGTTTTGTATTTGTAGTGTGTAGAATAAGCAAATTGTACTTTATGTGTATATTTGTAGAATAAGCCAATTTTACTTTATGTGCATACATATTTGTTGAATAAGCAAAATTTTACTATTTAAGAAGAGTATGTGCGCAAATAAAGTTTAGTTCGTTAGAATACACCTGGCTGTTTATTGATTTGACTACCCCCCACCAGCGGTAAGGGGTCAAAGTAATTAATTCATTTAAACAGGCCTAATGTGCTATTCTTAAGTATGCCACCATCGTTTTGTAATCCAAATGCTCCGATGTCGGAGTAGGAAAATTTGTATTGTGCATGATTCAGCGAAAGCAAAACAATGCTATAGTTTTTTTTGTAATTAAAATACTGCGATCCGCTTTTTATGGGTACTTGCATCGTAATGTGTTTTCCATTAACTCTCCTATGCAATGCGGGAAATTCCATGAATACAAAAATTCGTTCTCGATGAGTTTCCAATCCTCTGCTGTTTTTGCAGGCACATAAATAGGCATCAACACTGTATACAAAATATCACAAACTTCGGGGATAATTGCTTGAACGGTTGATTTGCCTATGTGAAAGGCAAATGCTAGGGAGTTATACCTATCGTCTGAATCTAGATATCTGAAAATTATTATCACAAATTAATCTAGTATTTTGTTGTTTTGTTTGGTTCTAGATGTTTACCTTAATTTGACAAATAATCGTAGTGCTTCTGGTAGTCCTTGCCGATGCCTGTACTTTGTGAGGTGGGGTTTTACTAGTTGTAATAAATACTGGAATTGTCTTATTTCCATTCTAGTGTAGCAAACGAATTTTTCTTTATCGTTTAGCAATATTTCCTCCAATAGGTTCTGGTAGTCACCCTGAGCTGATTGGGTGCACCCACTATCTGCGATGAATTTTCGTTTGAGCATCGATTTCATCGACAATTTCAACGTTGTTCTTGATATCGTTTACTAGCTTTTCCAGCTGTTTCAATTGTTTAAGCCAAAATAAAACTAAATTAAGCACTTAACTTCTATCTAAACTCAGTTGCTTACTTGATTAGAACACATTTTTATTGTTCACAAAACATTTCACTGTTTTTTGCAAATAAAATTTTTGTTTGTTTTCTAAAAGCTTGCAAATATCAAAAAAATATCTTTTCGGGTCAGCTTTTGACTACCAGGAGGCAAATGCGTACGTGTGTGAGCTATCACTTTTCGACTTTTTGCCGAATGTAGTTCATACATTATTGGCAATTACTGTGCAAAAATTATAGACTGCGCAGTAAAATCAAAATACTGTAAGGCGTGTGAGTACTGGAAGAATAAAGAAGATACCGAAAAATATACGGAATGGGCACAAAATCATAAACCTAAGTGCGATGTGATTCACGATGGGTCAGCAGGAAAAATAGAGGTCGATGCACCCATTATATTGGTGACGGTGGTTCTAAAACATTTAAAGGTATTACTGATGCCAAGTCCTATGATAAAGTCACAGTACTCAATAAATAGCGTATAGATCACGAATGGATACATTCGAATACAAAAGCTCTCGGTGAATGAGGCAAATTGACGGGAAAACTAATAGACGAACTCTTTATTAATTATGGATTAGCGATTCGTACAAATTGTGAAAACATGAGAAACATTATATGGGCTACACTCGATCATAAATTATCTACTGATGTAAAACCACAGCACGATAAATGTCCGATCGGAGAGGATTCATGGTGCTCATCGCAAAAGGCTAAAGCTACAAATAAGGGGTGATTCATCATGAGATTCGATTTTTATTAGTCTTTTTTTGACAGATCACGCTTGACTCCTATCAAACTGTTTCATCATTTTTGTTCAGTATCGTTTGGCAAGTCATCATGGAAAGACTCACACCACAACAGGGTCTTCAAATTGTTTAGCTGTACTACGAAAATCAGCGTTCTGTGAGAAATGTTTTTTGTGCGACTCGAGGAACTTACGGTGCGCATAATCGACCCACTGAAACCACTATTGCCAATACCATTCGCAAATTTGAGTCCCAGTTTATATTAGTAGATGATACTCGACCGGTTAGACCACATTTAGCACGTAGTGAAGAGATTATAGCAGCTGTAGCTGAGAGTGAACGCGAAGACCGCGACGAATCGGTTCGTCGTCGTTCTCGTCAGTTTAGCTTGGCGTATTCGACAACTTGAGTATCTCGGCCTAAAAGCGTACGAAATTCAACTTGTGCAAGAATTAAAGTCAGGCGACTTGAATTTGCGTCATATTTTTAGTGAATGGGCTCTGGAAAAACTCAAGCCCATTTCTGGCCCAATGGATACGTTAATAAACAGAATTCCCGTGTTTGGACTGATGACCACCCGAAGAGTACCAAGAGCTACCATTGCATCCATTAAAAATAACGATATGGTTTGGTTTATGGGCTTGTGGAATCGTTGGTCCATATTTCTTCAAAAATGAAGCAAATCAGAATGTTACCGTCAATGGTAACCGTTATCGTGCCATGTGCTTCCTGAAATTCAATCACAGAAATTACATGGTCTCGGCGAGCTCTGATTTCAATAAGACGGCGCTACGAGCCATAAAGCGCGTAAAACAATGGACTTGTTGAGAAGTCATTTTGGTGAGTACTTAATTTCACGTTTTGCTACGGTAAATTGGCCGCCTAGATCGTGCGATATCACACCTTTGGACTACTTTCTCTGGGGATATGTAAAGTCTCAGGTCTTCAGGAATAAGGTAGCTACAATTGACGCTTTGGAAGCCAACATTACTCGTGTTATTCGCGAGATACCAGTCAATATGCTCGAACGAGTCGCCCAAAATTGGACCTTCCGAATGGACCACCTCAGACGTAGTTGTGGCCAACATTTACATGATATCATTTTTGAGAAGTAAATGCAATGAATTCAAATTTTAACTGTTTTATTTTACATTTTAAATCAAACTTCACGATGAATCACCCTAAAGTTTGGCTAAGTGCAAACATAAGGTAGCTCTTCCAATTGAAGTGTATGTAGCTATAAAACCAGTCTACGAAGAATTGACCAGAGACGGTATTCTTACTCGACGCGTCGGCGGTTATACTCACAACTGTAATAACAGTCTTAATTCAACTGTAGGGGCATTGGCCCCAAAATCTATTTCTAGTAGTAAAACGGTATTGGATATAGCAAGAGATATTGCAGTTTGTGTGTACAATGACGGCCTTCCTTAAATTTTGCACAAAATAAAAGCGATGGATTTAAAAATCAGCCCGAACAGCTGGAGATCGACAAAAAGCACATAAAGCTTACAAAAAGACCACCGTCTGCATAAAAATCCAAAAGTAAAGAAATGGAAGAGCAGGACACTAATCTAGAAGGCCAATTATATGGTGAAGGCATCGCGGATTAAAGGTATTGCAAAATTTTTCATGACTTTCTATAACTTAAAATTTTAAACGCTTTTATCTCAAAACTGCATTTTTCAAGTTGGCCGCACTTGAACAATTTTTAAACAAATTTACTTCAAAAACTAACTAGATCTTTAAAAATATATTTCCTAAATAAATACGTAGGATTTTTTTATATGGCATAGTTCATTTGTTATTAACAATTCTCTGGCGATTCGGCCAAAAATCAATATATCAAAAATATCCTACATACTTCCCTAGCTGTTATTATGTACAATAAACAAATTTATTGACTCATCTTAATTCAAAATTTACAGGAGCTCTTGGTACGGCCCTAGAGCCTTCCAAAAAAGAGAGCTCATCTGAGAAACACTGCAGAGCCGCTATTTTTAAATAAATTATTATATTTAAAAAATTAAGTTTATTGGTCCATCATATGAACAATAAATTTATACTTCCTAAGCTCGATTTATTTTATATATTTCCTGAAAAAAAAATCAAAAAATAAGACTATTTTGATGGCTTCTAAAGTGGCCTAACCCATTAACACTTGCTCAAGCACTTTAAGTGTAGTCGTACCCAGTTGAGTGTAAAGTTCGTTAAAAAAAATCCAAACTCACCCGTATATAACATACACATAAGAAAGCCTGGGTATTTATACGACAAGCTTTTATTTTCACAATCCAATCGTACATTAGCATTAATACCAAACCGATTTACTTGCCTCACATCTCGCAGACAGTTCTTCGTTCATATCATCACATTATGGATCTTCCAGCATCTATAAGACGAAATTTTGGACTAAGGGGTTTTTCGAAAGTTGTAAATAACTCAAAGAAATCGAACTGAAATTTCTTACTGCCTTGATATTTTTTATTTTTATTTTTATTTTTTTTTTATATATATTATATATATATATATTTTTTTTGTGTTTTAAGGTTTTTATTCTCTACATTATTTTTTTGCTGATTTTCGTGTTTTAATATAATTTAAAGTTATATATATATTTAAATATTATATATTATTATATATTTTAATATTTTCTTCTCTAATTATGTTCCAATACTCTATAACTTGTACTTCAACGATAATTTTATTTTCTAATGTACAATGGTAAAATTGATAAACAAATTAAATTAAATTACCTTAACATTTTGTATGTGCAATGTACATATTGTTTTCCTTATTCTTATTTCGAATTAGTTATATTAAAATGGATGCGCAACCTGAACTTGGGCAGCAACGTGGGCAGATTTTAAGAAAATTAACTATTTTACTAAATACTCTGGCGCAGGCAGACAATGTTTCTCATTTCATTTCCAAAGAAGAAGTACAAGGGTACTCGAACAGATTGTAGATAATAAGAGGAAATATGATGACATTCAGTTCAAAATAGTTAGTACCGATGAAAAACCAACGGTTACAGATGATTTTTTCCACAGAGAAAATTTGGATTCCAAGCTTTTTAAATTAAAAACAAATATGTTAAACGTGATTAAAAGTACTTAGCTCGGCACATCCCACATCATTTTAACCTCATCAAAAAGCTTCCACGGACTTCGATATTATAATGCACGACAGAAATAATAAGTTTTTTCGGATCGTATATTAGAACAACAAAATAGAATTCTAGAACAGATCAAAGACTTGGTCTTACAAATCACAAGAAGACCCCGAAGATTGGATCACCTTTCATGATTCATACGTTATTTTACTACACAATAACGATAGCTTATCGAACATCAAAAACTTTCAATATCTAAATACACTTGTAAAAGACAAGGCCAAAGGATTATTGAAACACCCATTAGTATCAGATATATATTATCATGAAGAGCGGAAGAAACTGAAACAGCACTGCAGTGGAAGTGCAACTAAAATCACAAGAGATGAGTGGTTACCTGGAATACAACAACATGTCCAAATACACTAATAATTTAGTCTCCCCATAAAATGTTGAATCCCACCTATGGACCGAAATAACCACCAAGCTCAAACATGTTTTATTCTCTCTCTGTCCCATTTTCGTATGAACTCAACACGTGCTCAGGCACTTTATTTGTAGTCAAAAAAAAAAAAAAATAAATAAATAAATAAATAAAATTATATACATAGATCGATTCTTAAATCAACCAACTGTAAAGGAATCTAATAATGCATTTGCAGTTCGTCGTTGGCACGATACGTCGGATGAGTTGGTCCTATATCATTGAAGATAGAGGAACGCGATCCGTGATTGGTTCACATAGCATTGCAAAAACTAGATACTATGGGCTCACGAAAGACGAGTTAAAGATTATTCCTGGCAATCTTTGTTACCATTTTTGGAAAAGCATTGTGTTACTTAAGAATCGTGCCAGCACCCAGCCAAATGCAAAATGGTTGCATGGAAATTCATGCCATATTGTCTAAAGTTTTTATAATCTTAATAATAATCTACGTTCAAAAATTCAATTTATGCCTTAATTGTTTCAAGGAGTCGCATAGCGTAGCAAGAGGTCCATAGACTTTTGTGTTTCTCTAAGAAACATAAATTATTAACGAAATCAACCCGACCAGTAAGCCACAGTTCACATTTGAGGGCTGTGAACGAGAATAGTTTCGTTCGTATATCAAATAGTACACTATCTATAACATATCGAGATCATGCATTTCTATCTACGGCGGTTGATCTAGTGCTTAATCGTGCCTTATTTGACCTTGTATCAAAATCACTTATCACGAAATTAGGATTACCCTCCATTGATATCACATTCTCGATACAAGGAATTGGTCAGTTTTCTCAGTCTGTTAGTAAGAAATCTGACATATTAATTCGCTTTTGTACATGTCGAATTTCATGTAATTGACCATATAACTAAGAAGGTCTCACAATATCAAACAGTTGGACATTCCCAACAATTTGGTGTTAGCAGATCCATATTGCAATATTTCTGATACCATCGATTTCGCTAATAGGTGCCGAATATTTCTAAAAGGTCTTAAAACTCGAACGATTAGATCTTGAAATTGATCACCCCACCCTTCAAAACTCGCCAATTAGCTGGTTTGTTACTGGTAGATGTACATTTAATCAAACACAAAACCGAACTGTTAACCAAACTTGTATACTTGTTTCCAATGAAAATCTCGATAAACATACATATTTCAAAATTTTGAGAAATAAATTACGGTCGTGAATAAAAAATCATAATCAATGGAAATTTCATATGAACAACATTTCATTCAAAATTACGCTGCATCAGTTTCAGGTATGGTTCGGAAATAACTTCTAGGACTATTTTCAAATTCCATCACAGTGGTGGACGATTTTCTTCGCAAACCAATTACGTATCATCATATGTGGATAAGTACTCCTGCGACCAACGTTTTCAGATGTGTTGAGCACATTGCTAAATAATCTGCCATATTAATTGTCGATCTAGCTTGGTTTCGATAAAGTTTAAAACTGAGATGGTCATTATACATTTATTCCCCAATCAGAAAATGTGCTGGAGTCAATGGTTGAATATCGTTTGGGTTGAAAGATAATTGAGTGAAAGGTTGTAAATATAGGTAGGCCTCTATTTGTACAAACAGTGTATTAAGTTCTTCGAAGGTAAAATTATGTCCCTTTGAAATACGTCGCAGATGGTACCTTGTGAATTTTATCCCGGTGTCCCACAACTCGCTTTGATGAATGGCAATGAAACTCCATTCTATTCCTTCATTAGTAAAACAAAATTAGAATTTCAGTATTGTGTCGAGTATCGTGTAACAAATTGTAAAGATTCTTTAAATCGCCTTTAGCTCCAACAATATTCGTAGCATTATCACTAAAAATATGAGAGCAGCGACTGTGCCATAATATAGATCTCAACGCAGCCAAAAATACCGATCTCATGATCGCACTCACAAACTCCGGATGTATGCCCTTTGTTGTAGGTCACACAAATTTGATGTAGTAAGCTCGCAGCAATGAATCTCCATTCTATTCCTTCATTAGTAAAACAAAATTAAAATTTCAGTATTGTGTCGAGTATCGTGTAAAAAATTGTAAAGATTCTTTAATTCACCTTTAGCCCCAACAATATTCGTAGCATTATCACTGAAAATATGAGAGCAGCGACTGCGACACAATATATGTAGATTTTCTCAACGCAGCCAAAAATACCGATTTCATGATTGCACTCACAAGCTCCAGATCTATGGCCTTTGTTGTAAGTCACACATATAGTGCGATATAGGCCTTTGAGGTTTTGGCACCCCTACTCCTTGACTGTAAAATAGTGATGGGGCCCCCATAATCCATTCCGCATATCTTAAAAGCTCTGTTCTGCCTTATACGATCTTTTGGTAGATCCGACATCAATTGCGTAACTGCTAATGATAGTTTTACATGGAAACATTTCATGCCGCTGCGTGTAATCCCTCTAGCATAGTCCCTTCTATTAAAAGTATACCCCAACTGGATCGATGAAAGTAACGACTATGGACCTACAATAAGTAATCTTCTATGGTTTGTTCTGCTTCAAAAAACAGTTGCATGAATCTATATTTTGATGGGAGCAAAATTGGATTTCTTACAGAAACTCGTGAGCATCGATGTATTAACTAAGTGACTGAAGTTGTTTACTTATGCTGTAATTAGATTTTAATGCGCTGATTTCGTATAGAAAATATTAAGATTAAATGCGTTTTATAAGTAACGATGATTCAAGCTCTGCCGGGCATAATTCTAACGAAGAGCAATTTTCAAAAATTTCAAGAGTTCGTTTAGTAAATCGGAAGCAATAGGATAAGGCGTGGTTAACGTGAGTATTTATTTATTAACGAGTTGAGATGCGATGACTTATCTAGTGCTATGTGTAAAGATGTTTGCCATGTAGGTAGGAGGTCGAAGTCTGTTAATTACTTAACGCCGCCAGAAATATTTGCTTCGTATTTCGAAAAATCGAAAGGTGAGTTGAGAAGAAATGAGGGTCCATACCACCACAACGAGTCTTCTGCAAGCTTTAATATAGCGTTAGAATTTATAAGCAAATCATAAGGGTTCAGATAAGTTGAAACGTGATGCCAAATTAAAGGATTACAAATTGCGACTAGTTCATTAACCCTATTAGAAATTAATGTTTTCCATCGACTAGTATCGCCCACGACTCAAGCAAGTATGATCGGACCAACAAAAAAATATTATGAAAATAATAAATTAATAGAGTCAGTTATTTGTATTACAAAATAATAATAGGACAAAAAATTTAAATAAAAGAAAAACGACGTGAGATTCAATATAAAATTGATTATGGCTTTATTATGTCTATGCCATTATACAATATGTGAAATAGCACATTATTGAAATGGCCGCATCAGCGGCTTGTTAGCGTAGACTAAGAACTTGATAGAGGAAATGATCAAGTGAGATGACCCAATCGCCAAATTTCTCCTTTATAACTTCGAGCGTTGCGTCGCTTGTATGGCATGTAGTGCGGTATTGTTGGATCGATGTTGTAGATATCTCACTACAGAAAGTAGGTTAATATCGCTCTATAACGGTTTCTTCTTCCCCATTTCGAAAGAAATAAGGTCTGATGATGCCGCCATGCCATAAACCGCACTAAACAGTCAATCTTTGCGGTTGCATCAATGCATAGCCGAACACTTGTGGATTGTATTCGCTCTAATAACAATTTTGCTTGTTGAAATATCCGCTGAATCAAAAATGGGCCTCGTCCGAGAAGATAATTTTTGGTCAAAATCCACAATCCTATACTGATGTTGGCCCAAAAACCGCAAAATAAGCTGGGTTGACTATCTGGCGATGCCCAACTCAGCTAATTCGGTGCCGGCATTTGTGAGTCTTCTTCGATACTAGCCGCTACGACGGCTATGTTTTCTTCATTTCGCACAAATCTATGTTTAGTTGGGGGTTTTAGATCGGAAAGAGTGCACGCTCAAACTTTTCCACGGTCTGACGTGGAACGTGCACCCTAAAGCCATGATGACAAACGACCTCACGACGAAATTCACCTTGCGCATTTACAACTGAGCTGAAGTTTAAATAATATTTTTTATTATTAATTAAATTAATTTCACGTTAAGCAAGCGTAAAACGATGCATGACAAAATAGCAAACCTTACTGAATATTTATGCTGAAACGTAACAATAGGGAAAAACTATCATTGCTATCTGGTCACCCGTTAAATGGGCGCCACAAAATTCAAGGAAAAAAAGTCCTATGGTAAATTTTCTCTATGTAAGTTTCGCTAAACAATCATATTTCTTACCATGGCTGAAGAAATACAAAAAACATTAAGACAATATATCTAACCAAAACAAATTCTTCGAGAGCTTAATACAGGGATTAGGTGTTAAATCAGAGGATTTAGTTACAGAAAAAAATAAAACTGTAGCTCTGTTTGTTGCTTTTGATAAGGAAAAAAACTCTTGGGAGACTTATCAGCAGCAGCTCCAGCAGCACTTTACAGCTTATGATGTGTCGTGTGAAAATAAAAAAAGAGCGTACTTTTTATCTTGGCTCAGAGCTGAAATGTACGAGCTTCTAGGTAAATTATACGTTTTAACCAATATAACACAGCATCCATTTAGTGAATTAATTAACAAGCTCTCCAGTTATTTCAAATTCAAAGATTCATGTGTGTACTATAAATCTCGCTATCATATTTTTAAAAGCCGAATCCTGTGCGGAATCGATTGTAGAGATACGAAGTTTAGCAAAGTACTGTGATTTTATGTGTTCTTAAGATGACTGTACTACAAAGTACATTGATGAGATGATTAGGGACTCAATTATTTTGCACACGCCGCACGACCCAGTGCGTACTGCAGCGCTCCAGAAAACAAAGCCAACTCTTGATGAAGTGAGGGCATTTGCAGAGGTATTGGAAGCCACACAAAAATCCATGCTACTAAAAGTGATCGTGATCAGACAGTTTAGGTGAACCAGGTATCAAATTCGTCAACCTGTCAATTCACAAAAGGAAGAAGTCGCAGCAAAACACAGTTTAAACTATCAGGGTGTTTTTATCGCCACAGTAAAGCTAACTGCATATTTTTGAATGCAGTTTGCAGAAAATGTAACAAAAAAGGGCACATTGCCCCAATAAAACAATAATAGCAATCGGAGTGCATTATCTTCTCACAACTATAGTTCCGCTATCAATGGTTATGTATGTTAAATAGCGTTATAGAAGAAAGTATTTTTTCTCTAGGACGCGTGGCAACAAATTATTTATGGACTTAAAGTGAATAGAAGAAATGTTAAATTTTTTCTCAACACTGTTGCCAGTAAATCAATTGTAGGTTTGTCTGGGTTTAATGAAATTGATTGTCCAGAATATTCGGAAACAAATCGTCGAATGAAGTCGTATGGCGGGACAGAGATTCCTTTGCTTGGAGAAGTGATAGTGGACGTGGAATTTAATAAACAGACCAAGCAATTACCTTTGCTTATTACTAACGGTTTATGGTGATAACATATTCGGTTGGAACTGTGCAGAAACTTTTGGTACGCGTGTAGATTTTGATGGTGCTCAAGACATTAAAGTTTTAGAAAATTTACAATCTATAGAGCATACAAGCATACCTAAAGATGATGTCAAAGCGTTGTGTGGTAGATCTGAAGATCTATTTGCTTCAACTTTGGGTCATTGTAAGTCAGTTAAAGCAAAATTGTACCTCAAGTGTAATCCAACGCCGAAATTTTTTAATGCTAGGCCAATTCCATTTGCTCCATTTGCTCAAAATGGAAGCAAAACGACTCGAAGACGAGGGTATTTGGCAGAAAATTCGATTTAGTGAGTGGGCTCCTCCTATTGTGCTCTTGTCAAAAGCTTATGGTCAGATACGAATATGTGGAGACTTCAAGATTACTATCAATCCGCAGCTGGAAATAAATCAGCACCCCCTTCCTCGCCCTGAAGAGATGTTTGTCAAATTAGCAAAACGCAAACATTTTAGTAAACTCGATATGTCAGGTGTTTACCTGAAGCTTGAATTGGACGAAGATTCGCAACAATACGTACCGTTTTAGGGTTGCTTAAATATGTGCGTCTTTCGTTTGGTATAGCTGCGGCCCCTGCGATTTTCCAGCGGACTTTAGAAGCAATTTTAAAAGGTCTTTCGTGCGCTATTTTCTTTCATGACATTCTCGTGACAGGTGCTAGTACGCATGAGCACATAAACCGAGGGAAGCCCTTACCCTGCGGGCTGGGAAAAAAAATTCAAGTGAACAGGAATTGATAAGCAACAACAACCACCAATACAAAATTAACAAACAACTTTTTAACACTATGAACGAAACGACAGGAAAGATTAACTGGATGATCGATCAATTCACGAACAAAGTTCAAACCACAAATGCTGAAAGATACGAACAAGACGTTCTCAATGAAATCCTGTTAATTAAGGACGAGGTCAATGAAACCTACTCTTAACAGTAGGTTCACAAGTCGATTTAGAGTTCAACAGAATGCTAGTCAGCCACAAGGAGACGTATGGCGTGAAAGGGGAATGTCTTTCCACAAATCGGCTGACAATCTGCGATGAGAAATCCTTGCAGAAACTTGAAGAAGACTTCTGCATAGCATACCTCTTAAAAGGAGGACATACCACTTGTACCTTCCACTCATTAAGGAGAACACTATATTCGTTACAAACTTTGAAAGTCAACTAGTCTCAAGGAACAACTCTAGAACTCTCAGTGGAACATACGTCTTCAACTGGAAAACGAAGTGATTGGGCTCGGGAACAAAACCTTTTCGAGTTTCATATCCTCCCATGTTCAAGTTGTTCCATCTGTCCTCGCTAATATCACAGACCGAGTTCATCTGGTTGATCTGGAGTATCTTTAGAAGAAAGCAACGTTTTCTTCCTTCATGGATGCAGCAATCATCTCTTTGGTGGTGATTATAGCATGGGCTATATGGTGAAGGATCAATTTGGACTTGAAGATCATATCTGTGCCGGAATTCTCCCAACGCCTGACGAAGGACATCATCGAGTTTAATCAACCAATGAATCAATGAAACCTAGCCATCAGTTACGTGACGTAGATCTTTTAAGGGGGAGGAATTAAGACGATGCACCTTGGCCACGCTTTAAAAGAATGTTAGCTTTCGCTGAGTCAGCTTGTTCAGGTGCAAACATATTCCCATGGTCCAAATAATCGGATTGCATCACACGATGGGTACGGAGCTTGGATGTTATCGTAGGAATTAGAATTAAGTTAATCTTAAACTTATTGTGAAAAGGTTCGGATGGAAATAAATCATTTTAACATATTATAATAAATCGGTTTATATAATTTTGGAATGTAAGACGGAAGAGTTGGGAAGTTGGGAAGAGACAAAAGTCTGTTCGTTCGTGTTTTTTTTTTTTTTTTTTTGGAAATCCTCCTAAAGGATTCTTTAACTCACGATTTTAATCCCTGTTTTGGTTGCTATGAAAACTCTAGTAAACAAAAAATTGGTGGACCATCGGGACATATGTTGGGGCTCTCTGTGAGCAAGCTGAAATGTGATAGATACGATGAGCTGTTCAAATCTATATTTATCTAAACTATTGTAATTGTATTTCATTTAATTCAAAGATTTTTCCATTAAAGAGTATTTGATCGACGGAATGTCATCAGATTCTTTATAAATATGTGCATTCGAGAAACATTTATTATGTGTTTCGAAATGTTTGTTAATACAGGTTCGCAAATTTCTTCTCTCTAGTAATTTAATTCCTTGACCAAGGTCGGAGATATCGTAAGCCAAACTGGGAAGTTTAAATTTTTTGTTGAGAAATTATGCTTTAGTAATGGCGTAAGCATGTAAGAGATTTTTCGCGCTTTTAGTAAGGTCAGATGAGCATGTTTGTTAAATTTGAAAAAGGTGTTAAAATTAATTCCGACTTACTTCATATTAGTTTTAAAAGGTATAAAATGATTGCCTAAAGATAGAGTTAAGTTTTTGCTTTCTTTAACCGCACCGTCTTTGTCCTTGCCGCTAGCATTTCTGAATCATATGCATTCTAACCTTTGTTCGTTTATTTTGATGCCTCATTTTTTATAATATTCTTAAACTAGATCTAGATGTTTCCTTAAATCTCTGAGAGCATCCAACGGATAATCTTCACTAGCATAAGCTAGGGTGTCGTATGCATATACGAGTAGAATAGCTTTTCAATATAAAGTATTTTCCGAAAAGAGAGTATGTGGAAAGTCATGAATAAACAAGTTGTATAGCCGTGGGCCTAGGATTGAGCCTTGAGTCATACCTCTTGCCATAGGAGCTATATCAGACTTAGTTTTTTGAATTTGAACAAAGAACGAATTGTCGGAAAGGAAGCTGATTATTAGATGGGTTATATGCAGTGGGTCTAGTTGAAGTAACTTGTAGATCAGCCCGTCTCTTTAGACACTATCAAATGCTTTCTCCACATCTAAATATCATGCTATGGTAGTAGGTATAGGGTCGGCTTAAGAGGGAAGATGTGGGAGTGAGATGGGAATAGTATACTGGGTAATAGTGTCGATAGTGAGAAATGGGTTGGCGCCATGCGATAAGGCGTTTGTGAATGATTGATGTTATAAGTTGGTGGTTGATAAGAACCGGTTTAATGGTGGGTGGTGTTTAGATGGGGGCTATTTAGTATGTTTAGTGTTTCATGACGTAGAGTGGGTTTTAGGGGGTTGAATGTTATCAGTGTTTTGGTAGTTAGTAGTTTTTGTATGGATATGGAAGGGCGTGTGTGTAATTTGTAGGTATTTGGTGGAAGAGGGGGTTTGTATCGTGCGGAGTGACTGGTGAAGAGTGGGTTTGTATTATGTGGAGTAGGATGGGGGAGGGGGGGGGGTGGAATGTTATCAGTGTTTTGGTGGTTAGTAATTTTTGTAAGGATGTGGAAGAAGGTGTGTGTAATTTGTAGGTCTTTGGTGAAGAATGGGGTTTGTGTATTAAGTGGCAGAAATAAGCAACAATTGCTCACAATGTTAGAAATAATAATGTCGTACTTTATCTTTTCGAGTATATTGTTTATAGAATTCGTTGGAGAGAAAATTGAATGTTGAAAAAATGTTGTTCTTTCTTTTATCTTCCTGATCACATTGTTTTGAGGAATTTATGCTTGGATATTAAGTTAAACAATTTTATAAAAAAAATGCGTAGAATTATGCCGAAAATTGTTCTTGGTACTTATCTCCTTAACCATATTGTATTAGAAAATAACTACATAGCTTTTTAAACTTCTAATGATGTGCTTTATCTCTTCAAACACATTGTCTTTTTTTGTTTTGTCTTTTTTTATCTCAATGACCATATTTTGTTTTTAAGGGAATTTAGTGACCTTAGCTTGAACAATATGACCATATTAATTAGTTGTATTCAAAATCCTGGCCTTTATCTTTTTAAACATATTGTTTGTGGAATTTGTGGAAAATTTCCTTCCACAAAAATGCGAGAAATAGTGGTGATATCTTATTACTTCTCCGGACCTTAGAGAATTAGAAAAAATGAGAAATTTCGGTTATATATTATACGTATATATATATTGATGAGAGTTTACTTCTTTAAATCAACAAAAAATAATGGACCGGCAGGAAAATTTGGGAAAAGTTAAATCTCTAAAGAGTTTGAAGACCCTAGAACTCAGGTTCCAAGACTGTTAATTAAATTGGAAAAGAACAAGGTGTTCTTACCAACTCGTTTTAATACTATGGATGACAACCGCATCTAGGCCTTATTGTCAAGCGAGATAGAGGTACTGCGATATGTGGGGAGTTCCTTCGAATTGGAATTTCACCTTGTAGGGAACGAACCAGAAGTCTTGAATGAGGTAGAGATATAAAACTCACAACCATTTAAAAAACAAAAAAATATATTTTAAATGTTTATGTATAAATAAAATGTAAAAATAAAATGATTTATAAACAGAAAAAACAATTCTTTTTTCTTTTCTTCAAAGAATTTTGAGGTGACAAACGACTATTCAACACGTATCAAGAGATTCAATTTACATGGGCGTAAAGTCGAATTTCGCATCAAGGATGTGCCAGACAATATAGAATCAACAGGTTGGATTGAAAATGCAATCAAGACTTTGTTCAAAAGTGTTACGGAAGACCTGGATTCTTCCGAAATTGGGGGGTTGCTTAGAAATGTTTTTTGATATAATTTGATCTTTTGTTCATTTTAAAACCCACTCAATGTAAAATTGTTAAATCCACTCTTTGTTCATTTCTATTGAGTGTTTATCTTATGAATGTACCTATACTCCTTTAATATCTCAACAGAACTTGTAAACTCCTTTTTATTGGCACGCCTTCTCAAACTGCAAACGAGAGCCGTAGGTCCAGCAAATTAGCTGTATAAACGAAATCATTTTTATTGAAATAAAATTGTAACGTGTTAAAGAGTAGTAAGTTTTTTTTGCCTATTTCTTTATCGCAATTAAATATGCAAACATACATACTAATCGTCCCAATTAAACACAGAAAAAACACATTCACTCAACGCATTCGTCAGCACGTAGCAAAAGGCTTAGAGGAAGGATAAGTAGCAGACATTCATTTAAACATTTAAATTAATTTACATATAACAACCATAAAATAAAACAGTCCACACCCCCCTTTTATAAACAAGGGTAACTTTTACTGGTAGGGATTTCGAATATCAACGGCCTGGTTGGATGAACTTCAGAAAGGTGTCAGAGTTAAATTACTGTGAATTATGGGAAATGATATCGAAAATTTTCCAAAGCAATTCTACGGATGTAACATTGGTGAAGCTTCCTGGTAGAAGAAATGTACGAAAGAAAAACTCTAATTCTTTTGATGAATAATGTATAAAAAGAAAAGATATCATTGGAGTTCAAAACAACCTTTGTTTATCTCGAACACTAATAACGTGGAACAGTTTTTAGAAGCTGTTACAGTACGATTAGCATCTGCATGTAATTTTCTGTATCGTCGTAATTTTCTTAAACCAAACACACTAGGATTACTCTTCAGTAAGGGGTACAGATACATTGATATAATCAATCAATCATTTGTGAAGAAAAGAAGCGAAATTGTTATATTTAGCATGCAGCTAGACAAAGAGAAACTGTATTATAAGGGGTGAAAATCGATGGGTTTTTGACACAACAAAGGAAGTTGTATTTAATGCAGAAAATTCAGAGGATATAAAAATTGTATCGAATAGTATTCGTCGAACACGAGAGCATGAAGTAATCACCGTTCCAGAAATACAAGCCCAACGTAGGTTTCTTGAAGTTCATAGCTATTTACAGTACGGTTTTAAAAGAATGAAACGCTGAGATCAATGTACGATTTATAGGTATGTAAAAAATAGAAAAATATAATAAAATTATTATTGTTATATTGTTTTAAAAGGAAATAGTTTTATTTTAGCTTTAGAATTTTTTAACAGATAAGCATCTTTTAGCATAAAGCGTTTGTTGCTAGATTCAATATTTGTAACTTTAACATTTTCATTCCGAAAAAATTCATTTAGTTATTGAGCTTAAGAATTTATGCACTAAATGAACATTTTGCAATGCGCAACATTACTATTTTGCTATGAAATAAACATATTATTTCATAGGGAAAGCGGCGCTTTAATTCTTTAATACTGGGGCAGCCAATTTCTTCAATATTCATGATGGAAATATTTTGGTCGTAAATTCATTCCTTCAACTGTTGGGGTTTTTCAGCCCCTTTTTTCGAAGAAATTTTTTTAATTCTCGAAATTCAGTGAATCCCCCATTCCAATGAAGTCCATGGTAATTCATATAAACCCAGTGAGTCTGCCTCTTTAAGGATGCCGATTGTTGATACAAGCTTAATTAAGAATAAAATGATGGTGGTGTCCATTGCGCAGTAAAGCTATTATTTTTCCTTTGAAACCCTGAACATCAAATAAATGCATTTTCGATTGAATGATTTTACGCGCACGGGTGTTTTCTTTTCGATAGTCAACATTCGAATAACTTGATTATATAGGATTTTCCAATAGGGACTTGACAACTTTGAATTTAATTGTCACTGAAACTGTTACTGTCAATTTATTCAGTAAACTCAACATTTTCATCATAATAAAGTACACTAACGAGCTACGTTCTCCGATTGGGCTCTGGAGAAGATGCGCCAAGATGATAAATTTCATCGCAAAATCATCTTCAGTGACAAAGTTCATTTTTGGCTCAAAGGGTTCGTCAATAAGCAAAATATGCGTTATTGGTCGGGTGAAAACCCACATGTGCTTCGTAAATCACCACTTCATCTACAAAAAATAACTGTTTGGTGCGGTTTGCATGCCAGCGGCGTTATTGAGCCATATTTTTTCGTGGACGATAATGATCGTCACGTTACTGTGAATAGTCAGCGTTATCGAGCCATGATCATCGATTATTTTTGGCCCGAATTGGAAGATATGGACTTGGATGACATGTGGTTTCAACAGGATGGTGCAACAAGCCACACAGCACCCGCTACAATCGATTTATTGAAGAGTAAGTATGGTGAGCGTGTTATCTCAAGACATGGGCCAGTCGATTGGCCGCCTCGTTCGTGCGATTTAACGCCGTTTGACTATTTTCTGTAGGGCTACGTTAAGTCATTGGTTTATGTCAACACGCCGACGACGTTGGAAAAGCCGAAATATGTGGCCGAGTCGTTCCAACGAATCGACCGCCGCAAACGTGCCCGCGGTGGCCATATGAACGAAGTCGAGTTCCATTCATAAATGTTTTGATTGTACTTCAAGTCAATAATAAAGTCTTTGAAATATTTCAAATGGTTTGCCTTTTATTTAAAAAAAAAGTTGTCAAGTCGTTATTAGAAAACCCTATATTTCTCGCAAAACTATTTGACTCAAAGGACTGTAATTAATTATACGATCATGTAATATTAAACAATATGCGGATGTATTATGTGGGATTGGTTTTGAAGTTTTAATTTCAATACGAATGCGCACCGCAAATTTAATAAACACGGTCGGCATTAGTATACCCTCCAAAGATTGCAGTATTCCGGAGCTCTGCACTTTTCAAAATATCAATACAAGATTGTAGTATACGAATATGGAAAAAAAAGGACGAAATATTTTATTTGAAGATACCGAAAATAGCGGCAATAAGAGACTAAATTTATTGTATTACAAAAACCGCTCTAACGTTATTAGTTCTTTGACAGCAGCATTTTTTTGTATTTATTATTGTAAAATTTTCAGTGTACCATACAATAATAAGAATAGCCATATATGTGTAAAGTCATGTCCACTATGTCAACAATCACCTACTTGTCCTTGAAATCTACCTGAAATTGTATGTCAAGATTGGAACAGGAGTTTTAGAGGTAAGGACTGTTTTGATAATCACAAGATATCTGGGTCAATAGGAAAGAGAGCCATTTGTGAAATAGTAAAAATTTATGTCTTGTTTGAAAACGTACAGATCGGAAAGAGAACATACTTGTGGTGAATTTTATTGCAAGAAATTTAGAAAACATGTCCATCAAAAGCAAAATATATAACACTACAACAGAAAATTCGAACCTCGAAATTTAAAGACGTCTTATATGTATTTTATAATTTGGAGAGTCGTGAAGAGAAAGTTGTCGGTGAAAATGTTATAAACGATTTTGTTAGGCCAATAAAGCTTCACCAACTAAATGTATGTGCTTTTGTACAAAGATGTGACCACATACTTAATTGATAGAAATCTTTATTTTTGCCAGAAGTGTAAATTTAGACTAAATATAAAAAAAGGTCAGAACATATTCTTAATGTTAGAAAAACTTTTTAAAAAGTTATTGTTTTGGGTCTTAACGGACAATCGTATATCTAACATATATTAATTTATATTTATATTTATATAATTTATTGTTATAACATATTTTAAATTATATTCTGCAACAAACGAAATTTCAACCAACATAAATTATGAGAGCAACTAAAATAATAATAGTCCATAGCCACCATTGGAATTTTACAATCCAGATGCAATGAAAACAAATGATCGCGATGTGCTCCTAAAACGGTACGAAGAAAAAAAACAGTGAATTTAAAATGCAACTTGAGCTTGTAAAATATTGTGTCAGTGACGTACAAATTTTAACTGAAGCATGCATAAATTTTTGAAATATCTTCTTAAATGAATGCAATGTGGAACAGTTTTTAGAAGCTGTTACAGTACGATTAGCATCTGCATGTAATTTTCTGTATCGTCGTAATTTTCTTAAACCAAACACACTAGGATTACTCTTCAGTAAGGGGTACAGATACATTGATATAATCAATCAATCATTTGTGAAGAAAAGATGCGAAATTGTTATATTTAGCATGCAGCTAGACAAAGAGAAACTGTACTATAAGGGGTGAAAATCGATGGGTTTTTGACACAACAAAGGAAGTTGTATTTAATGCAGAAAATTCAGAGGATATAAAAATTGTATCGAATAGTATTCGTCGAGCACGAGAGCATGAAGTAATCACCGTTCCAGAAATACAAGCCCAACGTAGGTTTCTTGAAGTTCATAGCTATTTACAGTACGGTTTTAAAAGAATGAAACGCTGAGATCAATGTACGATTTATAGGTATGTAAAAAATAGAAAAATACAATAAAATTATTGTTTTAAAAGGAAATAGTTTTATTTTAGCTTTAGAATTTTTTAACAGATAAGCATCTTTTAGCATAAAGCGTTTGTTGCTAGATTCAATATTTGTAACTTTAACATTTTCATTCCGAAAAAAATCATTTAGTTATTGAGCTTAAGAATTTATGCACTAAATGAACATTTTGCAATGCGTAGCATTACTATTTTGCTATGAAATAAACATCTTATTTCATAGGGAAAGCGGCGCTTCAATTCTTTAATACTGGGGCAGCCAATTTCTTCAATATTCATAATGGAAATATTTTGGTCGTAAATTCATTCCTTCAACTGTTGGGGTTTTTCAGCCCCTTTTTTCGAAGAAATTTTTTTAATTCTCGAAATTCAGTGAATCCCCCATTCCAATGAAGTCCATGGTAATTCATATAAACCCAGTGAGTCTGCCTTTTTAAGGATGCCGATTGTTGATACAAGCTTAATTAAGAATAAAATGATGGTGGTGTCCATTGCGCAGTAAAGCTATTATTTTTCCTTTGAAACCCTGAACATCAAATTTTACGCGCACGGGTGTTTTCTTTTCGATAGTCAACATTCGAATAACTTGATTCCAATAGGGACTTGACAACTTTGAATTTAATTGTCACTGAAACTGTTACTGTCAATTTATTCAGTAAACTCAACATTTTCATCATAATAAAGTACACTAACGAGCTACGTTCTCCGATTGGGCTCTGGAGAAGATGCGCCAAGATGATAAATTTCATCGCAAAATCATCTTCAGTGACAAAGTTCATTTTTGGCTCAAAGGGTTCGTCAATAAGCAAAATATGCGTTATTGGTCGGGTGAAAACCCACATGTGCTTCTTAAATCACCACTTCATCTACAAAAAATAACTGTTTGGTGCGGTTTGCATGCCAGCGGCGTTATTGAGCCATATTTTTTCGTGGACGATAATGATCGTCACGTTACTGTGAATAGTCAGCGTTATCGAGCCATGATCATCGATTATTTTTGGCCCGAATTGGAAGATATGGACTTGGATGACATGTGGTTTCAACAGGATGGTGCAACAAGCCACACAGCACCCGCTACAATCGATTTATTGAAGAGTAAGTATGGTGAGCGTGTTATCTCAAGACATGGGCCAGTCGATTGGCCGCCTCGTTCGTGCGATTTAACGCCGTTTGACTATTTTCTGTAGGGCTACGTTAAGTCATTGGTTTATGTCAACACGCCGACGACGTTGGAAAAGCCGAAATATGTGGCCGAGTCGTTCCAACGAATCGACCGCCGCAAACGTGCCCGCGGTGGCCATATGAACGAAGTCGAGTTCCATTCATAAATGTTTTGATTGTACTTCAAGTCAATAATAAAGTCTTTGAAATATTTCAAATGGTTTGCCTTTTATTTAAAAAAAAAGTTGTCAAGTCGTTATTAGAAAACCCTATATTTCTCGCAAAACTATTTGACTCAAAGGACTGTAATTAATTATACGATCATGTAATATTAAACAATATGCGGATGTATTATGTGGGATTGGTTTTGAAGTTTTAATTTCAATACGAATGCGCACCGCAAATTTAATAAACACGGTCGGCATTAGTATACCCTCCAAAGATTGCAGTATTCCGGAGCTCTGCACTTTTCAAAATATCAATACAAGATTGTAGTATACGAATATGGAAAAAAAAGGACGAAATATTTTATTTGAAGATACCGAAAATAGCGGCAATAAGAGACTAAATTTATTGTATTACAAAAACCGCTCTAACGTTATTAGTTCTTTGACAGCAGCATTTTTTTGTATTTATTATTGTAAAATTTTCAGTGTACCATACAATAATAAGAATAGCCATATATGTGTAAAGTCATGTCCACTATGTCAACAATCACCTACTTGTCCTTGAAATCTACCTGAAATTGTATGTCAAGATTGGAACAGGAGTTTTAGAGGTAAGGACTGTTTTGATAATCACAAGATATCTGGGTCAATAGGAAAGAGAGCCATTTGTGAAATAGTAAAAATTTATGTCTTGTTTGAAAACGTACAGATCGGAAAGAGAACATACTTGTGGTGAATTTTATTGCAAGAAATTTAGAAAACATGTCCATCAAAAGCAAAATATATAACACTACAACAGAAAATTCGAACCTCGAAATTTAAAGACGTCTTATATGTATTTTATAATTTGGAGAGTCGTGAAGAGAAAGTTGTCGGTGAAAATGTTATAAACGATTTTGTTAGGCCAATAAAGCTTCACCAACTAAATGTATGTGCTTTTGTACAAAGATGTGACCACATACTTAATTGATAGAAATCTTTATTTTTGCCAGAAGTGTAAATTTAGACTAAATATAAAAAAAGGTCAGAACATATTCTTAATGTTAGAAAAACTTTTTAAAAAGTTATTGTTTTGGGTCTTAACGGACAATCGTATATCTAACATATATTAATTTATATTTATATTTATATAATTTATTGTTATAACATATTTTAAATTATATTCTGCAACAAACGAAATTTCAACCAACATAAATTATGAGAGCAACTAAAATAATAATAGTCCATAGCCACCATTGGAATTTTACAATCCAGATGCAATGAAAACAAATGATCGCGATGTGCTCCTAAAACGGTACGAAGAAAAAAAACAGTGAATTTAAAATGCAACTTGAGCTTGTAAAATATTGTGTCAGTGAAATTTTAACAACAAATTTAACAAATTTTAACTGAAGCATGCATAAATTTTTGAAATATCTTCTTAAATGAATGCAATGTGGAACAGTTTTTAGAAGCTGTTACAGTACGATTAGCATCTGCATGTAATTTTCTGTATCGTCGTAATTTTCTTAAACTAAACACACTAGGATTACTCTTCAGTAAGGGGTACAGATACATTGATATAATCAATCAATCATTTGTGAAGAAAAGAAGCGAAATTGTTATATTTAGCATGCAGCTAGACAAAGAGAAACTGTACTATAAGGGGTGAAAATCGATGGGTTTTTGACACAACAAAGGAAGTTGTATTTAATGCAGAAAATTCAGAGGGTATAAAAATTGTATCGAATAGTATTCGTCGAGCACGAGAGCATGAAGTAATCACCGTTCCAGAAATACAAGCCCAACGTAGGTTTCTTGAAGTTCATAGCTATTTACAGTACGGTTTTAAAAGAATGAAACGCTGAGATCAATGTACGATTTATAGGTATGTAAAAAATAGAAAAATACAATAAAATTATTGTTTTAAAAGGAAATAGTTTTATTTTAGCTTTAGAATTTTTTAACAGATAAGCATCTTTTAGCATAAAGCGTTTGTTGCTAGATTCAATATTTGTAACTTTAACATTTTCATTCCGAAAAAATTCATTTAGTTATTGAGCTTAAGAATTTATGCACTAAATGAACATTTTGCAATGCGTAGCATTACTATTTTGCTATGAAATAAACATCTTATTTCATAGGGAAAGCGGCGCTTCAATTCTTTAATACTGGGGCAGCCAATTTCTTCAATATTCATAATGGAAATATTTTGGTCGTAAATTCATTCCTTCAACTGTTGGGGTTTTTCAGCCCCTTTTTTCGAAGAAATTTTTTTAATTCTCGAAATTCAGTGAATCCCCCATTCCAATGAAGTCCATGGTAATTCATATAAACCCAGTGAGTCTGCCTTTTTAAGGATGCCGATTGTTGATACAAGCTTAATTAAGAATAAAATGATGGTGGTGTCCATTGCGCAGTAAAGCTATTATTTTTCCTTTGAAACCCTGAACATCAAATTTTACGCGCACGGGTGTTTTCTTTTCGATAGTCAACATTCGAATAACTTGATTCCAATAGGGACTTGACAACTTTGAATTTAATTGTCACTGAAACTGTTACTGTCAATTTATTCAGTAAACTCAACATTTTCATCATAATAAAGTACACTAACGAGCTACGTTCTCCGATTGGGCTCTGGAGAAGATGCGCCAAGATGATGAATTTCATCGCAAAATCATCTTCAGTGACGAAGTTCATTTTTGGCTCAAAGGGTTCGTAAATAAGCAAAATATGCGTTATTGGTCGGGTGAAAACCCACATGTGCTTCGTAAATCACCACTTCATCTACAAAAAATAACTGTTTGGAGCGGTTTGCATGCCAGCGGCGTTATTGAGCCATATTTTTTCGTGGACGATAACGATCGTCACGTTACTGTGAATAGTCAGGGTTATCGCGCCATGATCATCGATTATTTTTGGCCCGAATTGGAAGATATGGACTTGGATGACATGTGGTTTCAACAGGATGGTGCAACAAGCCACACAGCACCCGCTACAATCGATTTATTGAAGAGTAAGTATGGTGAGCGTGTTATCTCAAGACATGGACCAGTCGATTGGCCGCCTCGTTCGTGCGATTTAACGCCGTTTGACTATTTTCTGTAGGGCTACGTTAAGTGATTGGTTTATGCCAACACGCCGACGACGTTGGAAAAGCTCAGAGCCAACAATGAACGCGAAATAGCTGCCGTTTCGGCCGAAATATGTGGCCGAGTCGTTGAAAATTGGTTCCAACGAATCGACCGCTGCAAACGTGCCCGCGGTGGCCATATGAACGAAGTCGAGTTCCATTCATAAATGTTTTGATTGTACTTCAAGTCGATAATAAAGTCTTTGAAATATTTCAAATGGTTTGCCTTTTATTTAAAAAAAAAGTTGTCAAGTCGTTATTAGGAAACCTTATATTTCTCGCAAAACTATTTGACTCAAAGGACTGTAATTAATTATACGATCATGTAATATTAAACAATATGCGGATGTATTATGTGGGATTGGTTTTGAAGTTTTAATTTCAATACGAATGTCTACATGACTGGTATTTATTAAATAACTTTAATGTCTACAATCTATTACGAAAATTTTTGCCTGAGTTTTAAATAAATGCCTCGGCAATAACGATTCGGCACCGTTATTCAGTTTTATTAAAATATAGATATAAGTCCTCACGAAGGTAGTCCTCCGAATTCAAATAAGCTTTCAGATTTGTAACATCGCAATGGTAGAAAACAGTTGGATTTCCTTTTGAGAAGTTACGTCTATTAGTTTGAAGAGCAAGAATAAAGTACCGCGGTTTTTCCAGTTGACAGTTGATGGCTGGTACATTGCCAATACAAGGTAACATTCTCGTATAGATCCAGTTTTTGAAAGCGATTTGTATTGTTTGACCATCGCTTATAGATTTGTATCAGACAGTGTTATATGTGGTGTTTTCCATTGGACTTTGAGTAGGGTTATTATTACCTTTTCATATTTTTCGGTAATTAATGAGTTTTCATCGGTAAGCGAATGTGTTAGAATTAAATCATGTCGACCTTTTGGAATTATTCGTTTATAGTCTTCAGAAAAACTCAGTATTTTATTAGGAGGTGCACAAAAATTAAAAAAGAAAGAACATATCGCTTTCATTTTTATTCAAAGAGATATAGTTTTAATACTTGATATAATATCCACATTACGATTGCTGTCAATTTCGACACCATTTAACTCATAATGAATTTCATCGAATAAGAAAACTATTCCATTATAGTATAATATTAAGGTTTTAGTGTTGGACATAAATTTGAATAATATCATTTTTCTCGAAACTGTTCAGGTATGGTAAGTATGTATGATGTTCCAGTTTTGAGATATTCTCGTCAAGTCTTGGTTCTTCGAAAATATTTAACATATTTAAAGGAATTGATTTTATTTTTTTATTTATATCCTAGATATAATAAAAGCTATTTATTTAGTTCTGTAAGACTAAGACTGTAAGACTACTCTTCTGGCAGGTGTTGATTGTATATTAACCGTAGCCAATACTAATGTTGTTTTTATAATCTAGTGTGGGTGAAAAATAATCCTCCTCCAGCTACTGATCCCATCGCTGATAGTCCAGCTAAGACAGTTAAGAAGCTGCTTGCAAGGCGCTGGATAAAAGTGCATTTGGATCTGCACTTATAGGATCCTTAATAGCATTTCTAGGTTCTTTGGCAGCTTTTTTAAATAAGTTACTTCATTTACAAAACTTTCTTTTATCTGAATTTGGTCCGTTAAGTTTGACAGCCCATCCCAAGCTTTGTGTTTGCCTTCATTATATTTGTTGCCAATATGCTATTATATTATTTTGTTATTAAAGAATCTTTTACTTGTACCCTTTGCCAGTCTTTTTCAGTCAGATTTTTGTCTGCAACATATCTGCTGTTCAAGCTTTTCGTGTTCGCGACAAGCTTCATTCAACTGATTTACCCCACGATCTCCTCTAGCTAAACGTAATTGGGCCACAGAAATTATATGAAGGAAGATGCAATTCATATGGTAATTTATTGATTAACGAATTTACTAATCCATATCCTGAGAATGTATATTTCGTACTGATAGGTTTGACACTGAAGTCAAGCATGTTATACTACTTCGTCCTTAGTGGGCACGCTGATTATTATGAATATCCAATCTATAAAACATAACGACTTATACAATGCTTTCATGTAATAAAATGAGGTTCATAAAGCAAGCAGATGGTATTAAGGTTAAAAACTATGATAATAAAATCATAAAGAAAATTAAACATAGTGAATTTTTTCCAAATAGTCATGTAAAGTATCCTTTAGGATCTGAAAGGTTTAAAACTTGAAAACCTTTATATTTATTAAAAATCACTAAATCAAGCAAAGTATGACTACCTCAAAAGACTAATAAAATCCATTCCAGGAATGGGATATAACGAATTTTCAAATAATTGTGAAATTAAATCTCCTTCCGAAGCAAAGCGTAATTCTATTTTTATATATATTTATGATGTGGCATGCGATAAGCAAAACAAAATTCGAGATTATTTCTGATCGGGGGCACAGCGAAATTAATTTTGCAAAAATAGACTTGTTGCTTGGACAACTATTCGTTTTGTGGCTATAAGCCAAACAATTACTCAATTGTTTAACAACACGCTGCCTGGCTCTAACATCTACTCGTATATTTGAAAATTTGTTTCAGGTTCGTAATGAATGAATACTTTCATGGCAAATCTTGCAACTAAAATTATTTCTTTACCACCGTATTGGCATGGAAAACGTTCTTGTGAGACCTTTTTTGTATTGAGGGCTTTGTGTTTTGTTGCTGATCCATTATTTTTTATGTTCCAAATTTTGTTTCTAAAAACTATGAAAATTCTTTAAAGATTTCCCTTTTTTGTCCCAAGAGAGGACTCCACGATGCGAAAGTTTCTCTAACAGCAAAAAAATGATAATTACATCTTAAAAATTCTTTAGCGAATGTAAAATTTTCGTGGAGTTTTCCAAGAGTTCACGGATTCTGATGGCACTTTCTTCGCGGACGATCCCATTTGTTATTTAAATAATTTTAGAAAATACTATTGTAAGTATACATACACAGCTTAAAAGCTCTGCTTTAAAATGCTGTTTTTAAGTTCCACTTCATGAGTTTCTTCCTCTGCAGCTCTGATTCCTTACTAGCTCTCCTGTTCCAGCAACTTGTTTTTATTTATCTTATATTATTATTATTATTATTATTATTTTTCTTTTTTTGAGATAAGGGGACCATGCACTGATTTTATTTTTTAGTTTTAAAATTTTAAAAGGTTTTTATAAATTGTACACCAAAAATTATTTTTCGATTCTTTCCTTTTATGACTCAGAAGGACCAAAATGTATGCCGATAATTCGGTAAATGTTTAAATCTGCTTTTGAAAAAAAAACTGGTTAAAAATTGTATTGAAAAAAATACAGTATAAACTGGGTAGAAATTAAACAACTGCATTTTGCAACGTTATAAAATTGAATTTTTTATTCTATTTATATAATTATCTGAAGTTTTTGGTTATGATATTTATTGCGTGATATAACTTATTTACATATTCTAATAATTTGTGTTTAGTATGACATTTTTAGTACAAGTTTTCTTTTATTTACATGTCGAGTATTTGTTCAGATCATTGTTTTTAAATTTCAAACGATATAAGTAATAATATTGATAATAATGTATGAAACTACTGCAGCACAGTACAAATACAAATTAGAATTCAATCATTTTTCTCAACCACTTTTACTTTACTTTATCTTTTACTTAAAAAAATTTATCACTACTCGTAACTCGCATTTCAAATTCTACTTGTGCGATGCTGCTATTTATACTCCACTGACACCTCTCGAGAGCTGTTAAAAGTTTCCATTCTCCATTCTCCAATGATTAAGTGTTTTGTTATTCAAATATGGAAATATTCTGCTATTCAAATATAGATGACGTTGTGCACATTCAAATGTATATCACAATACATAATTTCCAAAAAAAAAAAAAAAAAACTAAAACAAACATTACAGCTAATACTGCAAAATACTTATGTGGGTGCAAATGATAGAACTTATCCCTTTCAATACATTCACTTTACGATGTTACAATTTACAATTCAATCACTTCTTGTAACTCTTATTTCAAATTCGACTTTAGAATTAACTCGCATATTTTGGGGGATGCTGATTTTTTACTACCCTGATAGCTTTCGAGACCGTTTTGTAATATGCAGCGTTCCATACATCTTTCCATTTTGCCACAATAATCGCTGAACGTTCCCATTCTCTATTGAATGGAATGGAACTTCTGATATTCAAATATGAAAATCTTCTGTTGTTCAAATATAGATGACGCTGTTTACATTCAGACGAATGTCACACTGCACCCTCCCTAAAGTTGTTCATCCCGAATAACTTCGTAATTCATCGTTCCGTTGAAATGACATATTCCATTCACATGGACCACCTTCATTTTCCTCGATAACACCATCATTAATGCAGGTAATTTGCCTTTTTTACGCAGAGGATTATACAGCCACTCCAGATCTCCTTCGTTGAAGCCGGAAGATTTCCGCGTTAATGTCAAACGTAGGCTTCATGCGGTTGGTCACTAATTTTATCTTTACTCGGGTGTTTTCACGTCCTGTTGAACAATAGACTGCGTTTTGGTAGGCCATTAAGAAGAGGGATTATTTGTCACTTCCAGTCCCGCTGGCAGTTGCCAACGGCCATAGACAGGTGCTCTTTGAATCGCTCGAACATTCCATCAGATTGAGGGTATAGTAGCATTGTCCTATCTTCATTATTCCCTCATTTCGTTCGAATGGTGCTCCGAAATTGTATTGCGGCTTTACTTTTGGCCTTTGGTAGCCGCATACCTTATGCACTATTTATACCAATTCCCAACATCTTACCCTTATCTTCTACAATTTCTTGTTTATTCCCAAATGAACTCCTGTGGTTCCAACGTGTATGTAATGAAGCGCTTGGTTGACTCTGGACTGTACCACTATTAGCTGCATAAGAGATGTTGTTCTATCTGCACTTTCCCATTTTATCTTCACCAAACCATCTTGCGCACAGAGCAAGTCACACTGTGCCCAATATGCCTTCAGAGTTTGATTCCGGTACGATATCTCCTGCCAGCTCGGACTTTCACCATGTTCTTTCAAGGCCAGTATTGGTTCGATGTCAGTATCTGACTTGGGAGGAACGGACCTACTGACCCATTCCAGATCATTTCGATAGTTTTCGTTTCATTATAGTTGCAGTTTCACATTTGACTCCATACGGTCGACGAGAGAGAGCATCAGCATTCGTATGGAGTTTTTCTTGCGTTGTGGTTCTTGAAAGTAGCCCTGCAACTGCCCGATCCATCTCGCAACTTGCCCTTTAGGGTTCTTTAATTGTAGTGAATGAATGAACTTTTATCCATAGAGGTACTTATGGAAATGCTGTGTAGCCAAAATTAAAGCCATAAGCTTGCGCCGAGTTACGCAGTAGTTCTGGCGAGTACCTTGCTGTAATATGCAATCACTTTATCTTGACCATCATGAACTTGAGAGATCACTGTTCCAACCTCAACATTGCTAGCACGATGAAAAATTTCCAGATGTGGGATAACCCAAGATGGAAACATTGCACAGCTGCCGCTAGAGTTCTTGAAATGCTTTTAAACAATCTCCCGACCACCTGAATTGTTGGCCTTTTTCCGAAAGTTGATGCTTGTGTTTATCTTTTGGGACTGGCTACCTTTTTACCGCTTCGATTTTGTCAGCTTCCGTCCTTACTTCCTGCGCTGATATAATGTGACCCATATATTTTACTTTAGGACGGAAAAAGGCGCACTTTTCTGGGTTCAGTTTCAAATGAGGCCTTCGCAGCCTCTCAAACACTTTTAGGTTTTCTCGATGCTCCTCGAACGTCTACCCTATAACTATAACGACGTCCAGATACACTAGGCAGGTTTTTCACGTAAGTCCATGAAATGTTCGTTCCATTGCCGGAGCGTTGCATAGTCCAAACGCAGTCACAAGTGTCATCAATTCTTGGAAGTGGGTAGCTGTCCTTTTTTATGACTTCGTTAAGACGTCCCCGCATCTAAAAAAAAAAAAACTCTCGGAACCTTAATCGAAAACATAAGTTTTCCCTTATATTTTTTTAGTTTTTGAAACTAAAAGAAGACCTTGAGGGGGTGTTGAAGCAAACATACCTTTGCAAACATACATCTGATATATTGTTGTTAAAACAAAATTGCAAAACTTCACAATTGAAAAAATACTGTTTATTATCGTTCTTGGTAAGCCTCTATGCTTTTACCTATATCACTAAATAATTCATTAATAAATAAAATATTTTTTTCTTTTTATCAGGATATAACAAAAAAAAAAAAAAAATACATAAGAAAACAAATCGACGCATGAATGAGGTTTTGTATACTTTTTATCGAAAACATGAAAGGGTATAGGGCATTCTGTTATGGATTTTTAGAATCTGTTAAGCTCTCGGTTAACCCGGTGAGCATAACTCGAAAAAGATAAAACTTCCCATAAGATCCTAACCTTCATATTTTGTGCAGCATAAACACCAGAAGTCTATTCAGTTCTCAAGACGTATATTTCAATAATATGATAACCATTTAAAATGAGATTAGTGACGTCTATTTTTAAGTGGAAGAAGACTCACCCGTTAGAGGAATATTGAAATTTTGATAGTAGAGAGAGTTATCGAAAAATGGCATGAAGTACAAATGCAAGCAAGCGAGAGAGGTGATATCATATCTGAAGTGGAATTTGAAAGGTAAATTTCGAGCACAAGATAAAGTGGTTTAAGTAAAAGATAAAGTAAAGTAAAAGTGGTTGCGTAAAGCGACTGTAAATTGTAATTGTATTGAATAAAGCGACTCTATTGAATGGAATAAATTTTATCATTTAAATCCACAAAAACATTTTACATTGGTGTCAAAAGTGGGATAGGACCTATTGTGTGAAATAATAATAATTATACTAGTATTTTTGTGATTGTGCTAAAGCTGTCATGGGTCGAAAGTAATTGCTGTTGAACCTTGTTCGATTCAAATCCGAGTTGAACCAGAGAAACCCTAGCGCCAGTGGAGGAAAAAACGACTTAATGCTCCGACTTCAGGAAGCCTTGAACAACGAGGGACATGATACAGTCTCGAAAAAAAAAACAAAAAGAAAATTCTAAACAAACAAAAGAAAAATCTAAACGAACAGAAAAACACCATTGAACAAAAGAACAGCCTTGATGATCTTCAAAAAAAAAAAAAAAAAAAAAATGCATGAACAAAAGATTCATCTGGAAGAACAAAAGAATATTCTATAGCGAAAGTTCGAATAAATCGACCTAAAATTCGAACAAATGTATATCAAAGTTGAGCTCGTTACTGAGCAAAAACAGAAACTGCGAAAATGTTCTAAAACCGGTCCAAGGAGAAAAGAGTTGAAATCTCCCTTCGTGGCTTATGGTCTGTATATAAGAGGCACTCTGAAATGGCTGCTTGTACGAACCACTAGGACAGTGAGGAGAAGCGATTTGCCCAAGCAACGGCCTTATACAGTCCTGCAGTAGAATGTTAACAGACAATCGACATCGAAAAGCACAAAGTCTCTATGGCTTTAGTGCAGGCTATTGGGAAACGGACAACAAAAGATTCATCTGGAAGAACAAAAGAATATTCTATAGCGAAAGTTCGAATAAATTGACCTAAAATTCGAACAAATGTATATCAAAGTTGAGCTCGTTACTGAGCAAAAACAGAAACTGCGAAAATGTTCTAAAACCGGTCCAAAGAGAAAAGAGTTGAAATCTTCCTTCGTGGCTTATGGTGGCTTTCAGAGGCACTCTGAAATGGCTGCTTGTAAGAACCACCAGGACAGTGAGGAGAAGCGATTTGCCCAAGCAACGGCCTTATACAGTCCTGCAGCAGAATGTTAACAGACAATCGACATCGAAAAGCACAAAGTCTATATGGCTTTAGTGCAGGCTATTGGGAAACGGTTTAGGAATAGCCACATGTGACAGATTTACAAGGTTTAATTAAATGCATTAACGAATGCAGCAAGTTCCGAGTAGACGTCAGTAGACTGTCTCATTTGTCATACCCACCGCAGACAAAAGATTCATCGATAAAATGATGAAGGATGGGTTCATCAGTGGAATTGCAAATACAAAGCTGCAGTCAACAGTAAGGATGGAAAAGAGCCCTTGCTGAAGCACTTCGCATCGCTCTGGCAATGGAAGCAGCCAATGAGGTTTTGAAAGGAACATATTTAGGCAAGGAGGTAGCATCTGTAAAATGTTTCTGCGGAATACTAAGTGCCAAGGAACGATATATTCCATGGGAGAGATAAAGAATGAGCTATTGGAACTGCAACAAAGTAAGACATTTTCAAGGACAGTGTAAAGAATTGGTACGACGACAAGGCGTCCTCTACCGGGGTAAAAAGCAAATAAAGGGAACAACTGGCAGAAACAGCTACCGGGCTCATCAGTCGAGAAACGCAGTCATCAAAATCTCGCAAGCAAAACAATGCAACGAAAATATTCTGGCAGAAGTAGCCAGTGGGAAGGAACCGAAAGATCAGGCCACAAACCAAATGATTAAGACTGATTAAGGGTTGGGGTGCAGACGAAATCTGTTCCTCCCAACAGGCATACAATGACATAGAAACAATATTGGCGTGAAAGGAATACGAGGAAAGGCCAAGCAGGTAGGAGATATCCGATCGGAGCCACACTCCGATGGTTTGCTGAAGAGAAAATCTGAAAGTGCAGATGGAACGACATCCCGTATGCAGCTAACCGTGGCATGGCTAGAGTCAACCAAGTGCTTCATGAAATACACGACGGAACTTTAGGTCATTTGGGAATAAATAGAGGTTGGAAAAGGTAAGAGTCAGATATCCAGAATTGTGTGCGGCAAATAAAAGCCTAAAATTAAACCCACACTACAATGTCGGATCATTATTCGAACGAAATAAGGGAATTAGGACAAGGACAATACCACTACACCCACAATCCGTCTTCCTAATGGCCTACCGGAACGCGGTCCATAGTTCAACAGGACATACACCATCTGAGATCCTAATGAATCAAACCGTTTAGTTGCCAAGTGCAACGAAGTTTGAATCCCAACTTATGGAGCCTAAGGAGGTAAAAACACCTGGAAAAAGATGAAACTAGCGAACATACCGCATGAGGAGTAGGTACGACATAAATGCAAAATCTTCCTTAAAAAACAAAAATTGGTCGCGTATTATCCAATTATGAAAATTGGGCTTTAAAGCCTTCAATAGTATAGCAAATTATGCGTTCGATATTTCATTGTGCATTGCTTATAAACAAAAGGCAAATTAAGTAAGAACAAAATCGAAAAAAAAAATTTATTAACGATCAATGAGAAAAAAGAAAGTAAGAAAGCCGAGAAAATGTGTGTAGACAAGATCCATGTATTGGCGAAAAGGCTTTAAAAGGACTGCTGCTGCAGTTAATTGCTGTTAAAACGTTCAACACAAAACAAGGACGGGGGAGGGGATCCAAATCCAAACCCTATGTGCAAACGGGATACATTTATATGTATGCCCACTATTATCCTATATTTCCCCTTGAACCTACTTATACCTATCTATACCTATGTAATAGCAAAAAAGGGTGCCCAACGTCTGTTTTTGTCAAATGTCCGTCCTAGTCATCCGTCTGCAGATGTTCCTGTGGCTAACATCAAGGGACCCGTAAGCCTTCAGTTGGGAGTCAGTTGAAATACCAGCTTGAATTGTGACGGGTTACATTGAGAATGACCACAAAAACCACTCACTCAAACTTGTAATCCTACGTTTTTTTTTTAATCTTTTCTTTTAAATGTGAATTTCACTTTCCTATCATAGTCTTCATTTCACTTTATATAATTATTGTGTTTTTATACGGTTTTTTTTTTTGTCTCAATGTAGTTATTGCATACACTTGTAGTACTTTTCCGTCTTAGCATCCCAAGCTTTCCTAGCCTTCAAGCAAGGGCCCTCAGGCTGGACTAAAATTGCGGGAACAATAAGTAAATTACCTTATGTGTCTCGTGTTGTATCTGGTATAACTTTTTTGTTTACCCATTTACCTGGCTGAGGGATAACAATACGTCCGTCCGCAGCCTAAATTTCCAGAACATCGCCATCAATCTGAAACATTATCGTAACCGCCGAGGAAACGTTGCTAAAACACTCCTGTATTAGAAACATATTCAAACATTAGAAAACCCAGAAAACCCAGAAAACCCAGAAGAAAACCTATTGTTTCATTTCATACATTAATCGCTTATTTGTATTCTAATTATTTATTTTTTATTTATTTATTTATTTATTTATTTATTTATACATTGTGAGTAGATATACATATAAGTACATATGGTATTTTGATTTGTTTACCTGTTACAATTTATGCGTTTTTGTTTTTGGATTTAATCGTTGCACATGCTTTGTAACCTTTTATAGCTTTTCTTTTTTTGTTTTCTTCAGTAAGATAGCAGAACAGTGGTACATAATTTCGGATATTTTGTTTGGATTGTTCGGCATATAGATACAGATACGTGCAAACAGCACGAAAATTTTAGGTTTCCATGCCAAGGCAATATTGGTTCCCGTCCCGACCCAATTCCATACAAGGAGAAGGCGTTGCGATCTTCTTAAGAAAATGTATACGTTTTAAAAGAATATACAGTCATGTTGTTCGTAGGTATCAGGTGCTTGAAGCATGCATTTTGTATATCCCTCTCCGCAGTGGAAAGCGGTTATACATGGTGTCTGTTTATGTACCTAAGGCTACTCATTCCACCCTATTCATCTCAGAGCTCGTGACACTTTTTCGATTTCTGAGACAAGAATTGGAGGAAAACTATTTTATTATCGGCGGAGATTTAAACGCCAAACATAGAGATTGGGGAAATAATACACCAAACACTAGAGGGAACCTACTATTCAATTGGTAGGCTCAGCACATTGTGATGTACCGATTCGGCCTTAAAGCTCCTATTTGGATTTCCTGTTGTTTGACGCACGGATACAACTGACAGGTACGAACCAACAAACTGTGAACTGTCTTCGCGGTCTTAGTACTGAAATAACCGTTCCGAACGAAAATGCGGAATTGGATGAGTTTGTTCAAAGGCATTCCTACAAGTATAGTAAACCTTGAACAGACAGTTTACTGACAGACATAACCCGGAGATCATCACATTAAAGTCGTCGATTAAAAACCTCCAAATATTAATAAATGAAAATTACAGAGCTTCTGTAAGTTTGCTTTGGAACAATAAAATTCGGGCTGTTAACACCAACAACCCAAATATGTTCCCGCAAATAAATAAAATATTTCGGACGAAAGATCAAAACGACCTTTCATGTCTTAAAATCGCTCGGCAGACAATGAACGCATACTTTCAACAGCAGGCTTAGATCCAAATGAGGCTGTAGAAGATGGCAACTTCTTTGTGATCGAGGATTCGCAGAAGAGGGTCAAGGCTATAGGAGCGACTTTCCAGGAAGTGTACAAGACGAATGACACCATTGGTCCGAAACACGACCAATGTCGAGTCCTTGTGCACAATTTCTACCTTAGAAATGAAATAGTGAACTGGCGAATCGAGAACTAGGGTTTCACCCAGTTCAATCACGAGAATATGGCAAATAATATCATCGCCAATGAAAGGGAACAACCTTCGTTTATTTCGAAGGAAGAGCTTCAAATGATCTTCGACACAATTAGAAGTAAGAAATCAGTGGGAACCGATGGAATATCGAACATTGTGCTTCGACATATCCCACTAGAAGCGGTGGACATTTATACCACCCTGTTTAACAATGCAATAAATGATGCACATTATCCAGCGCACTGGAAAACTGCGGTGGTACTTCCCATCCCCAAAAGGAATAACGACACCTCCAATCCGGCGAATCTCCGGTCGATCAGTCTTCTTCCGACCATCAGTAAAGTTTTCGGAAAAGTAATCAATAGTCTCCCGACTAAGTGGGTTGAGGATCGTCAATTCGGTTTTAAGGCGGGGCACGATGTTATTCATAATGCGTCTAAGCTAGTTTCTGATATCCAATGGTACAAAACCAAGAAAGAGTGCACGGGTGCCTGCCTGATTGACCTAGAGAAGGCCTTCGATACCGTATGGTTAGAGGGATTCTTCTACAAGCTGTACGCAGACGACTTTATTGCGTAGAGATCTGGTTATAAACACTTTTTTTGCAACGTGACTTCGATAAAATTAAACGATATTGCGACGACTGGAAGTTGAAGAGCAACTTTCACAAGTCGAAAACGATTCTTTTACCTCTGCGGATACCAGAAAGGATTGGCGAAAGTTTAAGATCATGGGACAACACGGGCAGCCACTTGCTTGTCGAAATGCAGTCAGATACCTTGGGATTTGGCTGGAGCAATATCTGTATTTTAACAAACATAATACATGGGCTGAAAAATCCAGTCCGTTTTATAGTAAAACACAAATTTTTTGCAAAATTCAACTTTATTTATCAATATAGTTGCCTTCGAGGGCGATACACTGATTGAAACGATTTTTCAATCTTTCGATACTTCTTCATAGGCTTTAAATCTCTTACCGGCGGGCATTCTTTTGCGCCGGAACAGGAAATAGTCGCTGGCGGCCAAATCTGGAGAATACGGTGGGTGGAGAAGCAATTCGTAACCGAATTCATTCAATTTTGCCATCGTTTTCATCGACTTGTGACACTGTGCATTGTCTTGATGAAACAGCACTTTCGTTTTCTTCAAATGCGGCCGTTTTTCTGCGATTTCGTCCTTCAAACGCTCCAACAACGGAATGTAATAGTCGCTGTTGATAGTCTGCCCCTTTTGGAGATAGTCGATGAATATTATTCCATGTGTATCCCAAACCATAACCTTGCCTTGCCATAGCCTTGCCAGCCGATTGTTGAGTTTTTGGTCGTTTTGGACGAGGTTCGTCGCCTGCTCGCCACTCAGCTGACTGCTGACTTGATTCTGGTGTGAAGTGATGGAGCCAAGTTTCAGCCATTGTCACATACCGACGCAAAAATTCGGCTTTATTGCGGTTGAACAGCTTTAAACACTCCTCTGAATCATCAACACCGTTTTTGTTTTTGGTCGACTGTGAGCAAAAGCGGCACCCACTTTGAACAGTTCTTTCGCATGTCCAAATATTCGTGTATGATATATCCAACACGCTTTTTTGATATCTTCAGAGCCTTAACTATTTCGATCAACTTCATTTTACGGTCATTCGTAATCATTTTGTGGACTTTTTTGATGTTTTCATCTGAAACAGCTTCTTTTGGATGTCCACTGCGTGCATCATCTTCGGTGTTTGTATGACCACTTTTAAATTTTTCAATCCACTTACGAATAGTTCGTTCGCCTGGTGCATTTCTTTGCATCGGCTGCATCTTTTCCTATCAAAAAGCGATGATAAATCAACACACGAAATTGCTTTACATCCATTTTTTTTTTCACAATAAGAAAAGTTGCTTCACTCACAACGCTTTATCTCGAGACCTAATCGGCCGACAGCTGTCAAGTTTATACACGTATCTTTTGAAGGTTGGTACTAACTGAAAATAGTATGAATTTAATTCAAGTGGTGCCCTCTCTTAGAAACGTCACTTTTCAGCCCATGTATTACAGATGTTGCTCTGGCCAGAGCCAAAGGTGCTTTTGCCCGTAAAAAGAGACTTTTTTATTGCAAACAACTCGATGCGAGGGTAAAGGTGATCTGCTACACGGTCCTTATCCGGCCTTTGCTTGTATTTGGTTGTTCCGTGTGGTTTAACGTGAGAGCAAGTCTTTTGGAAAAGATTCGGGTGTTTGAGAGGTTTGCCTTAGAGCTTGTCTTCGCCTATACAGAACTCCAGAGTCTGAGTACATAAAATTCTATCCTAACGAGGTCTTCTACAATAGGGCGAACCTAATAAGAGTGGACAATTTTGTCATTGCAAGAGCAATGACCTCGTCGAATAATCTGATCTCCGGGGCTTATTACCCCAATTAAATGTATCACGAGAGTGTGCTGACGGCTCTAGATAGAAAAGGTCTGATCCAGGATAGATTAGCGGTGCCGTTAATCTTCCACGTCGCTCGAACAGCTGCAGACAAGCGACGTCGCACACGGCAGTGGGGAGCGTCTCCAGTTCAGTAAGGCGGTAGGGAGTCGCGACATGAGGGTTGTTGCTCAGCAGCAACAACAATTTTATTAGCTTGTTGAAGGAGAGGAATCTACGTCGTCGAATTCCTCTAGTACAGGATAGCTCCATTAAGGAGCAGAGTTGGTCAGCCTAATTTTTTAGCCGTGGCCGGCTTACATAGCTTTAGGCAGGTTTAAGATAGTCGTTAAAAAAAAAGGCAAAAAAACAGAGGTGGGTAACCTTCTTAAAAAAAAGGAATAATACCTATAACAAAGAAGGTTTAAGTAGGCTTAGTAGATTAAGATTTATTTTAGGAAGTTTTTAGTTTTTAGACTTATGTTTTATATTATAATAAAAAATGTTAACATACTTAGTTTTAAAATTAAAAAAAAAAGTTTTCTTAAATTAAATTAAATTTTCTAGGTTTAACTTTAACATTGGGCCAGTAAGTTAGAATAAGATAGTTTTTTAAGTTATTTAAGCTAATTTTAAAGCGTTTTTTGTATAGCATATAAATTAATAATTTGAACTAAATAAAAACATTAAAAATGAAAAAAAAAAGTATCGGTTCCCATTAGATCACCGAAACCAAGCAGTGTTGGGCGCAGTAAGTACCAAGATGGGGGAACTTTGTTTTGAGCCTGAGTGCTACCGTTCCGAACAAAATGTTGCGAATTATATGGGAGTCAAAATAATTTCACCCGCAAAATCTTTTTATAGGGTTTTCTAATAACGACTTGACAACTTTTTTTTTTAAATTAAAGGCAAACCATTTGAGATATTTCAAAAACTCTGAGAGCTTTGAGCTCTTCCAACGTCGTCGGCGCGTTGACATAAAGCGATGACTTAACGTAGCCCCACAGAAAATAGTCAAGCGGCGTTAAAACGCACGAGGCGGCCAATCGATTGGCCCATGTCTTGAGATAACACGCTCACCATACTTACTCTTCAATAAATCGATTGTAGGGTGTGCTGTGTGGCTTGTGGCACCATCCTGTTGAAATCACATGTCGTCCAAGTCCATATCTTCCAATTCGGGCCAAAAATAATCGGTGATCATGGCGCGATAACGCTGACCATTCACAGTAACGTGACGAACGTTATCGTCGACGAAAAAATATGGCCCAATAACGCCGCCGGCATGCAAACCGCAACAAACAGTTATTTTTTGTGGATAAAGTGGTGATTCATGAAGCACATGTGGGTTTTCACCCGACCAATAACGCATATTTTGCTTATTGACGAACCCATTGAGGCAAAAATGAGCTTCGTCACTGAAGATGATTTTGCGATGAAATTCATCATCTTCACGCATCTTCTCCAGAACCCAATCGGTTCAATTCGGCTTCAATTCTTGAGTCAGCTTGATCTTGTATGGGTGTAAACCAAGATCCTTACGCAAAATACGCCATAATGTGCTCTGAGCGATGCCCAATTCTTGAGAACGCCCTGGAATTGACTGATTTGGATCGTTTGCTACGGACGTCTGAACGGCAGCGATATTTTCGACACTTCGACCAACGCGTTATCTCACTGACACGGCAACATCACACAACGAATATGTAGGCTCAAATTTTTGCACTAAACTTGTTATTGCCTGTCTACTAGGGCGAGAATTACAACCGAAAATTGGAGTTAACGCTCTTAAAATTGCAGTGACCGACTCCGAATATCTGTAGAAAATTTTTATAATTTGCAGACATTGCTCGTTAGTGTACTTTACCATTATGGAAATGTTGAGTTTACTGAATTAATTCACAGCGATAGTTTGGTGATTAGTGAAAGATTGCGTTTATAAATTAAATTCAAAATTGTCAAGTCTCTATTGGAAAACCCTATATAAAAAAAAAATACATTCCATAGACCCACCATCTTTTAGCAGCCGTAATCAGCAGGGAACATTAGGGGTAGATACCCTCAATCAAAGCATTGTTGGTAACAGAAATACGTTAACAACACACAAAATAACATCGCTGACAAAAATAATACACCATCAGACATCAGGACTTATATTTACCTGGCAGTGGTGAATGCCTACTCTTTATACGAGTAAACGAACCCGCTGGATACGGGTTGACGCCTTGTCCGGGCGAAAGAGCTTGTAGTAAGTCTATGAGACATGTGGAAGGCGCAAACAACAGAAACTCTGAATGAGTTTCTAGCCAACAAAATGTCTCTAGACCGAAAGTAAGAGCAACCCCACCTTAAGTTGTTCGGGGAGTAAACCCAAACAAATATCCCACTTTTAAGCCAAGGTGTTGAGGTACCCGTGCCGACGGCTGTATAGTAAGTAGGTGCTTTAAAAAACAACTCAATCGCAAGCGGTCCCCTTCGACGCCCAATCAAGGTCGGTTGTATAAGTGCACTGTCCTGGCAAAACGGCTCTGCCAGGATTGACCAACCTTTTCAATAAAAAACAAAAAATAGAAAGAAAAGGAGAATCTAAAAAATCAAAAGACCAACTGAGGCTGCCAGTGGTTGGCATTTCTTCGAGAACAAACTGCTGGCCTCCAGTAAGGAGACAACCGTCTCTCAAATGTGCTAAACTCGACTCTACTCGACTACAAACCGACCGACAACCAAAATGCACACCCAAACCAAACACAAATCCGCAGGGAAAGCAATGAGAAGCAAGTACAAGATGGCCCTCTTCATCTTAGGGAAGATTGCAAACAATGAGGCTGCCAGAAAGGTCCACGACAAGGACTAGGCGGACACAATTAAATATCAGGCAATCGTTGACGAATACAACGAGAGCCTGAAAAACAAACCGAAGCAGACATTAAAGCGGGATGGGTCGGCCGGCCGCCAAAAGCATTAAGGCCAAAGGTTCGACAGCAACACCCAAACCAAGCACATCGGCGGCAATGGCGGTCCAAAAGCGGGCGTTCAACGAAGTGGTAAGAGACCATCTCCAAGTCGCAATAGTGGATGAGCTATCCACAAATGGAAGGTCCATAGCCGAGGCGTAGGGATGTATTGAAGCCAAACTTTCCGACATGGTGATCGATCACATTGTTAACAACTCTCCCAGACTTGGGATGGCTTGAAGCTCAAGCTTTTCCCAGCTAACGACATCCCGAGGAGACCTAGGGATCGCATTTGGCTACCCAATATAAAGATTGAAGAGGGAAGGCTACTCCAGTGTCTCAAGCTACACAGCCCGGTGGTGCCAATGGATGACTGGGCAGTCATCAAGAAGGAGGGACAGCACAAAACCACCATTTCGTTTCTGCTACTCATCAACAACGAGTGCCTGGCGGCTCTTGAGGAAGAAGACTATAATCTTAGATTTGGCATAAGTCATGAGAAGCTTAAGGTCTACATTTCCTATGGTCCTGACAAAGATGCAGACATCATCGAAACCGACAAGCTGTTGGAGGACCTGATGATAGTCGATGAAACCCCATCAATATAATGCTGAGAGTCATCCAGATTAACCTGAGGCACTCAAGGCCTGCCTCCGATTCACATCGGCATTATCCAGTAGCCCTGGGTGAGAAACTCATCCATAAGGGGACTTCAAGACAAGTTCTACAAACATCAGGCCACAGGTAAGCCTAGAACTTACATACTCGCTAAGAAACTTCATAAAGGTTTTTTATGTCCCAATCTTAGCTCAGACAATTAAGCAGTGGTTAAACTAGAGTGTGCGAACCAGACAACATACGTCACATCAGCATATATAGCTCATGAGAGACCAGCACCGCTAGTGGAAGTGGAGCAACTCATAGCCGAAATAACAACTAAGGACAATATACTGATGGGCTGATTGCCAACGCAAGGCATACGGTGTGGGGGACCTCGGAAGATAATAAAAGAGGTGAGTCACGTTTAGAATTTATTTTAACCACTAACGTGTCTGTCTGTAATAAGGGCGCGACCCCCACCTTTGTTTTTCCAAGTACAGGAACACACAGGGGGTGGGAAGAAGTCCTAGATATCACATTAAAAACAAACAATGATAACTTCAGAGTCGAAAACTCGAGAGTCTAATCTGGAGTCACTCTCAGATCACAGATGGATTATCTACGATGTGAGTCCCGAAGCCGAGGCCACTAAACCTTTAAGAAACCCAAAGAGAATAAATTGGACCAAGTTTGGCCAAGTCCTTCGGACAAAACTCAAAAACACACCCAAAACAAACGCGGTAGCTATTGAAGAACTAGAGGCAAATGTAAAGACTTTTGAGAATGCAATGGACGCAGCTTACAAAGTCTCGTGCCCAGTTAAACATATTGTAGCATAGTAAAAAAACAATTCCCTCATGGTGGAATGAAGATCTCTCCAACCATAGACAGATGACCAGAGCGATTTTCAACATCCGCCACAAACATAATTTCTGGCAACCTTATAAGGACTGTTTAAGCCCCTATAAAAAAGCCATAATAACTTCCAAAAAAGGTTAAGTGAAGTTCAAGCGAAAGTGGAAGCAAGAAATTTATCTCCGGATCAAAAAACAAAAAAGAGAAGTGTTTTAAGTGAAAGTTAATTGAGGAAACACATTCACCTAATAAATTAAGAGACGCTTTACTTCAGGCAATTGAAATTCGAGAAAGTTCTAACACCTAAGCTATTTTATAACCAAATTAAAAATTCTATCACTAAACTAACCTATAAACGGTAAAATGAGGAATATCCCACACCTCTCCGGAACACCCAGGAAACAAAAAACGCCACCAAAGCTTGAGTGAAATTGAACCAAAACTCGCTATGGGATCTACTTCTACTCTGAGTGTTGAAAGAATACAGGAAATTCTACTCGAAAACAACAAAAAAAAACTTGCAAAACAATTAGCCTGAAAGGCAGATCTGCAAGATTTCTTTAAAAAAAAATCTCAGCATTGAGTATGCGACAAGAAGAACTTGAGCAAAAAGTTGTGTATCTGGAAAAGCAAAACAAACGTCTTCAGAACCAGCTTGACCGACTCGTACAGATGAGTACTGAAGCAAATCTTGTTCTTCACCTGCCTGTTGAAGATCAAGTAGACATGAGCGAAAAGGCAAAATCCTTTTGCGCCGGGTTAGTTGACTCAACTCCGAATCAAATCGTCGATTCCGCGTATAGGATACACAGCCATAACACGAACAAGTCCACGATAGTTCTTAAGATGAGATCGAAGGAGTCTGCCTGGAGCGTGATGAGGAATGCCTTCAAATTGAAGGGTACTAGAATAAGCATCCAAAAGGACTTACCCTTTAACGTTAGACAACGTCGGGCAAAAATGATTCCAATCATGAATAAGACGCATCAATAAAGATTTCTCTACAGGATGCCAAGAATGTCTTTACTTGGAACTCCGCGCTTGGATTGAGGTGTGGTGAAAAAAGTGGCATACAATCTATTTTTGGTGACATTTCGTTAAATAAAAATCTTTTTATTAATGAAATCAGAAGTACAAACAAAACAGCTACGAAAGAGAACACTTCTCACAAAACTTCAAATTTGACGGCTGGTGTCAATCGATGCCAAACTTAGCAAAATACCATAATGCGAAAAATCTTTGGGTCAATCCACAAGCTCTTAAGCGGCTGTACGTGACGCATGATGTGTCCATGTCTACATGAATGATGTTGAAAAAAACATAGTTATTAAGAAAATAAAAATTTTAAGCTACAATGTGGCAGGTTTAAAAAACAAAACGAATTTTGTAACATTTTTTAACTATGTAAAAAGTTTTGATATTTTTGTATTATTTGAAACACATTTATTAGATAATGAAGAAATTGTGAATTAATCTGGTCTCCAGCTATAAAAACTTCACTTTTTGGAAGAGGAAGTGGTGGAACACTATTCAGCTTTTATAACGACCTCGGAGGACTGTATACGAGTATCTTTGTAAAAGCTGGCGAAATGGATGTTATTAACTTAAAACTGAATACACTGGATGTAGTTTTGGTACCAATCTACTTAAACTGTAATCATTGGCAGCGTGATTTCGATAAACTCTGCGACTCACTGCACTCCTTGGACTGTAGGGATATAATGCTTATTGGGGATTTTAATGGTCGTGTAGGACTCACACAAAATAATTTCGCATCGGGATACAACAGTACTCTGCTGGAACCGTGTCGCAAATCTAAAGACCTAATTTGTGATAACAAAGGACCAAAAATAATTGAACTCGCTGATGAATATGACATGTGCTTGTTGAATGGTATTTGCGAAGGAGATCCAGATAGCGAATTGACCTTTATCAGAGGAACATCATGCTGAATAATAGATAACTGTTTTGTTTCGGGAAATTGGCTCAAGCTTCTAGACAGTTTTCTAGTAGGAACCGAGATCTTTTCGGACCACATGCCCTTGGAAGTAAACCTTAATTCTACTGCTAGCGGCAAATATGCTTGCACAAAACCATTAAGCCTTCTACCGAAATTAGTCTGAAATGACCGAATAATAGAATCGTATCAGCGAAACATGAATGTGAATCTTATGAAACTAGGCACAGAGCGTTATACAGCCAATATTGAAGCCCTAACTGAAATAATAAAGAAATCCATTCCGCAACAGAAAGATTTAAGAACTCATAAAATACAATATATAAACAAAAATGGTATGATTCTGATTGCATGAAAGCTAGAACCAAATCTTTTAAATTTCTCAAACTTCTAAGGTCAAAAACTCCAATATCTTTAAAACACTCTATCAAGATGCCAGCAAGGAATACAAACACATCTGTTACATCAAAAAAGTAGCCTTTTGATGTACGCAACAAAACATTGCGATTGTAAATAATTCGAAACCTTCTGCTCAGTTCTGGAAAGCTGTCAAATAAACGGACAAATGTCTAATATCTCTGTAACTCTTAAAGCTCTGCAACTTAGGACTTATTTCAATAAACTTCTTAATGCCCGAATAACCTCGCCGCTACTTCAATATGCAGCCCCTCTGCTCTTAGACGAAAAATTAGACTCTAGACGCATTTACCCTGGAAGAAGTCAATGAAGTAATATGCAAATCGAAATCAAATAAAGCACCTGGTATTGATCGCATCCCGTTTGAGTTCTATAAAAATTGCACATATGAGTTTATGAATTCTCTCACAATTGAATTTAATCGAATATACGACTCTGCTAATATCTCCGACATATTCAGGAAAGCAATAATTTTTCCCCTACACAAAAAAGGCGTTTACAGGGACCCGAAGAACTACAGAGAAATCATATTTTTAAACACTTCAGCCAAATTGTTTGCTTCATTAATTTACAAAAGATTGTATGAATGGGTACAAAAAGAGAAAGAAAAGAAAAGAATTCCAAGCTGGATTTAGGAAAGGTTATTCTACAACCGACCAGATATTCTGCTTAGCAAACATTGCTGAAACATACAAGAGCAAGAAAAAAAAGTTGTACGCCTTTTTTGTAGATTTTCGAGCAGCGTTCGATTCAATACCACGTGAAGCACTCTTTTAAAAGCTTTCCAAAATCGGTGTATCAAGTAAAATTATTCGAATCCTGAGAGCCTTGTATGAGAATAATATTGCATATGTATGGGATGGAGACTTAATTTCTGAAGATTTCGAAACTTCAATGGGTGTTAAACATGGCTGTATTTTAGGTGCTCTGCTTTTTATATTATACATCAATGATATAACAGATGATGTCAAAGGTGGAATAAGATTCAACGGTGTATCAATTCCTGCGCGGATGTATGCTGATGATATAGTCTTTCTGGGTGACACAACCCAAGGTTGCAGTTAATGATAAACAGGCTTAATGTTTTCTGTAAAAGTTGGAATCTCCCTGTAAATCTTGATAAATCAAAAATTATGATATTCAGAAATGCAGGAGGACGCTTCTCGCACTTGGAAAAGTGAAAGTTAGACGGGGAAGAGATTGAGGTAGTATCCAGATACAGATACCTAGGTGTCCTTATATCGTCCTCCTTAAATTTCAAACCACACTTTAAGGAAAAATTAGCTGTTGCTAAAAGACCTATCTGTTCGATTTGGGAACGTTGCTTCAAAAATAAATATGTATCGCAAAGGGCAAAACAAACTTTGTTATACTCAACCGCAGCGTCGATAATGCTTTCCGGAGCTCAGCTATGGGGTTACAAGGGTTACGATGTTGTGGAAAAATTTCTTCGCTACTTTTTGAATTTTTGAATTTTGTATTTCCGATTACCAAAAAATACCCCGAACTATATGCTACATCTTGAAACGGGAACTCCTCCTTTGCTCTTGTACACGCTCAAAATGCACTTCAACTATATCCTAAAAATACTAGAAATGAATGAATGCAGAATACCAAACGTAGTTTTAAGAAGCATAATTAGAACAAACGGAGGCATTTGCGAGGAATGGAAGAAAACATCCTCAACGAGCATCCTCATCTTTTAAGGGAAAAATTTAACTTGGTTTTGGAGAATTTTGACAGACATACATATGAACAATATGTCGAAGAAGCGGAATCGTCCCTGTTTAGGAACTATTACAGCAAACTAAACCATTTTCTAAATGAAAAAACATACTTCCTAGATAGTCACGCAGTTGACAAAATAAGTACTATTTTCAAACTGAGAGGGGAACTCGTTCAACTAAACTTTATACCGCATAGACCAGATTTACCAATACTTTGTGACCTCTGCAACATGAAGAAAATGAAGTAATGAGCATTTTAAATGGAGAAAAAGGATGGAAAGTCTTATATGATTACTCAGTAGCAGCACTTTGTTATAGAAAGCGTATCATAGATGGAGATTTTTAATGTAAAACTTAAGTATGTATTTCGTCAACCTGGTAGATGGCCACAGGCCAAACCATTAAAGACTTAGGTTAGTCGTTTCATTGTAAAACATTTATTGAAAATAAAAGTCAACTAACTAACTAACTAACTTCCAAAAAGGAGGCCTGGAGGAATTACTGTCATTCGATAGAAACCCTTAAAGACACTTCAATAATTTCCGAGGAAAAGATTTCATGGGCCATTAGCAGCTTCTCCCCGTTTAAGTCACCGGGCCTTGACGGTATACTACCCGTCATGCTACAGAAAACCCAAAACTTAACAATACCTTGACTGGCGTTAGCATTCAGAAGCAGTTTAGAAGACGCGCTAGAGTGGTATTTATACCGAAGTTAGGCAAACGTGAAAACATGAAACAACGAAGGATTTCAGACCAATTAGTTTAACCTCCTTTGTACTTAAAACCCTAGAGCGTATTATTGACATCCATATGCGAAGTTTTCTAGAAGAAACTTTGCTATCCAAATCACAGCACGCCTACCTCAATTGTAAATCCACGGAAACGGCTCTCCATGAGGAAGAGCGAACAATCGAAATATCCCTACATTATATAGAATATACACTAGCGTCCTTCTTTTACATACAGGGAGCTTTCAATAACGTACACACTGAAGCTATCCTTGAATCTCTGATGGAGCTGGGCATAGAGTAATTCATTAGTCAATAGATAGTCTCTATGCTCAGGACAAGAACTATTCAAGAATTACTAGGCAGCAGCAACATAACCAAATTTGCCCATAGAGGAACGCCACAGGGTGTCGTCATCTCACTCCTACTATGGCTAATGGTTACAAACAAAATTATAGTGAAACTAGACAGGGAACGGGTCAAAGTTGTTGCGTACGCGGACGACGTAGTGATACTAGTGTCAGGGAAGTCTCCCACCGTGACTAGTGAAATGATGGGGGCCGCTCTAGACAAGGTAAGCACCTGGGCTGCATTTTGCGGCCTCGGTGTCAACCCGAGCAAAACTGAACTAATGCTGTTCACTTCCAAAACCAAAATACCCGATTTTACACTACTCCGTCTAAATGATCAACAACTCACACTGTAGTTCAGTGTTAACTATCTAGGTATCATGCTCGATCCAAAACTCAATTGGAAAGACAACATCGAACACAGGCCTTTTATACCTGTAGCAAAACCTTTGGAAAGAAGTGGGGACTTTAACCAAAGAGTTCCTTGTGGATGTACACAGCCGTAGTGCGTCCAATTCTCACGTATTGATCACTAGTATGGTGGTCTGCATTGAGCGAAGTCTTTAGCCTCACAAAACTAATAAGACAGCAAAGAACAGCCAGTATAAGCACCACGGGGGCAATGAGGTCAATCCCAACAGATGCCCTGACTGTGCTCTTGCATCTTCTACCTCTTGACTTACACACAAAATACACCGCATTATGCAGTGCTATAAGATTCAAGGAGTTTAGATGATGGACTGCAAGGCCCTATGAGCATAGTTACATCCTGGATTCGTTACCAAACGGCATGGTCTCGTCTCCAACTGACTACATCACGCTCAAAGTAAACTTCACGACAGGCTTCCGCGTCGGTTTCCCAACAAGAGATCAGTAGAGGAGGGATGAAGTAGTAAAGGGTTTCGGTACGGTCATAAACATCGTATATGACAAAGCATTGCCATCCTTAAAGATAGCCATAACCATAACCATATCCTCCAAACTGGTGCAGGAATGCCGGAACGAGCTTGTCTGCCTGAGCGAACGTTTCAGGGTCACACTTCTCTGGGTCCCAGGGCATAGTGACATAACAGGCAATGAGCATACGGATGAGTTGACCATGAAGGGCTCAGCACTACACGCCTCGCTCTCAACGAAGGTCCACATTCCGCTAAGAGCGGCTAAAGGTCAAATACATTCATATTTTCTGCAGAAAGCCAATCTCCAATGGTCGGGATTGACAAACTGGGTCATATTAACGAAGATATGGCTTACCTACGATCAAAATTAAACGAAGAACCTATTAAACAGAACCCGCCCAGAAATCGCCAGAATCACTGCAATAACCACGGGGCATAACCTAATTGGAGACCATGCGGCCAAACTAGGTATCCCATACAACAGTCACTGCCGTAGTTGCGGAAATACAAACGAGAAAAAAACTCTCTTTCACTTCCTCTGCAATCAAGCCCCTCAACAAATTGAAAAACAATCCAATGTACCCAAGCACTGTTAAACCATTCTGAACAGTATCGTCCTCAAATAAATTTAGGTTCAAACTGAGATCCAACTCGGAACCACTTCGACCAAGGAAAACTCACGTCCCAAGTTTAAGTCACCATGGCATGAACCAGCAGAGAAAACAAACATCGCCTTTACCACCAGGACAACCTCTGGGAATGATTCAGAGCCCTCCACAGCACTCAACCAATTCGAGGTACCGCACTACTAAAAAAAAGTCCCGATAAAACTCGACAAGTGGCGCATTTACTGCGAATGAAAGCCAGATTCGCTAACTGTGCAGGATTTCATTTTTTCGACTGGAAAATGACTTGTAGCCAGTACAAGTGTCTATGGTCTGAGATCTTGAGCGACTTCCACATTCACATCTCTGATGCCAGATATGAATGGTATTGGCAATTCAAAAGAGCTAACTACTATTCGGATTGACCATCTCTGCGTGAAGTATTCATGCGTCAATTCCGCAATGCAAAGTCAGACTTTGAGATAATGAGAGACCTTGTGGAGCGCAGGCAAAATCCCGGAGATTCGACCGATGAATTTTTCGCAATGATCGCCAAACTTAAATTATAAATGACCATTCAAGCTCCAGAGTTTGAAATAAAAATAAATTTTAACGTGAGAATTGAAAAGTTACTTCATCCCATAGCAATTTATACCTTGGACGCCTGCAAAGATGCAGAGAATGCCTTTCCGATCCAGGAAATATATCAGTTTAAAAATAATTTGAGTAGTATACACCCCGAATAACTCGAATTGCAACTTTTTAAAATGCTATAATTTTTTTTATTTTTTGATAAATTTTATTGTGCCAAAGCAAAAAATGTTGGAAAATACATCAATTTTCAAATTGTATCAGTAGTTTTCAATATGTCCACCTTTGGCGCGAATTGCTTACCCTCTTCACCATATCGCCGGGCTTCTCCGTCTTCTACAGGACACTTACTATATTAGTATTGTCGATTTAAAAGACGCCTTCTGGCAGATACCGCTGGCTAAACGAAGTAGGGAGAAAACGTTTCCGGGGAAACCGTTATACCAGTTTACTGTCATACCCTACGGGCTGTCATCCATTGGATAAGATCACTCCATCCCGTTTAGGAGAAAGAGTCTTCATCTATCAGTATGACCTGCCTAACGTATTTCCAGACTTCGAGACCCATCCCGCATTGTGCTTGTGGAAAGCGGTCCTCACCATTACCTTGACTAAGTCAAGGTTCTGTTTCAAGGAACTTCGCTACTTAGGCTACATAGTTTGAGGTGGGATGCTTAAGACCGACCCGGCCAAGGTCAAACGTCGATCTACCAGCTCCGAAAACCGAAAGGAAGTACGCAATCTACTCGGTCTAGCTGATTTTCAAGCCTGACTGCAGCTTCAGAAATATACCTTCCAAATCGAACACCGGAAAGTTTCGCTAAACATTGCACCTGATACTCTTTCTCATGCACATATCGACAGCCTGGGAATGGAGGACATCGCTCCGCTTGTCCGACGCCATAGAAACGATCCGACAACACCAAGAGGTGTTGAATAGAAGATGATTTCGTGTATAAGCGGAAATGAGTCCACGGTTGAACCCAAGTGGAAGTTATGAATCCCGTCGGATATCACAGTATAATAGTTTAAATTTGTCGGAATGTAAACTACTCCAACCTCATACAGCAAAAGTCAAAAAAATTTTGTACTATATATAAATTACTTGGGACCATACCCCAAATCAAAATCCAAGGAAAGGCTTGTATTTGTGGTATTCGATCATCTGTCAAAGTTTGTTTCATTGAAAGAGCTTAGAAATGCAAGTTGTCCAGTGTTTTCCAGTTTTTGCAAGATGTTTTCAACATGTTCGGTGTACCATAAATTATACATTCGGACAATGGTAAGCAGTTCTTCGCAAAAGATTTCCAAAATCTTCTAACAAAACTACAAGTTCAACACCTGAGAACCGCCAATTACTCGCCGGAATCGAATACGTCTGAGAGAGTAAATAAATATATAATCACGGCCATAAGATCTTACATCACGGATGACCATCGTGATTGTGAACTTCACTTAATTGACATAGCTGGATCGCTGAGGAGTTCTGTGTATATTTCGATTAGTGTGTCACCATACTTAGCTCTGTTTGGTATAAATATGATGACATCCGGAAGCTGCTATGAGCTGGTTCAACGACTCAATGCTGTGAAGGACGGAGAGCTACTAATCCTTTCAAGACAAAATCGATTGCAGTGCTTGAGAAATAAAATAAAGCAGAACATCAAGAAATCTTACGAAAGGAGCGCTACAATACACAACATAAGAATACGAATAGTTCGATTTATACCTAACCAAAGATCAATTTTGTTTTAAGTGACACGTCCAAGTGTTGTCAGAGCAATCGTTCAGAACTCGTATGAGTCGGAAAATCTAGTCGGAAAAGAGATCGGAGTTTATCACGCGAAGAACATAAGAAGACCTTGAGACCCATTTTCAAGGTCAATAAAGGTCACTTTTGATTTTTCAAATAATAATTCCTGATTTTCATTGCTCAGTCGTATTGCTCGTAGGCTTGTCATTTGCTTTAACATACTGCATTTAGCATAACCCAGAAACAACGACGTGGACGTAGCAGTATTTTGTTTCCTTCCGGGTGATTAATTAGAGTGGGTCCCCTTGCCTCCCACTGTTGAATCATTAAATTCTTTCCATTTCGACGTTTATTCCCGAGACTATTTCAACAAATGCTCGAAAATGTGACCATTCACTTCAATACACTTGTCTATCCTCGCTCTAAATGAACCAACAGAACTGAGAAGTATTTCTGGCGTAATCTTTCAGCAAGCTTCAGTTATTCGTCTTTTCCTCACTTTTTATGTAGCCCCACAAGAAGAAATCAAGTGACGTAAGATCAGGTGATCTAGCAGGCTATTGCCTCGGACCCCCTCGTCCGATCTATCGTTGATGGTAAACATTGTTTAATACGCCCCGGGCTACTTGGGAATAAAGGGCTGGAAAACCATCATGTTGAAACCACATTGCTTGTCGCAACTCCAATGGCAGTTCTTTTAGTAATACTGGAAGATGGTCCCGCAAGATGTTTGCATACTTTTCGCCATTCAAGTTGCCTTCAATAAAATATGGACCTATTAATTTATCCCCAATAATTTCTGCCCAAACATTACATTATAAGGGTGCTGGCGTTCAACTTGTCGCAACCAAAAAGGGTTTTCGGTAGCCCAGTAATGCATATTATGTCGATTGACCGTACCGTGATTGGTGAAAGTCGATTCATCAGAGAATAACACCTTGGCGAAGAAAAGGGGTTCTCGTTCAATTTGCTGAAGTGCCCATTGACAAAAGGAAACCCGGTTGCGAAAATCCTCACTAGAAAGTTCTTGATGCATTAAAACATGATAAGAATGGTATTTATGCCGATCTAATATCTTACAGACAGTCGTTTAAAAAATTTCTGATTCACGACTTATTTGGCGAGTACTAATATGAGGATCGTATGCAACGGCAGCTAACACTGCTATTTCATTGTCCTCAACAGCCAACCTATCTGACCGATTCCTTTTCTTTGGTTGCACACTCCTTTCACCAGTGAATTGTTGGATAACCCGATAGAAGGAAGCGCACGATCGTATCTGGTCTGGGAAACGTTGGGCGTAAACAGCACTTTCCACTTTCCACTTTCTCCATAAATCAATATCATTTCAATTTTCTCTTGAATTGAAATAGCCTACATTATTAATCTGGAAAACCTTACTACTAATAATCAGTTTCTTAAAATATCGAACTTCTAAATGAAGTACAGTTCCGTTCAAGTAGAAAAAAAGGGCAGAGTGCACATCATACACTCTCAGATAAGTTTAGGACAATTTGTCCCTATCTGAAATTTTTTTGAGGCAATAATGACTTCCTCAAAACAAATCTCGACTTTCTAACAGCCTAACTACGTTGAACCTTTGAAACAAAGTCGTATGCCCCATTGAGGAATACCACTGAGCAATGAAAATCAGGAATTATCATTTGAAAAATCAAAAGTGAACTTCGTTTGACCTTGAAAATAGGTCTCAAGGTGAAACACGTGGTCACCATCATATGTCCCCTTCAGAACCTTGTGACATTTGTCTGAAACATTTTTCCCGATATTTCGTACTTTTTGGGTAATTTTGATGTCTTATGTCATCATATGTCCCCTTCAGAACCTTAAGTTTTATGGCGCCCTCTGACGGGAAAAGGACGCATTTTTGAAAAAAGTGTTTCATGTAAAAGAATTGTAATTTTTCACGCAGATTACGAATCTGTCAAAAAATAGGGGTTCCCATTAAAAAATCAAAAGTGACCTTCGTTTGACTTTGAAAATGGGGCTCAAGGTCAAACTCGTGGTCACCATCTTATGTCCCCTTCAGAACCTTGTGACTTTTGTCTGAAACATTTTTCGCGATATTGCGTATTTTTCGAGTAATTTGGATGTCTCAAGTTAAAAAACTGACACGGTATAAAAGCAATATTTGTAGAAAAATTAAGTTTCATCTTCGTCTTCATCAATATCATGTAGCCCTATTTCGTCATATACCGATAGTTCATTTTCACTATTTTTGTCGTTCTCATACACATATACCATAGTTGTTAATGTTGTTAATGTTAACAGATCTATGGAATTAATGTCTTTATCATGTTCAGTATCATGATTGTCAGAATAATCGTGTGTGCGAGATCGTGGTCGCACTGTAGACATAATACCATGAGTTACAGCCGCGCACATCATTTTCAAAATGTCCGTTTTTCCTTTTTTATTTTTAAGAATTACTTTGTCGATAAAAGATTGCAAGCTTTCAGGAATTTCGTCATTAATATTAGTAAGCATTTCCTCAGAAAGAGGATATGGTTCAGTGTTACCACTGTTAACAGATATATTCTATTATAATTACTGCAGCAGTTTCAACAATTCTTAAACGTTCGTCTGCTGGTTTTAATTTTTCGTACCAAAAGTTAGAAAGAATATTCGCTTGGGTATCACAAAAGCATATCATTGTCATTTTTTTAGCTTTCACTGTAATAATAATATTTTTCCCTTATTGCTCAATTAATTTTGTTTGTTTTGTCATATCCGTAGGAGCACCGTCTGCAAGCGAATCCTTAAGATCTGCTAATGTAAGCTGACAATCTTCGTGATTGTTTCAATATAATCAAACATTTTTTCCATGCCCGCAACAATTTTTGCATCTTTTGGTCATCAATATTCATCACTATCCATCATCAAGCATCCATCACCAGATGGAAGCTTGAAAAAATTATTGCAACACGTCTTGTGATATTTGGCTTTTGCAGCGATTAAATTAAACTCGAATTTGGTACGATTTTTCACTACTCTGCCGAATTGATCTCCACGTTCGTTTGTAGCTTAAATAACATTGTCCTTAAATGAACAAACACAGAGTCTTAAAATCAAAACAACTCGATATTGATCATTTTTTCCGCGGAGAATAGAATTGCGATGTATTCGGGCTTTCTTCAATGGGACGCTTTTTATATGCTTCAATACTATTTTTATTAGTATAATTTTTTCGACACTCTACATGCATTGCCACAAAATTAACATTGGTTAAATGTTAAATATGACTAGAGTCTACTAAAACGCTCCACAGCTACAGTGGGTCCGCCATTTTTATCAATATAACGAATACTTTATGCACGTATTACAAAATAACGACGCACAACGAATATTTTAAAACAGAGTTAAATATATACACGTTATACACGAAACGCCTTCTATGCCGCTTGGGTAAAATGCAGCTAGAGAATAACTACAATACCTGCACCCTACGAAACATCTGCTCGTCACCTTTCATTTGTCCCTTGTTTTTACATCAGTACACGAGGAGGATGGGCAGACCGATGCGCCGAGGTTTTTGAATTACCTGTGTAAATTTGTTCTTTGAATTAATATTGTAAGCTTTTCTGTGAAAAAGCTCTTTTTGAAATGTATGTAAACTCGTGGTAAATTACGATCAGAGTGCAGTACGGTAGAGTTACCTCAGCCTCTGCATGCCTTTCAGCCTAATAGAGATTTTTTGTTACAACACATTTTTTGTTTCTTTTCTCCGTTTTATTGAATATTTTTTTGATCCAAAATCCAAAATTTTAGTCAAACACCCACCTAGAAGCCGAAATTTTGATTTTGAGAAAAAAAAAACAACAACAACAAACACGGAAGCCCAAAGAATTACACGATTTGCAACTAAACAGCAGCGGAAGATCAAGTAAAGAAGTAACTTGAGTCGGTTATGGCTAAGGGTCAGCGAACTGGAAGATTTAGTAACTGCACCAGTCGTTTTGATGGTAAAACAGATCCCATAAAAGTTGAAGAATTCATCGCAACTATAACATGCTATAAGGACATCGAATATATAACCGACAAAGACGCCATTAAAGGATTCCCTCTACTTCTGAAAGGTGAAGCACGTAGTTGGTGTCAAGACGTTAAAGAAGAAGCAAAAACCTGGGAAAAATTTTATCTTTGTTAAGAAGCGCATACGCTCCAACCAAGCATATAGGATATATCAGAAAATCTTCGAAAGCAAGCAAAAAAGGAAAGAGAGTACGGATGGTTTTAAAAGAAAGAAAAGAGCTCTCTTAGCTCAACTGCCAAATCTTTAGCCATCAAAAACAATATGATCGATTTGATCAATGAACTAATTCATATAAGTATTCGTGATGGTGTGCCACGCGAAAATATTTTAAAGTTTCAAAAGCTAATTGATAAAGCCAGAGAAGTAGAACATAGCATGGCCTAGAAACTCGAGTAAACAATTGAGAAAATAAACGTCGATGCAACTTCTGCAATCATCCAGGCCACACAATAACAAAGTGTCGGAAAAAACAAAGAGCGGAGTCAGAAATCAAACCAAATACATAGGGTATCTACTGCTACAATTGCAAAGCTCCAGGGTACCTGAGATCGAATTGTCCCACATGCAAAGGTCCAAATACAGTATCGTTTAACCGGATAATTTCAACAATGTCTCACGGGGAAAAGGGTATTGCATATATTGACACCGCAGCGCGCACTAGTGTAGCTGGTCAGTATTTTTTCGAGAATCTCCTCCGAAACAAAACACATTTTTACGAAATGAGCTCAAACATAAGTTTAGCTGATAGAAGCGTAATATACAGCGAAATCTGTATGACGTCAACTTTCAATTACTATTGGAAATCGCGTATGCCCAATTACTTTCATCGCACTCCCGAAAGCAAAAAAGAACAGAACCCATATTGGTATAGACTTTTTAGAAGAGAATGGTATTGTCCTAAATCTTGGTCAGGAATGTTGGTATTTTGAAAACGAACCAAATAAACAATATGACTTCTTCGATACCACACACACACTATTGTCTCTCCAGCACTGAAAATGGATCAAGAAATCAATCTCATTACTGTAGAGGACACCAAATGTTACCAAGTTTTCGGAAGAACGTTATGGGCCACAAATATGGGAACGAAGAAGTAATGCATGACCATCAAACGATTACTCGCTACATTTTATCAACGTATGTTACGTCATTACACCGGAAAGACACCCCAACAACATCTTTCCCGAAACCAGAGCTGCAGCATACAAAGATGGACACAGATGCGTACTTCACTGAAATCATTTCAATAGATATATCACTAAGAGACGACGAAGGACTTGATCTGAACGATTCAGAAAGAAAAGAAATAAACAATCTTCTTCTTAAAAATTCCTCAATTTTCGAACCTCTGTCAGAATCAACACGACATGCGGAACACAGAACAAAAACAGAAAATCACTACCCATTGCTACATCGCCTTGCCGACTCTCTCCGACACGGAAGAATCAGCTCAAACTTGAGTTGGATAAATTGCTTGAATCAGGTATAATCGACGAATCACCAGTTGTACTTGTCCCCAAAAAGGATGGCGCCATACGGGCCTATCGAGCATTGAACAATTTTACGGTCCCGTGTAAATACCCACTACCCAGAATAGATGACCCACTCCACTCGACAAAGAAAACCACATGCAAATACACACTGGACCTTTAATCCGGTTATTATTAAACAAGAATTGCCAAAGCAGATGTGGAAAAAACTGCATGCATTACACCTTTTGGGATGTATTGCTTCAACCGCATGCCATTTGGATTACGTAATGCTCCAGCTACATTCCAAGGATTGATGGATAGTTTTAAAATAGGACTTCGGCATATGCTTGTGATCGTGAACATCGTGAACACCTTCTCAAAATTTTTAAGCGCCTGGTCTTATTCAAACTCAAGGTAAACCGACAAAAATCGATATTCTGTTGCGACAAAGTAAAAAACCTAGGCCACCTCATCACAAGTCATGGTATTGAAGTGGATCCAGAGAAAATATCAGGAATATTAGTTAGACCAGAACCGAAAAACGTCCAAGAGGTATTCTCTTTCTTGCCAACATGCTCTTGGTATAGACATGCTACAAGGAAATGGGGTGAAGAAAAACTAATAAACTAATACAGTTTTGCAACAGTCATGTAAAGATAACCCATTCTGTATAAAAACAGATGCCAGTAGCTATGCGATAGGAGCAGCATTGGTCCAGGGGAAGAAAACGGAGGAACATTCTATTGAATACGCATCAAGGCTATTGTCAAAGGCAGAACAAAACTATTCTACAACAGAAAGAGAAGCTCTGGCTACCGTGTGGGCAGTCTAAAATGGCTTATGACCTTAAAATCACCAACTGGTAGGCTGGCGCGATGGGCACTTCAACTGCAGCCATATAATATTGACATTCAATACACCCCGGGAAAAACAAATAATATTGCAGACATGCTGTCAAGGCCATTCTGTTCAGATTCTGCACTCAACGAAGATCTTCGATTTTGTAACGTACAGATGGACATACCTTCAAGGATATCACATCAAATTCAAGACAACGACCTCAAGCCTATAATCGAATCCTTCGAAGTGCATCCTTCAGTGCATTCTGAAACATTCTTTCTGTCCTTTTCATTTCCTCTCCCAGTCCTGTCCACATCCTGGTTTTCTGTCATCTTCTCGTCTCCAACGTTATCTGAACGCTGTTAATATCTGAATTTAATGAGCTTAACATACTGCCGTTCCCGGTTTACAACCGAAGAACAGAGACTTGAGCCTAGGAACAAATATGAAAAGCGGAGAGTACCGCCATCACCAAATGAATATGTTGGATTAGAAGTGGCAGAAAAGAGATCATTTATGAAAACTAAAAAGAGTATCGGAGACACATCAGCATTTATTTTGTGAATATCAGATTTGAAACTTGAAAATCCATCCATGACCATTGGTCGAAATATTTAATGAGTTGACGGTTTATCAGCGTTTCCATGACCTTGGAAAGAAGGGACTTAAGTCTTATAGATCTGTAAGAAGAGAGAGAAGAAAGTTTCATTTTTTAAGGACTGGCTAAACAAATACTGTTTTCCATCTGCTCGGAACAAATCCTAAGGAGTAGGATTGATAAAAAAGCTTACGCAGTGGTTTTTTCAGCGAGAAAGAACACAGCTTCAGATAAAGGGGAATATACCATCTGGATCAGCGGATTTGTATATATTAAGATATACTAAGATTGAAGATTCGGTGCACTCACTGGAATTTTACACGCTTAAGAAAGGCGTTCCAGTCATTTCTGACTCTTTTGAACTTTTTTCGGCTTACCGTTTAGTGTCTGTGGTCATATCAGCAGCGGCATCCGCGTCGTTGTTGAGCAAACGTAACCAGTTAAAATTTTCAAAGGAGCTGTTAAGTCCGATCCAATTGGATTTCTCCTATTGCCATATGGTGCTTTTAGCAATCTTTTCTCTAACTATGTGCTGGATGTACGAGAAAGTCAGTAGTCAGCAGTCTTCAAAATACGAGCCAACTTATTGAAAAAGTAGAAAATTAAAATAAAAATTGTTAAAAATTTAGGGACCCATACCGCGCCATCCTGCTGGTACACAATGTATTTTTTTTTTATGGTGGTATAGTTAATAATATTTTGTAGTAATTTGTTCACCAAAAATTCCAAGTAGACAATCGAATTAAACCTTGAAGGAAGCCGATAGGGTCCGATCAGCTTGTTTAACAATATGACTGCCCACACACTGATGTTGAACTTATGTTGAAAAGCCCTGTGTTTCATTGAGCGGGGGGCAGAAAGCAACCCAGGTGTATAGTGATTCCATCCCTGGTGAATTGGGACTCATACGTCCATAGAATCCGTTTAATAAAGTTGTCGTAAAGTGGTTTTCCAGAATTTAATTGCAAAATTTCAAATGCTTCTCTGAGTCCCCTTGTACTCATATATGATGTAATGCACGCATGCTTTCTGAATGTTGTAGTACATAAGTGTACATAAGTCCTGCTTAGTTGCCTAAAACTGAAATTTGGATGCTTTCTGACGTAATGTAGAACGTCTTCGTGGCTGCGAAGCATTCTGCTATAACAAGATTTGAGTTTATTGTCGATTTTCGTATTTTGTTGGAAAATGTTGTAATAAATTGTTCTCCGTGTGTACCAGGGTATTATCTCAGATATTTCAATCTCGTTGATTGACCCTTATACTATAGACATAAATCATGTCTGCGTATTCTTGTGTTGAAAAGTCCATCATCGAAGATATTATGAATTAAACATCAATATTTCGGTTAAAAACTACAAACTTGCTATCAAAATACTTTCGCATTGGTTTTATATTATTTCATAAGAGATCTGCTTAATATTCTAAGAAAACGGACCTGGAACTATTTTTTTACCGGGCGTTACCTACCCGAAGTGGCCCTCATTTTCTCTTCAAGGAGCTCTAAAAAGTTCAATAATAAAATTATTTTGCGGGGAAAAACTTCCAAACCAGCTACGAGGGCTGTTTGATGAATACCTAGGTTAGAAATGACAACGCAGCTTTTTTAGGCTTTGACAATTTAATTTATAATATAATCCCCTTTCAACTCGATACATGATACGATTTTTTTTTAACCCTTCGTATAGTACGACTTTTGTTGGCCTGCAAAATCCTCCTCCGCGGTAGCGATGACTTCCTCGGTCGAACCGTACTTCTTTCTGGCGAACGTTCTTTTAAGATTTGGGAGCAAGAAGAAATCGCAGGGAGCCAAATCCGGAAAATACGGGGGATGGGGAAAAAATTTCGTAGTGTAATTCGACCAGTGCCACCGAACATTGTACTGGTCTTATCGTAACGGTTTTCAGATAACGCTACCGAAGGTTGCTACGATTTGACCAGTTACAAGTGGCAGGTCAGAGGTCCTGTTTGGTGGCAGAACCACTGGTAGTCTCTATCAAGACTTAAAACATGGTACCATAGAAGTCAGAAGTCCCCCGGGATTTCGATCCGAGCCCTCTTGCGGGAGCGTCATGTTGGTTGTGGTTTAAGCCACTTAGGCCACTTAAGTGGTTTAAGCGGGAAAGGTCTGTGACCCTAAAATAGCAAGAGGTTTTAGATTGACTCGACCTATACCAAGGGTGGAATTTTTGTCTCCAATACGAGTTCTACTTTGGTATATTTTCGGTAGCATATTGCGATGGCAAGGCGTATCCTTACTTCCATGGACGTATGGGCATTCCGTGGAATAAGGCCATCATGGCAGGAGTCCACGTAAAACAAAGGAGACATTCTGTAATTCCACCAATTTGGCCAAAGCCCCTGCGGAGGTGTGAGCCGATGAATAATCGTGTTGGAAGAGGCCAAAATCACCACTTTTAAATCGTGCAAACCACTTTTGGCACGTTCGCTCAGCTAGCGCATGTTCACCATAAACTTCCACCAAAATACGATGACTTTCGGCAGCAGTTTTCTTCATATTAAGGTAATAAAGAAGAACTCCCCGCAAAAACACTTATTCAGGCACAAAGTTCGACATATTTGAGTGAAAAAAAATTATTGTTGTTTACGCTTCAAATGAATGACATATACTGAAATGACGTACAATGACAGTAGCTTTCCAACGCATGTTCCAATGGAATAATACAAGTTACACCATCTCTTAGCAAACCGCACGAAGTTATAGACCCAATAGCTTGAACAAGTTGGGTCTCATCTTGAAAACTACTATCATAACTGGTGATTAAATAACCTGACTTTTTTGTTTGTAAATACATGAATACTAGGTACACATTTCAAAGTTACAAAAAGTGAGGTTTAATTACATCTGTTACCGGAAAAAATTATGAAAAATTAAAAATTTTTAGTAAAAGATCACTTTTGATTTTCAATAACTTTTGATACAATAGTTTTAGGACATAATTACAAATTAACGATACCCCATTTGTTAACACATAGCCGTAAATTTAAAAGATGCTATTTTCAATAAATGTAAGGCTTTGCTTAAAACCTCTGTTTCTCGAATGGGATGCATTTTGCACCCTCCCAGGCAGTTCTACCGTAATTACCTCCGTTGCTGTACACCAAAAGCTATTTGCACTACAGTTAAGCTTTCATATAGCAAAAAAGTCAGGACAGCTCGTATGGGCAATATACCACTAGCTCACAGCCGAAAGATCAGTAAAGAAATTCAAGAACTGTAATAAATGATAATAATAAACAGCTCTAGGAAATTTCTATCGTAAAATGGTGTGGATTGAAACTTATATTCATGAGTCACTAGTATATTATAAGAGACAATAGCAAGTATCGTGTATTAAATCAATACATTTTTCAAGTTAAAAAATGGTTTTTATTCTCAATTCCTGTAATAAGTCAAAAATACTAAAGAATTAGTTTGTTCCTGAATTCACTAATTCACTAACAGTAAGCTATTTATGGTTAAGGTAAATTAGAACTCAATGAATTCGAACCTAAGCAATGCTTATCCAACTGTTAAGTTCCTTCTAGAAGTAACCTCAAGTAGAGTACTTACATCTCATAGATATGACTTAAAAAGTTACAACAAACAATTGGCAAATGGACCAAGGATCAATAAATCAAAAGCAACTTGCTGCTAATTGTAACAGATAAAATAAAATTTCTTCTAGTACATGAACTTTCGACAACCGCAAGGAAGGTTTTTACGACCATGCCAAAAATGTTGGGCGTTGGACATTAGTTAACTTAACTGTGTGGCATTACCGTATAGCAATAATGAATCACAGTCACGGTTAGAACTATTTTGTGAACCTAAAAGAAATATTATATTTATCTACTCCGAGAACAAAACATAACTAAAAGTTTATAATTGTTTATAATAATTATGCAGGATAGTGAATTATTTAGTAGGAAAATTTAATAACTGGGCGCATTATGTATTCATTGTAAAATGTTTATGTGGGTTTAAGGGTGTAGAACTAACTTGCTTCACACAATCACTTTATTGCAAGCCACTAAACAATAACAATTAACAACTAAATTTAATTTATTACAACTATTTATCAACCATTTTATTTTTATTTATCTTTTATCATGCAATAATTTTTCGATGCCAGCTTTCAAAGAGTTTCCACTGGAAGAGACTTTCGTAGTAAGTTCGTTTTGAACTTAGCTAATGATTTTTTTTATAACATACGCGCTCAAATGATTATTGATATTGATATTGGGGAAGAGATGAGTACCGGAGTACAATGGTTTTCATGTTTGTAAATTATAATAAGTGTTCGAGATTAAAATTAGAACAATTAATTATATGTAATAAAATATATGATAATGTAAAATATAATAAAATAAATAAATATAAAAATAAAATGTAAAACATTAGTAATCCACTACATTACCAATAATAATGCTAATCTCAGTATAAATGATTATAATTAAGACCCAGTATATTGCATACTTTCTGGGGATAAAACACAAGAAACTTGATAGTCAAAGGAAGCGGACGCGTTTCATTTTGCTCCGCCTTTTTTAATATTAATTTGTTCGTGTGGTGACCAAAATCCTTTTATCGATTTTCATGGTCCTTCGAGTCCTTACGATTGATAGTAAATCAATCAACGTGTGTGATAAAACTATAATATAATAAAAAAAATAAAAAATAAATAAACAGACATTAACTTGAAAAAGACAAAAGTGAAGAACAAAACTACTACTACTACAGTGAGTTTTTTTAAGGTGCAAATCGGTATCCCGCGTCTTGCAATTTCTTTGGTTTCTTTTAATTGTGTTTTAAAAAACATAAGACAACAAAAGATTGCAGTAAAATCGCAGCTACAACCTTCATCTCCGTTGTTCGACCATTTTGCCGTTCCAGTGAACAGTTCTGCTCAACGTTGGACTACTTTGCAACAGCACATCCACCGTTGAGTCCGTTACTACCGCAAAGGCTCCGTTGGAATATCCGCTACAACTGTGCGACACACATCTGGAATACCATTTCGATTTCAAATCAATTTTCTGCAGATCTCCGGCAATTTAAATAATCTAAAAGATACGTAAATTGAAATACACCCCTATTTTAATTTTTTTTTTTTTTCTCTTACGAGTTTTTTTTTTTTTTTTTTTTAATTTTAATTGATTTTAAAAATGAGCACTGCTCTAAAACTCCAAAAGAATTTGCTAAAGCAAATTACAAAGGATTGGGAAAATTTTGGAAAGAGATCCCCGAAGGAGAGGACAATAAATTACATCCCCAACAGAATTGACGTGCTGGAGGAAAATTTCAAGATTAGTACCCAACATAACACCGATGGAATATCATCAATTGAAGCTGGAAAGGAGGATGAATTAGAGGAAATCTTCGACAAGATTAAAGACAATTACCTGGACTACAAAACAGCGCTATTAGATAGCATGGATAAACTTCAAGCAACAGTTCAGACTCCGGTAAATGATAATATAAGTACCCCTAGCGATAAGAACATCATTCGATTGCCAAAAATAAATTTACCAGTCTTTTTGGGGGAATATGAATCCTGGAGATCATTTCATGATTTTTTTGTATCTTTAATACATACAAATAAAACATTAACAGAGGTTGAGAAATTGCATTATTTGAAATCTATTTTGGGCGGTGAAGCAGAGCGTCTCCTTCAACATTTAATCATTGACAACGGGAACTATAAACCAGCATTGGACATTCTCACATCTCGCTATGACCATAAATGTGTCCTTGTTAATGCACAGCTAAGAACCATTTTTGCACAAGACAACATTAGCCACGAGACCGCTGCACATCTGAAAAAATTGCTAGATATATCAGTGGAATGTCGACACGCTTTGAAAAATCTTGATGTACCGGTGGAACACTGGGATGTTATCCTTATCTTTTGTTTAGTGAAAAAACTTCCCACAATAACACAACAACTTTGAGAAGAAAAGCTAGACACAGATAAGAAACTACCAAAGTTTGAAAGTTTCGCTGAATTTTTAGAAGCGAGGTTTAGGACATTGGAGGCAGTTGATCAACGGGAAGTTATAGGAGTCAGTAAGATCTCTAGGGCACCATTAACAAAAACAAAAGAGTTCAGCTGGAAAGTATGCAATAAAGGACCTCATTCACTGCAGACCTGCAACCGGTTTAAGATTAAGTATGAATGGAAAACGAACTTTCGTAGAGGTATTCGGGTTGGGAAAGGTCAGCAGCGGAGCTTGTCACAGCTACGTTGACTTAAGGTTGGGATCTCTGCACTCGGTCTAAGAAACCAGCACCCGACCCTTAATATTTGAATCGCTGACTGGCCTTCTTCTGGCCCACGAGCTAATACCAAAGCAGTGGAAACACATACACGGATTAACTCTAGTTGACGCGACCTACTATAAACCCGCCTAAGTCGATCTGCTATTGGGAAACGACATCTACTCCGAGATAGTACTTCCAGAAATCATCCGTGGCGAAGAAGCAAAGTCACCCATTGCGCAGAATACGTCACTTGGGTGGATTTTGATGGGTAAAGTACAAAAACCCAGTCGAACCACAAGGAACTTCCTTCAAGTACTTGATGTCAGCCGGCAACTCCAACGTTTCTGGGAGATGGAAGAAACACCCTTTTAAGCGCACCAAATATATGAGGACAAAGTATGTGAGGAGTTCTTCAAGGCAACGACATAAAGGTTGGATAGCAGACGATAGAGGTATCGTTATCATTTAAGAAAGGGAGCAGAGCTGGGCTCAACTAGAACGACGATTCAGGTATGACCCTACACTACACTTAGAGTACAAAAGATGTATAAAAGAGTACTTACATTTGGAACATATGAAAGAAGTCGAAGTCAGCAAGGACGAAGTACTCAAAACTCCTTATCACTACTTCGTGCCGCAGCATGCCGTGTCCAAAGCATCGAGTTCAACGACAAAACTCCGGGTCGTCTCTGATGCTGCAGCCAAAACTTCAAACGGAACTTCGTTGAACCAGCATTTAATGACAGGACCTAAACAACAGACGGATATTATTGAAATTATATTAAGATGGAGAAGACATAAATATACCTTTACAGCAGACATTGAGAAAATGTACAGGCAAATCCGTGTCAGCTCAGCCGACTCTTATTAACAGATGATTGTTTGGCTTGTGACTGTGTTTGGATTGTGACTGTGATATCAATCCAATCAAGGTATATCGCATCTAAACAATAATGTTCGGTACAAACTGTGCACCTTACCTTGCCATTCGATCGCTCAATCAACCGGCTACTGATGAGGAGCACAACTATCTTTTGGGCGCACGAATAGTGAGAGAAGACACTTATGTAGACGATCTGTTCGCTGGAGCTGATACTGTTGAGGAAACAGTGTTAAGGCGTGATGAACTTAACAGTTTGCTGGCCGCGGGAGAATTCAATCTGCGGAAATGGGTAAGCAATTACAACGAGGTTTTGGATCAATTACCTGTAGACCAGCGGGAAGTTGCCTTTTCTTTGCCCTTAGATACCCCAGATTACGTCAACACTCTAGGAATTAAGGGGTTTCCAGTAGACGATAGCCTTTCTTTTCAGAGCATTCAACTCGACGGTGATGACCCAACGAAAAGGACAATTCTATCCACCATTGCTAAGCTCTTCGACCCTTTAAAAATTCTTTTTAAACGCAGGGTGAACGTCGTCAAAGGCAAAATTTTGATGCAGAAACTGTGGCATAGCGAGCTGAAGTGGGACGAGCCTATTTCATTGGAGTTGAAGAAGGAGTGGAACGCTTTTCGTGAGGAATTGCCGCAACTTGAAAAGATCCGTATTTCTCGATGGATCCACACGCACAGCACTCTTAAGGAAATAGAATTACACGGTTTCAGTGACGCTTCTGAGAAGGCATACGGTGCCGCTATATGCCTTCGATTTCTCGATTCCAACGACGTCATGCATGTATAGTTGCTTATATCCAAGACCTGAGTCGCTCCAGTAAAAACCCAAACAGTGCCACGACTACAACTTTGCTGGACTATACTTCGAAGGTTTTAGGCTTTCCAGATGTAAAGCAATATGCGTGAACTGACTCAACCATTGCGTTATCGTGGATTGCTGCTATTCCAACTAAGTGGGCCACCTTTGTTAACAACCGGGTAGCCGAAATACAACGACTAGTGAAACCAAAAACCTGGAAGCACATTCCCAGTGAAATGAATCCTGCGGATATAGCATCCAGAGGAACAACGCCTTCTGCCTTACATGCTAACAGACTTTGGTGGAATGGGCCAGATTTTCTGCGAGAATCTTGGGAGTTTCAATGTCTACAACAACCGACGAGTTTAACTACAAACGAGGAGAAACGGTCAATTAAGGCCCACATGGGGATTCAGGTAAAAAATGATTTTTATACTACAATACTAAAATACTCTAATCTTACAAAACTTATCAGGATCATTGCGTACTGTCAACGATTTTTAACAAATTTACGAAACATACCTGGGTCGAGAAAAGGTAATTTACTCTGTCCAGTCGAAATTCATTCTGCCACACTGTTCGCCGTAAAGCTTGTACAGGCAGACATGTTCACTCCCGACGTGAAAGCCAAAGCCCTAAGCTCGCTCTGCCCTTTACGGACTCTGATGGAATCTTGCGAGTCAGAGGTAGATTACAACAGGCGGATCTTCCATTTCATCAACGACACCCAATCATACTCAAAGGAAATCATCATTTCACAAAGCTTTTGATTGCTGATGCTCATCTGCGAACGTTTCATGGAGGACTACAGCAAACCACAGCATACTTGCGCAACAGGTACTGGATTCTTAAATTTAAAAATTGTGTTAAGGGATATTTACATAGCTGCACCATCTGCTTTCGGTATCGAACTAAAACGTTGTATCAACTGATGGGCAATCTACCGGTCCCAAGAGTGCACATCGCCCAACCATTTACACATTCCGGGGTCGACTACGCAGGTCCGATCGAAGTAAAGTCATGGAAAGGACGGGGGACCAAAATCTTCAAGGCGTACTTTGCCATTTTTGTGTGTTTGGCTACCAAGGCCATACACATCGAATTGGTGAGCGACCTTACTACAAACGCATTCATCGCAGCCCTACGACGATTCACAGCGAGAAGAGGATTATGTTCGTATGTACTTAGCGATAATGGGACGAACTTACTTACTTACTTCCGACGAACAGCACATATAAAGACGACGAATTAATTTAATCGTTTATCATATCTTACAAAACATACACAATAAAAATCAACAATATAAATGTTAATAAAATATATTCATACAAAACCTTCAAAATGCCGACGGCAAATCACAAAATTCAAAATGCCGACGGCGAATCACAAAACTCAGAATGCCGACGGCAAATACAACACACAAAAATTCTAAAATTTATTGTTTTGGTACAACACATCAACAAAACCACACCTATTTACACACAAGAAAACACATGCGTAACCATTTCACTCGCACACAATTTCGCCGCGAATCGAAATACCAATACCACAAACGCGCCGTCGTTTTATTTTTTTTTTTTTTCCATACTATGCACTTATTTTTTCTCACAAAAAATATATATTCACCAATGCCCTTTTCCAAGTTTTTTTTTTCTCCAGGTACAAAATGTACATTTTGCAAATTGGAGTTCAAGGACAACACGACACTTCACGAGAATCCAAATCATTTACAAACTTTCTACACGTACTACGATCACGAAAGAGAGAAGAAGAAGAATGAGCAACTTTTATTGAGAAATACGATGCACAGTTGCAAAAACAATGGCCATTGACCCCATAAGGCATATTCAAATATTTGTCAATTTATTGTACTATAAATTACCTGGTCAACACAACATACTTACAATTTTCAATATCGCCATACTTCAGAGTTTGAGGAAAACCCTTTATTTCTTTTACTTATTCTTTATTTTTATTTTTTTTATTCGACACAACACAACACTTACTCTACACATTATACCGGTTCGGCACTCAGCACAATAAACATCAATAACGAACGAAGATGATCAAAACAAACGAAGAAGAAGATGGCTGTGGGTGATCGACAAGGAAAGCACCAACATGAAGGCAGAGACACTTTACGAAATTAAGGGTCGAAACACATTGAGAACTATGTTCACGGCCGGGGAGGATGTTCGAGATTAAAATTAGAACAATTAATTATATGTAATAAAATATAATATATGTAAAAGGGGAAATGTAAAACATTAGTAATCCACTGCATTACCAATAATAATGCTAATCCCAATATAAATGGTTATAATTAAGACCCAATATATTGCATACTTTCTGGGAATAAAACACAATAAACTTGATAATCAAAGGAAGCGGACGCGTTTCATTTTGCTCCGCCTTTTTTAATATTAATTTGTTCGTGTGGTGACCAAAATCCTTTTATCAATTTTCAATAAGAGTGAACTTAAATCAATGTTACAATTGTTCTGAATACACTGTTATTATAAGCACAAGCACGTGAATCACACCTCCGACCTACGACGTGCAGTATTATAAGATGCGTAAATACATTATAAGTTTTCCAATGAATTCAGTGTTATGCCCTTACAACACTTTGCACAAAAGTCTACACATATAACCCGCTATTCATCAGATGTTCCATGTACTCAATCGTTCCTTTTGCTATTAATTAAGCCAACATCATGTGGTGCCACTCATGACGTCACCAACCTCAGAAGTCACCCACTAGTGTAGAAAATGTTCCCTAAAACAAAAAGCGGAAATTTAAATTGACAGCTTCACTAACATGTACATATGGTATATGGTATACACATTATGAATGACGTGAGGCATTTTTAATTATTTTTTTGACGAGGACGAACTACCTTTTGTTTTTTACCGGGTTTTCTTGGTACAGTTTTAATTCTTACAGTTTTTCTTTTGTGCAGTTTTTTCTAACGAGCGATTCCACCATCCGCCGGTCATAAGGTCAATTACTTGGAAACGTACAAACAATCGATTCAACCAGCTTCTTTAACCAGATCTAGTTACCAATCGAAGAATTCGACAAACAACTGATGTTGTCAGATCGAGTTATCAACCAACGAATTCGACGACCTGCCGTTACCAGATCCAGTGAACAGGTTTTTCAGCATCTGTAAGAACAAATTGGTATTAGCAACAGGGAATTCCATTAATTTTTAAGTAAGTAAATTTTTCTTACTCTGTGTGTGATCAGTGGTTTATACAATTGAAGATACAATGGCGGTCCCAGAAGTACCTGGCCTGACCAAGACATGGCGGTAGTTGTTTGAAAATATTACTGTTTTGGAAAGTACGCAGTAAACATAAACATAAAGCATATGTTTCAAGTTTGAAAGCGCCACGTTGTTTCGTATTTGTTTGGCAGCCATCAATAGTGAAGGTTGTCAGTGAATTTGTGAAAATGGAGAAAATTGGTCATCGTTATGTGATACAATACTTTTATATGAAAGGCCTCAGCCCAACCAATATAAAAGCTGTACTGGATTCTACTCTAGATGAGTCTGCCCCTTCGTTTACAACAATAAAATTTTGGATTGCTGAGTTTAAACGAGGTCGTACGAGCTGCCAAGATGAGCATCGAGGTCGACCAAATAAGGTGACGACTCCATAAATGGTGAAGAAAATCCGCAAAGCGGTACTGGATGATATTCGACTGAAAGTGCGCGAGCTAACAGACATTGTAGGCATTTCAAAAAGTGCGGTACATCGGATATTATTTGAAAATTTCGACATGAGAAAGCTGTGTGCAAGTGGGTGCCGCGTTTGCTCACACTCTAGCAAAAACAGTGTCTTGAAGATGTTTCAATTCAGTGTTTAGCGAAGTTTCACATCAACAATGCAGAATTTTTGCGCCGTTTCACTTTACACCCGAGACAAAAGAACAATCAAAACAATGAATTCAAAAGGGAGAACCGGCTCCAAAGAAGGCGAAGACCGTTTTATCTGCAAACAATGTCATGGGGTAAATTTTTTGGGATGCGCGTGGGATAATTTTCATTGACTATCTTGAAAAAGGAAAAACTATCAACGGCTAAGAAGAAAGTGTTGTTACATCAAGACAATGCACCAGCTCACAAATCCGTTATTGCAATGGCCAAATTAATAAATTTAAGTTTGAATTGATACCTCGTGCACCCTATTTGCCAGATTTAGCCCCCTCGGATTATTTTCTGTCCCCAAACTTAAAAAAATGGCTCAGTGGTCAAAGATTTTGCAACGAAAAAGAAGTGATGTCGGCAGTTAATGGCTATTTTTGAACATCGCTGGAAAAAGTGTATAGAGCTAAAAGGCGATTATGTTGAAAAATAAATAAATTTTTTTCCAAAATGTTTGTGTTTTCTTTGTTGAGTCGGGTATTTCTGGGACCGTTCTCGTACACAGTATAGAACGAATGGTATTTGAGAGGCTATATCTGCAGATGAAAAATGATTTAAGTAATATTCAAAAAACGTACTCAGTTCCACGAACTGCAAATTACCTTGATGGGCGGTTGTTTATCTTGCGAAAAATAATAGAATAGCTACTAATACATATCAAACACTTTTATTGACAATAAAGAAAGAAAATTCTGAAACCTTTAAAAATTAAATGTTTGAACAGATAAGAGAGCTGTATTAAGCATATTCGAACCTACAGGAGGATAACGAAGGCAAGGAGACGTTAGCCAACAGTGTGAATGTCAGGTTAACAAAAATTGATTTGCCAAATTTTGGTGGTAGTTATGACGCTTGGCGTCAATTTCATGATCTTTTCGTATCTTAACAGTGGGTTGCCTGAATTTCAAAAACTTCAAAGCTGACAAACTTTTATCTCATCTAAGAGTTGATAAAGGTAATTACGAGAAGGCTTGGTCGATTTTAAAAGATCGTTATGAGCATATAAGGCGTTTAATCAATTTAATATTTTAAGATATTATTTAATCAACAGTCGATATCTCATAAGTGGCTACTAGACACAACAAAAACAGTTATACACAGTTTACAGAGCTTAAACGTACCGGTTAAGTGTTGATTTTTTTACTGTTGAAAAAACTTCCTCTTAAGACTCGACATCTGTGAGAGGAATGGTTAGGTTTAAAAAGAGATCCAAAGGAATGACCAACCTTTTTGGAGTTAAGCCAATTCATCAGAAATAGGTTCTGAACGTTGGAGGCAGTTAATCACCAACAAAATAGTAGCACGTCTTCGAACAGCAATTATTTTTATTTATTTATTTATTTATTTATTTTTTTTTTTTGTTTGTTTGTTTGTTTTATCATTACCCTCGTTTTACAGTTTACGAACAATTTCAAAATAAAATATATTGCAGCTAAAATAAGAGAATAGTTAGGAACATTCTGCCTCTGCCATAAATAGAGGCAAATGTCAATTTATAATAAATTATTAATTGTGGGGTGACAATTGAAATAAGAAAAGAAAGAAAATAAAATAAATAAGAAAAAATAAGAACAATTTTTTTAGATGCAAAAGGGAAAGCATTTCATACGAACACTTTATTACAAGTATGTACATATATTAAAAGCTATTACTCAATGTAGTGTAGGAAAATTTCGATTTCGCTCTGATTGAAGCTAAAAAGCCACTGTTTAACTTTTTTCATAAAAGCACTCAAATGACCAACGAACTATTAAATAATTTGTATTTATTGAATATGAAATTGCTTATCACAGTAAGATAAATCTTATAAACGTGAACGCCTTAAAGTTAAGTTTACAAAGTGAACATAATAAAATAAACATAAGAATAACGAACGAACGAAACGAAAAAGAAAAACAAACAAGATTTAAATAACAAACATGTGAATTTAATAAAAGATCATCAATTAAGAATCGAATCAAAACAAATAATAAATAAATACTAACAATTTAACTTGAATATGCTAATTAATTATACTCACTGGCCAAGTACCTCAAAAGTAAATTCCTAAATCTTTTTGTGTTTCTGACTCCTCTTAGTTCACGGGGCAGGGAGTTCCATAGGTAAGTGGCATGAACGAAGAATTGCCGCTCCGATGTCAGGCAAGAATGTGGAGTTTACATTAAGGTCAGAGTCCTTTGCGACCGAGGAAAAACTAATCTGGTAAAGAGATACTCAGGTTGATGTGTCTGTATGATGTCATGCAGGCAAGATAAGGATCGAAGCACTATCGAACTAGCAGCCAACAATACACTTTGAGTTAACTGACACGTGATCATAATTTCGGAGGCCAGAGATATACCGAGCAATATTGTTGTATACAACATTAAGCTTCCTTTTAGAAATTGAGTCAACTTTGCCATAGACCTCACAACCATATAGCAAAATTGGCAGTATGAGCGTTTTCGCCGGCATAGTTCTTATAGCTGTAGGTGTAAACATCTGAGTCTACCAAAGCATACGAAGCCCTGCATAAACCTTGCCAAAAGCAAAGTTTATATGGTCAGTTCATGTTAGGGAGACTTTAAAAATAAGTCCGAAATTTCTTACAGTGTGAAAAAAGGGGACGATTTGTTCACCAAGTTTTATCAGTGGAAAGGTAAATAGGTTCTGTGTTTTCCTATGAATCACGAGAGCTTTCGATTTTGCCGGATTCAAACATAGAAAGTTACGCTGAGCCCAGAGAAATATATTGTCCAATTCTTCCGTTATCAAAGCAAAAACTTGATCTAAGACATTGAAATTTCCACTCAAAGCCAATTGGACATCAGCGGCATACATATGGATCAGACACCGTTGGACAATTTGTGACAAGTCGTTGATGTACATAGAAAAAAGGACAGGTCCAAGTATTAATCCTTGAGGAACTCCACTCGATACCCTAAGAAAGCTCGAAGTTTTATTGTTGACCACAACACATTGCTGCCTATCTACTAGGAATAAATAAGCTTTACCGATTCTTTGGAGAAATTATACATGGTCTGAAGTTTTCGGCAAAGACGAACATGGTTAACAGAATCAAACGCTTTTGAAAAGTCTAAGAGAATTAGAAAAGTAACATATTTTTTGTCCAACGATTTCCTAATGTCATCGCTACTGACAATAATGCTGTTTTGCAGCTGTGTTTGGGACGAGAACCGGACTGACAACTGCTTACTAGCTTATGTATAGACAAATATGCTTGCATTTGCTTCAAAATTACTTTGTCCAACACTTTACTTAAAAATCGGAGAATCGCTATGGGTCTATAATCGTCATTATCTTTTTTAAAAAATTGGGATATTCAGAAGCTGTTATTATGCTGTTGAAAATGTGGGTAATGGAAGAATGTAAGGAAGGAGAATTCTTACGAACCGGGGATCAACACCATCGATGCCGGTTGCGTTTGACTTAACTTGGTTACGTTCTATGGATAATTTTTGTTTTTTGTGGGATATGTTTATTAAATAGGTATCTGATCTGCTCTTGAAAAAACACAACTTTATCGTTAACAAACTGCATGCACCTCAGACTATTCTAATCAGTACACTGAATGTCATACAGCAACTCACTGTAGTTTGCATTCTTAAAGTCTCGAAACTGGAAGATGATCTCTTTTGGCCTGTTTTTAAAATCTAAGGTTAAATAAATGAGATCATGTTTCGGGAAACCAGAAGCTTGAACCTGACTATAAAGTAGGATCTTACTAACATCACTAACAAAAAATTGGTCAATCAGAGTACTTGAATCACCTTGGAAATGAGTAGGACTTTCTATATTTACAGGGAATAAGTTCAGCGCTTTAAAGTTATTTAGCAAATGAGAAGAAACATTCACATCCAACAAATTGCAGTTAAGGTCACCGTATAGAACAACATAGGAGCTACTTTAGGAAAGTTGCTCTAGAATGGTTACTAACGGCATATGCCCTGTAAACAGTACCTTATAGAATTATTTGACTCTCACATGAAATTTTGACGAAGCAATAGTCTAGCCCTGTGTCCTGCATAGAATTACAAACAGGTGTACACTGCAACCCTACGCGCACATAAATAGCAGATCCTCCACCTTCTCGACCCACTCGATCACCACGGAAAACATTATAACCAGATACTTCATACAATTTGTTTTCGACATTCGAATGAAACCAAGTCTCAGACACACAAACAACATCAACCTGAGATCCTACAAATAGATATTTGAACTCCTCTAGTTTCAATACATTGTGCAAACTTTGTGCATTCAGATAACTAATTTTTAACCCAGATAACAGATTTAGCACACGGATCATACTACGCAAGTTTTCATTCCTACTCACACCCATGACACTCCCATTAGTGTTATCTATATGGTTGTTCATTATTAAAAACAAAAGAGTCAGAAACAGAAACAACAAGTCACAAAAAAATTGGAGAAATTCATTAGCTAGAAAGTATTAACTAACGTTATTTGAATAACTAAATTGAGAGTTGAATATAAAAATAATGATAAGGCCTTTTGTGGGAGCAGCTTTTGAGCGTAGTTTTACAGCTGACATGATTTTTTGAGAAAAAAGAAACTTAACTGTAGATATTGGGTGCAGGGCAAAATAAAATCACAAATTTTTCGTGACCGGAAACTAGATTTTTGAGTTTAGCTGGATCAATAAACTTTAGCAGCACACAAAACACTTATTTGTGAATAAACTTACATCACCTATGTAATGTTCGCCTGTTCATTTCAAGAGATCACACGATTCTATTTGCAAGATAGAATCGAATATGAATTTCTATAGCAGGTGGTACGAAAAGCAAGAATAGCAACAAGAGATTGTTGATAGCTCCTCAAGCTGTAAGCGTCGGAGATCAGACTCTGCATATAACCACATCAGATGAAAAAAATTGTTAAGACCTTAAAATAGAACAGATGTCTGGCTGGAAGAATTTCCATGAAGTGGGCCAGACGAGAAGAACCACAGATCTTCCGTATGACACACTTCTGTAGAACCAACAGCGGCTAAATTTTTCTCAGTTAAACACTTCCCCAACAGCTTATACCGTTCTAGAACTTTGAATGAAATATCCCAAAATAAACTGTTTTTAGAATATTAACAGGACAAAACTTTTTTAGACGGTAGAAGGCTCGAATTGTGGATAACAGATATTGCTTTTAACTTGAAATATGATTAGACCAACTCAGATTTCGGTCAATAATAACACCTAGATATTTGAAAGGGCTTACATTTTCAACTTTAAGGCAACTGTCCTGTCAGGGAACGTTCACGTCCAAAGACAATTTATAGTATTGGACAGAAGATGTACTATGAAACAAGTTAAGCCTTGCGCATTTATAAGTATGCAATATGACCTCGATATTTGGCGACTCGTGCGTAGTAAGACTGAAAAACATAGGTTTTGTCCTACCTCTTACTACTAGCTTATGATCCGTGAACCATAGTCTTAGTAATTCAACATCGTTGTTTATGTCAGTATCAGCCACTAAGTTTAAGGGATTGGCGGAATCATATGCGTCCCAAGGTCATCTGAATTTGAAGACTCGTTCGTAGTAAGACTGAAAAACATAAGTTTTGTCTTATCTCTTACTACTAGCTTATGCTCCGTGAACCATAGTCTTAGTAATTCAACATCGTTGTTTATATCAGTATCAGCCACTAAGTTTAAGGGATTGGCGGAATCATATGCGATCCCAAGGTCATATGAAAATGCCCTGACTTTTCCTATAGATGGCTGGCTAAACAAGGAGTTGACAAATATAAGAAATAATATAGGTCCAAGGACCGAGCCTAGAGGGACACCAAGGTTGATAACCATAAATTTACTTAGACTAGCTTCGATTTTCACTTTTTGTTTTCTGTCTTTTAGATGGGACATAAATTAACTATGTATCAAACCACGAAAACCTACATTGTATAGTTTGTTTCAAATAATATTATGATCAACCATATCAAACGGATTTGTAATAAAGGGTGATTCATCGTGGGGTTTGATTTACAATGTAAAATAAGATACATAAATTTAAAAGTAAATTTAAATTTTTTATTATCGGTTAAAGGAACAATTCATGGCATTTACTTCTTGAAAATGAAATCATGTAAATGTTGGCCATGACTACGTCTGAGATGGTCCATTCAGAAGGTACAATTTTGGCGACTCGTTCGAGCATTGCGACTGGTATCTGGCGGATAACACGAGTAATTTTGGCCAAAGCGTCAATCGTAGCTGTCTTATTCCTGAAGACCTGAGCCTTTACAGAGAAAATAGTCCAAAGGTGTGATATCGCACGATCTAGGCGGCCAATTTACCATAGCAAAACGTGTATTTAAATGCTCACTAAAATGATTTTTCAACAAGTCCATTGTTTTATGCGCTGTATGGCTCGTAGCGCCATTTTGTTGAAACCAGAACTCACCGAGACCATGTGCTTGAATTTCAGGAAGCACATTGTCCGTTAACATGGCGTGATAACGGTGACCATTGATGGTAACATTCTGATTTGCCTCATTTTTAAAGAAATATGGACCAATGATTCCTACGGCCCATAAACCAAACCATACCGTTCTTTTTAATGAATGTAATGGTAGAGTAGAATCGGGTATTGTGGTATACATGTTACTTTTGTGACTATAACGAGCAAACTATTCTGATTTCAAAGAAAGTGTGCATACATTAAAAATTAAGTGTTACTTACCATATTCTCTTAATTTTTAACATTCACGTTTTCTATAAAAAAATATTGCTATAAATGTGGCACGATCAGAAAAGTATCATCCTAAGAAGATGATGGGTAATGTGATATACACGCGTAGTCAAATGTGGTATACTATACCAGATAACCCGAAAAGTGTGTTAGCTGTCTTACTATCTTTAAATTTCAGAAAATATTTTGAGTGTTTCTTCCAGCTGATTTCTTTTGCACTAAAATCTTTAAATCATTAAATCAAACAACATACTTTTAATGTTGTATAACATATGTAATGCTATTTATATATCTATTGTACATATATATATTTTTTTATAACATAACAAAACAAAATCATAAGAAAAAAAAGCCCTCTAGGCGTAAATCGTAAAAAATTAAGGGAATATGATAAGTACTTATTTAATTTTGCTTATCTTATTCATCACATAATTGGCAAATAAATATAGCTTTCCTTCCTGTCAGGCTTGACTCGTGAGCCCAAACCATGTCGCATTGTAGACATGTGGTCCTCTTTTTGATGATTTGTCATCAATCAGACGACTATTACAAAAATAACACATTGTATTCTCTGTCTCATCGAAATTTTCCATCTCATCGTCGGTTTCTTGAAAAATTAGGCTTTGGTTTGAGTCACGATTAGGCGATGTATGCCAATTTACTGGGCTGGGTACTTTTTCAGAATAACTGAACGATTAGCTTTTTTTGGTACATGGACTCGTTTTGGCAATTCTGATTTCGACGGATTCGGTTTCTTCTCAGCAGTCTCTTTTCGCTTGTTTATTGCTGCAATACTTTCAATCAATTTATTTTTGTATGGCAAAGTGGTCAAAATAGTCGCTGTCGTTTTTCTTCCTCTGCGGCTATTTAGAGGTCGTTTAATTTTTGGTGGTGCAGATATTTCTCACGGTGTCACATAATCAATGCCTCCAATTGCGGAGGCATTGGGATGCCGATTAAGTTATACGGAAGATTTGAAATCTTTTGGTTCAGTATTGGCATGCTGGTAAGGAGATAGGCCTTTACTAGTGCTAGTAATTGAATTGTCAACCAGTTGAGGTAAAACTTTTGGTATCTGAACGGGCTTTATTTCGAATTGTGCCATGAGTTCAGTGCTCTGTGTAGTTTTTTTTTTTTTTTGCGCCATCTTCTTCTCCTTCAATTTCAGCAGCAATGAAGTCTGCTTCCGAAAATACGTTTTTTTCAAATGGATAAATTCCTGTGCACTAAAAGCCGTTGATAACACTTTGACCAGATTGTACCTTCAAGTGCGCTTTCGAAAAAGTCCCACCAAATCATATTAGGTTACTTTTCGACCCATTTCACGTGTAAAACGTCTAATTTCGTCGTTATAAAAAACTTTTAAAGATCCCATATATATTTTATCTAACGGCTGCATTTTATGGGTTATAACCACTCCATTTTCGCTTGCAAGATCCAACACCTCAATATTTCTTGTGTGACTATAGTGCCCATCCAAGCGTGCACTTGAATAGTGCCCGTTATAAGCGACCCTCGTTCAGCCGATGCCATAGCACCTATCTGTCGCTTTCCTTTTCGAGCTAACACTATTGGTTGTTTGGTTTGAACTATGCTTAGCCCAGTTTCATCAACGTTCCAAATGCGACCAGCTGGATGATTACATTTATAATATTCTTGTTCGAGCAAGTTATAAAATATTTCCACGTTTTTGCGACTAAACCCTTTAGCTCGATCAAAAGACGTACCTATTGGTCAAGTTTTTCACTTCTTGCCATTCTCTGCAGCGTCGTGTGTGCAACTAAGAATGTTTTAGATGCAAGCAATATGCCCATTTGCCCGTCTCTGACCGCTTTAATGGCTTTCTCCATATCAGCTTTGTCCCATTTTCTGATTTCTCCCTTTTTAGGCATGGTTATCTAGGATGAGCAAAAGAACTAATTTCAAAAATTACGCAATTAAATAGTATCGGTTAATGTAGTACACTAATCACATTAGCCGGTCTTAACTGTACCACATTAGCCCATTGTCTCTTTTTTTGCAAAAATATTAAAAAAAAAAAATAACTTACCCAGCGATCGAAAAACTCACTTTTGCCCGTCTATGACCGCTTTAATGGCTTTCTCCATATCAGCTTTGTCCCATTTTTTGATTTCTCCCTTTTTAGGCATGGTTATCTAGATGAGCAAAAGAACTAATTTCAAAAATTACGCAATAAAATAGTATCGGTTAATGTAGTACACTATACCACATTAGCCGGTCTTAACTGTACCACATTAGCCCATTGTCTCTTTTTTTCCAAAAATATTAAAAAAAAAAATAACTTACCCAGCGATCGAAAAACTCACTTTTGTTTCATAAAATTGAACATTTCAAATGGCAGTATTATTCAAGAGTTTTTACAATAACTTTAATTTTTCACATAAAAAAATCACTTTTTTGTAGTCATAAAAAAAATTCAGCCTATTGACTTGACACCTTTCACACAACTGAGAGAAAAATTAAAGGAATTTTAACATGTCAAAACAAATCATTCTTCTTTCTTCTGGTTGCACAGCTATGAACGTGTACAATTTTGCAAGGGAGTGCAAGAAAATCGAGATATGCCACTGTACCACATTATCCGAGTATACCACAATACCCGATTTTACTCTAGCTCTTGGTACTCTTCGGGTTGCTCATCAGCTCAAATACGGCAATTTTGTTTATTAACGTATCCATTGAGCCAGAAATGGGCTTCATCACTGAACAAAATTTCACGATAAAACACCGGATTTTCACTGAGTTTTTCCGGAGCCCATTCAATGAAAATATGACGCAAATTCAAATCGCCTCTTACACAAGTTGAATTTTGTACGCTCTTAGACCGAGATCTTCACGTAAAATACACCAAGTTGTCGAATACGCCAAGCCAAGCTGCTGAGAACGACGACGAATCGATTCGCCACGGTACACGGTACACGCGTACACTCTCAGTAACAGCTGCTATAATCTCTTCACTACTTACTGGATGTGGTCTAACCGGTCGAGTATCATCTACTAATGTAAACTGGGACTCAAATTTGCGAATGGTATTGGCAATAGTGGTTTCAGTGGGTCGATTATGGGCACCGTAATTTCCTCAAATCGCACGAAAAGCATTTCTCACAGAACGCTGATTTTCGTAATACAGCTAAACAATTTGGAGACGCTGTTGTGGTGTGAGTATTTCCATGATGACTTCCCAAACGATACTGAACAAAAATGATAAATCAGTTTGATAGGAGTCACGCGTGATCTGTCAAAAAAAGCTTATTGAAAATCAAACCTCACCTTAAGGCATTTTTTCCGTAGTATGTGCCTATGTCTAATTTCCCTAAGAAGTAACCAGCTAATCCAAGCCTTTAGCCTGAAATCTAACTTTTTAGGGATAGTAACATTGCTAGCTGAGCTTAAATAATTTTTCAATATCTTCAAAAATAAATTAACAGCAGGTGATACATTTTCTTGAGTATACATCTCTTCCCAATTTTCGAAACACAGTAAATTATTAAGCAGCAGCATATAATTAATTTTATTCAACTTTCTTGGAAAATTATGCTTTTTTGCTTTCCAAGCCATTAAAAATTAAACCAATCATAAAATAATCAGATATTTGAAGTTTGAGGTTGATACCAATGTAAACATCAGGAGGTGTGGGAGAAGACAATAGAAGTACGTTACATTACGGATGACAGCGACACTACATAACGATAGAGAAGACAATCCACAAAACCTAGATTACATGTATAATGAAATTTGTATAACACATATTGTAATAAACACATATAAATACCTTAAATAAGCAATAAAACAAAGTCCATTTATAATGTAAAAGAACAAACAGTGTATTTTTTGAATACGGCAACTCAACACGTTTTTTTCATTTTTAAATAAATTAGATTTACTTAAATTAAGTAAAAATTCTAATACAAAACTTAAAATAATTTGTGCATTAATTGACACCTAAATAATCTACATAAATGTAAAACAACGACGATTGTAAACAAAGTGCGATACGTATAAACAGAAACTAAGTTATTTTCGTTAAATAAAGTTTTAACAAAGATTTAAGTAAATTAAATCTATGTACCAGGTGTGCTGGTATAAAGTGAGCTTCAAGATCTTAATATTTTTTTTTTTTTTTGGATGCTATGACACCTGTCAAACATATTTAGTATACATCAAGTCATTGAGCAAACAATATCATATTTTTTCATCGTGTTAAAAATGTCGAGTTTCGTACCAGAAAATGATGACTTGCGAAAAGCTGCAGAGTGGCATCGAATGCTTGTCGAGGCTTGCTCTATCAGAAGCAACATGCAAAAGATGGTTTCATTTTATTGTTCTAATGTTTTCTTACTCAACTTATACCAGCGATTACAAAAAATTCAGCTTATTCCTATTCGGACAATTTATAAATTAATAATGCTTACACGGTAGAACTGCTGTAATTAAATTCGTGGGAAACTGCTTTGCCGTTTATGATATTTGATCGTGGGAAACTGCTATGTTGTTTATAATAATTGGGTCGCTTATGCACTTGCATACAGATATTTGAGTTGCGCGTGCAAATCGTTCACCTGCATAACACCTTACCCTTAAACTGGGTTCAGTACGCTCCATTTTTATAGTTTCTGATGGAGTAATCGATGGTGACCTTATTGTATCTGGCAACTCCTGCACATATCATTTTTTGTTCTTATTGAAGCACTTGTTAAAGTGTCCGTGTTGTTCGACCGCTAGACTTACATCCGCATTTGTATGCAATGGTAATATCTGCTTCTATTGCTGCTAAGCTTCCAATCCGATTAATAATGCTCCTTGTAACTTCTGATACCGGATCCAGCACGTTTTCCCAAAAATGTTTCTGGTTTGGTATGCTAATTGATAAACCGCTTAACTCTTTAATATATTGCATTTTAATTTTTTGTATAGGCGTAGATTCTAATTTAACAGTATTTATTTTTACGTTATTGCAACAATCTATCAATTCTATTGGTGAAAAATCTTACTTTTATAGGGTTTTCCAATAGGGACTTGACAACTTTGAATTTAATTTGTGAACATACTCTTTCACTAATCTTCAAACTGTCACTGTCAATTTATTCAATAAACTCAACATTTTCATCATAGTAAAGTACACTAACGAACAACGTCTGCAAATTATAAAAATTTTCTACAGATATTCGGAGTCGCAAAATCATCTTCAGTGACGAAGCTCATTTTTGGCTCAATGGGTTCGTCAACAAGCAAAATATGCGTTATTGGTCGGGTGAAAACCCACATGTGCTTCATGAATCACCACTTCATCCACAAAATATAACTGTTTGGTGCGGTTTGCATGCCGGCGCCGCTATTGGGCCATATTTTTTCGTCGACAATAACGATCGTCATGTAACTGTGAATGGTCAGCGTTATCGCGCCATGATCACCGACTATTTTTGGCCCCAATAGGAAGATATGGACTTGGACGACATGTGGTTTCAAAAGGATGGCGGCACAAGCCACACAGCACACGCTACAATCGATTTATTGAAGAGTAAGTATGGTGAGCGTGTTATCTCAAGAAATGGGCCAGTCGATAACGCCGCTTAACTATTTTCTGTGGGGCTACGTTAAGTTATTAGTTTATGCCAACACGCCGAAGACGTTGGAAGATCTCAGAGCCAACATTGAACGCGAAATAGCGGCCGTTTCGGCCGAAATGTGTGGCCGAGTCGTTGAAAATTGGGTCCAACGAATCGACCGCTGTAAACGTGCCCACGGTGGCCATATGAACGAAGTCGAGTTCCATTCATAAATGTTTTGATTGTACTTCAACCCAATAATAAAGTTTTGAAATATCGCAAATGATTTGCCTCTTATTTAAAAAAAAAAGTTGTCAAGTCGTTATTAGAAAACCCTATATTTCTTTTGATTTATTTGTTGTTATTGTATAATAGTTGTATCTACGGTCTCGAATTTACAATTTTCATTTTAAATTATTCCTACATTATATTTTATTATTATTATTATTATCAAGAAAACGATACAAAATAATTTGTAGGGTCCGGAATTTAACGTCGTGGTACTATGCCCATGTGGCGCGTTTTGCCAACAGCACGCGGAGTCCTGAGTTCCCATGTGGTCACCCACCTACGTACTTACCGCCCCCAACACTGCTTGATTTCGGTGATCTAGTGGGAACCGATGAGTTAAGTTTAGTTTTTTTTTTAAGTTTAAACGCATTTTTATTTACTTAATTCATTAATACTTACATGCTAGACAAAAAGTGCTTAAAAATTAGCTTAAATAACTTAAAAATATCTTAATCTAACTTACTGGCCCCATGCGGGCACTCTATGTTAAACCTAACGCTTGATCTATGTCTTTCGACGTATCATACAGTATATCTATTTATTACATATTTACAACTTAAACTAAGAAAATAAATTTAAGAAAAAACTTAGTTAATGGACTTTTTGTTAAAATATAAAACTTAAAATTAAAACTTACAAACTATCTAAAAATATATCTTAATATACTTAACCTACTTACATCTATTACCTAATTTATACACACATACTATATATATATACATAATATATATATATATGCACATATATATAATTTTTTTTTTCTTTTTTCAAAATTTTTTTTTTTTTATATTTTTTTTATATTTTTTTTTTTCTTAAATCTAACTTAATCCTACCTTAAAACTGTGTAAGTCGGTCATGACTAAAAAATTAGGCTGACCCACTTTGCTCCACATAAAGAAGCTACGCAGTGCTTGAGGAATTCGTCAACGAAGCTTCCTCCCCCTCAACCAGCCACCAAAATTGCTGGTGCTGCTGAGCAACATGCATTGCCACGTGCGACGTGTCTATCGTAGTTGAGTCGCCTGTCCGCAGCTGTTCGAGCGACGTGGTATATCAGCGGCACCGAAAATCTGTCCTGGATCAGACCTTTCATATCGAGGTAGAGGAATGCTTCTGGAGGAACAAAACCGTCAAAGCGAACTCTCTCATGATACATATAATTAGGGTAGAAAGACCCGGAGATCAGGTTGTTCGATGAGGTCATTGCTCTCGCAATGTGTCCTCGAGTCAACTTAATAACGAGATTGTCCACTCTTATTAGGTTCGCCCTATTGTACAAGACCTCATTAGGATAGAATTTTATGTACTCAGACTAAGACAAGCCCTCTTAAACACCCGAATCTTTTCCAATAAACTTGCTCTCACGTTGAACCACACTGGACATCCAAATACAAGCATGGGCCATGGATCACCTTCACTCTCGCATCGAGTTGGCTGTTATAGAACAGTCTCTTTGTAAGAGACTCTGGCTCTGGCCAGAGCAACATCTATATGTTTGTTAAAATACAAATATTGATCTAGCCAGATCCCAAGGTATCTGACTACATTTCGACAAGCAAGTGTCTGCCCGTGCTGTCCCACGATAGAAAACTTTCTTCTGGTGTCCCTAGAGGCCCCAGACAAAGGCGTCCTAAACAGAATGGTTTCCGACTTCTGAAAGTTGATTTTCAACTTCCAGTCATCGCAATATCGCTTAATTTTGTCCGCGTACGCTATTGCATGGTTAAGTGAACCCATCAGATCACTTGTGTAAATGTTGAATAGGATCGGCGAATTTACCGCACCCTGTTGCAGACCGTTTTTAATGTAAAATGTTCTAGTAGAAGTCACATCGCCATTTTTCACGATAAACTGTCTATCTGTTAACATGTTGTAAAGAATATACAGAAGTGGTTTACTAATGCCCAGCCTGTTCAGCTTGAAGAAGAGTCCCTCTAACCATACAGTATTGAAGGCTTTTTCTAAGTCAATCAGGCAGGCACCAGTGCACTGGTTCTTGCCTTTATTCCATTGGATATCAGAAACCAGTTTAGACGCGGCATGAATAACATCATGCCCCGCCTTGAAACCGAATTGATTATCCGGAACTGTATTATTGTCCTCAACCCACTTAGTCAGGACTCTATTGATCACCTTTTCGAAAACCTTACTGATGTTTGGTAGAAGACTGATTGAGCGGTGATTCGCCGGATTGGAAGTATCTTTATCCCTTTTGGGGATGGGATGTACCACCTCAGTTTTCCAATGTGCTGGATAATGGGCATTATTCATTGCATTATTAAACAGGATGGTATAAATGTTCACCGCTTCTAGTGGGAGATGTCGAAGTACAAAGTCGTCATCATCAACGGTCTCACCTGGATCTATGCCTGCTGCTAAAAGTATTTGTTCGTTATTCGTCGTTCGGGCAATTTTAAGACATGGAAGGTCGTTTTTCTATTATTTTAATACAAACTTATAGAATTTCTGTAATTTTCCTTTATTAATGTTTGGAGGTTTTTGATCTTCGACTTCAGTATCATAATCTCCGGGTTATGTCTGTCCGTAAACTGTCTGTACAAGGTTTTTAGTCTTGACAGTAGTCTACTTTTATGTCGTTGCAGTGCGTCAATAGTTGCGTTGCGGAATAAGTCTTCGTTGTCAGTGTGTTGATACCGAGGTATCGTTTTGTCCATTGTTTGTTTGATTGTCTCGTCCATTAGTCTTAGATACCTATCAATCTCCTCGTTTGACAGATTTCTTTTGGACGGTGGGTAGAGCGAATTTGAGGAGAGTGCTCTTGTCAGTATTCTTGAGAAGTGTGTCCAACGCACCCTACTATAATTGTGGAATGCCTTTGAACAAACTCTTCCAATTCCGCAGTTTCGTTGGGAACAGTTATTTCGGTGCTGATACTGTTAGTGATAGTGCGGCTCTTCGTTCGAACCTAATCAGTGAATTAACATTCACTGCAAGGACCTTTAGGGTCTGCTCCCCCATGTACGTACCCATTACGACAAAAGGTGCGTTAGCCCCGGCAGCAGCGCGTATATTTGATCAACCCGCGCGGTCTGTTCAGTTATATGACGTTGAAGCTGAGCCATCTGACTCTGGATAGAGAGCAAGATAGCTAGCATGTCAGAAGCTGGTTCCGGTACTCTAGGCACTGGGGCCTGAGAAGCAACCTTCGCTTGCTGTACCGTATTTCCCCTACCTGCCGCCATTTGGGCGTAGGTAACCTGGGGAGTAACGGTTGGAGTTTGTAAATGCACGGGTGGACGTTTAACTTCCACTTTCTGCTGCCGAGCCAGATTTACTCTTTTGATATATTGGAATTTGGAACAACCCCGATAATTTGCGGTGTGTCCCGTGTTCCCACATAAAGCACAAGAGAGTTGGCTTTTTTCAGACGCTCCGTCCTTACCTAGAGCGCATTCCTCAGATGTCCGAACCTTTGGCAGCGAACACATTGTAAAATGTTTTCGCCCCTCTTTAATTTTTCCCAGTGTACAACCTGGTAGTCTAGGACTTTGATGCTCCTTAGACCATCCAGTTTGCTGCTGGGACTTAGCTGAACCAGGAAGAACGGCAGTTTGCGCTTCTCCCTTTTGGCTCTAGCCGTGAAAATGGCTTGACCCCCACGAATTTGAGCTCTTCGCACTCCTTCTCTTTCAGTAGTGCAAGGAGCTCCCCCGGATCAGTCGACGGTTCCAAGCCCCTCAGCAGCATTGTTTGCAGCTTTTCTCCCTAAGGGGTGTAGGAGAAGAATTCCGTCGTCGAATCCCTCAAAAGGTTTTTAATTTTGTGGTAGCGCTCCACTGTGTTACAGTGGATCGCATGCCTATCTAAAGATAATTTTTTTATAAAAAAATTGTTGCCAATGGCCGACTGACACAGTTCGATGGTGTCCTTTAACTCCAATTTGAAAGTGTTGATTGATGGCACTTTCTGCTTGGTAGATTTCTGCTCTTGCTGTTGTTGTTGTCCCTGATGCTGTTGTTTTTGCTGATGTTGTTGTTGTTGTTGTTGTTGCCGCTGTTGTTGCTGCTGTTGATCTTGCTGCTGCTGTTATTGCTGCTTATTCTGCTGCGGTTTTTGTTTTTGTTGTTTATGTTTTTGCTGCGTTTGTTCATATGTTTTTGACATTTCTTCTATTGCTCTCTGTATATTTGGTTTTTCAAGCGATTGTTTTGTTTTTGGTTGCTGTGGAAGCTCCACGCTTGTATTTTGCTGCTGCTGAGGCTTCTGGAGTTATTTCTCCATCTCCCTCCTTGCTACTTGCTTTGCTTTTATAGCCAGCACTTTTTGTTCTAGCTTCTTGATGTGGTTGTTAAGAGCTTGAACCTCGTCCTCTTCGTCTTCAGACTCAGATGGTGCTAGGGATGCGAAGCTGTTGTCTGCTCCCATGTAGTGGCCATCCTCCGTCGTATACATGAGGGCTGTCGTTATTAGCCGACACCTGCCCCTTGGCTTTATTGCTGCGCTTGCCGATATTATCGCAGCACTCTCATTCAATCTTCCATGCAGCATTTCAAGAGAAGCTGGTAAGAAAGTGCGCTTAATTAGATTTGGAGTCGGCTTCAGCTTTCTCCTCCTCTTAATGGCCATGTCTGGTGGTTTTGTTGTTGTTGTTGACTTTGATAGTTGGAGTGGCCTAACGGTTTGATTATCAGACGACATCATGCCATCTGCAGATCCCGCTACCGCTATAGCGGACCGCTTACTCCCACTCATAGAACTGGTTTGTTTCAATAGTTATCACTCTTTGTTTTTGTTTTTTTTTTTGTAACAAATTAAATAAAGAAAAAAAAAATTGGAAGACCAAATTGCGCAGGTTGGAGAATCGAACCCACAAACCCCGAGATTTAATGTCCGCGTCTTAACCACTTTGGCTACCGAACACTTTTACAGTTCTTATTAAAAAGCACACTTCTATATATTTTCTTCACACTTGTCAAGCCGTAACACGAAACAGGTCTACTCACCACTAAGGTCTGTGAACGACTGAGTGGGAACTGATGATTTCAGTGTGGCGAGGCCGTTGACACCTACATTTTATAAATTTCCAGTTTCGTTCTGTTTATCGCAGTTACAATTATATTTTGTCTTTTCTGTTACAGTAAATAAAAACATATTTTTGTGAAATATTTCGACCTCTGAATTAATAATTTTAAGAATTCAGTTGCTTGCTTTATTTCGTATGAATACATTTATTACGCAGTTCTTGTAATCCATCTATCTATCTTTTTACAATCTTTCATATGGTCTTTTAAGTTATAAAGTTCTTTATCCTTGCTAATTATCATAAATTTATTTCTAATGCCAATTATAGTAAGATCATTTACAATTACTTTTGGTACAACAATCATTTCATGCAATTCATATTCTTTACGCGTTACAAGGGGTATTTGTATCAATACAATAATATTATGGCTTTTCGCATATGCGTGAATTTCTATTTCTTTCATAATGCTTGCATAATTCTCTATAAATGGATCGAAAATTAAGCAGATTTCTAAATTTGCTTCAGTTAATTCTTCTATAAGTTATACTACTTTGAATAAATAGTAAGCTATCGGTAATTTGCTCGATCTTTAATTCTAGTTGTGCTATTTTAAATTTCACTTTATTTACTATTTCGTTAAAATAAGAGTGGATGGAATTACTTTTCTCCATTTGCTTTCCTTCCTTTTTTACAATATTTATAGAATGTATAATTTTATTTATTTTGTTAACTGTAACATTTTGAATAGAACCTACATCAATAACTTGTTTACTTAACTTAGTCATAAGTTTAACATTTTGTTCCATGCCATTTTTTATTCGAATTTCATTTCCTTTAATTGTATTTATAGTACTTGAGTAATAATATTCAGCGTCCTCATTATCCACTGTGCCGAAAAGAGTTTTAAATCCCGTCCCTATTATATTTATCAATCCTCTTCTTGCTCTAATCCTTTTACCTATTATGTTGTATATTATTTCAATTTTATGTTCTTGTCTATGTAAATTTTGTGTTACTGTATTTTGAAAACTTCAACAATTACTGATGTAATTAAGGCATGCGTCATTAATTTATTAACTATGTTCCTTATGTGTTCCACGTAATCATCTAAATTTCCTACACTAATTTTATTTACTAACGGCAGCTTACTGCCTATTTCTCCCTTATGATAAAAATAGATTCTGTAATTACCATCTTTTTTTTATCTTATATTCTATTGTCTTTCCGACCTTTTTGTCGTATCTTAATTTTGCCTTCTTTGATTTTAAAGTGTTGCTAACTGCATTAACACTAGTTTTAAATAATTTGGCTTACAATTCATCTAGATAATCGAACATGGTTCTTTCGGTGAATTCTTCTATTTCACTTGGTTGGTTAGCAGTACTTCCATATACCAATTCATATGATGTGTAGCCTGTCGTATTATGAGTAGTTGTGTTATAACAAAAGCTTGCGTATGGCGGTCGTTTGTGCCAATCATTAATATTGTTCATTTCTCTGCCTGTTGCTTTTAAATATTCGCTCAGCCGATAATGCGCTCTCTCAACTCCTCCATTTGCCTGTGGATAAGCTATGCTAGTTGTTATGCCTTTTATGTTAAGGCCCAGACAAAGGTTTTTAAATAACTCATTGCAAAATTCGTTGCCATTGTCTGTTAACATGATTTTTGGTAATCCAAAATTTAAAATCCATTCATTTATTAATGCTTTGGCTACTTCCCCCATCACTTTGCTTTTTAATGGTGTGAACTTTATGAATTTCGATAAGTCGTCTTGAATAGTATGTAAGACCGACTTTATAGCCATCTTGCGTTACCTTTAGTGGACCTATCAAATCCATTGAAATTTTTTCTAAGGCCTTTTCTACTACTTTCAAAGGATTTCAGGTTGGTTTTTTTACAACTTTCTCTAATTGGCATTCACAAATTCTGATATATTCTTCTACATCCCTTTGCATTCCTTTCCAGTGAAATTGTTTTTTTAGGTTTCGCATAGGTTGCTTTTTGCCCTGCATGACCACTAAGCAACCCATTATGTTTTTCTTTTAATATGCGTTTTCTCTCTCTTAAATCTGTTATCTCTTTGCGCTGGTTTTGTTCGCTAATTTCCTTTTCCGATTCCTGTGATTATCCCCTACTTGTCTTTCTTCTGATCGTTCTTCTTTATTCGAAACTATTTCTCTTTCTTCCATCATCTATTATTCCATCTACTTCCTCAAAATTTTTGACTTCTGGGTTATTATTTTTACTTGTTTCATTACCTAGTTCTTCCTGCTGTAGCATTCTGACATTTCTATATAATTCGTCTGCCACTACATTTTCACAACCTTTCTTGTACCTTATTTCGTATTCAAATTCCTCCAACCTAAGTCTCCATCTAACTAACCTAGATCCGGGATCCTTCACGTTGAAGAGCCAGGTTAATGGCCTGAATTGTTTTGTGGGGCAAACGATAGCTAACCAATGCTTTTCTGTTATGCTGTAGTTTTGCTCAGCTCTGTTTAAAGTTCTGCTAACGAACTGAATGGGTAGATCCTTTTCGTCATGTTGTTGGCTTAAAACAGCCCCAATATACTTATTTGAAGCGTCGGTTGTGATTGTAGTACCTTTGTAATGGCTTCTTTACATTTATTGAACGATTCTTGTTGCTCGCTTCCCCATTCGAATTGGACATCTTTCTTAAGTAATCTGTTCAAAGGCTCTGCTAGTGTACTAAAATCTTTTATAAATTTTCGGTAGTAACCTACTTTTTCAAGGAACGACTTTATTCATTTGATTCTAAAGAGCTTGTAATTAACTACACTTTCGATTTTTCTGGGGTCAGGCTTAACACTGTGGTCAGTAATAAGGGGTCCCAAATATTGAACTTCTTTACGAAGGAATTTGCTTTTATCCGGCTGTAATTTAAGATTAGCTGCTCTTATTTGACTAAGTACCTGTGTAAGCTTCTGATTATGTTCCTCGAGGCTTTGACTATATATCACGATATCATCTAGAAAAACAAAGCACTTAAGGCCTTGTAATCCGGGTAGCACAGTATTCATTAGTCTCTGAAAACATGTCGGAGCATTTTTCAGTCCGAAAAGCATTCGAGTATACTCGAAATGCCCATACGGTGTGCTGAATGCTGGTTTTTCTATGCCTTTATCGTCAACTGGGATTTGATGAAATCCCGATGTAAGGTCAAGTGTCATGAAGTACCTCGCTTTTCCTAGCTGATCTAAAATCTCGGTTATGTTAAGAAGAGAATAGTTATCCGCAATCGTCAACTCGTTTGGCTTGCGATAGTCTATTACCATCTTCCATTTCTTCTTACCACTGGTATCTGCCTTCTTTGGAACAATCCAAAGAGGTGAGCACCATGGCGAACTACTATTCCTAATGATCCCTTCGTTTTTAAGCTTTTCAATTTGAGTGCGTACTTCCTCCTCGTGTTTCTTTGAATAACGAAACGTTTTAGTAAATACTGGTTGGACTTCATCTAATGTTCTAATCTAATGTTTGGTCACTTGGTTTGTGGTCTGCCTCCCAGCCCTTTAAATCTAATAACCTGGTTTATGTCAACCTCGCGCTCATAAACGCATTCAGCGCATATCATTGATACCTCAGCACCAGTATCGATGATAAATTTTTAAATTTCATCATTTACGATCGAGCTCTCGGAATTAGCCACCTGGTTGAATATCGTTATGTCCTAGATGGTTCTAATATGCTCTTCACTTTTGAATTTTCTTTTCTGTTGTTTTGGATTAGACTCGCTCGAATGTGTTTCTTGTGTATTATTCTTCGCTCTTTGGGGTTTTGAATTTCTCCATCTCTTCTTGGCAATCTAAAATTCCTTTTTAAATGGCCAGGTTTACCATAATTGAAACATTTCGTTTCTGCAAAGTTAATCTTTGCCAAGTTTTTATTAGAAAAGTCCCTACTAGTGTTTGACCTAAATAAATTTAGTCTTTGCTCTTCTTCTTGAGCATAGCGACTAACTTCGGCTACTGTCTTTGGTTTTTGGGTCACCATGTATGATGCCAAACTTTCACTTAACCTATTGGTGAAAACTGTTAAAATTTCATCCCTTATATAGTCTAGCTTTCTCGATGATTAGAACGTCCACCAGTTCTAAATTCTGTATCTTGCTTTGCATTAGTCTTCTTTCTCTCAACTTTCTGCGTGTAGAGGGCTACAGACTCAGTTTTGCCTTGCCTGATACTTATAAGTTTCCTGTGTAGCTAAAGACTGCTATGTGCTTCCCTTAAGACGCCACATAACTCCTGTTTCAGTGCTTCTCAGTCTCTTACTTCCTTATTCATTAAAATAGTAGTTGCATTGCCACGAATCCTAGTCCTGAGATATTTAAAAAAACCGGTTTCTGAGCAGCTGACGCTAATTCCATAGCATCGTTGCATGCGTCAATAAAGGTGAATACCTCATCAGCACTTTTGTTAAAAGTAGGGATGAAGGATATTAAGACGTTAATGGGTACTTCGGTCATTTTTGTTTAATAAGTAATCTCTCAAGACTTATTTCGGATTTTATTTCACTAGCGCTTTCTCTACGAACTTCTGAGTTACTTTTCCTTTCACTGGTATTTTTTCTACTAACTTTTGTTTTAAAGCTTCTATTTTCGCTCTCACTAGGCCCTTCGCTATTGCTATCACTACCACTTCCATTAACTGACATTGTAACCCAATTTTCCAATAAAATTTTATATTTTCCTTCGTTGTTTTCTATCCAATTAAAGCTTCTTATTCCTTTTATTCCTGAAGGGAATTTGATTGTTAACATCTGCTAGAAGATGTTGAAGTTATTTTTGTTTTGTACACCTATTTTAGTTCCTAACTAGGAGGATAACTTGTGTACGTCGAAATTCTACTCTTAAAATTAACACTGCTTATTTCTTAGTGTAGACTTACATGAAACTAATAGCTAGGATGGATTTCATCTTCAGCTTCAGGACCGCAGCAATTCTTAGGATCACAGCAATTCTCATGATCGCAGCAATTATCAGGAACACTTTCGCAGCACTCTATTATTCACCGCAACACTTGAAAAAACTTTTCCTTTTTTTAAGCACTGTTAATTAAGTTTTTTTTTTAATTTTTTTATTTCTTTGTCTTATAGGATTTTTCGGAATCCCACCGCTGCCGCCAGTTTTTTATGTTACGCCTGGGCGTTTTACATAAATATAAAAAAAGTAAAAACAAAGGACACACGCGGGCTGGAATTGTTGCTGGGATTTTGTATCCAGTATTAACCGTTGTGTTTAAAAATGACCGGAGTGAAAACCGGAGTGGAAAACACAAAAACAATAAACTGGAATGGAAGTCGACAACAACAATAAACCGAAGTGGAAGCCGACAACAACAATAAAAAAAATTATATCGAGAGAACCAAATGAAGAGAATTAGGATAACTTTATTGTTCTGTTTTCTCACTCAACTTATACTAGCGATTAGAAAAAATCCAGCTTAACTTAAAATTCGTATTCGGACCTATTTATAAATTAGTAGTTCTTACACGGCAACACTGCTGTAATTGGATTCGTAGGAAACTGCTTTGCCGTTTATGATATTTGATCGTGGGAAACTGCTATGTTGTTTATAATAATTGGGTCGTTTATGCACCTGCATACAGATATTTGAGTTGCGCGTGCATGTCGTTCACCTGCATGACAATATACATAAATAAAATATTTGGAAACTTACAATTGGCTACACTCACCCGTATGAAAAAAGATTATGAAAATTTCGAAAAGGCTGATAGCAGCAGATTAAAACGGGCAAATTATCTGCAAACGCTGTTGGTCTCTTTAGAAAAACATATGCAGATGGCGGAAAGATATAATGAGGAGATTGTTGACGCGGAGAAGGTCGACGAGAATTTAAAAGCAACAGAACTCTCGAATGCGTTCGATCAAATTTCAGAAATATACAGCGAATACAAACCCGATCTGTTGGACGCGATTGGAAAGTTGCCTCCAGATGTACCAGATTCAATCAAGACGTCCGATGCAACCGCCAACAACGAAAACAACGAACACGGAAACAAGAGCAGCGAAATGCGATGGCCGAAAATTAATCTGCCTGTCTTCAGTGGTAGGTATGAGGCATGGACCATGACCTAGAGCGAAGAGACTCCTTCAGCATCTGGCTATAGACAACGATAACTGTGGGGTTTTCCAATAGGGACTTGACAATTTTGAATTTAATTTGTGAACGCAATCTTTCACTAATCATCAAACTGTCACTGTCAATTTATTTAAATTTAAATTTAAAGTACACTAACGAGCAACGTCTGCAAATTAAAAAATAGAGCGTTAACTCCAATTTTCGGTCGTAATTCTCGCCCTAGTAGACAGGCAATAACAAGTTTAGTGCAAAAATTTGAGTCTACATATTCTTTCTGTGATGTTGCCGTGTCAGTAAGGCAACGGGTTGGTCGAAGTGTCGAAGATATCGATGCACCTAGGTTGGATATTGCTGGGAAAGTTGGGAACAACTCAAATTCGAAGTTTTTCCTCTCAGATAAATCTAGATGTAGCATTACGAAAGTTTTGAGAAATCGAGGAACAACCAAACGACAGATTTGAAGCTGAAGAGGATAAGAGATGTGAATAGCACTTCATAAAAACTACGAAACGTTTACATGATGGCCGTTATAAAATACGTCTTCAATTTAGGAAAGGGTACTATCCTTGTATGAGCGCAACTTGAAACGGCGCAGTCAGACGTTTTATTCAATTGGAAAAGAGGCTCCAAGCCAACACAGGATTACGAGGGGCATATACAAAATGTATGTCGGAATATACAATATAAAACTCAGACATATGACACCGTTGAAAGGAAATGATCCCATTTTGAATTCACCATTTCACTTTTTTATTCCCCATCATGCTGTCTTTAAGGAATCCAGTACCACCACGAAGTTGGTGGTTCAAATCATCTTTTGGCTCTTCCTTAAACAATATGCTGATGGTGAGCCCCAAAACACAGACTGATGTAAGCGATGTAGTATTAAGACGACGTAGGTATAAATTTACGATTACTAGAGACATCGCTCTCACAAATTGGCTTTGCGATCCAATCGGTTGGATCTCTCCATGCGTAAAAGAAACCAGATAATCACATTTGAGGAGCTCATCACGCTTCTGGTGCAAATAGAAGCTTGTCTCGATTCGAAACCCTTATGCCCAGTATCAGAAGATGTTACCACTTATGAAGCAATAACACCAGGCCACTTTCTGATTGGAGAGGCACTTATCGCACCACCTCAGCCACCGTATCAGATGGAAAGAATGTCGTACATCGAAAGATGGAAACGGGTACAAGCGCTTACGCAATCATTTTATAAGATCTGGTGCAATGAATACCTTTCAAGGCTGCAACAGCGTCCGAAATGGAGTAAAATCACACGACCGCAGATCATGGAGAGTGATTTGGTCTTGGTCAAAGACGAACGATTATCACCACTGAAATACAATAGAAGCTAGCCCGCGTAATGAAAATGTATCCTGAGAAGGACAATTAAGTGAGTCATAACAAGCAATAACAAGTTTAGTGCAAAAATTTGAGTCTACATATTCTTTCTGTGATGTTGCCGTGTCAGTAAGGCAACGGGTTGGTCGAAGTGTCGAAGATATCGATGCACCTAGGTTGGATATTGCTGGGAAAGTTGGGAACAACTCAAATTCGAAGTTTTTCCTCTCAGATAAATCTAGATGTAGCATTACGAAAGTTTTGAGAAATCGAGGAACAACCAAACGAGAGATTTGAAGCTGAAGAGGATAAGAGATGTGAATAGCACTTCATAAAAACTACGAAACGTTTACATGATGGCCGTTATAAAATACGTCTTCAATTTAGGAAAGGGTACTATCCTTGTATGAGCGCAACTTGAAACGGCGCAGTCAGACGTTTTATTCAATTGGAAAAGAGGCTCCAAGCCAACACAGGATTACGAGGGGCATATACAAAATGTATGTCGGAATATACAATATAAAACTCAGACATATGACACCGTTGAAAGGAAATGATCCCGTTTTGAATTCACCATTTCACTTTTTTATTCCCCATCATGCTGTCTTTAAGGAATCCAGTACCACCACGAAGTTGGTGGTTCAAATCATCTTTTGGCTCTTCCTTAAACAATATGCTGATGGTGAGCCCCAAAACACAGACTGATGTAAGCGATGTAGTATTAAGACGACGTAGGTATAAATTTACGATTACTAGAGACATCGCTCTCACAAATTGGCTTTGCGATCCAATCGGTTGGATCTCTCCATGCGTAAAAGAAACCAGATAATCACATTTGAGGAGCTCATCACGCTTCTGGTGCAAATAGAAGCTTGTCTCGATTCGAAACCCTTATGCCCAGTATCAGAAGATGTTACCACTTATGAAGCAATAACACCAGGCCACTTTCTGATTGGAGAGGCACTTATCGCACCACCTCAGCCACCGTATCAGATGGAAAGAATGTCGTACATCGAAAGATGGAAACGGGTACAAGCGCTTACGCAATCATTTTATAAGATCTGGTGCAATGAATACCTTTCAAGGCTGCAACAGCGTCCGAAATGGAGTAAAATCACACGACCGCAGATCATGGAGAGTGATTTGGTCTTGGTCAAAGACGAACGATTATCACCACTGAAATACAATAGAAGCTAGCCCGCGTAATGAAAATGTATCCTGAGAAGGACAATTAAGTGAGTCATAACGTTAAAAACCCAAACTACAGAACTGACCCGACCGATCGCAAAAATATGCACCCTACCAAGCAATACACATAGCGAAAGAAACAACACATCAGTCCAACCAACGATCAGCAATGTAAATAAACATGCATACCTTAATTATAATTTACACATACACAATAGTACAAATTCACCACAACTCATTGAACAAATGAGCCTAAACGATACCGTACATTAAGCAACACAACACAAACATCTAAAATCTTTAGCACAACACAAAACATTCAAGAGGTAGCGATCGATTCCTAACTGCATCGCCGAGCAAGTGTACAATTGTGTTGCCAAAGGGCCCTTCCGCAGAACTCAAGGAGGTAATCACTCTCATAATACCTCAAAAGAGAAATTAGTGTGAGCTATTTTAGGACTATCGAACCTACAAAATGGTAAACTCAACACAACATATAGTATAGTAAAATAGCTTTAATCAAATTCATAATCATTACAATAAGAAGATAAACCCTAATGCGAATAATGAAACAACACGCTGACATTTAATAGAAAATCTACATAACCAGGTAAATCGATAGTAAACACAGCACACACCAACTTCTAAGATCGCTAATAATAAAATTAATGATTAAATCAAATAATTCTACACCCAGAACCAAGAAAATTATGATTAAATAAAATAGATTCATCATAAAAGAAAGTATAAAATTAAATCACAATTATACAAGATGGCAATTACAAACGTAAACAATAACACACAAAAACACCTAAAACTCTATTCGCACAATCGGCGGCGGGATTACATGCAACACAGGGACTAGAAGTTTGATTCAAGGCCCCGAAACGCAGTTTCGAGTATACACAACAAAAATGCAACTGCGTATGATAAAAAAAAAATAAATAAATAAATCCAAAAATTATAAAATACAAAGCATAATAATAACACTCGTTATCCACGGCAGAAACACATACAATTGGAAAATTAATAAAAACATTATTTAATTCCAAAAAAAAAAAAAAAACAACAATCACACCATCACACCGGGCAGTCAACTCACTACAAACCAACAACACATCTTATTCTTTTATTGCTTTTTTTTTTCCATGCAGATGCAGGGGGAAAACTAAAATAAGAAATGTATTGCTATACCGTTCCTTCAAGATGTTAAGTATGCCTGCGTAGTCTATTCCAGTGTGATAGAATGGTCTTGATGCAGGCAGGTTTCTCATTATCTGTTTGGTGGTTTACTCAGTATTATTGAAACATAACGCAGCTGTTGATGAATTGTTTTACGGCTCTTTTTGTCCTAAGTAGTTGACCTGGTCCTTTTTGTATGTACTAAACATTTCCTTCCCGTTTCATGTAATCATGGATCTTGAACCAAAAAGTGATGCAACTTTTTCGAAATACCAAAGGTAGCAAAATATTTTGGAGTACTTGGTGATGTCAAGCAAACTTATATGGTGTACGTACATAGTTCACGGGGGAAGAATGTGGGAGAAGACAACAGAAGTAAGTTACGTCACGGATGACAGCGACACTACATAACGCCAGAGAAGACAATCCTTAAAACCCATCTAAATAACATGTATATTGAATTCTGTATAACACATATTGTAAACACATATTGTAACAAGCACATATAAATACAACATTAAATAGGCAAAGCTAATGCTGGTTTTCGACGCTTTATTCAAGCATCTCATATAACAAACAACTGATACAGCAAAATATTACGGATATAATTCTGCGCTGGCGACAATATCGTTTTACCTTTACAGCGAACATCGAAAGGATGTACCGCCAAACGAAAGAGTTTCTCCTTATTATCTGGTTGGTACCGTATCTTTCAATAAGATCGTTACGACATCTAGCAGATGAATCCTAGCAGCAATACCCTCGCAAAAGAAAGATAATCAGTGAAGAAATGTACGTCGATGACCTTATTTCCGGCGCAGACACCAAGCAAGAGCGCAGACACCAAGCAATAGCGCAGAGAGAAAATTAAGGAAATAAGAGAATTAATTCAGTCAGTCAGTCAGTCAGCTAAATGGACCTCAAACACAAATAAGTTACTTCAAGGTATTCCGATTGAAGACGGTAAGCTAAGCTCGTGTCAATCAGGTTCTCGAAGAAAGCGAAGCTGCAAAATGGTCGCGATCGAAATGAAAATGCTTCTGGCAAAAACTCTACTATTGCCAATTTTATTAAACTGTTGTGAATTATTTGGTAAACTCGACTACATGTCAAAAAAGATACTAATTGTAGTCTTCAACAATATTGCACGATACATATATAACCTGGGTAGATATGACCATGTTTCGACATATGCCAAAACAAACTTTGGATGTTCCTTTGAAAATGTACTGCAATAATTCTCATTGACTTTTATTTACGACATTATTCAAACACAACAACCGGACTATCTTTACAGTAATCTGAGGTTCCCTGTATCGCAGCGTACCTTTGTACTAATCCAACCCACGTACTGCTATTTAACATCAGAACTAAAGTTCTTATTTCATACCACTCGCTTATGGAACTTCCTTCTGGTGAAACTAAGAGGGATAAGAAACGCAAAGCACTTAAAAAAAAAAAAAAAAAAACTACTTACACATTTGGTCATTGATTACAACAAATTTACCTTTTTATATACCTACCTATATCTATTATTTTTATTATATTTTAATTTCTTTTTAATTTTAAAATACTCAACCTTTCCTAAACATTGTACAAATTTTTAATGTTTTTGTAATCTTAATGTACAACTACATTACTTCTTTAATAAAAAACTAAAATAAAACCAAATTAAAACCTTAGGTTTAACACTGCATGGATGGATAAAGTTAATGATAACATACGAAGTTTTTTCAAAAACTATAAAAAAGAAAGCAAAAAATTTGCATCAAATTTTGTGTAAAAAATGAAATCAAGTGCTCTGAAACACTTGAAATGTTGACAGTGGCATAGGTTTACAATTGGTACAAGCTCTTCCAAGATGACCGTAAAGATGCCAATGATGAACATCGCTCTGTACGCCCCAACACATCAACAAAAGATGATAACTCGAAACTGTGAAGATAATTGTTTTGAAAAACCTTCGCATTACCATAACAGAAGTTGCTGAGGATGTTGGCATGTTTTAGACATGAATTGTGTGTCGCTGAGGAGCTCTTAAATGATGTCAATGATGATCCTGACTTGCCCAATGGCAACGATTTGGCCCCATGTGACGTTTTCCTATTTCCAAAACTATAGAGACCTATAAAAGGACTTAGATTTGCAACGATTGATGAAATAAAAAAAAAACCTTATCGCTGGAAGACCTCAAGGCTATACCGAAAAGTGCTAATGCAAAACGAAAATGCGTTGGCACAAGTGTATTATATCTGAGGGGGATTACTTTGAAGGAGACAACATTAATATTGATGAATAAAAAAATATTTTTTTATAGAAATATAAAGTCACACTACACACACCTAGTATACCTAATTCTGGATACTTAGGACAAAAAGAGCCGTAAAACAATTCATCAACAGCTGCGTTATGTTTCAATGATACTGAGTAAACCACCAAACAGATAATGAGAAACCTGCCTGCATCAAGACCATTCTATCTCACTGAAATAGACTACGCAGGCCTACTTAATATACGGTATTGGAAAGGTCGAGGAACCAAGATCAATATAGTTTTTGTGTGCCTTTTCACAAAGGCCAATCATCTGGAAGCCGCGACTGACTTAACCACACAAGCCTTCCTTGCTGCATTGCAGCGATTCGCATCTCGACGAGGATTTTGTGGTCAGATCTACAGTGACTGCGGAACCAACTTCGTGAGCGCCGAAAGGGAACTGTACTCTCTGATGGCAGAGGCAGGACAGGATTAGAGCTAAGTTGCTGAGATCTTAGCGATGCAAAGAAGATTTCGGAAGATTATGGGAAGCCTGAGTCAAGTGTGTCAAACACTATCCCAAAAGGATCGTCGGTGAAGGGACACTTACCTTTGAAGAGGTCGTCACGCTTTTATCTCAGATCGAAGCGTATCTAAATTCGAGAACACTCTGCCCCCTATTGGAAAAAACTTCTGCGTACTGACCCCAGCACACTTTCTAATCAGCGAAGAACTTTGTACTATTACAGAACAACAGCGACCTAAATGGTTGAAGCCACATTGTGTGGCTGTGGAGGTAAGTAGGTAGGAGACCTTGATAAATGATGGAAGTCTTCCCCCATCAAAATGCAGTTTAGGCCTTATTGTGGAGATATAGCCTTGAACGGACAACATCACAAGAGTCCTAAGATAAACACTCAACAGGGAGAAATCAAACGATCAATTACGGAACTTTACCCTCTTCCAACCAATTCAAACAAACCACTAACAGAAAACTAGTACACACCGGAACACTTACAATTTAGCTTACCTACTAACGCAGACAAATTACTTCCCTACTTATCAAAGAAATTAAAATCCAATCGAAATACAGAAAAGAAAAGTGGCAACCTTTGAACATCAACAGCTTGAAATTCGTGCATTCATTCAATTTACACAAGTATGTATAGGGTGATTCATCGTAAGGTTTGCTTTTCAATAGCCTTTTTCTGACAGATTGTGCATGACTCCTATCACACTGCTTAATCACTTTTATTCTGTATTCTTTGGCAAGTCATCATGGAAAGACTCACACCACAACAGCGTCTCCAAATTGTTTAGTTGTAATGTTCTGTGAGTAATGTTTATCGTGCGATTCGAGGAACTTACGGTGCGCATAATCGAACTACTTATACCAATATTGCCAATACCATTCGCAAATTTGTGTCCCAGTTTACATATCTGGATGTACTCGACTCGTTAGACCACATCCAGCATGAAGTGAAGAGGTTATAGCAGCTGTAGCTGAGAGTGTATGCGAAGACCGTGACGAATCGATTTGTCGTCGTTCTCAGCAGTTTGGCTTGGCGTATTCGACAACTTAACGTATTTTACGAGAGGATCTCATCCTGAAAGCGTACAAAACTCAACTTGTGTAAGAATTAAAGCCAGGCGACTTGAATTTGCGTCATATTTTCAGTGAATGGGCTCTGGAAAAACTCATTAAAAACCCGTTTTTTATCGTGATATTTTGTTCAGTAATGAAGCCCATTTCTGATTCAATGGATATGTTTTCTCTGGGTATATGTAAAGTCTCAGGTCTTCAGTAATAAGTCAGCTACGATTGCAGCTTTGGAAGCCAACATTACTCGTGTTATCTGCGAGATACCAATCGCTATTCTCGTAGGAGTTGCCCAAAATTTCGAATTGACCACCTCAGACATAGTCGTGGCCAACATTTACACGATATCATTTTTAAAAATTCAGTGCCATGAATTGTTCTTTTAAACGATAATAAAAATTTAAAGTTTACTTTCAAATTTATGTTTTATTTTACATTATAAATCAAACCTCAGGATTAATCACTCTGTATATTATCGTGTGCATGAGTATACGGCACAAATGACATTTTTTTAGAAACAAACTTTTTGGTATCAATGCTACATCCGGCTCAAATGCTACAGTTTGAGAGGTAATTTGTGGTGATGATATCTATTTTTCAATGCTTATATTGAGTTTGAAGTACCAAACATATTTAACTGAATAATTTTTTTTTTTTTGGAAATATAACACATCTGCACCTTTCTTGAGCAATTAGACTGTCAAACAGTGAACGTAGTTTTTGTGTACACATTTTGTGGTGTTAAAAACATAGCAACAAACAGCTTTTTTTTTATAGGTGAGTATATCTGTTTTATACACTGATTTTTTAATTAATTTATGAATTAAAAGTTATGAAGTACCTCTTATATAACCCTAATGATTAATTTGCAGATGTGCGCTTTTACATTTGAAATTTTAAGTAGTTGTGCGATAATACCGTGACCGGCCTAATATGGAAGTAGATGGTTTTTCGTAAGATAGTTATCTTGATGTCCAAGACATTCCTAATCAGTTAACTGACCAGGGGATAAAAACAAAAAAAAATATATTTTCCAAAAATAAAGCTGATGTAGAATATCATGATTACTTAGCTATTCAAAACAATTAAAACAAACCTGACACCTGTCAATGAGTTGACATCCAAATACCTGACTTTAATCTTCAAAAATTACTCCAGCCCCCGGATGTGGAGTTTGATTCTAATTTAGAATATTTGCTATCACCATCCGATAAGAAAGCCTCATTTTCAGATATTGAAAATATTCCGAAAGAGTAAATAAATTGTATATGTATAAACGTAAACAACTTTTTTTATGTTTTGAGCTCTACTTGGACTTCAGGAAGTTGAAGATTGTGTCAACATTGACATGTTTGAAGAAAAAAGCCACTCCAATGCCGGGAACAAAATTCAAAAAGGAAGGAGCCAAGCAATCCAGAGAACCAGTTGAGTCGTATCTAGGGTACTGAAAGCCACAAGGATTGAAACAAATGTTGCAAGACAGCTTTAAATCTGAGCGAAAGCTTGCCAACTTGCAAAACTAATGCGTGCTTAAAATCGTTGTTCTAAATTTTCTCATAGGTACAGTTATAAGACGTATTTCTAATAAATTTTGGCAAGACATGGACTGGAAACAGCGCAAAATTTATGTTTCGAATTTGGTAAAGGTAATTTATCCAAAAAGAAGGAACAGAGAAAATTCAGAAAATATCAGGCAGATGACACTTTAGTATTATTTAAAAAATAATAATTAAACTTTGCAAGTGTGCAGAAATATGTTCCTTAATACCCTAGGTGTAAAATATGCAACGATTCACAGTTGGGTAGAAAAACAAAAATATGGAATCATAAGGTCCACTCATTTTTCCGAAAGAACCAATTGTACTTGTCCTTTAAAGAACAAAATTAGTTTCTGTCCAGTTTTTTTTTAAAATACTTAAAACAGTTCCATCACATAATTGCAGAAAAACTTCTTCTAAGCAATATTTGCAGCCACCAATTTTTTCTATAAGCGGATTTGACGGCATCGACTTTAGTGAGCTAAATTATTAAATATTTAGAGGAATTGTTGGCATAAGTTGTGGATAAATCAAATTTGGTGCCGATCATATTGTACTCAGATGTACGTATCCGAACCGGAATATTGTTCTATTCAATGCTCTACTTCACCTATCTGTCAAGTACAGAGTCCAAATAACACAAAAATATTTAACAGGGCACACGCAAATGGAATGTGATAGCGTCCATAGCGTCATTAAAAAGAAATTGTAAGACAAAGAGATATTTCTGCCATCGCAATATATTTTAATTACAAAAGAAGCAATGTCAAAACCATTCCCCTCGATTTCTGGACGAGACAGTTACCAGCTTAAAAGTTATTTTAAACGACTCATCTGGAATAATATTTTACAAAACAGACTACGACAACGAACTTGAAGAGCTTCCCCGAAGAAAAAGCACAAATTCGTTGTCTTGCGATATTAAATATACGCGGCTGCATTCCGAAAGGTCAAAATTGCAGAAACAAAGTTTAAACATTTGGAAGAATTAAAGTTCCTCATATTGAAAGACTGTCTTACCTTCTATGATACCTTTTGTATCGAAGAAATTCTATTTTTTATTTACCGCGAGAGGTTGTAAGATAAAGCTTTGCTATCTGGAAAACGAAATCTTTTATTTTCACGAACAAGTTGGGCCGACTGATGAAAGTCGGCTTTCGGTTTTTTTTATCTTCCAAGGATTAGAACTCCTTAACTGTCACTATTAATTTTGTTTTTGTTATCTATTAAAGTAAGTTTATTATGTATTCGCAGAGACACTCGTGACTTCACCATACGAGAGGTAGAGAAGCCACCCACTAGTGCAGCAAATTTCCTTCAAAAAAGAAATGGGAAATTTGTACTGACAGCTGCACATATATCTACATGTATATGGTATATATAAACAACATAAAAGGCATTCTAAATTGGTTTTTTGACGAGGTCGAACTACCTCTTTTTTTAAAAAAAAATTCAAAACAATCTGTTGTCAGATATCAAATATTTATTATTATTTTTTTATTGTAAGAGTATGAAATGAGTGTTAATCATTTTATGTATATGTTAATATTAAATATATTAGCTTATAATGTATAAAACAAACGTGTTTTAACTTGTGTTTGTAATAACGTTTCTTATGTTGCTAGCCCTAAAATTGTTTTTGTTGATTTGGGAGTTGTATGTATTTGGGTTGTTTTCTTATTGCACGTTAACTTAAAGGTCGCATCAAATAAATGCCGGGGGTGGCCGTGGTGTAGTATATGCATTTACATCTCAAGCAGAGGGTCGCGGGTTCGAATCCCGTGCGAGGCAATTCTCTGAAAAAGTCTTTTCGTAGAATTTGCATGTAGTTATAAGAGAATCCCGTCGGCGTCAACTCTGACATTAAGGCATAACACTGATGTTGGAGTGGTTGCTGGCAGGGCTAAATGTAACGAACTAACAACTAGCACGTACTGAGACCCCACTGGTTGAGGATGTACTTGCTTCTCCCGTTCAGTTTGACAACCACCTCTGGGAAAAATATCGAAACCTAATCCAGTAAAAGGGTATTCATATCCCCCTGCATATTTTATTTATTCTTGTAAATATTTTTGAATATAATTACATATACTATATAATAAGCATATTTTTGTTTGGAGAGCTTTACGGCAATTCAAAATAAAAGGAAATAACATTTATTTTTGGTTAAATAAAACATTCAAAGAGGCATACGTCAAGTTAATATTTTTTCTTCTGTGGAAACACTTTATAATAGCGTTTTCATTTGGGTTTTTGTTCATGCTACGGAGAAGAAAATTTACGTAAACCATTTCCCCTCATTTTTTCAAAAGAAAAAACTAGAATTCTGTTTTCGTGCACCTTAAGTGTTCAACTTAATTCGCAAGCAAATATATTTAAAACATAAATAAGATGGAAACAATATTAATATGTATTTTATTATTCTCATCGAAGATATAATGATAATTATAATTCCGGAAAAGTTTTTACTGTTAATTTGGAAATAGAATCGGAGTACGAAAATGCCATAAATCTTTCTTCGTTAATCCTAGTTCATATTTTGGTACAAATACCTACACTATTATTACAGCTCTAAGCTGGCAAATGCCGTGAATAGAACAGTGTTAATATTGTGCGTTGTGCTTATCAATTTTGCCTTCTGTTAAATAATTTTCTCCGAACGCGGTGAGTGAGTCTTTATCTCTTCTTCCATAAGAACCTTACCTTAATCGTTTAACAAAGTCCCCCCATAATAAATAGAAGGGGGGGCGGATCCCCCCAATCATAACCGGTTTGGAGACCTCGAACCCGAAGTGGTCTTAAACCGAAGCAAAAAACACAATAGCGAAGATTTTCCTACCTTACCAGTAATTCATGATGATGTTCCACATTATATCGTCATCACTGGACTAGAGAAAGATGAAAAAAACGCTAACAGTTTTCGTAAACTATCAATCACAACCCAATTCGAATCAATCGCGGACTTGAGCACATCTCTAAAGACATACTGGAGGTCAAGTCTATGAGGTCAGGAGACTTGCTTTTAAAGGTACTCAACGTTGCAACAGCCGACAAATTCATTAAATCCAAACTCATCGACTCAATTCCAGTCAAAGTGACTAACCACATTTCCCGTAACTCGATCCAAGTAAGAATTTATTCAAAAATTAAAGCGAACATAAGCGAAGAGGAACTTTTAGATCAACTAAAAAAATATAAAGCCACTGAAGTTCGAAAAATGAATAAGAAAGAGGGTGACTCATTGGTTTCAACCGGCGCAGCTATCCTAACATTCGATCAAATTCATCGCCCATAGGCTGGCTTAACTGCAAAGTTAAGGAATACATCCAGAACCCAATGCGTTGTGATTACTGCCAAAAACTGGGTCACACCAAAAATCGGTGTAGAAATTCCCCAGCATGCAAAAATTGTTGTCTCCCTCCACACAGTAACGATTGCGCTCTAATTTTTTGCATTAATTGCAACAAAGAAAATCATACGTCGTACGATCCCTCCTAACCCGCTTTCTTAACACACAAGTCCGTCAACAAAATTAAAGCCGATTGTCGCTGCACTGTTCGCGACGTTTGGCAAATTTATAATGAGAACCCAAGCATTCACCAGCTACCTCCACCTAAAAAGAGAAACAGCTCCAACTCCACCATGGCAGAACTGATCGGAAAGAAAATAGACAATGGGAGACATGCAAGGAGTCTCCATAACTCCTCTCTCGCCCACGCAGATACTAAAACACAAACATCAACTTACAAACTCAACACAATACAAAACCTTGATCAAACAAAAGATAAACCACTACATACTACATATAAAAAACGAAACTCAATCGGTCAGCGGAGTGCTTAGCTCAGTTAAAAAATCATTCATTCCTCCAATCCTCGTACAACCACAGGATTATGCAAATAATGCTCTCTTAGAGGAAACGCAGCTTATAGTACATCGCCACCAAAAGCGGACACAGAATTGGGTGATGTAGCTCCCACCAAAACATCATATTACTACTCTCTCTCTCTTCAATTAAAAAATCAAATAATTCCACCTCAATCAACAACTCAAACGCTCTATCCACCGCCGCACAGTCTAACCCAAAAGACTCCCCAGACTCAAAAAATAGCTTTATAGAATATTATTGACACTGCTGGATAATGAACTCACTATCCTCCAATGGAACATGCAAAGCTTCATAAATAACAAGCATACCCTAGAAAGATCGCAAACTATAACCCAGATGATATAGCTCTTCAAGAAACACACATCTTTTCATCAAATACATTCAAGAATTACAAACCTTTTCCTCGCAATAAAGGCTACGACTACTACAAATAAGGAATTGGTTTCCTCGTTAAAACTACAATGGCGGTTCCAGAAGTACCCTGCCTGATCAATACATGGCGGTAGTTGTTTAAAAATATTACTGTATTGGAAAGTACGCAGTCTATAAAGCATATGTTTCAGGTTTGAAACATTTTGTTGTTTAGTATAGGGTTTCCTAATAACGACTTGACAACTTTTTTTTTAAATAAAAGGCAAACCATTTGAGATATTTCAAAAACTTTATTATTGGCTTGAAATACAATCAAAACATTTATGAATGGAACTGGACTTCGTTCATATGGCCACCGCTGGCACGTTTGCAGCGGTCGATTCGTTGGACCCAATTTTCAACGACTCGGCCACACATTTCGGCCGAAACGGCCGCTATTTCGCGTTCAATGTTGGCTCTGAGCTCTTTCAACATCTTCGGCGTGTTGGCATAAAAAAATGACTTAACGTTGCCCCACAGAAAATAGTCAAGCGGCGTTAAGTCTCACGAACGAAGCGTCCAATCGACTGGCCCATATCTTGAGATAACACACTCACCATACTTACTCTTCAATAAATCGATTGTAGCGTGTGCTGTGTGGCTTGTGGCAACATCCCGTTGAAACCACATGTCGTCCAAGTCCATATCTTCCAATTCGGGCCAAAAATAATCGGTGATCATGGCGCGATAACGCTGACCATTTACAGTAACGTGACGATCGTTATCGTCGACAAAAAAGTATGGTCCAATAACACCGCCGGCATGCAAACCGCACTAAGAGGAAAGTGTTGTTTCATCAAGACAATCCACCAGTTCACAAATCTGTTATTGTAATGGATAAAATTATTGAATTAAAGTTTGAATTACTACCTCAAGCACCCTATTCGCCAGATTTAGCCCCCTCGGATTATTTTCTGTTTCCAAACTTGAAAAAATGGCTCAGTGGCCAAAGATTTTTCAACGATGAAGAATTGATGTTGGCAGTTAATGGCTATTCTGAGGAGCAAAATAGTTCTTATAAAAAAAAGGTATTGAACTTTTTGAACATCGCTGGGCAATGTGTATAGAGCTGAAAGGCGATTATGTTGAAAAATAAATAATTTTTTTTTAAAATGCTAGTGTTTTCTTTGTTGAGTCGGGTACTTCTGAGACCGCCCTCTCAAAATAACTGTGGCCTTACAAAGCCCCTCTACTTCAAATCTTTTGTATCAAACAATAAGAATTCCTGCTAAAAAAAAAACAAGAAAACTCACCAACGTATATCAAGAACATGAAGTTAACGTTTCAAATGAAATCTTAAAAGATATCCACATAGATAATACTATAGTAGTCTATTATCTATTATAAGGTGACTTAAATGCTAAAAACACAATCTGGGGCTCTAACACCACCAACAACTTGGGCTTATCTTTCGAAAACTTTGCCAATGACCACGGCCTGATTATTTTAAATGACGGATCTCCCACTTTATTTATCACTAGGAACACATTCTCTGCTGTCGACGTTACATTTGCTTCTGAAGATTTATGTGATTTACTACATTGGGAAGTACTGCCTAACGGGAAAAGTATAGATCACGCCCCAATCATTATACGCACAAGGGAGAGATAACTCGTAAAAAATACCGTCGGCACGATTTAAAGAAACTCACTGGGATAATTTTAGGTTAGCTACGCACTCTTTATCCTAATGTTATCCATGTACCAACAATGTTAATCAAGAAGCAGCCAAAATCAAACAAAAATATCCAACATGTTCGCGAGTATATGATCAAAGTATAGTAAAAACACCACATTTCCAGATGTCATTATCGCCAAGAAACAGTCCTTTAGCTTAAGCCAACTGCCCCCTCAAGCAAGCAAATGCACTGAGCTTCTATATAAAATATCCAAAAAAGAATTTGATACTACGCTACATATTCTTAACGGATCCACACCAGGCGAAGACAAAATAACCTATACAATGGTCAAAACAGCACCCGACAGCCTTAAAAACCGAATCTGCTTGCGGAACAACAAAATCCTTCAAAGTAGTATCTTTCCTCACCAGTGGAAGAAAGCTATACTCAAGCCGATCTCCAAAAGCTCTTAAAACGTCCATCAAATAGATGGATATAGCCCAATATCCCTACTTTCTTTATGTGCTCGCTAAAATTTTCGAAAAAAATTTTAGGACGTAGAATAGGTTAGTTGATGGAAAAATCTACAAGTAATGAACAACACGCATTTAGACCAAGGAGTTCACTTCACAGAGGAGTTCACTTCCTTTTGCAACTAATGGAGCATAAACTAATGGACAATCTTTCGTCTCGTGAGCACAGCTTTGTTATGTGATCGATTTAGAAAAAGCCTTCGACCGCCTTACCAATTTTCTCATAATAGAACAGCTGCACAACTGGGGAGTCCCCGAACAAATTTTAAAGGTAATCTTATCTGTCTCAACTGGAAGGACTTTCTGCGGCTTACGCAGACAATATTTTTTTAGTTGCCTCTGGACCTCTAACAGTAACGAACGACATACTTAGATCCGCAGATAAACTTATACATACCTGGACTCAGAAGACTGGTGCAATCGTTCCATCATACAAAATTGAAGCGCTACATCTTTGTAGAAAACATAAATGTTACCCTTCAATTAACAATTAACGGAAAACAATGTCGTTCTAAAAAAAGAACTAAAAGCCCTAGGGGTCACTTTCAGTAGTAATCTGAAATGGAACCTTCACATCAAAAACACCATCAATCTCAGTCGTTCATAGACCTCCGCGGAGATTAAACGTGTTTCGGCTAGTTATTAAAAAGTTTGTTACTGTCATTAATTTAATCATTTGACCAATTGTACATATAATTCGGTTAGCACAATGGCAGTGTGTCCGCTTGAGACGACAAAGGTGCGGTTTCAAATACGGGTCGACCTAGTCTAGTTTTTTTTTCTCTCTCTCTCTCTCTCTTATTTAAAAAAAAAAAGGAGAATAAAAATAAATCATGCGATGGATTGTGGAGAGCGGTCTTCTATGAAAATAGCGGGATTAACGGAGAGAACAGGCTATATTTCAAGTGGTTCAAGCCAAACACGAGCAGGGGCAGAACCAATGATAAAGCGAAAGAGCAAAATATGACCAACTTCTAGCTTGGTACAACGTCCCACCCTACCAGCGTCCATGAAACTACCCGAGCAAGTAACTAAAGACAACCCATTTGTCTCAAATGTACTCCATCATCCGAGAGAAAACAGCTTCGCTTCCCTGGCGACAACCGAATCGGAAGACGAAGAGGAAGAAATGGAGTTAATAAGCAGTAGCATCCAAATGCTGCAGCAAAGAGTATTGGCCATTAAAGAAAAATAAATGGTAAGAAGGAAGAGGTAAGAGCAAGAGCAATCCCAACAGCAACAGCAAGCAAATACAATAGCACAAGTGCTAAAACACCAACAAAAACTTACGAAACACCAGCAACAACAAAAACAAACAACTGTTCCAGTGAACAGTTCTGCTCACCGTTGGACTACTTTGCAACAGCACATCCACCGTTGAGTCCGTTGCTACCGCACAGGCTACGTTGGGATATCCGCTACAACTGTGCGACACACATCTGGGATACCGTTTCGATTTCAAATCAATTTTCTGCAGATCTCCGGCAATTTAAATAATAATTTTAATTTTTTTTTTCTCTAACGAGTATTTTCTTTTTATTTTTACTTGATTTCAACAATGAGCACCGCTTTGAAGCTCCAAAAGAATTTGCTAAAGCAAATTACAAAGGATTGGAAAAATTTTCAGAAATCTTCGACAGGATTAAAGACAATTACCTGGACTACAAAACAGAGCTATTAGATAGCATGGATAGACTTCAAGCAACAGTTCAGACTCCGGTAAATGATAAATTAAGTACCTCTAGCGATAAGAACATCATTCGATTGCCGAAAATAAATTTACCAGTCTTTTTGGGAGAATATGAATCCTGGAGATCATTTCATGATCTTTTTGTATCTTTATACATACAAATAAAGCACTAACAGAGGTTGAGAAATTGCATTATTTGAAATCTAGTTTGGGCGGTGAAGCCGAGCGTCTCCTTCAACATTTAGTCATTAACAACGGGAACTATAGACCAGCATGGGACATTCTCACATCTCGATAGAGCACCATTAACAAAAACGAAATCGTTTTACTTGAAGCAGAATCAAAAGAGTCAGTTCAGCTGTAAAGTGTGCAATAAGGGGCCTCATTCACTGCGGACATGCAACCGGTTTTCAAAAATGAACATCGCGTTTCGCAGAAATATCGTGAATAAAATCGGCATATGCGAGAATTGTCTGAGAATTCAATTCACACACAACAAATACCCAACACAACACAACACATGCAGCGCCTAATTCGGTCACCACCACCCAACACACATACACCCCCACACAATCTCATTTGTCTACAGTACACTTAAACGCTTCCCTTTTTCAGCCCACACAACAGTCAACACTTTTCACGCAGTAGAATCCCATGTAGACGTTACACTCCGTGGATTGATAGATCCGGGCTCAGGGGCCACCTTTATTACTGATCGGGCAGTCAAGAGATAAGGTATGAAGGGAAAACGAACTTTCATAGAGGTATCCGGGTTGGGAAAGGTCAGCAGTGGAGCTTGTCACAGCTACGTTGACCTTAAGTTGGGATCTCTGCACCAGCACCCGAGCCTTAATACTTGAATCGCTGACTGGCCTTCTTCCGGCTCACGAGCTAATACCAAAGCAGTGGAAACATATGCACGGATTAACTCTAGCTGACCCGACCTACTATAAACCCGCCGAAATCGATCTGCTATTGGGAAACGACATCTACTCCGAGATATTGTAGTACCTTCAGAAATCATTCATGGCGAGGAAGCAAAGTCACCCATTACGCAGAATACGTCACTTGGGTGGATTTTGATGGGTGAAGTACATAAGCCAAGTCGAAAAGTAAGGAACTTCCTTTAAGTACTTGATGTCAGCCGGCAACTCCAACGTTTCTGGGAGATGTAAGAAACAACCTTTAAGGCTCACCAAACATATGAGGACAAAGTATGTGAGGAGTTCTACAAGGCAACGACGAAAAGGTTGGATAGCGGACGATACGAGGTATCGTTATCATTTAAGGAAGGGGGCAGACCTGGGATTGGATCCTCGAAGGAAGGAGCCTTGCGTAGGTTTGCTCAACTAAAACGACGATTCAGTTATGTCCCTACACTACACTTAGAGTACAAAAGGTGTATAAGAGAGTACTTACATTTGAGACATATGAAAGAAGTCGAAGTCAGCAAGGACGAAGTACTCAAAACTCCTTATCACTACTTCGTGCCACCCCATGCCGTGTCCAAAGCATCCAGTTCAACGACAAAACTCCGGGTCGTCTTTGATGCTGCAGCCAAAACCTCAAACGGAAATTCGTTGAACCAGCATTTAATGACAGGACCTTAACAACAGACGGATATTATTGAAATTATATTAAGATGGAGAAAACATAAATATACCTTTACAGCAGACATTGAGAAAATGTACAGGCAAATCCGTGTCAGCTCAGCCGACTCTTATTACCAGATGATTGTTTGGCGTGACTATGATATCAATCCAATCAAGGTATATCGCATCCAAAAAGTTATGTTCGGTACAATCTGTGCACCCTAACTTGCCATTCGATAGCTCAATCAATTGTCTACTGATGAGGAAGAACAACTATCCGTTGAGCGCACGAATAGTGAGAGAAGACACTTATGTAGACGATCTGTTCACTGAAGCTGATACTGTTGAGGAAACAGTGTTGAGTCGTGATGAAGTTAACAGTTTGCTGGCCGCGAGAGGGCTTAATCTGCGGAAATGGGCAAGCAATTCCAACGAGGGTTTGGATCAATTACCTGTAGATCAGCGGGAAGTTGCCTTTTCTTTGCCCTTAGATAACCCAGATCACGTCAACACTCTAGGAATCAAGTGGTTTCCAGTAGACGATAGCCTTTCTTTTCAGAACATTCAACCCGACGGTTCTACCCAACAAAAAGACAATTCTGTCCACCATTGCTAAGCTCTTCGACCCTTTAGGATGGATTTCACCCTGCGTCGTCAAGGCCAAAATTTTGATGCAGAAATTGTGGCGTAGCGAGCTGAAGTGGGACGAGCCTATTTTATTGGAGTTAAAAAAGGAGTGGAACGCTTTTCGTAAGGAACTGCCGCAACTTGGAAAGATCCGTATCCCTACATGAATCCACACGCACAGCACTCTTAAGGAACTAGAATAACACGGTTTCAGTGACGCGTCCGAGAAGGCATACGGTGCCGCTATATACCTTCGATTTCTCAATTCCAACGACGTCATCCATGTACAGTTGCTTATGTCCAAGACCAGAGTCGCTCCAGTAAAAACCCAAACCGTGCCACGACTAGAACTCTGTGGAGCTGTTACTCTTGCAATACTGCTGGACTATACTTCTAAGGTTTTAGGCTTTCCAGATGTGAGGCAATATGCGTGGACTGACTCAACCATTGCGTTATCGTGGATTGCTGCTATTCCAACTAAGTGGGCCACCTTTGTTAACAACCGCGTAGCCGAAATACAACGAGTGGTGAGACCAGAAAGCTGAAAACATTCCCAGTGAAATGAATCCTGCGGATATAGCATCCAAAGGAACAACGCCTTCTGCCTTACATGCTACAAACGAGGAGAAACGTTCAATTAAAGCTCACATGGGGATTCAGGTAAAAAATGATTTTTATACTCTAATACCAAAATACTCTAATCTTATAAAACTTATCAGGATCATTGCGTACTGTCAACGATTTATAACAAATTTACGAAACATACCTGAGTCGAGAAAAGGTAATTTACTTTCTCCAGTCGAAATTCATTCCGCCACACTGTTCGCCGTAAAGCTTGTACAGGCAGACATGTTTACTCCCGACGTGAAAGCCAAAACCCCAAGCTCGCTCTGCCCTTATACGGACTCTGATGGAATCCTGCGAGTCGGAGGTAGATTGCAACAGGCGGATCTTCCATTTCATCAACGACACCCAATCGTACCCAAAGGAAATCATCATTTCACAAAGCTCTTGATTGCTGATGCTCATCTGCGAATGTTTCATGGAGGAAATGAATCCTGCGGATATAGCATCCAGAGGAACAACGCCTTCTGCCTTACACGCTAACAGACTTTGGTGGAATGGGCCAGATTTTCTGCGAGAATTTTGGGAGTTTCAATGTCCACAACAACCGACGAGCTTAACTACAAACGAGGAGAAACGTTCAATTAAAGCTCACATGGGGATTCAGGTAAAAAATGATTTTTATACTACAATACTAAAATACTCTAATCTTACAAAACTTATCAGGATCATTGCGTACTGTCAACGATTTTTAACAAATTTACGAAACATACCTGGGTCGAGAAAAGGTAATTTACTCTGTCCAGTCGAAATTCATTCTGCCACACTGTTCGCCGTAAAGCTTGTACAGGCAGACATGTTTACTCCTGACGTGAAAGCCAAAGCCCCAAGCTCGCTCTGCCCCTATACGGACTCTGATGGAATCTTGCGAGTCAGCGGTAGATTACAACAGGCGGATCTTCCATTTCATCAACGACACCCAATTATACTCAAAGGAAATCATCATTTCACAAAGCTTTTAATTGCTGATGCTCATCTGCGAACGTTTCATGGAGGACTACAGCAAACCACAGCATACTTGCGCAACAGGTACTGGATTCTTAAATTTAAAAATTGTGTTAAGGGATATTTACATAGCTGCACCATCTGCTTTCGGTATCGAGCTAAAACGTTGTACCAACTGATGGGCAATCTACCGGCCCCAAGAGTGCACATCGCCCAACCATTTACACATTCCGGGGTCGACTACGCAGGTCCGATCGAAGTAAAGTCATGGAAAGGACGGGGGGCCAAAGCCTTCAAGGCGTACTTTGCCATTTTTTGTGTTTGGCTACTAAGGCCATACACATCGAATTGGTGAGCGACCTTACTACAAACGCGTTCATCGCAGCCCTACGACGATTCACAGCGAGAAGAGGATTATGTTCGCATATATTTAGCGATAATGGGACGAACTTCGTGGGAGCCAACAAGCAATTGAAGAAGTCATTTGAGAAATCAAAGTTTGATTGGAAGGATGTGGTAGAAACGATCTCCAAAAAAGAATAGAGTGGCATTTTATTCCTCCAGCTTCCCCCCACTTTGGCGGACTGTGGGAAGCCGGAGTAAGATCAATAAAATACCACCTCAAAAGGATCATCGGCACTGACACTTACACATTTGAGGAACTCACCACGCTTCTACATCAAATAGAAGCGTGTTTAAATTCGAGACCATTGTGTCCTATGACCGACAACCCTCACGATTTCACCGCTCTCACTCCCGGACACTTCCTTTTTGGAAGACCTCTAAACTCAATCCCTCAACTTGACTTAGCTGAGATCAAGAGCGAACATTTACAACGATGGGACCGCCTCTAGAAATTACAACAGCTATTCAGCAGCAGTGGAAAGCTGAATATTTGACGCGTCTGCAACTGCGTCCAAAGTGGCACAAAGTTGAGGAGCAACCCAAGATAGGAGATCTAGTCCTGATCACGGATGATCACCTACCCCACACAAAATGGAGTTTAGCACGCGTCATAAGCAGGTATCCTGGGACAGATAACCTGGTTCGGATTGTCAGGTTGAAAACACAGAATGGAGAAATAAAACGACCGATCACAAAAATTTGTTTACTTCCGACCAACAGCACATATAAATACGACGAATTAATTCAATCACTTATCATCTCTTACAAAACATACACAATCCAAATCAGCAATAATAAATGTTCATAAAACATATTTATACAAAACCTTCAAAATGCCGACAGCAAATCACAAAACTCAGAATGCCGACAGCAAGTACAACACACAAAACTTTAAAATTTATTGTTTTGGTACAACACATCAACAAAAACATACACCCATATATAGTAAAGCAAACACATGCGTAACCATTTCACTCGCACACAATTTCGCCGCGAATCGATATACCAATACCACAAACGCGCCGTCGTTTTATTTATTTTTATTTTTTCTAACTATGCCCTCTTATTTTTTCTCTCAAAAAACAAAAAAAAATATTTTCACTAATTCCCTTTTTTCAAGTTTTTTTTTTTTCTCCAGGTACAAAATGTACATTTCGCAAATTGGAGTTCAAGAACAACACGACACCTCACGAAAATCTAAATCGTTTACAAATTCCCTACACGTACTATGAGCACGAAAGAGAGGAGAAGAAGGAAGAGTAACTTTCATTGAGAAATACGATGCACAGTTGCAACAACAATGGCCATTGACTCCATAAGGTATACTTAAATATTTGTCAATTTACTTTAAATTACCTGGTCAACACACCATACTTACAATTTTCAATATCGCCATACTAGGAACTTCAGAGTTTGAGTAAAACCCTTTATTTCTTTTAATTTTAATTTTTTTTTTTTTTTTTTTTGTTCGACGCACAACACAACACCCATTAAGTTCCAACAACCCGAAGAAAAACCATTTACTTCTCATACAGTCACTGCTCAAAAATCGTGTCATACCGCCTTTAAATAGCTCCCTCTAATTAAACGCATTTTGTTTGCCATACCGATAATCAAAATTATTGACAAATATGGAAATCCAATAAGACTTAGACTCTGGTTATCAACTCCACTTTATTACTGAAGCCCTCACGCAGCAGCTAGGTATCAAATGCGTCAAGTCAACTACTGATATTTCTGGCATTGGTACCACCGTAGCAACAGCACGTTTCATGTTTTCTACGACTATTCAGTCTTTAACTTCACCAATCTCGAGCGAAATGTGCTTGCATGAAAGCGTATAAGTGAACGCCAGCAGATTATTATATCAATATTTTGGAATGGAATTTAACTGGAGGTGTAAAATTAGCAGACCCACGATTCTTTGAACCAACAAAGGTCGACGTTTTCCTTGGAGCAGAAATCTATTTCGATCTCTTAATCTCTGAACAAATTCGAATCGGTACGAATTCCTCTGTGTTACAGAGCACACAATACGGGTACATTGTAAGCGGAAACATAAATCTTATTCTTATTACTGTCAATTGTCCTCAAACATGTCAATATCATCACTTAATAAAATATTGAGGCAATTTTGGGAAGTGGAAAGCCACATTACACCCGTTAAATTAATGAGTCAATAAGAGAGGCTCTGCGAGTTACATTTTGCAGAAAATGGGTTCGTTGGTTCGTTGGTTCGTTGGTCGCTTACCTTTTCGGAAACGTACACATATGCTTGGAAACTCGCTCGAAGCAGCAAGAAACGACTAATATTGTTCTTGAATGTAAGTTTAAACGCGATCCTAAACTCTACAAGAAGTACATAAGTTTCATGAAGGAATATGAAAACAGTCAGCACATGTAAAGGGTGTCCATGCTGGCTTCATCTAATTGTTTCTTACCGCATCACAACGTGGTCAAATCAAAGCTCGTCCACAAGAGTGCGCGTAGTGTTCGATGCGTCTGCAAAATCTACAACAAATGTTTCCCTCAATGATACATTGATGACGGGTCCCACTGTTCAATCGGATTTGTTTACTGTCATTGTCAGATCTCGCTCATATCGAATTGTTTTCATCGCAGGCATAATGTATCGGAAAATTGAAGTGGACCCTCTTGACCGTCCGTTCCAAATGATCGTTTGGAGAAATGATCCACACTCAGATATGTCCTGTACGAGACATGGGCAGCACCATACTTGGCTACTCGCTTGGAGCTTTACCCGACGTCCTTTTGCAGTCAGCGCTTTGAAGGAATGGATCGGATTATTTGATGACATCATCAGACTACTGGCCTCAACAACCTACCACGGAAGATGTATTTGACAAACCTGACCAACGTCACATGAAGAGTGTTCTTCTGTCAATAAAAAATACGCAATTCGACATATTCTCAACTGCTTTTCATCGGGGTTCATGGCAGAAGTTAGAACGCATATTTGCATACTGCTACAGGTTCTTTTATAATGCCCAACGTCCAGCATCAGACCGAAACTTCGACCCTTTAACAAGATTAGAGCTCGACGCAGGATTAAATGGGGTCTTACGTAACAATCAACGTTTCTATCTACAAGGGGACTACAATCGTCTGCTTACATTACAGGTGGTTGACAAATCAAGTCGACTTTTAAGTCTCAACACTTTTCTAGATGAAAATGGGCTCATTCGCGTAGGCGACCGTTTACCTAACTATTAGAAACTTATGGATCTAAGCACCAAATCATTCTTCCAAAATCTGAACTAACAAAATTTTTAATTACCTCTTTTCATTTCATGTACATGCAGGCTGCTGCCCAAACGCTACTATCCATCATACGGCAACACTACTGGCTTATTGGTGGGAAGTATATTTTTCGCAACGTTCTGCACAACTGTATAAAATTCTTTCGGACCAAACCCACGACATCTGACATGTTTATGGGCGACCTGCCGAAGGAACGAGTTCAACCCAGACGTGCCTTAATTTCTGTGGACCTGTATGGACAACGTCAAGGATTCGGAGGCATCCGCTCACTCAAACGTATCTCTGCATCTTCGTCTGTTTTACCACGAAGTAGTCAACGATCTGTCGATCGACGCCTTTCTGGGTGCATTGCGGCGCTTCATTCCCAGAAAAGGGCTATGTTCAACGATTTGCAGCGACAACGCCACAAATTTTGTTGGTACCAAGAACATGCTTGCAGAGCTTTATCAGCTATTTCAGCAAAAATATCACAAAACTGCCATTTAGGAGCTAGCCAACTGTATCGTATTACATGGTGCCTTTGGGAAGCCGCTATAAAAACTGCAAAATATCAACTTGTGCGCGTCATTGCCCAGTCAACTCTTACCTATGAGGAACTGTGGCTGTACAAATCGAGGCCATTATGAATTCCAGGCCTATCACGCCACTTTCATCAGACCCAAACGATTTGAACGCGCTGACACCAGGTCATTTTTTAATTGGTACTCCATTGTCCTCAGAACCAGATATTTCTGAGGACCCAATTATTCGATTATCCAGATTTCGTCGGCTTCAGCAGCTTCAACAAATCTTTTAGAAACCATGGTCGACGGAATATCTGCATTTGCTCCAGCAGCGTAACAAATGTGAATCGAAGGGCACCAATCTCAAACCAGGAGTTCTTGTTCTTATCTAAGACGAATCTTCCGACACTTGGACGAGTGATTGAAGCGAATCCTGGAACAGATGGCGTTCATCGTGTATCACAAGTCAAAACACAATTCGGATCCTTTAAACGATTTCTTTTTTTGAAGTAATTTGATATAGTCTTGGTATAGAAATTAATAGGCAGTGTCCAGTGATGACATCTTTAATGGCGTTGAAATGTTTCCTATTTAGAATAATCAGACTCTTAGAGCGATTCAGATCCAGCTTTAACCAGATCTGTTTAGTCGCTAGACATGTTGGCCCACCGATCCATCTAAGATCTGTTCTTTTACTAGCTACCAGCTTAAATAATAATTTGCACGTAGCGATTGGTATACCTTTATTGCCCTTTTCCGGTAGAATAGGTAGAGCGGTTCCAATTTTGGCGAGTTCGTCGGCCCCAAAATTCTCTGGGATGTCTCTGTGGACCGCCACCCAACAAAGGTGAAGGTTTCACGTTTTTCTTCAGCCAGAACAGAGCTTCTTTAATTGCCAAAATCTCCGCCTGGAATACGCTACAGTGGTTTGGAAGACGGATGAAGAGGCTTAAATTTAGCTTATCTGCAGTCGCAGCAACTTGCCTGCTGAAGATATCGAGGGGTGTCAAGTGAAGCAAAACGTTTAACTACTACTAACACTTTTTCAAAAACAACAAAATATATATAAAAAACTCAACTTTTATAACTCGCCTTTGCCAGATTGATATACACTTTGGTTCAACTGTTCGGTGAGACATGCCATCAAATTACCAGTGGACGCAACGAAAACTGGTACAAAAAACGTACTCCCGGTCTTTAAAAAATTGTCGTGTTTCGAGATATTTCATAAGCTGACGGTTTATCAGCGTTTTCATGACCTTGGAAATAAGGGACGTAACAGTAATGGGCCTGTAGGACGAAAGCGAAGAAGACTCGCCTTTATAAGAGACGGGCTGGACAAATGCCGTCTTCCATTTACTCGGAAAAAGTTCTGAAGAGTAGGATTGATGAAAATGCTTACGCAGTGATTTTACCAGAGTGGAAAACAACTCTTCAGAAGGAGGGTAGATATACCATCTGGACCAGAGAATTTGTAAATATAAAGATCTTTAAGTACTCTTGCTACTAAGCAAGTGTGAAAGTGGATTCGTCCTATTGAATTATCGACACACTCAAATGTGGGCGCAGACAAAGCACAACCAGGAAATGTTGAACTTTCCTAAAGTAGCAAGCAGATTGGCCTTGTCCATTGCTGATAACTGGAATGTCATTATAAATAAGCTTTGGGATGGACGATGAGGCAAATTTCTAATATTTTTGACGAACGATCAAAAATCAAACACCTTTGGGACGTTCTAGTATATATTTTGCCTCAGTTTTAGGTAATATTGAAATTCCGTGGTTCATTTAAACTTTTTTCGGTTTTCCGCTGCCGGGTTGGCATTGAAAGACGGCCTCTTTACAGTTCGATTCGTACCATACCTTTCCTTTTCGTTTGGATAAAGGGTCTTATTCCAAAGAAAAAAATGTCTAGTGATCATCCACGTCGTTATCGAGGAAACATAACAAACAGTTAAAATTCCTAAAAAAGCTGTAAAGTCCGCTCCAATGGGCTTTCTCGTATTCCCATACGGTTCTTTCTTCCAGGGTCTTAACGTAATGACTATCAACGTCCAGTGTGGGCTCATTTATTTTCCACACTGAAAGTCTTAACACACCGTACTTCATATTTTGTCTGTCTAAAATGTCGAAGCCACCCAGAATTGCGTGTATTGAAATCGCCCGTAATAACGGTTTTAGTGTGAGTATAGAGGAATATAATTCTTTGTATGAACTCAGACAGCGCATTACATTCGTTAAAGTTCGTGTACATTCTTTTAATAAATAAATAGTGGATAATTTGCTTTCGAAAATTAAATTTTAGCCACATGAAATTGAATTCCGGATAAGAACAGTGATTACAAACTTGGAGTTTGGTAAGTTACATTACTACGCATGACACTAATTCGTAGCCTGGCAGCTTCAGATCAGTGTGATCTAAGAGATGTGGACGGGGATCTACCTGCGTTTCACTAAGATTCAAAACAGCTGGTCTATATTTATAAACCTTGACGTATGCAGAAATTCTAAATTCCCGAGTCATTGTAAAAAAAAAAAGTGAACCACAAAAACACAAAAAACCCAAACACCGACAATACTAAGCACAACTGTGAAGTTGATTACCGAATTAAATTGTTGTAGGTGTTATGCCCTTAAAACAGTAGGAAACAGCAGACTAACAAAATTCATACCCACAAGCCACTTTCAATCAGTTTTTACATACACTTAGTCACTGTCCGCGTTTTATGACAATGTAATACAGCAACGGTAACGACTGGGTGCACGCAACAGTTGAACCAGGGGCAAGAGAGTCGGGATGACCGCACTGTTGAGGTTGTTTGCACTGCATTTTTTATTTCGTTTTTTTTTTTTTTTGTTTTTTTACTCGTGTGTGTGTTATTTATTTCTTAATTTATTTCCCCCCAGGAATTTCACGAGTGCACTTGTGCGTGTGCACTCCTCTTTGGTAAGCTCAGATCAGTAACTTGTACACCAGCCTCATTTTTGGAAAAATAAGAAATAAAAACCGATGATGGTACCGGCTACTATGAAGAGTTGTATTTGTCGTTGAACAACTTTTAAATAAGACATTTTAATAATTCTGATGCGCTACCGAAACAAGAGATGATTAAAAAAAAAAGATATGTTATTTGTCATTCCCTACGGCTGCAAATAAGTGATGACAGCGAAATTAATTTGTTTTAAACAAATAACACAAATATGTAGCAAAAGCACTCAAAATCAACAGAACTTTTATAATCTAAATATTTCTATTATCGTATGCTAACATTACTTATATTGACAGCAAAAATTGATTTTCTTACTGAACGCTACCTTTGGTGACGTTTTTGATAGTAGAAATAACTGTCTAAATTTTAGTTTCTTTTCACAATTTTTTAGTGTTATATGTGAATACCTAAATTGCAAATTATTTTCAACTCAATTCTCCATTTATCCTCGATATCTTGCTACTATGTAAAATTATACTTCCAATATGCAAAGTTATTTTTCCAAAACAGGGGAAATGTTTATAATACGCGCATTGGAAAAGATTTTATCTGATAAAGACATAAAACGTTCACATCATTCCCAATTAAAAAAGTCGTGCGATTCTGCGCTTGAACAAATAAAGCTTGAGCTAATAAATGCGGGTCAAATAGCAGAGGGAAATGAATTACCCTCAGCTGCTCTTCCATTACCTAAGAATGCTGGAAGCATAATTAATGCAGAAACATATTTTCTGCCTTTTGAATTAGCATGCCAAAGTAAAACATCCAGAATAGTTATAACAGCTCTTGATTGCTTACAAAAACTAATAGCTTATGGCCACTTAACAGGAAATATTCAGGACTCTACTAACCCTGGCAAACAACTTATCGATCGTATAGTTAACACAATATGCAGCTGTTTTAATGGGCCAGCAACTGACGAGGGAGTCCAATTACAAATAATAAAAGCATTGCTCACGGTAGTTACGTCTCAAAATGTAGAAGTACATGAAGGAACGGTGTTGCAAGCCGTGAGGACGTGTTATGATATATATTTATCAAGCAAAAATCTTGTTAATCAAACAACAGCACGCGCTACATTGACACAGATGTTAAATGTTATATTCACACGTATGGAAAATCAAACATACGACGGATGTTTACATGGATCAAAGACATCTGCGGACGACTATGAAGAAGCGGAAGCGATTGTTTGTGATATTATTGAAGAAATCATTGTAGGTAAGAATGATGTGAATCTATGACAAAGATAACAGTTAAATTATGGATTAAATTAGCAATATTTTTTTTCTATTTTGGTTTGTGGCTGTACTTTCCGATATGAAAACACAAACAGTTTTTGATAATTATCTTACAATTTAAGTATTCTGTAGTATTGGCCAACCTGAATAAGAATATATATATATAAGAAAAAAAATATATATATATATGAATATAATTTCACAGTTCTTTTACCTTGAAAATTAAAATAATTTATTTAATATTATTTTATTTAAATAAATAAATTTAATATCATAATTAATTTATATAATCAATCTCTTTTAATAATTAGTAATTAGAATAATTAAAATATTAAACTGTTTCATAAAGTATAAACTATAGGGTTATGTATGGAATAGCATATCGGGTAAATAGGTGTGTTCAATAAGTAAGGTGACATTAAATTTAAAAAAAGAAATAAAAAATATTTATTCATCAATATTAATGTTGTCCCTTCAAAGTAATCCCCCTTAGATATAGTACACTTATGCTAACGCTTTTTCCAATCCTCAAAGCACTTTTCATAAGCACTTATATACATATATAAGCACTTATATATGTTATAACCCCTGAGTGACTCGAATTGCAACTTTTTAAAATGCTATAATTTTTTTAGTTTTTGATAAATTTTATTATTTTTTGTGCCAAAGCAAAAAAATATTGGAAAATACATCAATTTTCAAATTGTATCAGTAGTTTTCAATATGTCCAGCTTTGGCGCGAATAATGGCCTTGAGACGGCCCAAGAAAGCATCGCACGCTGCACGCAAGTGGCTCTGTGGTATTTTGGCTCATTCCCGGCGAAGTGCTTGTTTGAGGTGGTCCAAACAGAGAAATCCAACGGATTTGCATCCGGAGAATTTGCAAACCATCCGCGGATATGGCACCATCGGTGCTGCCTGCTTTCTGGTGGCCGTCCGAAGGTGTAAATTTTCGAAGGACCTCTCTTGCAAGTAAACTCGGTCATTTTGTTTGTTGACATATTGCTCGATAATAAGTGGTGACTCATCGGAAAAAACCAAATTCGGCAACTCACCAATTTCGTGCAAGCGTAGCAACTGCTTCGCTCTTTCGACTCTAACTTTTCTGTTGCGGTGTAAGATCATGTGCTTTTTGAAATTTCAATGGATGGAGCCCAAGCTCATTTTTCAGTATGTGTTGCATCCGTTTAAACAATATGTTGAGCTCACGAGCCACTTTTCTTCCACTTTGACGCGGATTTCGCTCAATAACACGAGTCGACCGATATGCCAACATCCTCAACAACTTCTCTTATGATAATTCGTAGATTTTCCAAAACAATTTTTTTCTCAGCTCCGACGTTATCATCTTTTGTTGATGTGGATGGCGTCCAGAGCGAGGTTCGTCATTGGCATTTTCTTTGCCATCTTGGAAGAGCTTGTTACACCTGTAAACATTTTTTTATTTTTTTATTTAGAATAGACTCACCGTATGCCACTGTCAACGTTTCAAGTGTCTTAGAGCAATTGATTCTATTTTTTACACAAAATTTGATGTAAATTCTTAGCTCCATTTTTTATAATTGAAAATCACCAAGCACACTAAAGCACGTCTAACCTTTCTATCTGTCAAAAACAAACTAAGTGTGCTGCATACTTAAAACTGTGAACACATGTTCGGGACATCTGTACCAACACAAAAAAAAAAAAAGAAACCAGTTAAACCTAACAATTTAATTTTGTCTTTCGGCGTGCCGTACAGTTGCTTGTTTTTTACAATAAATATAATTTAAACTAAGAAAACATTTTTTTTTAATTTAAAAATTATTATATTAACATTTTTTTATAATATAAAACTTAAGACCAAAACTAAAAAACTATAAAATAAATCTTAATCTACGTAGCCTACTTAAACTACCGTAGGTATTATTCCTTTTTTTAGAGAATGTTACCCACCTTTGTTTTTTCTTTATTATTATTATTTATTTTTTTTTTGTATTTATTATTTTTTATTAGCTATTTTTTTTTTGGTTTTATTTTTTGTTCTTAAAAGTAACCTTAAACCTACCTAAAGTTATGTAAGATGGCCATGGTTAAAAAATTAGGCTGACCAACTCAGCTCCCTAATGGAGTTATCCTGCACTAGAGGTCGTAGATTCCTATCCTTCAACAAGCCTCCAAAATTGTTGGTGCTGCCGAGCAACATCCCTTATGTCGCGACTCCCTGCCGCCCTACTGAACTGGAGTGAACTAGAAACGCTCCGCACTGCCATGTGCGACATATCTGTCTTAGTTGAGTCGCCTGTCCGCAGCTGTTCGAGGCACCGGTAACCTATGCTGGAGGAATAAAGTCGTCAAAGGGTTATCTCTCGTAATACATATAATTCTGGTAGTAAGCCCCGGAGATCCGGTTATTCGATGAGGACATTTTTTAAAAGACTTGCTCTCACGTTAAACCACATGGAACAACAAAATACAAGCAAAGGCCGGATAAGGGCCATGTAGCAGACCACCTTTACCCTCACATCGAGTTGTTTTGTTTGTTTAAGTACAGATATTGATCTAGCCAGATCCCAAGGTATCTGACTACATTTCGACAAGCAAGTGGCTGCCCGTGTTGTCCCACGATCTGAAACTTTCGCCAATTCTTTCTGGTATCCGCAGAGGCCCCAGACAAAGGCGTCCTAAAAAGAATGGTTTCCGACTAATAAAAGTTGATTTTCAACTTCCAGTCGTCGCAATATCGTTTAATTTTATCGAAGTTACATTGCAAAAGAATCTTTATAACCTCAATCTTTGGACCTGATTTGTACGCGGTTAAGTCGTCTGCGTACGCTATGGCATGGAGAAGTGAACCTATTAGAACACTTGTGTAAATGTTGAAAAGGATCGGCAAATTGACCGCACCTTGGACCAGTAGAAGTCACAACCATTCTTCACGATGAACTGTCTATCTGTGAGCATATTGAAAAGAATATACAACAGTGGTTTTCTTATGCCCAGTCTGTTCAGCTTGTAGAAGGGTCCCTCTAACCATACGGTATCGAAGACCTTTTCCAAGTCAGTCAGGCAGGCACCCGTGCACTGTTTCTTGGTTTCGAATTGATCATCCGGAACTATATTTCTGTCCTCAACCCACTTAGTCGGGATTCTATTGATTACTTTTTCGAAAACTTTATTGATGTTTGGAAGGAGACTGATCGACCGGAGATTCACCGGATTGGAGGTGTCTTCATCCCTTTTGAGGATGGGATGTACCACCGCAGTTTTCCAATGCAGTGGGAGATGTCGAAGCACAATGTTTGGTATTCCATCGGTTCCCATTGCTTTCTTACATCTAATTGTGTCGAAGATCGTTTGAAGCTCTTCCTTCGAAATAAACGGGGGTTGTTCCCATTATTTGCCATACTCCCGTCACCGAACTGGGTAAAACCCGAGTTCTCGATTCGCCAGTTCAGTATTTCATTTCGAAGGTAGAAATTGTGCACAAGGACTCGATTTTCCAGGTCGTGGTTCGGACCAATGGTGTCATTCGTCTTGTACACTTCCTGGAAAGTCGCTTCTATAGCCTCGACCTTTTTCTGCGGATCCTCGATCACAAAGAAGTTGTCATCATCAACAGCTCCATTTGGATCTATGCCTGCTGTTGAAAGTATGTGTTCATTGTCTGTCGTTCAGGCGATTTTAAGACTTTGGTCTTTCCTCCGAAATATTTTATTTATTTCCGAGAACATATTCGGGTTGTTAGTGTTTACAGCCCGGATTTCGCTGTTCCAATACAAACTTACAGAAGCTCTGTAATTTTCTTTTATCAATATTTTTAATCGACGACTTTAATGTCATGATCTCCGAGTTATGTCAGCAAACTGTCTGTACAAGGTTTTTAGTCTTGACAGCAGTCTACTTTTATGTTGGTGCAGTGCGTCTATAGTTGAATTGCACAACAAGTCTTCGTTGTCAGTGTATTGATACCGTGGTATCGTTTTGTCCATTGTTCGTTTAATTGTCTCGTCCATTAGTTTTAGATATCTGTCAATGTCCTCGTTTGACAGATTTCGGTTGGACGGTGGGTAGAGCGAATTCGGGGAGAGTGCTCTAGTCATTGTCCTGAAGAAGTGTGTCCAACGCAGCTTACGATACTTGTAGGAATGATTTTTATTATTTCAGTATTAAGACCGCAATGGTCATTTATACACAAAAGTAAGAAGACAGTTTACAGTTTGTTGGTTCGTATCTGTCAGCTGTATCCGTGTCTCAAATAACAGGAGATCCAAATAGGAGTCGTGTCTATTAAACGATGGACTATCCGTCGCCTTAATGCCGAGTCGGTACATCACACTGTGATTGAAGAGTAGGTTCCCTCTAGTGTTTGGTATATTATTTCCCCAATCTCTATGTTTGACGTTGAAATCTCCGCTGGTAATAAAGTAGTTGTCCTTCAATTCCAGTCTCAGAAATCGTAAAAGTGTCTCGAGCTCTGAAATGAATAGGGTGGATTGAGCCTTGACCGTCAGAATGCACTGCTCCTGCAAAAAAAGTTATGGTGTCTTGAAGTCCGTTCATATTTAGGCAGACATGCCAAATTTCTCTGGTGAGTACCAATGAATCTATGTCTCATCGACAGTTAAGAAACGTCGCAGAAACTCCTGGATTTCGATTAAACAAACGCGGCGCCCATCGCGCGGACAGCTTTCCCATACCTAAAATCCCGTGCAGGATATGTCTAACGCGTTCAGTTAAAATACCTGCTTTCTCAGAGATCATGGATTTTGTCCACGGTTTCCTCTAGGGTAACTGTTTTTATGTCACCTGTTTGGGCGCTGTTCATCAAAAACCGAAGTGCGGCCGCAGCGAATATCTGCGAACCAATGGTAAACGGTTGTACGGGAACTTGTATGGAACCCATACACACCATCGAGAATGGGCTTGATTTCCTCGCAGGTTTTAACACTCAAAATCAAGAATCGGATCACGGAATGATACTGCTCTTTTTTCATGGTCGCAAAAAACATTAACACGATGTTTTGAAATGGGTGTCAAAATAAAACTAAACGTCGGATTGCCACCAAGTTTTGACAGGCAGGCTAAAAGAGGTTGTACTAAATGATGGCTCAGTAGCGCCACCTATCTTCCAATCCGGGTACTCATCAAACAGTCCTCGTAAATAGGAATATCATATGGATTCAAATCTAATAATCCTTTATAACACATTGGTTGAAAAGTCAGTGCCGTTTTATAGTAAAACACAAAGTTTTTGAAAAATTCAACTTTATTTATCAATATAGTTGCCTTCGAGGGCGATACACTGATTAAAACGATTTTTCAATCTTTCGATACCAGTTTTGTAGTACGATTTCGGTTTAGCCTCAAAATAGGCCTCTGTTTCGGCGATTACTTCTTTATCGGTCTTAAATATCTTTCCGGCGAGCATTCTTTTGAGGTCTGCGAATAGGAAATAGTCGCTGGGCGCCAAATCTGGAGAATACGGATGCCATAACCTTGCCAGCCGACTGTTGAGTTTTTGGTCGTTTTGGACGAGGTTCGTCGCCTACTCGCCACTCAGCTGACTGCCGACTTGACTCGTGTGAAGTGATGGAGCCAAGTTTCATCCATTGTCACATACCGAGCCAAAAATTCGGCTTTATTGCGGTTGAACAGCTTTAAATACTCCTCTGAATCTTCAACACGTTGTTGTTTTTGGTCGACTGTGAGCAAACGCGGCACCCACTTTGAACAGAGCTTTCGCATGTCCAAATATTCGTGTATAATATATCCAACACGCTCTTTTGAAATCTTCAGAGCCTCTGCTGTCTCGATCAGAGTCCGGGTAACACTTATCAAGCATTACTTTGCATCGGCCGCATTTTTTCCCATCAAAAAGCAATGATAAATCAATACACGAAATTGCTTTTTTTTTCACAATAACAAAAGTTGCTTCACTCAAAACGCTATATCTCGAGAACTAATCGCCCGACAGCTGTCAGATTTATACACGTATCTTTTGAAGGTTGGTACTGAAAATGGTATTTATTTAATTCAAGTGGTGCCCTCTCTTAGAAACTTTTCAGCCCATGTATTATGTGGCACTTTCACCATCACCAATATACCGCGAATATTTCACTCCGTATTTGCTAGTCGAGCGACCAAACATGTCTTTTGCACTGTCGACTTTCATTTTTGAAGCCAAACCTTTATGATTTGTGTCGCAATCATCTTCGTCTAGTAAAAGCCATTCTTCACAAGCTTCAGGATCGCTGTCTTTTTTATTTTTTCACAAAAGACTCATTTCTGACAGTAAGTAGACTTTACAAATGAATCGACGATTATTTTTTTTTACAATATATTCCTGCCAAATTTACTACACCAAAACGTGAAGCATGGCCACATTTTTTCCACGTGCTGCCGAAACTGTCAAATTTGTCTCTGAATGTTCTTTCTCTAATGTCTGCTTCTTCTCTTCTTCGAGAACTCTTTTCATACTAAATTTACAGTCTGATTCCGCTGCTACCCTTAAATTCGTGAAACATCTAGCAAAGTTGGATTATAAAATTTAGATAATTGCTAAACCCATCAAACCGCAAAAAAGATTAATTCCGTTTATTCTGATACGTAAAAGACGCATCACAGCCACTAAACGTCTATTTGTTTCAAATGCATTTTCAATCATAGGCCCGGAATTGATGTACGAAACGCCGCATTTACACATGACAGCAATTTTGAATCCTAAACCTCGCTGACTTGCTTGATTAAAAGTCACATTTTTTTTTTACAATTTTTACACATTACTGAATTGCTAACTGCATAAAAAACCGAAACCATTTGAATAATGATTATTAACATTATTTTGTGATAGTTTTTTAGCGGACTTACTGGTATTCGCGGAAGACTGCTCGAATGTGTGTTGATTTCCCGTAAACTTTCGTTTTCTTGAAACTGATCTATGCCTGGGAATATCGTGAGTACCTTTTTGGTTTGAGCACAGAGGTTTATCATCATTTTTACTAAAATAACTAACGAAGTGCTCAGTATAACGGTCGCAGTAAAAACTAAATATGTCTTACGTACCAAACGTAACTTTCTAACCGCTGTGGGGCAACTCTTTAGAAAGCTGTAACTCAAAAACTATTTGAGATATTAACTTGAAATTTTAGTATGTTATTTTTAAAGGTATAGACTTTCGAAATATAAAAAATCTATCTTATCAAAATTTCACACTAGGTGTGCCCTTTAATTGAATTTTGTGCTCGCAAAAGGTTTTTGTTTCCTATTTAACTGTAGGAATTTCGATGTCTCTACGTAAATCGTAATTTCTTATATACCACGGTTCATGGACAATTTCTCTTAGCATTTTATTTTCAAAGTCTTGTAAAATGTAAATTCTAAAATGCACTTGCTTGTATAAAAGCAGCTTATTCTTGTTGCTGGACTTGGAATAATTTCCAAGTAACAAGTTGATTTCTTTATATTTGAATAGATTTGATTTCACAATCCACCGGGATTTTGTGATCAGGGATAAGATATTTTCTGCGAATAAACAGCAGTATACGACTAAGTAGAAAGTTCTTAAAATTTGATGACATATGATAATTGGGAGAAGTGAAATCGGTCTATAAGACTTCTTGTCACACCTTAGTTTCCCTTATCTTGGACTCTGACTCGAAACGTATTCTAATCTAAATGGTGCCTTTATGATATAGAGAAGCTGGGTAAATGCTTTTCTAGGCAACATTTTGAATACTTCTCCTATTATTAAATCGTAACTAGAAGTTATCTTTGGTATAATTTATTTATTCCATTTCTAAATTGAATGTATTATTATAGTTTTATATTACGGTGGACATAACTAGATCATATGGTGAAGAAACTTTATCGGTTTCGGTTTTTTTCGTGTGCCGTAATCACTTCGTAATTACAGTTTCGAACTCTATTTTTAAATCTTCGGAATGTTCAACAGATAAATAGACTCTTTAATATACAAGAATGATCTGCTTCTCGTACTTTCCGATGGATCACAAGCGTTGTAATCCCTAAAGCCTCTTTATTTGGGACACGCTCCCTTACGTGAGTTTCGGAGTTCAAACAAACATCAATATTCTTTTGTCGTATGAATATTTCTAACTCGTCAAGTTTTCGTAAAAGTCGGTTAGCATTCCACGTTAGTATTTCGGGCATTTGTTTCATATTTAGGCTTTCGACTTGGTACAGTTACAACAGTTATTTTCGAGCTTAAGTAAAGTTTCGAAAATAAGTTTATTCTAATTTCCTCCTCAAGTTTTTCAAATACCGCAGATGAAACGTGTAAAACTACGTCTGTCGTGTCATGCCTTGAGCGTATTTAGACGCCTGTTGTTTTTCTTCAGTCACTTTTTCCTTTGTATTTTTGTGACTAGAACCGCATGGCTTTTATAGAGTTGCTGCTTCTTTACCAGTTTTAGGCTTTTCCTAAGTTTTGAACGGTAATTATAAGGCTTAAAGAATTTATCTCGCCTCTTTTGTAGCTCCTTTTCTGCTTTACAGCCTCGGTAATTAGCTGGGTGTTTTCCTTTGCAATTAATACACATTGTAGAGGTTTGCTTAGCTAAACTTGAATTTGAATTACATTCAGCTTTACCATGTTCGTACGTTATACCCGGTAGCATCGCATAAATTGTCGAATTTTGCAGTTCAACGCGATGTGCCGGAACTATTGGCAGTGAACATATTCTAAAAGGTTTTTGACTTGACAACTTTGAATTTAATTTTCGAACGCACTCTTTCAATATTCATCAAACTGTCACTGTCAATTTATTCAGTAAACTCAACATTTTCATAATGGTAAAGTACACTAACGAGCAACGTCTGCAAATTATAAAAATTTTCTACAGATATTCGGAGTCTCTCTCAAATCGATGCTCTCAAGAATTGGGCATCGCTCTGACCACATTATGGCGTATTTTGCGTAAGGATCTTGGCTTACATCCATACAAGATCAAGCTGACTCAAGAATTGAAGCCGATGGACAATTTGAAGCGACGTACGGTCTCCGATTGGGCTCTGGAAAAGATGCGCCAAGATGATGAATTTCATCGTAAAATCATCTTCAGTGGTGAAGCTCATTTTTGACTCAATGGGTTCGTCAATAAGCAAAATATGCGTTACTGGTCGGGTAAAAACCCACATGTGCTTCATGAATCACCACTTTATCCACAAAAAATAACAGTTTGGTGCGGTTTGCATGCCGGCGGCATTATTGGGCCATATTTTTTCATCGACGATAACGATCGTCACGTTACTGTGAATGGTCAGCGTTATCGCGCCATGATCACCGATTATTTTTGGCCCGAATTGGAAGATATTGACTTGGACGACATGTGGTTTCAACAGGATGGTGCCACAAGCCACACAGCACACGCTACAACCGATTTATTGAAGAGTATGGTGAGCGTGTTATCTCAAGACATGGGCCAGTCGATTGGCCGCCTCGTTCGTGCGATTTAACGCCGCTTGACTATTTTCTGTGGGGCTACGTTAACTCGGGCCGTTTCGGCCGAAATGTGTGCCCGAGTCGTTGAAAATTGGGTCCAATGAATCGACCGCTGCAAACGTGCCCCCGATGGCCATATGAACGAAGTCGAGTTTCATTCATAAATGTTTTGATTGTACTTCAAGTCAATAATAAAGTTTTTAAAATATCTCAAATGGTTTGCCTTTTATTTAAAAAAAAAAAATTGTCAAGTCGTTATTGGAAAACCAGATTACAACCATGTGACTTAGGAGTTTAATACTCATTTGGAACCAGGAAGAGCGGCATTTTCCCCTTCAAGCGGCGTCAAAGAAAACTCGTATCATCAGTAGACGTGTTTTATTTATATTGGTAATGTCCTTCAATCATTTATTGATTGATTAATCATTTTGTGAACGACTATGTCTCGCACATTGTCTAACACTACATGACTTTCGTATATTGCAAAACGTTATGTTTAAGTGTCTTTCCAGTCAAAACACTGCAGAATTGTCACGCGACAATGCTAAGTGCGATATCTCCACCGGAAATTTATTTGAGTTGTTATAAAAAGTAGATATATTTTGCAGAAGTTCAGTAATAAATATTAACCTTTTTTTTTTTTTATTTAGCACTGTGTGACGGTGAGTTATAATGGTGCAAATTCCACGAATTTTCTGCCCACAATTCTGGTCTCTTTCGGCGAATCGCTTCACGCAAACGTCTCTTTACGCCCAAATAATACACTTTGTTTACTGTCTGGCCCTTTGGCAAAATTTTCACGATGCACTACACCATTGTAATCCATGAAAACCGTGAGCATTACCTTCTTTTTTAACTTTAACTGAAAACGACGTGTTTTTTTTTTTTTTTTTTTTGTCTCGGCTCATTTGGTGAACGTCATTCTTATAAACCCACGTCTCGTCTCCAGTTATGATCTTTTTGATGAATATGGGATCGAATTCAGCCTCGCAAACCATCTCTTTTGCGACGTCAACACGGCCTCTTTTTTTGCATGAATTTTAGGTCTTTTGGCACCAACTTTGCTGCTACACGACGGAAACCCAAATCATTAACCAAAATGTCTTGAACGTATCCATAGGCAATGTTCAAGTCCTCCGCTATCTCATTTCTTTTACTTCATTAATGTTTTCGTCAGTTTTCGATGTCGATGGTCTGCCACTGCGTTCATCATCTTCGATTGACTCACGACCACTTTTGAACCGCTCGTGCCACTGGTAAATGACCGTTTTCTTTAGAGAATCGTGGCCGAAACACTTTTCTAACATTTCCAACGTTCGCGCACCATTAAATCATTAAATCCGTTTTTTACGCAAAATGTAATACAAGTTCGTTGTTGCAAATTTAAATCCATTGTAAAATTGTAAAAAATCGCCAACACACACAGAGATATATGTACTTTTGGCTACGTAACTTTTGTAATTGTCAAGCTATGACGCTAAGATTTAGAGGAAATGTCAACAATAGATGTACCAACTTAACAAAAAAAAAGAACAGAACTCAAATCGGATCAAGGTGATATTATGCTTATGGTGATAATAAACAACCCTGATGAGATTTAAGGATTCTTTATGTATGTTGTTTTTCGTATTGTACCGGTCTGCATTCACTATTTTTGATTGATGTTTTTGTTTATGTTTATGTTTGATTTTCTTACTGTTCCCCATAGTTGCGATCTGTTAGTCTATATTGGTTTGATTGCTATTTTGGTTTTTACGATTTTGTTATAAGTTGATAGAGAAGAATCCTTTCGTAGCAGAAGAATCCTCCTAATTTATTATTATTTAAGTTTGCTTTTGGGTGCTTTTACTGCCCAAATATATCCCTGAATATTTTGCTGTTTTGTTGATGCAGATGTTCTTGTTGCGATGTCGACTTTGTTGTAGGCTGAAAGTCCCTTGTACAAGTTGTGTTCTAAAAGTAAGGTGACTTTTGAAATTTTGCGGACAACGTACATTTGTGTGTAGGTACACATGTCCCGAACATATGTTCACAGTTTCAAGTATATAGCATACTTAATTTGTTTTTGACAGATAGAAAGATTAGACGTGTTGTGGTGTGCTCTGCGATTTTCAATTATTATAAAAAATGGAGGAATGGATTTGCATCAAATTTTGTGTGCAAAATGGAATCAAGTGTTCTAAAACACTTAAAATGTTGACACTGGCATACGGTGAGTCTGCTTTAAATAAAAAAAAAGCGTTCACAAGCGGCACAAGGTCTTCCATGATGGCCGAGAAGATGCCAATGACGAGTATCGCTCTGGACCCCCCAGCAGATCAACGAAAGACGATAACGTCGAAGCTGTGAAGAAAATTGTTTTGGAAAATCGTCGAATTACCACAAGAGAAGTTGCTAAGGATGTTGGCATATCGGTTATATGTAGTTATGACGTCGAAACCGAAAAAAAGGAAATAAAAACGGCATCGCTGGAAGAGTTCGAGGCTATATCAAAAAGTGCATATGAAAAGTGTTTCGACGATTGGAAAAAGCGTTGGCACAAGTGTATTGTAAGTGGGGGATTACTTTGAAGGGGACAACATTAATATTGATGAATAAATAAAAAAAATTTATGAAAATATAAAGCCACCTTTCTTTTTGAACACCCGTCGTATTGTACCCTGGCTTGTTCAGCCTTTTATTTCCTAGTCAATATAACCTGCAAATATTAAAAAACAATGTACATCTACATCTCTCCTTCTTACGTCTCAAATTTTGTCTTGCTTCCGCTGTGTGCATAAATTTTAAGGGTTCATTAAACCCCCTTAGCGCTCGCCAATTATAAAAAAAAAACTAACGTGAATAAAAATGCGTTTATAATAAAAAAATCACTATGTTTGTTCAAATGTTATAAATGGAAAAAATTTAATTTATAATTCTGCCATTATCATCCATTAGGCGAGCAATGGCAAACCTCTGTAAGCAACATCTTCTACCTTTGAAAAGCCTCTCACTCTCTGACAATACAAACAATACAGCGAGTGGAATGTTTTAGGCCTTACATGGGGTGAATGTATTAACTTTATTTTTATTTTTAAATGGGACAAAGAAAGGAAGATTCTTAGTCTCAGTGTTATTTTGCTCCATCAATGAGAATATTAAATTATAAGAGTAATTAAACTGTTGTGTTCTAGAAAATCACTCATCTTACGTCATCTTAGTTCCTCGAATAGAAAAATGTGTTTCGGGCCCGGTTAGAAATCAAGCAGTGAACTGCCCGATTTGAAAACCACTCCACCTAATTCTTGTTTAATTAAAAATAAATATTGGAAAACTGAAGCACCCTTCAGTTAAACACTTCAGCTAACGGTTCTATATTATGCATTATAAGTTAATAATATTTGTTTTTATAAATATCTTTATCGGTTATTTTTATAATAAAATTCATTAAAATAACAGGAAAAAAATATTCGACAGACCAAAAGATGAAATTTAACGGAATTTTCTTAATACGAATCAGTGAGAGTGATTGCTTGGAAATTATTTATCGAGGTTATAGACGAGAAATCACCAAATGCCTGGTACAATCAATCATAAATAAAAATTATAAAAAAAAAACCAAAAAAAAACCTTTCATTTTACGAAGAATCGACTTGAGTTTGCGGAGGCTAATGTTAACTTGAGATGAAAACAGTAAAATGTGATAATTCATAATCAACGTAAAATAAAACGTTTTCTTTATAACGACATACTCCAGAATGTGATGCTAATATGTACCGATGAACACATATCGCTTAAATTGATCTATGATAATAAAATGGTAGCGATCAAGAGCAATTCACTTAACTGGTGAAATATTGGTTTGCGGCAGCAAAGAGGATGTGTTCTATGTGTCGGTTCAATTATCTGATCTCAGTCCACTGAAGAGTCAATGGATAACAGTAGATTGAAGGATTGATCATGATAGCTGTCAAAGTAAGGAGTGATCCAAAACAGTGCCAGAAAATAATCAAATTTAGTTTTAAAAATTTTAGTGCTGTTACTTACACTTGGGATAAGTGGTCGTTATGTTTTTTCATAAAGCGTTTTGACAACTCTGATTCTGAATTTACTGTGACCGTTTTTGATATTTTAATATTACAATCTATTTAATTCTCTGCTTTTTTTCTATTGTTGTCTCTGTAATCCGGACAGTTGTCTTATTATTTACCTTATGAATCCGGACAATTATTTTATCTTTTTTGTCTGCTATTTTTTCATAAATTAACAGCAGTTTCCTATGGAACACAAAGTGTTATCTCTTTCGAATACCAATATATAATGCAGACTTCCACAAAGTACAAAGTATTTTGTGTCGCACACGTCAGAAATGAAATAAAAACGTTAACGCAATTTTGTTTTTTAATTAGTGGTGTTAATTGCATTGAATATCATTAATGCCACCAATTTTGAAGAAAAACTTACGTTTTTAGCAATTGACAAAAAAGAAAGAAATTCCCAATAAATTAGAAAGACACTTCGTCAACTGGCAGAGGAGTACAATGTGGGCGAATCTACAATTACCGATTTAAAATTAAATGGATTAAAAATTTAAAAGTAAAATCTTCAAAATATTTCGAATATATGTACATATAAGACATTTATTTGTGGTTTTGTGCAGTTAAATTTCTAAAAACGGAAAATGGCCTTGGTAAGCGCAAACTATGCGATCTGCTGAATATCAGAATATGGAATATGGAAGAACACCTGCACAATTGGTTTGTAAATAAAAGACAACAGAATGTACCAATTCCTCCTGAAATCATGAAAGAAAAAGTAAAAATATTCTGATCCGAAATTTATGGACCAAAGGCAGAATTTATGGCTAGTAACGGCTGGCTAAACAGTTTCGTTCACGATATGGAATAAAATTTCTCAAAATATCTGGCGAGAAACTGTCTAACAATCCCATTGCTGTGCAATCTTTCATTGAAAAGCTACGAACAAAAATTTCAGAAATAGGCATTACACATTCCCAAGTCTATAGTGCGAATGAAACTACACTCTTTTGGAGGAAGCTGTTACACAAAACGTTAGCGTTGTTTACAGAGAAATCCGCACCAGAGCGTAAAATCGGTAAAGAAAGAGTAACCCTTTTAGTTTGCTGCAATTCAACAGGAGAGCATAAACTTAAATTAATAATGATCGGAAAAGCCAAGAATCTAAGGGCGTTTATATAAACAAGTAAAGCTGCCATTAGGATATGCCAATACAAAAATGCTTGGATGACACAGCTACTGTTTAAAAGTTGGTTTAAAAATTCTTTTGCCAAACAAGTAAAACGATACTAAAAGCAAAAAATTTGCCAGCTAAAGCACTTCTATTGCTAGACACGTTACTTACCATCCATATTCATTAGCAGATTTCGATAAGGACATATGCGTTATGTTTTTGGACCAAATTGCTATTCGAATTTTAAAAATGAATTATCGCAAACATTATTTATGTCGTCTCTTGTCCATTTCAGAAAATAGCTTAATGGATTCTTTAAAGAAGTTTTCGTTGAAAGATGTTGCTTTTTTGGCTTCAAACGTTTGGAATATGGTGGGTGAAGATGTCCTTAAGAAATATTCCGGATATCCATAATGATAACGAAATCGATGAGTGATTGAATGATGTCACGGATGAGCAGACTGAAGAAGACGATCTCGATAGCAGTGGGTTCTATGAAAATTAAGTTAAAATCCAAGACCAAACAATTTTGTATTCTAAAGCTATATAACACATGTATTAAATATGCAGAAGGGCAGGATTTTACCGCTGGGGATATTTTAAAACTTGTCGCCCTGAGGGATTGAAGTATATAAAAAACAGTTTCGATAAAACTTTGACAAGTAAAATTTACAAATTTTGTTTAAAAACCTTAAAATGTTTATAACATTCATATAAAAGAATAAAAAAAAATCAAGGTTTAAAAAAATGAGCTTAGCAGTAAGAAACATTTCCATATTTCGGACACTGCTTGGTTTTTAGTTGTCCAAATTAACGAGATTATACGTATATATATTTTAAAATTAAACTTCTGTACTGTATTTTAAAATTAAACTTCTGTACTGTATTTTAAAATTTTGAATTATGCTTTGATCTAAGGGTTGGCATAATGATGTTGTGTTTGCTATGGTAACATTTATTAAAATTTATTCTCTGGGATAAGATGCGGCATTATCTAAAAATAAAATAATTTGTCTTTTCTGAGATCTCATTTTCCTATCCAATTGCTCAATTGTAAGCCATGCCTTTTTGTTGCATTTCCAAGCAGCCGAAAACTCTTTAATTGGAATATTTTTGAAAGCTCGAAGACAGGTCGCTCTGCCAATAACCAACAACATTTCATTTTCTCCAGTTACGCTTATACAAAATAAAACAGTGAGTCTCTTCTTCGATAATTATCCACCACTACATTTTTAGGTAGGATTTTAAGGCCACCGTTTTGTCAGACAATGCACGAAAAATGAGACCGCTCTCATCCGCATTATAAATAACTTCTGGTTTGTACTTGAACTGGTTAACATTTGCTGGGATTACACCTGAAGCTTCACCAAAATGTTCACAACAGAAGTATTCTAGTTTGATTTCAAAAACGTTTTGTCATGGCTAACCATAGAAGATACAAACAATTCATTGCATTTCGCGTTAGCGACATCATGGAATACTCAGATTTGTTAGAGTGGCGATGGATTCTTTAAAAACACAACATAGCTGACTAGGCCACTAAATGGTATAGGAATCCAGGGTTCTGTTTTTTTTTTTTAGCTTGCCGAAATGTGGCCAGAAGAAGGACAATCGCCGAAAACGACTCAGAAAGAACGTTCATGTCGAAAGTAACGAAGAGCTGTTTACATATATCGGAAAATGTTCCAACTGGAAAAACTTGCTTCGCTGCAGTTCAATACTGGCTAAATATGTTGGCTCGTGCCAACAAAGTTCAAGCTCAAGAAAGATGTATGTGGGATACTATAACAGAAAAATCTCTAAACGTCAAAAGATGTGGCATCTGCTAGTGGACCCTTTAAGCAGATGGAACTATAAGGAGCAGGATAAATTCTGGTAAAAGTAGCATAGCGTAGCGCGTACAATGTTAAATTGGCTATCTATAAAAGAAACCGAGCTTTGAGTAAAACAAGCTCGATTTTCGAAATTTGTCCTTTTCTTGTTAAAAACCAAGTAGTACGTGCCAGGAGCAGAATAGGACTCTCGAGGGACGCTAGTGATATCTGAATTGATAATTATCACAATCGGTACAAACACTACAACAACGAGACCCAATCTTAATGAGATTTGTCATTCCGAGTTTAAGAACTGTCTTCAATTCTATCCATCGTTCATGCCCAGTATGTAAAAGGAATGTCCACAGCACCCCGTCATCTCTCAACTTCAACCTGCTAGATTGGTTTCATTCAGCCGACCATTTTCATTCGTAGGCATTGATTAATTTGGCCTACTGTACGTGACAATTTTAAGAACAACCGAAAAGCAGTGGAGGTTTTTATTAGCCTCACATTGAGGTCACACATTCTTTATCCAACGACTCGTGCATTTTGGCGCTTCGCAGCTTCACAGCTTCACAGCAAAACGTGCTGCTATGTTGCGACAATGACATCAACTTTCATAGTTTCTTATAAGGAAAGTTGATGGAAACATTCAAATCTATTTTCAGTAAATTGGTATTTATTTCCCCGGCTTAACTCATGGGGGCGAGTTGGAAGAGACTATTTATTAGGTCTATAACTTCGTGCGTATTAATTATAACTTAAGAGATGGCGTAACTTGTATTACTCCATTGTTATTATTCCATTGAAACATGCGTTGAAAAGCTACTGTCATTTTACGTCATTTGAAGCGTAAACAACAATAATTTGTTTTTACTGAAAAAGTGTTTTTGCTGGGAGTTCTTCTTCATTACTTTAATATGAAGAAAACTGCTGCCGAAAGTCATCGTATTTTGGTGGAAGTTTATGGTGAACATGCGCTAGCTGAGCGAACGTGCCAAAAGTGATTTGCACGATTTAAAAGTGGTGATTTTGGCTTGGAAGATGATGAACGTCCTGGGTAGCCAAAAAAGTTTGAAGATGAAGAACTGGAAGCATTACTCTATGAAGATGCTTGGGTGTCACTCAAGCAGCCATTTCAAAACATTTAAAAGCAGCTGGATATATTCAAAAGCAAGGAAATTGGGTTCCACATGAACTCAAGCCGAGAGACGTCGAAAGGCGGTTTTGCATGTCCGAAATGCTGCTGGAACGCCACAAAAGGAAGTCATTTTTGCATCGGATTGTTACTGGTGATGAAAAATGAATCCATTACGACAACCCCAAGCGCAAAAAATCATATGTGAAACCCGGCCAACCAGCTAAATCAACGGCAAAGCCGAGTATTCATGGCGCAAAGGTAATGCTCTGTATTTGGTGGAATCAGATGGGTGTGCTGTGTTATGAGCTGCTAAAACCGGGTGAATCCATCAATGGACAATGCTACCGAACACAATTAATCCGTTTGAAGAGAGCAGTAGCCGACAACGCTCGGCCCCACGTTGCTATTCCAGTTAAGAACTATTTGGAAAACATTGGATGGAAAGTCTTACCCCACCCGCCTTATAGCCCAGACCTTGCCTCTTCTGACTACCATTTGTTCCGGTCGATGCAGAACGCCCTCACTGAAATACGGTTCACATCAAAGCACAATATCAAAAATTGGCTTGATTCATTCTTGGCTGCCAAGAATCCCAAGAACTGCGCCTTTTGGGATGGGATCCACAAATTGCCAGAAAGATGGGAAAAAAAGTCGTTCAAATTTTGAAAAAAAAAGAACCGCACGAATTAAATTACATACTCAATACTTACTTACTTAAGGTGGCGCTACAGTCTGTGGTGGACCTGAGACTCAACCAATAAGTCAGCTCAATCTTTACACAGTTTCACGCGCTAAGTTGATCGAGGTACCCTTACATTTGCATGCGCCACCTAAGTCGCGGAAATTCTCAACTGCGCTGTCCCTCGAGGGGGGATTCGAAGATTTTTCGGACCGGAGCATTGGACTCTGTCCGCTCTACATAAATATAGCTGATTTCACCTGTATCTTTTCGATAGAAAAGAAGAATCTTTAAATTTTAATCCTTGTACCATGTTTATAAGAACCCAGGGTCTTTGAATTAAAGCCACGCCAGTGTTCGCATCGGACATGAAGAGCATCAGATCAAAAGTTGCTTCTTTTTATAGTGGTGCAAGTTAATTTGCAACCCTTGTAGGTTCTTTGACGCTTTTGCCATTATCGGGTGTAGTCTTGCATTTAGACAACCTATTCCGTATTTTATCATGTCTGACTTTTTCTTTACAGGCCGTCTCCACGAGCAATTTTTTATAGCATGCTATATATGTACAATATATTAATGCGATTTCACAGCGTTATCATCATTGAAAGTTTTACCACCCAACGAGTTTTGCAAAGATCAAAATAATAAAATCTGATGGAGCAAGGTCAGAGCTATATGGTGGATGTAACATCAATTCCCAACCAAGCTCCAATAATTTTTGGCGAGTGACCAAAGGTGTATGTGGCCTAGCATTGTCCTGGTGATAAATAACACCTTTTCGATATACCAATTCTGGCAGTTTTTCGTTGATCGCTGTATTTATACTGTTCAGTCGTTGACATTACACATCCGAATTGATCGTTTAATCATGTGGAACCCAAATATCAATCTTTTTAACGAGTTTTATGCTTTTTAATATTTTTAAATCGCTGTATGTGACACATACTCTCGTAGAGTTACATGATAATCTGACACGATTATGGCTTATGGCTTAATTTGATCATAATTAAGCTTATTTGGTCGACCTTATCGTTGTTCACCAATTCTGGCACTGTCTTTCTTTTAAGGCTTCTTCAACATACACATCAAGTAATTTTTTAGCAGCTTGCGAGTGCTCGTTTTTTGCACTCTATATTAAAACTGACGCAAACAAAAAAAAAAAAAAAAAAAAAAAAAAAAAAAAAAAAAAAAAAAAAAAAAAAAAAAAAATTACAAAAATACACGCAATGTGCCTCAAAAGCAAAGTAAGACTTACAGCTACCAAATTTCAAAAGGAAAAAAAGTATGTCATTGATAGAAGCCATTAAAAAATATTGGCCAAAGACATCTATGTGTGAAATTGGCAATTACTTAGTTGCCAACCCAATAGACTTTTTAGGTGCTACCAAAAAAACGGACTTACTATCTTTGCAGAGCAAACGAGCGCTAAATATGTCTCTTACGTTTGGTCTACATATCCAAGAAGTTTTAAACAAAGTGAATTTAAGGATTACAATTCTTTATTCTTTCATTAATGACAATAAAAAATGGTACAATAACTTAAACAACCTTGTATTTTTAAAGCCATCCTGTTCTTTGGTTGTTCAGCCATGTGGATAAATGTAGTAAAAATCACATTTGAAATTGCAAAGAAGTCCAATATACAATACAAATAATTTTTTCATAAAATTTCTTTTTAAACAATATTTGTTGTTTTTGCTTCTGGATGAAAAATATATAGACTATCATTGTTGCTGATGGTGAAGGCCTATTTTCACATACCTCCTTGAATTGTGCTTAGTTAATGCTTGTCGTCTACATGCTTTGAGTAGCTCTGAGCGCTTTGACCAACTGGCTTTTAAAAAACATATAGCTAGACATTATCTTCACTTGCGTAAAAGCAATAAAAACCGCCCATCTGGCTCGGCAATAGCGGGTCCGAGCCCAACTAAATGGACACAACGCAGCAAAACTTCCCAAACAGTTACGATGTGTTTTGTGCCATACTCGTTAAAATGACAATGTGTACAGTGCCAGAAAGCTATGTGTATTGATAAGGACTGTTTTAAGAATTTTCATTCCTAAGTGCCCACTGTACTGTACACCCCAAAAACCTCCTGTTTTTTTTTATATATATATAATTCTAACTAAGAAAAATGTGAAATGTAGCACTAAGTGTTTCATTATTAAAGTTATATAAACATAAAACTGATAGTTTTCATTTGAGCGTTAATGGGTTAATTCGGTGACAACTTTTGAAATGTACCGATGTTACTTTATTTACTGATTAAGAGTGAACGAGTAAAGTGTTTAGCAAATGTATAAGAAAAAATGTTTTCGATTCGCTACGTCGATACGTCGATATAATTTTCGTTTACGGTTTTTGTAATGGAGATGCAGGGTTAACTAGATTAGAGTACCAACGGCGATATCCTGGACGGAGGACTCCTTCTAGGCCAACTTTTATCAATGCTTTTCGTCGCTTTTCAACCGTCGGCGCTAAGCATGTGGGTAAAGAAGAGAAATATTGAGTAACATAACAGCAGCAGAAGAGGAAGAAAGAATTGTAAATGCTGTAAGAATTCAGCCATCTATTAGCACCAGAAGGCTTGCAGCACAGTTGCAAACTATAAGAACTACAATCCATAGAGTTTTTTAAGCCAACCGCGTCTACCTCTTTAATTATACGCCCGTACAAAAACTTTTGCCAGGGGACTTCCAAAAAAGGATTAAATTTTGCCAATGACTACTGCATCAACAAGATGAGAACGAGCAGTTTATTCAAAAAAATTTTAAAGACTGACGAAATTCCAACTATTGGGCAGTATCTAATCCCCACATAACACGAAAAACATCTCAAAGGTAAAGATTCAGTTGAAATGCAGATGTTTTTCTTAACTGTATACCATTTTACAGAAGGTTTAGCGTGAATGTCTGGGCCGGCATATTGGGTAGTACTTTAATCGGGCCATTCATACTTCCACATGTTCTAAATTCAACATCCTAAGGGGTGATTCATCGTGAGGTTTGATTTTTAATAGGCTTTTTTTGACACGCGACTCCTATCAAATTGCTTTGTCATTTTTCTTCAGTATCGTTTGGAAAGTCATCATGGAAAGACTCACATTATAACAGTGTCTCCAAATTGTTCAGCTGTATTACGAAAATCAGCGTTCTGTGAGAAATGTTTTTCGAGCTATTTGAGGAACTTACGGTGCGCATTACGGTACCATTCGCAAATTTGAGTCCCAGTTTACATTAGTGGATGATACTCGACCGGTTATCACATCCAGCACGTAGTAAAAAGGCTATATCAGCTGTAGCTAAGAGTGTACGCGAAGACAGTGACGAATCGATTTGTAGTCGTTTTCAGCAGCTTGGCTTGGCGTATTCGATAACTTGTCCTTAAAGCGTACAAAATTAATCTTGTGCAAGAATTGAAGCCAGGCGACTTGAATTTGCTTCATATTTTCAGTGAATGGGCTCTGGAAAAACTCAATGAAAATTCGGTGTTTTATCGTGATATTCTGTTCAGTAATGAAGCCCATTTTTGACTCGAAGGATATGTTAATAAACAAAATGGCCGTATTTGGGCTGATGAGCAACCCGAAAAGTACCAAGAGCTAACATTACATCCATTAAAAACAACGGTTTGGTGTGGTTTATGGGCTGGTGGAAGCATTGGTCCATATTTCTTCAAATATGAGGCATATCAGAATGTTACCGTCTATGGTAACCGTTATCGCTCCATATTAACGGACTATGTGCTTCATGAAATTCAAGCACATGGTCTCGGTGAGCTCTGGTTTCAACAAGACGGTGCTACGAGCCATACAGCGAGTAAAGCAATAGACTTGTTGAGATGGTAAATGGGCCGCCTAGATCGTCCGATATCACACCTTTGGACTATTTTCTCTGGGGATATGTAAAGTCTCAGGTTTTCAGGAATAAGCCAGCTACGATTGAAGCTTTGGAAGCCAACATTACTCGTGTTATCCGCTAGATACCAGTCGCTATTCTCTAAGGAGTTGCCCAAAATTTGACTTTTCGAATGGACCACCTCAGACGTAGTCGTGGCCAACATTTACATGATATCATTTTCAAAAAGTAAATGTCATGAATTGTTCTTTTAAACAATAATAAAAATTTAAAGTTCACTTTCAAATTTATGTGTTTTATTTTACACTATAAATCAAACCTCAGGATTAATCACCCTTTATTTAGAATTTTTGAGAGACCAGTTGCAGAAAATTTACTATAAAAGCGTTTTGAAATCAAACTATCAAAGCGTAACGGTCCTTTTTAGGACCACAAAATCTATTTAAATGGATATTAAATTTATTTTGTGACCCATTTGCCTAAATGAAATAGGTTTGCAATAACTTTCGCTGTTCGTAGGTGGAAAAGTCATACATAAAAAACGAAGATAATGAAGAGAAAACAAAAGTTTTGATATAAAAAAAGTCGACTTAAAAGTTAAAAATTTCGAGATGAAATTGGTCCAACGATTTTTCAAAATGTTAGCTTTAAAAAGCCATAATTTTGACTGGCGTTCATCGAACTTGTTCCTCACTTTAACGGCCTATAATTGGGAGGGGGTGAATCTTCAGATATCAGGACGGAAACCTAAACTGAGACACCCTGTATATTTTGTTTCAGCAAACTCTGTCAAAGAGGTTAACCTGAAGTCTATTTTAGAAAATAGTTTGACAATTTGACAAGAATTTGGTCTGAAAGTGTGCGCTATAGCTTGCGACCAAGGACCTAACAACAGGAAAGCTTACCAATTATTAGGTGTTACAGAAGATAAGCCTTTTACAATTTTTAATAATGAAAAAATATTTTGTTTTTATAATTTTTCTCATTTATTAAAATGTTTCACTCAAATCTGATATGCTAACTCCAGATGGTAATGTTTCCTTTGACGTTTTCAGAGAAATATTCAATTTAGAATGTGGCTAAAACATGCTTGAAATTTACAAGTTCACACATAGCACTAAATGCATTTGAAAATATGAGTGTTCGCTTGGCAACGGAAACCTTTAGTAGGACAATGGCAATATCAATGCAAACTGTTTATCAACTTAATTGCCTTAAATATAGTTCAAATCAAGCTCTAGCGACACAAGCGTTTACATTAAAAATGAATAATGCTTTCGACTGTGGGTCCCATTACGATAAAAATATCTTAAAGTGTGGAGTTTAGATAGGAAATCCAGCTTATAATGAGCTAAACAATTCTTGTTTTACTTAAGATCAATGCTGGAGTCTACTAAACTTCCAAAACACTTTTGTGTAAAAGTAATGGTAAAGACAATAAACGGGGTTTTATTACTTTGTGAAGATATAAGTGATGGTGTATTCGGGAAAGATGAGTATTTACTTAAAAAGAGAACTCATCAAGATATTTAGGAAAATTTATTTTCTATTATTAGCAGTAAGGGCGGCAATAACAAAAATCCCTCTGTGTACGAATTTAATATTTAAATGTTAAAAACTCTGTCCTCAAATCTAATTGCTTGCTCTCCTCATAGTAATTGTGATGATGACGATGTAGAATTCTTAAATTTAGATACCTCCCAGACTCAACCACACATATCAAGAACTTTTTTATTACATGAAAAAAATGAAATTTCATTAGAAACGACTGCAGTGCGTTATTTTACAGGATATTTGGCGTTTAAAATGCCTTTAAAAAACAAGTGTGCAAATTGTTCGAAATTATTTTTAAAAAGTTATGAATAAATAATGTCCACCAGAATTTTTCATTTTTGCTAAAAAATTTTCCCAAAATAGTGATTTTCGAAGTCTCTTAGCATTACCTGATGAATTTTTCAATATTTGTAAGCTCCATTCAAAGTATACCATACAATTTTCAGAGACCGTCCGCATACTAGAAATATAAGGGAGAATGGCCTTGGAATACATTAGAACAGCAAACCTTAGAGACTCGAACTGGTCTGAGCATCGCAAAGAAATTCCTAACTTTGGACTTCTTATTCTCTTCTCTTGCGAACACATTGTGCCTGGAAAATTCAAAAAAGAATTACCAGTAAAAATCAAATTTTGTCAGGAAAACAAATGCAAAAAAAAAACATGAAATTGAACCAACTACGCTAGAGTGAGAGGCACGAAAACCTCACTATAAACCAGTACCCCAAGAGTGAGAGGCACCGAGACCTCTCTATAAACCAACACCTCAAGAGTAAAAGGCGCGGGGACCTCTCTATAAACTAGCACCCCAAAAGTGAGAGGCACCGGGACATCACTAAAAACCAACACCCCAAGAGTGAGAGGCACTGGGACTTCACTATAAACCAACACCCCAAGACTTAAAAGCAGTATCCCAAGTTGCTATTGCAAGATATATTTTCCTGCTTATCTGCTCTCACTGTTAAAAAAAGGAAATAACCTTGAACAAGAAATTCTATTCATTGAAACACAATCAGAATCTGAAATACAAAAACAAACACATTAGGTACATGAAAACAAAACCGAAACCGAAATAATGACGAACAAAACACAATGAGAAATAAGCAAAAGCAACAAGCAATTTGTTGTTCCGACCAAATTTGAAAGAACATCATGTCTTATGCACGATTCGAACGAGTTCGATCAAACTGGGACGTAGTAATAAATCCCATTCGCCTGAAAAAGTGACATATTTTTATCTGTAACTTACTAATGAGATCGGAGTCAAAGCTCGGAATGTGTTGTCTCCTTATGTTAGCTTGCTATAAAATATAAAATAATGTAACGAAATTTGGCAGCATAAACATTAAACAAACATAAAACCTCTCGGGAACCACTTAAAAGAACAAGAGGAAGAAGGAGAAGAAGAAGAAGAAGGAAAAGAAGAAAAAGAAGAAAAAGAAGAAAAAGAAGAAAAAGAAGGAAAAGAAGAAAAAGAAGAAAAAGAAGGAAAAGAAGAAAAAGAAGAAAAAGAAGGAAAAGAAGAAAAAGAAGAAAAAGAAGAAGAAGGAAAAGAAGAAAAATAAGAAAAAGAAGATGAAGAAGAAAAAGAAGAAGAGGGGGAGGAAGAGGGGGAAGAAGAAGAAGAAGAAGAAGAAGAGGAGGAAGAAGAAGAAGAAGAAGAAGAAGAAGAGGAGGAAGAGGAAGAAGAAGAAAAAAAAGGAAGAAAATAGAAGTTACTTTTTCCCTGCTTGTCTTGGCTGGCCTGCTGGGCAGTATGTTTTTGTTGGTGGAAAATAAACCCAAAGGGATTCATACATTTTTTGAGCTAGAGTGTACACATATTTTAAAAAAAGGCGTTTCGACAAAACGACCCAAAACGACAAATTCAAGGAAGTAATGCATTTATTTAAATTACTTAAGTGAACTGAGGGCATCACGGGTCATTAGAGGATAGAGCATAATCATTAACGGGATTGGAATAAAATATCAGACATAATTAGGAACTATTTTTACGGAAACGTTGATATTTTGTGTTTAAAATTGAAACAAGTTATGAAGGCACTTAAGAAGGGACGCCAACTTAATAGCTCATAACATCAGAAAGTGTCTTTAATATTTCCCAACCCATCCCATGTTCCCGTTAGAGGCGGTCCCAGTGAGAAGCTAACCCAGCTTCACGCACTTCACGCTTTTATAGATCCAGACGATCTGCTTCTTTTAGCTTTAGATGTCGAATAATGAGAAAGATTGCTTCTCATTTTTTGAAGGCATATGCCTTTTACCTTACCTTTACCTTTACCTTTAAAATCCATGATCTCAACTGAACGCGTTAGCCATATCCTGCAAACGATTTTGAGCATGAACGCGCGCGATGGATGCCGCGTTTGCTCACAAGGAGAACAAGTGCAATCATGAGGGCACTTCAAACACGTGCTTGACCCTGTTTAATAGAAGTCCTGAGGAGTTTGGGATTTTGGCTGCAGTTAAGAATATTATATTTTAAATTCAAATTTTAAAATCAGATGCCACTGCCTGATCTTCAGCATTATATGGTATAACATACATTGTCCCAAAACTAAAAAGATAAATCTCTTTTTAAGGCTGTAAAGTCAATTTTTTCAAACTGTTTAAATTGCATTGGCTTAGATCTATTTATTGCACAATCAAATTGGATTGTAGTTAATTATTAATCAGTTATCTGAAGATGGTAAACACCAGTTTTAAAATTTATTAAGTTGCTTCTGATATAAATAAATGGTCTACATAGACATGAGGTAGATTGTAAGACCGACAAAAAATAGTCAACATCATTTGAGTCATTAAAAAGATTGGCATAAAAATCACCCAAAAGTACTATATTCTTACAAGAAAGGTTTTGGAGTAATTCTGAAAATTCATCTAAAAAGTCTTACTGAGCAAAAATGTAAACGATAGGTACAAGCAAAACTATAGCGAATACCAGAATTATTGCAGTTAACAGAAATCAAGTCAGCTCTTTCTAGGCGAGTTTTGATAAACTTAAAGTCCAGTTCACTTTTGTAAAGAACCACCACACCGTCAGCAGAATACGGTTTATTGCATGTTGCTTCAAGCAAATAATTTGGTTCTGATCCATATCTTAGAGAAAAAAAAAATTAAATAAACAAAATAAATAAATTGCGCGACAACCCGATGTTGGCCAAGGCTTTCTCGTACTCATTTGTGTTTCTCACTTTGTGAATTTTTACACTCCTGAGCAAGGCCTACTGTTTATTGACGGGGTTCCGAACGGCTCTCCTGAGAAGCTTTTTCATAGGCAGAATTTTACTTTCGGAGGGTTGCCATTGCCCGCCGAAAGGGTGATGAAGATTTTTGAAAAATTTGTTATTGTGCTCCTACCGAGATTCGAACCCAGGCAGGTGGCGTGACAGCCAGTGAGTCAACCGTCACGCCATCGCCACCACCGAAAAAAAAAAATCAGAAATGATCTATGGTAAAGCAGCAAGGTGCGAGACAAAGCAATCAAAGTTTTTTTTTTAAACTACGAATGTTATCATGCGTGACTGAAAACCAAAACAAGACATAAAATCTGATTTATCTATACAAAAACAATTCATATTAATTTGAATGATAGGGAAAAAGGTAAAAGTATAAAGAATACTTGAAATAATTTAAGCAAACAATTTTAAGGACTCTTTCGCTTTTTTTTTTTCTTTTCTAAAAAGTAGAGATGAATTCCGGATCCAGACATACCAACTTGAATTTTTTATTATTTTTTAGCTGATTGGCCTTCATTAACAAAGATCTAGTGCAGCTATTAAGACAGTCGTTGATGAAAATTCTGCCGCTTGTGTCATTGCTACCATGCTACCGTTATTTCCATGATCATCAGAAATTACAAAAGATAGTTTAATTTTCTTCTTATGCATCTTGATCAATATTAGTTTTTTTTTCCAGAGACAGAAATCGTACGCACACAATGTTCGGTATTGTTCTTACTGCATCATTCGTTTTCCGTTTAATGCTCTTAACATAACAGCTTTCGCTGTCATTATAACCAATTACCAAGTCTATTAAGTTTAATTACTTTCTCTATGGCGTTTGCGTTATTTACACCTGGTATCTCAACAATGTCGACTGCACACTGCTTGTCTTTACCGAATTCAGCTTAAGCTTCAAAACGTTAACTTTTTTAGTAAGCGGATTTTCTTCTTTTTAAATTTTATTTTTGAATAGATTTTTTTTTTTTTTTTTTTTTTTGTATTTAAACAACTATTCCTGGAAATAAAATAAATGAACATATGTTATATATTACAATATAAAAAAATAAGTTGTGGACTGATGTTGATTTGGGAGTGACAGGATTGATAAGATGGCGGAGATTCACTTTTGAGGAGATGTTGGTGGGTGAAGGCTGTGTGTCCTAAACGCATCCTCAAGAAGGTAGTGTTGTGGTAGGGAAGGTTGGCTGCGATCTATTCGTGTTGATGGTCGAATAATGATGATGGTATTTATGCCAAGCCAAGAGTTGCCTAGATCTAATCTTTTTGTTGATGGATCTTAACATGTCAGATCTGGTGTGAATTGTAAATTTGTGCACTGGAGCGCTGTGTGTAAAATTGGCAGCTATGTCGGCGTGTTCGTTACCTTTAATCACCATATGGCTTGGGGAGAGAGACCCAATTATCACAACTGTAACCTTAACCACTCTTTTCGAAAAACTCACTATCACTCTTTTGTAATTTGGAACATTTTCTATGAAAGCAATTAATGTACTAAGAATATTGAATTTCAGCGTCATGTCTTTCAACTTTAGTTTTGCACAAATTTCACTTCATCGTTATTGTTTTTGTTTAATTATTTATAGTTTAGTATACATTAAAAATAGAACACTTTTAAAGTTAATTCAACATGCTTGTGACCCTATCAATATCAAGCGTGTATTGTATTGTATCTCGATAAAATGTCTTGAATTGGAAGGATACGGAAATGCAATTGTTGCTTATGGCTCTTACAACAGTTAGGCTCTTAACCTACAGTTAAGAACTTGGCACACTTGTAACAACTTGAGAACTTGTCTCGAGTTCGAATTATTACTCTATTTGTTTCTTTTGGAAATAGAGTAGGCCACCGGTGTCTTCCAGTGCCCTGAAATACTGGGCATCATTGAATTACAATGTAATGTGAATCTTCACCGCTTATAGTACAGACTACAATATAATGCTGAAGTCAAAAGACTAATCATCTGCGCATTCTACGAATATAAGTGAATGAATAGTAATGAGTAATTTACTACAGTATAATTTTTATAAGAAAATCTTTATCCAGAATTACTAAAGTTTTGTTTTTAAAAAATGCAATAATTTCCCTTTTAATTTAGAAAATTTAATTGGAATAGTAATAGTAAAAATATTTCGGAAAAATACTTCTATTAATATTCTACACGAGAACACTAGAATTCCCATTTTGAAAAATGCGAAATGCGAAGAAAACTGCTGCAATTGTTACTTGATTATGTTGAGACAAAGTATTTCTCATTAGAAGTGTTAACTCGAAATCTTTTGAAGATCCGATTGATTCTCGATTCTTCTGTTCAGAACTTAATCCAGTAGATGACCGGTTAAAGTTGACGGAAAATAAAATAATTTGGAGAGCTTAAAAAATGGAGTCAAGCATAGTGAACCTTTTAAAGCTCTCGCAAGACAAACAAATGTATCGTTCACCTTCAGCGCTTTAATATTCTTTACCTGCAATGTGTCTATTTTTAGAAGTGACATACAATATGATATATTTTAAGAAAATAATTATTTCTATTTTCTTACAGGAATATATATTTTTTTTAACTAAGTATGTTAATAGTTTTTAAGTTTATATATTTCATAACTTTATTATAAAAAAGTTAAAAAAAAAAAAACTTATTTTATGTACTAGCGTATACCAAGTTATTTTCACGCAAAAATATTATTTTTTCGTTTTAGCTGCTGTAGAAATTTCTGCAAACAACGTAACACATATTGAAGAAAAACAGGTTGAAAACTTCGAAAATACTGAAATAAATACAGTAGAAGAAAGTGTAGAAAATCAGAGTGAAAGCGATGCAATAATAACAGCTAAATTCACTCACATTTTGCAAAAGGATGCATTCTTGGTATTTCGCGCATTATGTAAACTATCAATGAAGCCTCTACAAGATGGACAGCCAGATCCAAAATCTCATGAATTACGATCGAAAGTTCTTTCTCTTCATTTATTATTATCCATATTGCAAAACGCTGGTCCTCTTTTTCGTTCTAATGAAATGTTTATAATGGCAATAAAGCAGTATCTTTGCGTGGCTCTATCAAAAAATGGCGTCAGCGTGGTTCCAGACGTGTTTGAACTTTCTTTATCAATATTTGTGGCTCTCCTATCTAAATTTAAAGTGCATCTAAAAAAACAAATTGAAGTTTTTTTTAAGGAAATTTTTTTAAATATTTTAGAAGCGCCATCAAGTTCATTTGAACAAAAATGGATGGTCATTCATGCTCTGACAAGAATTTGTGCAGATGCTCAATCAGTTGTTGATATATATGTAAACTACGACTGTGATTTTTCCTCAGCTAATTTATTTGAAAGGTTAGTAAATGACCTCTCAAAAATCGCACAAGGTCGACAAGCGGTTGAGCTTGGAGCGAATCCTTTACAAGAAAAATCGATGAGAATACGAGGATTAGAATGCTTAGTATCAATTCTTAAATGTATGGTTGAATGGAGTAAGGATTTGTATATCAACCCAAATACTGACACTTCAGTTAGACCGCAGCCAAATAACTACTCCTCAGAAGAGAATATGGAATATTTAAGAACAAGATCTGGACACGGAGGGTCTAATATTAGCCTCAACTCATACGAAAGCAATAAAAATCGTGAATTTTTTGATTTACCGGAAGCCCTTGAAGAACAAAAAATGAAAAAAGAAGTAATGGAAGCTGGAATAGATATGTTTAATAAAAAGCCAAAAATGGGTATTTCTTTTCTTCAAGAAAATAATTTATTGGGAAAGTCTACAATCGATGTTGCAAAATGGTTACAAGAAGAAGAGCGCTTAGATAAAACATCTATAGGCTATTATTTAGGAGAGAATGATGAAAGTTCAAAGGAAGTAATGTGTGCTTATATTGATGCAATGAACTTCCAAAATATGGAGGTGGTTTCCTCATTGAGGTATCTTTTGGAAGGCTTTAGACTACCTGGAGAAGCACAAAAAATTGATAGGTTAATGGAAAAATTTGCAAGTCGCTATTGTGAATGTAATCCAAATAATAAGCTATTCCAAAGTGCTGATACAGTTTATGTACTGGCATTTTCAATTATTATTCTGACAACTGACTTACATTCCCCACAGGTAAAAAATAAAATACCTAAGGAAAAATATATTAAAATGAATCGAGGAATAAGCGATAGTAAGGATTTACCTGAAGAATATTTGTCCTCAATTTACGATGAAATTGCAGATAATGAAATTAAAATGAAATGCAATGTTTCAAGCAAACCTGGAAAGCAGATAATCACAAATGAAAGACGAAGAAAACTGCTTTGGAATATGGAAATGGAAAATATTTCACAAACAGCTAAAAGTTTAATGGAATCGGTTTCACATGTTAAAGCTTCTTTTACATCTGCAAAACACTTAGAACACGTCCGCCCGATGTTTAAAATGGCCTGGACACCTTTTCTAGCTGCATTCTCAGTCGGGCTTCAGGATTGTGATGATGTTGAAATCGCAGGTCTTTGCCTCGAAGGAATACGCTGTTCGATTCGCATTGCATGCATTTTTCACATGGATTTGGAAAGGGATGCTTACGTTCAAGCTTTAGCTCGGTTCACTTTACTGACCGCAAATTCACCGATTAATGAAATGAAGGCAAAAAATATAGACACGATCAAAACATTAATAACAGTTGCACATACCGATGGAAATTATTTAGGCCCTAGTTGGCTCGACATTGTTAAATGCATAAGTCAGCTGGAACTAGCTCAATTAATTGGTACTGGAGTGAGGCCACAATATTTTAATGGTCCTACAACGTTGAAAGATGTTATTAATGCTACCGTAAAGGAACATATTGGAGAGACGAGTAGTCAAAGCGTTGTTGTTGCTGTTGACAGAATATTTACGGGGTCTATACATTTAGATGGAGATGCTATCGTCGATTTTGTCAAAGCGCTATGCCAGGTAAATTTATTTTTTCGTATAGAATTATATCTGTGCATTTATCAATTGAAAGTTAAAATTTTGTGTTCGTATGCTCGTTCGGTCGAATGTAAATTTATACTAAATAAATTTTTGCTGTTCGACGTAAACCAAGGCCAATTCTCCAATCCACTGTTCTATGGATGCTTTGCAATTTTGTGTACATCAAGATAATATGATATATTTTCCGATTGAAACGGCGGGAGGTGGAGAGACTTTCACAGGCAAGCGAATCTATTTTCGAAGGTTAGCATTGTCTCCTGAAAGGGTGGCGTCAAAAAATATTTTACTTTTTTTGCTTTTTAGTGTTAACCGCGTGTTGAAACACATTATTATTATTATTATTATTATTATTATTATTATTATTATTATTATTATTATTATTATTATTATTATTATTATTATTATTATTATTATTATTATTATTATTATTATTATTATTATTATTATTATTATTATTATTATTATTATTATTATTATTATTATTATTATTATTACTATTATTACTATTATTATTATTATTTTTACTATTATTATTTTTATTTTTACTATTATTATTATTATTTTTACTATTATTATTATTATTTTTACTATTAAAGTTACTTTAAAGATGCCCATAATGGGGGTTTAAAAACGTATCTATCTGTCAAGTCAAATTTTCATTTGTTTTGTGTTTTGTGTATGTGCATTTGTTCGCGAAAATTATGTTCATTCTTAAAAAAAAAAATTGTGAAAATTGCTTCAGTAGTGGATTTTTTTTCGATATCAAAAGACATTAAAGATTCCCTGGAAAAAACCATCCTATTGTGTGCGCGGAATAAATCGCGATTAAAACCAAGATGGTTTCTTTAATGTTGCGTTATTTTTAAATAAAGGAACTGGATATTACTCGACTGAGCAATGAAAATCAGGAATTATCATTTGCAAAATCAAAAGTCACCTTCGTTTGACCTTGAAAATAGGTCTCAAGGTCTAACTCGTGCTCAGCATCTTATGTCCCCTTCAGAACCTTGTGACTTTTGTCTGAAACATTTTTCGCGATATTTCGTACTTTTCGAGTATTTTTGATTTCTTAAGTTTTATGGCGCCCTCTGACGGGAAAAGAACGCATTTTTGAAAAAAGTGTTTCATGTAAAAAAATTGTAATTTTTCACGCAGATTACGAATCTGTCAAAAAATAGGGGTTCCCATTAAAAAAAAATCAAAAGTGACCTTCGTTTGACCTTGGAAATGGGACTCAAGGTCAAACTCGTGGTCACCATCTTATGTCCCCTTCAGAACCTTGTGACTTTTGTCTGAAACGTTTTTCGCCATATCGCGTATTTTTCGAGTAATTTGGATGTCTCAAGTTAAAAAACTCACCCTGTATACGAGGATGAGTTCTCGTCTTCCGAAGATAATTGGTAATTTTGAAAGCACTCCTCAAAAAAATGCCCATAAGAAAACCAATTAGTGCAGAATGTGGGGTAGCTGTGATATAATTGTAATTTTGATTGTTCATACTATAATTAAAGTTAATTTGGTTGTTTGTATTTATTAGCTACTTGTTTTAAAATGCATCCTGTAATCGCTAGCATGGTCGTTTAAGCTAGGAAAGGAAACAGCCCTGTCGATTGTGCTATAAACAGCAGAAATAATTTGGGAATCCTATTCCCTATCTATGTGTCGCAATCGCAGATCAGAGTTTTATTATGTACTAGAGGTCCCTCAGTAATTTTTTTTTTCCGTACTCGTGCAAATATTGTATTTCGCCCTTTAATTCATCCTTTTCAGCTGTCGGAATGTCTTTCATTATTAGAAGGGGCGTTCTTATGAACGTTTCATCGTTATGAGCAATTGTCGGCACTGTTGGTACTATAGAAAAACTATCTAGCCAACCCTACTTCCGAATTGCTTGCATAGTCAACCGAAATGTGTCTTTTTTTTAGCAGGAGTGGACGAGAGCGGGTGCAGAAGACGTATTTGAATTTTCTCTTTGGTATTTTGAATTGCTGGGATTCGGAAGAAACGCAATGTTATAGATAGCCGCTCACAAGGAAAAATAGGTTCTCTAAACAATGTCGTTTTTTTTTTAATAATTATTGGGCTTTCATTCTCACAAAGTTATTAGATTATGTTTAATCTTTACACCAAATTCTAGTTTTCCTTATTTATTTTTATTTTTTTTTTATTGCCAAAGCAATTAGCAATACATTACAGGCAGAATCCGTCTTTGTTCTGAATACACCGGCTACCAGACGACTAATGATGTTGGTGCAAACTGTATGTCTGTGTGTGTAGTGTGTACAGAAAGCAGTTTTGCACAAACACATGTTTGCGCGTACACGTTTGTGTAGTGTATGGGGTTTATTAGCAAAAAAAGGGCACCAAGCGTAGCTGAAAGCTCTTTTTCCCCCCAACAAAAAATTCATCTCACAATCTTAGTGAAAGAAAAACGTCACCAAACGGTGATGAAAGCACTTTCCCTAGTCTCAATAGTAAAATAATTTATGTTATTTTTAATAATAATGTTTGTTAAACAAATACATTTACTTCCAAATTGCAAACAGCTACTTAACTTCCAAATTTTCTTACGAAATGCGATCCTGATCTCATTTTACTTACGGAATCAGAAGTAAACGAAAACTTGACGAAACAGCAATCCGGCATTATGGAGAATCCGGCATTAATCAGAATACGGAGAGCCTTTGACCTATTATGGGTCTGCCTTTAATCTTTGCCTTTCGACGCAACTTAACTTAGTATATTCATTTTATTTATATATGGCTTAAACTTATAAAAAATGCTTATGTATTCGTACTTTTATTTATACATTGAATTGTACTTTCTCTTTTTGCCTACCTGAACTATGTACAGCGGTCATAGTTTAAGAGCAAACGATGAACGTTTTTTTTTTCATTTAATTTATTTCTCATTAAAAGCTTAACAATTTGTATGCAAGGTCTTCCGAAGCCGGGCTTTTTCTGCAGAAAATTGTACAGCAGGAAATATTTAAAAATTGAGTTTTTTTTTTTTTTATTTTTTTTTTAAGGTTTGTATTGCTTGAGATCATTGATGATTGCATTTCAATATTGACATTTAAGAAGAAGTTTTCTTGTTTTAAAAACAGTTATGTTGGTACGTTTTTGAGGTAGTTGCTTGATTGTTAATATACCGCTGTGCTGAAGTTGTCTTCCATTTGTGTTGAAGTTTCTAACTGGGTGGATAAAACCGATGTCGTCTGATATCTCAAAAATTAGTTGTGTATATTGGGGATCTTGAAGATTCGCTCATTCTGTTTAGCATTATAAGGGACTATTTGATTAGACTGAGCCGCTTTTTTAAGTCTTTGCAACTTTTGGATATGGGTTTTCGCTGCATTGTGCCATGTAAGTATAGAATACCGATGCTTAGACTTTACCAGAGCGTAGTATACTTGCTTCAGGAGTGTCATCGTAGCGTGGTTCTTCAGATGGGCTAGTGCGTATAACACAGTTTTCAGGTTCATGCTCAATTTGTCGATATGTCTATTCCAGCGAAATTGACAGTCAATGATAACTGCCAGATATTTGTGGTTGTCTATAAGTTCTATGACATCATTTGTGTTACTGACAGTCATCGTTTCTAAGTTTAAAACTGAGATTTCTTTCGTGCATAGCTTTTGTTTTATAAACATTGATGACGAAGCAATTGTCGTGGCACCGTTTGACAGCAGCATCGAATTATGCCTGGATTATAGATTTCGAAATTTCCAGGGACTTGAGTCGCACCACAATCGTAATATCGTCACTCTTCTTAAAGCCGCGAAGAAGCTCATAGAGGATAAAAAGAATTGAACCCAGCTTCGATCCTTGTTTGAGTTTATATTCAACCTTTTTCATAAATACATTGTTTATTTTCCCAAAAAATAGATTGTTGTGCAAATACTCCCTTGGCCAATTCGCCATTTGTCCCCTTATACCAATGCGTCGTAGAGCCTTTAGTAGGTTGGGTATCGAAGTCTTCACTGAAGTCCATGAATAGCACTAGAACATGATGGCTACTGTTTTTGCTTTTGTTTGTGCAGTTTGCGGATTCTGCTAGAAGTTTACCGGTACTTTGGTTATTTTGGTACTCGTATTGAATGTTGCAAATGAAAGAGTACTTGGGTATTGTGTTGTTGTTGTTCAGGTGTTACCTTTTCTTTTAGTTTTAGATGTTTTAACGAATGTTGATAGGTTATAATTTTTTTTTAAAGAACTTAACACTCAAGAGATTAAGACTACTTTTAAAATGCCGGAGCAACTGTTAAGTTTTCGGAAAATTGGATAGACAGAAAGACAGAGAGAGTTGCTTGGGCTCAATGATTATTTCGTTCCATGCATCCGACATTTAATGGGGAGACTAAAAAATTAGTGTAAATTGACTTGTTGTATTTTAGGCATCCATTTATTTCAGGAGATTTTAGTTTGAACCCCGAACTGTCCGATTGGGAAGCCAATACACTATCAATTTAGACACGGCCATCCACAAGAATATGACCGATGACAGGCTTAGTTTAATTTTCTTAATCTACTCGTGTATATTCCTGAGTCTCAATGATGGTAATATCTACAAATAAGCTTTGATATAATCACCCATCATGATCATTTCTTCATTTGACCCAAATTGCTTTTTACTACTTTTATAAATGCTTTTTTTACCTGGTGGTCTGTAAATTTCCAAAGCTTACATTGTTCTATTTCTATCAGTGAAAATAATTTTTATACTTTCAAAGGAAATTTATTCAGATGAATCGGTTGTGTAGTTTAATTCCATCCGAATAAATATGTATTAAAATTCCACTGCGATTGTTTCGATTTAAAAATTCTATTTAATTTTTATACTTACATAGGAAATTGATTCAAATGAAACGAGTATGATGTGCAATTTCATCCGAATGAACATTAAGATTCCACTGCAATTGGTTCGATTTAAGGTAGTCGGTGTGATGGGTTCAAAAAATAGATTTTTTTATATTTTTCGGAACAAAAACATAATTTTTAGACCGAAATTTGTAATATTTTCAAAGTTATAACCAAAAGAAGATAGCGCACCGTAGTGTGTATGAAAGTATGTTGATGCGTCAAAAGCAGCTGCTCTGACCGTTCCCTCTTTTATTGCCCTTCCGTCTTATTATTATAGAGTACGCAGGTATGCGTATAATAGCAAAAAGATCATTTCAAGGGAATCAACATACTGCAGAAGCTAGTATTAATTTTGTGAGTACAAGTGCAGGAAAACTGAAAGATAACAGTGACTTTGAAAAAGGCCATGATATCAGTTTCAACTACGTTCTAATCAGTTTCACTTTGGTGTTAAAACATAAACTTTGCAAGGGTGATATCAAATTTTTGAAACATTCACTTAGTGGATTAGGGTTTAAATTGTGTGTTAAATGTTCGTGCCGAGAATATATGATTGATTCATGTCCAATGATAAAAAATGTGTATGAAGTTAATCGACGATTTACTTATATAATGAAATTGCTTGGCGTCGTTCACGCTGGAATTAATCGTTTTTGCTCGTTGATGGATCGTCGGATTTAAATATTTTTCATAAGTCTCTCTATTATCAAGTGGTAGAACAAAAGAGTGTCGCTGTCAAAGCTGTTACTGACGTTGTGTTTCAAAAAGCAATAAAGGAAGAAAGCGAAATAAATATGAGAGAAGGTTACCCAAAAAATCACTTAACCCTCTCAGGAGATGGTTCGTGGGCTAAGAGTGGTTATTCCTCTCTCTTGGGCATTGTTGCCTTATCATTGGCTTATGTTGAAAATGAGTACTTACTACGATTTAGCAATTACGAGAAACTGTCAATCTCTCGAAGAAATGAAGAGAGGCGTATGGGCTACGTTCTACCACATGACATCGAAAGAAAACCCTCAGCACTTTTACTGCTCAGATAACCAAATTAATAACGAAAGTTTCAATCGCTGCATATGGAATTTTGCTTCAAAGCATACTTTTACTGGAAAAAGGTTTTGGAAATTGCTATCTATACGGCTGCCTTTCTTTAATGAGGGTATTCTACCTGTACTCAAAGTTATGGAGGTGACAGTACACGAATTTTAAGGTAAGGAAAACTACAGAAGGATTGCTTAATGCACCAGGCATAGCTGATTAATGTAAGTTTGTATTGTCAAAACTTCAAAAACGTTTTTCTCGAAACCATGTTTCTGAAATTTCGGGGAAGCACTTACTCAAAACTGTTTAACCGATTTGGCTAAAAATTATACCTGTTGTTCTAGACATATACGTAACCTTTAAAAAATGTTTTTTTTTTTAAATAATATATAATAATTCCCCAAAACAGCTCACAATTTTATTAACAAATTAATGTAATATTAAGTCAAAAAAAATTTTTTGTACACTTACTATAAAGTACTAATCAAAACATGTAAAAATTACAAAACGATCGCATTTTATTTTCCTGTTAAAACAAATTCACGGAAAACGTCGAAATCCGTCCGTCACACCGGACTGCTATCTTAAAAATTCTGGCATATTTTATATTTGTACAAGTTCGTTTCCTCGGCTTATATTTTTGTTTAACAAGGAATATTGTTTTTAGTTCATTGTTGATATGACTTACTTATGCCGTTAAAATCTTGTATTACCTTACAATCAAGGTTAACAAGTAATTCGTCGTTTCTAGTTTTTTATCCATTTAGGCACAAACAATTTCACATACTTATTTATTTTATATACATACAATGCAGTAATTATCGAATGCGTATTATTCTGTTGACGTCACTGGCTGTACTTTTTATTATTGCTGGTGTGCTCTTATTACATCATACTAATATTTTACCCGCACTCTCCTACACAAATTTTTAATTCTTTTGTTTTCCATTTTCCATTACTTCAATTAACCTGGTGGGACGAGGTTCGATAGAATGCACGGCAGGGCATTCCATAAGCGAGTTGTGCGGCTTAGGAAAGAATCACGATACTTCAGAGTATGTTCGAATGTAGGCTTGTAGGTAGACTGATGAGCATTCGTAGCGAGACTGGTTTTACCGTTGAAGGCTTGAAAGCGCGAAATCCTATTGGAAATTTTGATGGTGGTGAAAATAGCTATAGAACAAGGTTAGACAGGAGACATTATTAATTTTATGCTATTAGTAGAACTTATGAATTTTTGAATGTTATTTAGCAAATGCAGTTAGAACTTAGGAACGCCTGATAAAATGTGGTCATGGTACTACAATTTTGGGCGGTTGACTTTATATTAGGACCATATCAAACAGGTTAAATTATTTCTTCAATAAACCTAGACATTTCGCAGCATTTTTGACGACATAGAATATGTGGTCTTTCCAAGATAGGTTGTCATGACACACATAATGAAAATAAAAAGTTTTTCGGTTTCGACGATTTAAGTGGCATTTATGGATAATCACTGGATGTTTGAATTTTGCTTTAACGATATCAGACTGCATTGTGTTTTGGAAGCAGAAGAAGTGTTTTGGCTCCCCATTTAAGATGCTGTTTATATCGAAATTTAATAAGCTTAGCATACGCTCGTTCTACAGCCGATGAACAGGGACATGACTCCGGAAACGAGTATAAAAAGTACTGTCGTCAGTTTAATAATCTTACCTATCTCTTTAATAGTTTCGACTACATTTTATTGTGCAGTGGGAGGAATTTTTTATGTAAATTTTGTTTTTTATTAGTTGTTGTTCCATGTTGTTTATTTGTGATTACATGTAGTTGATTATTTGATCTTGATTTTTGTTGTTTTATTTTCCTTGGTAATGTTTTAGAAAAGGCTGTTGTTCTTTACTATGTTAGTGTTTGTTTCGTCGTATTTTGTGGTCAAAAGTTGCTGTTCCTTCATTTCAGATCTTAAAATAAAAATCTCAGCTAGAACAGTAAAGTATTTATCAGCTGGGATATCGTTTGTTTTGTCTGATCGCACCTTTTTTGCCGATGGAACTTCTAATGCAGAAACAGATGCATATACTGCCCCGTTGTCAGAAGCGACAGTATTTTGGTTGTTTACGGCGTTTTTGCAGACTTGGCACTTCCATACATCCTTCCTTGTACCCATAGTTCTCCAAGATCTCTTCGTTACTGTGGTGCACTCGAGGTGAAGCTTGGGGGTGCACATTACGCATACAGCGTTCGTCAGCAAGTTTATCATTACAATGACCAGACTCATCCACGTTTAGTATAATTGTTCAAATAAAACTAAAGAGCAGACAATGGGAGTGTAATCGAAAATAATAAAAATAAAACCTTTTGTGCTTTGAAAACTTAATTAAAAAAGTCACTATCTTATTTATACATACGTATAAATAAATTTACACTTAGAAAAATATTTCAAAAGCCCACATTTCACTTAATCTCATGCCACCAAAATTCTTGGTACTAGCGAGCGATATCTCTCATATCACGACGCCATACCATACCATACCACTCAACCGGGGCTTACCAGTGCCTTTTGTGCGCCGTGTTTAAGTGACCACAGATTTGTCCTAAAACAAAAAGAGGAACGCCTCTGGAGGAATGAAATCGTTGAAACACATACTCTTCTAATATTGGGTTGTACCATATGAAATGTCGGAAACTTTTCGCTCAGTCGGAAATAAGAAGTACTCGAATGAACATCTGTGCCAAGACGTTAAATTTTCTTTTAGGGTTAGGGTTCTTTAAGATTTCGTTACAAGTACCGTTTTTTTTTTTTTTTTTTTTTTTAAAGGATTAATTTACCATGCGTTCCGTTCGGGTTATTTCAGTCTCGAAAATTAACCACATGGGAAGCCGGAAACGTTAAAGGACGACGATGTTTTAATAGCAACGGTGGATGCGGACCCAACAAAATCGGTGCGGGAGATTGCACAGAGCATAGGAGTATCCCCCAATGACAATAAGTCGATATCTTTCTCTCACAGTAAAGGTAAAGAAACTCGATAAGTCGGTACCCCATGAACTAAATTGGTGACGGCCCCTATCCTTAGCCAAATATAGGGTTTTCCAATAGAGACTTGACAACTTTGAATTTAATTTGTGAACGCACTCTTTCACTAATCATCAAACTGTCACTGTCAATTTATTCAGTAAACTCAACATTTTCATCATGGTAAAGTACACTAACGAGCAACGTCTGCAAACGTTCTCCGATTGGGTTCTGGAAAAGATGCGCCAAGATGATGAATTTCATCGCAAAATCATCTTCAGTGACGAAGCTCATTTTTGGCTCAATGGGTTCGTCAATAAGCAAAATATGCGTTATTGGTCGGGTGAAAACCCACATGTGCTTCATGAATCACCACTTCATCCACAAAAAATAACAGTTTGGTGCGGTTTGCATGCCGGCGGCATTATTGGGCCATATTTTTTCGTCGACGATAACGATCGTCACGTTACTGTGAATGGTAAGCGTTATCGCGCCATGATCACCGATTATTTTTGGCCCGAATTGGAAGATATTGACTTGGACGACATGTGGTTTCAACAGGATGGTGCCACAAGCCACACAGCACACGCTACAACCGATTTATTGAAGAGTAAGTATGGTGAGCGTGTTATCTCAAGATATGGGCCAGTCGATTGGCCGCCTCGTTCGTGCGATTTAACCCCGCTTGACTATTTTCTGTGGGGCTACGTTAACTCCGGCCGTTTCGGCCGAAATGTGTGCCCGAGTCGTTGAAAATTGGGTCCAACGAATCGACCGCTGCAAACGTGCCCCCGATGGCCATATGAACGAAGTCGAGTTTCATTCATAAATGTTTTGATTGTACTTCAAGTCAATAATAAAGTTTTTAAAATATCTCAAATGGTTTGCCTTTTATTTAAAAAAAAAATTGTCAAGTCGTTATTGGAAAACCAGATAACAACCATGTGATTTAGGAGTTTAATACTCATTTGGAACCAGGAAGAGCGGCATTTTCCCCTTCAAGCGGCGTCAAAGAAAACTCGTATCATCAGTAGACGTGTTTTATTTATATTGGTAATGTCCTTCAATCATTTATTGATTGATTAATCATTTTGTGAACGACTATTCTCGCGCATTGTCTAACACTACATGACTTTCGTATATTGCAAAACGTTATGTTTATGTGTCTTTCCAGTCAAAACACTGCAGAATTGTCACGCGACAATCCTAAGTGCGATATCTCCACCGGAAATTTATTTGAGTTGTTATCAAAAGTAGATATATTTTGCAGAAGTTCAGTAATAAATATTAACCTTTTTTTTTTTTTTTATTTAGCACTGTGTGACGGTGAGTTATAATGGTGCAAATTCCACGAATTTTCTGCCCACAATTCTGGTCTCTTTCGGCGAATCGCTTCACGCAAACGTCTCTTTACGCCTAAATAATACTCTTTGTTTACTGTCTGGCCCTTTGGCAAAATTTTCACGATGCACTACACCATTGTAATCCATGAAAATCGTGAGCATTACCTTCTTTTTTAACTTTAGCTGAAAACGTTGTTTTTTTTTTTTTTTTTTTTGTCTCGGCTCATTTGGTGAACGTCATTCTTATAAACCAACGTCTCGTCTCCAGTTATGATCTTTTTGATGAATATGGGATCGAATTCAGCCTCGCAAACCATCTCTTTTGCGACGTCAACACGGCCTCTTTTTTTGCATGAATTTTAGGTCTTTTGGCACCAACTTTGCTGCTACACGACGGAAACCCAAATCATTAACCAAAATGTCTTGAACGTTTCCATAGGCAATGTTCAAGTCCTCCGCTATCTCATTTCTTTTACTTCATCAATGTTTTCGTCAGTTTTCGATGTCGATGGTCTGCCACTGCGTTCATCATCTTCGATTGACTCACAACCACTTTTGAACCGCTCGTGCCACTGGTAAATGACCGTTTTCTTTAGAGAATCGTGGCCAAAACACTTTTCTAACATTTCCAACGTTCGCGCACCATTAAATCATTAAATCCGTTTTTTACGCAAAATGTAATACAAGTTCGTTGTTGCAAATTTAAATCCATTGTAAAATTGTAAAAAATCGCCAACACACACAGAGATATATGTACTTTTGGCTACGTAACTTTTGTAATTGTCAAGCTATGACGCTAAGATTTAGAGGGAATGTCAACAACAGATGTACCAACATAACAAAAAAAAAGAACAGAACTCAAATCGGATTAAGGTGATATTATGCTTATGGTGATAATAAACAACCCTGATAAGATTTAAGGATTCTTTATGTATGTTGTTTTTCGTATTGTACCGGTCTGCATTCACTATTTTTGATTGATGTTTTTGTTTATGTTTATGTTTGATTTTCTTACTGTTCCCCATAGTTGCGATCTGTTAGTCTATATTGGTTTGATTGCTATTTTGGTTTTTACGATTTTGTTATAAGTTGATAGAGAAAAATCCTTTCGTAGCAGAAGAATCCTCCTAATTTATTATTATTTAAGTTTGCTTTTGGGTGCTTTTACTGCCCAAATATATCCCTGAATATTTTGCTGTTTTGTTGATGCAGATGTTCTTGTTGCGATGTCGACTTTGTTGTAGGCTGAAAGTCCCTTGTGTAAGTTGTGTTCTAAAAGTAAGGTGACTTTTGAAATTTTGCGGACAACGTACATTTGTGTGTAGGTACACATGTCCCGAACATATGTTCACAGTTTCAAGTATATAGCATACTTAATTTGTTTTTGACAGATAGAAAGATTAGACGTGTTGTGGTGTGCTCTGCGATTTTCAATTATTATAAAAAATGGAGGAATGGATTTGCATCAAATTTTGTGTGCAAAATGGAATCAAGTGTTCTAAAACACTTAAAATGTTGACACTGGCATACGGTGAGTCTGCTTTAAATAAAAAAAAAAACGTTCACAAGTGGCACAAGGTCTTCCAAGATGGCCGAGAAGATGCCAATGACGAATATCGCTCTGGACCACCCAGCAGATCAACGAAAGACGATAACGTCGAAGCTGTGAAGAAAATTGTTTTGGAAAATCGTCGAATTACCACAAGAGAAGTTGCTAAGGATGTTGGCATATCGGTTATATGTAGTTATGACGTCGAAACCGAAAAAAAGGAAATAAAAACGGCATCGCTGGAAGAGTTCGAGGCTATATCAAAAAGTGCATATGAAAAGTGTTTCGACGATTGGAAAAAGCGTTGGCACAAGTGTATTGTAAGTGGGGGATTACTTTGAAGGGGACAACATTAATATTGATGAATAAATAAAAAAAATTTATGAAAATATAAAGCCACCTTTCTTTTTGAACACCCGTCGTATTGTACCCTGGCTTGTTCAGCCTTTTATTTCCTAGTCAATATAACCTGCAAATATTAAAAAACAACATACATCTACATCTTTCCTTCTTACGTCTCAAATTTTGTCTTGCTTCCGCTGTGTGCATAAATTTTAAGGGTTCATTAAACCCCCTTAGCGCTCGCCAATTATAAAAAAAACTAACGTGAATAAAAATGCGTTTATAATAAAAAAATCACTATGTTTGTTCAAATGTTATAAATGGAAAAAATTTAATTTATAATTCTGCCATTATCATCCTTTAGGCGAGCAATGGCAAACCTCTGTAAGCAATATCTTCTACCTTTGAAAAGCCTCTCACTCTCTGACAATACAAACAATACAGCGAGTGGAATGTTTTAGGCCTTACATGGGGTGAATGTATTAACTTTATTTTTATTTTTAAATGGGACAAAGAAAGGAAGATTCTTAGTCTCAGTGTTATTTTGCTCCATCAATGAGAATATTAAATTATAAGAGTAATTAAACTGTTGTGTTCTAGAAAATCACTCATCTTACGTCATCTTAGTTCCTCGAATAGAAAAATGTGTTTCGGGCCCGGTTAGAAATCAAGCAGTGAACTGCCCGATTTGAAAACCACTCCACCTAATTCTTGTTTAATTAAAAATAAATATTGGAAAACTAAAGCACCCTTCAGTTAAACACTTCAGCTAACGGTTCTATATTATGCATTATAAGTTAATAATATTTGTTTTTATAAATATCTTTATCGGTTATTTTTATAATAAAATTCATTAAAATAACAGGAAAAAAATATTCGACAGACCAAAAGATAAAATTTAACGGAATTTTCTTAATACGAATCAGTGAGAGTGATTGCTTGGAAATTATTTATCGAGGTTATAGACGAGAAATCACCAAATGCCTGGTACAATCAATCAAATAAAAATTATAAAAAAAAAACCAAAAAAAGAACTTCTAAAATCAGCGAGAAGTTTTTTTAAATTTGATCGTTTATCCAAATTTGTCCTGCAGGTGATATGTAAAGACAAACCTATGTATCATCCTTTAAAATTGTGAAGAAGCCTTTCATTTTACGAAGAATCGACTTGAGTTTGCGGAGGCTAATGTTAACTTGAGATGAAAACAGTAAAATGTGAATGTTTTTTTTTTTTTTTTTTTTTTTTTTTTTTTTAAGAATCGGACTAATTCATAATCAACGTAAAATGAAACGTTTTCTTTATAACGACATACTCCAGAATGTGATGCTAATATGTGCCGATGATGAACACATATCGCTTAAATTGATCTATGATAATAAAATGGTAGCGATCAAGAGCAATTCACTTAACTGGTGAAATATTGGTTTGCGGCAGCAAAGAGGATGTGTTCTATGTGTCGGTTCAATTCTCTGATCTCAGTCCACTGAAGAGTCAATGGAAAACAGTAGATTGAATAATTGATCATGATAGCTGTCAAAGTAAGAAGTGATCCAAAACAGTGCCAGAAAATATTCAAATTTAGTTTTAAAAATTTTAGTGCTGTTACTTACACTTAGGATAAGTGGTCGTTATGTTTTTTCATAAAGCGTTTTGACAACTCTGATTCTGAATTTACTGTGACCGTTTTTGATATTTTGATATTACAATCTATTTAATTCTCTGCTTATCCGGACAACACGGTAATCCGGACACTCAATTTTTTTCTATTGTTGTCTCTGTAATCCGGACAATTGTCTTATTATTTACCTTATGAATCCGGACAATTATTTTATCTTTTTTGTCTGCTATTTTTTCATAAATTAACAGCAGTTTCCTATGGAACACAAAGTGTTATCTCTTTCGAATACCAATATATAATGCAGACTTCCACAAAGTACAAAGTATTTTGTGTCGCACACGTCAGAAATGAAATAAAAACGTTAACGCAATTTTGTTTTTTAATTAGTGGTGTTAATTGCATTGAATATCATTAATGCCACCAATTTTGAAGAAAAACTTACGTTTTTAGCAATTGACAAAAAAGAAAGAAATTCCCAATAAATTAGAAAGACACTTCGTCAACTGGCAGAGGAGTACAATGTGGGCGAATCTACAATTACCGATTTAAAATTAAATGGATTAAAAATTTAAAAGTAAAATCTTCAAAATATTTCGAATATATGTACATATAAGACATTTATTTGTGGTTTTGTGCAGTTAAATTTCTAAAAACGGAAAATGGCCTTGGTAAGCGCAAACTATGCGATCTGCTGAATATCAGAATATGGAATATGGAAGAACACCTGCACAATTGGTTTGTAAATAAAAGACAACAGAATGTACCAATTCCTCCTGAAATCATGAAAGAAAAAGTAAAAATATTCTGATCCGAAATTTATGGACCAAAGGCAGAATTTATGGCTAGTAACGGCTGGCTAAACAGTTTCGTTCACGATATGGAATAAAATTTCTCAAAATATCTGGCGAGAAACTGTCTAACAATCCCATTGCTGTGCAATCTTTCATTGAAAAGCTACGAACAAAAATTTCAGAAATAGGCATTACACATTCCCAAGTCTATAGTGCGAATGAAACTACACTCTTTTGGAGGAAGCTGTTACACAAAACGTTAGCGTTGTTTACAGAGAAATCCGCACCAGAGCGTAAAATCGGTAAAGAAAGAGTAACCCTTTTAGTTTGCTGCAATTCAACAGGAGAGCATAAACTTAAATTAATAATGATCGGAAAAGCCAAGAATCTAAGGGCGTTTATATAAAGAAGTAAAGCTGCCATTAGGATATGCCAATACAAAAATGCTTGGATGACACAGCTACTGTTTAAAAGTTGGTTTAAAAATTCTTTTGCCAAACAAGTAAAACGATACTTAAAGCAAAAAATTTGCCAGCTAAAGCACTTCTATTGCTAGACACGTTACTTACCATCCATATTCATTAGCAGATTTCGATAAGGACATATGCGTTATGTTTTTGGACCAAATTGCTATTCGAATTTTAAAAATGAATTATCGCAAACATTATTTATGTCGTCTCTTGTCCATTTCAGAAAATAGCTTAATGGATTCTTTAAAGAAGTTTTCGTTGAAAGATGTTGCTTTTTTGGCTTCAAACGTTTGGAATATGGTGGGTGAAGATGTCCTTAAGAAATATTCCGGATATCCATAATGATAACGAAATCGATGAGTGATTGAATGATGTCACGGATGAGCAGACTGAAGAAGACGATCTCGATAGCAGTAGGTTCTATGAAAATTAAGTTAAAATCCAAGACCAAACAATTTTGTATTCTAAAGCTATATAACACATGTATTAAACATGCAGAAGGGCAGGATTTTACCGCTGGGGATATTTTAAAACTTGTCGCCCTGAGGGATTGAAGTATATAAAAAACAGTTTCGATAAAACTTTGACAAGTAAAATGACTAGTGGATTTGCCATCGGAGCTGTTTTACTCCAGGGGAGGGAAAATAAAGCACTCCATTGAATACGCAAGTCGTCTGATTAGCACCGCTGAACGCAATTATTCAACAACAGAGTAGGAGGCACTTGCTATCGTGTGCGCAGTTGACAAATTCAGAGGGTATATCGAAAGATCTTTAATAGTCCTATTCATCGATCACCAACCCTTAAGATGGTTCATGATTCTTAAGTCTCCTACGGGTCACTTAACTTAGCAAGGTGGGCATAACATCTTCAACCCTACGACATAAAAATTGAATACACTCCAGGCAAAACAAACGCAATAGCTGATGCCTTATATCGCCCACCATGCGAGGAAGAAGTTCACGTTAATTGCGTATGCTCCTAGAAAAGGAGAAAAAGAAATTAGAAATGAACAACTTCAAGATCCTAAACTAGAAAAGATAATAATCTCGTTTGAAATAAACAGTGAGGACGTGAATCGCTGGATTCAACGTTATCTTCTTATTATCTTTTAAACGACGGAGTGTTATATTGCTATTTCGATACTGATACAAAAGACGTACAATTGGTTATCCCAAACTATGAGCGTCTGAAGATATTGGCATCCTATCATGACTACCCAATTGCAGGGCATTATGGGATCAACTATCGCACTATCGCGCGTATTACGAGCAGATATTTTTGGCCTGGTATGAGGAAACAAATAAACAAATATGTCAGCAATTGCATCGAATGTCAGGTATAAAGCAAGCAATATGAAACCAGATGGATTACTACAAATTTTACCTAGTGGACAGTGCTTTGAAGTCTTAGCAGTTAACTTGTTTGGACTACTCTAGTGGATACTAATACTACTACTAGTGGATACTAATAGCTGAAGATTTAGCAAGCCGATGGGTAGAGCTTTTCCCTTTGAAGGAAGCAACTGCGGACAATTGTGCAAAAATGTTTATAGATGAAGTTTTTTTACGCTATGGTATGCCAAGGCGACTAATAAGTGATAACGGTATCCAGTTCATCTCAGCCATGATGCAGAAGGTTTCTTACTGCCTCGGAATACAACAAACTTTCACACCAGTGTACCACCCAGAATCAAATCATGTAGAACGTAAAAATAGAGACCTTATGGCACAGCTCGCTATTTTAGTTTAGTGTCAGTAATCCGATTTTCTATGAATACATCAAAATGCCAAAGCACCGGTTATACATCAGCATATTTAACTTTTGGGGGAGAGCTACGAACAGCAGACGACGTGGAACATGATTTGAAGACAATTGTCGAGTCCGAAAATTTTTTACCTCAAATAACACCGTATTTACGTTCTTTGGCTAGCACTTTCAAATTAACCAGGAAAACCGAACAGCACATGCAACACAGAAACAAAAAATATAGTGACCAGCGAAGGAGAACTTAACCGGTCTAAACGTTGGTAGCAAAGTTCTAGTTACCACTCATGTACTCAGTAATGCCACGATATATAATTATCAACACGATTATATAATAATCAACAAAAAGGGTTCATCTAGTCTTGAAATTGCAAAAGGAAATGAACCAAATGTGCAAAAAAATTTTACAAATTGACTTAGAACTAGATTTATAATTAAAAATAACCTTGTCGGCTCAACAATAGGGGCCCGACGTTCGTCTTATGACTAGGGTTACATTGTTTTTACAATATTTATTTTTATTTAATCTATTATATGATTTGTTTTATTCTACCATAAATATTAAATAGAATGAACAAGTTTAAAATTTAAGTTAGTTAATTTCAGGGTGCTATCCTCTGTTATGTCCAGTGTTGTTCTTTTTGTAGAATGGCGTCGCCTCATTGCAAATGATATTCTCGAAGTCTGGATCGCTGATCGCCCTAACATCCAGTTATATGTGACTGGTATTCAGTGGCTCTTGCCAAAGTAGTTGTATTTCCTGGTTTGGGTGGTCACTGAGATTTAGCAAAAGTTTCCTCGAGATCTGCATCATGAAATAGTCAATTGGCGTTGTTTTTGCTACTTTGTATAGATGTTCGTTCTTGTGATATTTCAGCGTAGTCGGATTCCGATGAAGTCCCGTGCAGGAACGCAAGATCTTCTTTTCAAAGATTTTGATTTTTTCCATGATGGTGGGTGAAATAGTATACCAAATTGGGCACGCATAGGTAATGACCGGTTTGATTAGTTGCTTATAAATCAGTAACTTGGTCCGCTGGCTAAGTCCACTTCTCTTCCTCAAGAACGGGTGCACCAAATGCAGTGCAAAACTTGCACTTGAACTTGAATTTTTCATTAAAGTGTACTTTACCGTTTGTTAAGGTAATACAATTAAACCATCCGGGAGTTATATACTGCTGTCCCTGCTTCTTCTTACAAGGGTTTTCTTTCTTCTCCCGTTGATAACTGTCATTGGGGTCCGGAAACAGATTAGTTCCGACTTGCCGCTGTTAATCTTAAGGCCCCATTTTATGTAGTACTCCCATAGACTTCTTAAATGATCCTGTACTCGTCTCGTTGCTATCTCTAGTGCTAGAGAGAGAGCATATGTGATGGAGTCCTCCGTATAAAGTAATGTCTTAGAACCCATTGTATTTGTTGGCTGGTCTGCTGTGTAGAGATTGAACAGGATTGGCCCCAGCCGCGATCCCTGTGTTAATCCGGCGTTGATCCTCCTAATTCTGGATTTCTTGTTGTATATTTTATCTGTACATAAAAGAGTCGGTTATTAAGAAAACTGGTTATAAATCTTACCAGATATCCAGGGAAGCCATACTGAATAAGTTAAAAGATGAGTCCTTTGAACCAGACGCTGTCAAATGCCTTCCCAATATCCACGAGACATGCCACTGTTGTCTCCTTTCTGTTTTGTGCTCGGGACACATCCCTATGAAGCTGTATCAGGGGATGAATTGTTAAATGCTTTGGCCTAAATCCATATTGATTTGACGGCAGAAGTCCTCTTTCTTAGCTTTCTAGGTTAATCTTTCTATTGTAAGAATTATTAATTCAGGAACTTGCCAACACAACACAGCACAGCAATAGGTCTATAGCCTTCCACGCACGTGTGTCCCATTGGAACAATTTTGGCTATTTTCCAGCAATTTGGAAAATAACTGTTGCTTACGCAGTTATTGGAAATTATCGCTTATAACAGTATTGCGAGGTCTGGTAACTTATTTAGTAAAAAGTTAGAAATCTGATCACTACCAGACGATTTCTTGGCGTGTCCGCGGTGGATAATTTCAGCAACTTCCTCAATTGTGGTGAATATGTCTCCATGAGAAGGGTTCTCTGAAGGATTAGTTTGACTCATAGATGCGGCGACTTGCGTTTCAACTTCAGTGATGAAGTCGGGTAAATGCACTAGATGGTGGTCAGTAAAGCTTTCTTCGAAATGGCTAGCGAAGGCTTCAGCTTTTTCCTCTGGTGTGGTGAGTATTTGTGGTGCAAAGTTAAAATTGTCCGGAATGGTGTTAACTTTCCTGACGAGTCGGTTTATACTACTTGATACTACTACTAAAGAGTGTATGTGATTTTTATTTGTCAGCCAGTCCTCGATGGCATCTCCTTGTGGTGTTAATTCATCGTCTTGCTAAAGCGGGTGTCTTGAGTTGAAGTCTCCGCCAATCAGCGAGTACGTGTGGGAACTACATGCGTCATTTATCCTAGATAGATCATGGTGAATGTTTGTTTTTATATCTCCACAATGGTTATACACTGAAACAACTAACAGGTTCTTTACTTCTGTAAGGTTTACGATAACAGCTGTTGCTTCCATATTTCGAAGTCCGGTGATATTCAGGGGACTATGGTCTCCTGGTGAATGTTTGTTTTAATACCTCCACAATTGTTATACACTGAAACAACTAACAGGTTCTCTACTTCTGTAAGGTTTACGATAACAGCTGTTGCTTCCATATTTCGAAGTCCGGTGATATTCAGGGGACTATGTTTAAACGATTCCCTTAGAGCAATTCCAGTTCCTCTCTTTCCGAGGCCTTTATCTTCGCTAGCTATGAAATATCCATTTGGTTTGTATGGGTTGCAGCCATTCAGTAAAATTTCCTGTAACAAGAGAATATCTGGCTTATGTTTCTCAATAAACAAGTTTAGCTACTATCTACTGAGTAAATCGAATTTATGTTGTAGGTAAGTACGCTAAGCCTATTTATTGAATACATATTTCACAGATAAATTTAGCCAATATCAATGTTTTTTGTTTGTCATCGAGGACGCCGTAGTTTTATGGCACCACCTTTTTTGCCTTCTGTAGATGCGTCAAGAGGTCAGTGCCAAACAACTTCTCAGTATCCTCAAAGATGTTGAAGTGATATTGAGGCTGTGTGTGTTGTGTTCTTGAGTGCAGGTTTTTTGGCTGATTGTTGTGCTGGATTTGTGGTTGTGGCGTTTGTTGAGGACTTTGAGCTGCTGGCTTCCTGACATTGTTTGCTAAGGCGGCTGCTTCAGCAAATCTTCTTTGCCGCTAATGACATCGCAAATTGCCGTTGATCCCTTTTCTTTGGGATTGTTTGTTTTTTCCGCGATTTTTTCTTTGTATTTAGGACACCCCTTATATTTGGCTGGGTGTCCCACATTTTCGCAGTTTATGCAATAAACCGCTCTATCCTTTGTGTTTTCTGTTGTCCTTAGGCAGTTACCAGGTAAATGGTCATCTTTGCACTTAACGCACTTGAATTTCATCCCACAGTTGCTGGCAATATGTCCAAATTTCTGACAGTTATGGCATTACGTTTTGCCGTTTGACCTGAATTTTTCCTATGAAATCTTCTGGTTTAGCAAAAGCGTTTTTGAATAGATGGACGGCAGATCACACTCTTTGGTAACTTCAATAACACAGTTATTAAATAATTTGCCTGGTCTGGTGGACTCATGAATGGTGTACCCCCTTTAGAACCAACAGGGTTTTTATATCTTCCTTCGCTGTGTATGTATTAAATTCGGTTTTCTGCCGTTTGAGGAACTCCTTATATTGTGTATCTTGTATTTTAGATCTTGCGCCTTCGCGAAACGACCCAGGTCTGCCACGTTTAGCCAAAAACAAAGAATAGGAGGCATTATTGTGTGTCTTGGGTCCGTTGCAGCCAGGGGTGGTAACATGGCCTTCATGGCTGTCTTAGATGTAGAAGCCTGTTGTGTCGAAATATATTGTGTTGCTATCGGTGTTGGGGCTGGTACAGGTACTGCCTTCTGTTGTGGTTTGGGTCTTGATGGTGGGAATCCTGAAGTCTTCCGTTTCTTTGCCCGAATAGGCGGAAAATCCTCGTTCCTTTGTGAAGATTTAGCCGGTTCTTCTTCCCCGGATGACGTGTCATATTATACGATGGTATCTGAGTCATCCTCTTCCTCAGATACCATCTCTTCCTTGATGCTGCTGTCATCTTCTCACTGCGTATCTGCAATTCCGTCGTACAGAATTGCGAAGTCCGCCAATTATGAGTGCATGGATGTAGCAAAGCTCGGTCCGAAAATTGCTACTTGTTCTTTGCAGTGTGCCACGAACTCATCGTACACTTTCTGCAACTTCTCCTTGGAACATTCCTTACCCATTGCAGGTAGAACTTGTAGCCTCTTTTCCCAGTGATAAATTAATTGAGAGAGAACTCGCAGGTCCCCCCACTGAACACTTCACTCTTTGATGTATGATGTTGAATTGAACCAAATGTGCCTTTGGGCACCTACCATATGTCTGCTTTGACACCATATCGAGGGTTGCAACATGACGACCATCCAATTCCAGTAAATCCTTTGAGAAGACGAGGCCGACCAAAGATGACAACAGCATCAAAAACCAATGCAGGCCTAGATGACAACATAAGCGCTACTCCTGACGCGCCATCGAGACGATTGTTGCGTAAGAGGGAGAGACTGTAGCGGCCTGCTTATCATATACATACTTGCAAACACACACTGTAATTTAAAATATGTGTAAACACATAGGGTAAATCTTTTTTTGTAAAACACACACACCCCATGCAGCAAATCACTCACTTAGTATGCTTTTGTATTGTAAACATTTATGCGCAATGGGGTGGTTTATTTTTATTTATGTTAACTTCGAGCTCAAGAATTTGTATAAAAGGAGAAAATCCATGGGAGCAAAGTCACTCTCCAACAAAAAATCTGGTATCAAAAGGCTTAAAGCTGGGGTACCACAGGGCTGAAGACTAGGACCAGTCCTTTTTAACCTCTACACAGCGGATCAGCCAAAAAATGTAGTTGGAAGCAAGACACTTTTGTACGCCAACGACTCGATAACATACACTTGCGGTCATAAAAACCGCACCATATCAAAATGATTGAAAAATTGTTAATAACTACAATAATAATTTTTATAATGAAATGAAATTTTTGTTGAGTACTCCGCAGTAGTTTATAAGTATTTCTATCTAATTTCCATCTGTTTATTGAATGTTTGAAAAAAGATATTAACAAAGAAAGAAAAACCAGTTGATTTTCTTATTTTTATAAAATAATTTAATACAGTCATTGGTTAACAAAATCAAATGATACATTTTTTATTTATGTATATATAAGATGTTTAGATATGCCACTTTTACCAAAAAATTAACAATACCGAGTTGCTCCTCCTTTGGCAGTTATAACCGCTTTTATTCTAGAAGGCATCAAGTTTACTAGAAGTTCAGTAATATACCTTGAAATTTCAGTATTCTATACGTGTTGCAGAACTTTATTTAGCTTTTTTTTACTCTCTGGTTTATGTTCAGCCACCTTACGTTTCATTACATGCCACAAGTGTCCGATTGGGTTTAAATCGGGCGAATTAGCTGGCCAGTCTAGTCTGGTAATTCCGAGGTCATCAAACGTTGTCTTGAGCTGAAAATTATTGAAAGACTCTAGCTACTTGTCTGTTTATTATTTATAAAGTAGACATCTAGAAGTTGATTTATAACACTTTACTTACGGATTGGGCGCGGTGGCAAGGTGAATAATCATCTTGAAAAATGCACTTGTCAGTATACGAATAATGCTGTTCAATTGCTGGTACCAAAAACTCCCTTACTACTTCTCCATACTTTTGAGTTCCATTAACAAAGTGCAAAAGGCCCAAAAGGTAAAAAGAAAAACATTCCCAATAGAGTCAATAGAGTCCTGACTAAGTGGATTGAGGACAAAAAATAAAGTTCCGAATAATCAATTTGGTTTCAAGGCGGGGTATGATATCTCACATATCGCGTCTAAACTGGTATCTGATATTCAGTGGAACAAAAGCAAGAAACAAAGCACGCGTACCCGCCTGATTGACTTCGAAAAAGCCGTCCATACCGTGTGGTTAGAGGAACCAATTTTCTAGCAGAACAGGCTGAGTATAAGTAAAACACTGCTATACAGTCTTTTTGATATGCTCTCCAGTAGACAGCATAAAATCACAAACGGTCTGCAACATGGTGCGGTTAATTCGCCGATCCTATTCAACATCTACCATACATAGCGTACTACTTGATCGCATACAGATCAGTACCGCGTCGACCACCGGCGAGTGCACACGTCACTGCATTCGTAATTCCTCTTGTGCTGCACACCAAAATAAAATTAAAAAAAACCCACCGCGTGTGTGTGCAAAAAAAAAAAAAAATTACAGTGCAGTGCAATTAAAAAAAAAAAACAACAAAAATATCACACAGTGCGGGTATCACACATCTCCCGCTCCTGGTCTTAGTACTGTTGCTTGCACTCGGTCACTGCCGTTACTGTATTTTTCATATGGTACGGGCAGTGACTGAATGTATGTAACAACCTATGGATAGCGGGTTGTCTGTAAAAATTTTGTTGGTGCACTGATTCATATTGTTGTAAGGGCATAACACCTACAGCAATTTGATTCGGTAAACCATCGTCAGAATTTTCACTTCGCAGCCTTGCTTAGTATCGTCGGTGTTTGTTTAGGAAATTCAGGGTGGACGTAGCCAATATACGCGGGCTAAAAAGTAATCACTTTTCTGCGTACGTCCACGTTTGTAAGTACCGAGCAGCTGTTTTGGCACTTAGTGAAACACAGGTAGATCACCGCCCATACCACTCAGATCACTCTGATCTGAAGCTACCTGACTACGAACTAGTGCCACTATTCTTCCCCCATCGCGGTCACGCTATTTATGTGCGTAATAATGTAGCTTACCAAATTCAACCACCAATTAGTCCCTGTTCCAGTCTGGAATTCAATTTCATGTGGTTAAAATTCCATCTCCGTAAGCAAATTATCCTCTACTGCTTTATGTACAGAAGCCCCAAACTGGACGGCAACTCGACCTTTCAAGAGTTTGATGCGCTATCTGACTCCATTCAAAGAATTGTATCCCTGTATCCACATACTGAAATCGGGATTACGGGCGATTTCAATATACACAATTCTGGTTGGCTTCGACATTCTGGACAGACAACACCCGAAGGAAGGTGTGTTGAGATCTTCGCTGCGGAAAATAATTTAACACAGCTTGTGAATGAGCCCACACAAATACCAGACGTTGATAGTCATACCGCCAACACCCTGGACTTGTTTTTGATGTGTTGATGTGCTCTCTCCTCTAGGCTCGTCGGACCATTTTGTCATATCTACTAAATTCTCGTACACCCACCATACAGTTAGAGAAAAGATTCCTAAAAGAACCGTATGGTAATACGAGGAAGCCAATTGGAGCTGACTTAATAACTTCTTTAGGAATTTTAACTGGTCGTTATGTTTACTCGATAACGACGTGGATGCTGCTGCTGATATAATCACAGAAACTATTCTCTTTGGAATGAGATGCTTTATCCCCCATCGGTTGAAGAGTATCAAACCAAAAGAAAATACATGGCATGACTCGAGCTGTAAAGAGGCTGTCAGGGTTAGAGAATTGTTTTTTCGGTCCTGCAAGACCAACCCGACAGAGGAAAACCGAAAAAAGTTTAAACGGGCCAGAAATGACTGCAACGTCTTTCTCAAGCGTGTAAAATTCCAATACGACCAAAAACTGAGGCAAAAAATACTGCAATGTCTCAAAGGCAGTACAAATTTTTGGTCATTCGTCAAAAACATTAGAAATTCTGCCTCATTCTCCATCCCAACGCTCATTTACAATGACATTCCAGCTGTCAGCACTTTGGACAAGGCCAATCTGCTTGCTGCACACTTTGCGGCTAGCTCAACAATCCCAGATTGTGCTTTGTCCCCGCCTACACTTGAGTGCGTCGAATGGGACGAATCCACTTTCGCACTCGTGTAGTAGCAAGAGTACTTACTCAAAGCTCCTAACATGCATAAATCCGCTGGTTCAGATTGTAAACCGCCCCTTCTTCTGAAAAGGTGTTCTTCCACGCTGGCAAAACCACTGCGTAAGCTTTTTCTTCAATCCTACTCTTTAGGACTCTTTCCGAGCAGATGGAAAACAGCATTTGTCCAGCCCGTCCCTAAAAAAGGCGAATCTTCTGTCCTCTCCTCCTACAGACCCATTGCACTTACGTCCCTTTTTTCCAAGGTCATGGAAACGCTGATAAACCGTCAGCTCATGAAATATCTCGAAACACGAAAAATTCTCAATGACCGGCAAAATGGTTTTCGTAGCAACAGGTCCACTGGTGATTTGATGGCATGTCTCACCGAAAAGTGGAACCAAAGGATACATCAATCTGTCGAAAGAAAGATAGTTGCACTAGATATTTCTAAGACATTTGACAGAGTTTGGCATCAGGCTCTTTTGTCGAAAATGCGTGCTTTTGGGATCGATGACTCTCTTCTTCAATGAATTAGAAATTACCTTTTGGAACGTTCAATTCAAGTTGTATTGGACAGTTTCAAGTCTGATATTCACAAAATAAATGCTGATGTGCCCCTGCTCTTCGGTTGTAGAACGGAAACGACAGCGTACGTTAAGCTCATTAAATTCCGATATTAAGAGCATAACCGATTAGAGTTTAATGTGGAGTTTAATACTTCCAAAACTCAATTGTGTCTGCTGTCATTAAAGCGAAATTCAAATACCCAGCCATTACCCATGAATGGCATTTGAATCGTCGAGACCGATAAACAGTCCCTTTTCGGTATGTGTGTAAGTGACAACTTACGTTGGAACGACCACATATTCGATGTCGCCAAAAATGCTGTGAAATGTCTAGATTTCCTCAAGCGATGTAAGAAATATTTTACCCCCTCTGATCTGGCCACATCTGCAATACTCACATCTGGTCAGGTGCTACTAAAACATCTCTACACCTGCTAGATAGGATTAAAAACCGATAAAACTCATTGGTGAGTTTGGAAAAAGATCGAGGTCATTAATACTATCTTTCAATGTGACTTCGATATGATTAAGCGATATAGTATTGCGATGATTGGAAGCTGAAGATTAACTCTCAGAAGTCGGAAACCATTCTTTTTACGTAGGACTCCTTTGTATGGGGCCTCTGCACATAACAGGAAGAATTGGCGAAAGTTTTTGATCGTGGAACAACACAGGCAGTCACTTGCATGTCAAAATGTAGTCAGATACCTTGGTATTTAGCTAGATTAATATCTGTATTTTAATAAACATACAGATGTTGCTATGGCCAGAACAAAAGGTTCTTTTGCCCTAATAAAGAGACTGTTTTATAGCGATGCGACTCGATGCGAGGGTAAGGTAATCTGCTACATGGCCCTTATCCGGCCTGTGCTTGTTTTTGGATATCCCGTGTGGTTCAACGTGAGAGCAAGTTTAATGAAAAAGATTCTGGTGTTTGTGAGGGCCTGCCTTAGGATTTGCCCTCGCTTGTACAGAGCACTGGAATCGGAGTACATAGAATATTATCCTAAATATGTTCTTGTACAGTAGGGCGAACTTAATTAGAGTGGACAATTTTGTCATTAAGCTGACTCGAAGGCACATTGATTGATCAATGGCTTCGACGAACAACCTGATCTTCGGGGCTTATTGCCCTAATTATCTATATCACGAGAATGTGCGCTTAAACGGCTTCATTCCTTCAGAGGCGTCCCTCTATCTTGTTAATAAAAGGCTGATCCAGGATAAACAACCGGTACCGCTAATCTTCTCTGTTGCTCGAACAGGTGCAGAGAGGTGACTCAACTACGACAGAAACGTCTTAACGGCATAGCGGAGCGTGTCCGATATAGTAGGGCGGTAGAAAGTCGTGATTTGAAGGATTTTGCTCAGCAGCATCATGAATTTTGATGGCTCAGTGAAGGAGAGGAAATGTCTCCCACGGTTCCTTCAAATTCAGGTGGCTGTTATTAGGACGCAAAGTCGGTATGGTTACTTTTTAAAACATGGCCTGCGTACATAGTTTATGGTAACAGACCGCGGTGCGGGCGCAGTACGAGTTTGTGTTTTTCATAATTTTTTTCGAGCAAACGATTAATGTTTTTTTTTATTGATACTTATATTTAATGTACACATATCAAAGGGACTGCACAAACTTTTTTATTCAAAAATGATAAGAATATTTTGCCTAGTACGGCGCTTCCAAAAGGACACTCCGACGAAGCTGCTGCTTGGTGGTTTACAGCAATTATGTTAAGTCCCACGGTTCATCTGAGAAAAAAAAAAAAAAAAAGTTTTATAGCATCATGTAGAAAAAATTTTCGATATCGTAAAAAAAAAATTAAATAAAATAAAAAAATAAAAATTTCTAAAAAAAAAAATTGCGTGTTAGCGAATTTCATTTCCCATTTTTACAAAATAGAAATATTCCTTACGTGGTGCCATACAGGCTGTATTTTTGGAGGATTTTAAGACTTGCTACATGCAAATCGGATGAATAGTTTTTCAAATGTGTTGTCACAAGGTTGAAAAACGTAGTTTCGAGAAAACGTGTTCAAAGTATTACTAAAGGATAATTCGACATATAAACTAAATTTTATATCGTGTTTTTTTTCGGCTTCGTGCTCGTCGTCGCATATCCACTTCTCATCGATCTCTAGATTGGTAGAGTGCTTCACACCAATTATTATTTTCAATATCTCCAATACATTAATAAGGTCAATAGACCATTGTTGAAAAGTATTGAAGCAATATTAGCGGCAGTTTCAACTGTGTGTCTGCCGCTCCACGACACCTTTGGCGCAAAATTTCCATATAACAGAGTTCAAACACTCATTGTTATTCTCTTGAAACGCGCCTAAACATCGTTCAAGAAGCTACTCCTTACTACCACGTATATCGGTTTTATTGCTTCAATGTCATTTTCAGGCAATGCAGGAGTATGTGTATAATCGTTCAAAGTTCCTTTAACGTTCAAATTTTGAAAAAAAAAACCGCACGAATTAAGATATATACCCAATAAATTCATCATATTCCTACAAAATTCATCATATTTTGTAGGAGGTGGAGTGAATGAAGCAAATATTTCTTCGGCTCTATCGCCCATGCAATAAATGAGAATGTTTACGGATTTGTCAGTTGTCTCGTGGAGTCTATTTCAAAGCGCTTGAACCATTTCTCCCAGTCTGATGGTACAAATAAAAATTCGTCCGGGGGCTTAGGGTTATCTGTATCTTTTGACTTTAAAGGTGGTGCTTGTTGATGGATAATTTCTTTTATTTTTTTTTCCATCATGTTAACACGTATCTCCTCACATTTCGATGTGGTTTTCGTCCGGACCCAGTTCACTATAAAACACTGTTTGGCTTAAATGTTATTTATTTTTATTTGCTCTATGTGCTCCTTTATAAGTCGCTATATGTATTTTAATTGCTTCCTTGTTTTTTAACTATTTGTTTCGAACAATTTTTTTTTCAATTTGAGCTCAATTTGAGGTTATGGTTTTTTTTTTCTCTTCTTTCAACCGCTTCCACCATGTTTAAGATTTAGACTCAAAAAGAGAAAGGAATTTTTATTCATTTGACATAAGGTAACAATATGGGTATAATAGTTCAATGTACTGCAGTTTAATGTAAACTAGCGAGAATGCTCCCAATGCAACTAAAAATAGTCATAATGGGGATTAATTATTTAAATTTATACCTGGAAATATGTAGCTTCAAATAAAAACTTTGTACGATGAATTTATTGTTAACTTTGGGATGCACCAAAATAACAAACAAAAAGTTTTATTAAAACTTTTATTAAAAAAGTATTAAAAAGAATTAAAAAAATTAAAAAATACGTTTGAAAACCAATATCTCGAAAACGAAAACATGTATGTTAATAATAATATGATTTATAAATCAATTGGCTATCTAACGCGCCCAGCTTGGTTGCTCTAGGTCTAATACACTAAAAGTTATAACTAAATAATTGTTGGTACTTACTCCTCTAAAGAAATTTTTTTAAACACCCTGTAACTCAATGGGTGTTGAGATACACCCCCGTCCCCTCATACGATTTTTTTCATAACATGAACCGATAAATCAGATGCTAAATTATCTTAAAATATCCCTTTGCTGAGGACAGTGCTTTTTGCTTTTTATATTCATTCTCGGACTCACGCGCCTGCTCTTCGGATGCAGAACGGGAACGACCGTGTATTTTAAGCTCATTGAATACCAATTTTAGCGGCATAACTAATTGGGGAAGCACAGAGTAGAATTTAATGCTTCCAAAACACAAATGCATCTTAAAAACGTTATGCATGAATGGCACTTGTATCGCCGAAACCGAAAAACTTTCCATTCTCGGTATATGTGTGCATGACAACTTATATTGGGATGACCACATTTTCGATGTCACCAAAAATGCCGCTAAATGTCTTCATCTGATCTGGTCCTAATATAAAGGCAATCACCCGAGAACCATGTCCGCTTCTTCTCGGGTGCACTTGTTAGATAAGATACCAAACCGTATAATAAAATTCATAGGTGATGGTAATATCACATAGTTAATTGACACCCTCGAGCACCCGCAAAATGTCTTTTGCTTTATATTGTTCTATCACTTTTTTCACAAGATGTGCTTAATCGAAATTGCCTGTAGAATTCCACTTTTACAAGCCTTTAACCGTTAAACCCTTCTTGTTCCGAGTGTTCTAAAATATCGTGATTCTTTTCTAAACCGCACAACTCGCTTATGAATTGTCCTACCGAGATCTTTGTTTCCTAGTCATTCCAAACCAACGAACATCAATAGCTTTCCCGCGCTGTATGCAAACATTTTGAGGGAACTCAAAATCCACTCAGCGTGTTAATTACATAAATGTATGTACATATATAAAAAAAATTATAGAAAACTACAAAAGTTTACTTTACACCTAATAATTGACGAAGATACAGAAATCAAGTTATTCGTCTAAGTACAATAATTGTTCTTGCAATATGTTTTGGAACCAGCCTAATGACTCTTGTCTGCTCCTACTGGGTTTTCTCTACACAGAACCTCAATAGAATAGAAATACACGTTGCAAAAATATTTTAATGTGGCGTGGTGCAGTGATCCAACTAAATTATTGTTGTAAATGTAAGAGGATGGACGAAAAACTACACCTCGTTGCAGACTGTTTCAATATGAAGTGTCAGAAGAAGTCACTTCGCAATTTTTCATGATAAGCATTTTAAAAAAATTATTCGGCAATGGTGTACAAATTCGAAACCAATGTTATGTTCAGCTTGCAGAAGAAGCGCTGCGGGTTTACTATTCTTATTCAGCCTTCCAGTTATTTGACGGAGAACCCTTAAACAGCCTGAGTTTCAGATATATTTAACAAAGTCAAATTGAATCTAAGTTTGACGCCCATTTTTAGATTAGGTGCACTTTTGCAGGTACACTTGTGCTCAGTGACATTAACCCAAGCTATTAAATAGCATTAAACCCATGTTATATTTACAGGTTTCCCTCCTTTTGTCTCAGACTATCTTAATGTCGGCTGTAGTAAAGTTTGGATTACGATTATTATGTATGTAGACAAAACATTAAATATACAGGGTCATACATATAGCTTATTTTTATTTATTTATTTTTTTTTTTTAATATATTCTTTGGTTTGAATAACATAGATTTTATAATGTGTTCTAATGTTTATTTTCGCAGGTATCGCTAGATGAATTGCACAATGCTCAACCTAGAATGTTTTCGTTGCAAAAAATTGTGGAAATATCATATTATAATATGGAGCGTATTCGTTTGCAATGGTCTCGCATATGGCAAGTGCTTGGAGAACATTTTAATACAGTTGGTTGCAATACAAATGAAGAAATATCATTTTTTGCCTTAGACTCATTACGACAGTTATCAATGAAGTTTATGGAGAAGGGAGAATTTTCAAATTTCAGATTTCAAAAGGAGTTTTTGCGGCCATTTGAACACATCATGAAAAAAAATAATTCTCCGGCTATTAAAGATATGGTAGTAAGATGTATAGCCCAAATGGTTAATTCTCAAGCACACAACATCAGATCAGGATGGAAAAATATATTTTCGGTTTTTCATTTAGCAGCTGGTGACAACGATGAAGCAGTTGTTGGGCTTGCGTTTCAAACTACTGCAAAAATTATAAACGAGTTATACAAAAAACAGTTTGCCATAATGGTTGACTCGTTTCAAGATGCTGTAAAATGTCTCTCAGAATTCGCATGCAATTCTAAGTTTCCAGATACAAGTATGGAAGCAATAAGGTTGGTCCGTACATGTGCCTTTTTCGTCCACAACGCTCACAACATATTCACAGAACATGCTGGCATGGAGAATGATGTAGCCGTGTCTGAGGAAGACCGAGTTTGGGTAAGAGGATGGTTTCCCATGCTATTTTCTTTGTCTTGCATAATAAATAGATGTAAATTGGACGTCAGAACCCGAGGCCTAACGGTTTTGTTTGAAATTATTAAAACCTACGGTGATTCTTTTAAGTCAAATTGGTGGAAAGACTTGTTTAACGTCATATTTAGAATATTTGATAATATGAAATTGCCGGAGCATAAAGCAGAAAAAGCTGAATGGATGACAACAACTTGTAATCATGCTTTATATGCAATTATTGACGTATTCACCCAATATTTTGATATACTTGGGAAACTGTTATTAAAAGATTTATTTACTCAATTGCATTGGTGTGTTCAACAAAATAATGAACAGTTAGCACGTTCAGGAACAAATTGTCTAGAAAATTTTGTAATTTCAAATGGTTTTAAATTTTCCCAAGAGATATGGAATGATACATGTAATTGCATGCTAGAAATATTTAAAACAACTTTGCAAAGTGAATTGCTTTTTCATTATCAACAATCCTGTAATACAAGTAAGGGAGAGAGCATTAAAGCAAAAAATGAAAAAGATCAACAATACTCTATAATAACCTCAAATATTTTACACAATACTAATCTGCCGGAAGATTCAAATAAAGAAGCAGGGTGTAATAATAACATAATTGACAATTTGCTAATCAAATGTGTAGTTCAGTTGGAACTAATTCAGACAATTGACAATATTGTATTTTTTCCAGCCACATCTCGAAAAGAAGATGCTGAGACTCTTGCACTAGCTGCAGCAGATTTATCAGGCAACCATGCCGGTACTGTAATTGAATGTCAAAGAGAAGAACAAGGCATGTACGGCTACCTAAATACTAAAAATTTAGTACAATTGACCGATTGTTTAATGAAATCTCACAGATTTGCGAAACAATTTAACTTGAATCCAGAGCAAAGAAATATTTTAGGTCGACCTGGTTTCAGGGATCTAGTAAAACCTAATATATTAAAACAAGAAACAACGTCATTAGCGTGTGTTCTACGTATTTTGTTTAAAATATATGGAGATGAGAAACGCCGAGAAGATTGGCCAGATATAGAAGGTCGATTGATTTTAGTTTGTATGGAAGCATTGACCTATTTTTTAAAGTTGCAAACTGAATTTCATCGAGATGCATGGACATCATTGCTGCTACTTGTGCTAACGAGATTACTTAAAATGCCTGATTCCAGAGTAAGTTGAATATCTTTTATTTCTCTTAATATTTTAGCGATGCTATAAATTTTACATATATTGTTTTTATTCACTATATATTCACTTATTATATTCATTTTTTAATTTCTGTCTTATAATGGTGTTACGTAAAATATATGGTGTAAAATATATTTCGGCATTTCAAAAGTAGTCATGAGTGTGAGTGTTAAGTTCTTTTCTTAAATTCAAGAAATTAGTGCGCCCAAAGCTGCTTAATTTAAATAATCGAGTGAAAATCAAAATACATATTTATTACAATACTTAAAATTCAGTATTATGATGATATACCAAAATATACTTAAAGGGTCACGTTATAAATTTTACTATTTCATTCTACTACTTATCCCACCTAGGCACTATAAGCTTAATGAGTTACATGGGTTTGGAAATTTAAAAAAATCTTTTTTTATTTTATTTTATCTTTATCTAAATAGTACAACATCTTAAGAATATTTTCATAAAGTTTCAACTAAATCGGAGTAAAACTCTAAGAAATTGAGCCTTTGGAAATTCCCTTCATGAGTTATCTTGACCAATGCTAGAGTATTTTTTTCTAAGGCTGAAAACACCGAATCAAACAAAACGTTTTATAGTCAAGAAATTTTTTTTTTTTTTATTTACACAATGTAACAAAACAAATCATTTCGTTTTTCCGTTTCGTTTGGTACGTGTTCGAAAAAGACTGATTTTGCGACTTATTTGTTGTAAAGCTCGTCACACATTCTCAACGAAAACTCTAAAATAAATAAACGCCAGTACAAAAAAAAAAAAAAAACAATAGCATAGCAAGCATGCAATAAGCCACAATGACGCTGTTTTGAAACATATTTATTGATTCGAGTCAAACACATGTTTTTTGTTTCGCTTGCTTTGGTGTGTTGTGGCTCATAACTGTTTCATTAGTCAACATAAAACGTTTTGTGTGATCCGTTGTATTTTCAGCCTGAGTTTCTGAAAACCAGGTTACAACGGCATAATCTTCAAAATTGTTAATAGAAATTTTACAAATTGTTATTAAAATATTGTTCTTTTCACATGTTAAAAAGTTTGAATAAAACTATTTTGTTTATATTATTTAAAAAGAATAGAGACTATTAATTTTTTTCACCTTCGATACTCATATAACCTCCTAACTTAATACTTAATATTTTATTATTATTATTATGTACATTAGCTCTGTTTTCATCCCCATTCGTCTTAGTACTTCTTCGTTCATTATTCTGTCGAAAAGTCTCTCACAAGCAACGATGATCTTCTAATCAAAATTAAGAAGTTTCGGAATAAACTTCGCAGACACACGTCTCATGTCCAAAACATTCGAAAAAATTGCATGTCACAATTTTCTTAACAGCTTCGACGTTATCACTTTGCTTCATATAATAATTGAAAATCGCCGAGCACACCATAACATGTCTAACCTTTCTATCTGTCAAAATCAAACTAAGTATGCTAAATACTTGCAACTGTGAATATATGTTCGGGAAATGTGTACCAACACAGCAAGAAAATAAATCGATAATCGAATGTACGTTGCCCTTGAAATTTCAAGTCACCTTACCTTTTCAACAAATTCGTATATTTGGCTATATTTCCTAAAAATTTCAAATCATAATTAGTTTTCGAGATATGCGCATATTTGTAAGGACGTCTCGGATTATGTGTAAACTTCTTCCGGAATTTTAAACACATTCTTCTTAAAACTATGTTTTCGAGGTCGGTGATCAAGATTTCTAAAAAACGGCACAGCCGATCGGTCTGAAATTTTAACACAAGTTTCTCAGATATATTCCCCAGGTATTAATTGAAGGTATAATTATTTCTATTTTTCGAACAATTGTACGTGGCAATTTTGATCGAAAATTTGATTTTTTTTTTCGAAGCCACCATTTTGTCAAAAATCAAAGTTTCAATTATGCCTTCGATCAATACCTAGTTTTATCTATCTACTAAAATAATCTTTCCGGTTTTTTGATTTCAAATGAACTTAACTGGATCTTAATGATCAGAACACTAGATGGATATTTTTACAAATAATTAGTGCCATTATAAACTTAGATGTTACCACTAAATGTACCTATACTTTTTGTTTTTCTAAAATAAAATACCTTTTCAAAATATATATATATATTTTTTTTTTCTTTTTTCGTCCTTCCAAATGCGTATAACCCCTTAATACAGCTACCCTTAATTGATAAAAGTGTACGTTTAGTTTCAGAAGATTTGTAGATTTGTAGGCGTTTGTTCATACGTACACAGTTGCACGTTTTACAAAGATTTTGACAGTGTTTTTTCCAAGATTATCTCTTGTCTCTTTTAATTTTAAAACTGGTCTTATTATGACGTTCCGTATCCGCTTCATTATCTATTCCTCTCCGGTCCGGAAGTCAAGCACTTTTTTGTCTTCGTATTCGTTTATTATTTTCAGCGAGATTTCTCAATTCACGCAGCTACTGCGTTAACGTTAACGTTTCCTGTAAAATCTCAAATAGATTTTGTTCGAGAAAGGGTCGGATAAATGAAGCACCACTACTCATTACTTTTAATTTATTTAATAATCTATGAAATCCCCTTTTGGGTTTATATTAAGGTTAGTAATTTGAGTGTGGTAAATATATTTTCCACTCAAATGTAAAAAATATGGCTGTTCACATAAATTAACGAAAATAGGCGGGAAATTTAAATAGACTATCTGCGCCAACATTTGGCGCCCTTGATTGGGTCTGCTATCAATCCGGTGTGTTATGTGGTGCGATTTTGGTGATTGCACGTCTATATCTTTCAGTAGCAGTCTTGAGATCGACTACCCGAACATTGTTGTCGTCACCTTTGATGATCCGCTCAACCCTGGCTAGTACCTATTTGTAAGGGGGTAAGTTTTCGTCTTGAAGAACCACCAGACTTCCTTCTTTGACATTAGGCTGCCTTGAAACCGACTTCGACCTCTGTTAAAGATTGCGAATGTACTCGGTTGACCATCGTTTCCATTAAAAGTAAAGAATAGTGGTGCTTCATTTATCCGACCCTTTCTCGAACAAAATCTATTTGAGATTTTACATGGCGACAGGACTAATTGTCCCAGTGAACAATAAGGCCATAAAGCAGTGATAAAAAACTACTCGGAAAAAGTGACTATAAAAACTATAAGCTTTAAGTGGAAAGAGCTTTGTTTCAGCATCGCGATCGGTTTTGACATAATCCTTTCTAATTGGAAAACACAGAACAAGATATTGGTGAGTCTGTATCGTTTTTTAGTATATACTTTAGAGATTTACATATATGTATTGTATAAATCTTAGTATACAGTAGGTATATTATATCGTTAATAAAACAATCTACTGTACCATTCGTTGTCGTTATTCGCCCAGTTATTCTTTCCACAAATCTTTTCCCATACGCTTGTTCAAGAACCAATTTCACACATTCTTTAACACAAGTGTGCAACAACTCTCCAGGAATAAACATTTGTTTCTCACTAAAATACATAATATATGTATGAATCATATGTAGTAGCCGAACCCGCATTGTCTAAGCAGAGAAACGAAATCTTTCCAAATTTGTTAAAAAGCCATTGAACGAATTCATCGCTAAAGATCAGGTTACAAATTTCGTTGTCGCAATTCGCCGCAATTTTCTGATTCTCATTTTCAACTTAATTTGCTTAAAGAAATCGGAACTCACCACATTAATACATATTTGAAATTCGCACAGTAACCGTCAATTTGCAATAATTCCACTTTGAAATCAACGGACCCTTTTATGTCATAGGTATGTAGTATATCGTTGCTCTATACGCAGCGGAGATTCCATCATTGGAACCAATTCGCTTCAAAACTCTTGACCAAGAATAACATATTCGGAATAACATATTCACATTATTGGTAGGTGAAAGCTTTGAGTGCAGAATATTGTTTCGTCAGCATAATTTCCATTGTACTCACCTACTTACATACATATATGCGTATTCCTCAGAACATGTCAGAAATAGAAAAGTCTTTAGAAACACTTGAGGCAAATAGAGCCTCCACCAGGAAAGTATTTTTCGAATAAAAACTATAATCGAGTCCAAATCGAATAGTTTGGAGCTCAGTGAACTAAAATGTCGGTTAGAAGAGTTAATTCTAACTTATAATGCGCGTGGTGAAATCGAGAAGTTGTATATTACAACAAAGTCAAAAATATTGTCGCTGATGGGTTCGAAAAGGAGAGTTACCGTTTCGGAAGCATCGTTTATGATTCCCTCTTCGTCAGCTTCTCGATTACCACCATTGAAGCTGCCGAGGTTTTCTGGATAATAGTCAGACTTCAAGAATTTCATTGGCTCCTTCAAAACATTGGTGCATACTGACAACTCATTGACTAATATAGAGATGTTCAATCATTTGGTTTCATGTTTGAGCGAACAGGCACTAGGTACTATCGAGGAGTTTCAGGTTACGGAGGACAACTTCCCGAAAACACTCAAGCGGCTCGAAGACAGATTCGACAATAAGTGCTTGATTTTCATGGAATTTGTGCCAGCAAGGGATCGCAAGTCAACTTATGACCCAGGCATTTGCTAATAATCTCCAACTGAAGACGGTTTGTAAGCCGATCAATCTTGGTGGGGTTGGAATAATTAGTACACAAATCTATTGCCAAACGGCTACTTGTGTCGAATTTTGGATAGCGAATTCAATTACGGAGTTCCAACCACAGCGAGAATTGCACTTTAAGGATTGGCAGATCCTAAAGGATTTAGATTTAGCTGATCCCCTGTTTTTCCAACCGCAATCCATCGACATGTTGTTGGGAGCAGATTTTTTTTTGAGCTAATGGTAAAGTGGAAGATTAAATTAGGTTCAAATTTGCCTATTCTTCAGAATACCGTCTTCGGATGGATAGTCTCAGACACTTACAAAATACTTATTGGGCTTAAATGCTGCAATTTGGTAGAAAGGCCAGTGAACAATTCGTGTTAAATAGACGGGTAGAAAGGTTCTGGGATATAGAAGAGATTTCGAACAAACCACTCCTTACCTTAAAACAGGTCAGGTGTGGAGAACATTTCACACAGAACTTGAAAATACTAACGAATGGCAAGTTCTCGGTAAGATTGCCATTCAAGGACAGTCCTAATTTGCTAGGAAATTCTTTGGAGATAGCAAAGAAAAGATTTTTTTTCAATGGAGATAAGGCTGGTTAAAAATCCAAAGCTCAAAGAAGAGTACTCCAACTTTATCAATAAATACTTGGAGTAAGGACCTGAATAAACCGCATTACTATATGCCTCATCAGTACGTTCTTCTTCCTGAGAGTTCGTCAACGAAATTGAGAGTTGTGCTTGATGCATCGTGTCAGACATCTTTCCATAATTCTCTTAACAATTTATTGATGGTAGGGCCAACTATACAATGTATGACATTATATTGCGACTGCGAACACATCTATATGCTCTAACAGGAGATGTTCGAAAGATGTTTCGACAGATAGAAGTCGATACAGAGATCGAAAGTTTCAACTTATTCTTTGGAGGGAAAATCCTAAAGAAAAACTGCGGACGTATTGCATTAATACAGTATTGGGTCTATAACTCGTGCGGTTTGCTAAGATATGGCGTAACATGTATTATTCCATTGGAACATGCGTTGGAAAGCTACTGTCATTGTATGTCATTTCAGTATATGTCATTCATTTGAAGCGTAAACAACAATAATTTTTTTTCAATCAAATATGTCGAACTTTGTGCCTGAAAAAGTGTTTTTGCGGGGAGTTCTTCTTCATTACTTTAATATGAAGAAAACTGATGCCGAAAGTCATCGTATTTTGGTGGAAGTTTATGGTGAACATGCGCTATCTGAGCGAACGTGCCAAAAGTGGTTTGCACGACTTAAAAGTGGTGATTTTGGCTTGGAAGACGATGAACGTCCTGGGCAGCCAAAAAAGTTTGAAGATGAAGAACTGGAAGCATTACTGTATGAAGATTGTTGCCAAACACAAGAAGAGCTCGTAGAATTTTTGGGTGTCACTCAAGCAGCAATTTAAAAACGTTCAAAAAAAGCTGGATATATTCAAAAGCAAGGAAATTGGGTTCCACATGAACTCAAGCCGAGAGACGTCGAAAGGCGGTTTTGCATGTCCGAAATGCTGCTGGAACGCCACAAAAGGAAGTCATTTTTGCATCGGATTGTTACTGGTAATGAAAAATGGATCCATTACGACAACCCCAAGCGCAAAAAATCATATGTGAAACCCGGTCAACCAGTCAAATCAACGGCAAAGCCGAATATCCATGGCGCGAAGGTAATGCTCTGTATTTGGTGGGATCAGATGGGTGTGCTGTATTATGAGCTGCTAAAACCGGGTGAAACCATCAATGGAAAACGATACCGAACACAATTAATCCGTTTGAAGAGAGCAGTAGCCGAAAAACGCCCGGAATATGCGACCAGACACGAGGCAGTAATTTTCCATCGTGACAACGCTCGGCCCCACGTTGCTATTCCGGTTAAGAACTATTCGGAAAACATTGGATGGGAAGTCTTACCTCACCCGCCTTATAGCCCAGACCTTGCCCCTTCTGACTAGCATTTGTTCCGGTCGATGCAGAACGCCCTCACTGAAATACGGTTCACATCAGAGCAGAATATCAAAAATTGGCTTGATTCATTCTTGGCTGCCAAGCCGGCGCAGTTCTTTTGGGATGGGATCCACAAATTTCCAGAAAGATGGGAAAAAGTCATAGCTTTAGATGCGCAGAACTTTGAATAATACTATTGCACATGTTTTTCAAATAAACGTTCAAATTTTGAAAAAAAAAAACCGCACGAATTAAATTACATATCCAATAACTTACAGAACTGCTTCTGCAACATTCCAATCAACTCGATGTCTTTAAGAAATCGGCTTACACAATGAAGACCGGTACGTTTCGGCAAGTCAGGTAATCATTAGAGACTACTACGTCGACGACTTGGCTACTGGCGCTGCATCAGTTGAGGAGCTGAGAAGGATTAAGGACGAAGTAACTAGTTTACTTAGGACATTTCATTTTGAACTCCACAAATGGCATTCAAACGTCGATCTAGATTCATTAATAGAAAATAGCAATGTTAAGTTAAATGTGATGACATGGAGCCAACAAAGACACTGGGATCGAGTGGAATCCGAAAGAAGATGTATTCTACTATTTCTTCAAAGATTCATTTTCACCAAACTGTTTGTCCAAACGCACTGTACTTTCCTCTTCTAGTAAGTTATTCGATCCTCTGGGCTTAATTGGTCCAATTGTAGTGAAGGCTAAAATGTTTCTCAAGGAATTGTGGGCAGAATAATTAAACTGGGATGATCCTTTACCAACCTAACTGGAATGCTGCTGGAAAGAGTACTTGTTAGATCTTCAGAACCTGAGCTGCATCAGTATTCCTCGTTGCGTTTTCCGTCCCAAAATAATAAGTCTTCAAATACATGGGTTCTCAGATACTTCGATAAAGGCCTATGGATGTTGTCTGTATGCTAGGTACGTTGACGAGTTCGATCAAGTATCTGTACGGCTAATAACTGCAAAATCGTGAGTCTCACCACTCAAAACAAAATCCTTACCTCGTTTGGAGCTGTGTGGCGCGCAGTTACTCTCAAAACTGTGGAAAAGGTTCAGGAATCGCTGAAGCAAAAACTTAAAGAAGTAAACTTTTGGGTTGACTCTGAAATTGTCTTACATTAGCTAGCTTTATCGCCCAGCTCGTTCGAAACGTTCGTTTCGAACAGGGTCAGTAACATACATACCCTAGCGTCTAACGTTCATTGGAGACATGTAAGATCGGAGAATAATGCCACAGATCTAATTTCGAGGGGAAGTCTAGTCGAAGACTTACGGCATTCAATTTGGTTCACCGGCCCAGAGTTTCTCAGAAAAAGCCCTTCAGAGTGGCCTGAAAACCCTAAATTTTACAGCCAAGATTTAGACAGCACGCTGCTTGAAGCAAAGAAAAGCAAGCATGTGTTTGGTTGCACCATCGTCGATAGGGAGTTCATCTAACGGCTATACAAATATACCAGTTTTACCAAAACTCTTCAGGTGATAGCTTATATATCTCGCTTTGTGAGGATTGGGAAAGGAGAAACGGAGTTAAGGAATAAACCACTTACAGCCAAGGAGTTGGATGAGGCGCTGACAAAAATCATCTGGTGTATTCAGCAGGACACTTGCAGTTGAAATCGCAGAAATTACTGCAAAAAAGGAAAAGCTATCGTCAAATCCCATATCGAAATTATCGCCGTTTTTAAATGTTGTGCACGATCCAGCATTACTACGACTAGGTGGACGTATATGCAACTCTGAGATAGGATACGATGCTAAATTCCCCATTTTATTGCCAAGCAATAATTGTTTTGCCAAGGCATATGCGAGGCATCTGCATATAAAGAATTTTTATGCTGGACCACAGGCATTATTAAATTTCGTCAGGGATCAGTTCTGGATTATAAACCGAAGAAAACTAGTTAGGGGTGTCGTTAGATCCTGTATACATTGCCAAAGATACAGGCCACAATTGCTGCACCAAATAATGGGAAATCTGCCCAAAGATAGTTTGACACCTAATAGACCATTTCAGATTTGTGGCGTTGACTTTTTTGGTCCTATATAGTACTTACATCATGGAAGGTTCGTGGAAGACGACCATATAAAACATATGTAGCCGTATTTGTTTGTTTTGCCACAAAGGCTGTTCATTTGGAGATTGTTTCAGATCTAAGTTCAGAGGCTTTTATTGCGGCTCTGAAAAGGATCATAGGGTGTAGGAGTTGTACGTTCAAAATCCACTGCGATAACGCGACGAACTTTGTAGGCGCAAAAACAAAACTTGCAGAGTTTAGAAATATATTTTATAAAAACACCTCTAAATCTAAATTATTAGAATTCGTTTCAGATAGGGGCATAGAGTTCCAATTTATTCCACCTCTCCACACCTCATTTTGAAGACATATGGGAGGCTGCAGTCAAGCCGGCAAAAACCCTACTTACGAAGATCTTTGGAGGAGCTCTTCTCACTTTTGAAGAACTAGGAACGGCATTAACGGAAATAAAGGGAATCTTGAACTCTAGACCCATTACTCCGGTTACTTCGGATCCAGGAAATTTCAGTGCTCTCACCCCGGGGCATTTCCTAACTGGAGCTGCACTAAACTCGTTCCCTGAACCAAATTTAAATTTCAAAAAAATTTCTTATCACCATAGATGGTGTTGAAGCAACACTTTGGAAACGATAGTCAACCGAGTACATCCGCAATCTTCAACAGAGTTCGAAGTGGTTTTCAAGTCAAAGAAGGTTCTACAAGACGAAATCTTATCCCCGTACAAATGGGTACTAGCCAGTGTTGAGCGGATCATCAAAGGTGACGACAACAATGTTCGGGTAGTCGATCTCAAGACTGCTACTGGAAGATATAGACGTAACAAAAATCGCACCACTCAACACAGCGGATTGATAGCAGACCCAATCAAAGGGGCCGAAATGTTGGCGCAGATAGTTTGTTTAAATCTTCCGCCTCTTTTCGTTAATTTATGTGAACAGCCATATTTTTTACATTTGAGTGGAAAATATATTCACCACACTCAAAATACTATCCTTAATATAAACCCAAAAAGCGATTTCATAGATTCATTCGATTGTAAAGATTTAAAGGCGAACGTTTGTTAATTATTAAATAAATTAAAAGTAAAGAATAGTGGTGTTTCATTTATCCGACCCTTTCTCGAACAAAATCTATTTGAGAATTTACATTTCCTTTTATAAATATTAATTTTTGAGGAAAAAATTCACGAATGTCATAGATGTATTATAGGTATATATGCTGAAACCATATTATTGTATTAGATTAAAATAAACAAAGTTTTGCAGTTCAAGAAATTGTCTAACATCTCCACATAATGTTGAGCATCCTCTTGTCGTCCCCTTCCATATTCAAAACTATTGCCGATTATTTTTTACGCTTACATTGTATGCAAACGGTCACCTTAGGTGAATGTAAGAGTTTCTGATGCTTGCGTTTCGATGAAAATGTGCTCATACGAGAACAAAATACATATTATTGAATGTTGATAAGCGCTTATCATCTTGGAGCTTTAATTCTTGCACCAACTGATTTTTGTAGTGGTATAGTTTTAACTTAAATCTTTGCACGAATGCGGTGTAATGATGGTCTATGTAAATTTAAGCTTAAGGTCCAGATGCTCGCCCAAACTTTAATGGATTTATTCTAACTTATGAACCCATTTCCTGAAGCGGGGAACACTTGACGCATTATTTATATATGTATATACATATATAAGTTAAAATACAGAACGCTAAATGCCAATTTACAGCCGAAACTTATTCTTAGATACAATTCATTTTTATATCTAGATGGACATGCATTTCTGTGGATCTTGGTTGCAGCATCATCGTCTGGCAGAGTTTGCGAACTTGTCGGTGACTCATGTTTACCTTAGCATAGCAGCCATGTGCTGGTCAATTGGGTGGAGATGTGTGGGAAAGTGCTTAGCTCAGCAGTCGTGCGCCGTACTTATGATGTTTGAAAACATTCTTGTATCTAAGTTCATGTGACCTCACATGTTTTTTAGAAATACGGTATGTTATAAATATTGATTTGATGACTCAGTTTTGATGTCTGAGTTGTTATTGGTTCTATTGCTTGTTCCGGTGTTACGGTTATCCTTGTGTTTTCCGTATTAGTCCTTTGGGTGAGGATTCTGATTGCAATTATTATGACTACAAAAACAATGAAAAATGTGTAGTTAAGCCATTGATGAAGGTTCTTTTCTATATTGATGAGCAGAATCTGTCTGGTGTTATTTGTATGGAGTTCTTTCATTAACTCCAATGAAATAATTTCTTCTAGACATAAAAAATTAATTTTTCTTATATATATTTTCATATAAAATTTTATTTGTTATTTTGTTTGTTTTTATTGGTTTTATTAACAATTTCTTATAAACGGTTTCTGTTTTAGGTTCACCTATAATATAAACTAGAGTTTACGTTTACAGCGATATTTACCTCTGAGAATTGTAATGCCTGTTCGATATTGACGTATGGGATATGGTTACTATTTATATTACCCACATAATAATAGTGTCCGTTCTACTTTATACAATATATATATATATTAGATGCTTAATACTAGTTCATTTTCAAATATTTTATCTTTTTTAATTAAGTTCAAAATTATTGCAGTTAATTTAGATCCTAGGCGTTTATTATGCGTTACATAAGTAATTTTTTCTACTTTGTAATCTTTAAGTGGTTGACGGTTTTTATTGTGGAAGTGAAGATCTTTATTTTGCTTATTAATAAGTCAGTCTATATTATCCTGTTAGACTGTTCGAACTGGTCTGGATTAGTAGAGACGGTTCTGCGATAAAAGAGTTTACTAGGCTTTCTCTTCGTTGAGTGAATGCTAGAATTATATTCATATACAGATCTTTCCATTAATTCTTTGAAAGATCGATTTTAAACATCGCATAATTTCTGATAAGGTCGAATGGAATCTTTCGACCTGGCCATTGGTCTCGCTCTTGTAGGAAGGGGTTTTGAATACTGAAATATTGAGCTGTAAGGGAATCTGAGTTAAGGGATTTTTTCGTTGTCTAATACAACGCATTTTAGGACGCCGAAAAAGAACAGAAGTTGTTTTAATGGTGCCTTTTGGTTTAATAAATGTCTATATGTAAAGTGTGGCCTGAATATTCTGGAATAGGAGTGGATTTTAAAATTGGATTGTTTGGGTGCCTTTTATATATTTATTTTCTTTGCACATTTTACACTGTCTAACTACTGGTTTTATTTTAGAGTTCAACTTTGGGAAATAATATTTCTCAAGAACTTGTAGTCTATTTTCTTCTGCGTTTCTATGGACTCGCTTGTGATATACTATTATAATGTTTTCTTGGTCAGATTCGTTTAGTATATCCTCGACTTCGATTTGCATAAGCTTCTTCGGTGCTGCTAAGTGTGCGCGAAAGTAATGTTGTGGGTTCGTTTTTTTTTAGAGAAGACTGCACCTATTGCGTATTGTAACGCGTCGGTCGTAAGTTCAAAATCGTCTTCTAAATTGGGATAAGCGAGTATATCTTCCTTTGATATTAAGGCATTTTCTATATTTGCAAGAGCTTGTAATGTCTCTTTACTTAATTAGATAGGTACCTTTTTAGACATGTTTTTTTTTTTTTTTTTTAAATGCGCCCTTTTTCTCCTCTTCAGAGGCAAGTTAAGGGATTGGCTATTTTAGCGAAATTGCAAATGAACCGTATATATAATATACAATATGTTTATTTGTACATTTTGAAATCCAAAAATAAAAACCCAAACAATAAATAAAAAAAATAAAAATGTTCCGTTGCATCCAAAAGTAACATAGCAAAAGTGTTGATACCCTTGAATAAAAGTATAACAAATCTTATACTATACTATTATTTTGCAAAAATAAGATTTACCTAATATTTGGTTGGATATCCGTTGAGTTTTTCAACTTCCTTAAGGCGTTCTGGCATCGAATGCGTTAATTTTGAAATTTCTTGCCACTCTGCCATAAGTAAGGCTTTCAACTGGGGCTTCGACGTTATAACATGTTTGCGTAAGCGTTTCTCTAAATGATCCCAAAGGTGCTCTATTGGGTTGAGATCTGGGCTTTGTGGTGGTGTTACAAGCCAGTGAGGGGCTCTATGTTTCAACCAAATTTTTACAATATGGGCATACAGCGCCATACCATAACACCACCTCCTCCGTGCTTTACCGTTTTTTTTTTGTGTTTTTCGGATTTAAAATCTCATTTGGACTACTTAGGAGCCTCGTTCTTCCTCGTTGTTAGCTTAAACGTTGTTTTTTGTTTTGTTTTTTGTCTTTTCACTCACTTCCGATTTTTTTTTTTAACAAATTTATAATTTGTGGCACAATGGGTCGAGACTGCGCTGGACACTACGCACTTTGTAAACTTTTAAACAGGTAAAACCACGGTCCTGCTCGGGCGCTAGTTAAAATACAGAACGCAGGGTTAATTAAAAAAAAAAAAAAACTTTATTTTTAAATGCCAATTTACAACTGAAACTTATTCTATGGTACAATTCATTTTTATACCTTGGCGGACATGCATTTCTGTGAATCTTGATTGCAACGTCAGCGTCTGGCACTTGTCGGAGACTCGTCATCTGAGTGCTCATGTTTACCTTAGTATAGCAGCCATGTGCTGGTCATTTGGGTGGAGGTCTGTGGGCAAGTGCTTAGGTCAGAAGTCATGCGCCGTACTTTTGATGTTTGAAAGAATTCGTGGAGTATTGTGTTAACTTATATATATATTTTTTTTTTGGATTTCAACATATCTTTTTTAATAGTTATGTTTGAGTGTTTATTATTATGTTTATTTTACATAATGATAAATACAGGGTGACTGACTCGAACTGCAACTTTTTAAAATGCTATAATTTTTTTATTTTTTGATAAATTTTATTGTGCCAAAGCAAAAAATGTTGGAAAATACATCAATTTTCAAATTGTATCACTAGTTTTAAATATATCCATCTTTGGCGCGAATAATGGCCTTGAGACAGCCGAAGAAAGCATCGCACGCTGCACGCAAGTGGTAATTTTTAGTGCCAACCTTCGCCTTCAAAATACTCCAGACAGAGAAATCCAACGGATTTGTATTCGGAGAGTTTGCAATCCATTGTGTCAAAAAAATCAAGTGTGGAACATTGTTTTTTAACCAATCTTGGTTGACGCGCGCTTTGTGAGACGGTGCCGAGACTTGTTGAAATGCCCACGGTCTCCGACCGTGCCCAAGGCTTCAATACTGCCTCTAAGTTTCACGGTATACGATCGCATCGGCGGTTATGGTGGCCCAAACCATCACCATCAATGCTGCCTACTTTCTGGTGGCCGTCCGAAGGTGTAAATTTTCGAAGGACCTCTCTAGCAAGTAAACTCGGTCATTTTGTTTGTTGACATATTGCTCGATAATAAATGGCGACTCATCGGAAAAAACCAAATTCGGCAACTCACCACTTTCGTGCAAGCGTAGCAACTGCTTCGCTCTTTCGACTCTAACTTGAATTGAACCTAAGCTCATTTTTCAGTATGTGTTGCATCCGTTCCAATGATATGTTGAGCTCATGAGCCATTTTTCTTCCACTTCGACGCGGATTTCGCTCAATTCGAGCTTTCACTCTCCGAACCATTTCTGCCGATGTTGGTGTTTTTTTATGACCATCTCCATGGCGTTTTGCAACGCTGCCAGTATCACGGTAACGAGCTATGGTTCGAGACGCAAATGATTTATTCACGTTGAGGTGCTGGAGGGCTCTACTGAAAGCTACTTGTGGTTTTCCAGCCAAATATAAGGCAATCACACTATCACGTTTGAATTCCATCGCAGATAAAAATTGTTCAACACAATTGAGACGCAAAACATTTAAAAACTAAAAGTAATAATATTATCTGTCATGTGTCAACGGTTCACAGTAATGAACGGTTTGGAAATTATAGCGGTCTGAAGTTGGTTGCAGTTCGAGTCAGTCAGGGTGTATAAATCAAGAAGGCCTCGAAAATATTTAATATATACCAGCACATGCATATCTGATAGTTTTTAATTGCATTATTTTTTTTCTTCTTTCAGTTTTCTATACACGTATCAAATTATTACACACTTTTATGTGAAATTATGTGTTTTGGACTAAAACCGGAACTGAGAAGTGTACTTAGAAGAGTATTTCTACGAATTGGCCCAGTATATAACATTACATGTAGCAAATAAGAAAATTTTGTTTTTGTTTTTAACTGTGTGTATATATGATATATCAGAGCGAAATTTTGTTTCTTTATAAGAAATATAAATAAAACAGAAAAATATCCGATTATTCGTGTTTGTATTCATGTTTACCTATCTTGAAAAGTAATTTAGGTAAAGATACCGGGGTACGCCTGGTTTTTATACTTTTCTTCTTCGTGAAAAGATATTATTCATGTTTCAAAATAAATTATTTTGTTTTGCCGCATTACAAATAGAGGATTTAATTTCAAGTGGATTACACTCGTTGCATAAATGAACTCAAAAAGCTGCCAACCTTTACTTATACTTTTATGACCCTTTACGACAATATAAAACAAATCATTCACACCTTTGCATACACACCCTCTGCATTTCACGAACCGTAGATGAACTAACCTATGGAAGATGTCAAATTCTACTAATACTTTTGAAAGTCATTAATTTTGTCCAGACGACAGTATTTGAATTAAACAGTAGGTTCACTGCGTAATATTTTCCTTATATTTTTGTGACCTTGTGACAGTTATCCTTTGTGTGTATTGGAATCATGTTAGAAGTTGATAGCAACACACGCCAATAAGCAAGAAAAGGATTAAAAAAACTGGGTAGAACGCATTTTGGAATCTGAAACATTGCAACAGAGTGCTTGTGAAATAAAATTAAAAAATAATACTTTTTTTCATAAATGTGCAACGCTTAAAATTTTATTTTTGTTATTAAATATTTTAACATCTTTGTTGTACTACTTTATTTAAAAGTATATTCCCACCCTTATAAACAAAGTATTTAAATATTTTTTATCCTGTCTGGCACAACATTCATAAATAAATTCTGATTTCAATAATTCGTATAATTTTGCTTGTTATGAAATTGTTAAAGTTGGCAGAAAATTTATTTTCAAATTGCTCAAGGGCCTCCATAAATAACCTTGGTGGTCTATATTGCTTGAAGTTGATGAAAGTTAGAGAAGCGCCTTCTTCGTCAGCTAATTGTATTTCACAGCCATGGTGCTTTCTATATTTTCCTAAAATCCAACCTCCAAAATAGTAGAAGGCTTTAATTTCCCCAAATTACATTGATTTGTAATCGGTGTCAAACTTTAAGAAATCACTTTTGCCAGAAGTTTCTTTAACTGTTGAAATTATTTTCTTTTTGGAAATTCTATTTGACAAAAATCCATAGACAAAGTTACTTCACAATTGCCAAATGTACTGATTTTTTCCATGTACATAACCGAGAATGATCTTTTGAACGCACAACTAAATTGGTTTCGAGTAATATGTTTATTATTTCCTCCGCTCTTCCTCAATAACCCGAAAATATTTTCCAATGCATCCTGATTAACATTTATAGTAAGGACAAAAATAATATTATCAACTTTTAAATCTTGATGCAAACTAACCAATGCAGAAATATTCTGTATCCATCCTTTAATGCATTTCTCGGTATTTGTAACATCTTGATTTTTGGAGCTCGAAATTATTCACAGGTTTCCTAAAACATTTTTTATTTTATTTAGGAAATTTATTTTCTCCTCCGTACCTTGGAATGACCTTCTAAACACTTTGGATTAATTGAAAGAAGAAGAATTAAATATATTAAATAGACTATGAAAATTTTTTATAAACTCAGTTACTTGAGTGTAAATTCCTGAAGCAACTGTTCTGCTTATAACTTGGGACGCAAGTTTGACACTCATTTTCTGCATTGAATTGAGATAAATATGTTCATTGGTCAAATTTGGGGTTAATTTAAATTCACAATTTTTATCCCAATTATAGAGTTAACCACATAATTTCAAGACACTGATTTATTTTTACTGTTTAAAATAATTTTATGTTTTATTAAGTTATTTCTTATGGATTTTAAAAGATGACATGAGTCAAAAATATAATATGTTTTGTGGTTATTATATGAAAAAAACGGTCGAGTAGGAGAGCAATTTAATAATTTACTTAGATTAAAAAAGTTTCCGCCTTGGTCGGATACTATTGCTCGTGGCTTAATATTAAGTTTCAATAATTTTTCTATACACGCCAAAATCAATTCTTTCAAAATCTTTGCAGGACATGCTGAATTCACAAAATAGTATCTTATTAAATGATTAAATCGATAGGTGATTCCCGAAAAGAATAACGCCATTGCATATTTAGTCCAATTATTTCTCCTTTGGATTTATCATAAAACAAATTACATTTTAAAGAAATTTCATCTATACTTAAAATGCGGTTTTTTGCAAGATCCGGTAATTTCGAAATTTTTAAATATAATGAATTAAATAAGGCGTCATGTAATCCTGATTCAGAAGGCCATTCTCTTATAAATCTTAATGATATCGATTTTGATAGTAAATTCATGCATTTGGCAAGAAATATGTAAGCCGCCGAAGAAATAAAATATACACTTAAGCAGAATTGCTTATAACTACTGGAGTATCTCCAACCCCTTACACTAAACCAAGCGTTGTTTACGTAAATTTCCACAATATTTGCTAATTCTGGTGCCAAAAGTTGTTTACTTCTTGCAATGAAATGTTGGTTTCTAGATTTATCATTTTCTAATTGCAGTTGTTCTACCCTTTCTTCTAATTCTGCCCTGCTCTCAGTTTTTTTGTCTGCGTTGGAAAAACTGTTTAACTTGTGGAGTCTTCCTCGACGTTATATTCTATAGCTTCCCCAACATGTTGTTGAATAACTTGCTCCGTTTCAATTTCCGAAACTATGGCTTCAGCATCTTCCGGCTTAAGAGAACTCATTTCTGCACAAACCTTTCGAAAAAAGATACCGCACTCTTTTTTAATCTTATTCCTTTTTCACCAAACATATTTCCCATGAAATGTTGTTCACAGATGTACATGTTTTGAAGAGCTTCTTGACTTCTAAGAAAGCAATTTGAAGAACATTACATGTTTATTAAAATCTTGACACAGCCTACAGATAACACAAATTCTATAATGCTATCCCAATTAATATTTTTAAACTTTTTAACTGAACTTTAACATATTTAATTTTTGGTTGGTGACTAAAACTGAATTGTCAAAATATATGTATATACTGTTTTTTTATATCATCAAATCTTAATTCAATAAAAAATATTTACATTTAATTTAAGGGTTTTTGAAAAACCCATGTTTTTTAAGGTGTAATTCATTTCAATAAAACCAAGGAATATCCTTTTATTTATTGCTATCATAAAATGACCTGTATTTTCTTTTGTAAAAAAATATACCTGCTTGACGAAGATCATAAAGAGTTGAATGACATCTTTTATTTTAAAACCCAGAAATAATGCAAGATGTTTTTTTCATCCAAAATTATACCACAGGTAATCATAATTTTTAAAAGCAAAATAATAAAATATCATTCCTAGAGGCATGGTTAAAAGGGATTGATTTTCTTTGTTCTAGGTATCATTACATCAATATTTTATGCAAATAAAATAAAATAGAATCATTTTAAATATATATTCTACATAATTATTTAATCATTCTTTCTGAGTGATGTCGTTTTATTCAATAAAACACATATGTTAATACCCGTTTCAAACGGCTGGCTTAACTTTAAAACATATGAAAAGGAGGATTAAAAATAAATTCATTACACTAAATATTTTTTCAGCATTTTTCTTTTTGAGAAGACTTTTTAAAAAGTAAATTAGTCTTCTCGGAACACCCAGTAATCAAATGCAATATGATGGCAATCATTTGCAAGCATTTACTCATAGTAAAAAAATTCCCGGGGAGCCAATCACGAACACATAAACAGAAGGAGAAAAACCAGTCTGTTTCCACTTTGTCCGTATGTTTTGCAGTAAGGGGAGGGAGAAAAATTATTCACAAAAATTTTTCGCGGGCATATGAAATTTCCATTAGGAAAAAAATGACTATTGTATACATTCTAACTCAGGAAAAATTAAATGGGACTTCGAATTTGAAACAAAGTAATAGATCTGCGCTATTTGATCTAATGAGACGTTGTTGTTGTTTTTTTGTTGAACGGGTTGACTTTTCAGCCTCAGGGGAAGTGATCCTTCTTGTTATTTCTATTCATTGTACCAGACACACTGTAAGTGAACTACCAAATCTTTTACATCTCTATAACTTGCCAAAATTTGGTAAAACGAAGGCAATTTACAAGTAAAGTTTTTAAAGTGGGAGCGATTTGCACGAGTTATATCTTTGTGTTCCATATATATAAAAAAAACATAAAGGTTAAATTTTTAGAGAACTTTATTAATTGGCAAACTATTTCGAACTGACTTAATTTAATTTTACGATTTTGAATGTTAGCTCTGATTTGCAAAGGTGATCGTGGGAGCGGATGTACAGCGGACGCTGATTAATCATTTGCTCGAAATCATCTATGCATTGACATTTAATATTGGCAATTTATTTGTGGCATGTGGTAAAAAGTGTTGACATATCATTTTTATACATTTCTTGTACTTGTTGATTCTGGTGCGGTGTTTGTTGTTGTTGTGCTTGTTGCATTTGTAACTTCTCCCCCTTAAGAAAAAAGCTTGAGTCAGGAAGCTTTACGTTGGCTGGGCTCAAGCTTTGAATGCTGTAGGACCTTTTTCGTATGTATGTTGTTATGGTGGATATGACTGCAAGAGATAATATTATCAATATAATGTAACAGTCTCTTTGTTTTGTCTCCCAAGTTAATACATCTAGTTGTTTCTTTCGTTAAGTTTATTTAAATTTATTGTTTCAATTGAATAATTTGGGAATATGGTGTTGTAAGATGCAGGGAATATGTTTATATGGTCCAAGTAGGTGTATATATTTTTCTTATATGTAATTTCATTTATGGTCACTTCGTAATCTTCGTAGTAAAGAAGTACAGTGCCACTTAAATTTTGTTGAGCAGTGTTGCAAGTTTAACATTAACAAAGAGGATGAAGTTATTTTCGGGTTGGCTGATTGATGATGTTGCGTCAAAGTCATTAGTAGCGTAACCTGCCGGAAAGTTTTTCATAATGTTTCCGACGCAAGTTGATTCTTGGTATGATTCTTGATGTGAGGACTCTTGACAAAGGAATGTATTCTCTATTCTAAGCCATTTTGAGTCAAAATATTGAATTTTGGTTCTATTTTCATTAATTAATACAAATGGTTTTACAATAATTTCTTTAGTTTTATTTATAGGCAATGGTATAATATGAAAGAGGGAAAAGTTTTCTTGTGATAGGACAGGTATTCGGATATTAAAGATTATTCGTGAGCCATTATAGTAGGCTTGTAATTCTAACAATTCGTAAAGATGTTCGCTTGACTTTATATTAATTGAAGCGTTAACTGTTTCTTTGATAAGTTCTATTTCGCTGGGAGTAAGAATAATTTTTGGTATGACATTTATTTTACCCAGGACAACGGCTTCGGAAATGTCACGTATGTGCTTTGTCAGTAGGTCAATGTTGTAAATCTATTGGTTAAGGTATTGGATATAGATAAGTGCATTAGTATGAAAACGTATCGTATTGTTTGGTCTTTAGAACGTTGAAGATAGTTTTGTAAAAGATTTTGTTGGTGATTAATATGATCGGTTATATTTTTGAATCTCTCAATTCGGATTTGGTTGTTAATTCGCTTAAAAGGTGTTCCTCTTTTTGGTTTAGAATATCTATTTGGGCATATTAGGTCGGCATTAAAAACTCAACTTTATTTTTGAGCTCGTTTAGCTTGTGAAAAGTTGTGTCTATAAAAGGTTGAAGGTTTTGGATGTGTTGGAAGGTATAAAAAGTTTGCTCGAGATTATGTACGTTTGTCATGTATTCGTCTTAGTTTATAATATGTATTAGATTGTAGTGTTTTTATGGTTTTTGCTGTTCCCAGCTGGAGTGGAAGTATTCCCTCGAGTTTACTTAGGTCACGAATTTCTAATTTTTGGCCATTTGACCATGTTAACCTAGTAAGAATAATAATTTGTGAATTTGTAAAATAATTGTATTCTAAAATTATTTTAGAATAATTTATTTTAAAATAATTATTTTCTTTTTTTTGTTAATTCTAGCTTAGTGAAACTTTTTATCGTCTACTATTAAAATAGTTACTTTTTTATTACTTTTAATTTTATTTTTAGTGAATCTGGGGGTCAACTTATTTCGTCTACATTCTTTCCTATTGGGTCTATAACTTCGTGCGGTTTGCTAAGAGATTGCGTAACTTGTATTATTCTATTGTTATTCCATTAAAACATGCGTTGGAAAGCTACTGTCATTGTACGTCATTTCAGTATATGTCATTCATTTGAAGCGTAAACAACAATAATTTTTTTTCACTCAAATATGTCGAACTTTGTGCCTGAAAAATTGTTTTTGCGGGGAGTTCTTTATGAAGAAAACTGCTGCCGAAAGTCATCGTATTTTGGTGGAAGTTTATGGTGAACATGCGCTAGCTGAGCGAACGTGCCAAAAGTGGTTTGCACGATTTAAAAGTGGTGATTTTGGCTTGGAAGACGATGAACGTCCTGAGCAGCCAAAAAGCCAAAAAAGTTTGAAGATGAAGAACTGGAAGCATTACTCTATGAAGATTGTTGCCAAACACAAGAAGAGCTCGCAGAATCTTTGGGTGTCACTCAAGCAACCATTTCAAAACGTTTAAAAGCAGCTGGATATATTCAAAAGCAAGGAAGTTCGACATAAACTCAAGCCGAGAGACGTCTAAAGGCGGTTTTGCATGTCCGAAATTCTGCTGGAACGCCACAAAAGGAAGTCATTTTTGCATCGGATTGTTACTGGTGATGAAAAATGGATCCATTACGACAACCCCAAGCGCAAAAAATCATATGTGAAACCCGGTCAACCAGTGAAATCAACGGCAAAGCCGAATATCCATGGCGCGAAGGTAATGCTCTGTATTTGGTGGGATCAGATGGGCGTGCTGTATTATGAGCTGCTAAAACCGAGTGAAACCATCAATGGACTACGCTACCGAACACAATTAATCCGTTTGAAGAGAGCAGTAGCCGAAAAACGTCCGGAATATGCGACCAGACACGAGGCAAGAATTTTCCATCATGGCAACGCTCGGCCCCAAGTTGCTATTCCGGTTAAGAACTATTTGGAAAACAGTGGGCGGGAAGTCTTACCCCACCCGCCTTATAGCCCAGACCTTGCCCCTTCTGACTACCATATTTTCCGGTCGATGCAGAACGCCCTCACTGAAATACGGATCACATCAGAGCAGAATATCCAAAATTGGCTTGATCCATTCTTGGCTGCCAAGCCGGCGCAGTTTTTTTTTATGTTATCCACAAATTGCCAGAAAGATGGGAAAAAGTCATAGGTTCAGATGGGCAATACTTTGAATAATACTGTTGTACATGTTTTTCTTAAATAACCGTTTAAATTTTGAAGAAAAAAAAAAAAAACCGCACGAATTAAATTACATACCAAATATATATTTCATTATCGGTATATACATCTTCGGGTTCATTTCTGTTAATATTTAGTTTTTCTATTCTATCATTTGTTGATTGTTCTAAAATTTTTTTTATTTTTGGAAAAAGGTTTTCTTGAAATTTAGTAATTTTGGTAATGTATTCATGTTCATTGTTGTGATCAAGGTTTTTGTTAAATTTGTATGAACGTCCATAGAACAATTCATAGGGCGTAATCATAGTAGCAGAATGTATTGAATTATTGTAAGTGAATATGATTTCGAAAAAGATTTCATCGTGGTCTATGTCTATTTTGTTTTCTTTGTTTGACGCAACTATTATTCTGTAAATTTCAGTAAGGGTAGAGTGGAGGCGTTCTACAGGGGAATTGCTGCTGGTCTGTTGGAACGACGTTATATGAAGGGTGATTCGGTAGCGTTTGGAAAAATCTTGAAAAATGTTTGCTGTAAATTCTGTTCCTTGGTCGCAGACAATTTTGTTTAGATTGCCATGTAGGCTTATGTAATGTTTCAAAGTTTTTAAAACGGAGATACTATTTCGGGAGGTTAGTGAGAATCCTGCTGCGAATTTAAAGAATTTATCTAAAACAGTAAGTATGAGTCTATTATTTATTGTGTATATGTCGATGTAAATGTACATTGTAAAGTGGTTTAAGTGGAGTTTCAGGTTTTTCGTATTTTATTTTTTGTGGGTTTCTGTCATATTTCAGAAGTTGGCACTTATCACAATTGTTAATAGTTTGGGTAATTTTATTTTTCACATATGGAAAGTAATTGCTACGCTTAAGATGAAGATGTGTTTCTTCTATCCCTCTATGGTTGTGGTATTTGTGGTAATTCTTGATAAGTTGTTTTTGTTCTTCGTTTTGTCTAATGTCTGTCAAAATTTCTACGCAACGTATTAAGCGGAACGATTTGTTATTAGAGAAGTATTGTGAGTAAACACATTAAATAATTTTAAAGGTCTCATCATCGGTATAGATCGCGTTTAGTTTATTGGGTGCTAAATAATTTTTGAAAATGTTTATTATCGTGTCTTTACTAAAATTAAGGTTCCTGATCGTTCTACGTTGTTTATTTTTGAAAATAGTCTCGACTGTCATTGGGGACCTTTTGTTTGATTTTTGAAAAATTGTAAATTAAACTCATTATGAGGTCTTTCGGAGATTGGAATGCCGTCATTTAAATTTTCAATTGCAGAATGCATAGTGGAGCCGCACGTGCCTTGAACTGAAAGGGTGTCATTTAGGTTAATTTCTATGTTTTAGAGTTATTTATGGTTATCTATTTTTATTCTACTAAGAGCATCGGCGTTAGTATTAGCCTTTCCTTTTTTATAGACTATCTCGTAGTCAAATTCTTCTAATCTCAGACGCCAACGAAGTAACTTTGAATTTGCATCTTTGAGAATCATTATCCACGTTAATGGTTGTGGTCAGTAATAATTTTGAACTGTTGTCCAAAGAGGTATGGCCTAAAATACTTTGCGGCTTACACAATGGCTAGTAATTCCTTCTCTAAAGTAGAATAGTTTATTTCTGATAGGTCTTTGTGATAAAATTGCGCCTATTGCGAAATTGCTTGCATCGGTAGTAAGATTAAAAGGTTGGGTGAAATCGGGGTATTGTTGTATGGGGTCATTAGTCAGAATGTTTTTGCACGTTTCGAATATTTGTATATATTGATCGGTAATGATTATTTTCCGATCTTTTTTAAGACACTCAGTTAATGGCTTTACCAGTTTAACGAAATCCTTTATAAATTTCCTATAGTATCCTAAGAGTCCTAGGAAACCTCTAATTTCTTTCTGTGTGCGCGGTATTGGTTATTGTTTTATTGCGTGGATTTTTTCTGGGTTTGATTTTATTCCGTCTGTGGAAACGATATGACCTAGAAACTCTATTTCTTTTTGCATGAAGTCGGATTTGTCGAGTTGTACTTTAAGATTGAATTTTCGTAGTTTTTCAGACTTTTTTTCAGATTTTCTCTATGCTCTTGGAGAGACGTTGAGTAGACGATTATATCGTCTAAATATACTAAACAAATATTTCCTATTATTCCGTTCAGAACATTGCAAATGACGGGGCGTTTTTCAACCCAAAAGGCATGCGAACGTATTCATAATGTCCACCTTCTACGGTAAATGCTATTTTACTAATATCTTTGCGATCCATCTCTATTTGATGGAATCCGCTGGCCAAATCAATTGTGGTAAAATACACACATAAATGGTTTTTTCATTTAGTTTTCTATAATCTATCACCAGGCGCCATTTTTTTTACCACTAGCGTTTTTATTCTTTGGGACCACCCAGACTGGTGAGCTCCATGGTGAATAACTAGGTCGGATTATACCTTGATCCAACATGCCGTTAATCTGTTTTCGTACCTCTTTATGGAAGTGCAGATATCGATAAGTTTTAGTGTAGATCGGAAGTTCGTCATTGGTTTGAAGAAAATGTCTTCGTATTCTTTACACAATTCAAGAAGGTTTTTCTTTTCTTTGTTAAGGTGGGATGTACGAATTTAATTCGCAATATTATCTTCAGGGTCAGTGTTTTCGTAGTTTATGTTGAAGTTATTTACTTCAATAATTCTTGAGGATGTGCAAGGTTCAACTTTTAGAGGTTGCTCTAGACGGATGATTTGTTCATGACTAGATCTATTGTTTATTTCTACAGTGCTATACCATTCTTTTGCATTATAGATGCTTTCGGAAATAGTTACGTCAGGTTTTAACGATATTTTATTTATAAAAATGTCGCCATCGCGAATATCAACAGGGATTTTGACTACTGTTTTGGAATTAGGAAGAATAAGGAGTTTGCCTGAATTGAAATTCGGTTTAAATCTTAATGGAATAATAGCGTTGTTTGTGATAAGTGTTTTATTACCTAAATCGACTTTTGCATTTTTGAGGAGATTGAACTGACCAGGCTTTTTGAATAAAGAAGGTACTGTCACTTTTTTGTCAAGCTTATACTTATTGAGTATGGTAGAAATTATAAGTGAATCACATTGTGCATGTGTGAGATATTTTGTGAACTCGGAGTTGATGAATGAATCGCAAGCTACAGTATCTATAAGGAATCTTAAGGGACGACCGAATGGGGAACATATGTGTATATAAGGTAAGGTAGATTCATGCTTATTTACGTCTATGTAACCGGTGGGTTTTGCGAAGCATCTATATGAAAATTTGTATCGTCTAACTCTTCGAATATTGTTAAGAGATCGTTGTCAAGTTGGTCGAATATTTCTTGTACCAATATATGGTTTTTGGTGTTTAGGTTTCCTTGTTCGAAATAGTTGTCTAGTTGTGGTACATAAGATTTGTGTTGTTGTTGATATTGTGGGTCTATATTATGAACCTCTTCAATCGAGTATCTGGGTACTCCTGTACTTCGCCTTGTTTGATTACTAGCGTTGGAAGGTCTAGGTTGGTGTTGAGTTGGTTGTCTCACATGTATAGTGCCAGAACTCACGTCCATAAATTCTGGTTGAGGAGATGATTGGAAGGTATTTTGCGGTGGAACATATTTCATGTTTAGAGTGTGTGGTTGGTTACTATTTTGTATATAAGTATTTAGTGGGGGTCGTTAAGTATATAGATTAGGTATATTTGGTCTAAATGGGAAAGGGTTCAACAGAGGATTTATTGGTTGATTGCAACGGTTAGTGTTAGTTAAATATTGTATATGGGGTTGTCTTGGGAAATGGCTAAGATTATTCGGTACGTTTTGAGGTTTATGCATGAAATTGTAATGGGATGGAATTTGGTTTGTGAATGTCCTGTTTATATTTTTAGGTTCATTGGTTTTAAAATTATCTGCTTTCATATAAATCATATTTTGTTTCTGAATGCAGAAGGATAGGATAGGTAAGGTTTCTGGTCTCATAGCACGAATGCTTGAGCCAAGAGGTTCTCTTAAGCCAGAGCGGAATGTGTTTAGGCACATTTAGGCAAAGAGCTCTTTTTTGCTTCTACAACATTTTGATTATCTTCGTGTATTAGAACATTATTGTTCAAGTCTTCCGAATTTGGGATAAGGAAATTTAAAGTGTGTTCGGGGTGGGGACTTTTTACTTGGTATTAAGTTGTATAAATGTTTTATTTGTTGTTACAGATTTTTTTTCAAAAAAAAAAAAAAAAATACAGGATCGTTAATTCACACTTAATTTAAATGCAGTTGTTTTTCTTCTTATATATATTATGTTTATTTTGTTTTCACACGAATGATAATTTGAACATGTATTTATGTTATTTATTTATTTTTCTTAATAATTGATAATGACTGGTTTGAAATCAATATTGTTCTATACTGATAGATTTAAAATTTGGACTCAACATACCAGAATATTGCAAGAATACTTTTCATTGTCCTCAATATTTCCTTGAAGTCCAATGGAGTCCGATGTCCTTCAATCGATGTTCCTTCGATGAATTTCTTGAGTTTGACAATAAGTTTCATTTTGTTCTTTTGTGTGGTTCACTGGTTTAAAAGAAATAAAATCTTACTGTTTAGTATTTAAGTTCACTCGCGATTTTATTTACGGTATACTCTTGTATAACTAATCACTTTTTAATAACGGTAACACCTCCGTTTTATAGAAATTAAAAAACATAAACCAGGCCTAATCTACTTCGCCAGTTATATCTTTGTGTTCTATATATATAAAAAAAAACACAAAGTTTAAATTTTTAGAGAACTTTATTGATTTGCAAACTACTTCGAACTGACTTAATCTAATTTTACAATTTTGAATGTTAGCTCTGATTTGCAACGGTGATCTTGGGAGCGGATGTACAGCAGACGCTGATTAATCATTTACTCGAAATCATCTGTGCATTGACGCAATTTATTTGTGGCGTGTGGTAAAAAGTGTTGACATATCATTTTTATACATTTCTTGTACTTGCTGATGATTCTGGTGCGGTGTTTGTTGTTGTTATTGTTGTGCTTGTTGCATTTGTAATTCACGCGTATGTGTAATGTGGACAGGCTTTTTTCAAGTAAAATGGACGGATTTTGTGTAAAAAGGGAGGGAAATTCACACGTATTAAGTTGGGGTAACAATACGAATCAAAGCCAATGAAAGGTGGAAAAACCTCCCAACCTGTGAAACTTCAAAACAATTGTGGGCTTAATTCAGCAATTCCAGAACAAGTAAGATTCTCTTAAAAAGCACAGCTAAACTATCCACGCTTGTTGGATTACTAGCAAGCCATAATATTCTGGGTGCACACGCAATAAAGCTGCGCTTTGCAGAAGACAACTTTTGTAGAGGCTATGGGGACGTTGGCTCATGGTTTTATACCATCCACCTTCTGTGCCACTGTCCCAACCTGAGTAATTTGGGACAAAGAACTTTTCACGACCTCTTAGAGCTTTCTGCTGTTTTATTTACATCTTTTTTCAGATTCGCGGATGAAACAAGATAGCTTAGTACCAAACGAAAACCAACGCAGGCGGAAAGTGGAAACTAAATAAAACTATCAACCGAAATTTAATTCCCATTCTCTTCTAAATACCCCACCCAGCCCTTGGCAACTAAACGGGTCTTCACAGACCTAAGTGCGATCAAGAGCCTGTAATTTATTAATAATTACTATAATTAATAAATAATTACGGCAATTAAATAATAATTACTGCCATTATTTAATTACTGTAATTAATTGATAATTATGGTAATATTTATATTAATCAGCAAGAAAGGTATCAACATTTAAAACCACATCACATTACACAAGTTGTCCTAGAAGCTAAGAAAATATACATACCGCATTTCAAACAAATATATAAATCAATGCGTAACATAAAAGCGAAGTGTCTTATAAAACATAAAAAATGGCTTAAGGGGGTATTCTGGTCTAAAGGCACAAATTTTAGTTTTTTTTTTTAGTTTTACTTATATTATTAAAAGTATATACGAGGGCTGTTTGATGAGTACCCGGATTGGAGGATAGGTGGCGCTGTTGAGCCAATATGAGTGTACCATCATTTAGTATAACCTCTTTTAGACTGCCTGTCAAAATTTGGTAACAATCCGCGGTTAGTTTTGTTTTGACACCCATTTCAAAACATCGTGTTAGTGTTTTTTGCGACCATGGAAAAAGATCAGTATCCGGTTCTTCTTGGTGGTGTGTATGGGACTCCGTGGACAAAATCCATGATCTCGTATTATTGGACCGCCGAGTGAAAATTCGTGAGTTGGCTGAGCTGTCAGGCTTCTCAACTGAACGCGTTAGTCATATCCTGCACGAGATTTTGGGCATGAGAAAGCTGTCAGCGCGATAGGTGCCGCTTTTGCTTTCACCGGAGAACAAATGCAATCGATAGACCACTTCGAAGACGTGCTTGGCTCTGTTTAATCGAAATCCGTGGGAGTTTCTGCGTCGTTTCGTGACCGTCGATGAGACATGGATTCATTGGTACACACCAGAGACCAAAGAACAATCGAAACAATGGGTTTTACCCGGTGAACGTGCCTGCGGCCGGATGGGTGATGGCCACCGTTTTTTGGTACGCAGGAGGAGGTGTGATCCACGTTGACTATATGGAGAAAGGAAAACAATCACAGAATCATATTACGTCGGTTTATTGCGCCGATTCAACGCTAATTTGAAGAAAAAACGACTGCATTTGTTGAAGAAAAAAAAGCTCTTCCACCATGATAACGCACTTGCTCACATTTTCGCAGTCGCCACAACCAAATTGGTCGAATTTCACTACGAATTGCTCCCTCATCCTCTATATTCTCCGGATTTGACTCCCTGCGACTTCTTTTTGTTCCCAAACCTTAAAAGTCAAGGAAGGAAGTCATCGTCGCCGCGGATGAATATTTTGCAGGCTAACAAAAGTCGTACTATACAAAGAGGTTAAAAAAGCTGCAGCACCGCTGGGAAAGGTGTATCGAGTTAAAAGGGGGTTATATTGAGAAATTGTTAAATTGTTAAAACCTGAAAAAGTTGCGTTGACATTTCTAATCCGGGTATTCATCAAACAGGCCTCGTATTTCCAAAAAAATGAAATCTTTATCTTCTAGATTTCCCTCAGTGTACGCCGAAGAATAAAAATTATATCAGATGGAAACGATGTGTTCAAGCTAGTGCCTCCCTTTCTTGCATAAAGTTTCCTCTAAATGCTAGATGCAAAAGCACTAGTTTCCCAAATATTTATCCTTCTTATGTTGTATGTGGACATTCTGTCAACATGTAACACATAGTTGGAAGTACCAATCGATATTGAAAAATTCTTTTTAGAAAATACCAAATACATTTCTCATTAACTTCAAAGTGAGAGTATGAGTGATATATCTACTTTTAAGAGGTTATACGCAATTCAATTTTCAAAAAAAGCCTTTTTTTGTGTTTTCGTAATGTACATATAATATGTGTTCCCAAAGTAAGGTGACTTTATATTATTATAAAAAAAAATTTATTCATCACTATTAACGTTGCGCCCCCTTCAAAGTAATCTCCCTAAGATTCAATACACTTGTGCCAACGTTTTTTTCAATCCCCGAAGCACTTGTCATAAGCACTTTTTGTTATAGCCTTGAGCTTTTCCAACGATGCCACAATTCCACAATCGTTGGAAATCTTCGTCCTTTCATAAGTTTCTTCAGTTTTGGAAACAGGAAGAAGTCCATGGGACCAAATCTGGTAAATATGGTGGCTAAGGCATGATTGTCGTGTTGTTTTTGGCCAAAAAATCTCTCACAACCAATGATGATCTTCTGATCAAAATTAAGAAGTTTCGGAATAAACTTCGCTGACACACGTCTCATGTCCAAAACATTCGAAAATGTCACGAGCCGACCGATATGCCAACATCCTCATCAACTTCTCTTATGGTAATTCGAAGATTTTCGAAAACAATTTTCTTTACAGCTTTGACGTTATCACCTTTTGTTGATGTGCTGTGGCGTCCAGAGCGAGGTTTGTCATTGGCATCTTCTCTGCCATCTTGGAAGAGCTTGTACCACTTGTAAACATTTTTGTTTGCTTAAAACAAAGCTCACGATATGCCACTGTCAACATTTCGAGTGTTTTAGAGCAGTTGATTCCATTTTATTTTTACACTAAATGGGATGCAAATACTTTGCTCCATTTTTTATAATAATTGGAAATCGCCGAGCAAACCAAAACACGTCTAACCTTTCTATCTGTCAAAAACTAACTAAGTAAGTATTGTAAATACTTAATTGCAACTGTGAACATATGTTCGGGAAATGTGTACCAACACAGCAAGAAAATAAATCGATAATCGAATGTACGTTGCCCGCGAAATTTCAGGTCACCTTACTTTTTGAACAGACCCGTATATGTGGCTATATTTCCTAAAAAATTGAAATCCGGTAATTACTTTTCGAGATATACGCATATTTGTAAGAACGTCTTGGACGATGTGTAAACTTCTTCCAAAATTTTAAACACATTCTTCTCAAAACTATGTTTTCGAGGTCGGTGATCAAAATTTCTAACAAACGGCTCAGTCCATCGGTCTGAAATTTTAACACAAGTTTCTCAGATATATTCCTCAGGTATTGATTGAAGGAATATTTTTTTCTATTTATTTTTGAACAATTGTGGGTGGCAATTTTGTCAAAAATCAAAGTGCATAACCTTGTCGTCCCCTTCCACATTCAAAAAACTATGGCCCATTATTTTTCACGCTTACATTGTATGCCAAACGGTAACCTTAGGTGAATGTAAGAGTTTATCTGATTTCTTCTAACCCATTTCCTGATGCGTGGAACACTTGACGCATTACTTATATATATACATATATAAATTAAAATACAGAACGCCTGATTAATTAAAAAAAAAACAACTTTATTTTTAAATGCCGATTTCCACTGAAACTTATTCTTAGATACAATTCTTTTTTATATCTTGATAGACATGCATTTCTGTGAATGTTGGTTACAGCATCAGCGTCTGGCAGAGTTTGCGAACTTGTCGGTGACTCGACACCTAAGTACTCATGTTTATCTTATCATAGCAGCCATGTGCTGGTTACTTGGGTGGAGATGTTGGGAAAGTGCTTAGCTCAGCAGTCATGCGCCGTACTTATGATGTTTGAAAATATTCTATTGCTTGTTCCGGTGTTACGGTTATCCTTGTGGGTGCCGTATTAGTCCTTTGGGCTACGATTCTGATTGAAATAATTATGACTACAAGAACAATAAAAAATGTGTAGTTAAGCCATGGTGAAGGTTCTATTCTGTTTTGATGAGCTGAATCTAGTAAAACACAAAATTTTTGCAAAATTCAACTTTATTTATCAATATAGTTGCCTTCGAGGGCGGTACACTGACTGAAACGATTTTTCAATCTTTCGATACAAGTTTTGTAGTACGATTTCGGCTTAGCCTCAAAATAGGCCTCTGATTCGGCGATTACTTTTTCATCTGTCTTTCCGGCTCCCTTTTCAGCGAGCATTCTTTTGAGGTCTGAGAACAGAAAATAGGCGCTGGGGGCTAAATCTGGAGAATACGGTAAGTGGGGAAGCAATTCGTAGCCGAATTCATTCAATTTTGCCATCGTTTTCATCGACTTTTGACACGGTGCATTGTCTTGAAGAAACAGCACTTTCTTTTTCTTCAAAGCGGCCAATTTTCTTCGATTTCGTCCTTCAAACGCTCCAACAACGCAATCTTCTATCCCTTTTGGAGATAGTCGATGAAAATTATTCCATGTGTATCCCAATATACGGATGCCATAACCTTGCCAGCCGACTGTTGAGTTTTTGGTCGTTTTGGACGAGGTTCGTCGCCTGCTCGCCACTCAGCTGACTGCCGACTTGATTCTGGTGTAAAGTGATGGAGCCAAGTTTCATCCATTATCACATACCGACGCAAAAATTCGGCTTTATTGCGGTTGAACAGCTTTAAACACTCCTCTGAATCATCAACACATTGTTGTTTTTGGTCGACTGTGAGCAAACGCGGCACCCACTTTGAACAGAACTTTCGCATGTCTAAATATTCGTGTATGATATATCCAACACGCTGTTTTGATATCATCAGAGCCTCAGCTATCTCGATCAACTTCACTTTACCGTCATTCGTAATCATTTTGTGGACTTTTTTGATGTTTTCATCTGAAACAGCCTCTTTTGGACGCCCACTGCGTGCATCATCTTCGGTGCTTGTATGACTACTTTTAAATTTTTCAATCCACTTGCGAATGATTCGTTCGGCTGGTGCAGAGTCCGGGTAACACTTATCAAGCCATTTCTTTGCATCGGCTGCATTTTTTCCCATCAAAAAGCAATGATAAATCAACACACGAAATTGCTTTGAATCCATTTTTTTCACAATAACAAAAGTTGCTTCACTCACAACACTATATCTCGAGAACTAATCGTCCGACAGCTGTAAAATCTATACACGTATATTTTGAAGGTTGGTACTAACTGAGAATGGTATGGATTTAATTCAAGTGGTGCCCTCTCTTATGGACTTTTCAGCCCATCTGTTATATGGAGTTCTTTCATTAATTCCAGTGAAATAATTTCTTCTATTTTAACTTTATGGAGTGAATGTTGGATAAATGTTGGAATAGCTTTGGTGCATGTAATTTCTTCGGATGATTATTTCGGTTTCGGTTTTGTACCTAGTGTGTTTGTTTTTGAATTTCAGATTCTGATTGTGATTCAATGGAAGGAATTTCTGGTTCAAGGTTATTTCCTTTTTTTAAGAACAGTGAGAGGGAATCTTGCTAGATCAACTTAGGATACTGCTTTTAAGTCTTGGGGTGTTGGTTTTTTAGTGATGTCTCGGTGTTACTCTCTCTTGGGTTGCTGGTTTATAGTGATAGTATAGATAGATATAGATATAAGTAGATATAGTATAGTGCTCCTCTCACTCTTGAGGAGTTGGTTTATAGTGCGGTCCCTGTGCCTCTCACTCTTGGGGTACTGGTTTATAGTTAGGTCCCCGTGCCTCTCACACTAGCGAAGTTGGTTCAATTTCGTGATTATTTTGCATTTGTTTTCCTGTCAAAATTTGAATTTTTTGATTTTACTGGTAGTCCTTTTTTGGATTTTCCAGGCACAATGTTTTCGCAAGAGAGGAAAATAAGAAGTCCAAAGTAAAGAATTTCTTTGCGATGCTCAGACCAGTTCGAGTCTCTAAGGTTTGTTATTCTCATGTATTTAAAGACCATTTTCTCCCTAATATTTCAAATATGCGGACGGTCTCTAAAAATTGTATGGTATAATTTGAAATAAAGCCTACAAATATTGAAAAATTCATCAGTTGGTGCTAAGAGACTTCCAAAATCACTATTTTGGGAAAAATTCTTAGCAAAAATAAAAAATTCTAGCGGACATATTATGAGTTCATCACTCTTTAAAAATAATTTCAAACAATGTGCGCACTTGTTTTTTAAAAGCATTTTAAACGCCAGATATCCTGTAAAATAACGCAATGCAGTCGTTTCTAATGAAATTTCATTTGTAATTTTGATTTCATTTATCGCGTTTTTAAACAAAGTATTATCAAATACAGTTTCCGCGCGTGTTTCAAGTAATAAAAAAGCTCTACATCGTCATCATCACAATTACTATGAGGAGAGAAAGCAATTAGATATGAGGACAGAGTTTTTTACATCAAAACATTAAATTCGTACACAGAGGGATTTTTGATATTACTGCCTTTACTGCTAATAATAGAAAATAAATTTTCCTTAATATCTTGGTGAGTTCTTTTTGTAAGTAAATACTCAACTTTCCCGAATAAACCACCTCTTATATCTTCACTAAGTAATAAAACTCCGTTTATCTTTGCCATTTCTTTTACATAAAAGTTTCTTGGAAGTTTAGTAGAATCTTGCATTGATATTAAGTAAGACAAATATTGTTTAAACTCATTATAAGCTAGATTTCCTACATGAACTCCACGCCTTAGAATATTTTTATCGTAATGGGACCCACTATCCATACAGTCGAAAGCCTTATTCATTTTTAATGTAAACGCTTGTGTTGCTAGAGCTTGATTTAAATTATTTTTTAGGCGATTAAGTCGATGGGCAGTTTGTATTGATGCTGCCGTTGTCCTACTAAAAGTAGGAATGCTCTGAAATATCAAGTACTTGATTTCTTTCCATTTTTTTACAAATCAAACAAGAAACGCCAGACTTCCTTTTACGTGTATCACACATTGCTAAATATTTATATAGATTTGTATATGTACGACGTGTCTCCTTAATAAATATATACATACAAACACACCACAGTGTAGCGATCCAGCTAAACACCAGCGACACAATCAGTCATTCGAATATGTTCGTTTGCAAGATGGATTGAGCCGAAAACAAAGTAAAGGGTTGCAACAAAACGAAATATGAAAAAAATGTGTATATCGAAGTTACAACACACTGGAAGATAATTGATATCCACGATTATACAACTTAAAATAGTTTCAATCTTCACCTCTTTTCTCCAGACGCATTGAGTTTTTTGGGTACTACATTGTAAAGGCGTTTAGAAGTTTTTGTATCTCTTCCTCTACTATAGGCTTAAATTCCAAGGGAAACGGATATGATTTGGAATATACGGGGTTTATTTGATGTTCGTGAGTTTTTCGTTGGGCTTAGAGAAGAGATTTGGATACCGTCTCAAAACGTAATCTAGTTTTGCTACTTGGGTTTCATCAAGGTGAGAGGATCTGACAGTTATATTATTTACAGACTCTGATAGGAGTTGTTTTATAGGAATCCATTTTTGGTTTAGCAGAATCATACAGCTTTCGGCGGTGTGTATAATTGCCTCTAAGTCTTTAAGACTATCGTTACCAATGATTCCGTGGAAGGCTTTTAATGTGGGCAAGATAAAGAATTTGAGGGAAGGGTGCTGAGAACCGTAAAAATTTAGCATGGCGTGGTGTGTAATTTTAGTATTATCACATACAGAGTTTATTAGTGATGAGGTATTGTTTAAGGTTGAATATTTGACACAGCTGGGTTGAATATAATTTTTGTTATATATGTATCGATTAGAAATTTTAAGATGTTTTCACTCTTCGTTCTGTTTTCGAAATACGGAAGCGAAGTGCTTGTTGGCCTAAAAAATTAGATTTTGGAAATTTGTTCCAAATGCTGCTATTCCTGCGTAAAAAACGTCTGGTTGTAGACAGTGTTGTGAATCTGGTTGTTGATATTGTTGTAGGTCATAGCTGGCACAGGTTCCGTTGTGGTTGTTGATATAATCGATGGCTGCGATGTAATTGATCAAGTGCTTGATCCTAGTTCATGTCCTTTCTTGATTATTCTCAGCTATTTCCCGAGTAGGATCAGACGGGTGCATTTAGGGTGATTCTGGTAGTTGATAGCGTTTGTCCTTATGAAGATATCCATGGGTTCAACAGGGGGTTGAGGTTTCTGTAGAAATGGGTGAAATTGCCTTACTTGGTTGTGTTAGTGGCGTGGCCTACTGTCTTATAACAGATCACCGTTAAGAACCCGTAATACTTCAATGTGCCCTTGAGAGAATCGTAGATTCTTAGAATACGTTCAATGCTTTTCTTCCATGAACTGTATTCCCCTGACTGTCCCAAGAACTTCCTAAAACTGCGGACAACAATTGTGATCGGCTAAGTTAGCTCTTTGATCTTAGTTACTAAGTTGATCAGTTTCAGAACTATTGTTGGTTAACGGATTAAGCAAGTTATGAATAAGAAGAGAACATTTTCTATTTATAACATCAGTTACAAGCTGTCGGATTTGATTTTGTAATTTATCTAAGTCGTTCTGACTCTGAGCTTCAGACTCTTGGTTTCCAATATTGACCAATATTTGTGGCCGAATCAAATTTTCATTTCTAGACATAATGGATAATGTAACGACATAATGTGTTATCACTTGATTTACTTTTAATGATAAAAGTATGTTTTTGTTTTTATATTGAGATAAAAAGCAGTAATTCCAATTTAGTTTAGGTTTACTAATTATTATTAATATGTGTTAAAAAATGAATTCTTGACTCACTTTGTTGTTGTATCTTCAATTTTAGTATGGGAGTATGGTCTTCTTGAAATTTCGATGTGTACCTATGGTATTTTTCTTTCACTTGTATTATTATTTTAAGCTTTAATATTAATATTTTAATATTTTTAATATTTTATTAATATTTTAAAGCAGCTGTTTTCATCAAAAATCTTTTTTGTGAACCGATGTATTGCTGGACTACTAAGGGGCCTCGTTCTTCCCCGTTGTTGGCTTTAACGTTGTTTTTTATAATTTATAATTTTTTTCTCTTCGAAACCGTGGCGCAATGGGTCGCGACTGCACTGGACATTTTACGCACTTAATAAACTTTTAAACAGTTAAAACCACGGTCCTTCTCGGGCGCCAGTTAAAATACGGAACGCGGGATTAATTAAAAAAAAAAAAATTATATATTTTTATATAATTATTATATAACTATATATAAAATTATATATTATTTTTAAATGCCAATTTACAACTGAACGTTATTGTTAGATACAATTTATTTTTATATATTGATGTACATGCATTGCTGCTTGTAATTTCTTCGGATATGAACTATTGCTTGTTGATGATTATTGAGGCGTTGTGGAGCTGCACTAGGTAGGTTCCATTTAATATCTAAGCTGTTGTTGATCTCAATCCTTCCTTGGTAGTTATTTAGTAAAATGATTCAAGTTGCCAATTCTTCTATCGCTTGTATGTGGTGGCTATTTATTATTTTGCATACTGCCTTCTGGCTTCTTAGTAATATTGAAATACATTGCTATTTGCTCTTATCTAACAAATATTTTCTCTTACAAATCGATATATCGTTTATTGTTTTACATTTATCTTTCTTGACAAAAAAATTAATTTTTCTTAAATATATTTACATATATAATTTTATTTGCTATTTTGTTTATTGTCTTTATTAACAATTTTTTATAAGTAGTTTCTTCTGTTTTAAGTTCACTTATAATATAAACTAGAGAGATTACGTTTAGAGCGATATTTACCTCTGAGAATTGTAATGCCTGTTCGATATTGACATATGGGATATGGTTACTATCTATGTTACCTACATAATAAGAGTGTCAAATTTACTTTAAACAATATATTGTACAATGACAGTAGCTTTCCAATGCATGTTCCAATGGAATAATACATGTTACGCCATCTCTTAGCAAACCGCACGAATTCAGTTATAGACCCAATATGTTATATATATTGTACACCCTGACTGACTCGAACTGCAACCAACTTCAGACTGCTATAATTTCCAAACCGTTCATTACTGTGAGCTCAAATTTTGACACATGACAGATAATATTATTACTTTTAGTTTTTAAATGATTTGCGTTTCAATTGTGTTGAAAAATTTTTATCTGCGATGGAATTCAAACGTGATAGTGTGATTGCTTTATATTTGGCTGGAAAACCACAAGTATCTATAGTTAGAGCCCTCCAGCACCTCAATGTGAATAAATCATTTATGTCTCGAACCATAGCTCGTTACCGTGATACTGGCAGCGTTGCAAAACGCCATTGAGGTGGTCATAAAAAAAGCAGCAACATCGGCGGAAATGGTTTGGAGAGAGAAGGCTCGAATTGAGCGAAATCCGCGTCGAAGTGGAAGAAAAATGTCTCCTGAACTCAACATATCATTGGAATGGATGCAACACATACTGAAAAATGAGCTTGGGCTCAAGCCACTGAAGTTTCAAAAAGCACACAATCTTACACCGCAACAGAAAAAAGTTAGAGTCGAAAGAGCGAAGGAGTTGCTACGCTTGCACGAAAGTGGTGAGTTGCTGAATTTGTTTGTCTTAGGCAGAGGCAGAATTGAAGCCTTGGGTAAACAATCATTTCGGTCGGTGACCGTGGACATTTCAACAAGACTAGGCACCGTCTCACAAAGCGCGCTTCAACCAAGATTGGTTAACAAACAATGTTCCACACTTCATTTCTTCGACACAATGGATTGCAAACTCTCCGAATGAATGTGGGATTTCTTTGTCTGAGGTATTTTGAAGGCGAAGGTTGGCACTAAAAAATACCAAGGTTTGGACCACCTCAAACAAGCACTTCGCCGGGAATGGGCCCAAATACCGCAGAGCCAATTGCGTGCAGCGTGCGATGCTTTCTTCGGCCGTCTCAATGCCATTATTCGCTCCAAAGGTGGACATATTGACAACTACTGATACAGTTTGAAAATTGATGTATTTTCCAACATTTTTTGCTTTAGTACAATAAAATATATCAAAAAATAAAAAAAAATTTAGCATTTTAAAAAGTTCGAGTTCAGGGGGTCTATATAATATGCTTAATACTAGTTCATTCTCAAATCTTTTATCTTTATTAATTAAGTTCAAAATTGTTGCAGTTAATTTAGATCCTAGGCGTTTGTTATGCTTTATATAAGTAATTTTTTCTACACTTAAAGATTACAAAGTGGTTGACGGTTTTGATTGTGGAAGTGAAGATCTTTATTTTGCTTATTAATAAGTCAGTCTATATTATCTTGTCTAGACTAATCGAACTGATTTGGATTAGTAGAGACGGTTCTGCGATAAAAGAGTTTACTAGGCTTTCTCTTCGTTGTTGAGTGAATGCTAGAATTATATTCATATACATATCTTTAAATTAATTCTTTGAAAGGTCTATGTATGCCGTCAGTTTTAAAACATCGCATAATTTCTGATAAGGTCGAATGGAATCTTTCGACCATGCCATTGATTTCGCTCTTGTAGGAAGGGGTTTTGAATATTGAAATATTTAGCTGTAATGGAAGCTGAGTTAAGGGATTTTTCCTTGTCTAATAGAACGCATTTTGGGACGCTGAAAAAGAACAGAAGTTTTTTTGGATTTTCCAGGCACAATGTTTTCGCAAGAGAAGAGAATAAGAAGTCCAAAGTAAAGAATTTCTTTGCGATGCTCAGACTAGTTCGAGTTCGACTAGTTGTTATTCTTACTCTTGGGCTGCTGGTTTATAGTGAGGTATCCGTGCCTTTCACTCTTGAGGTGTTGGTTTATAGTGAGGTTCTGGTGCCTCTTACTCTTGGGGTCTAAAATTTTAATACAAGTTTCTCAGATAGGTATTTCCAAGATTATCTCTTGTCTCATTTAATTTTAACACTTGTACTTACTGTGATGTTCTTTGTATCCGCTCCATTATCCATTCCCCTCCGGTCCAGAAGTCAAGCACTTTGTTGTCATTCAAAAAACTATGGCCGATTATTTCTCGCGCTTACTTTGTATGCCAAACGGTAACCTTAGGTGAATGTAAACATTTCTGATGCTTGCGTTTCGATGAATATGTGCTCGTCCGAGAACAAAATATTATTGAATTTTTGTAAGCGCTTGGTTATATATTTAACAAACTGAAGCCTATATCATCTCTATCTATCTCTATCTCTATCATCTTGGGGCTTTAGTTCTGGTACCAACTGAATTTTGTAGTTTTAAATGAAGTCAAATGATGGTCTATGTACATTTAAGCTTACAAACGAATAGGTCCGGATTATCACGAATGGACTAATTTATATTCTCTACATTTTCGTTAGTTTTTAATACTGGTCGCCCAAACTTAGGTTTAATTAATTTCTTCTAACTTATGAACCCATTTCCTGATGCGGGGAACACTTGACGCTTCATTTATATATTTCTTTGTATTTTAACTCTACATACTTTTTTGGTAGTTATGTATAAGTGTGCATATTCAATGTTTATTTTACACAATGATAAATACGATATAAATCAAGACGGACTCGAAAATATTTAATATATACGAGTATATGCATATTTGATAGTTTTTAATTGCATTTTTTTTTTCTTCCAGTTTTCTATACACGTATCAAATTATTACACACTTTTATGTGAAATTATGTGTTTTGGACTAAAACCGGAATTGAGGAGTGTACTTAGAAGAGTATTTCTACGAATTGGCCCGGTGTATAACATTTCATGCAGCAAATAAGCATATTTTGTTGTTGTGTTTAACTTTATGTATATATGATATATCAGAGCGAAATTTTGTTTCTTTTGAAATTTGTTTTATCATGTCATTAAAATTGTATAGCTTTATAAGAAATATAAATAAAATTGAGAAATATCCGATTATTCGTGTTTATATTCATATTTAATACATGGTGCCGTTTCTAAGAGAGGGCAAAACTTGAATTAAAATCATACAATTTTCAGTTAGTACCAACCTTCAAAAGATACGTGTATAAATTTGACAGCTGTCGGACAATTAGTTTTCGAGATATAGCGTTGTGAGTGAAGCAACTTTTGTTATTGTAAAAAAAAAAAAAAAATGGATTCAAAGCAATTTCGTGTGTTGATTTATCATTGCTTTTTGATGGGAAAAAATGCAGCCGAGGCAAAGAAATGGCTTGATAAGTGTTACCCGGCCGAACGAACCATTCGAAAGTGGATTGAAAAATTTAAAAGTGGTCATACAAGCACCGAAGATGATGCACGCAGTGGACGTCCAAAAGAGGCTGTTTCAGATGAAAACATCAAAAAAGTCCACAAAATTATTATGAATGACCGTAAAGTGAAGTTGATCGAGATAGCTGAGACTCTGAAGATATCAAAAGAGCGTGTTGGATATATCATAAACGAATATTTGAACATGCGAAAGCTCTGTTCAAAGTGGGTGCCGCGTTTGCTCACAGTCGCCCAAAAACAACAACGTGTTGATGATTTAGAAGAGTGTTTAAAGCTGATAAACCGCAATAAAGCCGAATTTTTGCGTCGGTATGTGACAATGGATGAAACTTGGCTCCATCACTTCACACCAGAGTCAAGTTGGCAGTCAGCTGAGTGGCGAGCAGGCGACGAACCTCGTCCAAAACGACCAAATCCTCAACAGTCGGCTGGCAAGGTTATGGCATCCGTATTTTTGGATACACATGGAATAATTTTCATCGACTATCTCCAAAAGGGACATACTATCATCAGCGACTAATACATTGCGTTGTTGGAGCATTTGAAGGACGAAATCGCAGAAAACGACCACATTTGAAGAAAAAGAAAGTGCTGTTTCATCAAGACAATGAACCGTGTCACAAGTCGATGAAAACGATGGCAAAATTAAATGAATTCGGCTACGAATTGCTTCCCCACCCAAAAGAATGCTCGCCGGAAAGAGATTTAAGACCGATGAAGAAGTAATCGCCGAAAAAGAGGCCTCGTTTCAATCAGTGTATCGCCCTCGAAGGCAACTATATTGATAAATAAAGTTAAATTTTGCAAAAATTTTGTGTTCTACTATAAAACGGCAACGAATTTTCAGCCCATGTGTTACCTATATTCAAAAGTAATTTAGATAAAGATACCAAGGAACGCCTAACTCCTGAAAGAAATAAAATGATATTGCTAATGATTCAAAATAAATTATTTTATTTTGCCTTATTACAAATAGAAGACTTAATTTTAAGTGGCCTTCACTCGTTGCATAAATGAGCTCAAAAAGATGCCAATATTTACTTATACTTTTATAGTATTTATTAATTAATTGCAGTAATTATTAATTAATTACAGTTATTATTAATTAATAATAGTTATTATTAATTAACTACATAACTATTAATTAATTAGGTTACTCGTGGATTAGCCGGTTTGATGTACCTATGATGCCAGTTTTAGTTTCAGTTTTCCGTCTGCGTTGGGTATTGTTTGGTCATTTAACGGGTCTAAGCTATCTTGTTTCATCCGCGAATTCGAAAAAACATATAGTTCTGAGAGGTCGTGGAAAGTTTTTTGTCTTAAATTGCTGAGGCTGGGACAGTGGCACAGAAGGTGGATGGTATCCTCCCGTAAGCCAATGTTTCCATAGCCTCTACAAAGGTTGTTTACGGCAAAACGCAGCTTTATTGCGTGCACGCTCAGAAGATTATGGACTGTTAGTAATCCAACAAGCGTGGATAGTTCAGCTGTACTTTTTAAGAGAATCCTAATTGTTCTGGAATTGCTGAATTCCGGCCATAATTGTCTTAAAGTTTCACAGGTTGGAAGGTTTTTCTAATTTTTATTGGCTTTGATTCGTATTGTTACCTTCACTTTTATAAAGGGACTATGCTTTTCGAACTAACTCGTCTTTGCGTTGCCTGACACTCTTTTGTGGATAGCAGAGCTTATCCTTACGTTAAACGCGAAGCATTCACAACAGCGCTTCTCAAGATTTTATTTAACATCTACTGCCGCTATGACGTTAATGGGAGATTGACTATCAATGAATATGATAATACTTTATGCTTGTGAGGTATTGCCTTTATTGCTGCAAGTCTGCTACAAGTGGGCTGAAGCCTGCGAGATACATCTTAGGTTCAATTGATCGGCAAGATCCCGCAGCCGCGTTGGTTTTCAAGCGGAAAAAACTCCGAAAATGAAATAAGTTGCATAGTAACGCTAACATGATTGTTTAATTCTACATTGTGCGTGCTGCACAAACAGCACTTGAAATCAACTTCCGGTGTTAACATTTCACATATCGCAGCTATTTTGATAAAATTTGTTACAACAAAGCCATTTTGCAGTTGCATTTGAGCTTTTGTTGAGTAACATTTAAATTAAAAAGTGTTAAAATGATTTATTTTAATCGCTGTTCGATTTCCTTTTCAGTAGGTGTATTAATCACTAGTAGACCTTTTGCAAGAAAGGTATCAATATTTAGAACCATATCACATTACACAAGTTGTTCTTGAAGTTAAGAAAATATACTTACCACATTTCAAACAAAGATATACTAGGTGGGGTGAAAAGTAACCTCCCTGGGAATGAAAAAAAATGTTTTAAATGTTTTTTTATTTTATTCATATAGTCCCCTTTTAGTTTGATACACTTATTCTAGCGATTTTTCAACTTCTTGATCCCGTCCAAAAAGTAATTTTCCGGAAGGTCTGCAAAATACTCCTTCATGGCGGAGATGATTTCCTCGCGTGAGCTGAATTTTTTATTGCTGACCCATCTTTTGAGGTTTGGGAATAGATAGTAGTCCGAGGGAGCCAAATCGGGCAAATACGGTGGATGCGACAGCAATTGGAGCCGTAAGTCATTGATTTTAGCCATGGTTGTGATGCTCTTGTGCGGTCCATTGTCTTGCAAAAACAAAATTTTTGTTCGCTTCATGTGAGGCCGTTTTGCAGCGATTTCGGCCTTCAATCGCTCCAATATTTCACAGTAATACTCACTGTTTGGTTTTTCCTTTTTCGGGGTAGACACGAAGAGTATGCCATGACAATCCCAGGAAACCTACGCCATAACTTTTCCGACCCATCGAGCCTCCCTCGGTCGCTTCGGAGCACTCGTGTCCGCTTCAGTCCATTGCCGGGCACTCATTCTGTTCTCTGGTGTTCAACAGTTATCAATCGACGCCAAAAGTCCGCCCGATTCCGCATCAGCAAGTCCTTTTTTATATGCAGAATATTGGCCAAAATGTGGCGTGTGCGCCCAGTACTAATCTTTGTGGTATCTGCTTGCTCGCGCACCTTCACTATTTGGTCAGCCAACACCATTTTATGTATTTACTTTGACACTGTCCTCTGTAACCGTATCGGAGGGCCTGCCGCTGCGGACTTGATCGGTAGTGGAGTTGCGGCCACCACGAAACTCTCGAAACCAATATTTGACGGTGTAATCTGACGGAGCATTGCCCCATAATATTTATCCAACTTTTCTTTTGTTTCCTTCGCCGTTTTGCCTCTGATAAGAAAGAAAATCGTTTTTGTCCATACTCAACATGATGCCATGTCAACAACAATCAGCTGTCAAAACAAAACTAAAGACAGTATCGCACTGAAATTTGGCATGTCTGCCTAAATATGAAAGGACTTCAAGGCACCATAACCTTTTTTTTGCAGTAGCAGCGCATTTTGGCGGTCAAGGTCACTCCACCTAGTAAATCAATGCGTAAAATAAAAGCGAAGAGTTATAAAATATAAAAAATGGCTTAAAGGCACAAATTTTAGGGTTTTTCAACTTCTGGTCACCTGAAAAAAAAATATTATTAATTAGTAAAGATGTCGTTATATCCCCTACCTCAGAGAAAATAAAATTTAAATAAAATAGAATTGATCATAGTTTCAGCCAGTTTAGTTGCAGTGTCACTAACGCAGCTATAACTTCGTAAATTGGAATTTTAAAATTTCCTTTGGAGGGTATACACATATTATTAAAAGTATATACGAGGGCTGTTTGATGAGTACCCGGATTGGAGGATAGGTGGCGCTGTTGAGCCAAAATGAGTGTGCCATCATTTAGTATAACCTCTTTTAGACTGCCTGTCAAAATTTGGTAACAATCCGCGGTTGGTTTTGTTTTGACACCCATTTCAAAACATCGTGTTAGTGTTTTTTGCGACCATGGAAAAAGATCAGTATCCGGTTCTTCTTGGTGGTGTGTATGGGACTCCGTGGACAAAATCCATGATCTCGTATTATTGGACCGCCAATTCGTGAGTTGGCTGAGCTGTCAGGCTTCTCAACTGAACGCATTAGTCATATCCTGCACGAGATTTTGGGCATGAGAAAGCTGTCGATAAATTCTGGTTGAGGAGATGATTGGAAGGTATTTTGCGGTGGAACATATTTCATGTTTAGAGTGTGTGGTTGGTTACTATTTTGTATATAAGTATTTAGTGAGGGTCGTTAAGTATACAGATTAGGTATATTTGGTCTAAATGGGAAAGGGTTCAACAGAGGATTTATTGGTTGATTGGAACGGTTAGTGTTAGTTAAATATTGTATATGGGGTTGTCTTGGGAAATGGCTAAGATTATTCGGTACGTTTTGAGGTTTATGCATGAAATTGTAATGGGATGGAATTTGGTTTGTGAATGTCCTGTTTATATTTTTAGGTTCATTGGTTTTAAAATTATCTGCTTTCATATAAATCATATTTTGTTTCTGAATGCAGAAGGATAGGATAGGTAAGGTTTCTGGTCTCATAGCACGAATGCTTGAGCCAAGAGGTTCTCTTAAGCCAGAGCGGAATGTGTTTAGGCACATTTAGGCAAAGAGCTCTTTTTTGCTTCTACAACATTTTGATTATCTTCGTGTATTAGAACATTATTGTTCAAGTCTTCCGAATTTGGGATAAGGAAATTTAAAGTGTGTTCGGGGTGGGGACTTTTTACTTGGTATTAAGTTGTATAAATGTTTTATTTGTTGTTACAGATTTTTTTTCAAAAAAAAAAAAAAATACAGGATCGTTAATTCACACTTAATTTAAATGCAGTTGTTTTTCTTCTTATATATATTATGTTTATTTTGTTTTCACACGAATGATAATTTGAACATGTATTTATGTTATTTATTTATTTTTCTTAATAATTGATAATGACTGGTTTGAAATCAATATTGTTCTATACTGATAGATTTAAAATTTGGACTCAACATACCAGAATATTGCAAGAATACTTTTCATTGTCCTCAATATTTCCTTGAAGTCCAATGGAGTCCGATGTCCTTCAATCGATGTTCCTTCGATGAATTTCTTGAGTTTGACAATAAGTTTCATTTTGTTCTTTTGTGTGGTTCACTGGTTTAAAAGAAATAAAATCTTACTGTTTAGTATTTAAGTTCACTCGCGATTTTTATTTACGGTATACTCCCGTATAACTAATCACTTTTTAATAACGGTAACACCTCCGTTTTATAGAAATTAAAAAACATAAACCAGGCCTAATCTACTTCGCCAGTTATATCTTTGTGTTCTATATATATAAAAAAAAACACAAAGTTTAAATTTTTAGAGAACTTTATTGATTGGCAAACTACTTCGAACTGACTTAATCTAATTTTACAATTTTGAATGTTAGCTCTGATTTGCAACGGTGATCTTGGGAGCGGATGTACAGCAGACGCTGATTAAACATTTACTCGAAATCATCTGTGCATTGACGCAATTTATTTGTGGCGTGTGGTAAAAAGTGTTGACATATCATTTTTATACATTTCTTGTACTTGCTGATGATTCTGGTGCGGTATTTGTTGTTGTTATTGTTGTGCTTGTTGCATTTGTAATTCACGCGTATGTGTAATGTGGACAGGCTTTTTTCAAGTAAAATGGACGGATTTTGTGTAAAAAGGGAGGGAAATTCACACGTATTAAGTTGGGGTAACAATATGAATCAAAGCCAATGAAAGGTGGAAAAACCTCCCAACCTGTGAAACTTCAAAACAATTGTGGGCTTAATTCAGCAATTCCAGAACAAGTAAGATTCTCTTAAAAAGCACAGCTAAACTATCCACGCTTGTTGGATTACTAGCAAGCCATAATATTCTGGTTGCACACGCAATAAAGCTGCGCTTTGCAGAAGACAACTTTTGTAGAGGCTATGGGGACGTTGGCTCATGGTTTTATACCATCCACCTTCTGTGCCACTGTCCCAACCTGAGTAATTTGGGACAAAGAACTTTTCACGACCTCTTAGAGCTGTCTGCTGTTTTATTTACATCTTTTTTCAGATTCGCGGATGAAACAAGATAGCTTAGTACCAAACGAAAACCAACGCAGGCGGAAAGTGGAAACTAAATAAAACTATCAACCGAAATTTAATTCCCATTCTCTTCTAAATACCCCACCCAGCCCTTGGCAACTAAACGGGTCTTCACAGACCTAAGTGCGATCAAGAGCCTGTAATTTATTAATAATTACTATAATTAATAAATAATTACGGCAATTAATTAATAATTACTGCCATTATTTAATTACTGTAATTAATTGATAATTATGGTAATATTTATATTAATCAGCAGTAGACCTTTTGCAAGAAAGGTATCAACATTTAAAACCACATCACATTACACAAGTTGTCCTAGAAGCTAAGAAAATATACATACCGCATTTCAAACAAATATATAAATCAATGCGTAACATAAAAGCGAAGTGTCTTATAAAATATAAAAAATGGCTTAAGGGGGTATTCTGGTCTAAAGGCACAAATTTTAGTTTTTTTTTTTTCAATTGTGATAAAAATACAGAAAATATTTTTATTAACGTATTTTTGTTAAATATTTATTTATAATTTAAGAATATACAAAACAATTTTACAAACAAATTTTTTAATTTCAAAAAAATACAAAGTGGTTAAACAGTGTGTTGAAAAAAAGGGTACTTCTTTATTGATACGATTTCAACTCTTCTGGTCATCTGAAAAAAAAAATATTATAAATTAGTAAAGATAAAGATGACGACTTATATCCCTTTCTTTAGAGAAATAAAACAATTTTTTTTCACAAAAATGAAAAAACAAAAAAAAAATGAATTGAGCACAGTTTTAGCCAGTTTAGTTGTCCCGTCACTAACGGAACTATAACTTCGTAAATTGGAACCTTAAAATTTTCTTTGGAGGGTATACTCATATTATTAAAAGTATATACGAGGGCTGTTTGATGAGTACCCGGATTGGAGGATAGGTGGCGCTGTTGAGCCAATATGAGTGTACCATCATTTAGTATAACCTCTTTTAGACTGCCTGTCAAAATTTGGTAACAATCCGCGGTTAGTTTTGTTTTGACACCCATTTCAAAACATCGTGTTAGTGTTTTTTGCGACCATGGAAAAAGATCAGTATCCGGTTCTTCTTGGTGGTGTGTATGGGACTCCGTGGACAAAATCCATGATCTCGTATTATTGGACCGCCGAGTGAAAATTCGTGAGTTTGCTGAGCTGTCAGGCTTCTCAACTGAACGCGTTAGTCATATCCTGCACGAGATTTTGGGCATGAGAAAGCTGTCAGCGCGATAGGTGCCGCTATTGCTTTCACCGGAGAACAAATGCAATCGATAGACCACTTCGAAGACGTGCTTGGCTCTGTTTAATCGAAATCCGTGGGAGTTTCTGCGTCGTTTCGTGACCGTCGATGAGACATGGATTCATTGGTACACATCAGAGACCAAAGAACAATCGAAACAATGGGTTTTACCCGGTGAACGTGCCTGCGGCCGGATGGGTGATGGCCACCGTTTTTTGGTAAGCAGGAGGAGGTGTGATCCACGTTGACTATATGGAGAAGGGAAAACAATCACAGAATCATATTACGTCGGTTTATTGCGCCGATTCAACGCCAATTTGAAGAAAAAACGACTGCATTTGTTGAAGAAAAAAAAGCTCTTCCACCATGATAACGCACTTGCTCACATTTTCGCAGTCGCCACAACCAAATTGGTCGAATTTCACTACGAATTGCTCCCTCATCCTCTATATTCTCCGGATTTGACTCCCTGCGACTTCTTTTTGTTCCCAAACCTTAAAAGTCAAGGAAGGAAGTCATCGTCGCCGCGGATGAATATTTTGCAGGCTAACAAAAGTCGTACTATACAAAGAGGTTAAAAAAGCTGCAGCACCGCTGGGAAAGGTGTATCGAGTTAAAAGGGGGTTATATTGAGAAATTGTTAAATTGTTAAAACCTGAAAAAGTTGCGTTGACATTTCTAATCCGGGTATTCATCAAACAGGCCTCGTATTTCCAAAAAAATGAAATCTTTATCTTCTAGATTTCCCTCAGTGTACGCCGAAGAATAAAAATTATATCAGATGGAAACGATGTGTTCAAGCTAGTGCCTCCCTTTCTTGCATAAAGTTTCCTCTTAATGCTAGATGCAAAAGCACTAGTTTCCCAAATATTTATCCTTCTTATGTTGTATGTGGACATTCTGTCAACATGTAACACATAGTTGGAAGTACCAATCGATATTGAAAAATTCTTTTTAGAAAATACCAAATACATTTCTCATTAACTTCAAAGTGAGAGTATGAGTGATATATCTACTTTTAAGAGGTTATACGCAATTCAATTTTCAAAAAAAGCCTTTTTTTGTGTTTTCGTAAAGTACATGTAATATGTGTTCCCAAAGTAAGGTGACTTTATATTATTATAAAAAAAATGTTTATTCATCACTATTAACGTTGCGCCCCCTTCAAAGTAATCTTCCTCAGGTTTAATACACTTGTGCCAACGTTTTTTTCAATCCCCGAAGCACTTGTCATAAGCACTTTTTGTTATAGCCTTGAGCTTTTCCAACGATGCCACAATTCCACAATCGTTGGAAATCTTCGTCCTTTCATAAGTTTCTTCAGTTTTGGAAACAGGAAGAAGTCCATGGGACCAAATCTGGTAAATATGGTGGCTAAGGCATGATTGTCGTGTTGTTTTTGGCCAAAAAATCTCTCACAACCAATGATGATCTTCTGATCAAAATTAAGAAGTTTCGGAATAAACTTCGCTGACACACGTCTCATGTCCAAAACATTCGAAAAAAAAAATGCCGACCGATATGCCAACATCCTCATCAACTTCTCTTATGGTAATTCGAAGATTTTCGAAAACAATTTTCTTTACAGCTTTGACGTTATCACCTTTTGTTGATGTGCTGTGGAGTCCAGAGCGAGGTTTGTCATTGGCATCTTCTCTGCCATCTTGGAAGAGCTTGTACCACATGTAAACATTTTTGTTTGCTTAAAACAAAGCTCACGATATGCCACTGTCAACATTTCGAGTGTTTTAGAGCAGTTGATTCCATTTTATTTTTACACTAAATGGGATGCAAATACTTTGCTCCATTTTTTATAATAATTGGAAATCGCCGAGCAAACCAAAACACGTCTAACCTTTCTATCTGTCAAAAACTAACTAAGTAAGTATTGTAAATACTTAATTGCAACTGTGAACATATGTTCGGGAAATGTGTACCAACACAGCAAGAAAATAAATCGATAATCGAATGTACGTTGCCCGCGAAATTTCAAGTCACCTTACTTTTTGAACAGACCCGTATATGTGGCTATATTTCCTAAAAAATTGAAATCCGGTAATTACTTTTCGAGATATACGCATATTTGTAAGAACGTCTTGGACGATGTGTAAACTTCTTCCAAAATTTTAAACACATTCTTCTCAAAACTATGTTTTCGAGGTCGGTGATCAAAATTTCTAACAAACGGCTCAGTCCATCGGTCTGAAATTTTAACACAAGTTTCTCAGATATATTCCTCAGGTATTGATTGAAGGAATATTTTTTTCTATTTATTTTTGAACAATTGTGGGTGGCAATTTTGTCAAAAATCAAAGTGCATAACCTTGTCGTCCCCTTCCACATTCAAAAAACTATGGCCCATTATTTTTCACGCTTACATTGTATGCCAAACGGTAACCTTAGGTGAATGTAAGAGTTTATCTGATTTCTTCTAACCCATTTCCTGATGCGTGGAACACTTGACGCATTACTTATATATATACATATATAAATTAAAATACAGAACGCCTGATTAATTAAAAAAAAAACAACTTTATTTTTAAATGCCGATTTCCACTGAAACTTATTCTTAGATACAATTCTTTTTTATATCTTGATAGACATGCATTTCTGTGAATGTTGGTTACAGCATCAGCGTCTAAGTACTAAGTACTCATGTTTATCTTATCATAGCAGCCATGTGCTGGTTACTTGGGTGGAGATGTTGGGAAAGTGCTTAGCTCAGCAGTCATGCGCCGTACTTATGATGTTTGAAAATATTCTATTGCTTGTTCCGGTGTTACGGTTATCCTTGTGGGTGCCGTATTAGTCCTTTGGGCGACGATTCTGATTGAAATAATTATGACTACAAGAACAATAAAAAATGTGTAGTTAAGCCATGGTGAAGGTTCTATTCTGTTTTGATGAGCTGAATCTAGTAAAACACAAAATTTTTGCAAAATTCAACTTTATTTATCAATATAGTTGCCTTCGAGGGCGGTACAGTGACTGAAACGATTTTTCAATCTTTCGATACAAGTTTTGTAGTACGATTTCGGTTTAGCCTCAAAATAGGCCTCTGATTCGGCGATTACTTTTTTATCTGTCTTTCCGGCTCCCTTTCCAGCGAGCATTCTTTTGAGGTCTGAGAACAGAAAATAGGCGCTGGGGGCTAAATCTAGAGAATACGGTGAGTGGGGAAGCAATTCGTAGCCTAATTCATTCAATTTTGCCATCGTTTTCATCGACTTTTGACACGGTGCATTGTCTTGATGAAACAGCACTTTCTTTTTCTTCAAAGCGGCCAATTTTCTGCGATTTCGTCCTTCAAACGCTCCAACAACGCAATCTTCTATCCCTTTTGGAGATAGTCGATGAAAATTATTCCATGTGTATCCCAAAATACGGATGCCATAACCTTGCCAGCCGACTGTTGAGTTTTTGGTCGTTTTGGACGAGGTTCGTCGCCTGCTCGCCACTCAGCTGACTGCCGACTTGATTCTGGTGTAAAGTGATGGAGCCAAGTTTCATCCATTGTCACATACCGACGCAAAAATTCGGCTTTATTGCGGTTGAACAGCTTTAAACTCTCCTCTGAATCATCAACACATTGTTGTTTTTGGTCGACTGTGAGCAAACGCGGCACCCACTTTGAACAGAACTTTCGCATGTCTAAATATTCGTGTATGATATATCCAACACGCTGTTTTGATATCATCAGAGCCTCAGCTATCTCGATCAACTTCACTTTACCGTCATTCGTAATCATTTTGTGGACTTTTTTGATGTTTTCATCTGAAACAGCCTCTTTTGGACGCCCACTGCGTGCATCATCTTCGGTGCTTGTATGACTACTTTTAAATTTTTCAATCCACTTGCGAATGATTCGTTCGGCTGGTGCAGAGTCCGGGTAACACTTATCAAGCCATTTCTTTGCATCGGCTGCATTTTTTCCCATCAAAAAGCAATGATAAATCAACACACGAAATTGCTTTGAATCCATTTTTTTCACAATAACAAAAGTTGCTTCACTCACAACACTATATCTCGAGAACTAATCGTCCGACAGCTGTAAAATCTATACACGTATATTTTGAAGGTTGGTACTAACTGAGAATGGTATGGATTTAATTCAAGTGGTGCCCTCTCTTATGGACTTTTCAGCCCATCTGTTATATGGAGTTCTTTCATTAATTCCAGTGAAATAATTTCTTCTATTTTAACTTTATGGAGTGAATGTTGGATAAATGTTGGAATAGCTTTGGTGCATGTAATTTCTTCGGATGATTATTTCGGTTTCGGTTTTGTACCTAGTGTGTTTGTTTTTGAATTTCAGATTCTGATTGTGATTCAATGGAAGGAATTTCTGGTTCAAGGTTATTTCCTTTTTTTAAGAACAGTGAGAGGGAATCTTGCTAGAGCAACTTAGGATACTGCTATTAAGTCTTGGCGTGTTGGTTTTTTAGTGATGTCTCGGTGTTTCTCTCTCTTGGGTTGCTGATTTATAGTGATAGTATAGATAGATATAGATATAGGTAGATATAGTATAGTGCTCCTCTCACTCTTGAGGAGTTGGTTTATAGTGCGGTCCCTGTGCCTCTCACTCTTGGGGTACTGGTTTATAGTTAGGTCCCCGTGCCTCTCACACTAGCGGAGTTGGTTCAATTTCGTGATTATTTTGCATTTGTTTTCCTGTCAAAATTTGAATTTTTTGATTTTACTGGTAGTCCTTTTTTGGATTTTCCAGGCACAATGTTTTCGCAAGAGAGGAAAATAAGAAGTCCAAAGTAAAGAATTTCTTTGCGATACTCAGACCAGTTCGATTCTCTAAGGTTTGTTATTCTCATGTATTTAAAGACCATTTTCTCCCTAATATTTCAAATATGCGGACGGTCTCTAAAAATTGTATGGTATAATTTGAAATAAAGCCTACAAATATTGAAAAATTCATCAGTTGGTGCTAAGAGACTTCGAAAATCACTATTTTGGGAAAAATTCTTAGCAAAAATAAAAAATTCTAGCGGACATATTATGAGTTCATCACTCTTTAAAAATAATTTCAAACAATGTGCGCACTTGTTTTTTAAAAGCATTTTAAACGCCAGATATCCTGTAAAATAACGCAATGTAGTCGTTTCTAATGAAATTTCATTTGTAATTTTGATTTCATTTATCGCGTTTTTAAACAAAGTATTATCAAATACAGTTTCCGCGCGTGTTTCAAGTAATAAAAAAGGTCTACATCGTCATCATCACAATTACTATGAGGAGAGAAAGCAATTAGATATGAGGACAGAGTTTTTTACATCAAAACATTAAATTCGTACACAGAGGGATTTTTGTTATTACTGCCTTTACTGCTAATAATAGAAAATAAATTTTCCTTAATATCTTGGTGAGTTCTTTTTGTAAGTAAATACTCAACTTTCCCGAATAAACCACTAAGTAATAAAACTCCGTTTATCTTTGCCATTTCTTTTACATAAAAGTTTCTTGGAAGTTTAGTAGAATCTTGCATTGATATTAAGTAAGACAAATATTGTTTAAACTCATTATAAGCTAGATTTTCTACATGAACTCCACGCCTTAAAATATTTTTATCGTAATGGGACCCACTATCCATACAGTCGAAATCCTTATTAATTTTTAATGTAAACGCTTGTGTTGCTAGAGCTTGATTTAAATTATTTTTTAGGCGATTAAGTCGATGGGCAGTTTGTATTGATGCTGCCGTTGTCCTACTAAAAGTAGGAATGCTCTGAAATATCAAGTACTTGATTTCTTTCCATTTTTTATAAATCAAACAAGAAACGCCAGACTTCCTTTTACGTGTATCACACATTGCTAAATATTTATATAGATTTGTATATGTACGACGTGTCTCCTTAATAAATATATACATACAAACACACCACAGTGTAGCGATCCAGATAAACACCAGCGACACAATCAGTCATTCGAATATGTTCGTTTGCAAGATGGATTGAGGCGAAAACAAAGTAAAGGGTTGCAACAAAACGAAATATGAAAAAAATGTGTATATCGAAGTTACAACACACTGGAAGATACTTGATATCCACGATTATACAACTTAAAATAGTTTCAATCTTCACCTCTTTTCTCCAGACGCATTGAGTTTTTTGGGTACTACATTGTAAAGGCGTTTAGAAGTTTTTGTATCTCTTCCTCTACTATAGGCTTAAATTCCAAGGGAAACGGATATGATTTGGAATATACGGGGTTTATTTGATGTTCGTGAGTTTTTCGTTGGGCTTAGAGAAGAGATTTGGATACCGTCTCAAAACGTAATCTAGTTTTGCTACTTGGGTTTCATCATGGTGAGAGGATCTGACAGTTATATTGTTTACAGACTCTGATAGGAGTTGTTTTATAGGAATCCATATTTGGTTATGCAGAATCATACAGCTTTCGGCGGTGTGTATAATTGCCTCTAAGTCTTTAAGACTATCGTTACCAATGATTCCGTGGAAGGCTTTTAATGTGGGCAAGATAAAGAATTTGAGGGAAGGGTGCTGAGAACCGTAAAAATTTAGCATGGCGTGGTGTGTAATTTTAGTATTATCACATACAGAGTTTATTAGGGATGAGGTATTGTTTAAGGTTGAATATTTGACACAGCTGGGTTGAATATAATTTTTGTTATATATGTATCGATTAGAAATTTTAAGATGTTTTCACTCTTCGTTCTGTTTTCGAAATACGGAAGCGAAGTGCTTGTTGGCCTAAAAAAATTAGATTTTGGAAATTTGTTCCAAATGCTGCTATTCCTGCGTAAAAAACGTCTGGTTGTAGACAGTGTTGTGAATCTGGTTGCTCATATTGTTGTAGGTCATAGCTGGCACAGGTTCCGTTGTGGTTGTTGATATAATCGATGGCTGCGATGTAATTGATCAAGTGCTTGATCCTAGTTCATGTACTTTCTTGATTATTCTCAGCTATTTCCCGAGTAGGATCAGACGGGTGCATTTAGGGTGATTCTGGTAGTTGATAGCGTTTGTCCTTATGAAGATATTCATGGGTTCAACAGGGGGTTGAGGTTTCTGTGGAAATGGGTGAAATTGCCTGGCTTGGTTGTGTTAGTGGCGTGGCCTAATGTCTTATAACGGATCACCGTTAAGAACCCGTAATACTTCAATGTGCCCTTGAGAGAATCGTAGATTCTTAGAATACGTTCAATGCTTTTCTTCCATGAACTGTATTCCCCTGACTGTCCCAAGAACTTCCTAAAACTGCGGACAACAATTGTGATCGGCTAAGTTAGCTCTTTGATCTTAGTTAGTAAGTTGATCAGTTTCAGAACTATTGTTGGTTAACGGATTAAGCAAGTTATGAATAAGAAGAGAACATTTTCTATTTATAACATCAGTTACAAGCTGTCGGATTTGATTTTGTAATTTATCTAAGTCGTTCTGACTCTGAGCTTCTGACTCTTGGTTTCCAATATTGACCAATATTTGTGGCCGAATCAAATTTTCATTTCTAGACATAATGGATAATGTAATGACATAATGTGTTATCACTTGATTTACTTTAAATGATAAAAGTATGTTTTTGTTTTTATATTGAGATAAAAAGCAGTAATTTCAATTTAGTTTAGGTTTACTAATTATTATTAATATGTGTTAAAAAATGAATTCTTCACTCACTTTGTTGTTGTATCTTCAATTTTAGTATGGGACTATGGTCTTCTTGAAATTTCGATGTGTACCTATGGTATTTTTCTTTCACTTGTATTATTATTGTATTATTATTTTAAGCTTTAATATTAATATTTTAATATTTTTAATATTTTATTAATATTTTAAAGCAGCTGTTTTCATCAAAAATCTTTTTTGTGAACCGATGTATTGCTGGACTACTAAGGGGCCTCGTTCTTCCCCGTTGTTGGCTTTAACGTTGTTTTTTATAATTTATAATTTTTTTCTCTTCGAAACCGTGGCGCAATGGGTCGCGACTGCACTGGACACTTTACGCACTTAATAAACTTTTAAACAGTTAAAACCACGGTCCTTCTCGGGCGCCAGTTAAAATACGGAACGCGGGATTAATTAAAAAAAAAATTATATATTTTTATATAATTATTATATAACTATATATAAAATTATATATTATTTTTAAATGCCAATTTACAACTGAACCTTATTGTTAGATACAATTTATTTTTATGTATTGATGGACATGCATTGCTGCTTGTAATTTCTTCGGATATGAACTATTGCTTGTTGATGATTATTGAGGCGTTGTGGAGCTGCACTAGGTAGGTTCCATTTAATATCTAAGCTGTTGTTGATCTCAATCCTTCCTTGGTAGTTATTTAGTAAAATGATTCAAGTTGCCAATTCTTCTATCGCTTGTATGTGGTGGCTATTTATTATTTTGCATACTGCCTTCTGGCTTCTTAGTAATATTGAAATACATTGCTATTTGCTCTTATCTAACAAATATTTTCTCTTACAAATCGATATATCGTTTATTGTTTTACATTTATCTTTCTTGACAAAAAAATTAATTTTTCTTAAATATATTTACATATATAATTTTATTTGCTATTTTGTTTGTTTTTATTGTCTTTATTAACAATTTTTTATAAGTAGTTTCTTCTGTTTTAAGTTCACTTATAATATAAACTAGAGAGATTACGTTTAGAGCGATATTTACCTCTGAGAATTGTAATGCCTGTTCGATATTGACATATGGGATATGGTTACTATCTATGTTACCTACATAATAAGAGTGTCAAATTTACTTTAAACAATATATTGTACAATGACAGTAGCTTTCCAATGCATGTTCCAATGGAATAATACATGTTACGCCATCTCTTAGCAAACCGCACGAATTCAGATATAGACCCAATATGTTATATATATTGTACACCCTGACTGACTCGAACTGCAACCAACTTCAGACTGCTATTATTTCCAAACCGTTCATTACTGTGAGCTCAAATTTTGACACATGACAGATAATATTATTACTTTTAGTTTTTAAATGATTTGCGTCTCAATTGTGTTGAAAAATTTTTATCTGCGATGGAATTCAAACGTGATAGTGTGATTGCTTTATATTTGGCTGGAAAACCACAAGTATCTATAGTTAGAGCCCTCCAGCACCTCAATGTGAATAAATCATTTATGTCTCGAACCATAGCTCGTTACCGTGATACTGGCAGCGTTGCAAAACGCCATTGAGGTGGTCATAAAAAAAGCAGCAACATCGGCGGAAATGGTTTGGAGAGAGAAGGCTCGAATTGAGCGAAATCCGCGTCGAAGTGGAAGAAAAATGTCTCCTGAACTCAACATATCATTGGAATGGATGCAACACATACTGAAAAATGAGCTTGGGCTCAAGCCACTGAAGTTTCAAAAAGCACACAATCTTACACCGCAACAGAAAAAAGTTAGAGTCGAAAGAGCGAAGGAGTTGCTACGCTTGCACGAAAGTGGTGAGTTGCTGAATTTGTTTGTCTTAGGCAGAGGCAGAATTGAAGCCTTGGGTAAACAATCATTTCGGTCGGTGACCGTGGACATTTCAACAAGACTAGGCACCGTCTCACAAAGCGCGCTTCAACCAAGATTGGTTAACAAACAATGTTCCACACTTCATTTCTTCGACACAATGGATTGCAAACTCTCCGAATGAATGTGGGATTTCTTTGTCTGAGGTATTTTGAAGGCGAAGGTTGGCACTAAAAAATACCAAGGTTTGGACCACCTCAAACAAGCACTTCGCCGGGAATGGGCCCAAATACCGCAGAGCCAATTGCGTGCAGCGTGCGATGCTTTCTTCGGCCGTCTCAATGCCATTATTCGCTCCAAAGGTGGACATATTGACAACTACTGATACAGTTTGAAAATTGATGTATTTTCCAACATTTTTTGCTTTAGTACAATAAAATATATCAAAAAATAAAAAAAAATTTTAGCATTTTAAAAAGTTCGAGTTCAGGGGGTCTATATAATATGCTTAATACTAGTTCATTCTCAAATCTTTTATCTTTATTAATTAAGTTCAAAATTGTTGCAGTTAATTTAGATCCTAGGCGTTTGTTATGCTTTATATAAGTAATTTTTTCTACACTTAAAGATTACAAAGTGGTTGACGGTTTTGATTGTGGAAGTGAAGATCTTTATTTTGCTTATTAATAAGTCAGTCTATATTATCTTGTCTAGACTAATCGAACTGATTTGGATTAGTAGAGACGGTTCTGCGATAAAAGAGTTTACTAGGCTTTCTCTTCGTTGTTGAGTGAATGCTAGAATTATATTCATATACATATCTTTAAATTAATTCTTTGAAAGGTCTATGTATGCCGTCAGTTTTAAAACATCGCATAATTTCTGATAAGGTCGAATGGAATCTTTCGACCATGCCATTGATTTCGCTCTTGTAGGAAGGGGTTTTGAATATTGAAATATTTAGCTGTAATGGAAGCTGAGTTAAGGGATTTTTCCTTGTCTAATAGAACGCATTTTGGGACGCTGAAAAAGAACAGAAGTTTTTTTGGATTTTCCAGGCACAATGTTTTCGCAAGAGAAGAGAATAAGAAGTCCAAAGTAAAGAATTTCTTTGCGATGCTCAGACTAGTTCGAGTTCGACTAGTTGTTATTCTTACTCTTGGGCTGCTGGTTTATAGTGAGGTATCCGTGCCTTTCACTCTTGAGGTGTTGGTTTATAGTGAGGTTCTGGTGCCTCTTACTCTTGGGGTCTAAAATTTTAATACAAGTTTCTCAGATAGGTATTTCCAAGATTATCTCTTGTCTCATTTAATTTTAACACTTGTACTTACTGTGATGTTCTTTGTATCCGCTCCATTATCCATTCCCCTCCGGTCCAGAAGTCAAGCACTTTGTTGTCATTCAAAAAACTATGGCCGATTATTTCTCGCGCTTACTTTGTATGCCAAACGGTAACCTTAGGTGAATGTAAACATTTCTGATGCTTGCGTTTCGATGAATATGTGCTCGTCCGAGAACAAAATATTATTGAATTTTTGTAAGCGCTTGGTTATATATTTAACAAACTGAAGCCTATATCATCTCTATCTATCTCTATCTCTATCATCTTGGGGCTTTAGTTCTGGTACCAACTGAATTTTGTAGTTTTAAATGAAGTCAAATGATGGTCTATGTACATTTAAGCTTACAAACGAATAGGTCCGGATTATCACGAATGGACTAATTTATATTCTCTACATTTTCGTTAGTTTTTAATACTGGTCGCCCAAACTTAGGTTTAATTAATTTCTTCTAACTTATGAACCCATTTCCTGATGCGGGGAACACTTGACGCTTCATTTATATATTTCTTTGTATTTTAACTCTACATACTTTTTTGGTAGTTATGTATAAGTGTGCATATTCAATGTTTATTTTACACAATGATAAATACGATATAAATCAAGACGGACTCGAAAATATTTAATATATACGAGTATATGCATATTTGATAGTTTTTAATTGCATTTTTTTTTTCTTCCAGTTTTCTATACACGTATCAAATTATTACACACTTTTATGTGAAATTATGTGTTTTGGACTAAAACCGGAATTGAGGAGTGTACTTAGAAGAGTATTTCTACGAATTGGCCCGGTGTATAACATTTCATGCAGCAAATAAGCATATTTTGTTGTTGTGTTTAACTTTATGTATATATGATATATCAGAGCGAAATTTTGTTTCTTTTGAAATTTGTTTTATCATGTCATTAAAATTGTATAGCTTTATAAGAAATATAAATAAAATTGAGAAATATCCGATTATTCGTGTTTATATTCATATTTAATACATGGTGCCGTTTCTAAGAGAGGGCAAAACTTGAATTAAAATCATACAATTTTCAGTTAGTACCAACCTTCAAAAGATACGTGTATAAATTTGACAGCTGTCGGACAATTAGTTTTCGAGATATAGCGTTGTGAGTGAAGCAACTTTTGTTATTGTAAAAAAAAAAAAAATGGATTCAAAGCAATTTCGTGTGTTGATTTATCATTGCTTTTTGATGGGAAAAAATGCAGCCGAGGCAAAGAAATGGCTTGATAAGTGTTACCCGGCCGAACGAACCATTCGAAAGTGGATTGAAAAATTTAAAAGTGGTCATACAAGCACCGAAGATGATGCACGCAGTGGACGTCCAAAAGAGGCTGTTTCAGATGAAAACATCAAAAAAGTCCACAAAATTATTATGAATGACCGTAAAGTGAAGTTGATCGAGATAGCTGAGACTCTGAAGATATCAAAAGAGCGTGTTGGATATATCATAAACGAATATTTGAACATGCGAAAGCTCTGTTCAAAGTGGGTGCCGCGTTTGCTCACAGTCGCCCAAAAACAACAACGTGTTGATGATTTAGAAGAGTGTTTAAAGCTGATAAACCGCAATAAAGCCGAATTTTTGCGTCGGTATGTGACAATGGATGAAACTTGGCTCCATCACTTCACACCAGAGTCAAGTTGGCAGTCAGCTGAGTGGCGAGCAGGCGACGAACCTCGTCCAAAACGACCAAATCCTCAACAGTCGGCTGGCAAGGTTATGGCATCCGTATTTTTGGATACACATGGAATAATTTTCATCGACTATCTCCAAAAGGGACATACTATCATCAGCGACTAATACATTGCGTTGTTGGAGCATTTGAAGGACGAAATCGCAGAAAACGACCACATTTGAAGAAAAAGAAAGTGCTGTTTCATCAAGACAATGAACCGTGTCACAAGTCGATGAAAACGATGGCAAAATTAAATGAATTCGGCTACGAATTGCTTCCCAACCCAAAAGAATGCTCGCCGGAAAGAGATTTAAGACCGATGAAGAAGTAATCGCCGAAAAAGAGGCCTCGTTTCAATCAGTGTATCGCCCTCGAAGGCAACTATATTGATAAATAAAGTTAAATTTTGCAAAAATTTTGTGTTCTACTATAAAACGGCAACGAATTTTCAGCCCATGTGTTACCTATATTCAAAAGTAATTTAGATAAAGATACCAAGGAACGCCTAACTCCTGAAAGAAATAAAATGATATTGCTAATGATTCAAAATAAATTATTTTATTTTGCCTTATTACAAATAGAAGACTTAATTTTAAGTGGCCTTCACTCGTTGCATAAATGAGCTCAAAAAGATGCCAATATTTACTTATACTTTTATAGCATTTATTAATTAATTGCAGTAATTATTAATTAATTACAGTTATTATTAATTAATAATAGTTATTATTAATTAACTACATAACTATTAATTAATTAGGTTACTCGTGGATTAGCCGGTTTGATGTACCTGTGATGCCAGTTTTAGTTTCCGTTTTCCGTCTGCGTTGGGTATTGTTTGGTCATTTAACGGGTCTAAGCTATCTTGTTTCATCCGCGAATTCGAAAAAACATATAGTTCTGAGAGGTCGTGGAAAGTTTTTTGTCTTAAATTGCTGAGGCTGGGACAGTGGCACAGAAGGTGGATGGTATCCTCCCGTAAGCCAATGTTTCCATAGCCTCTACAAAGGTTGTTTACGGCAAAACGCAGCTTTATTGCGTGCACGCTCAGAAGATTATGGACTGTTAGTAATCCAACAAGCGTGGATAGTTCAGCTGTACTTTTTAAGAGAATCCTAATTGTTCTGGAATTGCTGAATTCCGGCCATAATTGTCTTAAAGTTTCACAGGTTGGAAGGTTTTTCTAAATTTTATTGGCTTTGATTCGTATTGTTACCTTCACTTTTATAAAGGGACTATGCTTTTCGAACTAACTCGTCTTTGCGTTGCCTGACACTCTTTTGTGGATAGCAGAGCTTATCCTTACGTTAAACGCGAAGCATTCACAACAGCGCTTCTCAAGATTTTATTTAACATCTACTGCCGCTATGACGTTAATGGGAGATTGACTATCAATGAATATGATAATACTTTATGCTTGTGAGGTATTGCCTTTATTGCTGCAAGTCTGCTACAAGTGGGCTGAAGCCTGCGAGATACATCTTAGGTTCAATTGATCGGCAAGATCCCGCAGCCGCGTTGGTTTTCAAGCGGAAAAAACTCCGAAAATGAAATAAGTTGCATAGTACCGCTAACATGATTGTTTAATTCTACATTGTGCGTGCTGCACAAACAGCACTTGAAATCAACTTCCGGTGTTAACATTTCACATATCGCAGCTATTTTGATAAAATTTGTTACAACAAAGCCAACATTGCAGTTGCATTTGAGCTTTTGTTGAGTAACATTTAAATTAAAAAGTGTTAAAATGACTTATTTTAATCGCTGTTCGATTTCCTTTTCAGTAGGTGTATTAATCACTAGTAGACCTTTTGCAAGAAAGGTATCAATATTTAGAACCATATCACATTACACAAGTTGTTCTTGAAGTTAAGAAAATATACTTACCACATTTCAAACAAAGATATACTAGGTGGGGTGAAAAGTAACCTCCCTGGGAATGAAAAAAATGTTTTAAATGTTTTTTCTATTTTATTCATATAGTTTGATACACTTATTCTAGCGATTTTTCAACTTCTTGATCCCGTCCAAAAAGTAATTTTCCGGAAGGTCTGCAAAATACTCCTTCATGGCGGAGATGATTTCCTCGCGTGAGCTGAATTTTTTATTGCTGACCCATCTTTTGAGGTTTGGGAATAGATAGTAGTCCGAGGTAGCCAAATCGGGCAAATACGGTGGATGCGACAGCAATTGGACCCGTAAGTCATTGATTTTAGCCATGGTTGCGATGCTCTTGTGCGCCGGTCTATTGTCTTGCAAAAACAAAATTTTTGTTCGCTTCATGTGAGGCCATTTTGCAGCGATTTCGGCCTTCAATCGCTCCAATATTTCACAGTAATACTCACTGTTTGGTTTTTCCTTTTTCGGGGTAGTCACGAAGAGTATGCCATGACAATCCCAGGAAACCTACGCCATAACCTTTCCGACCCATCGAGCCTCCCTCGGTCGCTTCGGAGCACTCGTGTCCGCTTCAGTCCATTGCCGGGCACTCATTCTGTTCTCTGGTGTTCAACAGTTATCAATCGACGCCAAAAGTCCGCCCGATTCCGCATCAGCAAGTCCTTTTTTATATGCAGAATATTGGCCAAAATGTGGCGTGTGCGCCCAGTACTAATCTTTGTGGTATCTGCTTGCTCGCGCACCTTCACTATTTGGTCAGCCAACACCATTTTATGTATTTTTTTGACACTGTCCTCTGTAACCGCATCGGAGGGCCTGCCGCTGCGGACTTGATCGGTAGTGGAGTTGCGGCCACCACGAAACTCTCGAAACCAATATTTGACGGTGTAATCTGACGGAGCATTGCCCCATAATATTTATCCAACTTTTCTTTTGTTTCCTTCGCCGTTTTGCCTCTGATAAGAAAGAAAATCGTTTTTGTCCATACTCAACATGATGCCATGTCAACAACAATCAGCTGTCAAAACAAAACTAAAGACAGTATCGCACTGAAATTTGGCATGTCTGCCTAAATATGAAAGGACTTCAAGGCACTATAACCTTTTTTTTGCAGTAGCAGCGCATTTTGGCGGTCAAGGTCACTCCACCTAGTAAATCAATGCGTAAAATAAAAGCGAAGAGTTATAAAATATAAAAAATGGCTTAAAGGCACAAATTTTAGGGTTTTTCAACTTCTGGTCACCTGAAAAAAAAATATTATTAATTAGTAAAGATGTCGTTATATCCCATACTTCAGAGAAAATAAAATTTAAATAAAATAGAATTGATCATAGTTTCAGCCAGTTTAGTTGCAGTGTCACTAACGCAGCTATAACTTCGTAAATTGGAATTTTAAAATTTCCTTTGGAGGGTATACACATATTCTTACAAGTACATACGCGGGCTGTTTGATGAGTACCCGGATTGGAGGGTAGGTGGCGCTACTGAGCCAAAATGAGTGTACCATCCTTTAGTATAACCTCTTTTAGCCTGCCTGTCAGAATTTGGCGACAATCCGCGGTTAGTTTTGTTTTGACTCCAATTTCATACAATCGTGTTAGTGTTTTTTGCGACCATGGAAAATGAGCAGTATTCGGTTCTTGTTTTTAAGTGTTAAAGCCTGCCAGGAAATCCGGCCCATTCTTGATGGTGTGTATGGGACCCATTTACCTTCCCGTACAACCGTTTACCATTGGTTCGCAGAGTTTTGCCGCGGCCGCAGCCAAACCAAACGGTTCCAAAAACGGTTACCACAGAGGAAATCGTGGATAAAATCCATGATCTCGTATTGGCGGACCACCGAGTTAAAATTCGCGAGTTGGCAGAGCTGTCAAGCATCTCAACTGAACGCGTTAGTCATATCCTGCACGAGATTTTGGGCATGGAAAAGGTGTCCGCTATTGCTCTCACCGGAGAACAAGCGCAATCGAGAGACGACTTCGAAGACGTACTTGGCCCTGTTTAATCGAAATCTGTGGGACTTTCTGCGTCGTTTCGTGATGGTCGATGAGACATGGATTCATTGAGATTGAGATAGATGCATTCATGAGACACCAGAGACCAAAGAACAATTGAAACAATGGGTTTCACCCGGTGAACGTGCTTATATAGAGAAGGGAAAACAATCACAGGATCATATTACGTCGATTTATTGGTCCGATTCAGTGCCGATTCTAAGAAAAAACTAACCCATTTAGCGAAGAATTAAGTGCTCTTCCACCACGATAACGTACCGGCTCACACCTCCGCAGTAGCCACAGCCAAATTGGTCGAATTGCAGTTAAAATTGCTTTCCCATACCCCGTATTTTTCGGATCCCTGCGACTTATTTTTGTTCCCAAACCTTAAACGATCGCTCGCCAGGAAGTAGAACGGGTCGAACGAGGAAGTCATCGCCGTCGCAGAAGAGTATCTGGCAGGCCAACAAAAGTTGTACTATACGGAGGGGTTAAAAAAGTTACAGCACCGCTGAGAAAACTGTACCAAGTTGAAAGGGAATTGTATTGAGAAATAAATTGGCAAAACCTAAAAAAGTTGTGTTGCCATTTCTAATCCGGGTATTTAGCAAATCGCCCTAAAAAAAAAGTTTTTTTAAATTTTAAAACAGAATACCGCTTTAATGGAAAGTTTTTTGTTAGTTTTTAACAAGTTGTTGAATCTCGCTTGAATGAGCCAGGTGCAGTTACAACTGGAAAACCGTATAAAGTGTTGAAAAACAAATAAAAACTAAGTCCAGGAATTAAAAGGAACCGCTTCCCAGAATTTAATTAACGCTGCCGATACTTCGTCGCCCTTACCTCACCATTCAGCTTTTACTATCGACTGATTCAAACAAAACTTTTAAAGTATCAATATGAACATATTAAAAAACGCAGTGCATGATATTGCTAGTAAGTTCTCAAAAAATGGCATGGAATATAAATATCAGTATCGCACGGAGGTGAAATTAGTTTTAAAGCGAAATTTGAAAAGTGAATTAAGAGCAATAATAAAGTATTTTAAGTAAAAGATAAAGAAAAGTGGTTAAGAAAGCGATTGAACTGTAAATTGTAATTGTATTGAATAGAGCGTTTGTATTAAAAAAAAAAAAAAAAGAATAAGTTTTATCATTTGAACCCACACAAACATTTTACAGTATACTAGTTTTCACCTTACAAGTTTACGTTGCCAAATTCCATTCCCACAGAATTCATGCAGGTGCCGGACGCACTGCACATGCCGTTACCTGACACCTAGTATCATCGCACAGAATATTTCCCAAGGTGCATTATTGCTGACACTATGTCTTCACCTGAGCAAACAGCATTTCGCACCGTATAAATAGGAGCATTTAGAAATAAATATTGCTGAGCTGTAATTAGTTCTCATAGTGTAACATGTAGTGTTTAATTTAAATAAAGTTGGCATTTAGCCGTCATACAAAAAAGGTTTTTTTCTATGACATTTAAATAAATAAAAATTTAACTGGCGCCCGAGCAGGGACCACAGGGTTATAATCGGTAAATCGGTACAAATAAAAGCTCCTCAAGTAGCACCAAGTTTGCGTAAATTCCGTTAAAAAGTCCTCAAGTGGCACGGACGGAAATTTCGCGTGTGTTCTCGATAACTACTAAAATACCCTGTGGCTCCCCCGCGTGTGTGATGAAAGTGAAATTTATAAGGGCCCCCTAAGTAATCGCCGGCCTCGACCGACGAGCGAAAAGGAAGCGTTGACCGCTAGCTGCACCACAACATCGCAAAAGTCAAGACTAATGTATTGCCTGCAGAATATTGTACTGTAAGTTTAGTTTTAAGAAACAATTAAGATAAATCAAACAAGCTAAAAATAATTAAAGGATTTATAAAAGAAAATTTTACATAAAAGTCAATTAAATTGTTTAGAAATAAGTCTAGATAATAAGTAATTCTTTGAAATGCTTAGAAATTTTAAGATTAAAAAAAAAAAAATAAAATAAAAAACAGTGTTTTAAAACGTAGTAGAAAACACTAATTAATTTAATTTGAGAAGTGTTAATATCTGGTAATCTTTATTCTCTTTTTTGTTCCTTTCCTTTTTTTCAAATTAAATTTATTTAAACATAGCAAATCCCAACAATGTAATCAGACCTCCTGTTCTTAATCCTGAAACCCCACGACCATCTGTAGCTAATATCGGTGGAGTTGTAACAAATGAGGCTCTGGAAGCTCTCATTACAGGTGTGGTAACTCGCGTTCTTCAAAACGAGGGACGTCAACTTATCCAATCTGTTGTAAACCCCTACTCTGATCATTTCTCTGGCGTAGATCAAAGCATTAATCCAGAATTTAGGCAGAATATTTTTGATTTAGATAAGATACCCGATGTTGCTCGTTACCTTAAGGAGTTCAACGGTCAACTAGGAGAATTTAACTCCTGGAAAAAAAGCGTAGACTGAATTTTGCAAATCTACGAAGGCACTAGGGGAACAACTAAATATTTTGGGATCCTTAACGTGATTCGCAATAAAATCGTAGGTCAGGCTGGCGTAGTATTGAAATCGTACAATACTCCGTTAGATTGGTAATGCATAGCTCGCTGTTTGAAAATGCTCTACTCTGATAAACGGGATTTATCTACACTCGAATCGAAGAAAACCAAGAAAACCTTTCAACACAAGAATTTAAAAACGTTGTCTATTCACACTTATCTCTAATTTTAAATAAGATAGGATGTATGGGAATCGAAAACGAATCGCTTAACGTTCTAACTCAAACTTACCGAGACAAGGCATTAGATACCTTTGTCAGAGGTTTAAGAGGTGATCTGCCAAGACTTCTTGGCATAAGAGAACCGACTGACCTTCCCCAAGCTTTACACCTCTAAACCAACACGCGATAACCCACACTGCATCATCTCGGAGATCTCAGCAACCTCAATTTCGGTCACCGACAAGGACCTCACTTCAATCAGTTTAATAATAACTTTCAGCAACCAATACGACCGCGTCCAATGGCACCTAAGCCACAACCACGACCAGTTCCAATGGATATCAGTGTGCAAACACGAGCGATTAATTACATGAACAGGCCCCACCAAGATCGTAACATTACAGGAAAAAGGTATGCACCTTCAACACAACAAGTCCAGGCCCCTAACAAACTCCAGAGTAACTTCCAAATCCAACCTCAGAAGACTGAAGTTTAACAACCCCAAAACCAATATCCACAAACACCCAATACATATCAACAAGGACAAGCAAACTTCCATATCCAACCCCAAGAGACTGAAGTTCAACAACCCCAAAACCAATATCCATAAACACCAAACACATATTAACAAGGACAAGGAAACTTCCAAATCGAACCAAAAAAACGATACCGCGAATTATGAACAATTTATCAACAATACCGAAAACAAATACAACCAGACATTAACGCAGTACATGACGTTATATGGACATCTAAATGACACTCAAGAACCACTAATTGACTACACAGATATCCATTTTTTAGACTAAATCGCTCTTCACTGCCCTACTTCGAGTGCAGCACGAAGACTTGAGAAATTTTAAAATTCTTAATAGAAACTGGCTCCAACAAAAACTATATTCAGTCAGCTCTTATCTCGAAACCCCTTCTTAATGAACAAACCTTTTACGAAAATTCTAGCAAAAAAACAAAATTAATCGGTTAGTTCAGGAATTTCCGAATTTGTTCGCAGAACCCGATGAGAAACTAACATTCACTACCGCTGTAAAAGGTGAGATTCGCACAACCTCAGAAACTCCTGTGTACTCAAAGTTTTATCCCTATCCAATGGCTCTAAAGGATGAAGTAGGAAAACAAATCGGCCAGCTATTTTAACAGATGGCATTATTAGATTTTCACGGTCGCCCTACAACTCTCCTATATGGGTAGTACCAACAAAACTTGACTCCTTCGGTGAGAAGTACAGGATGGTTGTTGACTATCGGAACTTGAATACCCGATACCCCAGATTAATAAAGTGCTGTCGCAATTAGGTCAAAGCCAATTATTTTCAGTAATCGACTTTAAAAGCGGATTCCACCAAATACCGCTGAAGGAGTCAGACATTGAGAAAACAGCTTTCTCAGTAAATAATGGTAAATATGAATTTACATGACTTTCTTTCGGTCTCAAAAATGTACCGGCCATTTTTCAAAGAGCCTTAGACGACATTTTGCGAGAACATATCGGCAAAATATGCTTCGTTTATATTGATGACATTTTTCAGAGAAGAAGTAAGTTTTGGGATTCGTTATTTCTCCGAAAGGAATCAAAACAAATCCTGCAAAGGTAAAAGCAATAGTGGATTTCCTTTGCCCAAAAACGGTGAAAGATCTTCGCTCTTTTCTCGGTCTTTCAGGGTACTATCGCCGCTTCATCAAGGGATACGCACATCTGGTGAAACCCCTTACATCCATTTTAAGAGGGGAAGGAGGACGAATTTGGAAAAATTCTTCAAGCAAAACTCCAATCTGTCGAAACGACGACGTAACCAACGCATTCCAAAAAATTTAAAACTCACTTATATCAAATTTATTCTGATTTCAATAGAGAATTTCAACTCACAACCCATGCCTCCAATTATGCAATCGGAGCTGTATTGGCACAGAACGACCGACCGATAACCTTTATCTCCCATACTTGAATAAGTTAGAAAAACATAATGCTACAAGCGAACGAGAAATGCTAGCCATTATTTGCGCCTTAAATACACTACACTATCTATGTGGTACAGCAAAAGTTCAAATATTCACGGACCACCAACCGCTAACTTATGCTCTAAGTAGCAAGAATAACAGTTAGCTTAAAAGGTGGAAAGCCATACTGGAAAAGTACAATTACGAGCTTAAGTACAAACCAGGTAAGATGATTATCGTAGCAGATGCCCTTTCTATACTCTCAAAAACATCAATTAATTCGCTCACTGGTACTCAACACAGTGCCGAAAGCTCAGATCAAGATTTAATTCCAGCCACTGAAATACCCATCAACGTTTTCAGAAATTGATTGATAATAACTACAGGTACAACTTACCACAGACATACAGTAACTCAACCAAGGTACACTGAAGACGACCTCATCCAAATTTAAAAAAAATACCTCAACTCAAGTGTGGCTAATGGACTGCAGACTACAGAAGAAATTATGGGCCAGATCCAAAACATTTTTTCTACACATTTAAAAATTACAAAGTCCGCTTCACACAAAAAAAAAAAAAAAAAAAATACAAATACAGCCAGGCAAGAAGACGAGGTAATTAAGGAACACAGAAGAGCACATCGCAACGCCTACAAAAATGAAGTTCAGTTACTAGAAAAGTTTTACTTTCCCAAAATGAACTCAAAAATATCCAATCTAATAAAGCAATGTGTTACTTGTAATGAGCAGAACTACGACATACAGACCAAATAAACCCGTATTAAAAGAAACCCCAATTCCTAACTTCCCAGGAGAAATAGTACACGTAGATATCTATACCACTGAAAAAAAAACTAGTCCTTACAGCAATAGATAAGTTTTCCAAATTTGCACAAGTGAAATTATTAAAGTCAAAAGCCATAGAAAACATTAGAGATCCGTTACGTGAAATAATCTTTGCATTTGGCGTTCCAAAAATTATGATAATTGATAACAAAAAATCCCTGAATTCCCCATCCATAAAGTTTATGTTAACCGACCAATTAAAAATTATAATTTTTAAAACTCCCCCTTATAGCAGCTCAGTCAATCGACAAATGGAGAGATTTCGCTCCACCCACTGAAATTACGCGTTGTAAAAAGGCTGACGAAACATATAGGTCATTTTCCGAACTCTTAGACATAGCCGTCTATTAGAACAATTTCTCTATTCATTCAACAACCGGTAAAAGGCCGCTCGAAGTATTCTTTGGAAGGGGTGTTAGTACCAATCCAGAAGACTTCGGGAAAGCTAGACATGATAATATGTATAAACAGACTTAAAAAAAAACAGGTAACTGATTTACGATATGCCAATAAGAAGAATCAGCCCATCAAAGATTACCCCCTCCCCTGGTACTATAGTATATGTCAGAGTTAACAAATGAGTAGGATCAAAACTATCTCCTAGATTTAAAAAGAAATAGTTAAACAAAACTTTTCTAAAACCATCCTCACGGAGTCAGGCTTTCTTTTAGATGGCTTATAGCCAATTGTCTTGCAGAAATTCAAATTCTAGATTGTTCTAACTCAAGAGCAATTACACTTAATGTCGGAACATCAAAAATTCAGACCGGAATTCTCAAAATTATTCACGTGATCAATCTGGAAGCTTATGAAGAAACTATTCACGATCTACAAAAAAAAATTCAGCACGTGGTCTGATCAATCTGGAAGCTTTTAAAAAAACTATTTACGATATACAACAAAAAATTCAGCATGAGGTCGATCCAAGCCATCCAATTTACCCATTCCTACTTCATGAAATCAAAAAACCAATTATTAACCTTATTAACCAATTGAAACCCCGCACCATAACAAAAAAATCTTTGAATTTTATTGGAAGCGCGTGAAAATGGGTTGCGAGAAATCCCGACCACGATAACTTCGAAATAATTAAATCAAAAATAAATAAATCAACAATTGAGAGAATAAACGAAATTACCAATGTTACAAATAAAATTGTTAAGAATTATCAAATAAACGAAAAAAATAACATTGTCAATCATATAAAATACAGAAGATGCACTTGTCTTTGCTGAAATTAAAATAGCGACCAATAATTATACTATACTTTATGTTATAAGTTTATCGAATACAGAAAAGGAATCATGTAAAAATATATTAATAAAACCTGTAAAACGAGGTAAAATTGCTTCAAAAATAATATATGAAAACATTTAACAATGTTGTACTAAGTTATATGGAATAAGAGATAAATGTAATTCAAATAATATAATAAATATATGTAAAAAGAAACCAAATTGTAGACTTAAGTAAATTTAATTCTATACCTAATTTGCTCAGGAGCCGACCGTCTAACTGCACAGAAATAAATAACCAACACGTAGCAATAGCAGAAGAATTTTCCCCTAGAACTTTACTATCCATTCAATTCAATGGAACGATATTCTTCAATAGTGAACCAACAAATCTGATCGGCAGCTTCGTTATACAATTTCGCAATGCAACAATAACCACCAACCATCAATCCTACATCTTTAACGAAATTACAAGTACTGAGCAACTTCCTCCAACCTTGCATCCAGACTCCATCTCGGACCGGACAATACCGAACACCTTAACAATCGAACTGATCGAAGATCAAAATCAATCTAGCTTTCTCATAAACTTTGGCCTTACCACCATGACGATTATCCTCTTGATAGACTTATGATTATGAGCGCTGACACTCTGCAAAAAACCAATCAATACGCAGTACTACGGTCATAGAAGCAAAAAAAGTTCCGGGTCAGGGTCAGTCAAATACCCTTTTTCTGAAAATGAAGACATTTCAATTTAAGGAGGGAAGGATTATCACCTTTCACGTTTACGTTGCTAAATTCCATTCCCACAGAATTCATGCAGGTGCCGGATGCACTGCACATGCCGTTACCAGACACTTAGTATCATCGCACAGAATATTTCCCAAGGTGCATTATTGCTGACACTACGTCTGTACCTGAGCAAACATCATCTCGCACCTTATAAATAGGAGCATTTAGAAATAAGTATTGCAGAGTATTGCTAAATAAAGTTGGCATTTAGCTGTCATACAAAAAAGATTTTTTTCTATGACATTTAAATAAACAAAAATTTAACTTACTCAAATCTTGCTTGACCACACAGTTAAAAGAATTATAGACGCAAAAGGGACTAATGAAGTAATAGCACAAAATAGCTTTAATATTTTAAAGCTTTAATTTTTAAAGATATGGGGTTGTGATGGATCCTCGGGTCAGAGTGAGTTTATGCAAAATTTTTTGAATGATTATTCGGATTTGAACAGAACTCCTTTGATTTGAATGGAAGGTTTTGAATAATTTGTGACAAGTAAAATTATTTGCAAAAATGTGTCAGCTATTTTACAATCAAAATAAATTACAAAAAAAAAAATAATAATAATAAATAAATAATAAATAAAAAAATAAATAGTAAATCATGAGAATGTGGAAAAATAAAGAAATGCATGTTCGTCGCTAGACAAAATCCAACGCTTCATTTGGATTTGAAAAGGTGTCAGGTATAGTATATAGGGTGGGAAAACTGTAAGAATATATGAGAGGGAACATTAAGGTTATAACAGCTCAAATATGTGTTGTTTTTCGGATTTAGATTCCTCGTCTCCCTTACTTGGTAAAAATAATGACTATTAGCAGCAGAACGGTAAATAGTGAAAAGTAGCCGATGAAGTATTGATGTATGTCATGATATGATATTGAATTTGGCAATACTTGATGCGTTTTTGATATTCAACTTGTGATACTGGAAACTATTGGTCTCTATATGGATTTATAGCAAGAAGCGGTGTGGATGGTTTAATAAACACCTTGTGTTGAACTGGTAATTGTATGAGTTTGAAAAGCTAAAACACCTGACTGCCTGATAGTGGAAGCTTAATCAGGAACAGAATGGCAGATGAAGCGACATGGGCCTTTACTCTTAATAGATCGTGTAGTTTAGGTAGATTGTGTTCATTATATCCAGAAAGTGTTAAGCTAGCTGGTATATATTTCCAAATTTTGTTGATCTCATTTAAAAGCTATCTTGGTGATAGGATTAGCGAGTTAATTCTGTCTTGATGGGTGTCTGTAATGGCTTAAAGAAGTAAAAGTTAAGTTCACTGGAAACTGTCTATAAGTTTAGACACGTATATAGTGACGGAGTTGAACACTTGCGATTGCGTCACTGGCTGATTAAGGTTGTCGATAAAGTGATGAGTTTGGGTCAGCTGTTACTTTATTACAGTGAATTATGCCTTAATTTATGTCATAGATTTTTTGAGAATATTGGCTCTTCATTCAATAATAGATGTTTGTTGTTTGCTCAATGACGTTGTTGTTTGCCTTTTAATGTTAGCTTTCATGTAATGCGCACAGTCCTGATCAAGAAGACCGAAGAACTTGTTTGAGATGGTGACAATGAAAACAAATGGGGATTGTCTTTTACACATGGCTAATCTATTTCTATGTTTTAAAATTTCGTTACAGTTTCCTGTAACTGTTATTCTAGTTTTAGTATAATTGGGGTACAAATGGTGTTCGTCTGAAACTGTATAGTTTCGCATTTTTATTTTAATCAGTTAATGACTTCTTTTAGGCTTTCATACTCCTGCCAATAGTTAGACATATTGAAATAAACGAAGAGATTCCAGTCATCAGTGATAAGACTTGCTTCACGTAGGTATTCAAAGTATGTATATCCCAGTGTTGTCTGTAAATTTGTTGATTTTAATTGCACTTTATGTTTTTGCTTTGCCCATTACCACTACCAACCACTACCCAATTGTAATGCAATAACTAAGAGTGTTTTCAGCATATTTACTTTTACCTTCTGTTTCGGAAAAGCTGTGTATTTTCGTTTGAGGGTTGGAATACCAGAGGTAGGATTTTGTTTATGTATTGGAAGAAACCGAATTTTAAGGAGGTGAGTTATTTCCTTCTTGACGACACCCTAAGTTTACTAGGCGAATCCTTTGGCATATATGCCTGAATTTCATGAGGTAGGGGGCAAACTTTATCGATGGATCTCCTTATTTCCCCAGTTAATGTCTTAACATCGACCACTCGAGTCAGTTTGTCTTGTCCTGGAATTGTTTTGATAACTTTGCCGACTATACATTTTAGTGCAGGTAGATTATCCTCCTTTAAAAATGCTAGATGTCTTACAATCCGAATCCAAGATAGTAGTCAATGGTGGCCTAATTAAAAAAATGCCCTTGGGAACGAAGTTCTAGGTCATTGGAGTTTATAGCCTCGAATTAAGCACTGCCTCTATTTGCGTTAGGCCTGTGGTAAATTCTTCTTGAGTTAATACTTCACCAGCAAATACTCGTTTCATGTGGTATTTGGCGGTCTTAACATCAGCTTCACGCAAAACTCCAAAATGTGGGGAACTTGGAAGAATCTTTTTCCGTTGATACACTTCTCGACACAGTGATTTCTAATGGATGCTATTTTTTCCTCAGTAAAAATTTTTGAATAGAGTTCATTGAGTTCATTTCAGGCTCCCATAAAATTTGTCGCGTTGTCAGAAAATATTTTTGCTGAGCAATCACATCCTGCTATAAACCTTTTTAGTGCTCCAATAAATGCTTTTGTTGTTAGATCTGTAACCAATTCTAGATACACGGCTTTTGTTGCAAAATATAAGAATACTGATACATATGCTTTTGTTGGTCGTTTACCCCGTATTTTGTAGTGGCCCAAGAAAGTCGACCAATAACATTTAAGAATGGTCTTGAAGGTTGAACTCGTTCTTGTGAAAAATTGCCCATTAGTTATTCCAAACTTCTTGGCTTTGCTCTGAAACAACGTTTACAGTTGTCCGCGATACTTTGGGCTAGTTGTTTTCCTCTCAGAATCCAATAATTTTGCCTCGATGCTGCGAGTAATGTTTGCAGACCAGCATGCAGATTATCAAAGTGCAGTTGTAAGAACGTGTGAGCTTGGTAAAACCATTTAATTTTATGCCGAAGTTTCTAGTCGAGCTCCTACTCTAATGATATTTTTGTCACCTATTAATGACAACGATCTAAGATGACTTTTTTCGGACACATATCTTAATTTCATGAGTAATTTAAGATCTTCTTGAAATGCTGTTTTTTGCTGATATTTAACAATAACTGTTTTAGATGCGTTGAGTTCCTGCACTGAGAAAACGTTGTCCAGAAGTCTATATCATCTTGCTCTTTTTAAATTACTAATAAAGCGTATGACGTATGCTGTTATTTGTATTCAAGAAAGTGGTTATCTTGGTTGTGTTGGCCAGTAGAACGAGATTTTCGTAAAAAATTTGTCCTTGAAACCATATCTTTGACTTCAGCAACTGTTCTGGAAACATGTCCCGAGACAAAAGATCAGCAGGATTGAGATCGGTGTTGATAAATTATTATAGATATGCGATAAGCTACAAAAGTTTGACACAGTAAAAAGTTGTTTCCTTGATGTCAATTTGTAGGCTTTGCTTCACGTACTTTACTAATTGTGTCCACAGCTTGGCGCCACACAGTTCAAGCGAGGAATGGTTTGTTGTTTGATGAGTACTACTGGAGATTTTGAGCGAACCAACTGTACCTTTATTTTTCCTTGATGATTTCTAGACTTAAGGTAGGCTACGGATCTTCATGCTAGTTGAGAGGCATCCGAGAATGCATGCAGCTCAACACAAGTTGCATCTGCCAACATTAGATGTCGGGGTACCTTTATGTTGTTAAGCTGGATTAGACTTTTTCTGAAGGTCATCTATTTTGTGTGTATCTCCATAGGTAATAGAGCATACCAGTCAAGTTTGAAAATCCATAGTTCTTGGACAAAGATTTTATCGAGTATCATTACTGGACTAACCAATAGGCATTGTGTCGAAAATGTGGGCAGTATTAGCCGATATGGATCACTTGGTAACTTTTGTGGCCTCTTTCCACTTCGTTGTGATACGAAACTGATCTGATGATAACAGCCATATCATGCCAAAAGTCTTAACAAACCCTTCGTTTTGATCGTGAAAGAGATTTTCCATTTCACAATATTTATTTGGAATATCTCTTAAGAATGCAGGTTCATTAGCTCACCATTTTTTTTTTTAGAGAAATCTTCCTTTTCTAAGTAAATCTTTGAGCTCTCTTTGCATTTGAAGAGCTTTACCTAAGTCATTGCAGCCTGTTAAGATATCGTTCATGTATATATCTTGTTGTATGATAGTTGTTGGCAGTGGATGTCTTTCATTGCTTTTTTGAGCCAAATCTTCAAAACATTTTATTGCTAGATAAGGTGCACATTTGGTTCCATACGTTAAGATTTTGAGTTAGTACACCTTCAATTGTTAATCAGTTGATTCCTCCAAATTATATGCTGGAAACGTTTACTGTAATCATTGACTAATATTTGGCGTTACATTTTAGTATGTCGGTGGAGAATACATATGTATGGACTTTGAAACATAGCAAAATAAAGAGTAGGTCATTCTGTAGGACTGGTCCGGTGTGTAAAATTTCGTTGAGTGAGATATTTGTTAACGTCTTTGTTTTGGGGTATTTCGCATTCCAGAAACTTTCAATGTTTCATTCATTGAAGTCAGTTGCAGTTGATTTGAGCATTTAATCGTTTGGTATCATTTGTATTTCCTTAATGCATCTTCATACCCAGTGCCTCCAATTGGAATCTTTTCTCCAGAAATGAAAGGAAGTCAGGTAAACTGAGTAATGCTTTCGGTTGTTTGAGGAATTGTTCCCAAATAGTAAGTGTGCCTTTATTTAACTTGCTGAGCAGAATATAATATTGTATATAATATAATATAAAATCCCAATTTATGTTGTCAATACCTAGGTTTTGCAGAGTCAAAAGATATTCTTGTATAGTGTCATGTAACACTTTATTTTGGTTTGCTCTCTCTAGGTGTAGAGTAGCTTATTTACCATCGTTCTTACCAAGAGGCGGGTATTCTCATACCGCTCATTACCTTCCATGCAGTGTTATAATTTACGTCAGAAGTGGTAAAGTGACGAATCAGTTTTTCTGCTTCTCCCGTTAGCGTTGTCTTCAAATAGAACAACTTTTGGCAGTTAGCGATTTGCTGATTATGTACTAGTTCAATAAAAAAATAACTAAACTAATTTTGGCAAATTTAATGCTGTATCGGATATATTTGTAACGGATGTGGATGCCGTTATTTGGGATTTATTTAGTTGATTCGCCAACTTTTCTTGGAGGTATTTCTCCATCTGGTAGCCTTCTTCAAGCGGATCTTCCACCAGTTCTGCGAGCATTAGATATATTTCCTCCATCTCTCACCAATGATAGCTTAAAATATTTATTTTAAGGTGACAGAATGCATATATATATAGATATTAATAAAGAAACGTTGTAATTTCGTGCGATTGAATTTTGTCATTAAAGGATTTTGACAACTTCTGTTCTTGTTTCCAAAGTTTGGGTAGATCGAGTGGAAGGTACTGATTTAAAAACAGACTATGCTTCGTTTAACCTTCACGAAGGTGTTCTCTTCGACGTATGGTGTAGCCCTTTTCACGAAGTCTTTGACACGTTCGTGATTATTAGTTAACTGCAGCCAAAGGCTTTCGATTATATGCAGCCTATTTTCTCAGTAAGTGGCCTTTTTTCTGGCAGAACCGTCTTTTCCAATCTTGACGTGGAATTTTTGTAGCTCCTCGGCTACGATCTTTTGCCTGACTATGATACTAAATACTTCCATCTCATACATGATGAATGCTTTGGTTTCCAGCTGATGTGAAAGATTCAATTCCGGCAACTATATTCTGGTGGTATCAGTGTTTGATGCCGTGGTAACGTGTGTGCCAATTTTATCTTAAAAGCGAATAATTTGCCCCTTACATCTACTGAGGGGAAGCAATGTCACGTCATCTGTTGGTACCGGTGTTTTACCTCCTGGTAACGCGTGTGTCAATTTTAGCTTTACAGCAAGTGATTTTCCTCTTACCGCTGGTGGGGGGGCAAGCAATATCACGTCGTCAGTTGGAATTATTAATGTCTCCATTGCATGCTTGTATTCGCTTTATAAAATACGAGTACATATAACATTTAAGTAACAAATTGAATTTTAAAGCTTGGATAGCAACAAAATCTACTGATACTTTTGAAGAAAAAAAAAAGCGTAATTTAGTAAACTATCTGCAGCAATTTTGCTATCGACCGTGTTAAATTTGGAGCTTTTAAGGAGTAGACAGCTATGCTGGTACTTAAATTATATCCTTGGGGTTGTATGCCACCAACAGTACATACGATCTTAATGCACGGAGCTGAAATAATACAATCGACAGCACCCCCTCTAGAAGCACTTTTAGAACTCCAAAAAAGTAGAAAGAAGATACTACTAACTTCACAACACTAGGAAGTGTTTCCGTTATGAGGATGTTAATAAGGATGTTATTCATCTTGTACCCAAAATAACATATCTGAGGCCTGAACCAATAAACAAAAATTGTAGTCATCTTAGTAAGAAAGCAAAGAACTATTATTAACTTTTTAGTTGCTAGCTATACAAGCAAATAGATGAAATCGTATAAAGTATGTAGTTGTAAGACTACGATAGTTGTGGTGTTTTATTATCTTTCTAAAACATCTTTTTTGGCAAAAGCCTTAGTATGAAAGGTGAGTTTATAATTGTAAAAACACTGGAGCTGTTTATAAACGTCTTTCTATTGTAATTTTGCAGTAGTTTTTATTTTGCTGCGAAGTTGTGATCCGATAGCAAAAATGTAAGTAGCAGTTTTAAAATTTTGAAAAAGGAAAACAAAACTACATAACATAATTTGTATTGTTTAAGAGAAGATTGCGAATTCAGATTTGGAATTCAGCTAAATTATTAATTTCCATATGTTTAGAGATGGAAGCGGATTATATTAGTGTTCGAAGAAAAAAAAAAAAGTTTATCTAAACTAGCTTAGATGTTTACATAAAATTGTCAAAATAATCTTGTTAGACACTGTCCTTTTTGAAAATTATTGTATTTTCGCATCTTCGGCATTCATTAACAGCTTAAATGTTTGTAATATAGGGTTTTCCAATAGGGACTTGACAACTTTGAATTTAATTTGTGAATGCACTCTTTCACTAATCATCAAATTGTCACTGTCAATTTATTCATTCAACAACTCAACATTTTCATCATGGTAACGTACACTAACGAGCAACGCCTGCAAATTATAAAAATTTTCTACAGATATTCGTAGTCGCAAAATCATCTTCAGTGACGAAGCTCATTTTTGGCTCAATGGGTTCGTCAATAAGCAAAATATGCGTTATTGGTCGGGTGAAAACCCACATATGCTTGGTGAATCACCACTTCATCCACAAAAAATAACTGTTTGGTGCGGTTTACATACCGGCGGCGTTATTGGGCCATATTTTTTCATCGACGATACAGATCGTCACGTTACTGTGAATGGTCAGCGTTATCGCGACATGATCACCGATTATTTTTGGCCTGAATTGGAAGATATGGACTTGGACGACATGTGATTTCAACATGGTGCCACAAGCCACACAGCACACGCTACAATCGATTTATTGAGAGTTAGTATGGTGAGCGTGTTATCTCAAGACATGGGCCAGTCGATTGACCGCCTCGTTCGTGCGATTTAACGCCGCTTGACTATTTTCTGTGGGGCTACGTTAAGTCATTGGTTTATGCCAACACGCCGACGACGTTGGAAGGGCTCAGAGCCAACATTGAATGCGAAATAGCGGCCATTTCGGTCGAAATGTGTGGCCGAGTCGTTGAAAATTGGGTCCAACGAATCGACCGCTGCAAACGTGCCCGTGGTGACCATATGAACAAGTTCCATTCATAAATGTTTTGATTGTAATTCAAGCCAATAATAAAGTTTTTGAAATATCTCAAATGGTTTGCCTTTTATTTAAAAAAAAGTTGTGAAGTCGTTATTAGAAAACCCTATACATTTATAGACACAATTTTGACAGCTATAAAGCTGCAATCAATTTACATTCCCTTTTTTTATATTTATGAACTCACCTGAGATCTCAAGATAAGAACAGGAAGAAAATTTAAAATAACAAAACATAAAATCACTTCCTTTTTTAAAATGTTTATATGGGAAGAACGCTTAATTATTGGACTATAAGCATAATTTGTTTTTTTTGGAAAACTTGTCTCATTTATATTACGTATCACATTTCAGCACGATCAGTCCATCCGTTTTGTTTTTATAGAATTTTTCGAGCTGGTCCGTAGAAAGGAACTACTGTGCGCAGGTTTCTTTGATCTTTCAATTGATATTAAGTCTTCTACTATTTGGTTCCTGTCTCTGTCCATGTCTCTGTTCACTTTCATCTTGCCTCTTTATTCGTATGCCATTTATTTGACAACTTCCTACAATTCGGCTATGCCGATACTTTATTCGACCCGAATGGCCCTTTAGGACGTTCTCCCGATCCTTATCTGTTATGACATCTCGCTCAGCACTTAACTCCTCCACGACTGCCTTAATCAGAAGCTCTGGGTAATCGAGTGACTTCGGCTGCGATTAACAAATGCTGTATACCTTCATATTCACAATATTCATCGAAAGCAGTTGATGTACATAAACGCAGTTTCTCGGTCTGAAATGATTCTTCTGGGATTACCAAACGTGACGGACTGTTCCTTCAACCTCGATGACATCAGCGGACGAGATGCACTTCGGTGGATATAACCAAAAAACTTCCTGGTAAACGACGTTTATAATTTCGTGCTCCACCAGTGTTGGAACCACAATAAGTTCCCTTATCGGATCCATATACAATGCCTCTGCCTTTCATAAAAAAGTCTGCCTACCTATTCTTTAACAAGTTTTTCGTAAGTCTTTATGCACATGTCCTGTAACTGTGTCTCCTAGATGCGATGAACTAATGGCCCTTTTAGCATAAAGTAAAGTATTCTGCTCAGCGCATCTACATGCTTCATTTTAGAACCTAATCGGTTTTCGAGCTCGTAGTCGAACTCCTGCATGAATACCTTCCACCATACTGAACGGATTATAGTCAGAAACGATTTTTATTCTTATTCCCAGCAGGTATATTCTCCACTTTTTTAAAGCGTCTGTAAAAGTCAATACCTCCAATTCATAAGAGTGAAATTTCTGTTCGACTAGCGTAGTCTTCCGACTCATTAAAGTATTACGGGATGAAAAAGCTGATCATCAGGACTTTTCTGAAGCAACGCACCTCAATACCCATACATTCTAGCATTTTTATAGATCTCGTTGGCGTCTTTGGATTAAACAGCTTTAATACGGGTGTAATTGTTCGACGTCTATCTTAAACCTGACATCCTTCCGTTTCAATTAATACAACGGTCTCGACGAATCTCCTGAAGCACGATATTAGGCTCAAAAAACGTTGATAAAAATGAAGTTGACTGGAAACCAACAAAAAGCCAACTTATACTAAAAATTTAGTCTCCCCAATAAATGTTGGATGGAGCGAAATAACCACTGAGCCCAAACATTTTTCTTTCCCTCTCTACCCCATTTTCTGGGATGCTGAGGCATTACAAGTGTATCCATACCCACATGAGAGTTAAGTTCTTAAAAAAAAAAAAAACTTGTTGCATGCGTGCAAATGGAGCTCCCAAATCAGTCCTTCACTTTTCTTTCCATTTGGTTTTGTTTGCCTTCTCTTTTCTCCTCCCTCTTCTGGCGTTGCCACTACTTTTCTTTCTTCCCGTCATGCTCTGGATACACGGTACTTTATCTTTCACTTGTACCACTTAATCACCACTCGTAATTCACTCTTCAAATTTCACTTGAGAACTAACTTTCATATTTTGTGGGATGCTGGTATTTATACTCCCCGATATCTTCTGCCAATTTGGTCTTTCCTCAATTGGCCCAGGGCAATATTGGTTCGATGTCATTATCTGCCCGTTGGGAGGAATGGATTTCGTCTGTACTCCGATTCTCTACTGGCTCAGTTCTGATCATTTGGATAGTGGACTCGTCGTCCTTTGCTTCATTACGATTGCAGTATTCACATTTGACTCCGCACAGTCGAGAGAGAGTGCTGATTAGAGTGGAATTTTCCCTTCTGGGAAAAAGTCGTAGCCCTGCAACTGTTCGATTCATTTTGCAACTTGTCATTCAGGGTTCTTGAATTGTTGTAACCATTTCAGAGCTGCGTGATCTGTGCGAAGAATGAACCTCTGTCCATAGAGGTACTTATGGAAATGCCACTTGCTCGTTGTTGATTGTGATTTGTCCACTATATTGATTGAGAAATAGAATGTCGGATGATAATTTCTCGATCACTGGAACGTGTTGACTATTGATTGCAGGCAGTTTGCTGTGCATTGCTATTTAGTAAATTTGGAATAAAAATTGTACTACTTAAGTTTACAATGTTATTTTTATGCCATATTGACAATTTATTAATAGTTCTACAATTTAAATTTGTACCATAAGCTTCATCTTTACATTTCATTATTTCCTTAAAATCTATTTTAATTATTTTATTTTTTCCTTTAACTGGTTTTATAATTAATGTTTTACAAATTGTTTCACTTACTGTTGGTATACTAACAACATATAAAAGTACAGAATTATTGAAAACTATTTTAATTTCAGCAAATTTAATTTCTTCTTCGATATTCTTAAAAGGTATTTATTGTTTATTATTTTTTCGATAACATAATATAGGAATTTATGATATTAGCTCTTGCCCGATGCAAGGGGTATTCAATATTAGTTATTTTTTCTTTTAGGATACCTAATTTAAATTTTAGGACAACTTCTTCAATTAGGTTTTTATCTTCTTTTACAATTTTACTTATATCATTAGTTCTATTTCTTATGTCATTTATCTTATCTATTAGTAGCTTATAAATTACAATTTGTTTATTGTTGTTTTCTAGTACATTGTTAATCTTTTCTTGTATAATTTAAAGGTCATGTTGATCTGGATTACCAGTTATAAACTTCTAAGCGCTTTCCAAGAAGTCGAGGTTCTGGGTTGGTTTTAGGAGGTATTTTATTGTGGATATTTCTTGGGATAAAAGGTAGAAACTGGAATGGGATGTTTGTAGGTGTTGCCACATAGATGATTCAATACTGTCCAAAGCTTGCGAATATGCAGAAAGATCTATTTCGTGAATTATTTTATAAGTGCCTGTTTGAATTGTAGATATGCCTGTGTTAATAGTCACTAGTCTTGAGTTCGTATAATCAAGTATTTGTACGCCACATAAATAGTTAGTCAGAACGCACCTAGAATGAGAATTTAAGATATATTACGATTTGATATGTGATTTAGTGAACGACTTTGCCGGATTCGGTGAGAACAGTGGTTGTTTTATTTTCTTTGATAACTTATTTTGCATATCTGGGAGAGAGTTTTGACCCTATTCTTTTGTTTTTCTTTACATAAATGACTTCTCCGGTTGAGTAGTCTTTTGATGGAGCTTTGCTCTTGTTGTGGTAGGTCAAGTCATATTTTTGTTATTCTTTTAGCTTGGCTTCAATTTCAGAACGAACTTTATCAATTTGTAAAGAATTACATTAATGTTTCTACTAAAGAACAGAGATCCTTGAAGGATTTATGTATTTATCCTTTTTTGATGCATCGCATGAGTTTAGCGAGAGTTTAATGGAAACTTTCGATTTGGTCATTCGAAGTGCTCGTGTACGGAGGTGTAGTGAAGACTTCAATGCCGAATTCATTTTTAGGCATGAATATGATTGGAGTTGAGTTGACAGATTTCTCTAATAGATTGCCTGATATCTACGATCGCTTTTGATTGTATTTTCTTGACATGAACATACTTACTTAGAGAACTTGTCTAGTGATGTTAGTACAAGGTTACCTTCGGTTGAGAATACATCAACATGAATAATTTGTCCGGGATAAGTTGGTATTGGAAATGCTTGCATTTCTACCTTATCCGGATGACGATCGTACTTGGTCTCTTTACAGATGGAGCATAATTTTATTATTCTTTTTAATTTGCGGGACATACTAGGAAAATAGCATTTGTTTTATTCTTTTATTTTATTATTTGTTGTTTATTCTTACATTCGCTCCTATGAGCACGTTGATGGGTTTTAATGACTATAACTTCTTGTTTAGTTTCGTTAGTCACAACTTCGAATATGATGAGAGAATGAGATATGAGAGAATCTAATTCGAACATTACCAAAATTATCTTTGTAAATTCTTGTAAAAATCTTGTAAAATCTTGTATCATTCTTTGTATTCGTTCCTCTGCTTTTATGCAATTAATTACTGTAGGGTTAAGTCTTGCTTTTAGGATTTGATCAAGTTACTAGGTGTATAAGATTGTTCGGTTATAAGATGCCTGTGATATTTCGGGAAAACTATTCGAAATTTTTAACTACTTGTATTACCGATGTTAGGGAAAATTTAATTCATGAGGTCATGGGCTGAGATATCGTGACTATGTATGGCGTAAGCAAGGGCGTTTATTTCTGTTTGATTTGGAGATGGGAGAGTGCATCTGTAACTACGTTTGTTCTGCCGGGCTTATATTTAAGCTCGTAGTTGTACTCCTCCAATATTGCTTTCCATCTTTTTAATTTTGAATTATAATTTTTGTTACTAAGGGAATATGTAAGCGGTTGATGATCAGTATGCATTATTACCTTAGCTGATCCATAAAGATAATTTGTTGAGTGCCCAAATTACAGCTAGCATCTAGTTTTCTAGCTTTCTAGCTTTCTTCGGTTTGAGATAGTAATCTAGATATGAACATAATGGGCTTATCTCCTTGAGATAGCACATCACCTAGGGCATAATTTGAAGCATCTTCTGATGTGAATGTCTTCTTGATTTTTTCAAAGAAGAGAGGTTTTTGGACAATTGTCCATCCTCCCCCATAAGAGGGTTGTTAAGGGTATCGCAAGCTTGGCGTAGTCTCTAATGCAGCGGCGGTAATACCCTGAGAGGCCAAGGAAAGAGCGAAGTTCCTTCAATGTACGCGGATATAGAAAGTCTCGGATTGCTTGATTGGTATTAATGCCGTCAGGCGAAATAACAAAACCTAGGAATTCTACTTCTTGCTGGTAGAATTCGCACTTATCCAATTGTACCTTCATGTTTGCCGCATGGAATACCTTTCGAATATTAAGTTCGTCTGTAGATTCGTCTTAACTAAAAATGACTATGTCATATATTTTATGTAGACATAGCATATAGTATAACGCCCATGTGTTCGCGAAGAATGTCGTCAAGTGCTCTTTGATATATAGACGGAGCATTCTTGAGACCAAAGGGAAGCCCCGTAAATTCATACTTCCTGTTGTTGACCGAGAAGGCCGTTTTTTCTATATCAGATACTTTTAAGGGGATCTGATGAAAGCCACTTTTCAAATCTACTACGGAAAACCATTTATTTTGGCCGAGATGTGCAATAAGTAAACAATATATGATAATGTAAACTCCTCGAACTTCCTCCACGGCCGTGAACCAGAAGAATTGGCGAGAAGAGATGCAGACTTGTCAAAGATTATAGAAAGCTGAATACCCCGGAATGTGTAAACGGTTGGAAGATGCGCACTATTGGGGCCGGTAGATTACCACAGGTTGTGCGATGGTTTAGCTAGATACCTAAAGCAGATGGTGCAGCTGTGTAGATATCCCTTAACACAATTTTTGAATTTCAGGATCCAGAACCTTCATTGATGAAATTAAGAAGATGCGAGATGAGTTTCTAAATAAAATCGACGAAATCAAGAAGAGTTTGCCAAAAAAGTTTGAAAGTCTCAACACTGCATTTTTGAACTTAGACGCTCGGGTAAATATACTTAAAGATAACATCTCATATGCCTCTCAGAGACTGAGCGCAATGAAGTTGCTCGTGATGCTGTGTTCACTAGTTTACCTGTTCTTCCCAACGAAAATCTTACACAACTCTTTAACAAACTCTGTTAACAAAAAAAAAAAAAAAAAATGTGCCCACACAACACTATCTGTGATTATTTTGAAATTTAACTCTTATGAAAGAAATGGTATTCTCATCGCTGCTGCTAACTACCGCAGAGAAAAAAGAGTGTTGATAATAAATGATGTTGGCCTTGCTCTAAATGGCAACTGCTACTTAAACGAGAGTCTCACAAAACACTCTCGTTCTCTTCTGCAATCCACTCTTCGTATAAAGAAAAAGAAAAAACTGTCTTCAGTATAAACCAAATCGAGAATCGTGTATGCTAAGGAGAGCGTTAACGGTCGAAGTTAACTGCTGTTGCTGCTACTTCTGAATGATAATTCTATTTAAATTCTCTCACTTTAGTGTTACCGTTTAAATTCTCCTCTCTCTCTCCTTGTCCTATTCCTGTCTTCTGTTCCTGTACTTTCTGTTCTCTGAGGCACTATTTATTTAACTTCTACAGTATGTATGAACAATTGAACTATGGTAAATATTCCTTCCAATGCTCGGGATGATCTTAGGGTATGTTTTCTTAATGCTCGTTCTCTAAATAAATGCAAATTAGATTACTTGAAAAATATTTTTTCTAATTCTTGTGTAGATGTAATTCTAGTTTGTGAAACTTGGTTTAAGAGGAATATTTCTGATGAGTTATATAACATCAATAATTTTACAATTTTTAGAAATGACAGAATAACCCTTACGAGAGGTGGTGGTATTGCTCTCTATTGTAAGTTTCACTTAAATGTAATATCATTTGCAAATTGACTGATTCAGATTTTGAATTTTTAATTGCTGAGTCACATGATGGTTCAACCAAATGTGTTCTATCCAACCCTTCTTTGTTAGCCTTCCTGAATTTTCTGCTCAATGTGAACACGTTATTGTTTGTGGTGACTTTAATGCTGATTTACTTAAAAAAGATGCACGGGCTTTTCATATAAAAGATTGTGCTCATTTCCTTGGGCACTAAATGTACAACATTACGTACCCCTCACCTTTTGGTAAAGGTGATAATCCATGTCTTCTCGATCTGGCTTTAGTGTATAACCTATTATCTGTTCTTCTTTTCGATCAGATTTCTATTGACTATATTTCCGATCACGATCTCATTTTCTGCATTTATAACATAAAGCTCGACCACTCAGCTGTTCCTTTAACTTTCACTTACAGGGATTATAAGTCTTTTAACATTGATACCCTTCAATCATCTGCTCTCCACGCCCCTTGGATGTATTTTCGTTCGCGTTCAGACTTAGATAAGAAGGTCAACAGTTTTTAAAATATAATTTTTGATCTCTTTGAAAAATTTGTACCCTTAAAGACTGTTAAAATTCGGAACAATGAACAACTGAAGTTATGAACACTATTAAAGTGTGTGCTTTGTAGTAAATAAAAAAAATCCTAATTTAAATTGGTATGCTTATAAGGTAATGCGTAATAGATCGGCCGTTGCTGTACGCAATGCTAAAAATAATTTTTATGCCTCCAAGTTGAACACTTCACTTCCACCAAAGAAATTTTGAAATAATCTGCGTAGCATTGGAGTTTCCGACAGAAAACTTAATGGTAAATGTGAAGTTGATCCTGACATTCTAAACAATTTTTCTTGAAAGTCAATCTGATGAGTGTGTTTTCAGCTTTGCTGATCACTCTCTTTCGAGCATTAGATAATTTGAAGTGGAAACGGTTAGCGAAATTAATTAATTCAATTAGAGAAATTTGTAAAGTTAATCCTACTTTTCATAGTATCTCACCTAACCCATATTCTTAACCAATGTGTTACCACATCTACATTTCCTCGATCCTGGAAAATAGGCCGTGTAATACCTGTAGCAAAACGACCATATCCGCTTCTGAATTTAGACCCATCAGTATCCTTCCGTGCTTATCAAAAGTCTTAGAGAAACTCATAGCGAAACAGCTTCTAAAACACCTGTGTCTTAATAACTTACTGTATAACGCTCAGTCTGGTTTCAGAGCAAACCATAGTACTTCCACTGCTATGGTTAATATCCTGGAAGATATCAGAAAGAATTTTGATAAAACACACATCTCACTTTTTTGTCTACTTGATTTCTCGAAGGCTTTTGATAAAGTGAATCACAAGCGACTTTACTGGAAGTTGAGAAATCTCTTCTCATTTAGTGAAACAGACCTTGGGTTGTATTGCTACGGGGCCGGCTGTCTATATGGTTGGACCATATACTATAAGCCAATTTGGAATAAAACAGTTGACGGCTCGAAACTGGGTTTATGTTTCCTAGTTTCGGTGGAATTTTTGGTGGATCTGGATGGTTTATCCTTCTGTTGTGACTGTTTGCTATAGGCATACTGCGAGCGGAAATTTTAGTTTTCTAGTCTCAAACACAATTAAAGTGTTTAGGGCATATCTGATGGTTCTCGCATTCCCAAAAGTCTAGGAAGGTCGCCTTTTAATCCGCGAATGAATGTATTCAGGGCTTTTTCTCTGTAAGTTTGCATCAGGAAATTAAGAGGCTCTATACCGACATCCATGCTGGAAATTTTATTCAGTATTAGCGAAAGGTGTGTGTACACAGCTTGGTAAAACTCTTGGATGGATGAGTTACCCTGAACTAAAGATGTCATTTGGTACTCGAAAGTTCCCCAATCGCGTTCGTCTGCGTAGTGCAGCGTAAGGCATCCACTGATGCAATCCCAGTTCAGTGGGGTATTGTATGACTCTAAAATGTGGTCAGCGTGACCCACAATTTTATTTCGGATCACGTTAATGATCCCAAAATATTTGTGTGAGCCTTTGGTGTGCTCGTAAATATTTAAAATGCTATCGACGCTTTTTCTCCAAGAGCTGAATTCTCCTGATTGGCCGGAGAACTCTCATAGACACCGAACGACATCAGGAATTTTATCTAGTTCACTCACATATATTAGTGCGCTGCTCTTAGTTTATTGTTTGGTCAGTTCCTACGAACTGATCGGAATTTGGATTAATGATGAACTGGACTAAAAATCTACCATACCTTATGTATGTAGAACCTGGTTTACTATTAACACGATTAAATTTTGCAAGTCAGAATGGGAAATATATAAATTTTGGTTTTCAGGATTTTGGAGGTTTAGAGACGAGCAGGATTAGCGTTCGACATCTTTGTACGATGTCGTATTTTAATTATTAAGAGCTAAATTAAATTGTTATTTTTATGAGCACTTTGAAAATAAATGATATTTAAAGTATATATACCCTGACTGACTCGAACTGCAACCAACTTTAGACTGCTATAATTTCCAAACCGCTCATACTGTGAGCTCAAATTTTAAAACATGACAGATAATTTTATTATTTTCAAGCCTTTCAAACGATTTGCGTCTGAGTTGTGCTGAAAAATTTTTATCCGCGATGGAATTCAAACGTGATAGTGTGATTGCTTTACATTTGCCTGGAAACCCACAAGTAGCTATCGTTAAAGCCCTTCAGCACCTCAACTTGAATAAATCATTTGTGTCTCGAACCATAGCTCGTTACAGTGATACTGGCAGCGTTGCAAAACGCCATGTAAGTGATCATAAAAAGACAGCAATATCGGCAGAAATTGTTCGGAAAGTGAAGGCACGAATTGAGCGAAATTCGCGTCGAAGTCTAAGAAAAATGGCTCGTGAGCTTAACATATCGTTGGAATGGATGCAAAACATACTGAAAAATGAGCTTGGGCTCAAGCCATTGAAGTTCCAAAAAGCATACGATCTTACATCGCAACAAAAAAAGTTAGAGTCGAAAGAGCGAAGGAGTTGCTACGCTTGCACGAAAGTGGTGAGTTGCCGAATTTGTTTGTTTTCCGATGAGTCGCCATTTATTATCGAGCAATATGTCAACAAACAAAATGACCGAGTTTACTTGCCAGAGAGGTCCTTCGAAAATTAACACCTTCGGACGGCCACCAGAAAGCAGGCAGCACCGATGGTGATTGTTTGGGCCGCCATAACCGCCGATGGTCGCTCTCCGCTCGTATTTTTGGACCGTGGCGTCAAAATTAATACGATAGTATACCGTGAAACTGTCTTAGAGGCAGTATTGAAGCCTTGGACAAACAATCATTTCGGTCGGAAAACCTGGATATTTCAAAAAGACTCGGCACCGTCTCACAAAGCGCGCGTCAACTAAGATTGGTTAAAAAACAATGTTCCACACTTCATTTCTTCGACACAATGGATTGCAAACTCTCCGAATGCAAATCCGTTGGATTTTTCTGCCTGGGGTAATTTGAACGCAAAGGTTGGCACTAAAAATACCAAGGCTTAGACCACCTCAAACAAGCACTTCGCCGGGAATGGGCCCAAATACCGCAGAGCCAATTGCGTGCAGCGTGCGATGCTTTCTTCAGCCGTCTCAATGCCATTATTCGCGCCAAAGGTGGACATATTGAAAACTACTTATACAATTTGAAAGTTGATGTATTTTCCAACATTTTTTGCGTTGGCACAATAAAAAAATTATAGCATTTTAAAAAGTTGCAGTCACCCTGTAATACATGGGCCGTGCCGTTTCTAAGAGAGGGCACAACTTGAATTAAATCCATACCATTTTCAGTTAGTATTAGTAGTATTCAAAAGATACGCGTATAAATTTGACAGCTGTCGGACGATTAGTTCTCGAGATATAGCGTTGTGCGTGAAGCAACTTTTGTTATTGTGAAAAAAATGGATTCAAAGCAATTTCGTGTGTTGATTATCATTGCTTTTTAATGGGAAAAAATGCAGCCGATGCAAAGAAATGGCTTATTAAGTGTTACCCGGACTCTGCACCAGCCGAACGAACTATTCGTGGAATGAAAAATTTAAAAGTGGTCATACAAGCACCAAAGATGATGCACACAGTGGAAGTCCAAAAGAGGCAGTTTCAGATGAAAACATCAAAAAAGTCTACAAAATGATTACAAATGACCGTAAAGTGAAGTTGATCGAGACAGCTGACGCTCTGAAGATATCAAAAGAGCGTGTTGGATATATCACACACAAATATTTGGACAGTCGACCAAAAACAACAACGTGTTGATAATTCAGAGGAGTGTTTAAAGCTATTCAACCGCAATAAAGCCGAATTTTTGCGTCGGTATGTGACAATGGATGAAACTTGGCTCCAACACTTCACACCAGAGTCAAGTCGGCAGACAGCTGAGTGGCGAGCAGGCGACGAACCTCGTCCAAAACGACCAAAAATTCAACAGTCGGCTGGCAAGGTTATGGCATCCGTATTTTGGGATACACATGGAATAATTTTCATCGAATATCTCCAAATCGCAGAAAAACGGCCGCATTTGAAGAAAAAGAAAGTGCTGTTTCGTCAAGACAATGCACCGTGTCACAAGTCGATGAAAACGATGGAAAAATTGAATGAATTCGGCTACGAATTGCTTCCCCACCCAAATTCGTCCCATGTTTTATAGTTATTAATGGTGTATTGTATTCGAATATGTTTAGGATTGCTGAGGACAACCCTATCGACTTAGAATCGGAAGAAAAAATGATATTTTTACTGCTTTGTGTTCTTAATCTTCTATGAATTCTTTTTCCAGTTTCTGTTGTAATTGTTACGCGACTATCCCTCTGAACTTTTTGTTTTTTGAACAATGGTTTTCGTTTTCCGTCCCGATGTTCGACGGCCTTTTTGATAATCGTAAGTCTTAGTTTTGGTTCTGTTTCGGTTTCTTCTACTGATTTTCTTTCTTTGATTTTCACGAATAAATTCCGTTAAATCTTCATTAAATCCCCATTCAAACCACTCTCATTATCCATCACTAGTATTGTCAGAAGTGCAAAATAGTGAAGGATTTTTATTATATTGTTTCTCAAATAAAATTCTTTAATAAGGAAGAACTCCGTGAATTAAGTAAATTTATGGAAACAAGTTATATATTTTTCATGGTCTATTTCGAAGAGATTGATGTGCAGAATTTCTGAAAGATAAGTGGGAATTAAAGTTTCTTGGAATTCGGGTCTTAAAGGATGACGATCATATTTATTCAAATTGCAAATGTCACAAACTTTATTATATTGCTTTATCACCTTGCTTATACGCGGAAAATAATATTTCTACAGGATCTGATCCTTATTTTCTTTATATGGTAGTTACGATGAGCCCTACTATGTTCTTCTTGTATGACTCGGAATTGGTTGTCTTCATTTGCCAAATCTACTCTTTGTGTTGTGTGTTTTATGTTTTTTGAATTTTTCCTTGTATATATCCTACAGTAATTGGATGTATTTCTCGGGGATTTTGATGCCGTTGAGAGTGTTGGGATTAAGCTTCTCTCAATTGCTGTGCTAAGTTTTCTTTATTTATATCAGGGAGTCCTATAAAGTGGCGATGGTAGTCGGATGTAGTTTCTCGTAAGCACACATATCAGTTTCTATCTTAAAGATCAATTGATCTTTGAACACAATCAATTGAGCTTCGCAGTGAAGTATTAGTTCGGAACTGTCTTCTTCTGCGCTTTGCATAGTTGCTGCGCTGGAGGAAGTCAAATTGTTCACACCCGTTGTTCTGAGCTAGATGGGCAGAGAATTAATTTATACTGGTTGGAGAAGAAGTCTCCGAACGCTTAGAATATAGTTAATTAAAACAACATCTTTTTTTTTCTTATTTTTTTATTTTTTTATACTATACTTGATGACGAGGTGAATGCAACTGCTAATCTGCTTTACGCACTAACCTCGTAACCTCTGTATCTTGTAAAACAGCTGGTTTTTCTTTGCATTGGTACGTATATGGTCATTGAACCTGCTTGCATCTTATGTGCCATACCGTTTATTTATAATGCACTTATATTGTTACATTTGCTAACAATGCCTAACAATCGCTGATTGTTTTGTCACTTCATTTGTTGAAAGCACTCCTATTTGAATAAAGGTGGTTGGAGTGACCCTTTCCCAGTCCCTTGTGGAATTAACGTAGGTGTAAATAAGTCGGCATGTTCTTTAACCTGCTGCCCGTCATTCTTGTGACAGTTCGGCAGATCATTTCGTGTTTTTTTTTGGTGTTTTGTTAGCGCTGCAGGATATTTCGCGGCGGCGCTTATATTTCGTACGCGCTGCAGTAACCAAAATGCTGTGCACAAGAAGTGGAAGTGATGGAAGTGATGGAAGCTATCGGACGTTTAAATATTGAGCTTTTAGTTTTGAAGGTCACTACGCGCGTAAGACCATCAGATCCCGGATGTTGTTGATTAAAATGAAATAAATTATTGTTCAATTTAAAATAAAATCAATTCATGTTCGATTAAGCAAGCAAAATGTAATTAAATAATGTAAGATTCTATATACTGTAACATGACAGAAAACAAATCCATAACATATATTGGGTCTTTAACTTATTCTATTCGTGCGGTTTGCTAAGTGATGGCGTAACTTGTATTATTCCATTGTTATTATTCCATTGGAACATGCTTGCAAAGCTACTGTCATTGTACGTCATTTCAGTATATGTCATTCATTTGAAGCGTAAACAATAATAATTTTTTTTCACTCAAATATGTCGAACTTTGTGCCTGAAAAAGTGTTTTTGCGGGGAGTTCTTTTTCATCACTTTAATATGAAGAAAACTGCTGCCGAAAGTTATCCTATTTTGGTGGAAGTTTATGGTGAACATGCGCTAGCTGAGCGAACGTGCCAAAAGTGGTTTGCACGATTTAAAAATGGTGATTTTGGCTTGGAAGACGATGAACGTCCTGGGCAGCCAAAAAAGTTTGAAGATGAAGAACTGAAAGCATTACTCTATAAAAATTGTTGCCAAATACAAGAAGAGCTCGCAGAATCGTTGGGTGTCACTCAAGCAGCCATTTCAAAACGTTTAAAAGCAGCTGGATATATTCAAAAGCAAGGAAATTGGGTTCCACATGAACTCAAGCCGAGAAACGTCGAAAGCCGGTTTTGCATGTCCGAAATGCTGCTGGAACGCCACAAATGGAAGTCATTTTTGTATCGGATTGTTACTGGTGGTTAAAAATGGATCCATTACGACAACCCCAAGCGCAAAAAATCATATGTGAAACCAGGCCAACCAGCCAAATCAACGGCAAAGCCGAATATCCATGGCGCGAAGGTAATGCTCTGTATTTGGTGGGATCAGATGGGTGTGCTGTATTATGAGCTGCTAAAACCGGGTGAAGCCATCAATGGACAACGCTACCGAACACAATTAATCCGTTTGAAGAGAGCAGTAGCCGAAAAACGCCCGGAATATGCGACCAGACACGAGGCAATAATTTTCCATGATGACAACGCTCGGCTCCACGTTGCTATTCCGGTTCAGAACTATTTGCAAAACAGTTAATGGGAAGTCCTACCCCACCCGCCTTAAAGCCCAAACCTTGCCCCTTCTGACTACCAGAAGGTAGTCGACCATACGGTCGATGCAGAACGCCCTCACTGAAATACGGTTCACATCAGAGCAGAATATCAAAAATTGGTTTGATTAATTCTTGGCTGCCAAGCCGGCGCAGTTCTTTTGCGATGGGATCCACAAATTGCCAGAAAGATGGGAAAAAGTCATAGCTTCAGATGGGCAATACTTTGAATAATACTATTGTACATGTTTTTCTTAAATAAACGTTCAAATTTTGGAAAAAAAACCGCACGAATTAAAATATATACCCAATAACAAAAGTATAACAACATAACGTAAAACACATTGTAACATAGAATTAGGGAATTCTATCAATAGAATATATTAGTCCATACCCAGTTTGAAATTTTCTTTGGTCAACCAAATCTAAAACAAGAAACAGTAAACAGTATAAAAATTTATTAGATACATCAACCGAATGTCGTCACTCACTTAAAAGTTTAGAGCTTCCAAGTCAATTTATCCAACTAAGGGCGTTACTTGATCTTCGATCAGAGGCTTCATTTATTTCAGAATCGGCAGTGCAGGTACTTAGCTTGGGTAGAAAGAGAACCTTTTTTAAAGTAACCGGGTTGGGGAAGGTCAGCATTGGAGCCTGCCACAGCTATGTTGACCTGACTTTTAGCTATCTTCACTCGTCGTTCACAGGGTGCACCAGCGTATTCATTTTAAAGTCCCTGACTGGCCTTCAACCGGCCCAAAGGGTCAGCTTTAAGAAATGCCCGCACATAAATGATCTCAAACTTGCCGACCCATTATTTCGCACTCCAGCTATTGTGGATCTTCTTCTAGGAAGTGAAGTTTACGCCGAAGTGCTCCTCCCAGATGTTCGAAAAGATGATCTCAATGCTGCTCCCGTTGCCTGAAAAACCAAACTAGGTTGAATAATGATGGGTAAGGCACCTGTAAACATACAAAAAATCCAAATATATCACAGTACAATAGATCTCAACAAACAATTTAGAAGGTTTTGGGAAATCGAAGAAGCACTATTTCCACAACTCGATAGGCAAGAAAACAGAAACTGTGAGAAGCAGTTTTTGGCTACAACACGAAGAACGTCAGATAGACGTTATTTAGTAACACTACCATTCAAGGAGGGAAGTAAACCTGCGTTAGGTTCCTTGAAGTTAGGAGCCTTTCATAAGTTTCTTCATCTGCAAAGACGTTTGCAACAAAATCCAACGTTGCATATCCAATACACTAACTGCATCAAAGAATACCTCGACCTCGAACATATGAAGGAAGTTATTGAAACAACTGCCTCATCATGCTATGTTTAAAGAATCAAGTTCCAAGACCAAATTGCGGGTTGTCTTTGATGCAGCGGCAAAAACTTCCGATGGAACATCGCTTAATGACCATCTTTTAGCATGACATTGTCGACATCATCTTACGATGGAGAGTTCACAAATATACCTTTACAGCCGATGTTGAAAAAAAGTATAGGCAGGTAAAAGTAGCATCTAGTGACATTGTCAACTCTTATATTGCCGTAACAGTCCACAAGAGCCTATAAAAACGTATCGCCTCCAAACCATCACCTTCACCATCAACTGGCGTCTGAGGAAGAAAGTAGCTATCCACTCGCCGCAAAGATGATAAAGGAGGACATGTACGTCGACGATCTTATCACCAAAGCTGACACTATTGAAGAAGCCCTTGTAAGACGGGAATAAGTGCGGACTTACTATCATCAGGCGGTTTTCGTCTAAGAAAATCGATAAGCAACTGTGAAGAAATATTAAAAGACCTACCAGAAAGGGAAGTCAACTTTTTATTCACCCCTATCACAAGGCCCAACGTAACACTTTCGTACTACAAATCCCGAAAAATTGTATCATGACTTTCCGTCGTAGAAAAATATTGCTACGAAATTCGAAGTTCGTGAAAAGTGGTATCACCAGCCCCGAACGAATCGAAAATTTGCTTATTTTATCTCTGAGCAGTTATCTTCAGCTGAGACAACGTTTATCTTTGAGATTGAGAAGGATTTTTATTACGATATAGTAAAAATAATAACAAAGAAAAATGTAAGTTTTGATTGGTTTGCATTTAAAGTGCTGTTAAAATGTATTAATAATCAAATTTTTAAAGGACAACTACAAACAAAGTTCAATACCAACGTCTTTTTGAAATGCTGCAAGACAAACCTGAAATTGCTCAAGGATTTTCAAAATAACCGAAAGAGGAAGTGAATGCTTTTTGGGAAAAAGTCAAAAATGAGTTGAATAGCTCCGGTCCACCATCTAAATATGTCAGCAGTTGGAAAAAAGTATATTTTGTAGTTTTTTTAAGAAATTCATATTTGTGGAATTGATTTATATTTGTAGGTTTGGTTGGATTGGAAATCTTACATCAAAAGAAATTGGTGGAAAACAAAAGGGAGTCCAAGGCCACAGGTGGTGGTAGAAACAAAATGCATTCATTCTCGAACCTTGAAGAAGGTGTTTTAACGTTGACTGGTCTTCAAACATCTACCGGAGGAATAAAAGTCACATTTTCATTCGGAATATCAAATCCATCGGTAGATGATTTAGATGCGCATACTGCAAATGATCATCTTTTGGATGCTTCGAAGTCATCAGATGTTGTTGATTTAGGAACCATTCCTCGAGACCCCACAAAAGCAATACAACCTAATGATACAATTAGTCTTTTAAAGGAACAGATTAACATTCAAGAAGAGTTTTACCGTAAAACTCAACAATATTATGAAAATCAAGAAAAAAGTTTTGAGAGGAATAGTATAGAGGAGTGGAAAGACATTGTGATATTGAGGAAAAACAGTTAAAAACTTGGTTTAAATTAAACCCCTCAAAATATTATTCCTTATTTGGGATGCCACATTATTAAAATTAGAGTCCCGAACTTCTGTGTCTTCCACTGCATCTTCATTATGAACTTCGATGTATCTAAACTCAGTTTCCACTTTGAAATGAATGCATATGTTGTGCAAAGCACATTCCACATTCATAATTTGTGCAGCTTTTTGTGGAGAATAGTGGAGTTCTCGTGCTGACAAAAGGCATCGTGATCGATTTTTTAAAACTCTGAAGACTCGCTCAACAATATTCCTTGTTTTAGTGTGCCTTTGGTTAAAGGTGCTTTTAACACTTCCAGCTTCTGGCGAATGATACGGAGTAGTAAGCCAGGGCTCAAGCGGATATCCGGCATCACCTGTAATAAATGGACATAACTTAAAAATGCAAATACATATTCCTAATCAGTTTACCAATAATCCAATTATTTCGTTCGCTTTCCTGAAATTTTTGTTCAAAATATGCTCTGGCTAAGCTCAGACTCCACACATGTGAGTCGTGGTTTGATCCCGGGTATCGAGCATCTACAAATAATGTTCTCATGTTGTTATCGCATATCTGGAAAAAGTTTTTAAAAGATTGTACATTTAATTATAAAAATAGAATATATATTCTTGAAACATACCACCATAGCATTAATGCTGAAGTAGCCCTTCCGATTGTACTACAAAAACTTTTCCTCTGATGGAGCTTTGATTTTGATATGAGTTCCATCCACGCACATAATAGTACCTGGAAATCGGGCATTGGATTAGAACTCAAGCTTAGCTTCCCGTTTCTCACTTTTATCCATTTGTAGTTTTATCCAAACAGGACATAATCTTCTTTTTAAAATATTTAAAACAGCCTTCAAACTTCTGGAGAAAGTAGATTGAGCCATTTCAATTTCGAAATCCTTGCCGACGCAGTATTGATATCCACCCTCGGTAATGATTCTTAAAATGGCTGCTAACTTAACGGTTGGTGTAATCGACGAAGAATATACACAGGATCCAAGATCGTACTCCAGATCATTCAAAACACATTTAAACGCTGCCTTATTCAGCCGAAAGTTCTTTAGGAATCTGCAAATCATGTTATTTTATAATAATCTGACAATTTAAAAACAAAACAAAAATACTAACACTTTGTCATCAAGTTTGAATGGATTAAATGACTCTCTTAATAGTCTCCTTTGCAATCTAAAACCCAGATTTCGTGCTATATTTTCTACATTTAATTGAAACACTGCAATAGCTATTGTCCATTTTATTACAGGAAATTTAACAACATTTGAAATTGCAATAAAAATTGAAAATCGTTTTTCTTTTCACATTTTGACATAAAACAGCTGATTCCGAAACTCCGAAAAAGGATTCGTGTGCGGCAATACTATTTTGATTCTGTTCGGGGCTCGTGATACAAATATTTTCGTATTCGTATCGTAGCTGTGTGTTCGGAATTTTTCTTCGTCGGATAGAGGTGATTATCCTTAGGTTCATCTGATCATGTTAAGGCATTAGGTATCGAATGGTATCCTCTCGAAAACATCTTTTCTTTTCAATGTTGTAGCTCCAATCCATCAGATCAAACAAAAGGGACAATTTTGTCTACTATCGCCAAACTCTTCGGCCCCCTTGGTTGGATCTCTCCGTGCATAATTCGTGTCAAAATGATTATGCAACACTTGTGGAGGCGTGGCTCGGAATGGGATGATCCAGTTGCTGAAGAACTTCTCAAGTCCTGGAACACATTTCGGCAGGATACACACGAACCGCACGCAACTCGACGCATAAATCCATGGCTTCAGCGATGCCTCATAAGGGGCATACGGTGCAGCGATATATTTGGTACTGGATGAACAGGGTAATATCCATATGAACTTACTGATATCCAAGTCCAAGGTTGCTTCGTTAAAGGCCATCTCACTACCGCGTCTGGAATTGTGCGGAGCAGTCATGCTGGCGTCTCTTCTGCAGTATACGTCCACGGTCCTTGGGTTGAAGGAGCAAAACAATATGCATGGACAGATTCAACGATAGCTTTGGCTTGGATAGCAACTTAGCCATTTAAATGGAAGATATTTGTCAGCAACCGTGTGGCACACATACAACAGCTTGCCCAATGTGACATCTGGAACCACATACCGACACAAGCAAATCCAGCTGACCTTCTGTCTCGGGAAGTCACCATCGGCACTGGTTTAATCACAACTTTGGTGGAACGGACCAGAATCTCTGCAACACGGTTGAAACTTTGAATATCAGCCTCAACTACTTAGCGCAGAAACAGGAGAAGAAAGATATGTCCAAACCCACGGTGTAACAAAGGAAAACAACATCTTAACAACCCTAACATCTATATATTCAAAATTATATTTAGGTGGTTTCATATATTTTAAGATTCATTACCAATACAAAACAACAACCGGTTAATCGAAACCTGTCTGTCATTTCCCCGTCTGAAGCAGAATTGGCTGTCTAGGTTATCATAAAAACGTTCAGCAAACAAAGTTTTCATCAGAAATCCCAGCGATTCAAAATGAGTTACGAACGAAAACACTCAACCACCTTGAACCAATTTCTTGACTCCGCAGATCTTCTTAGAGTTGGAGGTAGGTTGCAAAACTCTTATTTAACTTACCAGCAGCATCCAAGCAGGATGCTTCATGGGGGCTTACAAAAAATGTCATTGTATATTAGAAGAAGATACTGGATCATGCGCCTAAAAAATTGTATTAAGGGAGTAATTAACCAATGCAACATATGCTTCTGGTTCAGGGCGAAACAAAGTAACTAGCTTATGGGAATTCTGCCAGCCTCAGGGTACAGATAACACGGCCTTTTACGCATACTGGAGTAGATTACGCAGATCCCATAGAAATCAAGGCATGGAAGAGACGAAGTTCAAGGACACACAAAGCTTACTTCGCCATCTTTATTTGTCTGGCCACGAAGGCGATTCGCACAGAAGTAGTCAACGCTATGACCGTCCAGGCCCAGCCTTTAGAAGATTCACTGCTCGACGAGGAATCTGCTCTTAACTGTATAACGACTGGGGAACCAATTTCATTGGAGCAAACAGAGAGTTAAAACGCCTGTTAAAGGCTTCTAAGATACAATGAAAAAAGATTGCTGAAACTTTGACCAAAGACGGGACGAACTTCAATTTCATTTCTCCTGCTTCTCCTCATTCGGAGGATTATGGGAAGCAGGAGTGAAATCCATAAAGCAACACCTAAAAAGATAACCGGCAACGAAGTATATACCTTCGAGAAACTCAGCACGTTTCTAACACAAATAGAAGCCTGTTTGAATTCCAGACTTTTATGCCCAATGTCCACCGATCCTAACTATTTTGCGGTTTTAACACCTCACTGAAATGAGGGTTAATTACATCGACCGATGGCAGCGCGTTTGGTTCAAACATTCTGATAAAAGTGGAGTTCAGAATATTTGGCACGGCTTCAGCAACGACCGAAGGGGCAGAAGTAACAGCTAGATATAAATATTGGAGACCTCGAGCGACTTCCACCCACGAAGTGGAATCTAGCTCGCGTAACGAAGAAACATCCAGGGCAAGACAATTGCTACGAAATTCGAAGTTCGTGAAAAGTGGTATCACCAGCCCCGAACGAATCGAAAATTTGCTTATTTTATCTCTGAGCAGTTATCTTCAGCTGAGACAACGTTTATCTTTGAGATTGAGAAGGATTTTTATTACGATATAGTAAAAATAAAGAATAATAACAAAGAAAAATGTAAGTTTTGATTGGTTTGCCTTTAAAGTGCTGTTAAAATGTATTAATAATCAAATTTTTAAAGGACAACTACAAACAAAGTTCAATACCAACGTCTTTTTGAAATGCTGCAAGACAAACCTGAAATTGCTCAAGGATTTTCAAAATAACCGAAAGAGGAAGTGAATGCTTTTTGGGAAAAAGTCAAAAATGAGTTGAATAGCTCCGGTCCACCATCTAAATATGTCAGCAGTTGGAAAAAAGTATATTTTGTAGTTTTTTTAAGAAATTCATATTTGTGGAATTGATTTATATTTGTAGGTTTGGTTGGATTGGAAATCTTACATCAAAAGAAATTGGTGGAAAACAAAAGGGAGTCCAAGGCCACAGGTGGTGGTAGAAACAAAATGCATTCATTCTCGAACCTTGAAGAAGGTGTTTTAACGTTGACTGGTCTTCAAACATCTACCGGAGGAATAAAAGTCACATTTTCATTCGGAATATCAAATCCATCGGTAGATGATTTAGATGCGCATACTGCAAATGATCATCTTTTGGATGCTTCGAAGTCATCAGATGTTGTTGATTTAGGAACCATTCCTCGAGACCCCACAAAAGCAATACAACCTAATGATACAATTAGTCTTTTAAAGGAACAGATTAACATTCAAGAAGAGTTTTACCGTAAAACTCAACAATATTATGAAAATCAAGAAAAAAGTTTTGAGAGGAATAGTATAGAGGAGTGGAAAGACATTGTGATATTGAGGAAAAACAGTTAAAAACTTGGTTTAAATTAAACCCCTCAAAATATTATTCCTTATTTGGGATGCCACATTATTAAAATTAGAGTCCCGAACTTCTGTGTCTTCCACTGCATCTTCATTATGAACTTCGATGTACTCAGTTTCCACTTTGAAATGAATGCATATGTTGTGCAAAGCACATTCCACATTCATAATTTGTGCAGCTTTTTGTGGAGAATAGTGGAGTTCTCGTGCTGACAAAAGGCATCGTGATCGATTTTTTAAAACTCTGAAGACTCGCTCAACAATATTCCTTGTTTTAGTGTGCCTTTGGTTAAAGGTGCTTTTAACACTTCCAGCTTCTGGCGAATGATACGGAGTAGTAAGCCAGGGCTCAAGCGGATATCCGGCATCACCTGTAATAAATGGACATAACTTAAAAATGCAAATACATATTCCTAATCAGTTTACCAATAATCCAATTATTTCGTTCGCTTTCCTGAAATTTTTGTTCAAAATATGCTCTGGCTAAGCTCAGACTCCACACATGTGAGTCGTGGTTTGATCCCGGGTATCGAGCATCTACAAATAATGTTCTCATGTTGTTATCGCATATCTGGAAAAAGTTTTTAAAAGATTGTACATTTAATTATAAAAATAGAATATATATTCTTGAAACATACCACCATAGCATTAATGCTGAAGTAGCCCTTCCGATTGTACTACAAAAACTTTTCCTCTGATGGAGCTTTGATTTTGATATGAGTTCCATCCACGCACATAATAGTACCTGGAAATCGGGCATTGGATTAGAACTCAAGCTTAGCTTCCCGTTTCTCACTTTTATCCATTTGTAGTTTTATCCAAACAGGACATAATCTTCTTTTTAAAATATTTAAAACAGCCTTCAAACTTCTGGAGAAAGTAGATTGAGCCATTTCAATTTCGAAATCTTTGCCGACGCAGTATTGATATCCACCCTCGGTAATGATTCTTAAAATGGCTGCTAACTTAACGGTTGGTGTAATAGACGAAGAATATACACAGGATCCAAGATCGTACTCCAGATCATTCAAAACACATTTAAACGCTGCCTTATTCAGCCGAAAGTTCTTTAGGAATCTGCAAATCATGTTATTTTATAATAATCTGACAATTTAAAAACAAAACAAAAATACTAACACTTTGTCATCAAGTTTGAATGGATTAAATGACTCTCTTAATAGTCTCCTTTGCAATCTAAAACCCAGATTTCGTGCTATATTTTCTACATTTAATTGAAACACTGCAATAGCTATTGTCCATTTTATTACAGGAAATTTAACAACATTTGAAATTGCAATAAAAATTGAAAATCGTTTTTCTTTTCACATTTTGACATAAAACAGCTGATTCCGAAACTCCGAAAAAGGATTCGTGTGCGGCAATACTATTTTGATTCTGTTCGGGGCTCGTGATACAAATATTTTCGTATTCGTATCGTAGCTGTGTGTTCGGAATTTTTCTTCGTCGGATAGAGGTGATTATCCTTAGGTTCATCTGATCATGTTAAGGCATTAGGTATCGAATGGTATCCTCTCGAAAACATCTTTTCTTTTCAATGTTGTAGCTCCAATCCATCAGATCAAACAAAAAGGACAATTTTGTCTACTATCGCCAAACTCTTCGGCCCCCTTGGTTGGATCTCTCCGTGCATAATTCGTGTCAAAATGATTATGCAACACTTGTGGAGGCGTGGCTCGGAATGGGATGATCCAGTTGCTGAAGAACTTCTCAAGTCCTGGAACACATTTCGGCAGGATACACACGAACCGCACGCAACTCGACGCATAAATCCATGGCTTCAGCGATGCCTCATAAGGGGCATACGGTGCAGCGATATATTTGGTACTGGATGAACAGGGTAATATCCATATGAACTTACTGATATCCAAGTCCAAGGTTGCTTCGTTAAAGGCCATCTCACTACCGCGTCTGGAATTGTGCGGAGCAGTCATGCTGGCGTCTCTTCTGCAGTATACGTCCACGGTCCTTGGGTTGAAGGAGCAAAACAATATGCATGGACAGATTCAACGATAGCTTTGGCTTGGATAGCAGCTTAGCCATTTAAATGGAAGATATTTGTCAGCAACCGTGTGGCACACATACAACAGCTTGCCCAATGTGACATCTGGAACCACATACCGACACAAGCAAATCCAGCTGACCTTCTGTCTCGGGAAGTCACCATCGGCACTGGTTTAATCACAACTTTGGTGGAACGGACCAGAATCTCTGCAACACGGTTGAAACTTTGAATATCAGCCTCAACTACTTAGCGCAGAAACAGGAGAAGAAAGATATGTCCAAACCCACGGTGTAACAAAGGAAAACAACATCTTAACAACCCTAACATCTATATATTCAAAATTATATTTAGGTGGTTTCATATATTTTAAGATTCATTACCAATACAAAACAACAACCGGTTAATCGAAACCTGTCTGTCATTTCCCCGTCTGAAGCAGAATTGGCTGTCTAGGTTATCATAAAAACGTTCAGCAAACAAAGTTTTCATCAGAAATCCCAGCGATTCAAAATGAGTTACGAACGAAAACACTCAACCACCTTGAACCAATTTCTTGACTCCGCAGGTCTTCTTAGAGTTGGAGGTAGGTTGCAAAACTCTTATTTAACTTACCAGCAGCATCCAAGCAGGATGCTTCATGGGGGCCTACAAAAAATGTCATTGTATATTAGAAGAAGATACTGGATCATGCGCCTAAAAAATTGTATTAAGGGAGTAATTAACCAATGCAACATATGCTTCTGGTTCAGGGCGAAACAAAGTAACTAGCTTATGGGAATTCTGCCAGCCTCAGGGTACAGATCACATGGCCTTTTACGCATACTGGAGTAGATTACGCAGATCCCATAGAAATCAAGGCATGGAAGAGACGAAGTTCAAGGACACACAAAGCTTACTTCGCCATCTTTATTTGTCTGGCCACGAAGGCGATTCGCACAGAAGTAGTCAACGCTATGACCGTCCAGGCCCAGCCTTTAGAAGATTCACTGCTCGACGAGGAATCTGCTCTCAACTGTATAACGACTGGGGAACCAATTTCATTGGAGCAAACAGAGAGTTAAAACGCCTGTTAAAGGCTTCTAAGATACAATGGAAAAAGATTGCTGAAACTTTGACCAAAGACGGGACGAACTTCAATTTCATTTCTCCTGCTTCTCCTCATTCGGAGGATTATGGGAAGCAGGAGTGAAATCCATAAAGCAACACCTAAAAAGATAACCGGCAACGAAGTATATACCTTCGAGAAACTCAGCACGTTTCTAACACAAATAGAAGCCTGTTTGAATTCCAGACTTTTATGCCCAATGTCCACCGATCCTAACTATTTTGCGGTTTTAACACCTCACTGAAATGAGGGTTAATTACATCGACCGATGGCAGCGCGTTTGGTTCAAACATTCTGATAAAAGTGGAGTTCAGAATATTTGGCATGGCTTCAGCAACGACCGAAGGGGCAGAAGTAACAGCTAGATATAAATATTGGAGACCTCGAGCGACTTCCACCCACGAAGTGGAATCTAGCTCGCGTAACGAAGAAACATCCAGGGCAAGACAATTTAACGCACGTAGTAACGTTGCGCATACAACACGGAGAGATGAAAAGGCCAATATCTGTGTTTCAACCAGGAACGAAACCCCGACGGCAAACACAATTAAAGGGATTTCTAATAATGACTTGACAAATTTTTTTTTAAATAAAAAGCAAACCATTTGAGATATTTCAAAAACTTTATTATTGGCTTGAAGTACAATCAAAACGTTTATGAATGGAACTCGACTTCGTTCATATGGCCACCGCGGGCACGTTTGCAGCGGTCGATTCGTTGGACCCAATATTCAACGACTCGGCCACACATTTCGGCCAAAACGGACGGTATTTGGCGTTCAATGTTGGCTCTGAGCTCTTCCAACGACGTCAGCGTGTTGGCATAAACCAATGACTTAATGTAGCCCCACAGAAAATAGTCAAGCGGCGTTCAATCGCACGAACGAGGCGGCTAATCGACTGGTCCATGTCATGAGATTGTTGAGCTTTAAATATTCACTTTAAATATATTCACATATAATGCCTATCATAACTCTATGTAAATTCGCTACTTTGCTTAAAAAACAATTCAATGTAAACTTTCTCAGGTTCAGTTTTTTTTTTGCGGTTAAAACCTGAACACATTTCTTTCTTTTTTGTAATAAAATTTTGTACTAAGAGGACCGTGTCTTCATTTTTAAATCAAATTTATTCACATCAATTAAGTAAGATCGTGTCTTGCTTCAAAAAATTACAACAGGGAAACCAAAATTCTTGCTTAACCTCAACATTATTTGGTGATCCCGACGTGATTAAATCACAAATTCTAATAACTTTGGTTACAATACACGTGCTTATTTGTTGGTGACTTATGCCAGACCAAGATGAAGTTCCAACTAAACCAAACCACTCAGACAACGGTGGGGTATCTGAGCAAGCCGACGTTGAAAGCCTTAAATTCAACCAGAAAAAGCTGAAGCTGCTAGAGGCTCTCAAAATTCGGCGATTGGTGAACATCGAACAAATTGAAAGATTGAGGTTATTCGCTGAGCATGCCAAGGAAAATCCTTCTTCCGTATCACTTCCTGATCTGCAAGTCCGCCTAAAAGCATTGGAAACTGCATTTAACAGCTTTAATGCAGTACAAGGAAAAATTGAGGACAACGATTGCGAAGAAGTTTCAAACCCCGAACGCTCTAAGTACGAGGAAATGTACTTCTTCGTCATCTCCACGCTTAAAGTGCTCATTAACAAGATGTCTACCGAAAGGAACAACACGATTGATATGTCCCAATCAAATTCTCATCATCTCGATTCAATTATATTGCCAACAATTGATCTTCTTCATTTTCAGGTGACCTGACTAAGTGCACGGTTTGGTACAATCGCTTCTTATCCATGGTGTACGATAACTCTAGACTTTCGAAACAAACCAAGTTTCACTATCTTCTTTCAAAGCTTAGTGACTCTGCGATAGCTCCTATTGAAGGGCTAAAGATAGATGACGACAACTATGATGTGGCACTAGCAAGATTAAAGGAGCGATTCGAAAACAAGAAGCTCATTGCCCAAGAACATCTTCACCGAATCTTCAACCACCCCAGGATTCATAAGGCAACAGCAGCAGAGTTACTAAGCTTAGTTGACGGAATCGGAAACCATTTGACCGGATTGAGTAATCTTAAATGACCAGTGGAGTATTGGGACGACCTCATAGTGTTCATTATCACATCCAAATCGGATCCTGCAACTTTAAGTAAATGGAATGACGAAGCACCAATTGACCGCATGCCGAGTCTACAAGAACTTACGGATTTTCTCAAAAGGAAAGCACATCTTGAAGGTAATGTAATCAATCAATTATTTAATCTTGAGTCTTCAACGAAATCGGTTAGTCACAAAATTCATAAATCTACTTCAAAAAATATTGTCAAAACATTTATTTCCACAAAAAACCTTTGCAATTTTTGTTCTGTTCCTGGCCACTTTATTTATCGCCGCCACCGATTTCAAAATCTTTCTATTGCGGAGCGTATTTATAAAATAAAAGGTCTGAACCTTTACTAAAATTGCCTAAAGTCGAATGATCATAACAGTGCTAATTGCCCATTAAGTGGTTGTCGTAATTGTGGACAGAAACACCACACACTTTTGCATCTTGGTGAAATCGCCACAGCCTTTGTACCGCAAGCCTCTCTTAGCTCAAGCAGTCATCCACCCGCATCTCAAAGTCCTCCTACTCCGATTGAAGGGCCCTCTGCAACCACACATGCAATGTATTCGAGCGGTACTGAAAATAGTATTTTAGGAACAGCTATCATCAATATCACTAATAAATTACAGCAGGTCATACCATGTCGCGTACTTTTGGACTCAAGATCACAAACGCATTTGATTTCTGAAAGACTCATGCAGTGTTTGGAACGCCGCGTATTCCATCGTATACCTCACTAGCTTGCGCCAGTAATACTGTTACATCAGCTAAACACAAAGCTGTGCTCACAATCGGGTCTCGCGTCAACTGATTCACAGCCACAATAGAAGCGCTCTTTATACCACGAATCACTGGTTTGTTGCCTAACAAAAAAATTAGTATAAAAGGCTGGGATATTCCAAAGAATATTCGATTATCTGATCCACAATTTAATATTCCTCAGCGCATAGACTTGCTACTCGGAGTAGATTTATTTTATACAATACTATGCGTTGGACAAATTAAAATAGGAGCGAATTTACCTTTGTTACAAAATACATTATTAGGATGGATAGTGGCAGGTCAACTTCCAAAATCAATTAATTCAAGCTCAGCCTATTGTAGTTTACCTATTACCGAGACTACTCTCCTATCCAAGTCTGATAATCAACTAAATAACTCCATAACGGCATTTTGGGAAGTTGAGAGCTTCGACAGTACACAAGCAATTATGTCATCAGAAGAGAGAGAATGTGAGTCTGATAATCAACTAAATAACTCCATAATGGCATTTTGGGAAGTTGAGAGCTTCGACAATACACAAGCAACTATGTCATCAGAAGAGAGAGAATGTGAAGATCACTTTGTAAGAAATTATTCACGTTCAGATTCTGGACGTTTTAATGTGAGATTGCGATTTAAGCAGAATCCAAGCTCATTAGGAAACTCTTTTGATGTTGCCAAAAGGAGACTACTCTCTTTCGAAAGAAGATTTCGCAAGGATCCAAAGTTGTTTCAGCAATACTCCGCATTTATGACTGAAATGTTGGTGAGCTCTCATATGCTTGCAGAGGACTCACCGCTCCGCATTACTTCCTTCCCCATCACTGTGTGGTCAAACTATCAAGTTCATCTACAAAATTACGAGTGGTGTGCGATGCTACAGCAAAAGCCAGCTCTGGAAAGTCACTCAATGACATTCTTATGGTAGGTCCTGTTATCCAACCTGATTTACTCTCTATCGCTATAAGATTTCGCAGGCACGCATTTGTGATGACAGTTGACATAACTAAAATGTATCACCAGGTGCAATTAGACGAAGCTGACAGAAGATTTCACTGCATTTTATGGAGAAGTTTGGAAGGCCAGATTAGCATTTATCGTTTATGCACAGTTACATTTGAAACAGCTTGTGCCTCTTTTTTTAGCAACAAGTGCCCTAAAACAATTATCCATTGATGAAAGAGAGAATTTCCCTGCAGCAGCAGGTGCCATCAACACTGAATTTTACGTCGATGACTTGATCACCGGTTGTGATTCTCTCAGTGAGCTAAAGGCTTTGCAAATAGAACTAATATCATTGCTTAACAAAGGATGATTTCGTCTCAAGAAGTGGTGTACAAATGCTGTAGAGATTTTAGAAGATATTCAAATTTCTGATCGTGAGCAGCTTTTCAAAATAAAGGGTACTGAAGTAATAAAAACGTTAGGGACTTTCTAGAACCCAGTAGCCGATAGTTTCTATTATGATATATTACCTCTGCTATCAAAGGATATAACAAAGAGAACTGTTTTGTCCGATATAGCTCACCTTTTTGATCCATTAGGATTAATAAATCCTGTGATCTTACTCGCTTAGATTTTCATGCAGCATTTGTGGCGTCTCAAGCTTACATGTGATGAAGCATTACCTCAAGAATGTTACCATTTATGGTTAAAGTTCAGAAGCAGCTTGCATAGACTCAATGATATGCAGATAAACCGACGTGTATTTTTTGTTCATCCGCAAAATTATCAAGTTTATGGGTTTTGCGATAGTTCGGAAGCAGCATTTGGCACTTGTATTTATATACGTTCTATAGATGAAGCTGGAAACATAAGAACTGAGCTTCTATGTGCAAAATCGAAAGTAGCACCAGTGCGTAAAATTAGCTTACCACGTTTACAGTTATGTGCAGCAATTTTTATGGTGCAGCTCGTGCGACGATTAAAAGACATTTTCGTATCAGTTATACACCAGATCACGTATTGGACGGATTCGTCAATTGTGTTAAATTGGATTGCAGGGGACGTTTGTGGCCAATCGCGTTTTCATTATTCGGCAACACTCCAACATTTCTCAGTGGCGGCACATTCCAACAGAATTAAATCCGGCGGACGTAATCTCTCCAGGAGCATATCCTTCATCATTAATCAACAACTTGTGGTTCAATGGGTCTTCCTTTTAAATTGCATGAAAGCGAATGGATATCATCGAATGCTATTTTGACGTGTAACGACTGTCAACTCGAGCGAAAGGTTAATAAAATTCTTTTGAGCGTACAAATACAATCTGATCTTATTCAAAACATTAAATTTCATAACAATTACCAGTCTCTACTTAGAGTTATTGCCTATATCTTTCGATGTAGAAATAATTGCATCAGAAAAAATATAAAGTCATTCGGTCCTCTGACTGCGTATGAGCTCGATAAAGCGATTTCAACAGGAAATCTCAACGCTATCTAATGGAAGTCAACTCTCATCAAGATCCCAAATTAAGTCATTAGCATCATTTTTAGACTCCAATGGAATACTTCGTGTAGGCGGCCGAATCTCCAATGCAGCTATTCCGTACGACGCAAAGTATCCTACTTTATTTTATTTTATTTATAGTTTGTCATCTGTACATAAAGAATTTGCATGTAGGTCCGCAGGCACTTCTTAGCATCGTTTGTGATAAATTTTGGCCCATACATGGTAAGATATTGGTTCGCAAGGTGGTACACAAATGTGTTCTCTGCACCCGCGCAAAACCTTCAGTTAATCATCACATTATTGTAGATTTACCTTCTCAGCGAGTGCAGCAGTCGAGGCCCTTTAACATTGTTGGGATTGATTTCTGTGACTCCCTTCCAGCATCCATTTTTGTCGTCGCCGTATATCACCAATCAAGGCATACGTCGCAGTATTTGTCGGCTTTGTTACCAGAGCAGTACATTTAGAATTGGTTGAAGATCTCTCTGCTAATAGTTTTCTGGCTGATATTGGCAGATGTGGGCTATGTTCGACAATATATAGCGACAATGCCACAAATTTTATTGGGGCTCGCAACCAGTTGCATGATCTGTACAAAATGTTCCAAAGGATGGAAAACAGGGAGGAGATATTAAAGGCATGTGCCGCAGATAGAATCGAATGGAAAACAATACCTCCCAGATCTCCTCACTTTGGGGGTTTGTGGGAGGCGGCCGTTAAAAGCTGCAAATTTCATATGAAGCGCATCTTGCAAAATGCTTTTCTGACCTATCCCGAACTTAATACAATTATAATACAAATTGAATCAGTTCTTAATTCTAGACCCACTACTCAGTTATCTGAAGATCCTAACGATATACAAGCTATAACTCCAGGTCACTTCCTTATTGGAGCATCCCTTAACGAAGCAGTCGAGCCACAATTGCATTAAGTAATGTCAGTACTTCAACTCGCTATCAACAACTACAATGGTATTTCCAACAGTTCTGGTCAAGGTGGTCGCGAGAATACTTACAAAGCCTGCAATCGCGGACAAAGTGGACAAAGACTGGATGTTCTGTAGCTGTCAACGACTTTGTTATAATTGAGGACGAAAATCTTTCCCCGATTAAGTGGAGACTGGGAAGAGTCAATCACGTACTTCCTGAAAATGACAATGTTGTGAGGGTAGTTACGCTAAAGACTTCTAGTGGTGAAACTCGACGGGCTGTCGACGACAAGTCCCTTCAAGGGCGGGGGATGTTGAGTTGTAAATGCTCACTTTAAATATATTCACATAGAATGTCCATCATAATTCTATGTAAATTCGCTACTTTGATTAAAAAACAATTCAATGTAAACTTTCTCAGGTTCAGTTTTTTTTTTTTTTGGCTGTCAAAACCTGAACACATTTTTTTTTTGTAAAAAAAACTTTGTACTAAGAGGACCGTGTCTTCATTTTTATATCAAATTTAATCACATCAATCAAGTAAGATCGTGTCTTGTTTCAAATAATTACAACAGGAAAACAAAAATTCTTGCTTACCCTCAACAGAGATAACACGCTCACCATACTTACTCTTCAATAAATCGATTGTAGCGTGTGCTGTGTGGCTTGTGGCACCATCCTGTTGAAACCACATGTCGTCCAAGTCCATATCTTCCAATTCGGGCCAAACATAAACGGTGATCATGGCGCGGTAACGCTGACCATTTACAGTAACGTGACAATCGTTATCGTCGACGAAAAAATATGGCCCAATAACGCCGCCGTCATGCGAACCGCATCAAACAGTTATTTTGTGTGGATGAAGTGGTGATTCATGAAGCACATGTGGGCTTTCACCCGACCAATAACGAATATTTTGCTTATTGACGAACCCATTGAGCCAAAAATAAGCTTCGTCATTGAAGATGATTTTGCGACTCCGAATATTTGTAGAAAATTTTTATAATTTGCAGACGTTGCTCGTTAGTGTACTTTACCATGTGACAGTGACAGTTTGATGATTAGTGAAAGAGTGCGTTCACAAATTATATTCAAAGTTATCAAGTCCCTATTGAAAAACCCTATATTTGAACGATGAAATGCCGACGGCATTTCACAAAGTCATTCGAAATTTAACCCACAATTCCAGTCATAGTAAACACATACCTCAAACGCATATCTCATCACACATCTCAACACACATCTGTAAATAAACATTTTAATATATTGTCTATATATTAATTCTATAACTTAATTCTATAATTAAGTAAACATATATAGAAATAAATAAATCAAAAAAATCCAAAATTCAAATCAAAAGTAAACAAAAATTTACGTGCTATTTACATACCATACATACACTCATAAAATCGCACTGAACAAATCGTGCTCCCCATTTACACATGATCGCACATGCATGCCTGGTCAGCCAAAGAGCATCTGCTCACACAATTGAATGCATCTATTCAAGATGTAAGTGCAGCAATCCTACTCGCACCACATAACAATTTCGACGCGAAATTATTGTACATCCCGAAACTGTACAAACCCGAAACTAAATTAATATACTTGTAATTTAGTTCACTTATTTTTCTCACAATTTCTCGCAATTGCAGCACACACAAATTAGGTAGACAAAAGAAAGGAAAACTGCACCATGGGTACATGATCTTCATTCATGGCTACAGCAACAAACTACACAACAAAACAAACGATGAATGAACGAATTGATACAAAAAAATTTTGTTTGTATGGAATTATGTATTTAAAACACTTATTCTTTGGGGCATATTGTAGTAATGTCACCTCTTGCACTCACTTGAACTTTTTATTATTTTAATTGTTTATTTTTATTTATTTTGTTTGGTCCCCCGACCTATATCCACGAACAACTAACTACGAGTATTTAATTGAATGAAATATCAAAATGTCCGACAGCAAACAGTGGTGACAACCACAATGGGAGAAAGTGCGGCTAATTCATGAGATATCTAAGGATATGATCACATTGCGAACTTTGTTCACGGCCGGGGAGAATGATGTTAATTCAACTGAAATAAATTACAATATTGTTCAATTCAAAATAAAGTCACATTGTAACATAAAATTAGGGGATGTCAAATATATACGACACTACTAAAACGATTATAAAAGTGCAAGGTCGTGTCTTTTTATTTAAAACCAAAAGTGTGAGAAACAATTAATTAATATAAATTAGAACCAGTAATCGATATTCAAAACTGTGGATTTTACACCGAATGTAGTTCGATATATATATTGTTATTTTGAGTTTGCAGCCATTTTGGTCGATGTTGAAGGGTGTGGAGATATGTTGAACACCACTATTTCCAAAAGTCTTGTTTTAAACGCTGCATGAATTTCCATCTGTCTAAATTGTTGAGCTTTCTTTCCTTTAAATTTCTTTCTGGAAGCGTTCGCAGTGATACCCTGATTAAAAAATGACGTTAGAACAATTAAGTTATCTGGATCTGTTGACATCAGACACAATGGGCGGAAATTAAGGGAAGCTTTAATCTGAGAAAGAAGTGTTGCATAGTCTTCGAACGTGAGTTTAGCTGCCCCAATGGTTCTCTTGAGGTGATATTTTATTGACTTTACTCCCGCCTCCCATACCCCTCCGAAGTATGGTGACTTCGCGTTGGCGTTGCCAAATTTCCTGCGACTTAAGCTAACCATTCTGCGAACATGAAGTTGACTTCCTTCCTGAGCTCATTGTTTGTTCCCTTAAAATTTGTTCTGCAGTCGCTGAACATGTTGCTCTAACTTCCTCGTCTTGCGACAAATCTTCTGAATGCTTTAGCACTTACGTCGCTAACGAGTTCGATGTATATGGCCTTTGTGACTAGACACATAAACACGGCTATGTATCCCTTTGTCGATCTGTTGCACCTCCCTTTCCATAATTTTTAATCGGGCCAGCGTAGTCGACACCCGTATTTGTGAAAGGTCGACTAACCCCTACCTATTTTGCTGGTAGGTTTCCCATTAGCCGTTGTTGCATTTGGGCATTGTAGCGATGGCATCGGATACATCCGTGGATCTTTGATTTGACCATTTTTTTCTAGTTCGGAATCCAATAGCTAATTCCAATTTCAGTCATCATCATCCGTTGTCCACCATACATGATTTGTTGATGAACGTTGGTTACCACCAATCTAGAAAAGTGATGCCTTTGGTGAAAGATGATTGGATGCCGTTGGTGGAATGGTAGTACTGAGTTGAGCACATGTTGATCATGTGCTTCACTTCGATCATTTGCTGTAAGGGGAGTTGTGTTTAGCATTATTCCTTTTGTCGGTTTTTTTTTAATTGAACAACAAGCGCCGCCATATATCTATGTTGCACACGAGACGTTGTAGTGTAAACAATTTTTGAAAAAATGTATTGTTAAGCAGAATGCGTTCACGTTATTTAAATGAGACCAGTTACAGAAACGTTCAGGTTTCTGCTGTAAAATGAATACGCCCTATCCTGTGCCAATTTCTTTTCCTAACTTTCCACATTTGTTTCTGGTGGAATTGTTGATGGAAATTCATCTGCCCTAAACTTGTGAAGAAAATGGGACCCATGCCACCACAACTCGTTACTAATGAATTCATTTGGGTTCAATCCGCGGTATCCATTGTCAGCTGGGTTCTCCTTGCTGCCTATATGTCTCCACGTTGCCTTGCTGGTTTGAGGGATCAGTTAAACAAAGTTTCGGAAGATGACTCAAAAAAGAAGTTTGAAGGCATTGGGTTGGTAAAATCGAGGTCAATTTTGGTAAAACAAACGCCCTAACATTGAGACAAAATGAGGGATTGGTGAAAGAAAACACTTTAAATTTGACCTGACTATTTGCAGAACATGTTGACGCTTCTCCTAATCGTGTCACACTTGCTTCCGCCCGCTGCTTCTTTAAGTTTAGCACCTATACGACATTTTCTCTAATAAAATTTTCCTCTGACCCTGAATCTATTAAGGCTTTCAAGACATGGTGCTCCCTGCTAGCACAAAAAATCTTGATTAAAGCGGTGGCTAATAGCACTTGGGATCGAATTAGGTTGAAATGCGAATTTAGAGCTTGGGTTTGGAAAGATGAAAGTCCTGCTTGCCCATTGTGCTAGTTGGATTGTGTTGGTGCATTTGGAATGAAGTTGCTGTCGCATTGCCCTTGAAGAGGGGTTGGTCGATTACTATTTTGAATCAGGTGATTATTGTAGTTCGTTATGGTTATGGTAAGTTATGATGGTGCCCATATTGTGTATCTGAATGCAACATGATGTGGTGTTTATTTCCACATTTTTGACATCTGTTGCTGCTACTGCAGCTTGATACGTGGTGGTCGTACCCGACACAGTTGGTGCAAGTTGAGCAAGTTTCTATCCCTTGTCGTTCCTTATTTATTTTATTTTACAATAAGAAATTTCTTACAATGCTGAGATCCGTGAGAAGCCTTGAATCTGGCTTAAATGAAGCTAGCAAATGACTCCGGAAAAATTTTGGAAGTACCTAATTTCTCTTCCCAAGCCATTTGTGTTTGAAGAGGAAGTTTATTATAAATGACATAAATCAAAATAGAATCCCAAATTTCAACCGGTATCCCTTGATATGAGAGTACAAGAATACATTCATTGGTCGTATCGTGCAGTGACCTGAGTGATTCCGCAGATTCATGAGTGACCCTTTGTTGCTCCATTAAAATTCTGAGCCTTGTGTTAACAAGCTTACGCTTTTTATGATAGCGTTCTTTTAATATCTCCCACGCAGATGCCTACGTTTTATTGTCAATTCGTAAAGTTTGACCTTGGATTTTCGGACAGATGTTTTTTCAATGCGATATTGTCTTTCCTGGACAACTTCGATTACAGTAGGATAGTTATGTTTGGCCTAAGCCAAATGTTTGGCCGCCTCCAGCTCCTTCATAGTCTCGTCCCCTATAATCCCATCGAAGGAAACAAGATCAAGCAGAACATAGAAAGTGAACATTGTATCGTCACCTATTTTTTGAAAAACCTACCGCAGACCTTTTGCTCTTCTCCTGCTGATTGAACTTAAAAGGGGTGAACAAGTTGAGTTAGGAGGGACGAAGTTCTTTCAATAACAAACGAACAGAGGAAGCTCTAGATTGTCGGACCTCGCTTTACTTATAAAGGGATTCGAAACGCGGGTGCGATTCATGTAATTCACGTTTCGAGATTGTGTTGATTGATCAATCTCCATTCTTTGGCGGGATTTTGGTGCCGTTGGCCTGAGATATGGATAGCCTTCCACCCGTGGGACATCGTAAAGCGGCTGTTGCTTCGATTGATTAGAGGAATGAGGGAAGAATTTCCCCTGTAACAAAGACGGTCTGGACTCACTTCTAAAAATTTGGTTAATGGGAGCCGTTATCATGTTGGGCGCGGAAGGGTTGTGAATTGTGTGGCTCCGATAATTAAGATTTTAGATTTCGAGGCATACCGAATAGACTTTTGGCAGAGTCTTTGGCTTCTATACAATCAACATTCTGAAAAGTTTGTCATTAAGGCCGCGAATGAAAACGTCTAGAGCACGATTCCTATAGGTTTTTATGAGCGTTATGTGTAGGATTTCCTTTAAAGATCTGAAGTTAATTTACGGAGTCAGGTAACCTAGATAAGTCTTTTAATTCCGCTTCAGTTTTTGGGGCTCGAAGTGCGATGGGCTCATTACCTGCAGTTGCGGCTGGTGTTTGTCTATCCTCCAAAACCTTCAGCCAGCTCTTGAGCCTTTTTAGCTGAGTAAGGATGACGCCCACAGCATTCGTAACTTCAGTTAATGATTAATTATTCGCATCCGTCTTTAACCAGATATAAACAAGATTTCTTACCTTGGAAACGGTGATGCTCATTTATGTATTCAAAAATACCCTATGGGTTAGACTTAATTCTTTTTCTTCTTTCCTTCACCAAGCTCGTACTTGGACACACTTAATTAGTGAACTCTTTTTTCTCTATTAGCAATTGACACACTTGATTCTTCTATTCTTCTTTTCCTTTTAGCAAGGCACAGGTTTGCACACGTATTTTAATTTTTACTTAATTAAATAAAATAATCTTTTCCTTTCACAGGCTTGCTTTTTTAACCCGGGGTAACTGAGGTGAACAATTTTTACACCAGCTATAAGGCAGGTAGGAGATATCCGAGACTTTGTTTAATTGTTGATACTCTGATTGTGTAATAAGAATTTTTCGCTTGAGATATATCGATTAATAATAGTATCCATGTAACAAGATACCAGTATTAAGTACAAAAACGTTACTTTTAATTGAAAGAACAAAGTATCTAAATTCTTTGAAAAAATACAAATTTAGGAAGTTTAACTTCTTTTCGGACAAAAATCTAACAAAATTAGAACTTCTGTGGTAAATCAACATAACAATAGTATCTTCTAATTATTACAACTAAAAACGGAACTGAAAAGTCTTATGAGATCATGTTATATAGCACCAAATTACACTTACACGTACAGCTACAAATCAGCACAATCTCCACACATAAAAATCGAGTGTTCCATACATATTGGCTTCTCACATTTCGAACAGCAATGTTTTACCTTACATATAGGGTTTTCCAATAGGGACTTGACAACTTTCACTAATCATCAAACTGTCATTGTCAGTTTACTGTCAATTTATTCAGTAAACTCAACATTTTCATCATAGTAAAGTACACTAACAAGCTACGTTCTCCGATTGGGTTTTGGAGAAGATGCGCCAAGATGATAAATTTCATCGCAAAATCATCTCCAGTGACGAAGCTCATTTTTGGCTCAATGGGCTCGTCAATAAGCAAAATATGCGTTATTGGTCGGGTGAAAACCCTCATGTGCTTCATGAATCACCATTTCATCCACAAAAAATAACTGTTTGGTGAGTTTGTATGTCGGCGGCGTTATTGGGCCATATTTTTTCTTCGACGATAACGATCGTCACGTTACTGTGAATGGTCAGCGTTATCGCGCCATGATCACCGTTTATTTTTGGCCCGAATTGGAAGATATCGACTTGGACGACATGTGGTTTCAACAGGATGGTGCCACAACCAAACAGCACACGCTACAATCGATTTATTGAAAAGTATGGTGAGCGTGTTATCTCAAGACATGTGCCAGTCGATTAGCCGCTTCGTTCGTGCGATTTAACGCCGCTGGACTATTTTCTGTGGGGCTACGTTAAGTCATTGGTTAATGCCATCACGCCGACGACGTTGGAAGAGCTCAGAGCCAACATTGAACGCGAAATAGCGGTCGTTTCGGCCGAAATATGTGGTCGAGTCGTTGAAAATTGGGTCCAAAGAATCGACCGCTGCAAACGTGGTCATGGCGGTGGCCATATGAACGAAGTCGAGTTCCATTCATAAATATTTTGATTGTACTTCAAGCCAATAATAAAGTTTTTGAAATATCTCAAATGATTTGCCTTTTATTAAAAAAAAAAAGTTGTCAAGTCGTTATTAGAAAACCCTATATTTATCAGCGATTTTTTTGGGAACTGGGGGTGAATGTTCCCCTAATTGATCACCAATACGCTTTCGTGTTTCCCTTCGAAGATGTACGATCTGTTGTCTGTTCCGAAGACTATAATTTATTAGGTTCAAACCTAAATTACGAATGAAGTCTCGAAACTTCATGCGTGTTTTGCCACCAGTGCATTTTTTTTTTCTATAGATCATGATAACATTTATGGCAGCCATATTGAGTATACAATAAAAAAAATTGTCATAGACCAACGTTTGCTTGAAACATTATAAATGGCACTTAGTTCGTCTGCGATCCGGCTTTAGTTTATTATTATAAGTAATCAATTCCGGTTTTCTTTTTAACGCCTGTCGATTCGTCTACATTTTTATCATAATATAAAGTTGACATAACCAGCACAACTTTGTTTCTTTAGGTACATATGACACCACAGTAATATTGTTCTAGAACCCAAATCGAGAGGCATTTACTTCTGTTCCCTTTTTGAAGATCTCAGGTACACTTGTATTGTTTTTACGTACTGTGCCGACAGAAGTCAATAAATGTTCTTTCAACAGATGAGTCATAAGGAGGTAACTAGTAAACCAATTGTCGAACGTTAAAGTTTTTGGTTTTTGCTGTTGGTTCTACTAAACGGTTTAAGGTATCAAACGCTTTGTTACTCAGTTGATGGTTGTTTTTCTGCATATATTTCCAGTTTGAGAATGTAAAACTTCTCCGCATCTACAAGAGTACCTTTTTTTTATCCCATGCTGGATTGCATGTAAATGTGACGAAAAGATCAGGACGACCATATTCCCGCATATACGTAATAGTGTCCTTCGCATATTCGTGCATATGTCGTGGACTGCCAGTATATGTGGCACGCATTATGGTGATCTTTCCTATGTTGTTTATATCACTATAAATACTTACCGCGTCTCTAAAATGTATATATCCTTCTGATTTCAGTTTTTTTTTTTATTGAGCCTAAGTAGTAGTCATTCCGACTCTTTTTTGGCGTACATATCGACGATGTACTGATGAATATGGTTATCTTAATTTTCACGTACCATAATCCGATAGGAATAGTAATTCATTGAACTAACTTTTTTGCCAGTGTGTTCACCTGTGACTGTGTCTATCATTTTGAGTAAAAATTTTATGGCTGTCTGTTGGCATGGGTCAATCGCATTTTTGAACATCAGAATTAAATTATTGTTGTCGAATTTACATGAGCTATTGTTTTAAATATCCGATTTGTACGAAAAAGTAATTCGGTGATATGAAGCTCGATCATTCAGATGTTGCAACTGAATACGTCTTCGCGTTGTTGAGACGATTGTACTGCTCTTCTTTTTCTCGATTCAACTTGTAAAACTTGAAGTCTTTCTTTCCGCTGATCTGCCGATTGTTCTGCATAACGGTTTGATCTCCTTTGACGTTTTGTGATTGCGTATTGAGAACGGCTGCCTGTATTCGAACGTGGGCGAGGCATTACAGATGATTGATGAATCAATGATTAATTCTCTTTCTCGTAAAAAGCGTACTATGGCCTTCGAAAACACAGATGACAGCTGAATTTATATGTACCAGTATGTATGTACCTACAATACGAATATGTACATATATACATATGTATATATATTATGTGGTTATTTTTAAGTAATAATTTTCCATACTTGTAAAGGCTTCACAATCTTATAAGAATTTGTTCTTATTTTGAAGGAGTCCCATTAATAAAATAAATAATAAATACTTAATACTATATGTATGTATGTAGGTGCTCTTGATGAAAAATGATAATGGACTGTGTCCGTCGGCAAAAGTAAATTCCTTTTTATAGGACTTGGTTTACTTTCGTTTTCGTCGGCCGCAACTACCGCTACTTGGAAGCGACCGTCACTGGTGGGTGATGATTGTGCTAACACCTATCAAAGGGCAACATTAGTTCTCGGTCGCAACAACTGCTACTTGGGAGCGATCGTTGATGATGGTGATGAATGACTGCTACATATCTGCAAGTGCATTGAATCTGGTGACCTAGATTTGACGCCTGTTATGTGTGGTCCGATATGATGGTGGGTTTTGTTTTTGTTGATGCGTGGTGCTATATTTACAGTACTAATGCTGGAATTATGTTATTGTGCTGTGAAAAAATTCGAGGCAAAATAATTTCGAATAGGGTATGTTACGTGAAGTGTTATTGGAAATTGGAAATCAACTTTGTGCGATTGCGCGTGAATGTATTAGCTGTCACCGTGGAGTGCTGTAGTAATAATTTTGAGATTTTTGTGTTTAGCGCCATTTATCGGGAAAACTTGAAAACTTTTGACTTACGTGCACTTCTCACTTCATAACAAATATATTTTGGAAGTTTCTGCTCAATCGGATAGTTAGTTTTCCAGTTTTGCGAGGACAAATATACGCAAGCTGAATTTTTATATATATAGAGATGATCAGAAAGGTTTTCATAGCATTAATGCTATGATAGTAGATAAATAAATAAATTTATTTCCTTCCTAATTCATTTCGATTTCAGTTTTGTGATGATAATATGATAATACGTTGCATAAATGCGAGATATCTTGGATCGGCACACGACTCTCATGTTTTTAATATGTCAACGTTAAAAACAATTTTGGAAGAAAGGTACCATACTGGAAAAACACATTGTACTTGGTTATTAGGTAATACGAAATTTCTCCTTTATTATTCCTGATAACTAATTTCTCTTGATTACAGGAGATTTAGTCTGAAACCGTATCTTAAAACACCACTCAGAGATCCTTAAGAAACATAGCTGAAAAGCATATTTAACAAGAAACATGCAACGGCAAGGAACATTGTTGAGCGGACAATCGGTGTGTTAAAAAATAGGTTTAGGTGCCTATTAAGAGGGGGAGAACTTCAGTATAGTTCCAGAAAAGCTACGCAGATTACAAATCCCCATAGTTGAAGAAGATGCGTAACTTGATGAAGAGAGTGGAGTACACAACAGTACCGATGATATAGAGTATGAGCTTTCTGAAAGAGATGAAGCAATACAAATCAAACAATATTCTTTTATCGATATAATTACTTTTTAATAAAAGAACAAAAGGTTTCTTACAACTAATAAAAGTCTTTCAGGTCATAAATCACATTTTTGTTTCAAATAATAATAAATAAATAAAATTAATTCATAAATTAATAATTAAAAAGCTTCTTATTCATCACTATAATTTAACTGTTCTTTCTGCAACTCCACTCGGGGGTGGCCGTGGTGTAGTGGTGCATGCATAGACTCCTCAAGCAGAGGGTTGCGGGTTCGAATCCCGTGCAAGGCAATTCTCCGAAAAAGTCTTTTCATAGAATTTGTATGTAGTTATATGAAAATCCCGTCGGCGTCAACTCTAACATGAAGGCATAACACTGATGTTGGAGTGGTTGCTGGCAGGGCTAAATGTAACGAACTAACAAGTAGCACGCACTAAGACCCACTGGTTGAGAATGCACTGGCTAAAGTTTGACAACCAGCTCTGTGAAAAATATCGAAATCTAATACATCTGAGTTTCAAAACTACTACACCACCTGCCCGTGCCCTGTAGAAAAGTCAGGAAAAGGGTATTCAAAACCCCTTGGTGCGGTCGCGGGTTTATATAAAAAAATGTCCTATCACGTTGGCTACACTTAAATTCGTCTTTATACATTTTTATTTTTTCTTTTTTTAAAGCTAACAGCTCCTTTTGAAAATCTTTACACATGTAGTACCTTTTTTGGTGTACTCTTCTACGTTCTTGCAGCTTTTTTTAATTCTTAGCAAAATATTTGTTACCTTACCGTGAAAGTTTTCCTGGTTTTAGGTCTGCTTTCTTAACAAGCTAAGCCTATTCTTCTCTATTTTAAAATTTGAAATCAGTCCAAACCTAAATTAGCGTTTATATACATATACATATTATATAGGTTTTTTTTTCTTTCTTTCATCCACCTTCCCAACTTCGTATGGGAGGTCCATGACTATTTAAGTCAACCGACAATTTTTCTCAGTGCTTTTTTGCCTTTGTTTTTATGCAAATCCGTTTTGCGATATCGGGATTTCTTTCCATATACGCCACTAAAAGTTCCATTTGTTTTTTATTTGTTACTTGTTTTGCCTCCAAATTGCATTTTTTTATTTTTCGTCTGTACTATATTATATTTTTATTAAAAAACTTACATTTTCTGATGAAAAATCAGTTTTTATTATTTTGAAACAAACAAACGACCGCACATTTCTAATCAACTACGAATGGCTGTCAAATAGACAATTGTCGATCACAATCACAGTAAACAATAAAAAAATTCACAATCGACTGTCGACAATTGTCGACGCTTGTGTCTTTATGCTCAGTGGCAGACAAGATTCTTCCCTAGCAATTGTTAGTAAATCTGTTCTGCATCGTAAAGTCAGCTTTGCCGATTCAACCAGTAGACGTTAAGCGAACAAAAGCTTTTCCAACTCTGACTACCCAATGTAAATAGTCGCACGTTCGATGTCCTGTATCCAGTTTCTAACATCGTATGTCCCATTACCACGAAATTCTGGAATAATGTTCAATGCATCTTGAAATGGTGAAACTCCAGGCCTAGTCCTAATATCTAATGACCTATTTCGCTTCTTAAAAAAGAAATCTCAAAATCTTTCCTCAAATTGTCTTCACGAGTCTCAGCAAGTTTTATCTTAGCTCTAATTCTCGAGCAAACCAGCATTCGCAGTTTTTGATGAGGTCGTAATGTTGCGGAAGTTTTTTTCTTTTCCGAAATTGTTGCGATTGATCGTCGACCTTACATACGATTAATTTCATTAAACTACTCCTCATCATTTTTTTTTTTTTTATATTAAATGTGACATGTTAAATAAGCCTGAACAGAGTTCTTGAACTCATTTGAAGAGCCGATTTGCTGATTTTATTTTCTCAGTAGTTGTTAATTATAAGAGCGAGATCTACTTTCATATTTTAGTATTAATTTCATATATACTCATCATCTGTCTGTAGTATACTTATTTCAGGTTAGATACTTTCTTTCTTTATGAATGACAGTTTTTGACAACAGTTGTGAGGGCGCTCTATCTCCTTCTTAAGGATAACGGGTTCGTAAATCTGCTTTCCTTTCCTCTTTATTTTTTTCTTCAGTCGAATCTCACTTCTGACATCAGTTTTGTGGGATTTCCCAAACGAAAAGACAAAACCTTTTATTTGAATTCACTTTATTAAAAGAATATGCCAACGGGTAGTTTCAAGCCGGGTGGAAATAAGCAAACACTCACAAGTGTTGTGTTTGTGAGTGCCTAAGTTGAAAGAACAGATTTGAGCGGTTGAGTATAAGTGGTTTAAAGCATGGTGTACGTTTAAAGGAGATGAAAAAATTATATTAGAGGCAATATTACTTAGAGTTAAGTAACATGTGCTTGGACTAGATTGTTGGATTGAGTTGGACAGTGTAAATGGCGGTGTAAACGGTAACAAATTACCGTTGCAAAGTGGTGTAACTGATTCGTACTTCGTACTGATGTCATCAATGGTCTTCTTTAAAGAAATACACTGATAGAAGACAGGAATTTTTATAAGTCTATGTGGGAAATCCCTTTAAATTTAGGATTTGACCAATTAACTTGACAAGGAAGTTTTTTTACTTTTTTTTCTCTCGGATCGGATTGATGACTAAATAGATTAAAAGGATAGTCCGGGAGCACTTGTGGCCTAGAGTTCATATTTACACAGGTTTATATTTACTTAGCTTTTGTAATTTCCATACTTACTGTTGAGACAATAAAGGTAAAGGGAAAGAGAAAAGGAGTCTAGGTTAGAATGTAAAAATGAAACACAATACCAACTAATTATTGCAGTTTATATATATACAAAAAACAAAAAACTACACTTGTTGAAGTTTCTATCTTTTATAATCACTTTTGTCAGTACATATTTAAAGGTCTTTATATCGAACACAGCTAATCACTGTCAAACAAGTTTACGCACTTGCCTTATGTGCGATTTGTTTAGTCAAGTTTTATCGATGAAATATATTATTTGCTATTTTCTATATATTTATTTATTTTCTATAAACATTTTTGTCTCAAAGCAAACAAATAATATATAGTATGAAACATAATTTTTATACTATGCATTTTAATGTCCATATACGAGTACAAAAAAAAAAAACTTATGACAGATCACGGCATGATCTACTGCGCTCATCGAATAAATAATGCTCTCAACAGTTTTATAAAACCAAAAGCACTACTTAAAAATTAAAGCAGGAGAAATAATAAATTGGAAACATTGGTCGTTTTAGAATTTGGAGCCGATAACTGGGGGTAGGCAGCCGTGTTTGAAATAAGGCGCTCCCATAGGAGCCGTACTGAGGATTTCTATTCTATTGTTTGTAATTTTTAGCCGTGATTGTGCCAAAGTCTAAGACTGTCATACCCAAAATATTAAGTTATACCATATAAAATGGAGGTGGCCTTGGGGTATTGGTATATGCCAAGCGGAGGGTCGCGGGTTCGAATCCCGTGCGAGGCAATTTTTTGAAAAGGACTTTTCATAGATTTTGTATGTAGTTATATAAAAAATCACGTCGGCGTCAACTCTGACATGAAGGCATAACACTGACGTTGGAGTGGTTGCTGGCTGGGATAAATGTAACGAACTAAGAACTAGCACGTATTAAGACCCACTGGTTGAGGGTGCACTGGCTCGTCCCGTCCAAGTTAACAACCACCTCTGGGAAAAATATCGAAACCAAATACACCGCCCGCGCCTTGGAGGAAAGCCCGTAAAAGGGTATTCATATCCCCTTGGTGCGCGCGCGGGTATTTTAAAAATATTATAAGAAAGTACTTTTTTTATATAAAATAAAGTGGTACAAGGTTGCTTGCAACTACATTAATTTATTTTAGAAATTGGTTTTCATACTGTCAAGCGCTCAAACTCGGACTCTCTTCTGTTATGAATTTAAACTCTTGGATTTATTCATTATTGATTTTAATGATGCATTTAAGGATGTAGCAGCATATGAACGAAATATTCGACATTGTTTTGCTAAGTTCCATTCGGGAGATCTTAGCTTCTAAAACGAACCACGTGGGAAACAGAAAACGGTTATTGATGGCAATGTTTTAAAATCAACAGTAGATGCAGACCCAACAAAAAGGGTGCGGGACATTGAACAGAACATGGGAGTATCTCTCATGCCAATAAGTCGGCACCAATCTCTAATACAAAAAGTAAAAAAAACTCGAAAACCCCATGGTACCGAACGAGGCACAAAAACGGAAACGTTTTTGCGCCGTATAATTACGTGTCATTAAAAGTGAATTTTGTATGACAACCGTAAAATATCTATGCAGTTGTTGGATGGCGAAGAAAAAAATAGGTCTTCTCCGAACAGATTATGGTGACAATCTGGTGGACAATAAATGGACCAATTCAATTTGAATTTCTTCAAGCAGGGAAAACGATAAATGCAGTCAAATATTGTGGCAAAATCGAAATAATGCATGTAAATTTGGCTGAAAAGCAACCTGTGTTGGTAAATAGACATGGCCCGATTCTTTTTCATCACAATGCCAGACCCCATACACTTCGCGTAACGGTGCAAAAACGCTAGAATCAGGATTTTAAATTCTTCCGCTTCCGCTGTACTCTCCTGATGTTTATCTAACGCACTATCAGCTTTTCTGCAGTCTGGAGTCATTTTGTCAGCAGAAGATGCCATAAAATCGTTTGAATACCAAAATTCAGGTCCTGTATAAAAAAAATGGACGGGTAATATTTTGACCAAATAAAAAATTGGAAAAAAAAAATCGGACGTTTCGTGTGGTAGAACTAATACAATATTTCTATAATAGAATTATATTGTTCGTACCAGGAACAGTGTTAAGATTGAATTCCGGTGGGGTTAATCTATTCCAGCTGTGAGTTTCTCCAGTTAGCGCTTCAAGAGCTCTTACACAAAAAAAAAAGAAGTTGCGCGAAACGAGCTTTTTAAGGAATTTTGCAAATACGACCTAAAGTAATAGAAAAACGGGTTTTGAACAACATTATAACGGCTTCGTTGGAGCGCGAGGATTTATTATAATTGGAATTAGGGAAATACTTATCGATACAGTGACCCGCTATTTCAAAGTCCTGAAAAGAAACGGTTTATTTACAGGTCACGTGTCTCGTCTTTTTAATTTTTAATCGAAAGGAAGCTTGAGTGTTGGGGTGATAAAAAGAAGGTATATATATATTGCAATAAGGCATCAAGTCCAGCTATACTCTGAAGCGCCCTCCCTAAAGATATGTTTTGTATTTTTGTCATTAGTAGTTTGTTTATTGTATTGTTGTTTGCTATTGTTTCTGTGTTTAAACGTTCCCTCATTGTAATATGGCTGACAGTTCGCCTACATGCCTCTGCTGCTCTGTCGGTGCTCTATCGATGGGGTACTAGATTAGACAGCAACTTTGTTGGGAGAAAATTTAACGTAATGAGTCTCACCCCCACCTCCTAGGAAAAGGGCTTGCATTTCACAACTGGTCCTTTAAACTTTTTACTCTAATAGGGTTTCAAACTCTTCTATCTCAGCGCTATAAGCCATAAGGCTTAAGATCCTTAGCGTGTCAGGTATCTTTGTTTTGACCATTTGCATCCAACAAACTGTATGTCCACACTGACACACGTTTGACGGTACTGAGTGGTTGAGCATTGTCTTTACTATATAATTTGTAACTCATTAGGACCAAAGAGAGCTTCTAGCTCCCCCCCAATACTTGATCCGCTTCTGAGATCCCAGCCAATTCCGGGCCTCCTCGCGAAAGCATGTCAGGAACTACATTCTCCTTGCTTTTTCTGTGGATTATTTGAAAATCTAATTTTTGCAGACTGAAGGTTGTCACACTAGCGAAAAATTATCAGTTACGAGCGTAAACCGAACTCCTTTGATATATGGTCGCAACTTCTCAATCGCCTACAGCACAGCCAAGGATTCCTTTTTCGTGGTTGAGTAGGTCCTCTCACTTCCCTGAACAGACTTACTAAGATAACAAATAACATTCTTCTTCTTCTCTTCTTCTTCAAAATTCAGAGATAATATGGCCTCTATTTCATAATTCAATCTGTTCATCTGAACTACGAACGGCCTATCGAAGTCTGGATATGTCAAGATAGGTGCCAAAACTAAACATTGTTTCGCCTTCCCATAACTTTCCTCACACCCCTCCGCCTAAATAAACTTCCTATTTTTCTTTAACAAGTCTGTTAAAGCGCCGAAGTTTGGCGCTTTACCAAAAAAACTTGGGTGTGGGAATACTAACCGTGCTATCTACTTTCCTTGGATCTACGTGTAATCCATTCCTATCTACCACATAACCTAAATAAAAGGTGGGCCAACAGATGTTGTGGATGTTTGCTGTAAATTAATGTCATTTACTGAATTCTATATGTCAAGCTTTTTGTCAGATGTCACACAATCTTTTGCAATCTTTGCAACAACGTATTTTTGTTATTCAATTTTATTAGGAAAACGGGCGATCTGTAAAAGTAACATTTAAAAAATTTTTTGAATTTCTTGGTCAACATAATCGCCCTAGTAAGTCCAGAATTCGTGCAAATAGTAAAATTTGAAGAAACTTGTTCCGTATCAGTATGTTCGGCTAGCACATACACGCCAGGAACCAAAGTACAAAACACGATGTCGAAGCAAAACCCTTAAAAGTACAAAAAACACCAAATGCAACGCAACACAAATGTTAAAAAAGCACGCAAAGCAAATGATCACTCTGAAAACGAAAACCAACGGAAAAAAGTGTATATCATAGTCACATTGAATTTCCAAGACGAAAATCATCTCAAACACAAGAAAAAGAAAAAAAAAAAACGAGAAAAACAGCTCAACAAAAATTAGAAAAACGCAATTATGAGATGTGTTTATAAATATATATGTGCACATACATATATATGTCTTTAGATATTTAAATAATAATTATCAGAACTCAAAAACGTACAAAATTAATTGATAATAAAAAAAAAAAATGCACGTCTGTATGTACATATATTGTACATACTTATATGTTTAAAGGAATTTGACATTTGAAATTTTGCAGGCAACTTATATTTGATTGTCGATTTTTTTCTTTTGCTGTGTTGGTACACATGTTCCAAACATTTGTATTTAGTTTCAAGTATATAGCATACTACTAGGTGGAGTGAAAAGTAACCTCTTTGACCGCCAGAATGCACTGCTACTGCAAAAAAAAACTTCAGTGCGATACTGTCTTTAGTTTTGTTTTGACAGCTGATTGTTATTGACGTGTTTGGCATCATGTTGAGTATGGACAAAAACGATTTTCGTTCTCTCATAAAACATTATTTTTTGAGAGGCAAAGCGGCGAAGGAAACAAAAGAAAAGTTGGATAAATATTATGGGGCTTATGCTCCGTCAGATTACACCGTCAAATATTGGTTTCGAAAATTTCGTGGTGGTCGCAACTCTACTACCGATCAAGTCCGCAGCGACAGGTCCTCCGTTGCGGTTACAGAGGACAATTTCAAAGAAATACATGAAATGGTGTTGGCTGACCGGAAAGTGAAGGTGCGCGAGCTAGCAGATACCACAAAGATTAGAACTGAGCGCACACGCCATATTTTGGGTAATATTCTGTATATGAAAAAATTATCCTGCCGCTGGGTGCCGCGCATACTCACTCCTGACCAAAAACATGAACGCGAGAGCACTTGGAAAGAGTATTTGGACTTGCTGATGTGTAATCGGGCGGACTTTTGGCGTTCATTGGTAACTGTTGAACACCAGAGAACAGAATGAGTGCCCGGCAATGGACTGAATCCGGCACGACTGCTCCGAAGCGGCAGAGGGAGGCTCGATGGCTCGGAAAGGTTATGGCGTCGGTTTCCTGGGATTGTCATGGCATGGAAAAAGCATCAACAGCGAGTATTACTGTGCATTATTGGAGCGATTGAAGGTCTAAATCGTTGCAAAACGGCCTCACATGAAGCGTAAAAATTTTGTTTTTGCTAAAAAATGCACCAGCGCAAAAGAGCATAGCAACCATGGCTTACGGCTCCAATTGCTGTCGCATCCACCGTATTCGCCCGATTTTTTTCCTTCCCAAGGAGGTTACTTTTCACCCCATCTAGTAAGTTTGTTTTTGAATAATAGAAAGGTTATACGTTTTTTGGTGTGCTTGGCGATTTACATTTATTATAAAAAATGGAGCAAAAAATTTGCAATAAATTAATATAAAAAATGGAATCAAGTGCTCTAAAACAATTGAAATATTGACAGTGGCATATGGTGAGTCTGTATAAAAAAATGTTTACAAGTGGTACAAGCTCTTTCAAGATGGCCGAGAAGATGCAAATGACGAACCCTCGCACCAAGGGGATATGAATACCCTTGGGACTTGGACGGCACGAGCCAGTGCATCCTCAATCAGTGGGTCTTAAGTACGTGCTAGTACGCGGGATTTACATATAACTCCATACAAATTCCATGAAAAGATATTTTCAGAAAATTGCCTCGCACGGAATTCGAACCAGCAACCCTCTGCTTGAGGAGTATATGCATATACCACTACACCACGGTCACCCACAATTACCATAAGAGAAGTTGCTGAGGATGTTGGCATATCGGGCGGCTCGTGCCAAGCAATTTTTTCGGATGTTTTGGGCATGAGACGTGTGTCAGCGAAGTTTGTTTCAAAATATCTTAATTTTGATCAGAAAAACCGTCGCTCTTGAATTACGTCATATGTCGATAACATCAACAAAAAATATTTCTTTCATTTCTATTACATTTTTTTTTTTCGCTTTTACTGATTAGGTAAACATTATTTGATATTTTTATGTTTAGGTCAACATTTTTTTGTTATTTTTTAAACTTGCAACTTATCGTGCTTAGGCTAGCAAGATGTTTGTATAAATTAAGTGAAATAAAGTAAACTCGGCCCACTCCTGTTATTTAATCGAACCAAACCTTTTTACTTTCTAGTGTGAGGCTGCATTAGGCGATTGAATAAAAAGTATAAAAATTCTAAATAGTAGTATTTACTTGGTACTTCGAGCCGGATTAGCCGGAATAGAAAAACGTGGGTTGTAAATATTGGTACTCGACTATATACACAGTGACCAGTTAAGATCGTGTACTCCAGTAAAAAGTGAAGTGAAAATGAGTGAAGCCGAAGACATCGCTTTGAATCAGACGAGAATCACGGAGGAAGTGCATCAATTACTAAATGGACTAACTTCAAGAAAGATGGAAAATCTCGATACTCAGTAGAATATTTTGCAAGGATACTCGAGCAGTTAGAACATCACTGCACTTATTCCGCATAAATAACGGGTATTTGAAAAATTTGCGAAAGACAAACCCGCAGTATGAGTACTTTGTGAAGAAGTATTTTAGGCAATTTGGAACGAGGTATCTCGATATTAAGAACACGTTCAAGGCAAAATTGGGGTAAATAAGGAAAAACACGGAACCATCACCAAGGCAATTACCATGCAGGCATTTCACCTTCACATATTTCTCCGGTAAATCGAAGTCCAAATATAAAGGCGGCAAATCAACAATCAACATCCGATCCAGAAGGAACTAAAGAGCCAACGAATACCAAGAAGTGCCCAGCGAGATTTGCAAAGTTGAATCTAATTAAGAACAACTTTAAACAGATTATTGAGAACTTGGGTGTAACTCAAAGTACAGTTTATTTATCATACAAATTGGATCAGATAAGGGAATACTGGACAAAGCTGGTGACAATGAACGACGAGATCATATCCTCAGTGGAAGAAGCCGATTACGAACAGGAGTACGTGTCCAACAACGAATTCATTGAGTTGGAGCAGATATATCAAGAATGTGTAAATGATTTCCCCAATCTCTATGTTTAGTAATAAGATCCCCGGAGATTATATAATAATTCTCATCCGATTCTACTCTAAGGAGTCGAAACAGTCTATAGAGCTCTGAGATGAGCAGCGTGGATTAAGAAGCATCAGGCGCGTAGACAGAGACTGTGAACAACCACTTTCCGCTACGGAGAGGGATGCACACGACACATACCTCTAGCACCCGGAACCCATGCAAAACACCTTTGTATATTCTTCGAAATTTAATTTTTTTTCTAATAAAGATCGCGACACCACCTCCTTGTGTGGAGTTGGGTCGGTTTCTTCTTGTACTATTATATTTGCGATGTTCCATATTGTGCTTATCAGTAAGCTTAGTTTTGCTAGAGAAAAGCACATCAGGAGCTTGGTCTTCCAGCAACTAAAACAGCGCGGCTCTTCACTCGATCCTAATTTCCAATGTAATTCAAATAATCACTTTTCCTAATCTGCGCGCAAACTTTGATTGTTACAAATATTGAAGCCTTTAAATTTTTGATTGAAATTATATTTGTTTCTGAAATTTAGATTTACTCCAATGAAATTCATGAGTATAAAATTCCTAGTTCTTACTTTTTTTTCAAATCCTAATGATTCCTATTCTGCAGGCGGAGTGGAAGTTTTTGTAAGAGATTCATTTTATGGCGATATTACATATATTAAACTTTTACGTGCAGACATCATACAAGTTGTTTACACCTTATTCAATTATAATATAAAGTTTTTCTTTGTGTATAGACTTTATTTTCAACCTCTAAGCTTATTTATTGATGAATTTTCTGATTTTCTGCGCATTCGACGAGCAGGTAATCTAGTCATTCTAGGTGACTTTAACTTAGATATACTTGTATCAAACCCTTTTTCAGATTTTTACCTTGCAATAATTGCAGAGCATAAATGGTATTACTAGACCATCTTCTTGCACATGTCTCGACCATGTATTTGGTCGACTGAATTTTATACTTCCTAATATGGGTTTTGGTGTTAACTTTGATCTTGGCATAACCGATCATTACATGACTGGCCTTCTTTTTGAAGGAATCTCAATAAAAAAAAAAAAAAAATAATAAAATATGGTACTTATCTTCTAAATGTGCCTAGAATCGATTTCCTTGATTTGAATAATAAACTGCGGTTTGAAGATTGTGCGGAAGTTTATAGTATAATCATCGTAATACTCTTGATCCCTGTAAATCGAACACGTTAAAAAGCGGATGTTCAACTATTTCGGATCCTACAGCCGTAGATAATGTATTAAGTTTTTATTTTCACAAATTTGGTCAGTCTTCTTCCCCGTGTTACTTGGCCTCTTCTTGAACCTCCTGCACAGAGTCTGATAATCTGGAGAATTTCGTCAGAAAAAGCAAGCAATATAGAACTTTGAAGCATTGGAGGCAATATAGAACTTTGAACTTCTCTAAATAATAAACTCCTTAAGGAATTCGGGTTCCTGTGGCAGCAATGAAATATCGAATTTAGTGCTAAAAAGAACTGCATTAAATATTGTAGATATATTCGCTTATCTATTTAACATTAGTATCATTTGTGGGATATTCCCTGATAAATTAAAATGTACTATAGTGATACCTCTATTCAAAACAGGTTATAAGAGTGAAGAAACGAATTATATGCTCATATCATTATTATCTTCTATCTCTTAAGTAATTGAGAGAACAATTAAGATACGTATTTTGTCATACCTTAACAGAATCAAATTCTTTAGCCCAATGCAGTATGTATTTAAAACAGGCCATTCCACTGAGGAGGCATTGTTATATTACTGCTCCGTAATTCTCAAGGGAATGGATCAAGAAAAGGGTTGTGCCGGGATTTTTGTATCCTCCTAGACAAACTTTTTAGAGTAGGTTTTCGCAGTTTCATATTTAAATGGTTTAAGTCCTATCTAAAGGATAAAACACAAATAGTCAAAAGTGGAAACAGTGTAAAGAATTCCAGTGTAACTAATATTATAGGTTTGCCTCAAGGATCTGTGCTTGGGCCAATACTGTTTTTAATTTATATTAATTCTTTATTTGCGCAACCGTTTGAGGGTAAAATAAAAGGTTTACATACTACAATGTAGTTGGGTGTAGTGGAGATTGTTTTAAAATTAGGAGTATTGTGGACAAAACATGAGTTGTTCCAATCACATTATCAATTAAAAACAGTGCCTTCTATCGTCTATTTGTTGGTTGTATCGTCTCAAGAATTTATTTTTTATCAATACATTGAAAATGGTTTACTACGGTCTATTTCACTCGAAATTGCAGCATAGCATTGGCTGCTGGGGTGGTGCTTATCGCACCAAACTTCAGCAGGTAGTTGTCCTCCAAAGATGTGCTGTAAGAAACATGTGCAAAGTTAATCGAATAAAACATTCTATGGATTTGTTTAAGATCATGAGAATACTGCCAGTGAGGCAATTATATTTTTTCAAAGTTTTAAAAACATTTTTTTATAAGAGGAGGATACCTTCAAACTTCTTCCTCTGATATGCATTACTTGTGTAGCCAAACTGGTCATGTTGTTAGTAACCCTACGTTTTGTACTACATGTCTCAAAAACTTTTATACGATTATATCTTGTAAGCTTTTTAATATACTCCTTGAAGGAATTCGAATCATAAGGAATTTGTTTTCATTTTTAAAAAGTGTTAGGTCATGGCTTCTTAAATTTGATCACAACAGAATTGAAGTTTTGTTACGCTCTCTCATTTAGATCTCTTTTATTACCAGAATTTATAAAAAAAATTTGCACGATGTGAGCTTTGTACAACCCACAATATTTGAACTATTTAGGTATTTCTTTGTTATTTTTTCATGTGACATTTATTTCTATTTTTTTTAAATACGAAATGTCACTGCTATTCTCTTTCGTTCATGCTAGTAGCTATGTATATACACCCAATGAAATTGTTCTATCGATTGTTCTATATTACTATATTTTAAGAGAATAAGAAGTAAATAAATAAAAAAAAAAAAATTATTCAATAAAGAGGATCGAAATCTACAACGTATCTTGAGGAGAGAAATCTCCAAAGACCCAATCAAAAAATACGTTCTCAAAACGGTCACATACGGCACATCATCCGGACCGTATTTAGCAATGAAAACTTTATGCCAACTAGCCGAAGATGAACAACAAATGTATTCACGGGCAAGAAAAACCTTGCTTGAAAGAGGCGTAAATTCATGAACAGAATGTCAAGATCTTCAAAGGAAATTAAAGCAGCTAATTTGGAATGGTGAATTTAACGTTTTAGGCATTGGATGGGATGAAAAAGTTTCAATGAAAATTCAAAACGAATGGAACGAATTCAAGGCAAGACTATTAACGCTTGAAAATGTAAGAATTCCAAGATGGACACAGCAAAAAGAAGGCTCTCAAATAGAGTTACATTGATTCGCAGATGCATCAGAATCAGCGTATAAGAAGTAAATAATTGATGCAGCGGTGGTGTATCAAAAGGTTATTAATCGCGGCTCTAGGACAATAAGACTAATCGTTTCCGATTTAAGGCCAAGGAATCAAATTAGCTTATGGGACAACTTCCGGAGGCTCGAGTAAGGTTTTCACGGCCATTTACACAGGTAGATTACGCAGGCCCAATCAACATACGATGCAAACTCGAGGCGTGAAATCACATAAAGTTTACATAGCGCTGTTCGTCTGCATGGCAACAAAAGCAGTGCACATTAAGCATTGCGATGTATGATCAGCAGAAGAGGATCTATACACCATATTTACAACGACAATGGAACTTATTTTGTTGGCGCAAAAAATATTATTGATGCATTAAAATCCACGCTTGCCGAAAACCCAATCCAGTGGCATTTCATCACACCTGGAGCTACACACTTTGGCGGACTCTGGGAAGGCGGAGTTTAGTCAGTCAAATACCGTTTGATTCGCATCATAGGAGAGCAAAAATTAACATATGGAGAGATGAATACCACCCTGGTTCAAATAGAAGGATGCTTGAACTCGACACCACTCTGTCCATTTACAGACAGCATTGAAGATCCAGATGCATTAACAGCAGATCACTCCATTATTGGATCGCCACTGATAGCACCACAACATGATGTCATTCAGGATCTGGCTGACAGTAGTTTAAAAAGGTGGAAGTAAATACAAATGCTCAAACAAGATATTTGCAAGCATTGTCACGAGGACTACATAAATAAAATGCAACAGCGATGTAAGTGGAAGCAGTCAGTAAAAAATTTGGTACCTGGGCTGCTAAAAAATTTGGTACCTGGGCTGCTAAAAAACGAGCTGATGACACCATCGAAATGGCCTCTAGGCAAAATAATTGAAGTACACAGCGGAGTTAATGATCTTATCAGAGTAGTAACAGTGAAAATCGAAAAGGGAACATCCAAGCGACCAATAGCCAAGATGTGTTTGCTACCAAACGAAGAAAATATTAGGAAGCCTGATAATAACATTGTTCAACCGTCGAATCATCCATCCAGTAGACCTGGAAGAAAGCTGAGGGATAGAAAACAATCAACCAGCTTCTCTACTGCCCTTGTGATTCCGTCATTATGTGCGTTCATCACGTCAGGATCTACAAGGTATACAATCACTTACCCGGAAGTTGGATTATTTATAGAACAAATTGGAACAGCCAAAATTCAACGAGCAGTACTACGTACGAGCATTAATATACATGTGACGAACGCATATCTGATTGCACTTAGCTACATGCAAGAAATTGAAACGAAATACAATAAGTTGCTAAATGTATAGTATATCTGAAACGTAGCTATTTTTTTGAGTTCTTTTTACACAAGAGCATGGAAGAAATCATTAACAAGTGTGCGGAGAAACTTGGCCCAGGGATGGAGGTGCTACAAAATTCAATGGACAAACTGGAGATATCCTCAACTTCAACGGAGATTTTAGTAACAGGGTACTTCATGATCAGCGATGCCAATGAGCATAACCTGATTAAGACTATTACCGTGCCTGAAAAGATCGATGAGCAGAAATTTCGAGAGGTGCAATTACAGCAATTGGTGCTTGGAGTCAACTACAGAGGTATTTCGAATTGCCACAGGAAGGTATTAACAAGGCTCCAACTCTCAACGAAACAATAATAATATCACAATATTGAGCAAAGTTAGGATTGCATTATCCAGCAGCTGTATAAGATATCTTTTAAGAGATGTCCAACCAGGATGCTTCGACTCACACACACTATGTGGAAAGATTTTCATTACACCCGAAGAAACCATTTATACCAACTCGAGAAAAGTAATTTTAAATAGCATGAGTATTATTCAAATCACTCCAGACTGCGTCATCCAATCCAAATTTATACGATTGGAAGCAAAACTAAACAAGGACAAGAGAAAAGTGATGTGCTTCAGCAAATCAATAGCCACTATAACACATCACTATCAACGCATATTCTGGTTTATCTTACAAATGAAACCGTCATCCCACTGAATAAGGATATAATGGAAGTCTTAAATGTCAACCATCAAGAAGCAGTCGAGCGACTCTACCTACATGACTACATGACCACAACTGGTAGACCATAAAAAAACATCAGTATAGGACAATTGGTTTTTGTTCAATTCGTGCAGCCGATATTTATATCATTTGTCTATTGGCTGTGATCCTCAAATACCGCAATCATCCACCTAAGAACTCTACCAACATCGAATTGAAAGACGGAGTCACCGTTTTGAGATCAAATGGGCAACAACCCTGGAGGCGATAAAATGTTGATGACATCAACAAAAGGTATTTCTTTCATTTCTGTTCCATTTTTTATTCGCTTTTACTGCTTAGGTAAATAATATTGGTATTTTTATGTTAAGGTCAACATTTTTTGTTATTCTTTAAAATTGCACTTTATCGTGCTAAGGCTAGCAAAATTTTTGTATAAATTAAGCGAAATAAAGTTACCTCGGTCCAGTCTTGTTATTTAATCAAACCAAACCTTTTTACTTCCTAATGTGAGGAAAATAAAAAGTATAACAATTATAAATATATAGTAGAATTTACATCAATGATGATCCTGACTTGCTCAAATGGGTCATAACTGGTGACGAATCATGGGTATATGGTTATGGCGTCGAAATCACAGCATATATTTCAAATTTTATTGCCGTGCTGGAGAAAAGTTTGAAGTTGAGTATCCAATATAACGCCGATGGAATATCCTCAATCGAAGCTGGAAAGCAAGACGAATTAGGGGAAACTTTCGGCAGGATAAAAGACATTTACATGGACTACATAACAGCGCTGTTAGACAGCATAGATAAAATTCAAACAACATTTGAGACTACGGTAAATGCTATGATAAAAACTTGTGGCGTTAAGATTTGCCGACAATAAATTTACCAGATTTTATGGGAAAATATGAATCCTGGAGATCCTTTCACGATATTTTTGTATAATTAATACAAACAAATAAAGCATTAACCGAGGTTGAACAAATTGCGTTATTTAAAATCTAGTATGGGCGGAGAAGCTGATCGTCTCCTACAACATAAATCCATTGAAAACGGGAACTATAAGCCAGCATGGGACATACTCACGTCTCGCTATGACCATAAACGTGTCCTTGTCAATATACAGCTTTGCATTTTCAAGGCGCAGAATGGAGAAGTCAAACGAACCATCACAAACATTTGCGGGGAGAGAACGATAACTTTGGCGCCAAGAATTGATAACGGTATAACGGTAGAGGGGTTAAACACTGGCATTTTTTACTATGGGGGGTTGGGGGGGTCTATCCCGCCCCGTTTAGGAGTTAGGGACAATTTTAGAAAAAAATGACTTAATATGGGAAAGAAATTATTAAAAAAAACAACAGCAACACTTACACTAAAGTACTATACAGAACTTGAAAGCCTAAAATTTTCTCTTTAATATAAAATGTACGTCAATTTATTCATGTGAATAGTTTTTGAATAATGCGCATTCAAACTTAAATTTTTTTTTTTTAAATCAATATTATTCAAAATTGTGAGATGATGTGTCCCATTGGTTTTTTGTATTAATGCGCATATCAATTCTGAATCGCACACACAAAACCGCATGGCTTTATGTCCTCTAGTTTTTGAGCAAATTGAAATTGAAATTACTACTTTAGTTTTGTTTTTTGGCATTTATGTACGTAGTCTTCTTATGAATAAATTAATGTGTATAATTTAAGCATCACGCAGACGCAGACGCAAAAGTCAGGCGGTTTTATGTGTTCGATTCAGAATTAATACGCGCAATACAAAAAACTAATTTGGCATATTATTTCACAATTTTGAGTAATATTGTTAAACAATTTTTTTTTTTTTAATTTTTTGTCAAGAATTAGAGTTTGAATGTGAATTATTCAAAAACTATTCACACGAATAATTTGATGTTAATTTTATATTAAAGAACACAAGTTTCAGGCTTTTATATTCTGTATAGTACTTGATTGTAAGTGATACCCTTGTTTTTTTAATAATTTTTTTTCCATCTTAAGTCATTTGTTTTTAAATTGCCCATAACCCCTAAACGGGTCCAGATGGACCCCCCCCCCATAGTAAAAAATGCTAGTTTTTAACTCCTATACAAAATACCGTTATCAATTCTTGGCGCCAAAGCTATCGTACTCGTGCAAAATTTGCTTACTTCCTACTCATGACATATCGGGTGAGTTTTTTAACTTGAGACATCCAAATTACTCGAAAAATACGCGATATCGCGAAAAATGTTTCAGACAAAAGTCACAAGGTTCTGAAGGGGACATAAGATGGTGACCACGATTTTGACCTTGAGTCCCATTTTCAGGGTCAAACGAAGGTCACTTTTGATTTTTTAATGGGAACCCCTATTTTTTTTTTTTGACAGATTCGTAATCTGCGTGAAAAATTACAATTCTTTTTAACATGAAACATTTTTTTTCAAAAATGCGTTCTTTTCCCGTCAGAGAGCGCCATAAAAGTTAAGCCATCAAAATTACTCGAAAAGTACGAAATTTCCGTTTTCAAAAAAATTACACTAGTTCACTTTTAAGTTCTCATTGTATAGGTACACGATAATGTACATTATAATTACCCGATCAAAAGTAAAGATGGAACAGCAATTTAAATGTGCAAGCGCGTCCATTCAAGACCAGAAGAATTACGCGCAAAAACAACACCGAACAACAAATCAAGCTTACAGAATTTAACATAACTACTAATCGGCACAACGCTACATAACGAGCACACACGTTACCGGTTCAGAAAAACAACACAACTGCGGTAATAAGAATGATGGCTGCCCTTGAAAGACAAGGAAGACACCAGAAGGCGGAAAGAATGTTCGAGAAGATGATTTTAAGTTTTAAAAATAACATGCATTATGTAATTCAAGTATTTTTATAAGGTCTTAACTTAACTTAACACTGCATTATCACAAGGTTAAAACTACTTTAATTTCTAAACATATGAAATGTCAAATACCAGTTATGATTCTTAAACATTAATTCACACAATTATACAAATTCTCAAGAAATTAGGACGTGCTTTACATTCACCCATCTCTACATTTAATAAAATTCTTATAGATAAGTCTTCGTTGTGTGGTGGCCTTTCCAACTAAATCCAACGATATAATATATGGTATACAATAGAAATCTTTTATAGTATGCTTCATCCGAAGTTCGAACTGGTACAGACTACATATTTTTCCAAGATTTTGGATAATTTTTTTGTTCTACAGTCTATAACTATTATATATAATTTATCATTTATTGAAATTGATAAAAACATAACGGTTGCGTAATGTCATTACTTTACATTTGTGGCCCGGTCCGCGCCACATTCAATTGCCCGCTCGGAGATTTGGCGGAAGGCCGTCGTAATTCACAAAATTAATAACGAAAAGCAAAAATCTAATTTTGATGTAAAAAAGATATCTTTGGTGATACGCAGTCGAAAAGCCGTGCGTTGACCTCTGAGGCTTCGCGGCTAAGAACAATCTGCTCTTAAAATCCTATGAGGCCTAGTTATTTGAAAAAAAAACCGATGGCTCTTAAACAACCTCAAGTGATGAATCACTCAACTTGCTACTCCAGGTAGGTCCTTATTCGTGGCCAATAGTAAACCAAACAGGGCTTTCGCAACCGTAAGCAAAATTCATGGTTTGATTACAAGAGACAAACTACTTTTGGGCGCTGCATAGCTTCAAACCATACAAGTATGCTGATCCGGACGGTATAATATCTGCCGAGCTGCAAAGGTCCTCAGATATTATCCTGCCCACGCTAGAGAATATCATGAAGAGCTGTGTAGAACTGATCAAAATTCACTGTCATGGATAGAAAAAGTCTTTTCATAGAATTTGTATGTAGTTATATGTAAATCCCGTAGGCGTCAACTCTGACATGAAGGCATAACACTTATGTTGGAGTGATTGCTGGCTGGGCTAAATGTAACAAACTAACAACTAGCACGTACTAAGACCCACTGGTTAAGGATGCACTGGTTCGTCCCGTCCAGTTTTACAACCACCTCTGGGAAAAATATCGAAACCAAACACACCTGAGTTTCAAACTACTACACCACCCGCCCGCGCCCTGGAGAAAAGCCAGTAAAAGGGTATTCAAATTCCCTTGGTGCGCGCGCGGTATTAAAAAAAAAAAACGATGACTTTTGTCGACATTCACTGTAAAGGTAAGTCGGTGAAAACAACTCTACATTCGCTGACTAGCCCTACAAGATAGTGGTTACTTTCCTGGACATAGAAGGCATTTTTAACAACGTCAACATATCCTCTCTGCCCTTCTCTGGAACTAAGTGGTTAATGAACTGCTAATATACCCGGAAGCTGAAGGTAGAAGGTAAGATTGCCTATGTGGATGTCGTTGCTATAGCCGCATCAGATAAGCATCCTAATACCATCAAGGAACTCCTTCAAAAACCTTAACAGATTAACCCGTTAGGCGGATCGCTGTGGATTGGGAGTAAACCCCCATAAAACAGATCTTGTCCTCTTTTGTCGAAAATTTAAAATTACAATTACATACCCTCGCTCAATAACGGTACCAGTTTAGTGTTTTCCGATACAGCAAAATATTAATTTTGACTGGAAATCTAATGCTGAACACTTTGCCGTTCAAAAAACCATGCACGCGGCCCAGCATGTAACATATATAACAAAAAGCTAGGAAAGGAAGGTTTCTTGTATCACATCGAAAAAGGAGTTACGGCATTGCACATATTGCATTTTGACCACCTTTGACCTATGAGCGCCACTGCAAAGCAGTATAAGCTTATTTTCGCCATGGTTGATGGATTTACAAAATTTGTATGGCTATACCCAATAAAGACAGTAAGTTGCGAGGAGGTGGTCAGGAAGTTGGCCGAATGGTCTGCATTTTTTGGTAATCCAGCTCGCATCGTTACTGATTAAAGAAGTATATTCCAGGAATATACGAAAACAAATGTCATTGAACACGTATTAAGCACCACAGAGGAAGCGCTCAAATCGAAGGAGTCAATCGGTCGGTGTTGGTGATCATATCGAAGTTATTATCAGAGGATCTTTTAAATTGACGTTTTTCGTCAAGATGAACAACCTGACAGAAGATCGTATTAAGTCGCTATTTCAAAAATAGATGTATGATAATTTTGATGGCGAAAGGCAGCAGATGCGCCAAAGGGCGAAAGTAAAAATTCAACGAGCTCAAGCCATTTACAGGGAGCAATTTGGTAGTAAATGTAAAATTGAGTATGGAGACACAGTGAACGATCTTGTTGCAGTGCGTCGAACCCAGTTGATGGCCGGAAGAAAGTTACTGTGTGGAGAAACTTGGCCCAGGGATGGAGGTACTGAAAAATTCAATGGACAAACTGGAGATATCCTCAACTTCAACGGAGATTTTAGTAACAGGGTACTTATTGATCAGCGATGCCAATGAGCATAACCTGATTAAGACTATTACCGTGCCTGAAAAGATCGATGAGCAAAAATTTCGAGAGGTGCAATTACAGCAATTGGTGCTTGGAGTCAACTACAGAGGTATTTCGAATTGCCACAGGAAGATATTAACAAGGCTCCAACTCTCAACGAAACAATAATAATATCACAATATTGAGCAAAGCTAGGATTGCATTATCCAGCAGCTGTATAAGATATCTTTTAAGAGATGTCCAACCAGGATGCTTCGACTCACACACACTATGTGGAAAGATTTTCATTACACCCGAAGAAACCATTTGTACCAACTCGAGAAAAGTAATTTTAAATAGCATGAGTATTATTCAAATCACTCCGGACTGCATCATCCAATCCAAATTTATACGATTGGAAGCAAAACTAAACAAGGACAAGAGAAAAGTGATGTGCTTCAGCAAATCAATAGCCACTACAACACATCACTATCAACGCATATTCTGGTTTATCTTACAAATGAAACCGTCATCCCACTGAATAAGGATATAATGGAAGTCTTAAATGTCAACCATCAAGAAGCAGTCGAGCGACTCTACCGGCTACATGACCACAACTGGTAGACCATAAAAAATTATCAATATAGGACAATTGGTTTTTGTTCAATTCGTGCAGCCGATATTTATATCATTTGTCTATTGGCGGTGATCCTCAAATAATTAAACATCAATCATCCACCTAAGAACGCTACCAACATCGAATTGAAAGACGGAGTCACCGATTTGAGATCAAATGGGCAACAACCCTGGAGGCGATAAAATGTTGATGACATCAACAAAAGGTATTTCTTTCATTTCTGTTCCATTTTTTATTCGCTTTTACTGCTTAGGTAAATAATATTGGTATTTTTATGTTAAGGTCAACATTTTTTGTTATTCTTTAAAATTGCACTTTATCGTGCTAAGGCTAGCAAAATTTTTGTATAAATTAAGCGAAATAAAGTTACCTCGGTCCAGTCTTGTTATTTAATCAAACCAAACCTTTTTACTTCCTAATGTGAGGAAAATAAAAAGTATAACAATTATAAATATATAGTAGAATTTACATCAATGATGATCCTGACTTGCTCAAATGGGTCATAACTGGTGACGAATCATGGGTATATGGTTATGGCGTCGAAATCACAGCATATATTTCAAATTTTATTGCCGTGCTGGAGAAAAGTTTGAAGTTGAGTATCCAATATAACGCCGATGGAATATCCTCAATCGAAGCTGGAAAGCAAGAGGAATTAGGGGAAACTTTCGGCAGGATAAAAGACATTTATATGGACTACATAACAGCGCTGCTAGACAGCATAGATAAAATTCAAACAACATTTGAGACATTGCGTTAAGATTGTCATTCGATTGCCGACAATAAATTTACCAGATTTTATGGGAGAATATGAATCCTGGAGATCCTTTCACAATATTTTTGTATAATTAAAACAAACAAATAAAGCATTAACCGAGGTTGAACAAATTGCGTTATTTAAAATCTAGTATGGGCGGAGAAGCTGATCGTCTCCTACAACATAAATCCATTGAAAACGGGAACTATAAGCCAGCATGGGACATACTCACGTCTCGCTATGACCATAAACGTGTCCTTGTCAATATACAGCTTTGCATTTTCAAGGCGCAGAATGGAGAAGTCAAACGAACCATCACAAACATTTGCGGGGAGAGAACGATAACTTTGGCGCCAAGAATTGATAACGGTATAACGGTAGAGGGGTTAAACACTGGCATTTTTTACTATGGGGGGGTCTATCCCGCCCCGTTTAGGAGTTAGGGACAATTTTAGAAAAAAATGACTTAATATGGGAAAGAAATTATTAAAAAAAACAACAGCAACACTTACACTAAAGTACTATACAGAACTTGAAAGCCTAAAATTTTCTCTTTAATATAAAATTTACGTCAATTTATTCATGTGAATAGTTTTTGAATAATGCGCATTCAAACTTAAATTATTTTTTTTTTAAATCAATATTATTCAAAATTGTAAGATGATGTGTCCCATTGGTTTTTTGTATTAATGCGCATATCAATTCTGAATCGCACACACAAAACCGCATGGCTTTATGTCCTCTAGTTTTTGAGCAAATTGAAATTGAAATTACTACTTTAGTTTTGTTTTTTGGCATTTATGTACGTAGTCTTCTTATGAATAAATTAATGTGTATAATTTAAGCATCACGCAGACGCAGACGCAAAAGTCAGGCGGTTTTATGTGTTCGATTCAGAATTAATACGCGCAATACAAAAAACTAATTTGGCATATTATTTCACAATTTTGAGTAATATTGTTAAACAATTTTTTTTTTTTTAATTTTTTGTCAAGAATTAGAGTTTGAATGTGAATTATTCAAAAACTATTCACACGAATAATTTGATGTTAATTTTATATTAAAGAACACAAGTTTCAGGCTTTTATATTCTGTATAGTACTTGATTGTAAGTGATACCCTTGTTTTTTTAATAATTTTTTTTCCATCTTAAGTCATTTGTTTTTAAATTGCCCATAACCCCTAAACGGGTCCAGATGGACCCCCCCCCATAGTAAAAAATGCTAGTTTTTAACTCCTATACAAAATACCGTTATCAATTCTTGGCGCCAAAGCTATCGTACTCGTGCAAAATTTGCTTACTTCCTACTCATGACATATCGGGTGAGTTTTTTAACTTGAGACATCCAAATTACTCGAAAAATACGCGATATCGCGAAAAATGTTTCAGACAAAAGTCACAAGGTTCTGAAGGGGACATAAGATGGTGACCACGATTTTGACCTTGAGTCCCATTTTCAGGGTCAAACGAAGGTCACTTTTGATTTTTTAATGGGAACCCCTATTTTTTTTTTTGACAGATTCGTAATCTGCGTGAAAAATTACAATTCTTTTTAACATGAAACATTTTTTTTCAAAAATGCGTTCTTTTCCCGTCAGAGAGCGCCATAAAAGTTAAGCCATCAAAATTACTCGAAAAGTACGAAATTTCCGTTTTCAAAAAAATTACACTAGTTCACTTTTAAGTTCTCATTGTATAGGTACACGATAATGTACATTATAATTACCCGATCAAAAGTAAAGATGGAACAGCAATTTAAATGTGCAAGCGCGTCCATTCAAGACCAGAAGAATTACGCGCAAAAACAACACCGAACAACAAATCAAGCTTACAGAATTTAACATAACTACTAATCGGCACAACGCTACATAACGAGCACACACGTTACCGGTTCAGAAAAACAACACAACTGCGGTAATAAGAATGATGGCTGCCCTTGAAAGACAAGGAAGACACCAGAAGGCGGAAAGAATGTTCGAGAAGATGATTTTAAGTTTTAAAAATAACATGCATTATGTAATTCAAGTATTTTTATAAGGTCTTAACTTAACTTAACACTGCATTATCACAAGGTTAAAACTACTTTAATTTCTAAACATATGAAATGTCAAATACCAGTTATGATTCTTAAACATTAATTCACACAATTATACAAATTCTCAAGAAATTAGGACGTGCTTTACATTCACCCATCTCTACATTTAATAAAATTCTTATAGATAAGTCTTCGTTGTGTGGTGGCCTTTCCAACTAAATCCAACGATATAATATATGGTATACAATAGAAATCTTTTATAGTATGCTTCATCCGAAGTTCGAACTGGTACAGACTACATATTTTTCCAAGATTTTGGATAATTTTTTTGTTCTACAGTCTATAACTATTATATATAATTTATCATTTATTGAAATTGATAAAAACATAACGGTTGCGTAATGTCATTACTTTACATTTGTGGCCCGGTCCGCGCCACATTCAATTGCCCGCTCGGAGATTTGGCGGAAGGCCGTCGTAATTCACAAAATTAATAACGAAAAGCAAAAATCTAATTTTGATGTAAAAAAGATATCTTTGGTGATACGCAGTCAAAAAGCCGTGCGTTGACCTCTGAGGCTTCGCGGCTAAGAACAATCTGCTCTTAAAATCCTATGAGGCCTAGTTATTTGAAAAAAAAACCGATGGCTCTTAAACAACCTCAAGTGATGAATCACTTAACTTGCTACTCCAGGTAGGTCCTTATTCGTGGCCAATAGTAAACCAAACAGGGCTTTCGCAACCGTAAGCAAAATTCATGGTTTGATTACAAGAGACAAACTACTTTTGGGCGCTGCATAGCTTCAAACCATACAAGTCTGCTGATCCGGACGGTATAATATCTGCCGAGCTGCAAAGGTCCTCAGATATTATCCTGCCCACGCTAGAGAATATCATGAAGAGCTGTGTAGAACTGATCAAAATTCACTGTCATGGATAGAAAAAGTCTTTTCATAGAATTTGTATGTAGTTATATGTAAATCCCGTAGGCGTCAACTCTGACATGAAGGCATAACACTTATGTTGGAGTGATTGCTGGCTGGGCTAAATGTAACAAACTAACAACTAGCACGTACTAAGACCCACTGGTTAAGGATGCACTGGTTCGTCCCGTCCAGTTTTACAACCACCTCTGGGAAAAATATCGAAACCAAACACACCTGAGTTTCAAACTACTACACCACCCGCCCGCGCCCTGGAGAAAAGCCAGTAAAAGGGTATTCAAATTCCCTTGGTGCGCGCGCGGTATTAAAAAAAAAAACGATGACTTTTGTCGACATTCACTGTAAAGGTAAGTCGGTGAAAACAACACTACATTCGCTGACTAGCCCTACAAGATAGTGGTTACTTTCCTGGACATAGAAGGCATTTTTAACAACGTCAACATATCCTCTCTGCCCTTCTCTGGAACTAAGTGGTTAATGAACTGCTAATATACCCGGAAGCTGAAGGTAGAAGGTAAGATTGCCTATGTGGATGTCGTTGCTATAGCCGCATCAGATAAGCATCCTAATACCATCAAGGAACTCCTTCAAAAACCTTAACAGATTAACCCGTTAGGCGGATCGCTGTGGATTGGGAGTAAACCCCCATAAAACAGATCTTGTCCTCTTTTGTCGAAAATTTAAAATTACAATTACATACCCTCGCTCAATAACGGTACCAGTTTAGTGTTTTCCGATACAGCAAAATATTAATTTTGACTGGAAATCTAATGCTGAACACTTTGCCGTTCAAAAAACCATGCACGCGGCCCAGCATGTAACATATATAACAAAAAGCTAGGAAAGGAAGGTTTCTTGTATCACATCGAAAAAGGAGTTACGGCATTGCACATATTGCATTTTGACCACCTTTGACCTATGAGCGCCACTGCAAAGCAGTATAAGCTTATTTTCGCCATGGTTGATGGATTTACAAAATTTGTATGGCTATACCCAATAAAGACAGTAAGTTGCGAGGAGGTGGTCAGGAAGTTGGCCGAATGGTCTGCATTTTTTGGTAATCCAGCTCGCATCGTTACTGATAAAAGAAGTATATTCCAGGAATATACGAAAACAAATGTCATTGAACACGTATTAAGCACCACAGAGGAAGCGCTCAAATCGAAGGAGTCAATCGGTCGGTGTTGGTGATCATATCGAAGTTATTATCAGAGGATCTTTTAAATTGACGTTTTTCGTCAAGATGAACAACCTGACAGAAGATCGTATTAAGTCGCTATTTCAAAAATAGATGTATGATAATTTTGATGGCGAAAGGCAGCAGATGCGCCAAAGGGCGAAAGTAAAAATTCAACGAGCTCAAGCCATTTACAGGGAGCAATTTGGTAGTAAATGTAAAATTGAGTATGGAGACACAGTGAACGATCTTGTTGCAGTGCGTCGAACCCAGTTGATGGCCGGAAGAAAGTTACTGTGTGGAGAAACTTGGCCCAGGGATGGAGGTACTGAAAAATTCAATGGACAAACTGGAGATATCCTCAACTTCAACGGAGATTTTAGTAACAGGGTACTTATTGATCAGCGATGCCAATGAGCATAACCTGATTAAGACTATTACCGTGCCTGAAAAGATCGATGAGCAAAAATTTCGAGAGGTGCAATTACAGCAATTGGTGCTTGGAGTCAACTACAGAGGTATTTCGAATTGCCACAGGAAGATATTAACAAGGCTCCAACTCTCAACGAAACAATAATAATATCACAATATTGAGCAAAGCTAGGATTGCATTATCCAGCAGCTGTATAAGATATCTTTTAAGAGATGTCCAACCAGGATGCTTCGACTCACACACACTATGTGGAAAGATTTTCATTACACCCGAAGAAACCATTTGTACCAACTCGAGAAAAGTAATTTTAAATAGCATGAGTATTATTCAAATCACTCCGGACTGCATCATCCAATCCAAATTTATACGATTGGAAGCAAAACTAAACAAGGACAAGAGAAAAGTGATGTGCTTCAGCAAATCAATAGCCACTACAACACATCACTATCAACGCATATTCTGGTTTATCTTACAAATGAAACCGTCATCCCACTGAATAAGGATATAATGGAAGTCTTAAATGTCAACCATCAAGAAGCAGTCGAGCGACTCTACCGGCTACATGACCACAACTGGTAGACCATAAAAAATTATCAATATAGGACAATTGGTTTTTGTTCAATTCGTGCAGCCGATATTTATATCATTTGTCTATTGGCGGTGATCCTCAAATAATTAAACATCAATCATCCACCTAAGAACGCTACCAACATCGAATTGAAAGACGGAGTCACCGATTTGAGATCAAATGGGCAACAACCCTGGAGGCGATAAAATGTTGATGACATCAACAAAAGGTATTTCTTTCATTTCTGTTCCATTTTTTATTCGCTTTTACTGCTTAGGTAAATAATATTGGTATTTTTATGTTAAGGTCAACATTTTTTGTTATTCTTTAAAATTGCACTTTATCGTGCTAAGGCTAGCAAAATTTTTGTATAAATTAAGCGAAATAAAGTTACCTCGGTCCAGTCTTGTTATTTAATCAAACCAAACCTTTTTACTTCCTAATGTGAGGAAAATAAAAAGTATAACAATTATAAATATATAGTAGAATTTACATCAATGATGATCCTGACTTGCTCAAATGGGTCATAACTGGTGACGAATCATGGGTATATGGTTATGGCGTCGAAATCACAGCATATATTTCAAATTTTATTGCCGTGCTGGAGAAAAGTTTGAAGTTGAGTATCCAATATAACGCCGATGGAATATCCTCAATCGAAGCTGGAAAGCAAGAGGAATTAGGGGAAACTTTCGGCAGGATAAAAGACATTTATATGGACTACATAACAGCGCTGTTAGACAGCATAGATAAAATTCAAACAACATTTGAGACATTGCGTTAAGATTGTCATTCGATTGCCGACAATAAATTTACCAGATTTTATGGGAGAATATGAATCCTGGAGATCCTTTCACAATATTTTTGTATAATTAAAACAAACAAATAAAGCATTAACCGAGGTTGAACAAATTGCGTTATTTAAAATCTAGTATGGGCGGAGAAGCTGATCGTCTCCTACAACATAAATCCATTGAAAACGGGAACTATAAGCCAGCATGGGACATACTCACGTCTCGCTATGACCATAAACGTGTCCTTGTCAATATACAGCTTTGCATTTTCAAGGCGCAGAATGGAGAAGTCAAACGAACCATCACAAACATTTGCGGGGAGAGAACGATAACTTTGGCGCCAAGAATTGATAACGGTATAACGGTAGAGGGATTAAACACTAGCATTTTTTACTATGGGAGGGGGTCTATCCCGCCTCGTTTAGGAGTTAGGGGCAATTTTAGAAAAAAATGACTTAAAATGGGAAAGAAATTATTAAAAAACAACGGCAACACTTACAATAAAGTACTATACTTAAATTTTCTCTTTAATATAAAATTTACGTCAATTTATTCGTGTGAATAGTTTTTGAATAATTCGCATTCAAACTTAAATTTTTGGTAAAAAATGAAAAAAAATTTTTTAAATCAATATTATTCAAAATTGTGAGATGATGTGTCCCATTGGTTTTTTGTATTAATGCGCATATCAATTCTGAATCGCACACACAAAACCGCATGGCTTTATGTCCTCTAGTTTTTGAGCAAATTGAAATTGAAATTACTACTTTAGTTTTGTTTTTTGGCATTTATGTACGTAGTCTTCCTTTGAATAAATTAATGTGTATAATTTAAGCATCACGCAGACGCAGACGCAAAAGTCAGGCGGTTTTATGTGTTCGATTCAGAATTAATACGCGCAATACAAAAAACTAATTTGGCATATTTTTTCACAATTCTGAGTAATATTGTTAAACAATTTTTTTTTTTTAATTTTTTACTAAGAATTAGAGTTTGAATGTGAATTATTCAAAAACTATTCACACGAATAATTTGATGTTAATTTTATATTAAAGAACACAATGTTCAGGCTTTTATATTCTGTATAGTACTTGATTGTAAGTGATACCCTTGTTTTTTAATAATGTTTCAGACAAAAGTCACAAGGTTCTGAAGGGGACATAAGATGGTGACCACGATTTTGACCTTGAGCCCCATTTTCAGGGTCAAACGAAGGTCACTTTTGATTTTTTAATGGGAACCCCTATTTTTTTTTTGACAGATTCGTAATCTGCGTGAAAAATTACAATTCTTTTTAACATGAAACATTTTTTTTCAAAAATGCGTTCTTTTCCCGTCAGAGAGCGCCATAAAAGTTAAGCCATCAAAATTACTCGAAAAGTACGAAATTTCCGTTTTCAAAAAAATTACACTAGTTCACTTTTAAGTTCTCATTGTATAGGTACACGATAATGTACATTATAATTACCCGATCAAAAGTAAAGATGGAACAGCAATTTAAATGTGCAAGCGCGTCCATTCAAGACCAGAAGAATTACGCGCAAAAACAACACCGAACAACAAATCAAGCTTACAGAATTTAACATAACTACTAATCGGCACAACGCTACATAACGAGCACACACGTTACCGGTTCAGAAAAACAACACAACTGCGGTAATAAGAATGATGGCTGCCCTTGAAAGACAAGGAAGACACCAGAAGGCGGAAAGAATGTTCGAGAAGATGATTTTAAGTTTTAAAAATAACATGCATTATGTAATTCAAGTATTTTTATAAGGTCTTAACTTAACTTAACACTGCATTATCACAAGGTTAAAACTACTTTAATTTCTAAACATATGAAATGTCAAATACCAGTTATGATTCTTAAACATTAATTCACACAATTATACAAATTCTCAAGAAATTAGGACGTGCTTTACATTCACCCATCTCTACATTTAATAAAATTCTTATAGATAAGTCTTCGTTGTGTGGTGGCCTTTCCAACTAAATCCAACGATATAATATATGGTATACAATAGAAATCTTTTATAGTATGCTTCATCCGAAGTTCGAACTGGTACAGACTACATATTTTTCCAAGATTTTGGATAATTTTTTTGTTCTACAGTCTATAACTATTATATATAATTTATCATTTATTGAAATTGATAAAAACATAACGGTTGCGTAATGTCATTACTTTACATTTGTGGCCCGGTCCGCGCCACATTCAATTGCCCGCTCGGAGATTTGGCGGAAGGCCGTCGTAATTCACAAAATTAATAACGAAAAGCAAAAATCTAATTTTGATGTAAAAAAGATATCTTTGGTGATACGCAGTCAAAAAGCCGTGCGTTGACCTCTGAGGCTTCGCGGCTAAGAACAATCTGCTCTTAAAATCCTATGAGGCCTAGTTATTTGAAAAAAAAACCGATGGCTCTTAAACAACCTCAAGTGATGAATCACTCAACTTGCTACTCCAGGTAGGTCCTTATTCGTGGCCAATAGTAAACCAAACAGGGCTTTCGCAACCGTAAGCAAAATTCATGGTTTGATTACAAGAGACAAACTACTTTTGGGCGCTGCATAGCTTCAAACCATACAAGTCTGCTGATCCGGACGGTATAATATCTGCCGAGCTGCAAAGGTCCTCAGATATTATCCTGCCCACGCTAGAGAATATCATGAAGAGCTGTGTAGAACTGATCAAAATTCACTGTCATGGATAGAAAAAGTCTTTTCATAGAATTTGTATGTAGTTATATGTAAATCCCGTAGGCGTCAACTCTGACATGAAGGCATAACACTTATGTTGGAGTGATTGCTGGCTGGGCTAAATGTAACAAACTAACAACTAGCACGTACTAAGACCCACTGGTTAAGGATGCACTGGTTCGTCCCGTCCAGTTTTACAACCACCTCTGGGAAAAATATCGAAACCAAACACACCTGAGTTTCAAACTACTACACCACCCGCCCGCGCCCTGGAGAAAAGCCAGTAAAAGGGTATTCAAATTCCCTTGGTGCGCGCGCGGTATTAAAAAAAAAAACGATGACTTTTGTCGACATTCACTGTAAAGGTAAGTCGGTGAAAACAACACTACATTCGCTGACTAGCCCTACAAGATAGTGGTTACTTTCCTGGACATAGAAGGCATTTTTAACAACGTCAACATATCCTCTCTGCCCTTCTCTGGAACTAAGTGGTTAATGAACTGCTAATATACCCGGAAGCTGAAGGTAGAAGGTAAGATTGCCTATGTGGATGTCGTTGCTATAGCCGCATCAGATAAGCATCCTAATACCATCAAGGAACTCCTTCAAAAACCTTAACAGATTAACCCGTTAGGCGGATCGCTGTGGATTGGGAGTAAACCCCCATAAAACAGATCTTGTCCTCTTTTGTCGAAAATTTAAAATTACAATTACATACCCTCGCTCAATAACGGTACCAGTTTAGTGTTTTCCGATACAGCAAAATATTAATTTTGACTGGAAATCTAATGCTGAACACTTTGCCGTTCAAAAAACCATGCACGCGGCCCAGCATGTAACATATATAACAAAAAGCTAGGAAAGGAAGGTTTCTTGTATCACATCGAAAAAGGAGTTACGGCATTGCACATATTGCATTTTGACCACCTTTGACCTATGAGCGCCACTGCAAAGCAGTATAAGCTTATTTTCGCCATGGTTGATGGATTTACAAAATTTGTATGGCTATACCCAATAAAGACAGTAAGTTGCGAGGAGGTGGTCAGGAAGTTGGCCGAATGGTCTGCATTTTTTGGTAATCCAGCTCGCATCGTTACTGATAAAAGAAGTATATTCCAGGAATATACGAAAACAAATGTCATTGAACACGTATTAAGCACCACAGAGGAAGCGCTCAAATCGAAGGAGTCAATCGGTCGGTGTTGGTGATCATATCGAAGTTATTATCAGAGGATCTTTTAAATTGACGTTTTTCGTCAAGATGAACAACCTGACAGAAGATCGTATTAAGTCGCTATTTCAAAAATAGATGTATGATAATTTTGATGGCGAAAGGCAGCAGATGCGCCAAAGGGCGAAAGTAAAAATTCAACGAGCTCAAGCCATTTACAGGGAGCAATTTGGTAGTAAATGTAAAATTGAGTATGGAGACACAGTGAACGATCTTGTTGCAGTGCGTCGAACCCAGTTGATGGCCGGAAGAAAGTTACTGTGTGGAGAAACTTGGCCCAGGGATGGAGGTACTGAAAAATTCAATGGACAAACTGGAGATATCCTCAACTTCAACGGAGATTTTAGTAACAGGGTACTTATTGATCAGCGATGCCAATGAGCATAACCTGATTAAGACTATTACCGTGCCTGAAAAGATCGATGAGCAAAAATTTCGAGAGGTGCAATTACAGCAATTGGTGCTTGGAGTCAACTACAGAGGTATTTCGAATTGCCACAGGAAGATATTAACAAGGCTCCAACTCTCAACGAAACAATAATAATATCACAATATTGAGCAAAGCTAGGATTGCATTATCCAGCAGCTGTATAAGATATCTTTTAAGAGATGTCCAACCAGGATGCTTCGACTCACACACACTATGTGGAAAGATTTTCATTACACCCGAAGAAACCATTTGTACCAACTCGAGAAAAGTAATTTTAAATAGCATGAGTATTATTCAAATCACTCCGGACTGCATCATCCAATCCAAATTTATACGATTGGAAGCAAAACTAAACAAGGACAAGAGAAAAGTGATGTGCTTCAGCAAATCAATAGCCACTACAACACATCACTATCAACGCATATTCTGGTTTATCTTACAAATGAAACCGTCATCCCACTGAATAAGGATATAATGGAAGTCTTAAATGTCAACCATCAAGAAGCAGTCGAGCGACTCTACCGGCTACATGACCACAACTGGTAGACCATAAAAAATTATCAATATAGGACAATTGGTTTTTGTTCAATTCGTGCAGCCGATATTTATATCATTTGTCTATTGGCGGTGATCCTCAAATAATTAAACATCAATCATCCACCTAAGAACGCTACCAACATCGAATTGAAAGACGGAGTCACCGATTTGAGATCAAATGGGCAACAACCCTGGAGGCGATAAAATGTTGATGACATCAACAAAAGGTATTTCTTTCATTTCTGTTCCATTTTTTATTCGCTTTTACTGCTTAGGTAAATAATATTGGTATTTTTATGTTAAGGTCAACATTTTTTGTTATTCTTTAAAATTGCACTTTATCGTGCTAAGGCTAGCAAAATTTTTGTATAAATTAAGCGAAATAAAGTTACCTCGGTCCAGTCTTGTTATTTAATCAAACCAAACCTTTTTACTTCCTAATGTGAGGAAAATAAAAAGTATAACAATTATAAATATATAGTAGAATTTACATCAATGATGATCCTGACTTGCTCAAATGGGTCATAACTGGTGACGAATCATGGGTATATGGTTATGGCGTCGAAATCACAGCATATATTTCAAATTTTATTGCCGTGCTGGAGAAAAGTTTGAAGTTGAGTATCCAATATAACGCCGATGGAATATCCTCAATCGAAGCTGGAAAGCAAGAGGAATTAGGGGAAACTTTCGGCAGGATAAAAGACATTTATATGGACTACATAACAGCGCTGTTAGACAGCATAGATAAAATTCAAACAACATTTGAGACATTGCGTTAAGATTGTCATTCGATTGCCGACAATAAATTTACCAGATTTTATGGGAGAATATGAATCCTGGAGATCCTTTCACAATATTTTTGTATAATTAAAACAAACAAATAAAGCATTAACCGAGGTTGAACAAATTGCGTTATTTAAAATCTAGTATGGGCGGAGAAGCTGATCGTCTCCTACAACATAAATCCATTGAAAACGGGAACTATAAGCCAGCATGGGACATACTCACGTCTCGCTATGACCATAAACGTGTCCTTGTCAATATACAGCTTTGCATTTTCAAGGCGCAGAATGGAGAAGTCAAACGAACCATCACAAACATTTGCGGGGAGAGAACGATAACTTTGGCGCCAAGAATTGATAACGGTATAACGGTAGAGGGGTTAAACACTGGCATTTTTTACTATGGGGGGGTCTATCCCGCCCCGTTTAGGAGTTAGGGACAATTTTAGAAAAAAATGACTTAATATGGGAAAGAAATTATTAAAAAAAACAACAGCAACACTTACACTAAAGTACTATACAGAACTTGAAAGCCTAAAATTTTCTCTTTAATATAAAATTTACGTCAATTTATTCATGTGAATAGTTTTTGAATAATGCGCATTCAAACTTAAATTATTTTTTTTTTAAATCAATATTATTCAAAATTGTGAGATGATGTGTCCCATTGGTTTTTTGTATTAATGCGCATATCAATTCTGAATCGCACACACAAAACCGCATGGCTTTATGTCCTCTAGTTTTTGAGCAAATTGAAATTGAAATTACTACTTTAGTTTTGTTTTTTGGCATTTATGTACGTAGTCTTCTTATGAATAAATTAATGTGTATAATTTAAGCATCACGCAGACGCAGACGCAAAAGTCAGGCGGTTTTATGTGTTCGATTCAGAATTAATACGCGCAATACAAAAAACTAATTTGGCATATTATTTCACAATTTTGAGTAATATTGTTAAACAATTTTTTTTTTTTTTAATTTTTTGTCAAGAATTAGAGTTTGAATGTGAATTATTCAAAAACTATTCACACGAATAATTTGATGTTAATTTTATATTAAAGAACACAAGTTTCAGGCTTTTATATTCTGTATAGTACTTGATTGTAAGTGATACCCTTGTTTTTTTAATAATTTTTTTTCCATCTTAAGTCATTTGTTTTTAAATTGCCCATAACCCCTAAACGGGTCCAGATGGACCCCCCCCATAGTAAAAAATGCTAGTTTTTAACTCCTATACAAAATACCGTTATCAATTCTTGGCGCCAAAGCTATCGTACTCGTGCAAAATTTGCTTACTTCCTACTCATGACATATCGGGTGAGTTTTTTAACTTGAGACATCCAAATTACTCGAAAAATACGCGATATCGCGAAAAATGTTTCAGACAAAAGTCACAAGGTTCTGAAGGGGACATAAGATGGTGACCACGATTTTGACCTTGAGTCCCATTTTCAGGGTCAAACGAAGGTCACTTTTGATTTTTTAATGGGAACCCCTATTTTTTTTTTGACAGATTCGTAATCTGCGTGAAAAATTACAATTCTTTTTAACATGAAACATTTTTTTTCAAAAATGCGTTCTTTTCCCGTCAGAGAGCGCCATAAAAGTTAAGCCATCAAAATTACTCGAAAAGTACGAAATTTCCGTTTTCAAAAAAATTACACTAGTTCACTTTTAAGTTCTCATTGTATAGGTACACGATAATGTACATTATAATTACCCGATCAAAAGTAAAGATGGAACAGCAATTTAAATGTGCAAGCGCGTCCATTCAAGACCAGAAGAATTACGCGCAAAAACAACACCGAACAACAAATCAAGCTTACAGAATTTAACATAACTACTAATCGGCACAACGCTACATAACGAGCACACACGTTACCGGTTCAGAAAAACAACACAACTGCGGTAATAAGAATGATGGCTGCCCTTGAAAGACAAGGAAGACACCAGAAGGCGGAAAGAATGTTCGAGAAGATGATTTTAAGTTTTAAAAATAACATGCATTATGTAATTCAAGTATTTTTATAAGGTCTTAACTTAACTTAACACTGCATTATCACAAGGTTAAAACTACTTTAATTTCTAAACATATGAAATGTCAAATACCAGTTATGATTCTTAAACATTAATTCACACAATTATACAAATTCTCAAGAAATTAGGACGTGCTTTACATTCACCCATCTCTACATTTAATAAAATTCTTATAGATAAGTCTTCGTTGTGTGGTGGCCTTTCCAACTAAATCCAACGATATAATATATGGTATACAATAGAAATCTTTTATAGTATGCTTCATCCGAAGTTCGAACTGGTACAGACTACATATTTTTCCAAGATTTTGGATAATTTTTTTGTTCTACAGTCTATAACTATTATATATAATTTATCATTTATTGAAATTGATAAAAACATAACGGTTGCGTAATGTCATTACTTTACATTTGTGGCCCGGTCCGCGCCACATTCAATTGCCCGCTCGGAGATTTGGCGGAAGGCCGTCGTAATTCACAAAATTAATAACGAAAAGCAAAAATCTAATTTTGATGTAAAAAAGATATCTTTGGTGATACGCAGTCAAAAAGCCGTGCGTTGACCTCTGAGGCTTCGCGGCTAAGAACAATCTGCTCTTAAAATCCTATGAGGCCTAGTTATTTGAAAAAAAAACCGATGGCTCTTAAACAACCTCAAGTGATGAATCACTCAACTTGCTACTCCAGGTAGGTCCTTATTCGTGGCCAATAGTAAACCAAACAGGGCTTTCGCAACCGTAAGCAAAATTCATGGTTTGATTACAAGAGACAAACTACTTTTGGGCGCTGCATAGCTTCAAACCATACAAGTCTGCTGATCCGGACGGTATAATATCTGCCGAGCTGCAAAGGTCCTCAGATATTATCCTGCCCACGCTAGAGAATATCATGAAGAGCTGTGTAGAACTGATCAAAATTCACTGTCATGGATAGAAAAAGTCTTTTCATAGAATTTGTATGTAGTTATATGTAAATCCCGTAGGCGTCAACTCTGACATGAAGGCATAACACTTATGTTGGAGTGATTGCTGGCTGGGCTAAATGTAACAAACTAACAACTAGCACGTACTAAGACCCACTGGTTAAGGATGCACTGGTTCGTCCCGTCCAGTTTTACAACCACCTCTGGGAAAAATATCGAAACCAAACACACCTGAGTTTCAAACTACTACACCACCCGCCCGCGCCCTGGAGAAAAGCCAGTAAAAGGGTATTCAAATTCCCTTGGTGCGCGCGCGGTATTAAAAAAAAAAACGATGACTTTTGTCGACATTCACTGTAAAGGTAAGTCGGTGAAAACAACACTACATTCGCTGACTAGCCCTACAAGATAGTGGTTACTTTCCTGGACATAGAAGGCATTTTTAACAACGTCAACATATCCTCTCTGCCCTTCTCTGGAACTAAGTGGTTAATGAACTGCTAATATACCCGGAAGCTGAAGGTAGAAGGTAAGATTGCCTATGTGGATGTCGTTGCTATAGCCGCATCAGATAAGCATCCTAATACCATCAAGGAACTCCTTCAAAAACCTTAACAGATTAACCCGTTAGGCGGATCGCTGTGGATTGGGAGTAAACCCCCATAAAACAGATCTTGTCCTCTTTTGTCGAAAATTTAAAATTACAATTACATACCCTCGCTCAATAACGGTACCAGTTTAGTGTTTTCCGATACAGCAAAATATTAATTTTGACTGGAAATCTAATGCTGAACACTTTGCCGTTCAAAAAACCATGCACGCGGCCCAGCATGTAACATATATAACAAAAAGCTAGGAAAGGAAGGTTTCTTGTATCACATCGAAAAAGGAGTTACGGCATTGCACATATTGCATTTTGACCACCTTTGACCTATGAGCGCCACTGCAAAGCAGTATAAGCTTATTTTCGCCATGGTTGATGGATTTACAAAATTTGTATGGCTATACCCAATAAAGACAGTAAGTTGCGAGGAGGTGGTCAGGAAGTTGGCCGAATGGTCTGCATTTTTTGGTAATCCAGCTCGCATCGTTACTGATAAAAGAAGTATATTCCAGGAATATACGAAAACAAATGTCATTGAACACGTATTAAGCACCACAGAGGAAGCGCTCAAATCGAAGGAGTCAATCGGTCGGTGTTGGTGATCATATCGAAGTTATTATCAGAGGATCTTTTAAATTGACGTTTTTCGTCAAGATGAACAACCTGACAGAAGATCGTATTAAGTCGCTATTTCAAAAATAGATGTATGATAATTTTGATGGCGAAAGGCAGCAGATGCGCCAAAGGGCGAAAGTAAAAATTCAACGAGCTCAAGCCATTTACAGGGAGCAATTTGGTAGTAAATGTAAAATTGAGTATGGAGACACAGTGAACGATCTTGTTGCAGTGCGTCGAACCCAGTTGATGGCCGGAAGAAAGTTACTGTGTGGAGAAACTTGGCCCAGGGATGGAGGTACTGAAAAATTCAATGGACAAACTGGAGATATCCTCAACTTCAACGGAGATTTTAGTAACAGGGTACTTATTGATCAGCGATGCCAATGAGCATAACCTGATTAAGACTATTACCGTGCCTGAAAAGATCGATGAGCAAAAATTTCGAGAGGTGCAATTACAGCAATTGGTGCTTGGAGTCAACTACAGAGGTATTTCGAATTGCCACAGGAAGATATTAACAAGGCTCCAACTCTCAACGAAACAATAATAATATCACAATATTGAGCAAAGCTAGGATTGCATTATCCAGCAGCTGTATAAGATATCTTTTAAGAGATGTCCAACCAGGATGCTTCGACTCACACACACTATGTGGAAAGATTTTCATTACACCCGAAGAAACCATTTGTACCAACTCGAGAAAAGTAATTTTAAATAGCATGAGTATTATTCAAATCACTCCGGACTGCATCATCCAATCCAAATTTATACGATTGGAAGCAAAACTAAACAAGGACAAGAGAAAAGTGATGTGCTTCAGCAAATCAATAGCCACTACAACACATCACTATCAACGCATATTCTGGTTTATCTTACAAATGAAACCGTCATCCCACTGAATAAGGATATAATGGAAGTCTTAAATGTCAACCATCAAGAAGCAGTCGAGCGACTCTACCGGCTACATGACCACAACTGGTAGACCATAAAAAATTATCAATATAGGACAATTGGTTTTTGTTCAATTCGTGCAGCCGATATTTATATCATTTGTCTATTGGCGGTGATCCTCAAATAATTAAACATCAATCATCCACCTAAGAACGCTACCAACATCGAATTGAAAGACGGAGTCACCGATTTGAGATCAAATGGGCAACAACCCTGGAGGCGATAAAATGTTGATGACATCAACAAAAGGTATTTCTTTCATTTCTGTTCCATTTTTTATTCGCTTTTACTGCTTAGGTAAATAATATTGGTATTTTTATGTTAAGGTCAACATTTTTTGTTATTCTTTAAAATTGCACTTTATCGTGCTAAGGCTAGCAAAATTTTTGTATAAATTAAGCGAAATAAAGTTACCTCGGTCCAGTCTTGTTATTTAATCAAACCAAACCTTTTTACTTCCTAATGTGAGGAAAATAAAAAGTATAACAATTATAAATATATAGTAGAATTTACATCAATGATGATCCTGACTTGCTCAAATGGGTCATAACTGGTGACGAATCATGGGTATATGGTTATGGCGTCGAAATCACAGCATATATTTCAAATTTTATTGCCGTGCTGGAGAAAAGTTTGAAGTTGAGTATCCAATATAACGCCGATGGAATATCCTCAATCGAAGCTGGAAAGCAAGAGGAATTAGGGGAAACTTTCGGCAGGATAAAAGACATTTATATGGACTACATAACAGCGCTGTTAGACAGCATAGATAAAATTCAAACAACATTTGAGACATTGCGTTAAGATTGTCATTCGATTGCCGACAATAAATTTACCAGATTTTATGGGAGAATATGAATCCTGGAGATCCTTTCACAATATTTTTGTATAATTAAAACAAACAAATAAAGCATTAACCGAGGTTGAACAAATTGCGTTATTTAAAATCTAGTATGGGCGGAGAAGCTGATCGTCTCCTACAACATAAATCCATTGAAAACGGGAACTATAAGCCAGCATGGGACATACTCACGTCTCGCTATGACCATAAACGTGTCCTTGTCAATATACAGCTTTGCATTTTCAAGGCGCAGAATGGAGAAGTCAAACGAACCATCACAAACATTTGCGGGGAGAGAACGATAACTTTGGCGCCAAGAATTGATAACGGTATAACGGTAGAGGGGTTAAACACTAGCATTTTTTACTATGGGAGGGGGTCTATCCCGCCTCGTTTAGGAGTTAGGGGCAATTTTAGAAAAAAATGACTTAAAATGGGAAAGAAATTATTAAAAAACAACGGCAACACTTACAATAAAGTACTATACTTAAATTTTCTCTTTAATATAAAATTTACGTCAATTTATTCGTGTGAATAGTTTTTGAATAATTCGCATTCAAACTTAAATTTTTGGTAAAAAATGAAAAAAAATTTTTTAAATCAATATTATTCAAAATTGTGAGATGATGTGTCCCATTGGTTTTTTGTATTAATGCGCATATCAATTCTGAATCGCACACACAAAACCGCATGGCTTTATGTCCTCTAGTTTTTGAGCAAATTGAAATTGAAATTACTACTTTAGTTTTGTTTTTTGGCATTTATGTACGTAGTCTTCCTTTGAATAAATTAATGTGTATAATTTAAGCATCACGCAGACGCAGACGCAAAAGTCAGGCGGTTTTATGTGTTCGATTCAGAATTAATACGCGCAATACAAAAAACTAATTTGGCATATTATTTCACAATTCTGAGTAATATTGTTAAACAATTTTTTTTTTTTAATTTTTTACTAAGAATTAGAGTTTGAATGTGAATTATTCAAAAACTATTCACACGAATAATTTGATGTTAATTTTATATTAAAGAACACAATGTTCAGGCTTTTATATTCTGTATAGTACTTGATTGTAAGTGATACCCTTGTTTTTTAATAATGTTTCAGACAAAAGTCACAAGGTTCTGAAGGGGACATAAGATGGTGACCACGATTTTGACCTTGAGCCCCATTTTCAAGGTCAAACGAAGGTCACTTTTGATTTTTTAATGGGAACCCATATTTTTTTTGACAGATTCGTAATCTGCGTGACAAATTACAATTCTTTTTAACATGAAACACTTTTTTTCAAAAATGCGTTCTTTTCCCGTCAGAGGGCGCCATAAAACTTAAGCCATCAAAATTACTCGAAAAGTACGAAATTTTGCAAAAAATGTTTCAGACAAAAGTCTGAGACCCGTTTTCAAAAAAAATTACACTAGTTCACTTTTAAGTTCTCATTGTATAGGTACACGATAAGACCATAAAAATTACGCGCAAAAACAACACCGAACAACAAATCAAGCTTACAGAATTTAACATAACTACTAATCGGCACAACGCTACATAACGAGCACACACGTTACCGGTTCAGAAAAACAACACAACTGCGGTAATAAGAATGATGGCTGCCCTTTAAAGACAAGGAAGACACCAGAAGGCGGAAAGAATGTTCAAGAAGATGATTTTAAGTTTTAAAAATAACATGAATTATGTAATTCAAGTATTTTTATAAGGTCTTAACTTAACTTAACACTGCATTATCACAAGGTTAAAACTACTTTAATTTCTAAACATATGAAATGTCAAATACCAGTTATGATTCTTAAACATTAATTCACACAATTATACAAATTCTCAAGAAATTAGGACGTGCTTTACATTCACCCATCTCTACATTTAATAAAATTCTTATAGATAAGTCTTCGTTGTGTGGTGGCCTTTCCAACTAAATCCAACGATATAATATATGGTATACAATAGAAATCTTTTATAGTATGCTTCATCCGAAGTTCGAACTGGTACAGACTACATATTTTTCCAAGATTTTGGATAATTTTTTTGTTCTACAGTCTATAACTATTATATATAATTTATCATTTATTGAAATGAATAAAAACATAACGGTTGCGTAATGTCATTACTTTACATTTGTGGCCCGGTCCGCGCCACATTCAATTGCCCGCTCGGAGATTTGGCGGAAGGCCGTCGTAATTCACAAAATTAATAACGAAAAGAAAAAATCTAATTTTGATGTAAAAAAGATATCTTTGGTGATACGCAGTCAAAAAGCCGTGAGTTGACCTCTGAGGCTTCGCGGCTAAGAACAATCTGCTCTTGAAATCCTATGAGGCCTAGTTATTTGAAAAAAAAACCGATGGCTCTTAAACAACCTCAAGTGATGAATCACTCAACTTGCTACTCCAGGTAGGTCCTTATTCGTGGCCAATAGTAAACCAAACAGGGCTTTCGCAACCGTAAGCAAAATTCATGGTTTGATTACAAGAGACAAACTACTTTTGGGCGCTGCATAGCTTCAAACCATACAAGTCTGCTGATCCGGACGGTATAATATCTGCCGAGCTGCAAAGGTCCTTTGATATTATCCTGCCCACGCTAGAGAATATCATGAAGAGCTGTGTAGAACTGATCAAAATTCACTGTCATGGATAGAAAAAGTCTTTTCATAGAATTTGTATGTAGTTATATGTAAATCCCGTAGGCGTCAACTCTGACATGAAGGCATAACACTTATGTTGGAGTGATTGCTGGCTGGGCTAAATGTAACAAACTAACAACTAGCACGTACTAAGACCCACTGGTTAAGGATGCACTGGTTCGTCCCGTCCAGTTTTACAACCACCTCTGGGAAAAATATCGAAACCAAACACACCTGAGTTTCAAACTACTACACCACCCGCCCGCGCCCTGGAGAAAAGCCAGTAAAAGGGTATTCAAATTCCCTTGGTGCGCGCGCGGTATTAAAAAAAAAACAATGACTTTTGTCAACATTCACTGTAAAGGTAAGTCGGTGAAAACAACTCTACATTCGCTGACTAGCCCTACAAGATAGTGGTTACTTTCCTGGACATAGAAGGCATTTTTAACAACGTCAACATATCCTCTCTGCCCTTCTCTGGAACTAAGTGGTTAATGAACTGCTAATATACCTGGAAGCGGAAGGTAGAAGGTAAGATTGCCTATGTGGATGTCGTTGCTATAGCCGCCTCAGATAAGCATCCTAATACCATCAAGGAACTCCTTCAAAAACCTTAACAGATTAACCCGTTAGGCGGATCGCTGTGGATTGGGAGTAAACCCCCATAAAACAGATCTTGTCCTCTTTTGTCGAAAATTTAAAATTACAATTACATATCCTCGCTCAATAACGGTACCAATTTAGTGTTTTCCGATACAGCAAAATATTAATTTTGACTGGAAATCTAATGCTGAACACTTTGCCGTTCAAAAAACCATGCACGCGACCCAGCATGTAACATATATAACAAAAAGCTGGGCAAAAAGGAAGGTTTCTTGTATCACATCGAAAAAGGAGTTACGGCATTGCACATATTGCATTTTGACCACCTTTGACCTATGAGCGCCACTGCAAAGCAGTATAAGCTTATTTTCGCCATGGTTGATGGATTTACAAAATTTGTATGGCTATACCCAATAAAGACAGTAAGTTGCGAGGAGGTGGTCAGGAAGTTGGCCGAATGGTCTGCATTTTGTGGTAATCCAGCTCGCATCGTTACTGATAAAAAAAGGGCGTTTAGGTCAAGTATATTCCAGGAATATACGAAGACAAATGTCATTGAACACGTATTAAGCACCACAGAGGAAGCGCTCAAATCGAAGGAGTAATCGGTCGGTGCTGGTGATCATATCGAAGTTATTATCAGAGGATCTTTTAAATTGACGTTTGGCGTCAAGATGAACAACCTGACAGAAGATCGTATTAAGTCGCTATTTCAAAAATAGATGTATGATAATTTTGATGGCGAAAGGCAGCAGATGCGCCAAAGGGCGAAAGTAAAAATTCAACGAGCTCAAGCCATTTACAGGGAGCAATTTGGTAGTAAATGTAAAATTGAGTATGGACACACAGTGGACGATCTTGTTGCAGTGCGTCGAACCCAGTTGGTGGCCGGAAGAAAGTTAGCAAGTGAACATGGATGGAAGTGAATACTGGGTGCACCAATCGGCATTTGAAGAATTGAAAATGAAGTATACGTTTAGCTTTAGAAGACTTGTAAATAAGGCGTTTGTTTCTACGTGCACAATTGTAGATTTCACAAAGATTTTTACAGTTTTTTTTTTTTGAAAGACTATCTCTTGTCTCTTTTAATTTTAAAAGTGTGCTTATTGTGACGTTCTTTGTGTCCGCTCCATTATCCTGTCGCCACCGGTCTGGAAATCAAGCACTCTGTTGTTTTCGTATTTGTTCATTACTTTAGGCGAGAATCCTTAATTCGTGCAGCTGCCGCCATGTGGAGGTCAATTAACGTCTCCTGTTCTCGTTGTAAGAAGTATAAATGCTGAAACCATATTCTGTGGGTAATATAAGAAAAGTTTTGCGGTTCATGTACCAAGAAATTGTCTATGATCTCCACATAAAGCTAACGTTATCGTTCCCCTACATATTCAAAATTAAGAAACATCCTTTAAGGCTTGTCAAACATATGAGGACAAAGTATATATGTGAGAAGTTCTACAAAAAAACGACGAAAAAGTTGGGTAGCGGACAATATGAGGTATCGTTATCATTTAAGAAAGAAAGCAAATCTGGGCTTGGATCCTTGAAGGAAGGAGCCTTGCGTAGGTTTGCTTAACTAGATAGACGCTTTAGGTACGACGCTACACTACACTTAGAATACAAAAAGTGTATAAACGAATACTTACATTTGGGACATATTAAAGAAGTCGAAGTCAGCAAGGACGAAGTATTCAAGACTCCTTATCACTACTTCGTGCCGCACCATGCCGTGTTCAAAGCATCCAGTTTAACCTGAACAACAAACGGATATAAAAGAAATCATATTAAGAATGAAAAAACATAAATATACCTTCACATTGAGAAAATGTATAGGCAAATTTGTGTCAGCTCAGTCGACTCTTATCATCAGCTGATAGTATGGCGTGACTGTGATATCTATCCAATCAAGGTATATCGTATACAGACAGTTATGTTTGGTACAAAGTGTGCATCTCATCTTGCCATTCGATCGCTTAATCAACTGGCTACTGATGAGGAGCATTACTATCCTCTGGGCGCACGAATGGTGAGGGAAGACATTTATGTAGACGATCTGTTTGCTGGAGCTGATGCTGTTGAGGAAACAGTGTTGAGGCGTGATGAAGTTAACGGTTTGTTGGCCAAGGGAGGGTTTAATCTCTGCAAATGGACAAGCAATTCCAACCAGGTTTTGGATGAAATACCTGTAGATCAGCTGGAAGTTGCCTTTTATTTGCCTTTAGATACCCCGAATCACGTCAACACTTTAGGAATCAAGTGGTTTCCAGTAGACGACAGTCTTTCATTTCAGAGTATTCAACGAAGACTGCGTCGTTAAGGCAAAATTTTGATGCAGAAACCGTGGCGTAGTGAGCTGAAGTGGTACGAGCGTATTTCATTGGAGTCGAAGAGGGAGTGGAACGCTTTTCGTGAGGAATTGCCGCAACTTGAGAAGATCCATATCACTCGATGGATCCACACGCACAGCACTTTTAAGAAACTAGAATTACACGGTTTCAGTGATGCATCCGAGAAGGCGGGGAGAGTACGATAACTTAGGCGCCAAAAATTGATAATTGTAGAGCAGTTCAATATAATCAATTTTATTATGGGAGGGGGGTCTACCTTCATCCGCTTGGGCGGGAGAGGCAATTTCATAAAAATGAAAAAAAGTATTGAAAAATAACGGTTATACTTACAATTAAGTGTTAAACCTTTTTTAAAGCCAATTAGCTAATTTTTAAATCAAGTGAAATCAATACATAGTTTTTGAAAAAAAACGTATTTTAAACTCAAAATTTGGGAAAAAAAATATAACTTCGTGCGGTTTGCTAAGAGATGGCGTAACTAGTATTATTCCATTGGAATATGCGTTGGAAAGCTACTGTCATTGTACGTCATTTCACTATGTGTCATTCATTTGAAGCGTAAACAACAGTAATTTTTTTTCACTCAAATATGTCGAACTTTGTGTCTGAAAAAGTGTTTTTGCGGGAGTTCTTCTTCATAACTTTAATATGAAGAAAACTGCTGCCGAAAGTCATCGTTTTTTGGTGGAAGCTTATGGTGAACATGCGCTAGCTGATCGAAGGTGCCAAAAGAAGTTTGCACGATTTAAAAGTGGTGATTTTGGCTTGGAAGACGGTGAACGTCCTGGGCAGCCAAAAAAGTTTGAAGATGAAAAACTGGAAGCATTACTCTATGAAGATTGTTGCCAAACATAAAAAGAGCTCGCAGAATCCTTGGGTGTCACTCAAGCAGCCATTTTAAAACGTTTAAAAGCAGCTGGATGTATTCAAAAGCAAGGAAATTGGGTTCCACATGAACTCAAGCCGAGAGACGTTGAAAGGTGGTTTTGCATGTCCGAAATACTGCTGGAACGCCACAAAAGGAAGTTATTTTTGCATCGGATTGTTACTGGTGATAAAAAATGGATCCATCACGACAACCCCAAGCGCAAAAAATCATATGTAAAACCCGGCCAACCAGCCAAACCAACGTCTAAGCCGAATATCCATGGCGCGAAGGTAATGCTCTGTATTTGGTGGGATCAATTAATCCATTTGAAGAGAGCAGTAGCCGAAAAACGCCCGGAATATGCGACCAGACACGAGGAAATAATTTTCCATTATGACAACGCTCGGCCCCACGTTGCTATTCCGGGTAAGAACTATTTGGAAAACAGTGGATGGGTCTTATCCCACCTGCCTTATAGCCCAAACCTTGCCCCTTCTGACTACCATTTGTTCCGGTCGATGCAGAACGTCCTCACTGAAATACGGTTCACATCAAAGCAGAATATCAAAAATTGGCTTGATTCATTCTTGGATGCCAAGCCGGCGCAGTTCTTTTGGGATGGGATCCACAAATTGCCAGAAAGATGGGAAAAAGTCATAGCTTCAGATGGGCAATACTTTGAATAATACTATTGTATATGTTTTTCTTAAATAAACGTTCAAATTTTGAAAAAAATAATAATATATATTATTTTTTTTTATTTTTTAAATTCGTTAATCTAATTCTAATCAAAAACTGAAAAATAGATGATTTGATGTTTTCTAGTTTTTGAGAAAATTCAAAATTACTAAAGCCACTTTTTTATGAGATTTTTGAGGGAGAGTAGGGAGAGGATTTAATACAATCATTTTTTACTATGAGAGGGTTTTTCTGAAAGCCAGAAACTCCTCTTTTATTATTTGTTTCAACCTAGTTATTTGTATTAATAATTTTTGAAAAAATACTTTCAAACTCAAAATTTATCAAAAAATAAATAAAAAATTAAAAAAAATATGTTACTGTTTTTTTATTCAAAATTGTGAAATAAGGTACTGAATTGGCTTTAATTATTTGATGTTGACATTGGATATACAAGATAAATTTAAAGCTTCTTTAAATAAAGATTCTTTAAATGCAAAAGAAACTTTGCACACACTCAACCTCGCACCTACCCCAAATCCTATAGTTCTTCTAAGCATGGGGCTTGCTGGAGGCAGCATGCCCCCATACACACCTCACTATTTATAAGCCGTAACGCTGGGTGCGTTATAAAATTAGTTTTGTTATATTAACTTTTTTCATAAACTAGAAGACATACCATAAAACCCTGTCGTTTTCAGTGTTTGATTAAGAATTTATAGGCACATCAAATTGTTAAAGCCAAATTAGTACTTACTTTCACAATTTTGAATAAAACAAACAGTAACTTTTTTTGTTTTTTCTTTTTGATAAATTTTGAGTATGAAAGTATTTTTTTTTTTCAAAAACTATTACCACAAATAACTAGATTGAAACATAAATTAAAAAACAGGTTTCTGGCTTTCATAAAACCTATAATTTTTTTATTACAAGTGCGGCCGAAGTTTTTTTGTTTTCATTTCAAGTCATTTTTTTTTTTTTAAAATTGCCCCTATCTCCTAAGCCGGGCGGGATAGACCACGCACAAATAGTAAAAAAAGCTTGTTTTGAACTGTTCTACAAAAAACCGTTATTATTTCTTGGCGCCTACTTATCGTTTCTAAGAAGGCTCATTCTGCAACCGGAGGATCTTCCATTCCATCAACGACATCCGATTATACTTAAAGAAAATCATCATTTCACAAAGCTTCTGATTGCTTTGTTTTATGATTTTGATGATTTTGTTTTATGGAGGACAACAATAAATCATAGCATACTTACGCAACAGGTACTGGATCCTGAAATTTAAAAATTGTGTTAAGGGATATTTACATAGCTGAACCAGGTCCAAGAGAGGTAAAGTTATGAAAAGGACGGGGGGACAAATCCTTCAAGGCGAACTTTGCCATTTCTGTGTGTTTGGCTATCAAGGCCACACACATTAAATTGGTGAGCGACCTAGCCACGCAGGCATTCATAGCAGCCTTTCGACGATTCACAGCGAGAAGATGTGATTATGTAACGAACTTCGTGGGAGCCAATAAGGTATTGAAGAAGTCATTTGATAAATCGAAATTTGGTCTCCAGAGAAGGAATAGAGTAGCATTTTATCCCTCCAGCTTCCCCGCATTTCGGTGGACTGTGGAAAGCCGGAGTAAAATCGATAAACCACCACCTTAAAAGAATCATCGGCACCGTCACCTACACATTTTAGGAACTCACCACGCTTCTACATCAAATCGAAGAGTGTTTAAATTCGATACCATTGTACCCTATGACCGACAATCCTCACGATTACACCGCACTCACTCCCAGACACTTACTGGTCGGAGCCTCTAAATTTAATACCTCAACCTAACTTAGCGAAGACTAAAAGCGGACATCCACAACGATGGAACTGCCTCCAGAAATTATACAAGAGTTGTTCTGGAAGCAGTGGAAAGGAGAATATTTGATGCGTCTTCAACAGGGCACAAAATGGCACAAAATTGAGGAGCAACCCAAGATAGGAGATCTACTCCTGATCAAGGATGATCACCTACCACACATAAAACAGCCAATCACAAAAATTTGCTTGCTTCCGACAAACAGCACACATAAATAAGACGACTTAATTTAATCGCTTATCATCTCCTAGAAAAAATTACACAATCCAAATCAGCAATATTAAATATTCATAAAATATATATATACAAAACCTTCGCCGACGGCAAAACCTACCTACATACCTAAACAAATACTATGGGGTTTATAATAATCAATATACAGTAAATCAAATATAAAAAAATTACAAATAAACAATTAAACACGCAAATATAAAAACAATAGAACAACAAATATATAAGCTGTTTAAATAATCTTACAATTCGGCATAGACATACTCAGCTGACAGAGCATGTTCTCATGCGATTAAACTATCATGACCCACATTCGAATCCTACACAAAAGTCAAAATCGTATTGCACACATGCGTAGCCATTACAGTCAAACACACACGTTAACTAATTTCGCCGCGAATTGAACAACACCAATACAACTAAACGCGCCGTCGTTTAATATTTAAAATAGGTATGCAATTACTTTTTTCTCACAAAAAAGTTTTTTTTTTCACCAGGCACAAAATGGTACATTTCGCAAATTGGAAATTATACACTTGCCCGAAAATCGGATGAGCAATTTCTATTATGAAATACACTGCACAGTTGTACCAACAAGGGCTATTGACCCAATACGGAAATTTCAATCTTGGAGTAGTTATTCTCTTTATCTCGTATCTTCTGTTGTTGGGTTTTTGCGTAGGTGTGTTTGTGTGTATACAGCTTGGACTGAACTGGACGATCTCGTTCCTCCTTTCGCGAGCCCTCTTCCAAAAGTTTAATTTTAACTGTTTCCAATGTCGGCAGCTGGTCGCGTGTCTCAATTGCAACAACTAAATTTTCCCATGAATCGGGAAGACTTGATTATTACTTATATTATTACTTTTAATTCGTCTTGGACTTTTATGTTAATTTTCGCTAATTTATCGATTGTTCCAACAAATGACTGGACATATTCTACCATGTTATCTCTATGTTGCATATTTAATCTTAAAAGTTGTTGATGCACTTTTTTGGCGGGACCGACCGGCATATGAATTTGGTGTTAGTTTTTCCACGCTTCTGAAGATATTTTGCACGATCTTATATGCATAAACTTATAAACGGTTTCACACTTATAATAATACATGCAAGGGCTTTTTGGTTAATTGCATCCCACTTTTCGTCTTCTTCTGCGGTACCTGGTTCTTTTTTTTTACAAACTTAACACAAACAACGTTCCATGAATCCGAAGTTATAAGTATGCTTCGCATTGATATACTCCAAAGACCATGGTTGTCTTCTCCAAGTTTTTCTATTTGGAAAGGAACACTCATGATTGAAGAATTTTACCCGAGCACAGTTTTAAAACCAAGAATACGTTTTCTTGTGTAAGTAATATAAAACGCGCACAAGTTCAAATTATAACTGATTATATATAACCCTTTCAGTATAAAACTGAGAATTGACGGTAAAAAAATTTAATTTTTGCATTGAGGCTAATTTTGAATCCAATAAATAAAATGTATTTTATAATTTTTGAAAAATTTGTTTTTAAAGTTTAATTTTAGAGTGTTACCGTGTGGTAACATTGAAACCGAAGGGGTTAATTTTCACTCAAAAATAAAAACATTAGGCGTACATGTCCAGTTCATTATATTTTTTGAAGCACATTTTTATAAATTAATTCATTTCATTCAGTCAATGTAAATTTAAATCAGTTTATGTTATGATGATGATAAAGATATAAAGCAATTCTTTTAGCCAGTTGAAAGGCACAAGCTAACATTGCATTTTCCACATTTGTATCTAGTGGTGCCCTCGCAGCCTTTGACCTTACATCTGGATCTGTTCGGTACATATTCTAGCCAGTGATTGATCTGATCAAATCTTATAGAGGTTGCAGGGGGGCTATCACGAGTTAATGTTGAAGAAGGTGAAAATGGAGCAGAATCAGGTTTAAGGTCACTTAGATTTGCTAATGGTCTTCCGTGCATCCTTGTCCTTTAATTTCGGTTTGAGCTAAAATTCCACTGGCAATATCATCTCGGAATGTAAGTAGGTCCACACTATGAATCACACCATCAAAGCTACAAAGTAGAAACAATTTCATTTCCCACTTTATGGGCTTTTTTGGCATATACATTTTTAATAATGTTCTTCCCTTAAATGGCAACATCATCTCATCTACGCAAAGGTTCTCTTTTTTTTTTATATACCAATACATTTTTGTTTTATAACATCAAGGATAATTCGTATTTTCCAAAGTTTATCATTATTGTTTTCTTTTTCAGCAAATTTAAGCACGTATCGAATAAAATGGAATCTTCCTCTGCCCATTGAATTCGAAATAGATGGTATTTTGGTTTCTTTTCCCCATTTCATTTAATTTGATAGTGGTCAGATATCTTTCAGTAGCCAATGTTCTTTGATCAGTGGCAAACATAATTTTTTCAAACACATCATCATTAAAATATTTTTCGAAATACTGAAGCGGCGTGCGCAAAGACGGTGTTTCATAAAATTCTTCGACGAAAATTACACAAGGGGGCTTCCAATTAGTTTTTAGCCAGTGAAATTCTTTCCTTCTGTACTTTCCAGCTGATGTGGAAGGCGGACTGGGATTTTCTAACTCTTCTTCTATTTCCTCTTCCGAGCCTCCAACGTTTTTTTTCCAAGTTCCCACTGCATTAGTTGTCTGATGTCTTTCTTCAGATTCAAATTGTCCGAAAATTTCATCCAAATTCAACTCACATTCTTCCTCATCAGTAAAATATAGCAATAACTTTTCTATGTTATCTTCCCTTAATTTATATTCTTTCCCTGAAAGTCTTACCAAAATAGAAAATAAAGACGCTGACAAAATTCGTTGTGTTACCATAAGGGTCTTACGAAGTATAATACTACTCAAAGATCAGATGTTACCATATCGTAACAAAATATTAAACTTATACAATTCCAATCCAATTCCAATTGCAACTTATAAGTTCCAATCAACAAATTTCGTTTTCATTTTATTGAATCGACAATAAATATAGGGTTTTCTAATAACGACTTGACAACTTTTTTTTTTAAATAAAAGGCAAACCTAATTTTCAACGACTCGGCCATACATTTCGGCCGAAACGGCCGCTATTTTGCGTTCAATGTTGGCTCTGAGCTCTTCCAACGTCGTCGGCGTGTTGGCATAAACCAATGACTTAACATAGCCCCACCGAAAATAGTCAAGCGGCGTTAAATCGCACGAACGAGGCGGCCAATCGACTGGCCCATGTCTTGAGATAACACGCTCACCAATTTACTCTTCAATAAATCGAATGTAGCGTGTGCTGTGTTGCATGTGACACCATCCTGTTGAAACCACATGTCGTCCAAGTCCATATCTTCCAATTTGGGCCAAAAATAATCGGTGATCATGGCGCGATAACGCTGAATTCACAGTAACGTGACTATCGTTTTCGTTGACGAAAAAATATGGCCCAATAACGCCGCCGGCATGCAAACCGCATCAAACAGTTATTTTCTGTGGATGAAGTGGTGATTCATGACGCACATGTGGGTTTTCACCCGACCAATAACGCATATTTTGCTTATTGACGGACCCATTGAGCCAAAAATGAGCTTCTTCACTGAAGATGATTTTGCGACTCCGAATATCTGTAGAAAATTTTTATAATTTGCAGACGTTGCTCGTTACCACGATGAAAATGTTGAGTTTACTGAATAAATTGACTGTGACAGTTTGATGATTAGTGAAAGAGTGCGTTCACAAATTTAATTCAAAGTTGTCAGGTCCCTATTAGAAAACCCTATAGAAGATTCTTTGATAAAAAAATAATGTCCTAATTAAATTTGTCCTGTTTTGTGAAGGAAACTTTAAATAAAATACATAGCACCTGAATGAGCCATTAAAATTATTTTGCGAAAAATGAAAACCTTTCAGTTCAACAGTGTTTTTCTTTATGAACGTCATTCATGGAGAGAAAAGCAATAGAGATCGTAAATTAACCATTAAAATGGTTCTGCAAGGAAATTGCAGCACTGGGTATGAGTTTAGCGGGTTAAGATAACAAATTACTGAAATGGTTAAGAACGCTTTCTAGTCTTTAAAAAAACAAACCGAACCAAAGAGCACCTGGGCCCATAACCTATTGGAACAGAAAATAAAACAGTCTGTTCGGGTGAATGTTTATTCACAAAGTGAGATTTTAAATGAGAAAAGAAAATGTACAAAAAAAGATTTTAAAAGGGTGTTGCCAGATACATTTTTTGCTTATACATATTGTTTTAACACTATTTCAATAATATGTTAGGCATAAGCAATGTTCTTAGTAGTTCTTTTCGGAATAGAATGAATAAAATGGGGTCCAATTCGAAACCATGTGGCACACCGTATTTACATGTTCTTTTTTTGCTTAAATTGGCTTTGATTACTCTTTCAATCAGATAGCTTTTGAGCCTGTTTGCCAGTACTTCTCTCAATCCTAATTTCTTGACACTTTCCACCAGCTTTTTATATTTCAAGGTATCAAACGCTTAGCTGAAGTCTATAAAAAGCACTAGTACGTGATTATTTTTATTCAGTCCAGCATTTACCATATTGGTAAAATCCCCCAGTAATAATAGGGTGGTCTTGCTAAATTGAAATGAAAGCTAAATTGGTTAGGGTCAATCACTTTGTGCCTCGACATAAAACAATTAACACGATTAACAACTACTTCTTCAAGGCATTTTTCAACCGCTTTTAGGATCGAAATCGGTCTGTAATTCTCAGTGAGTTTTTTTCTCCGTCCCTCGTATATTCGGCGAATTATTAGTTTTGGCACATAACACTGACAAAAACTACGGTTTATTATCCTTATGATTTTAGGAGTGAGGCACATTGCATTTATTTTGTGATCAACTGGTCTGATGTTATCTGCTCCGGGACCTTTTTTGTTACTTAGTTGATACAATATTTTGTGAACTTCGATTTTTGTTGCTTTCCTGAAGTTGATACATTGTTGAAGTTGACGGCGCTCGTGGTCTGATGTTTTTGTGTCACAGACATGAATAATGTTTGCCACTGGATTCGAAAACCGTTCCGCAAATTCCTCAACAATGTCTTTTAAACCTTTGGAAGCATAAGGAAAATTGCTTTTGATTGTTTCTTCTACTGAAATTATCTTTCTTCCAAGTAGTTCACTCACAATACTCCACGTTTTCTTCATTATTGGCATCTAAGTATTTTTGTTTGTAGTAATTGGCTTTTATAAGTTGAATGTTTTTAATAATTGTGTTTCGATACTTCTTGTATTCATCTTCAAACGTCTTACATTTGGGGCTACTTTTCCAACTCCCTTTGCTTGCATATTGGAATTATTTCTGGAGTGATCCACGGCTTATGTTTCCGTGTTCTTTTGGTTGTGGTCGTTTTGCTTGCTTCAGCGTATATTTTATTCATTTGCTTAAACAAAATAACTGTATAATGCCTCAGCGTTATTTTCTTGGAGTAGGTATTGCCTGTCTGTATTCTGTATAAGCTCATTAACTTTTTGCTGATGAATGTACTTAGACTCAGCTTTACAAGGTGTTTCTGCGCTATTTAATCATGCAAAAGCTATGCTATTTAAGCATACAAAATAACATAATGGTCAGAAAGATCGGTTTCGATTACTGCTGAGAATATGTCACGCTTAGTTATGCTCACATACACATGGTCAATTAATGTCGTTTGATAACGCTTGTCAAACCGTTTGAAGCCATCATATCCATGTATTTTAAAACAAGTGAGTTATTCTCATCTCGGATGTTAACATTGATTTCTCCCAGCACGATATTTTCACTATTTCCTTTCAAAATGCCATATTATTCTTCAATGAATCTTCCACACTGGAACTGGTTCGCCTGTATATTGCATGTATAAGCTTTTTTTTACCGTTATGACATATTTCCAGGTGCATGCCCTCATAGTTAATTGGATTCGCTGGTATTATGGTGTAAGTTATATTGTTTTTTATATAAATTGCAACTCCTCCGCCTTTCGTGGCATCTAGGTTTATGAATTCAGAATTAAAACCGTCAATGTTATAAAAGCTATTTTTCCTCTTCGGTATGTTAATTTAATACTCGTGTATTGACATTATATAGCACATTTTCAATTTCCGCTATAAAGACATCCCATGTTTTTGTAATCGGTCTCATATTAAAACTTATGCAACAAAAGTTAATTTTTTCCAAATACTTTTTTTATGCCACTAACACCATGTATCGTATTACCCTAAAGTCAACATCATCTTCACTATACATATGTACTTTCCATTTTATTTTCATATGGATTTTCTCAATTATTACGTACAACAACAAAGCTTAGTTGTTCATCTTGTTTACATTGTCGTACGACCCGATGTGTATTGTTTCGCCGTTTTCGTTTTTTTTTTACTAATATTTTGCCGGCTATTTCCCACACGAACCCGCAGTTGCACTCTCTGGCTTTGTTTTTTGTTAGCCAGAGAAGGTGCTTATTAGTAGGTGTGATGTTATTGTTTATATAAATATATCAATGCTGCAATTACGGGTGTTGTACTTGGAGCAGGGCCAATGCAAGTATTTTCTCTGATTTTTTATAGAGAAATATTACGCATGGCTTTTACATTTTTAATTAAGCTAGTTTTGCATGCTTGGCTTGTGAAAGAAACGATTATTGTTGATTTGTTTGGGTTTTTTTTAGTTCTATAAATATAAATGGTATCTGAGTTGCATATATTTTGGTCTAATATTTTGCCTAGTGCTTGGACAATTTCAGTTAGATTTTTGTTCTGCTCTCGGTGGAATGTTTTTAATTTCTACTATATGTTGTTTTTTTAATAATTGTTGTTCAAGCTCGTTAATTTTTGTCTCCATTAGAAAAACTTGTTGGTCTTTTTTCTGATTACTTTCTTCTGTCTGTGTCTGTCGTAAGTATGGTAAATACAGTAAATACAGTTAATACAGTAAATATTTATGGTATAAAGATATTTTATTGATCTTAATTTAAATGAAAATTGACGAACTACAACAACAGAAATATTCCAACAACAGGTGATATTATCGTCCTTCTCCGATGGTCGTACAAACCGAACTGCCGTTCTCCTATCCGCTGAGCCCTTATCCATGGTCAGCTCTCCCCTCCTATGAATGTGCAACCCTTATCACATCTGGTTCGCACGTGTGGCACGAGTATTGATAACGTTTAGGAGTTATGGACAATTTAAAAACAAATGATTTAAGATGGGAAAAAATTATTAAGAAACAACGGTAACACTTACAATAAAGTACTATACAGGATATAAAAGCGTGAAACTTGTTCTTTAATATATTATTCGTGTGAATAGTTTTTGAATAATTCACATTCAAACTCAAATTCTTGGTAAAAAATTAAAAAAATTCTTATTAACAATATTACTCAAAATTGTTAAATAATGTGCCAATTTTTTTGTATTCAATGCGCGTATTAATTCTGAATCAAACACAAAAAAAGGAATGGCTTTATGTCCTCTAGTTTTTGAGCAAATTGAAATTACTACTTTAGTTTGGCATTTATGTACGCAGTCTTCCTTTGAATAAGTTAATGAGTTTATTTAAATATCTCGCAGACGCCTATATCAATAGTTTTCTTAATTAAGAGTACACGGGTGACACGCTTCGAAGGATTAAGGGATTTCAACTCTCTTTCCGCAGGCTGCAGGTCCCGCTCTCGCAACTTCGTTGCTCCGCTCGGGGTATGTGCTTTTCGTCAGGCAGGCGCCTATGTCATCAATACTCTTCATCCACTCATTACAAAATTACAAAATTCCTATTAATAACAAAGTTTCATTAATTCGCATTATAGAAAATTCACATGTTCCAATGTTGAAGTAAATTATTTACTTTGCGAAATATCTATGTTTGTACGTATGTAATATGTAATGCACTTGATAATGCTGTAAAAATATAACCGAACAAACTTTTGGATTTTATACCGTTATTTCTTTTTGTGATAATTCGTGTAGTTATTGATATTCACAAAGATCACTCTGTGTTCAACCGTAGTACGAATCAAGTGATATTTTTTGTGAATAAGCAATGACGGCTAAGCATCCCCTAATCCATCCTAAACTAAATAACTTCTCAGTGTTTTGTTCGTTCGGAGATTTGGTTTCGACCAACGAAAGAAGCATTGAATTTTTAGAAGAATCTGGTTTAATTCCCACTAAAACATCCATACCCCCACTGTGTTACAACTTACCTATGAAGGTAGAAAAGTGTAGAAATGTAAAGTTCGGTTGGATGTGGCGATGCTCAAAGAAAAGCTCTAAAAAAAGGTGAAAAAAATTGTAGAAATACAATCAACCCATTTATCGGTACATTTTTCCATGGACCTCAATGTTGGCTAGAGATTCGCGAGGTGCTTGCAATAATTATCGCTTTTGTTATCAAAATGCCTGTGAACAAGGTTTTTCAGGCAAATTAATTAAGCCTTAAGCTACAACCTAAGGATTTTTTAAAAATATTATTACATGTATGTTATTATTTTAAAATTAGCATATAATCGCTTGGCGCCATCACGACAATAAAAGTGAGCTTAGTAAATCTACTATAATAGAACATTATAACTATTGTCGTGAAATAGCCGAAATAAAAGCATCTCACGTCAATGTTAACATTGTACAAATCGACGAGACCTTTCTTACAAAAAGGAAATACCCCAGAGGCCGTGTAACTGAACCGAAAATGTTCCCTACTTCTACGACTCATGAAATTACAAACCACAGCAAAGGCGAATATGTTGACAAGACCGATGCAACCAATACTATTAATGATCTTGAGAATCAGAACAAGCTTCTGAAAAAAATCAATTTTATAACGCAATACAACGCAGCACCTTCACTAATATATGGCACTTTTCTTTTACCGGAAGTACAGCCTTGAATATATTTATAAGGACGACATGGGCTAACAATTCACGGAATTTTTAATTGACGTAAAAAAGTGTACCCAGGTTTTGTCAAAGGTAAAGAAAGTGTGGGTTTGCAACTGAAGGACTTCAACCCTCCGACCGTTCACAATGAGCACTTAGAAGGTATTTTACCACCAAAACAATCTCGGCTCTTCAGATTCATCGACGAACTCAACGAACTCGACATTGGCACCAGTACGGACGATGACTTCATTGACGAAACCTACATACCTTTTTAATATGTACTCGTACATTGAACATTTAATTGACTGCTCTTAACTAACACCTACCTTACTCACAAACTGACTGACTGGGACGCGGAATTCAATGCAAATCTACCTCCTCGTGGTGCATTCTGAGTCACGCTAAATGATTTGCTATACTTTACTTACAAAGACGACCCTATCATCAATATTAATCCTCAAATTGAGATCACCATAAATACCAAAAAAAAAACTTCTTAAAAAAAATAGTTTTAGTAATTTTAAATTTTCTCAAAAATTATATGCGCATTAATACAAAAAACCAATGGGACACATCATCTCACAATTTTGAATAATATTGATTTAAAAAAAAAAAATTTTTCATTTTTTACCAAAAATTTTTAGTTTGAATGCGAATTATTCAAAATCTATTCACACGAATAATTTGATGTAAATTTTATAATAAAGAATAAATCTTAGGCTTTCAAATCCTGTATAGTACTTTATTATAAGTGCCGTTGTTTTTTAATAATTTCTTTCCCATTTTAAGTCATTTTTTTTTCTAAAATTGCCCCTAACTCCTAAACGGGGTGTGATAGACCCCCCCTCTCATAGTAAAAAATGCTAGCGTTTAACAACTCTACAAAAATACCGTTATCAATTCTTGGCGCCAAAGTTATCGTACTCTCCCCGCACGTGTGGTGAGATCTTTGTCCTGCCAGCCTCGATAAGACGCCCAGCACGTTCGTTGTGTTTCGAAAAATATGTTTATCACAGTCGGCCTCCCTGACATCTGAGTCGTCCTCGCCTCGGTAAATCATCCCCACGTTGCTGCTAACTTGCGAACTTAGAGTATACAGAAAACGATTACAAATTGGTTGCCTCGTCAGACATTAAGCTGATGCCACCAGCACAGTCGAGATCTGTTTTGCGGAGTGATCAGTTTCGCTCATATCACGACTTTTTGGAAAAATCACTAGATTGGCGCCAGGATTCAGCTGAAGGAAAGGAATCCAGGTACCAAGTCAACCGCACCACTTTCCGGGCTACATGCCTCGAGATGCCAGTCCTGGCAAGTACCCAGGGTACTGACTTGTCTGCACCCTTTCCGGGACTTCTTACCTACAAGTATGTTAGCCACCTCGTTGATTAAGCTCACTACACGACCATTAGCCACCAATCGCAAATTGATATTGACTGTATTTGGAGAACACGCCCCCGCACCGGAAGCCTATTCACTCCTTCACTTTTGCATCCGAGTGGTATTTTTCCCCTCACTGAGATAGGCCCATGACCTGAAAAGAGGCGTTACAAAAGTAGATTTATTAGGTTACCTAACGTTTGCTCCAAAGCATCGAAGGAAACCCATTTCTCATGCTGTCGACGGCAACGACGCTTCGTTTGCCCCGCTATTTCTGGAGATCTCGCATGTGCTCAACTTGGTAACGGTCGTGTGGCATGACGACCTTCGCTGACAACTTCCAGTAGTTCAGTAGCTAACATGACAACGTCGCCAACAGCATACCAGGGAGGGGGGGGGGGTTGGCACGTTTGGCATCAAACCTTGCCTTCTACCGCTCCTGATTTTGGTTGTTAGCGTCTTTAGCTATTTGTCGGGCTTCAGCTAAATCAATTGAATCCAGAGTATCCTGATAGTAGTTAACAGTCTAGTTGTTGTTATGTTCTTGGCAAATATCAGCGAATCGTTGCGACATGAAATATGATCCATGATAGCTGATTATCCTAGTTGGCACTTCTAAGAGTGTAAATACTGATCTAGTGCTCTTGTGACCCACTTAGTTCTTCTGTCTTGTGACCGGCTCGAGTACACAAAACTTCGTAAGTCCCACGGGGTCTATGTGAATAGTGTAGAAAGGGATGGCGTCCTTTTCTATTGGGTGCATATAGCCTGGTTTTCACCTGATGTCTGTTTATAGTACAGGCAATTCAAGCAAGCGTTGACATACTTTTTTATAAACCTTCTTATTCTCTTGAACCAGTAGTTTTAATTTACCTTATCCAGCGTTTTATTGTCTCAAAAATGCCCTTGCTCATCGTGGCATATTCTGACTACGTTGAAACGCGAATTCCGAGGGACTACCAACTTATTCCCGTCATTTGTACGCCTAGATACTGTATCACCCTTTAAGTCCTAAACATAAAAAAACTACTTTGTCCCTGACGTAATGTCACCACTTTCTAGTATTTGGACATTTCTTATCCATTCACCGCTAGTGAGATCGACATGGAAACATTCTACCGGTAAACGATATTAAAATTATAATCTTGCAGGTAAATCCACGATCTGGCTACCCTTGGCTGTATATCTTTCTTTGTCGCTGTGGCGCGTACAGTCGTATAGCCTGTTTCTATCATGAATTTAATCCCTAGCAAATATATCCGGTATGCTCGTATTGCCTCATACACGGCTAACGTCTCTAAATCGTACGAGTGGTAGTGTCTCTCTTGCACTGTCGTTTTTTCACTGTAGTAAGCAACCAAGTGTTTAATTTTATCTTTTGTTTGTATGAGGTTTGCTAGTGTCCGTATGTACATCCGTTTCAAGGTTTTGGGTCATAAATAGCTAAAACCGCCCTAATTGTCAGGATTCGTTTTATTTCGCGTAAATTTGGGACGGACCCCATCTTCATTTAGTATCTTTTGATCTTACCTCTTTTACGTTAGTCGGGTCTTTCGCTTGTTTGACGACGGCGATTTTATATTTTCCCGGTGCGACTCCTTCTTCGGATATTTCTCGGCCTAAGTAATCGATTCTAGTCTGGGGACACTTGCATTTATTTAAATTCAAAGCAAAGTTGTGTGCCTTTAACGCTTCTAACACTAATTTCAAATTTTTAAAGGCTTCGTCGGGCGTTGGCGCAGGTAAAAGGATATCGTCCATGTATACTAATGCTATGGTAAATCTTAATTCACCGAGAGCACGGGTTATGGCTCTCTGGAATACCGCCGGTATTATATGGTCATTGTTGAGCTTTTTGCCCGGCCCAACTCTCCCTTAGAAGCGTTATCAATTTTGCTACAGTCTCGTTATCATCGCAAGAGTAGAGCACATCATCTATTGTTATCAGTTGTCTTGCTATTTCGGCTGTGTACACTTCGCGAGATCTTGAAAGCGCAGCTTCGTCACGGTGATAAATTTCGTTTCAGTTTCGTTTACTATGCCTATTACCTATTATTTTCCGGAATTTTTTAGGATATTACGGTTGATGAGAGCTTCGTGAACTAGCTGGTCATCAGGGATAACATACGCGTCTGAATTGATAGGTATGATGTCGATGATTACGCGAAGAGCAGCCCGAGCTATTGGGGTAGTGAAGGTTTGATTAAATCCCTGCAACACTTCTTGTGTGGGCAGGAGTTTTAATTCTAGTTTCTGTGCTTGTTGGTCTTTAATAATCGAACATGTGCTACCGAAATCGAGTATACATTTAGTTTTAAGATGGTTAATACAGCATATTTTTATGGATTTTTGGGTCGTTCTTCCTCTACCTGACACGCTGCTAGTATATGGTCTTTGCCTAGTCACGCTGTCCCTTTGCCACCCGTCTCTTTACATATTTCATTACATGTTTCTTAGGAATGGTTCTTTTTCCTGCAAAAAGTACATGTTAATTCAGTTTCATTATCTTTGTTTATGTTTTTGGTTTCATTTCGAATGCTTATACCTGACCTGACTCGTTCGCAGAGTTTCTGTTTTTTGGGAAATTACGCTTAAAATGACATGTCACTTGATAAGTGTAGCAGACACTGGAACCCTGGAACTCTTTGCTTTGCCGATTGTTCCTTCGATCTGTCTCGATTTTCTGGTATCTTTTTGTTTGTTCTCTGGATAACAAAATAAATTAAAACACATGTTTAGTTCGTGCAGATTCTTACATCTGGAAACCGACATAGACGTTCAAATGCTATTATCACGTATCCCGTGTACTACGTAGTCTACGAGTTTGTCTTCCGCGACATCTAGTTTTAATTTATTTAATTTTCCCAATTTTTAAGGAATTGTAGGTCTTCTCCGGGGCGCTTTTGTATGTGGCTGCTTCCTCAAGAAGCCTGCCGAAACTCATGTTACCCCGAAAATGTTTAGAGATTGCTTGAGTAAATATCGGCCAAGATAAGTTAAATGAGAGTCGTGTAGCTCATCGTACCATAATTTGGCATTTCCGCGGAGCCTACATGCAGCCATATAGAGCTTAGTCTTATCGTCCCAATCATAAAGCATCCCATGTGTATTAAACTTATCGAGCCAGTCAGGCACAGAAAAGCTTTTTTGAGCCGGATCAAATTCCGGTAATACTTTATTATTAATGAGATAGGCTCATGACCTGGCCTATCCTGAAAAAAGGCGTTACAAAAGTAGATCTATTAGATTGAAGGAAACCCATTTCCTCATGCTCTCAACAGCAACAGTTTCTGGAGATCTCACATGTCCTCAACTTCGTAGCGGCCGTGGTGATCAACATGACGGTGGTTACCCTGAAAGGACGCTTGTCCTTTGCTGTCAGTTTCCCGCAGGGTCCAGTGGCTGGTGGTTCGGTAGCTACAATATTGCCAACACCTAAAGGGGTGGGAGGGGGGTTGCCGCTCCTGTTTGTAGTCGGTAGCGTCTTTAGCTATTCGTCGGGCTTCCGCTAAATCAATAGAGTTCAGAGTATCCTGAATGGTAGTTCACAGTGCGGAGCTATCTGTACTTTTCGGCTTGTATTCATACAGAAATCGTGACGGGCACTGACGAGTCGTTCTATTTGTTGTAGTATTTATGGCCCTTTGCACCTTTTTCACATACGAGTCCCAGTTGTCTTCATCGTCGCCAGCAATAGTTGTTGATAGTGCCCTGACGACCGTGCCATTCACACGTTCAACCTGTCCGTTGGCTCGTGTCGTGGCAATAGCATTAAGGATATGCTTGATGCGAATCTCATATCCATGAGTATTTTTTTGGGATGTCGTATTTAAAGGGATGTCGACCTTTTCTATTGTGTGCATATAGCCTGGTTTTCTATCTGATGTCTGTTTATAGGCAATTCAAGCAAGCGTTGACATACTTGCGAGAAGATCCCAAAAGCCACAAACGTAAAATCTAAATCATTGAATACATGTTTTATAGTAAATAAGAATTACAAACATTTATGTTTTCCAATAGAATGAATTAAATGAGTTTACCTTTTTGAATTTTTAAAGTTCAAAATAAATATGGGTCATATGAAAAGTCTCCGCGGTATTTGTTACTAGATGCTGTTGGTGTCCGTTTATCTGGAAACATTAGTCTGATTGTTCGAAACGAACACGTGTTTGAAAGGTGATATTTTGTGAAGACAGCTGTGTAATTCGTTGCTCGTGTTAAAAGTTATACTGGTTGGAATATGAGTGAAATATCTGAAGAAATACACTATATGATGCTTTTTTACTATAGAAAAGGGGAAAACGCTGCAAAAGCATGCCGAAAAATTTATGCAGTTTATGATGAGAATGCTGTGAGCGAACGCGAGGGTGGTTTGTTCGATTCCGTTCCGAAAATTTCGATGTAAAAGATGCACCTTGCACTGATCGGCCTGTTATTGAAAAAGTCGATGAAAATTTTCAACTGATGAAGCAAGACCGGCACGGAAGCTGTCTGAAGATAGCAGAGGCACTAAACATCAACCGTATGACAGTTTGGAATCGTTTAAAATGAGCAGGCTACTTAAAGAAGCTCGATGTTTAGTTGCCACATGAAATAACGCAAAGAAATTTATCCAACCGAATAACTATCAGTGAAACGTTGCTGAAACGTAACGAAATGGAACCATTTTTGAAGCGAACGGACGATGAAAAATTAATTAAATACGAGAATATCCAATGCAAGCGATCATGGTCAAAGGCCGGTGACTGACCACAAACGACTTCAAAGCCTGAATTGACGGCAAACAAGATTATGTTGAGTGTTTGGTTGTATTGGAAGGGAATTGTCTATTATGCGCTGCTATAAAAAGTTTGAGCGTGAGTACACTCTTTAGCTACCAACAAGATAGAGATTGGTATGCAATGAAGAAAAAAAAAATGAAAATGTTGGCCGAAAATCCGCATTTTGGCCAGAAAATCATCTTTTCGGTCGAGGGCAATTTTTGGCTCAGTGACTTTGGGCCTTACTAACAACCAAATTTAGTATACAGCTTAAGTATAATCTCCACACTTTCAAAAATATTTGTACTAATAACGAATTTAAAGTGAGCTTAAGTGTTAGGGTGGAGTTAAATTTTAATGTAAATGAAGCCATGTTTAAATTTTTACCTAAGCTAATTTCTACTTATAAGAATTAGACTTGGTACCTTAAATAATTAAATTATCCGTAAAATACTAGTTGAAATTTATTGAAATACTTTACAGTTAATATCTCAAAGTTGTTAATCTATGAAAATAATATAACATTAGAGCTCTAAGAAGAATTCATATGGAATTCAGTTTTCATTTAGGTACCAAAAAAAAAAATATATATATACTCTATTAACTTCAGTACAGTAGCATTACAGTTTTTTGTTTACAAACGAAGAAAACAATCTCAGCTAATTTTGTTCCAAACTCAAAGTGAATATGAATTGTCAAACTAATGTTATGTAGTAGTTTCAATAAAAATGTAGTAGACTTTTTGAAAGAGTCAAGTTTGAGTAAGAGCTGATAATTAAACCATTATTAGTACACTTTCGACTTAAGTCTGTATTAATATTTAAGTTGACACTTATTTTTAAGTCATGACTAACGATTCGTTGTTAGTTAGGCTCTATGTCAAGAAACAAAATTGCCATTGTTGGAGCGAACACAATCCTCAAATGTTCAGCCATGCATCCACAAAGATTGACTGTTTGGTGCGGTTTATGGAATGGCGGCAACATCGAACCTTACTTCTTACGAAATGAGGAAAAAGGCACCATTACCATCAATGGTTTCAGGTATAGAGCGATGTAAAGGGACTTTCTGCGGTCAGCGCTCGACAACATCGATATATTCAACCTTTGGTTCCAACAAATGGCTACATGCCATTCAAGCGACACAACGCTAGAAGTTGTGAAGGAGAAATTTGGCAACTGGGTCATCTTGTTTATTTTCTCTGGGGCTGCGTTAATTCCTTAGTTTATGCTAGCAAGCCAATCTCTTTAGACGAGCTTGAAATCAATTTTATATCTTACACCGTTGTTGTTTTATTTAATTTTTTTTCTCCTAACATTCTTGCCTGGCCACCCTAGTAGCATAACTTGACAAGTTAATAAGTAGTTTACAAGTAGTGCTTAACCTAGAAAAAGGTTATGGATGGCAGGGTAAAAGGTATATGGTATAAGTAAAAATATTGGAGGGAAAATGGCTTTCAGGATGTAAGAAATTAAGAAGTAGGAAAAGGGCTTATATTCGGAGTGTATTATTGGAGAAATATAGGATAATTCACAATAAATTTAATTTAGATTGGAATTAAATTTCATTATTTAACGACATGTACGAAATACGCGAGGAGTTAAGGTAATTACTACGAGGGGGGATTAAATTAAAAACTCTGTGGGACCGAGTAAAACAGAATCTGTTATACAAGTAGGATGCCTGACTATAAATAACATTGTGTAGAAAAATAAAATTTCTTGTATTATTTGAGATTACAACCTAATAAGGCTCTCACATGACCAGATATATGGATATAATAACGAATGCAATGCATATAACGCACTGCATCGTTGAGGCCACTTGAAATTTATTAAGAAAGGGAATCCAGACTACTATAAACAACATTGTACCGTATTAAAGACAGTATTTTATTTACAAACTTTTGACGTGTTTGCAGTGGAGTAAAAGAAGCACTGAGCCACAATTTGCGAAAGCATCTCTATATTGACATGGTGATGTCCAGATAAAATACAGTTTATTTATATTGATAGAACCTACGGCTTGAATTTTATATTGTGAAGGTAGATGCTGGCCAATAGGTTTCAATTTTATTTGGTCTTGGATATTGGGATTACTTACATGAGACTTAATTGGATTTAGTAGTAATCCATTAGCTTCAGATCAAGTTTGAATGAGTTTAAGAACTAACTTTATACATGGGCTGTTTCTAATATAGGGCACCACTTGAATTATATCTATACCATTTTCAGTTAGTACCAACCTTCAAAAGATACGTATATAAATTTGACAGCTGTCGGACGATTAGTTCTCGAGATATAGCGTTGTGAGTGAAGCAACTTTTGTTATTATGAAAAAAAAATGGATTCAAAGCAGTTTCGTGTGCTGATTCATCATTGTTTTTTAATGGGAAAAAATGCAGCAGATGCAAAGAAATGGCTTGATAAGTGTTACCCGAAGTCTGCACCAGCTGAACGAACCATTCGAAAGTGGATTGAAAAATTTAAAAATGGTCATACAAGCACCGAAGATGATGCACGCAGTGGACGTCCAAAAGAGGCTGTTTCAGATGAAAACATCAAAAAAGTCCACAAAATGATTACGAACGACCGTAAAGTGAAGTTGGTCAAGATAGCTGAGGCTTTGAAGTTAACAAAAGAGCGTGTTGGATATATCATACACGAATATTTGGACATGCGAAAGCTCTGTTATAAGTAGGTGCCGCGTTTGCTCACAGTCGACCAAAAACAACAATGTGTTGATGATTAAGAGGAGTGTTTAAAGCTGTTCAACCGCAATAAAGCCGAATTTTTGCATCGGTATGTGACAATGGATGAAACTTGGCTCCATTACTTCACACCAGAGTCAAGTCGGCAGTCAGCTGAGTGGCGAGCAAGCGACGAACCTCGTCCAAAACGACCAAAAACTTAACAGTCGGCTGGCAAAGTTATGGCATCCGTATTTTGGGATACACATGGAATAATTTTCATCGACTATCTCCAAAAGGGGCAGACTATCAACAGTGACTATTACATTGCGTAGTTGGAGCGTTTGAAGGACGAAATCGCAGAAAAACGGCCGCATTTGAAGAAAAAGAAAGTGCTGTTTCATCAAGACAATGCACCGTGTCACAAGTCGATGAAAACGATGGCAAAATTGAATGAATTCGGCTACGAATTGCTTCCCCACCCACCGTATTCTCCAGATTTGGCCCCCAACAACTATTTCCTGTTCGCAGACCTCAAAAGAATGCTCGCCGGAAAGAGATTTAAGACCGATGAAGAAGTAATCGCCGAAACAGAGGCCTATTTTGAGGCTAAACCGAAATCGTACTACAAAACTGGTATCGAAAGATTGAAAAATCGTTTCATTCAGTGTACTGCCCTGTCGCTAAGCCCGAACTGAATTTTTAGCTTGCAACACAAAATAGTTAGGTTTACTTTATCGAATGCTTTGGAAAAATCTAATACACACAGAAATGAAACATATCTCCTAGCAAAATCCTGTCTGATCTCCTTAACTAAGTTGACTATAGCAGTAGAGCAGCTGTGATTTGCTTTAAAACCCGATTATTTAATACTGAGCAACCTTTCCACTACAAGGTATTTAGTAAAAAGTAAAACCTTTGCAGTTGTCCACATATGGGGGAAAGTGAAAGTTGTTATACACCAATTAATTATATGAGTGAGGTGAGAAATAATTTGTGTATATCATAGACATATTCTATTTAGTATTTTAATAGTTTTGGTTGGAACTGGAAAAGCTGGATTAAAATAACCTGAAATGTTTTAAATTTTTCATTTGGATTCGAACAAAGATGACATACGAGTAGCTCCCATAGCAAGGAAATAGAAATTTGGGTATGAAATTAATGGAACTTAAATATTTAAAGGTAAAAGTATTCTCTATGTGGTTTTTCACAAGTCCATATATACAGAAAAGTAGATCATGATCAGAGACATCAAAAGACAATTGATCAGATAAAAGAACTAGAGACGGATAAGAGACAATAGCTTATAGTAGGATATTTCCAATCCTATTAAGGATACTAGATAATTCAATTAAAACGTTAGTGAGTCGCTTATTAGTAAATTTGCATCAAAATCACCAGAAATTATAATGTGCTGATGTAGCTCAAAATTATTAAGGGAGAGCATCTCCTATTTTTGTTGTAAACACATGAAACGATACATTTGGTGCTGCAGTCAAATATCTCTATAATTCATAGCTAGATATTTGGTAAATTAGATCAGGTTATTTGAGCTTAAACCAAGTTTCAATCTTAAGTGCATCATAATTTTAGAAATAATACTTAACATAGTATACGTGGATTTCAATCTACAATCTCCAAAACCATTAAAGAACCAAACAAAACAAAAACAAAATAATTCAAAAAACAAAAACACGAAAATACAAAAAATAAATTGCATTCAACCTAGCGGAGAGAATGGAAATTTGAGAAAAGGTTTGTACAGATCGGGAGTATACAAAGAAAATAATGAACAATTAATTACCTCAATAATTTGAATAATAATTTAGATTTAATTAGTCGCAGCAGCAGACAACAGACTTTCGGAGCTTTTAATGAAAAAGTTTTTTTTTCATTCGCCGACTTCTATGCATACACATGTCCAAATTCAGTGAATACAGCAAACAGTTGCTTTTTTTTCCACCGGAGAGCGAGAGCGCTATTCAAGAGGAATCGTGTTTGCCTAGTTAAGATCTCGATTAGATACTAAGAGAGGCGGCTTGCAATTGATAGTGTGACATAGACGGTTTAATGAGGACGTGTTTTGAGGTTCTCGTTGGGTGTTGAATCATGCAACTTCCTTCCTTAACAATGCATTGCAACGTTGCTGAAGAGATTTGATCTCGGATTCGTACAATTGTACAGGTATTAAGTTGGACTGTACCGATGCGCTCGATTATTCCGAAGATATTGGATTCAGTTTGTCAAATTTCTGACTTCAAAATTCTTTGATTTCCTTAATTTCAGGAAGAAAATTATTTTCTTACTTGAAGATTTGTTCAGTAAAGCCAAGCCGCATTAGTTCAACATGTTTGATGAGACGCACTTCCTTTGGGTTGGGTAGACGTTGATGATATATAGAATTTTCGAATAGGGACTTGACAACTTTGAATTTAATTTGTGAACGCACTCTTTCACTTATCATCAAACTGTCACTGTCAATTTATTCAATAAACTCAACATTTTCATAATGGTAAAGTACACTAACGAGCAAGGTCTGCAAATTATAAAAATTTTCTACAGATATTCGGAGTCGTAGAATCATCTTCAGTGACGAAGCTCATTTTTGGCTCAATGGGTTCGTCAATAAGCAAAATATGCGTTATTGGTCGGATGAAAACCCACATGTGCTCCATAAATCACCACCTTAACTACAAAAAATAACTGTTTGGTGCGGTTTGCATGCCGACGGCGTTATTGGACCATATTTTTTCATCGACGATAACGATCGTAACGTTACTGTGAATGGTCAGCGTTATCGCGCCATGATCACCGATTGTTTTTTACCCAAATTAGAAGATATGGACTTAAGCGACATGTGGTTTCAACAGGATGATGCCACAAGCCACACAGCACACGCTACAATCGATTTATTGAAGAGTAAGTATGGTGAACGTGTTATCTCAAGACATGAGCCAGTCGATTGGCCGCTTCGTTCGTGCGATTTAACGCCGCTTGACAATTTTTTGTGGGGCTACGTTAAGTCATTGGCTTATGCTAACACGCCGACGACGTTGGAAGAGCTCAGAGCCAACATTGAACTCGAAAAAGCGGCCGTTTCGGCCGAAATGTGTGGTCGAGTCGTTGAAAATTGGGTCCAAAGAATCGACCGCTGCAAAAGTGCCCGCGGTGGCCATATGAACGAAGTCGAGTTCCATTCATAAATGTTTTGATTGTACTTCAAGTCAATAATAAAGTTTTTGAAATATCTCAAATGGTTTGCCTTTTATTTAAAAAAAAATTTTCAAGTCATTATTAGAAAACCCTATATATGACTTTATTTGTGGTTGCTCTCGGAAGTAGGTTAGAGGCTGACATGTCTTTAAGGGACACATTTTGATGAAAGGTAGAAAAAGAGGCGCGAAACAGATAATTTACCGGAAAACGCTTCCGATAATGAATTGAAGAAAAAGAATTTGTAGTGGTTTCAAACCACTTTACGTCAAGACTGTATATTACTTAGAGTTTTAATTAATGGGTTTATAAATTTTGAAAAAGTCACATTGATATACACGACGAAATATTAAAAGAAAACACGAAAATTAACGGGATTTTCCGTTCTGTTGTTCATCGTCATTGCTGCTTGTGTTTGCCTATGCATGCATTCAATAGAATCAGTTGTGTTGAGACTGCGAGCGCGTGCGGTTCAGAAATAAAGAAATTAGAATTAAAACAACAAAGTTTTTTGTTATTTGATGTGCAGCTCTGGAATAATATTTTGTTTTATTTAAACAAAAGGTTATGGACACAGACACAATTGGAGCTAATAAATGGTTGAGTGCTTTGGTTGTTATAATAAAAGTAAATTAAAGTGAGACATTTACATACATGACTACGTGCATATACTATGACCCTGGACAATTTTGAAACGAAAATACATGTGTATGTGTGTGATGATAAGTGCACAAATATATAAATTCATAATTTCACAATAAGTGACACTGCTAACCAATTCGCTGCAGAAAATATATACAATACATGTATATGTGTGGTGCATAAGTGTAGTGTGAAAGAAATAAAACGAATAAAGCAAAGAGAAACATAAAACCGTTTGATGGAGAAAAGTATTCAATCTGCAAGTTTCGAGTGCGGGCACTTTTAGAAGACATGGAGCTAACGGCAATAGAGACCCTTTCTGAAAATATTTCAACATTAGAATTTGCGAAAACACGACTTCTTGATCAGGAAATTAAGTTAAAAGGTGTGAGCAAAGATACAAGTGCCAAAGTGTTACAGGCTATTGGCAATAGAGAGCCGTGGGACAAAAATATAAAAATAAAGCAATGCGCAAACACGTAAAGAAGCCAATTAAAAACAAATTTAAGTTAAAACCAAAATGCTTTTATTGCGGTTAATTAGGGCATTTAAAGAAAGACTTTCTTTTCAAAAAGACAGACAGAAAACCAGAATGTTGCTAATGAAAATAGTGGTAAAGATAAACAGGCTCAAATATTAACAACAACACAGCCAGAAAGTGTAGGATTCATCATGGATTCTGGGGCTTCAGATCATATCATAAAAGACATCAGTATGTTTTCTGAGTGTGAAAATTTGGCATCACATGTGGCGATTGAAATTGCAAAGCGTGGAGAATATATCCATACTACAGCCAAAGGAGTGGTTAACTTTAGCCGCTTTCGAAATAAATTTACAGTGAAAAATGTGCTATATAGTAAGGATATTCCCCACAACTTACTATCTGTGAAGAAGGTGTAGGATGCTGGAATAACGATTGAGTTTAACCCTGGAGGCATAAAAGTCACTGAAAATGGTAACTTGGTATTTAATGGAAGGTGTGAGTATAATGTACCAAATCTCTATATTGATAATGGCAGAGAATACCTATCTAATGAAATGCGTGAGTTTTGTATCGAAAAAGGCATCAGCTATCATTTAAAAGTTCCTCACATTCCATCTCTCCAGCTAGAGATGTGGATGAAATAAACAGCATCTAGGGCTGCTGTTGAACTTGATAATGTTGATACAAATAATGAGTCTGCAATTACAAAAAATGAAGAGTCGGATTTTCCAATGGTGGAAAATAATGAATCTTTTAGTTTAAGATCAGGTGTACCACCTAGTGAAAATTCCACAAATCTCAAGAATGCCGATCTAGTCATTAAAACTGGTGATAAATTAAAAGAAAATATAAGTGAGAAAGAAATCAGACGCAATGATAGAATTTGACGAAATTAAATTTCGTGACGATAGAGTTTTCTGGGAAGCGATACAAGATGAGCTTAAGTCTCATTCTCAAAACAATACTTGGTTCTTAGTGCAAAAGCCTAATAACAAAAATATAGTAGATTGCAAGTGGGTGCTTAGTATAAAACAAGATGAGTTTGGCAATTTAGTAAAGTATAAAGCAAGGCTTGTAGCGCGGGGTTTTACGCAAGTATATATATATATTTCAGGTTTCTTTTAGCACTTTCAAATCAATTTAACTTATTGGTCCATCACATGAACGTCAAAACTGCATATTAAATAAAGCTCTAAAAGATGAAATTTACATGATGGTTTCAAAAGGCTTGACCTATGATTGTGATAGAGTTTGTAAACTTAATAAAGCAAGCTGCAAGATGCTGGTTTGATGTGCTTTAAAATGTATTGAAAGAGGTTGGATTTAAAAATTTGGGGGTTGACCGCTGTATTTATATTGTGAATAAAAGAGATATTTCTAAAAATATATTTGTTTTGTTGTAGGTGGATGATATGGTAATTGTCAGCAATAAATCTTATACAATGTCTAATTTCAAATCTTACCTACTAAATAAATTTCAAATGACTGATTTACTGGAAATTCGATATTTTATTGGTATAAAAATATCAGTATAAAGACGGTCAGTTATTGCTCAGTCAATCAACTTACATTAAGAATGTTTTGAAAAAGTTTAATATGGAAGATTGTAATGCAGTTAGTACACCTCTCCCAAGCAAACTAAACTATTAGGCTCTACAACCTGGAGAATCATATGATGCACCATGTAGAACTTTGATTGGTTGTTTGATGTACATCATGTTATGTACACGTCCAGACTTAAGTACATCAATAAGCATTTTAAGTCGATATACAAATAACAACAATAAGGAACTATGGCAATGTTAAATGGGTTCTAAGGTATCTAAAAGGTACTGTTGACTTGAAGTTGACATTTAAGAAAAATATAAATTTTAATAGTATCCTTATGGGATATGTCGATTCCGATTGGGCTGGGAATGAGACTGACAGAAAAAGTACAACTGGATATCTATTTAAAATTTTTGAAAGTTGTTTACTATGTACTATAAAACAAAAATCCGTTTAGGGATTTTTATTTGAAGGCGTTAGAGAAGCATTATGGATCAAGTCATTATTAAATGAAATTAAACTAGAAATAAATGGTCAAATAGATATTTTGAAGACAACCAAGGTTGTATTAGTATTGCCAATAATCCTACTTGCCACAAGAGAACAAAGCACATAGACATTAAATATCATTTTACTAGGGAACAAATTGAAAAGAAAACTATTTGTTTCAAGTATATTTCCACAGATTTTCAATTGGCCGACATATTAACAAAGCCGTTACCAGCAGCAAGATTCGTCGCCTTGAGGAATTAACTGGGACTTTCGGCATAAATTAACTAAACTTTATTTTACTTTTTTTATCAAAAAAAAAAAATAAATAAATAAAATAAAAAAATGATTGGAATTTAATATATCATCTTAATCTTTAATTTTAATCTTAATCTTAATCTATAATTTTAACTTTAAATTGAATTTAAGATTTTTTTTTGCATTGTTTAATAATTGAATTTATGTTAAATTTTAATTTTAATTGGGTTGGGATTTACTGGGTTTTCCCAATCCTTTGCATCGAATGCTGGATCAAATTGTTATCCCCAGAAATAAACAAACAATAAAAGATACGCACGAACTCAGTTAATGTTAATGTAAATGTAACTTTTGAGGTGGCGTGTTGAAAAAGTATGTATAGGCAAAAGTCACATTGATATGCACGACGAAATATTAAAAGAGAACACGAAAATTAACTGGACTTTTCGTTCTGTTGTTCTTCGTCATTGCTGCTTGTGTTTGTCTATGCATGCATTCAATAGAGTCAGTTGTGTTGAGACTGCGAGTGCGTGCGGTTCAGTAAGAAAGAAATTAGAACTAAAACAACAAAGTGCTTTGTTATTTGATGTGCAATTCTGGGATAATACTTTAGTGTATTATATTTTGTTTAAATTAAACAAAAACAAATTTTTTATGCCAACGTTAGCTGGATGACGAGGAGAACACATCTATTTGCGTTTATAATACATTACAGTCATGTAATTGTAATTGTGCATTCAATATTAAATCTTCATACCTCATTCCATAGGGGAATTGATCGAACCATTGATCCTCACCGCGGAACCCGTTTTGATCAGTCTACACAAAATATAGGGTTTGCCAATAAGGACTTGACAACTTTGAATTTAATTTGTGAACGCACTCTTTCACTTATCATCAAACTGTCACTGTTAATTTATTCAGTAAATTCAAAACTCATTTTCGTAATGGTAAAGTGCACTAACGAGCTTCGTTCTCCGATTGGGTTCTGGAGAAGATGCGCCAAGATAATGAATTTCATCGTAAAATCATCTTCAGTGACGAAGCTCATTTTTGACTCAATGGGCTCGTCAATAAGCAAAATATGCGTTATTTGTAGGGTGAAAACCCACATGTGTTTCATGAATCACCACTTCATCCACAAAAAATAACTGTTAGGTGCGGTATGCATGCCGGCGGCGTTATTGAGCCATATATTTTAGTCGACGATAACGATCGTCACGTTACTATGAATGGTCAGGGTTATCGCGCCATGATCACCGATTATTTTTGGCCCGAATTGGAAGATATGGACTTGAAAGACATGTGATTTCAACAGGATGGTGCTACAAGCCACACAGCACACGCTACAATCGATTTATTGAAGAGTAAGTATGGTGAGCGTTTTATCTCAAGGCATGGGCCAATCGATTGGCCGCCTCGTTCGTGCGATTTAACACCGCTTGACTATTTTCTGTGGGGCTACGTTAAGTCATTTTTGTGCCAACACGCCAACGACGTTGGAAGAGCTCAGAGCCAACATTGCACGTGAAATAGCGACCGTTTCGGCCGAAATGTGTGGCCGAGTCGTTGAAAATTGGGTCCAACGAATCGAACGCTGCAAACGTGCCCGCGGTGGCCATATTAACGAGGTTGAGTTCCATTCATAAATGTTTTGATTGTACTTTAAGCCAATAATAAAGTTTTTAAAATATCTCAAATGGTTTGCCTTTTATTTAAAAAAACAGTTGTCAAGTCGTTATTAAAAAACCCTATACCAGACGTGATACGTTGCCTTAGAGAGTTTTCTGGAACCTCTGGCAAATTCAGAGTCTGGGGTAAGAGTACCGACAGGATTCTTAACATTTACAACAATATTATAGAAACGCCAAAATACTTTGGTATTTTGAATATAGCGAGGAACAAAGTTGTGGAAAATGCAGATGCGATTAAGGGGCGTGATTTGGAAGCATTGGAGTACCAGATTTCGACCCTTGTTCAAGTATACACCACGGTCGAGTCTTATTACCAATCAGTGTATAACCACCTTTAACTGATTTTAAATAAAGTCTAACGTATGAATTTGCCACCTGAAGCGCTATACCATCTGACTTCCTCATACAGAGAAAAATCCCCTCATACCTTTCTAAGAGGACTTAGGGGGGTATTCTGGTCTACAAAATTGAAAATAAATTCTTTTTTAAAGGGATTTTTCAAAATTTCAATTATTTTATGAGTTACAGGCATTACCTTTTAACATAAGCGGTACCAATCTTCTCCCCGACTCTACATTCTCTACAACCAACCTATTTTCCCCTTTCAATATTTTCGCGACCTCGGCATTTTGTGTGATAGAGAGCTCATCCCCCGTTTACATATGAATGGGATAATCCTTAAAGCCAACTCTGCACAAGGTTTTGTAAAACGATGGTCCGAAGAATTCACCAACCCATACGTGACCAAGTGCCTCTATATTACATTTGTTCGGCCCCTCCTAATTTACGTCAGTCAAGTATGGTCCCAATATCATCGTGTTCATATCTCTAGAATCGAAAGCTTCTATCGCCGTTTTCTTCGATTTGCACTTTGAGGTATGTTCTGGGGCGATCCTTTTACTCTGCTTCCTATCAAAACCGTTTCAACCTTATTGACTTAAATACCCTTTTGAAACCCAGAGATGGGCTTTGAATGCACGTCCCTTCACGACTCTATTTTTCTCAACATTAACCCTCGTAATCTACGTAACCCTTGTCTCTTCTATCTACCCACCAATCCTACCCTCTTGACTTCCACCGCATCACTTCCTACCATAAATTTGCTCTCCTTCACCACTTCAACCAACCTTAGCTTTAAGTTTTAGTTTAAGTTTAATTATAAATTATAGTTTGTATTAAGCCGAATATATGGCGGCATTCGCCCTCTCCAAAATTGAATTACAGTGTCTTTGAATATGGCCTATTTTATCGCAGTTTCAGCAGCGCATTCTTCGTCAATACCGTGGGGGCTCTCGTTCCCCGGCACTTAGTCTTACGCAGGAGCATTAAACAGATTCTACCTTCTTTGGAAGGTTGAGTGCGAAAACAGAAATATAATTTGCTTTAAGTGGTCCAAAGAGAAAATAATTGAAGCTTCCCTCATTTGATGGCTATTTAATGGTCTGCTTATAAGAAGTAGTTCGAAATGGCTGCCTGTGCAACAACTGTAAAAATGAGGAGAAGTGGTTTGACCTTACAATGGGCTTGCGCATAAGAATGGCCGGGAAAAGAACTCTTGCTGAAGCTCTTGCCTTCGCTGTCGCCATGGAAGCACCTAATCAGTATTTCAAAGGAAAAAATTGTCAGGGAAGTAGCATCTGGTGAATGCTTCTGCTCAAGACTTATTGCTGAGGAACGAGATAGACGAAGAATGCACTGCTGGAACAAGCAAATAGAGAAGGAAACGGTTAGAAAAAGCAATCATGAAGTGGTTAAACTTTCCGAAGCCATTAGTCGGAAAATGCTTAGGCACCAACTTCGCGGGGTAGAAGGATGGCACCAGGGTCATTATCCAAGTTTCGCTAGCAAAATGATCAAGCCTTCTAGTAGAAGTAGTTAGCAGAAAGAAAAAATAGATGGCTACAATAGACACGAGTCTGATTCTGGGTGCCGAACACCAGCAGTTACAGCTTGGGAACAGCTGTGGGAGAAACAATTAAGGTATATTGTGAAGTCCGCATAAAAATCTACCTGGCCGGAATAGCCTTCTCTCACGCTTTTATGGTGGCTGACATATACGACGAGTGTAGCATTGGTACAGATTTCATGAAAGAACATGAAATAGTGCACTAACCCTTAAAGTCGTCATTTTTTTTTATAATTTCGCCCGCGCGCCAAGGGGATATAAATACCTTTTTACTGGCTTTTCGCCAGGGCGCGTGCGGGTGGTGTAGTAGTTTGAAACTCAAGTGTTAGGTTTCGATATTTTTCCAGAGGTGGTTGTCAAACTGGAGCCAGTGCATCCTCAACCAGTGGGTCTTAATACGTGCTAGTTGTTAGTTCGTTACATTTAGCCCAGCCAGCAATCACTCGAACATCAGTATTATGCCTTTATGTCAGAGTTGACGCTGACGGGATTTACATATAACTACATACAAATTCCATGAAAATACTTTTTCAGAGAATTGCTTCGCACGGGATTCAAACCCGCGACGCTCTGCTTGAGGAGTCTGTGCATATACCACCACACCACGGCCACCCCATCACCATCTGCTGAAATCAGAAAACCAGAAAACCGGAGAGACTTCATAGTGGGAAAGACCTTAGTGGACCTTAGTGTTAGTATTTCAAACCCGAAAATGTTCAGTGTTAAGGTGAAAAAGGGGCAGATAGAAGATGTTTACCTGTTGCAGCTATATCGGCCACAATGGAAGCAAATCGTACAACACCGCATATTGTTGAATTTTAATAGAAAAGCCGGCCAAAATGATAAAAAAAATGCGTCGCTCACGAAAAAGTTTTTTTTTTTACCGTTAGCACAAATAATGCTTCAACTAAAAATGTCAAAACAAGACGGAAAATGCATGTGGTTCTTTTTATAAGAACATTATCTTATTAGAGTAATTGATCTGTTGCAGTAGCGCTAGCTTTATTTGCAAGTTGTGATAGTATATATATATTTTTTGGTTTGAAGTAAAATTGTTTTTTTAAGTATTAAGAATCGTAAAGAAAAAGGTATGTAGATGTATTTTTACTAAAAATTTTGTATGTGCAATTGTTGTTTATTCGGTATAATGTCCCAAGGATGTGTGCCAAAATCTGATGGAATGGTCGAGATATTCAATCGGACCTTGAATGAGCATCAGTCTTAGATCGTCAGCAACTGCTATCGGGACTGGGATCGACACATATCCCTCTTCCTAATGGCCTACCGAAATGCGGTCCATAGTTCAACAGGACATACACCATCCAAGATCGCCAGCTACGGAGGCCAAGGTGGTAAACGACTACGTGGATGATTTGCGTTGCAGATCTCGTGAATTGCATGAAAACACCTGAGAAAAGATGAGGCTAGCGAGCAACCGCATGGAGACTAGGTACGAAATCATTGCGAAATCCGGCTTTAACGTAAAAAAAAAAAATCTCCAAAATTTCAACAGGATTAGGAAGGATTGTATGGACAAGGTGATAACACGCATTAATGACGTTATCCACCGGATCCAACGTGGAGATCGAGGAAAATTGAAGGTGGTCTATTTGGATAGAATTTGTCATTCCAACGGTACGATGAATGACGAAAAGATGAGCAGTGTGATATTTATTCGAATCTGAGCAGCGTCATCTTATGTTTCCATAGCAGAAGTATCAACCATTAGTGAATGGAGAATGAAATCCAATTACGTGAATCACGAGAGTGATTAAGTGGCTTAAGTAAAAAATATAGAAAAGTAAAAGGCTTGAGCTAAGCTATTCAGTTGTGAATTCATCATTTAATTTCTTAAAGTTTAATTTATACAAGCTGGGGCAAAAGTTATACTATAATGTGAATGTGACATAATTTTTGCAATTGGCGTCAGGCGTTATTGTGCTCCGACATTTATGTTGTAGATACATAGAGAATTAGTTGATAACAAGCAATAGAGCGATACACACTAAAAGAACGCGGAATTATTGTTACTGCGTATTCGACTAAATTCCAGTCTATTGTTTTAAATATGAATAATGGCTTAATGGAAAGTTTTTTGTTAGTTTTAAACAAGATGATGTTGACCCTCGCTTGAATGAGACAAGTGCGGGTAGAAGTGGAATACCGAATAAAGTGTTGAAAGACTGCTTTGCTTGGGCAAACAAATACTAAGTGCATGAATTAAAAGCAACAAATTTCCAGAATTTAATAAAGGTTGCTAATACTTCGTCGCCTTCTACTCTCCATTCAGCTTTTAGTATCAACAAAGCCCTAGCCCTGATTATTCAAACAAAACTGTTTGCATTAATATGAATGTAAATACCAGTATCCCACAGAGGTGAAACGAAATTTGAAAGGTGAATTAAGAGCAGTTATAAAGTGATTTAAGTAAAAGATAAAGTGGTTGAGAAAAGCGATTGAACTTTAAATTGTTATTGTTTTGAATAGAGCGATTGTATTGAAAGGAAAAAGTTATATCATTTGAACATAAACAAATATATTACTCTGGTGTCAGAAGTTTGATAGGACTTATAGTGTGTAAAAAGAAAAAAAGTGTGTGTGATTGATTTAAAGCTCTAATGGGTCGAAAACTATGCCAGTGGGGAAAAAGCGATTTGACGAGGCGACTTTAGGATGCTTTGAACGACGAGTGACATGATCCAGATACACTCTCCTTTGACGTTGACGAGGAAGAACAGATAAGCAACGACAATGTAATAGCCGCCATGATGCAACTGCCCTGGACAAACAAACGAATAGCCTTGAGGAACAAAAGACATATCTGGAAGAAGAAAAGAATAGCATTGATTAACAATTCGATCAAAAAAAAACAATAGCGTCGAACAAAAACTGGACGAAAAAAAGAAAAATCTGGAAAAACAAAACAACTTTCTACAGCAAAAGTTCGAAGAAACCGATGACAAATTTGAAAGAATAGCGAAGAATATTGGCAATAAATTCGAGCAAATGTACAAACATTTTTTTCTTATTTAGTGGGGCACTGTCGCCCCATTTATTTCATTTACATTAGCTTACACTAACTTAAAAACTAGGACTTAAAAACTAACAAAAATGAAGCTTAAGGAAATAAGGGAATGGTGAAGGAGATCAAGTTTAAGAAAACAAAAAGGGGAGATTTGAATTGATATTGCTGGTAGTCCGTCTGGCCCGGGTAAAAAATCGTCATTGAGATGTTGTTACTTTTCTTCGATAAGGGTAGGATCAAAGGATTGAGATCAAGAGAGGGGCCAATTTAGAAATTGGTAAGGTACTTGAAAATAACGGGGTTAGGCACGAAGAAGTTTTCTACAAATGATTGTTTAAAAAAGTTTGCAAAATAGTTGGCATTAGGATGTGGATCCGTCGATGATATATTATTGAACGAGAGAGAGGGGGGATAACCATCTGATTTTATTTTGTAGTTGACGAATTGCTAAAAAATCTTAGGATCGTTGATACGAGTACGATTGGTCTACGCTGTGTCGAGAAAGCGCTGACAGAGTTAAAGAACTGGGTGAATTGGAGGCAGGTTCCAAGATAGTTGGAGTAGTCAGATATGAATTGTTGCAAAGAAAAACTGACCATAATTTGTTTCTTTTGTTTCGTAAACAGGGAGGGGTAGTAGATGGTGTTATATGCCGAGAAAAGAGGACATAAAGAGAAATGGAATTAAATATTTCACTGTTAAAAATGCAGACAGCATCAGATAAAGATAGGTTGGTAAAATTAAAAGAGGATTTGCTAAGATAGATATTGATTTTGTGAAAATAAGCAATATGCAAATTCTGGCTTAGGCCTGAGTCTGTTATGTGATCAATGAACAGACATTCCTTGGATGAGCTTGCGTTTGACGCGGCAAAAAAAGCGATCATCTGATAGAATCACTTTAGCAGAGGCAGATTAAAGTCACCAAAGGTAGGATACCGTCGATGAAATCAGTTAAGTCAATAAGTTGGTCAATCGCTTTAATAGCAAGGATGTAGGATTCGATAGGTTGAACTGGGAGACATTATAAGAAAACGGAAATAGCTATTGGCTCTTTATGCCGGGGATCAGATTGGTTTTTGTAAAAGCATAGGCATGGAAAGAGATTTTGACAATACAGTAAGTTTTAGAGCGCAAGCCTCTAGGATTATGTAAGCGAATTTAACCTTGATGCGGATTTTCATAAGACGCTCGCTAACTAGTCGGAAGCTCACGAGTTCTTGCCTTAGACTGCCGCATATGGAAAGTCCGCATCCGAATAAGCGCTGTTTCTTTTCCATGTAGCAATTACCATAGTATATGTATATCACAAGTTTTTACCCTCCTTATATCCGGCTTATCCCATCGCGATTATATCTGCGTGATAGCACACTACTGTTTCCTTAGCATTTTTATATTTAAACTAAACAATCCACTTTTTTTTAAGGACACGCATTTGTTTCGTGTCAATTAGTTTATATTTTTATTATGATGATCTTGTTTTCAATTTCATTTAATATTTTTAATTTGTCGATAATAACGTTTTCCTTGGATCACTTTTCTTTTAAGGGGCTTATTAGACGTCTACGTTACTTCTGTTATTGTTTTCAAGTACTACTGATAATTATAAATCGAAAACAATATCCTTGACCTGTTAAATAAGTTAGATAATAAAAATGTAAACATATATTAATCAAATAAAATAAAATAATTAGAATAATTCAGAAAAAAAGAAACACACACACAGTAAAAATATCTTCTTATTACGTACAAAAATAAGTATATGTTGCTCTCTGTGGCTTTGTATAGAACAGTTGATGTACCTAGTCCTGCCATAAATTCTGTTACAAATGTAAAACGCTATAAAAAAAAAAAACAGTAAACATATTGTATTCAAAACTGTTTCTTATATTAGACCACAATATTGATCATTAAAAAAATGAGATTGCTTTAACACAAGATTCCAAATGTGTGTCCATTGGGCTATAGCGGAACGGTTTCCATGGAGATCGTGGACGCTGCTCTGGTTAATGCTGTTTTAAGGCTTTCAAAATTTCTATAAGAAGTCTTGCAGGCCATATTAGCCAATTTTGACCACAAACCATAATCCAGTCGATTCAGATCCGGAGTCCCCGATCGCCAAACGTCTGCTGCTATAAAGTCAGGAATATTGACTCTGAGCCACTTCTGGAATGCCGGAAAAAACAAAAAACTTTCCAGAAAACAGAACGGACCTCAACCACACAGGTTGATTAAACAAAAGCGAATATGAGTCGAAGAGAGAACCGAAGTATGGGTTAGCTGCATATACCGACTGCTCTACAAGCGGGGGGGGGGGGGGGGGGGAGGTTCGGCAAGATCAAAACAAGAAAACCGAATAACATACAGAAGATAGAAGCCACCTAATTTTTAATGGAAAATTGGGAAAACAGATGAGGGGAATTTAGGATGATGTATTTGTTGTGTTTTTTTTTTGTTTGTTGGAGGGGAGTACAGGGTATGCCGGAAACTTTGAATAAAAACCCACAGTTCTGCGTTATTGTACCGCTAAGGCTAGCGAGTCACGCAATTAAAAGAAAATATAACCGTCTTACGTACGGCTTCACAGCACAAGCGGGAAACGGCTTACGGTCGCGGATTTCACTATATATGTACGTAAATATATATCTATGTAGATATATTTAATTAAAAAAGGGGTACTTATCTGGTAATGTGGTTTTCCTGCCTATGCGGAGTCGCTTTCTAGCTGAGGTTTCTACTGGTGGAAGAGAGTAAGCCGTCTCCGCCACAAACAACGACTTTCGTCCTGTCGTATCCGTTGGGTGTTGCAGTTTATTTTTTTCTAGTTTGTTCATTGATGTATTTCTCGTCCTCGGATGGCCAATTTAATTTTGTTGTTCGTGTTCTCGCCCTCGTTCTTGTTCTTGTTCTCGCTCTCGTGGGGCTCCGCTAATTCAGCTGTTGGAGCAAAGGGAATCACATCCAGTCAATCACACAAGTCAGTGTTCTATGTTTGTGGGTCATGTTTGTTCGTTTGGTTTATTTTGTCGTCCAAGTTATTGCAACCAAAGCTAAGGTTGAGAGCTTCAACCTTGACCTGCGGGTAGGGAGGAAAAATTGTTTTACTAGAGGTACCATGATGGGGGAGCGGGGCGTAAACCTTCTTGCAGACATATAGGGCACAAGAAAGACCGCGGAGAATTGTGGGTTTTCCTTTACAATTATATAGGTCTTTCCAATAGGGACTTGACAACTTTGAATTTCATTTGTGAACGCACTCTTTCACTAATCATCAAACTGTCACTGTCAGTTTATTCAGTAAACTCAACATTTTCATCGTGGTAAAGTACACTAATGAACAACGTCTGCAAATTATAAAAATTTTCTACAGATATTCGGAGTCGGTGACTGCAACTTTAAGAGCGTTAACTCCAATTTTCGGTCGTAATTCTCGCCCTAGTACACAGGCAATAACAAGTTTAGTGCAAAAATTTGAGTCTACATATTCGTTGTATGATGTTAACGTGTCAGTGAGACAACGGATTGGTCGAAGTGTCGAAAATATCGCTGCCGTTCAGACGTCCGTAGCAAACGATCCAAATCAGTCAATTCCACGGCGTTCTCAAGAATTGGGCATCGCTCAGACCACATTATGGCATATTTTGCGTAAGGATCTTAGTTTTCACCCATACAAGATCAAGCTGACTCAAGATTTGAAGCCAATGAACCATTTGAAGCGACGTACGTTCTCCGATTGGGCTCTGGAGAAGATACGCCAAGATGATGAATTTCATCGCAAAATCATCTTCAGTGACAAAGCTCATTTTTGGCTCAATGGGTTCATCAATAAGCAAAATATGCGTTATTGGTAGGGTGAAAACCCACATGTGCTTCATGAATCACTACTTCATCCACAAAAAATAACTGTTTGGTGCGGTTTGCATGCCGGCGGCGTTATTGGGCCATATTTTTTCGTCGACGATAACGATCGTCACGTTACTGTGGATGGTAAGCGTTATCGCGCCATGATCACCCATTATTTTTGGCCCGAATTGGAAGATATGGACTTGGACGACATGTGGTTTCAACAGGACGGTGCATCCTGAAGAGTAAGTATGGTGAGCTTGTTATCTGAAGACATGGGCCAGTCGATTGGCCGCCTCTTTTGTGCGATTTAACGCCGCTTGACTATTTTCTGTGGGGCTACGTTAAGTCATTGGCTTATGCCAACACACCGACGACATTGGAAGAGCTCAGAGCCAACATTGAACGCGAAGTAGCGGCCGTTGTCAAGAAAACCCTATACTTTTAACTTTTTGTAGAGGTAGGGTTGGGCTCGCGACCATTCCTGGGTGTGTTGATCTTTTGGGGCATCAAGGAACAGGAGTGGTTGCTGGCTGGGCTAAATGTAACGCACTAGCAACTAGCACGTACTAAGACCCACTGGTTGAGGATGCACTGGCTCCAGTTTGAGAACCACCTCTGGAAAAATACCGAAATCTAATACACCTGAGTTTCAAACTACTACACCACCCGCCCGCGTCCTGGAAAAAGCCATTAAAAGGGTATTCATATCCCCTTGGTGCGCGTGTGGGATTATAAAAAAAACTCTATACATTAATGTTTGAATTCTGATTTTTGGCTGAAATATCAGTTAGTGCGGCTACAGAACAAGGACTTTGAGTCTTGCTAGAGTTTTAACGGGACTGGGGTGGTTGCAGCAGTAGCCTGAAAGCCGTTTCAGTTAGATTTCACTGTTATTTACTTAGGTAACAGAATACAACAATCGTCAGTCCACAGCAGTAAAATCAAAAATTAATGGTCTGATGTATCATAATTAAGACTTTACCGTGCTCTGTTTTATTGCCCGACAAGTGGGCTTCCTATGTTAGCTCCATCGTTAACACTGCTTGCAGTTATATATTTTCCAATGGCACTCCAATTCTCTCTATGAATGATTTTACGTGGTAATTTCCAAACCCAACGTACCATCTCAGCTGAGGGATAGATTTGCCTCACACATTAGTTCACTACCCAACGGATGTATCGTTGGTCACCAGTAGATGGCGCTCAGAAACTTTACACTGTATGATCTTACCTTTGTCCACCGGCTTTCCAAGTAGGGTCGGCAGACCGTCATGGTGCCGAGGTGCGAATGATCCGTGTTCGGCGGCTGCTTTTCCTTATTTCTCCAACGACTTCTGGCAAACAATTGGCGGTGTAGCATTTCGAATTGACCGTTCTACGTTGCTCTATTGACACGGTGATATATTCGTTTTTTTTTTTTTTTTTTTAAAAACAGGTGGCCATTTGCTTTAAAGTGCTTCGTGCGCAAACAACTTTTGTTGGATTTGGCCCATACAGTCGACTGCTGTTTAGTTTTGGACTCAGATGCATAGATCCATAATTCGTCCTCTGTCGCAATCTTATAGATATCTTTTGAAGCACCGCCATCTTATTTTTTCGACAATTCTTTGGACTAATCGATACAAACTTTTATAAGCTATTATCACATTTAATGCAAAGAAATCTTTTTGACGGCCAAATTTGTGTGCCATAACTGATTTTGGACGACTTTCACGAAATTCGTCTTGGAGCGAATGGCTTTTTCTATACTGATCTTGATCTAAAAGTAAGTGAAGACAAAAATCGACGACATGTACATACCATATATTAAGAAAGACAAAGGGTGTTAAACCAAAAACAAAAAAAGCGAAAAAACTGCAATCAAGCTGAAATTGATGAAGAAAAAAAAGAAAACAAACACACACAAACAGCTGATATCTTTGGTAATAAAAACTGCAACAATTTTAGGTCTGTTTGCGTTCAAGCAATTTATTTCCTCTCTTTTTAGTCCAAGTAATTTGTTCGGGTAAATTTGGGAAAACTGTCAAACAAAGAGAAGAAAAGACAAACTATCGGAAAAACTCATCTTAACTCATTCAGACGTGTCTACGCTTTAATCATCTTCGTCCTGAAGCGAAGTCGTGTGTGATTAAAAAAAAAAAAAAAACACGCGCGTGTGCAAACAATATTTAGTACAGTGCAGTGCAGTGTGCGGGTATTTCAACTCCCCCGCCCCCGGTCATAGTACTGTTGGTTGCACTTGGTTGCACTTGGTCACTTCTGTTGCTGTATTTATCAATCATGGATAGCGGGTTGTAAGTGTGAATTTTGTTGGTGCACTATTTCATTTTGTTGTAAGGGCATAACACCTACAACAATTTGATTTAGTAAGCCAACGTAGGAATTTTCATTTCGCAGCCTTGCTTAGCATCTGTGTTTATTTGTGAGCATGATCAGTAAATTCAGGGTTAACATAGCTAACATACGTGGGCTAAAAAGTAATCGCTTTTTTGCGCACGTCCCTGACTGTAAATACAAACCAGCTGTTTTGGCACCTAGTGATATACAGAATGATCCCTGCCCACAACTCTCAGATCACTCTGATCTAAAGCTACCTGGCTATGAACTAGTGCCATTATTCTTCTCTCACCGCGGTCTCGCCATTTATGTGCGTAGTAATGTAACATCCTAAATTGTATCCTTGTATCCTCATACTGAAATCGTTATTACGGATGATTCAATATACACAATTCTGGCTGGCGTTGGCATTCTTGACAGACAACACCAGAGGAAAGGTGTGTTGAGATCTTCGCTCGAAGGTCGAGAACTCGACCCAGCTTGTAAATGAGCCCACACGTATACCAGACGTTGATAGTCGTACTGCCAACAACTTGTACTTGTTTTTTACTTTTCACCCTGATAAATACAAGGTTAATATACTATCCCCTCACTGTGCCATATCAGCAAATTTCTCGTACATCGACCACACAGAGAAAAGATTCCTAAAATAAGCTTATACGCAATACGAAATATGATCACATACACCATTCTCTTTGGAATGGGAACCTTTATTTCTCAACGGATAAAGAATATCAAACCAAACCAAAAGGAATGGTTCGACTCGAGCTGTAAAGATGCTGTCAGGGTAGAATGTTTTTTCGGCCCTACACGAACAACCCCACTGAAGAAAATCGAAAAAAGTTCAAACGAGTCAGGAATAACTGCAACGCCTTTCTTATGCGTATGAAATTGTAATACGACCAAAAACTAAGGCAAAAAATAGTACAATGTCCCAATGGTAGTAAATATGTTTAATCATTCGTCAAAAACATTAGAAATTTTGCTTCATCCTTCATCCCAAGGCTCATTCCGCTCAATTACATTCCACCTGTCAGCTCTTTGAAGAAGGCCAATTTTTTTGATTGCCGCACACTTTGTGGCCAGTTCAACACTTCCAGATTGTGCTTTTTCCCTGCCTACACTTGAGTGCGTCAAGTCTTCAATGGGACGAATCCATTTTCGCACTCGTGTAATAGCAGGAGTACCTTGAGATTCCAATATACACAAAACTGTTGGTCCAGATGGTATATCTCCCCTGAAGAGGTGTTCTGCCTCACTGGCAAGACTACTGCGTAAGCTTTTTCATCAATCCTAGACTTTAGGTCTTTTTCCGAAGATATGAAAAACGAATATTCTTCTTTCTCTTCCTACAGACCAATTGCACTTACGTTAGTTCTTTCCAAGGTCCTGGAAACGCTGATAATCATTCAGCTCATGAAATATCTCGAAACATGAACACTTCTCAATGGCAGGCAGCATGGTTTTCGTAGCAACAGGCTCACTGGTATTTTGATGGCATGTCACACCAAAAAGTGTAACCGAAGCGTACATTAATCTGGCGAAAGCAAGATAGTTTCATTTGATATTTTAAAAGCATTTGACAGAGTTTGGCATCAGGTTTTTTTGTCGAAAATGCGTGCTCTCAGGATCGATGACTCTCTTATTCAATGGATTAGAAAATACGTTTCGGAACGTTCAATTCAAGTTGTCTTGGATGGTTTCAAGTCTAATATTCACAAAATAAATATTGGTATGTCCCAGGGCTCCGATGTGTCTCTGACAGTCTTTTTAATTTTCATTAATGATGACAGTACTCTCTGCTTTTCATACTCGTTCCCCGACTCACGTCAACACTTTTCAAATACCTAGAAATTTGAAAAATCGTCGAAACTGAAAAACTTTTAATTCTCGGTATGTGCGTCAGTGACCACCTACGTTGGAATGACCACATATTCGATGTCGCCAAATATGCTGCGAAATGTCTAAGTTTCCTCAAGCGATGTAAGAAATATTTCACCCCCTCTGATCTGACCTCAATATAATAGGCATTCATCCGCCCAAAATTGGAGTACAATGCTCACATCTGGTCACGTGCTCCTCAAACATCTCTGCACCTGCTAGATAGGATTTGAACTCGTGCGATAAAACTCATAGGTGATACTCAATTGAGGTGAAGCTCAATTTCCAACGTACTCTAAAATATCGTGATTCGTTCCTAAGTTGTCCAACTCGCTTATGGAATGCCGAGGTTAAATTTTGAGATTTTAAAGATTTTTTTCTTAGCAGAAAATCAAATACAATCTTCTTATGAATAATATAAAAAAAATTTGTATAATAAAAAAATATATATTTTAATTATTTGCTGTAACTCAAAATTCACTTAGTTTATCGGTCTAAAATTTTCACAGTATATACATAGTATTCTCAACTTATTAAACTTTGAAAATATGCAAAAAAAAGAATGATTTTTTGAAGATCCTGTTTTTTTTTCGAACGCGATGTGTACAAACATTTTAAGGGTACCCAAGTCCCTTCAGCGCGGGCTAATTATATAAAAAAAAAAAAAAAAAAAAAAAAAAAATGGGTAGAGAACATTTTTTAATGACTAAGATTGTTTATAGTTAAAATAAAAAAAGGGGACCTAGATCTAAAAACGGGATTGAGAAGGCTGAACTAAAACGAACGCTATAATAACGATCCTCCAGATAAGAAGATAGATACTGAAGACAATTTGAAAAGGATCAATTGACGTGATGTTTTGCATAAGCAAAATCTGTAGCAATAAAATCGATTTCCTTGTCATTTTTTAGGGGCTTGTAGTAGTTAATCTCCCTTTAGGAAACCCATGCTGATTGTGGGTATTCCTATTGCTTGAGGGATGGATGAAATAGGGAGGAAAGTAAGTGTGAACGATTGGTGGCACACTTTTTGACAAACATTGAGGGCTGGCTCGTGCAAAAATTCATCAATCACTGAGATTTTGTAACTTGTCTTCGGTAAGGGTAGGATCAAAGGATTGAGAAAGAGAGAGGGGCCATTGGAAAGGTACTTGAAGTATATGGGGCCAGGTACAAAGAAGTTGGATTGTTGGTAGTTGGCAATAGATGATATATTATCTAACGAGAGAGGAGGGAGATAAATTTTGATTTTCTTTTGTAGTTGACGAATTGATAAAAAGTCTTAGGGTTGTTGATAAGGTTGATCTGCGTTGTATCGAGAAAGCGCTGATAGAGGCAATTATAGAGTTGGGTGAATTGGAGGTAGGTACCAAGATAGTTAGAGCATAACTAGAATTAGTGCAAAGAAAAATTGCTCATAATTTCTTTTGAAAAATGAGAAAAAAAGGGGCAGAACGTTATTGTAAGTTAATGACATCGTTGGGGTTAGGGACACCACATACCTGGCATAACCTTGAGTCTGTTAAACGATGAATGAATAGGCATTCCTTGGATGAACCAGTCCTTGACGCGGTAAAAAGGAGTGATCATCCAATTTAATCTACTACTGCAGCGGCAGAAGTCACCAAAGATAAAGCTATCGTCGATGGAATCACACCAGCACACAATAAGTTGGTCAATCGTTGTAATAGCAAGGATGTAAGAATAGATCAAAAAGGTGAATTGGGATTTAGCCATATTGAATTGAAGTCTTGTATTGGATATGGATTTGGCACTGCGTCACTGTCTACAGAACGACATGGTGTTCATAGTGTACAATAGAGCACTTGAGTTTGTATCTAGCCGCAATATCGAACAGACGTAGAGCAAAACAAAATTGAAACCCATACATGAAACATACATACATAACTGAACCGTAAAGTAAAAGACAGAAACCAGACGCCACACTGGCTTGTGATTTGTGCAAAACAGTGCTTGAATTCGCCGCAAGCTTCAAGCTAATTGACACATGGAAATTTGTAAAACGGGAATAGTTGTTTATTAGATATTGTCGCGGTACCTTTAGCTTGACATACACATAAACATTACGAACATTCATCGGTTACATACGTAACGTACATAGCGGTGGACAACTAACGAGTTAGGAAGTTTTTCACAAATAACTGACCCAAGAGGCTGTTAGTAGGGGCATATCCTGCCACCAGGCAACTTAGCCAGAGTCGTAAACCATTTACCTGCCAAAACAGGCACCTCAGAAGAAAACAAAGCCGATACTTCATACTAAAACTGCGTCCACTGATTTTGTCTGCCTTTTATGCAGCAAGGATCACGTTTTGAACAAATGTAAGTAATGGAAAGAGAAGATGAATGTGTTCGCCCGATGGGACATAGTCAAGTTAAACCGCCTTTGTTATGCATTTCTTGAAAAGGGTCATAGTATGCAAAACTGTCAAAATAAAGTTAAATGCGGTTGCATTCGTGCGCACCATCAAAGCCTACATTACCAGATGCCAAATGATAATCGACGTCAAGGACTGGGCAACACGAATCTGGGACCTGAAAAACCAAGAAAAATAATGACATTTAATGTTGAAAGCATAAAAGTTGACCAGTTATTTAAAATTTTACCAATTACCTTGTATTGCCCCAATGGCAAATTTGATACTTTTGCTATGTTTGATGATGGAGTCAGTTTTTTTTTTCAGTTTAGTTGCATTTTTATTTAGTTAGTTCATTAAATCTTACATGCTAGACAAAAAAATGCTTAAAAAATAGCTTAATTAACTTAACATTGGTTAAGTATGGAGTGGCTTCATACGGGCACTCTAAGTTAAACCTAACACCTAAACTATGTCTTTTGACGTTTCTTACAGTATTTATATTTTATATTTGTTAAAATTAAAACTTAGAAAAATATTTTTTTTTTGAAAAAAACTTAGTACATCTAAATAAATCCTAGCCTACTTAATCTATCTTATTTATAACATATATGATACAATACTTATTTTTCTTGCATGGATTACCCCTTTTTTAAGGAAAAAATGTCACCCATCTCTTTTGTTCTTTTAATTTTTTTTTTGTTTTTTTTTTCGAGTTTTTGTATTTTTCTGTTGTATTTTTCTAACTATTTTTTTAATCTAATCTAATCTAATACTATTTAAATCTATATAAGCTGGCCACGGCTAAAAAATTAGGATGAACAACTTTGCTTCCTATGGAGCTACCTATTACTGGAGGAATTTGACAACGAAGCTTCATCTTCTTCAACAAGCCGCCAAAATTGTTGGAGCTGCCGAGCAACACCCCTCATGTCGCGACTCCCTACCACCTTACTAAACCGGTGACGCTCGGTACTGCCGTGTGCGATGTTGGAGCAACGTAGAAGATTAGCGGCACCGCCAATCTGTCCTGAATCAGACCTTTATTATGAAGGTAGAAAAACACTTCAGGAAGAATAAATCCGTCAAAGCGAACTCTCTCATGATATATATATATGTATAGGGTAGAAAGCCCCGGAGATTAGGTTGTTCGATGAGGTCATTGCTGTTGCAATGTGCCTTCGAGTCAACTTAATAACGAAATTGTCCACTCTTATTAGATTTGCTCTATTGTACAAGACCTCGTTAGGATAGAATTTTATGTATTGTACTTAGACTCTGGTGTTCTGTATAGGTGATGTAGCGGATGACCTTCACCCTCGCATACTATTATAAAACAGTCTCTTTTTAAGGGCATGTTATATGTTTGTTAAAATACCGAAATTGATCTATCCAAATGCCAAGGTATCTGACTACATTTCGACAAGCAATTAGATGACCGTGCTATACCACGATTGAAAACTTTCGCCAGTTCTTTCTGGTATACCCAGAGGCCCCAGACAAAGGCGTCCTAAGGAGAATAGTTTCCGACTTTTGAAAATTGATTTTCAACTTCCAGTCGTCACAATAACGCTTAATTTTGTCGAAGTCACATTGCAAGAGTGTATTATTGATCTCAAACTTTGGACCTGATCTGTACGCGATTAAGTCGTCTGCGTACGTTATGGTATCGTGAAGTGAACCTATTAGATCACTTGTGTTGAATATGATTGGCGACCGCACCTTGTTGCAGACCGTTTTTAATGCGAAATGTACCAGCAGAAGTCACATCGCCATTTTTCACTATGAACTGTCTATCTGTGAGCATATTGAAAAGAATATACAGAAGTGGTTTACTAATGCCCAGCCTGTCCTACTTGAAGAAAAGTCCCTCTAACCATACGGTATCAAAGGCTTCTATCAATTCAATAAGGCAATGAATGTTATCACGCCCCGCCTTGGAACCAAATTGATTATCCAGGACTATACGTTTTATCCTAAACCCACTTACTCAGGACTCTATAGATCACCTTTTCGAAAAACTTACTGATGTTTGAAAGAAGACTGATCGATCGGAGATTCGCCGGATTGGACGTGTCTTTATCCCTTTTGGGGATAATGGTCATTATTTTTTGCATTGTTAAACAGGTTGATATAAATATCCACCGCTTCTAGTGGAGATGTCGAAGCACAATATTCAGGTTCCCACTGATTTCTTATTTCTAAGTGATTCACAGATTGTTTGAAGCTCTTACTTCGAAAAGAACGGAGGCAGTACCCTATCTTTGGCGATGATATTATTTGCCATGTTCTCGTTACTGAACTGGGTGAAACCCGAGCTCTCGAATCGCCAGTTTACTATTTCATTTCGAAGGTAAAAATTGTGCACAAGGACTCAAATTTCCAGGTAGTTGAAATCTCCGCCGATAATAAAATAATTCTCCTCCAATTCGTCTTAGGAATCGAAAAAGTGTCTCGAGCTCTGAGATGAATAAGGTAGATTGAGTAGCCTTAGGTGCACAAACAGACACCATAAATAACCGCCTTCCATTACGAAGAGGGATATACACGACGCATGCTTCGAACACCTGGAACCTACGTACTACACGATTGTATACTCTTTTAAAACGCAGTCCTTTTCTTACAAATATCGCAACGCCTCCTCCTTGAGTGGAATTGGGTCGGCTTCTTCGTACTATTTCATATCTTCTGTGCCTCATTTTGGCTTCTTCTCCTTCTGTGCACATAAGGGGCTTAATCTTTAAGCTGCTTAAGTAATGCGGCTCTTCGTTCGAGCCTAATCAATGAATTAACATTCACTGCAAGGAACTTCAGGGTTTACTCCGCCATGTACGTACCCATTATGACTGGAGGTGCGTTAGACCCGGCAGAAGCACGTAGAATTGATCCACGCGCCTAGCCTGCTTCTTCTGAATCTAGAGCAAGATGGCTAGCATGTCAGGTACAGGCTCCAGTGCTCTAGGAGATGGGGCCTTAGAAGCAACCTTTGCTTGTTGTTCCGTATTTTCCCTACCTGCCGCCATATGAGCGTAGGTAACTTGGGTAGTAATGGCCGGAGTTTGTGTATGCATGAGTGGATGTTTAACTTTCACTTTCTGTTGCCGACCCAGGCTTACGCTTTTTGATTATTGGAATTTGAGACAACCCTGATTATTAGCGGTGTGTCCCGTATTTTTACATAAGGCACAAGTGAGCTGGCTTTTTTCTGACGCTCCGTACTTACCTAGAGCCCATTCCTCGGACTTCTGGTTCTTTCCGCACTTCACGCACTGGGGCTGTATTTCGCAGTTCAAAGCGGGGTGCCCGAAACTTTGGCAGCGAAGACATTGTAAAATGTTTTCGCTCCTTATTAATTTTTCCCAGTGTACAACCTGGTAGTCTAGAACTTTCATACTCCTTAGACCATCCAGTTTGTTGTTGGACCAGGAAAAATGGTAATTTCCGCTTTTCCCTTTTTTCTCTAGCCGTGACAAATGGCTTAACCCCTAGGAAATTGAGCTCTTTTTATTTTTCTCTTTCAGCAGTGCAAGGAGCTCCTTCGGATAAGTCAACGGTTCTAACCCCCTCAGCAGCATTGTCTGCAGCTTTTCTCCCTTCGGGGTGTAAAAGAAGAACTCCGTCGTCGTATTCTTCAGTAAACTTTTACTGTATTTTACTTTGCAGACACATAGTTTAAAAATTTTGCAAGAATTAAAGTTCGCCATACCGAAAGACCTTACCTTTTATGATACCTTTTATTTTATTTTGTAAGGCATTATTTTTTAATTTTTATTTTTAAGCTGCATTTGAACTGCGTTATTATTTTTTTTTTTTTTAACAGTGTTAAGTTAACACGTCACACATCCAAGCTGACATATTATAAGTCGCTGCAAGGCATCGCTTTATTCTGCTTTGTCATCATTTTCCCACGATTGTCCAAGCTGCGCTCATACAACCGTATCCAGTTATACAGCAACTCGTGCATTAGGAATGCATTAAACGTAATTACATAACTTAATATTTGCGAGGAAACCTTGTGGCGTATTTTAAGTTAGAGTAAATTCTATTTTGGATCTTACCGCAAGCGGTTGTAAAATAAAGCTTTGTTATCTGTAAAACGGAATCTTTTATTTTCACGAACAAGTTGGGCCGACTGATGTAAGTCGGCGTTCGGTTTTATTTTTTTAATCTTCCTAGGATTAGAAATCCTTAACTGTTACTATTAATTTTTTTTTTTTTTTTTGTTATTAAAGTAAGTTCATTATTTTTTAAGTATTATAAATAATGCCATGTTAGGTCTTTATTCATAAACACATCTGCAATTACTGGTTTTAAGTAACATAATTTTAAAAATGAAGTATAATAAACTATTACTTAGTAAAAAAAATGAAAGACGCGTTTTTTCCTTTCAGTTCACACTCTAAGCAGCCCTTCGTAAAACAGTTTTTTGCATCTCCTGAACAATTTGTGAAATGTGCGGTATTCTTATGCACACGAAGATTTACCAATATAGTCACTTTCAAAGAATAGCTCCAAACACTTTCGAAATTTACCTATCGCCGAATATAAAGATGCTTAACCTGTTGTATTGATAGGTCTGGACAATTTACACCTTGGATTGTCAAGAATCACCATCAAAAATGGATGTGCACATCCAGTGGCCATTAAGACCAAACTTGGGTGCCTTGTACATGGACCAAGCAAAAGTAGCTCTAAAACCGACACAATGGTATTACATATTGAGGCCAGAGGGGAAGACGATTTACATAATTTGGTTAGAGAGTATTAGAATTTCGGCACTAACAATTTACCACCACTCGAAAGCGCGGAAGACATTAGGGTGAAATAAATATTGCTGTCTGGCAGCTACAGCATGGCTGAAAAACGTTTAATGGGCATTGAAAAGAAAATGCTTAATAACAAGTAATTGGCAGACAAGTACAAACTTGAAATGGAAAAATACATGCAAAGGGGATATGCGATAAAAATCTTGCCAGAAGAAACGGTATTCACCTCACTGTACACAAACCTGAAAAGCTTCGTATCGTGTTTGACGCTGCTGCCACAGTCCAACGTGTGTCACTGAATTCATCATTACTGTAAGGACCAGAACAAACCAAGCCACTTATTTCTATTTTGTTCCATTTCTGGTTAAATACTATTGGGGTTGCTGCCGATATTAGAGAGAAGTTGTCGCAAATTTCGCCCAACGTTTCATTTGGCGAAACGGAAATATAAACGCATCCATACAACATTATGCCTTGACATCCTTAATTTTTGGAGCGGTGTGCTCACCTTATTGTGCCGAATATATATCCTAAGGCTGTGGATACCATTGTCCATCATCATTACGTCGATGATTTGGTCATGAGTTTTAGTACAGATTGTACATATACACAAGCAAGGAGAGTTTGAGCTAAGGAACTTCATATCAAACTCAACTAAACCACAATCGGCTTTCCGCCCCATGTACGGAAGGTGTAGTTAATATCTATATTCAATGTAAATGTAATGTGTGTACTGGAACACGCACAAGAATATTTTCCAATTTGACACTAAATTCCATCGAATTTAGTACAGATTGTACATATACACAAGCAAGGAGAGTTTGAGCTAAGGAACTTCATATCAAACTCAACTAAACTACAATCGGTTTTCCGATGTAATGTGTGTACTGGAACACGCAAAGGATATTTTCCATCGAATTCCGGAAGAAGTAATGAGGGGAGAACGAGTGCCAACTAAGAGGGAACTTATTGATGTTGTTATGGCCGTCTTTGATCCGTTTGAACTAATCGCAGAATTTCGCCAGCGCACTAGATACACAATGGAAATGGGTGCCTACAAAACTAAATCCTGCTGATGCAGGAACAAGTCAAGCTGATACGATGAAAATCTGTTCTAACAGCACATGGTTACCTAGACCAGTGTTTCTAAAAGAGGCAGAGAATAAATGGCCACAATTCGTGTGTAGGTGTAGGTGAAGTGTAAGGTGAGCATACCATTCATTGATTCTACTAAATATTCTTCCTTTATGATGCCCAATTTTACTTCAGAGATATCATCCAGTGTCAACATTAGTTATGCGACATTTCCACGGAAAATTTCAACACCAAAATAACGCTGCCGTTATTCATTTAAGTAATTTCATTTTAAGTAATTTATTTTGCGACACTTGCAGTTTTTTAATATGGGTCTGTGAACAGTTTCCCCATACCGGACATCCATACAAGAGTAACGCTTGAAAGACTTCTTTGTGTATAATAATTTAGTTTTTGTTTTAAAGTGCCGATTTTTTGTTTATGAAAGGATATACCATAATATCCTAATAGCTTAGTTGAACTTCTGTAAGGTTTTAGCAACGTGTTCATGAAAGGTGAGTTTGGTGATGAATACCTAGGTATTGAACGCAATTACTCCAGTTTACTGCCATATATTTGCAATTGACCGTTTGGTAGATAGTAAGGTTTTCTTTTTCAAGTAAAACAGATTGCTTGCGTTTTATCACAGTTTATTCTTATATTCCATCTATTGTACTACCGTTCTAATACTTCCATCGCAATTCGAAGATTTATCTCAAAATTGAGAACAAATTCGTGCGATCACAGTATTGCAGTAGGGTCATTCCATAAAGGATCGACCGACGTTCTGAACGACAACCCTCCGATTTGGCTGAAAAGTAGTAGAAATACTCATTTAAGTGGTACGAATCATAAGCCAAAAAAAGTTTTGCAGAATTGCGTGTAACGAAACTTCAAAAAATGGAAAAAAATCAAAATTTATGCTTTCTTTTTTATTTAAAAAAATGATAACTTTGGCTCTGCTCATCAGAATTTGAAAAAAATATACCTCGTTGAGTTCAGGAAAAGGTGAAACTTCAAAGATTTGGAATAATTTTTATTTTCAAGGACGAAGGATATTCCAGAATATCCTTTTTACATATATCCTTGAATAACTCAAAAAATGGTATTTTTTATTTTTTATATATTATAGAAAGATTCGTCCTCTATTTCCATTTCAAATTTCAAGTTGGTATCTCTATGAGTTCGGCCAAAATAATATTTTATAGGCGGCTAAATATTCTGTAATAAATATTTTCATTTAAAAAAAGCCACACTGGGGCCTTTGTATCCCAAGGCCTTAAAAACTAAAAAAATCATTATTTATTATCTTTTCATCTTCCGATGAAAAGGAAAAATATTTACCTTTAATTACTCCTTGTGAAACAGATGAAATATGATGAAGTTTTCTTGTTTCCGGCATAATTCTTAAATTAGAAAATCTCGATTCCATCGAGCAGCTCTGGCAGCCAGTCTTTTTATTGTACCACCTTGCTTGCGCTCTTACCATGAGAGGTCGCAATGAATTTCCATTCAGCATTCACTCCGGAATCCTGTTCATGCAATGTTAAATTAAAAAAATTCTTTTTGTTTAGAAAATTTGAAATTTGAAATGGAAATAGAAGACGAATATCTCTATAATATATAAAAAAATAAAAAAATAAAACAAAATAACATTTTTTGAGTTATTCAAGAATATATGTAAAAAGGATATTCTTCGTCCTTTAAAATAAAATTTATTCCAAATCTTTGAAATTTCACATTTTCCTGATTTTATCAAATTCTGATGAGCAGAGCCAAAGTTATGATTTTTTTAAATATAAAAGAAAGCATAAATTTTGATTTTTTGCCAATTTTTGAAGTTCCGTTACACGCAAACTATATCGAATTCTGGGAAAGTTTTTTTGCCTTATGATGCGTACTACTCCAATGAGTATCTATACCACTTTTCAGCCAAATCGGAGGGATGTCGTTCAGAGCTCCCCATACAGCTTCGGCGATTTATCGCAGATGATCGACCCAGTATCATCTGCAAAAATGGCGGCTTGACAATTATTTAAACTCGAAAAATTTGACGTGAACAAATCGTACAATATAGGATCAAGGACAGAGACTTTCGACACACCTGACTGGATACTAATGAAACTAGAAACATAAACAATGTTGGACTATTTTATAAAGAAATGGAGGAAAGTTGAGGTTAATCAAATTTACCATCATGCAAACGGAGTCGAAAGCTTTGGCAATGTCCAAAAGGACCATCCCTGTTGATTTTCCTTGCTGACGATTATATTTGATAATATTGGAAATTCGGACTATTTGGTGGGACGTGCTATGTTGTGGCGTGAAGCCAAACTGGATGTCAGTATATATCCTACGGTCAGTTATGATCTTAGTGATTTTTTGCTTAAGAACTTGTTTATATAATTTACTTACACTAATAAATAAACTTATTGGCCTATAGCTCTCGGCACTCTCAGGGGGTTTCTCAGCCTTGAGTATAGGTACCTTAGCTATGTGGTACAAGACAAAATTTACAGGGACCTACTGCGAAGTGTTATTTTAATTGAAACAAAGTCAAGTTTGACAGAAGAAGAGATAGCAATGAAAGATGAGTTGAGACTATTGTGAATGGCAAGTAGAACAGCTCGGCATGGAGAATAAACTATAGGGAGGGCAAGATAACCAACCTTAGGGAGGAAGCTGGGAATAGCTCCTGGCTCTTTATTTAGGGATTAGTTTGGTTTCTGTAAAAGCATAGACGTCGAAAGAGAGGCCATGAGATTTGACATGAGTTTTATAGCTTAAGCCTCTTATTTTTTGGTAGTAAAATGTAAGAGGTAGGTTTTTGTGTGGAGGAGTAGGGGAGTGTAGATAAGACCCAGACTAAGAACAAACAAAGTTGAGCAATTGGCAAAAGAGCTCGAAACAGTGCAAAAACAGCAAATGCGAGTATGCTGTTTAAGCAGTCCAAGGAGAAAAGAGTTAAAGCCTCCAGCACTCGATGCCCAGACCTCATGGTCTACATATAACAGGCAGTTTGAAATGGCTGCTTGAGACAATGAGGAGAAGTACTTTGACCTAATAATGGCCTTCCACGGTCCTGCAGCAGTAAGTAAGGTGACTTTTTAAATTTCGCGGGCAACGTACATTCGATTATAGATTGTTTTTTTTTTTTTTTTTTTTGCTGTGTTTGTGCACATGTCCCGAACATATGTTAACAGTTTCAAGGTCATAGCATACTCAATTTGTTTTTGACAGCTAGTAAGGTTAGACGTGTTGTGGTGTGTTCGGCGATTTGCAATTATTTTAAGATGGAGCAAAGAATTTGCATCAAATTTTGTTTAAAAAATGGAATCAAGTGCTCTAAAATACTAAAAATGTTGACAGTGGTAAAATACGGTCAGTCTGTTCTAACTAAAAAAAATTTTTTACAAGTGGTACAAGTTATTTTAAGATGGCCGAGAAGATGTCAATGACGAATCTCGCTCTGGACGCTCCAGCACACCCACAAAAGATGATAATGTCGAAGCTGTTATAAAAATTGTTTTGGAAAATCGTCGAATTACCATAAGATGATGTTGGTTTATCGGTCGGCTTGTGTCATCCAATTTTTTCGGATGAGTTTGTTTCGAAACTTCTTAATTTTGATCAGAAGAACCGTCGCATGAGCATCGCTCAGGAGCTCTTGAATGACGTCAATGATGATCCTGACTTGTTCAAAAGGGTCATAACTATTGAGGAATCATTTGTATATGGTTATAACATCAGAACCAAAGCCCAATCGCCCCAATGCAAGCAACTAGAAGAGCAAAGAACGAAAAAGCACTCTAAGTTTCATCAAATGCCAAAGTTTTGATCATTACGATTGCCTTGGCGTAATACATCAGGATTTTCTTACTTTAAGATCGTACGGCCAATAAGGACTATAACATTTCTGGAATTGTGGAAAAACAATTCATAGCCTTTGCACCACGATAATGTAGCTTTTCATTCATCGTTGCTTGTGGGGGATTTTTTTGGCCAAAAACACCACGAAAATCATGCCTCAGCCTCACTATATTCACCGGATTTGGCATCAAGCGACTCTTTCCTGTTACCAAAACTGAAGAGACCTATGAAAGGGCGGAGATTTCCAACGAGCAATTAAAAACGGCATCGCTTCTTCGAGGATTGGAAAAAGCGTTGGCAGATGTGTATTGTTTTATATCTGAGGGGGATTACTTTGAATCAGACGACATTAATATTGATTTATAAATAACTTTTTGTTTTATAAAAATATCAAGTCTCATATTTTTTGAACATTAATATTGTAGAATTTTTTGATTTGAAATTATTAATTGTTGTTGTTGCTAAGTTGGTCAACATAGCGAAAAGGCACAAGAGGTCAGGAATAACGCCTTTAAAACATACGGGGAGCATTTTAGTAGGAAAAAATTCAAAACTATTATCTTTTGTAATGCAGAAAAATTTACCGCAATAAGATGGACTCCTTTTCCCTTGAAAACTTTGTCTGAACAACTCTGAACCTTTTCCCTCTGAATAGTTGTTCTTCCAACACTCCTTATCTGTTATGCTCGTTGTCGCTTTGTGACGGTCATGTGATTTGGATTGTACGCCTAGAGCCAAGTGGATGGTCTGGAAACCTCTGTGTAGGTGAACACCTACAACCCACACCAATTGCCTGGAGCAAGTCGTACTGTCTGCAACTTTCTGCAACACACACCACACAACAAACCCACAAATGCAAAGGCGCAAACAAAATACAAGAGAGAAACAAAAAAAAAAAAAAAAACTAGAATAACCAAAACACATATTGTACAAAAAAAAAAAACAACATAATCAGTCGAAAGAGTGAGAAGTTATCTGATATTCCCCTTTTCCTCCCAAAATCTGCACCTAAGTCCACCTTTTATAATGCAACTAAATTTGAAAAGCTTCCTTCTTTCTTCGTAACATAGGCTAAAACAAAAGTTTTAACTTGAGGCCTCTAGTTACCCTACCCTTTCTTAGTCTCGAATGCATATTAAATGAACATTCTCTGTCACTTCGATTTATTTCCAGGATCAATTTCTAGGAAACAAGGGGTTGTTTGAACTCAAGACAATTCAGGTGAAATGTTCACTCAGTTCAACGGAAATTAACAAAACTCGGAAATTTCCCCGACGATCTGAATAGTAAAAGTGACACACTTAGGTGTAAGAAAGAGTGGTCTAGTGGTGTTCCAAGACATGGTTACACGCACTAGCTAAGTAACGGAGTGCTGTACATATATACCAGACATAAGGCCCGCTAAGAACCGATTCTGTGTAATGCATGAATGTATATAGGTATGTGTGGGTGGCCAATGGCTGAGGACATAGGTTAATTCAGGGCGATCACTTCTTGGTTATTCACGAAGCTTAGCAGAAATTTCTGTGAAAAAGGTAGAATTTCAAAGGCGAAGGGATAAAAAAAAACAAAACAAAAAGAAAAAATTATGTAGTCAATAAATAAGTTTTAAAGTAAAAGGAAAAGAGGACGTCGAGAGATAAAAGATAAAGGTGAAACAGGACAGGATCAGGGAACAAAAGGGAGAGCAATGAAGGCGAGGGAAGAAGGATGCCAGATAACAGCTAAATAATATGCTGTGAGATTATGTGTGAGATCCCGGTAGATTTTCTTCGTGGGAAAAGGGAAACTCCCGTGAAAAGAAAGATAAACGGGACACGCGACCCGCTACAAAAAATAACTTTTCAAGTGCCAGTTGAATATTTCGCTTGTGTTTTCTTGGTTGCATCCCAAACCGCCATTATCTGATAAACCAACGCCTGTGTGGTTTTCGGGCTCGTTCTTTTTAGTATTAACCATAGTATTTATTTTATTGTTAGATTCATTGTTCATATAAGATATAAATTATACATCTCTTAAGTTGCTTATATAAGGTTTTCTAATAACAACTTGACAACTTTTTTTTTAAATAAAAGGCAAACCATTTGTGATATTTCAAAAACTTTATTATTGGCTTGAAGTGCAATCAAAACATTTATGAATGGAACTCGACTTCGTTCATATGGCCACCGCGGGCACGTTTGCAGCGGTCGATTCGTTGGACCCAATTTTCAACGAATCGGCCACACATTTCGGCCGAAACGGCCGCTATTTCGCGTTCAATGTTGGCTCTGAGCTCTTCCAACGTCGTCGGTGTGTTAGCATAAACCAATGACTTAACGTAGCCCCACAGAAAATAGTCAAGCGGCGTTAAATCGCACGAACGAGGCGGCCAATCGACTGGCCCATGTCTTAAGATAACACGCTCACCATACTTCCTCTTCAATAAATCGATTGTAGCGTGTGCTGTGTGGCTTGTGGCACCATCCTGTTGAAACCACATATCGTCCAAGTCCATATCTTCCAATTCGGGCCAATAATAATCGGTGATCATGGCGAGATAACGCTGACCATTCACAGTAACGTGACGATTGTTATCGTCGACGAAAAAATATGGCCCAATAACGCCGCCGGCATGCAAACCGCACCAAACAGTTATTTTTTGTAAATGAAGTGGTGATTCATGAAGCACATGTGGGTTTTCACCCGACCAATAACGCATATTTTGCTTATTGATGAACCCATTGAGCCAAAAATGAGCTTCGTCACTGAAGATGATTTTACGATGAAATTCATCGTCTTGGCGCATCTTCTCCAGAACCCAATCGGAGAACGTAGTTCGTTAGTAAACTTTACCATGATGAAAATGTTGAGCTTACTAAATTAATTGACAGTGACAGTTTGATGGTTAGTGAAAGAGTGCGTTCACAAATTAAGTTGCCAAGTTTCTATTGGAAAACCCTATATTATAATTCAGAGTTACACACTTTTTAAATAAAAACTTATAAATTATAAAAGAAATTCAGTTTTAAAAATTCAATGATATAAAGAAGAGAAGAAAGGGAAGAGAAAAGATATGAAAAGATAGGAAAGAACAGGTACAAAAAAAGAGAAATGCAGGAATTAGGAATTTTCGGCAAAAAATATAAAAGCTTTTTTCGCGAAAGTGTTTATGTTGCTTATAAGTTTAATATTGAGGCATGGACAAAAAATTGCCTTGAAGTCACAAGTCACTTATATTTGGGTAAAATTATTAGCAATGTCCGATTACTTTTCACAAACTTGATATGGTCAAAAAGATATTTTCGTTCTTTAGATTGTATTAGTTTTTGTAATAATAACAAGTTTGGTATTTCAAAAGACTTGATAAGGAGCAATCTGATATTTGTTTGGAATAGTCGGAAATGTGGTCGTACCTTTTCAGATCAAATATATATCTTGCGCAGCTGTTTTATGCAACAGCAAGTTTTCTCTTGCTTGAGGGGCTTCGAAGCGCTCATTTGAACCTAAACCAAGAAAAGTGTGCCTTGTTTCGTCCGGAAGTAAAAGTTCATTCTTCACACAGCTAACGCAGCTCTGAACTGACTACTACAATTTGAAAACCCTGAAAGCCAAGTTGCGGGATGCAGTGCTACAACGTTGATGCGCAACATTGCAAGGGAAAACTCCACTTAAATGCTGATGTTATCCCTTGTCGACTGTGCGGACCCAAATGTGAAGACTGCAACCGTAAGGAGCAAAAGATCAGACCGCTATTCAAATGATCAGGACTGAGCTGTTAGACGCTCGGAGTACAGATAATGACATCTCTAAAGACATATTGGGCACAGAGGGATGTGCTTTGTGTACAGGATGGTTTGCTTAAGAGAAAATGGGAAAGTACAGATGGAACAACATCTTGTATACAGCTAAACGTGTCACGGTCCAGAATCAGTGCTCCATGAAATACATGAGGGAACATCAAGATTTCATTTTGAAGGTAACAAGATGTTCGAGAAGGTAAGGAAATGTATCTATTGGCTAAGTGCTAAACATGATGTCGAGAATTAGTCCAAAAATTACACAATGTATGTATTAGCAGTTAATGCGGGGAAGAATGGAATACTGGAACGATCATATAGCCATTGAGATCGCTGGCTCGTTTGCCGAAACCTCTAATTGCAACCAATACACCCTCATTCCCATGGATAACTTCAGTGAGTTCCCAATCCAAATATAAGATGTTAAGACCGTAGAAGAGTAAATAGTTTACAATTAAGTGAGCAGATTTAAAGTCTCAATGAAGCTAGAGGCTGATCAATGATCAAAAGTCTTCCAGAACTGTGTAAATATCTGAAATACCTTCAATATTTCAAACAGGTCGGCTGCCAAGTGAAACGAAATTCGGATCTTCACTACAGTGCCTCAGAAGGTGAACCATTATATACATACGTTGCCCAACAAGATTCGTAAATTGCAAGAAAACACTTGCAAAAAGATGAAGCTAACAAGCAACCACATGAAGACTATGTACGATATAAAACAAAAGTCTTCCGAATTCAACTAATGAGACCTGGTGTGGCTGTACGAGTAAAATCCTCTGCATAAGAAAGTCAAATCACCAAAATTGCAACAGCATTGGTAAGGTTCATACAGATGTTAACCAGTATTAAGGCTGCGAAAATTAAGGCGGTCCATGTGGATAAATGTATTACTTTTACGGAACGATGAATGACTTTACGGTGGGAACAGTGTTATAATCTCTTATTTTGATAGAAAACAGTGTCATCTATATTAGTATAACAGAAGACTCATTCATTAGAGGAGTAATGAAAAATCTTTTAAAACTGATAGCGAATAGCCTGGCAAAATGGAAAGTATGGACAGTTGCCTAGGCTCTCGAAAAATGGCAGGGAGTATAAATATCAACGTCCCACTGCGGTAAATTCAGCTCTTAAGTTAAGTCTTAAAGGCAAGTTACGAGCAGTGAATAAAGTGATAAGTTATAGGATGGTTATTCATATTCATCGGATTTAAATTTGTTTATGACATCGATTGTACTATTGCAGCTGAACATAACTGTGCAAACTTATGAACTTATGAACTTATTAGCACTTTGTGCAAAGCCATCAAATGAATAAGCAATGTATCCATTTCATGATTCGTTTTATGAAATACATATAACATTCAAATTACAATTTGAATTTTGATGCTTAGATAATAACAAAATCTACTCGTACTATTAAAGAAGAAGAAATTAACGCATTCAAAAAGAGGTCATTAAATAAGTGGGTATAAAAAAGAGTAAGGAGCGGGTACAACCAATGATGGCTGCACCTTATGAAGATTTTTTCAGAACCCTACTGTAACAGCAGATATAATCAAAATAGATTTAGGATTATTAAAAAAAAATCAGTTTAATTTTGTAAAACATCTGTAGCAATTTTTCTATCGACCCCGCTAAATTTGGAACTCATACAGAGAAAAAAGTTGTGCTGGCCGTTAAATAATATATCTTATATATTACGTGTCAGCAACAGAACAGCAAAGTAATGGTGTTAATTTATTTTTATAACAAAACTTTTTGGAGAAATTCATAGTATAGTATCTCAAGCTAGGAACAGGAAGAAAATTGGTAAAAACAATATGTAAAACTAACTCAAAACAGTTATATGGTAAACACTCATATTTATTTCTTTCACTTATTCCACATACATATTAGTAGTATCAGTAGTATCAGTCCATCCGTTACGTTTTTATAGAATGTTTTCCGTTTGTTCAATAGAAAAGAACCACTGTACAGCTTAAAATTAATTCATATATACCTATATTTCTATAAATAACTGGTCCGACAGACCTTGTCCTGTCTTAGCCAAGAATGTTCAATTGGATTAGGTATAAAGAAGTAGAAAAAAAGTAAATTTTAAAAATTAAATGAAAATGTAATATTAAGCAAATGTATCTATCTGCAATATACAAAAATGATTCAACGTTTTGTCAGTCCATAATTTAAATCTTAAATTATAATAACTTAACTATGTACAATTATACTATTTACGACTTCATAGTTATCATTTTGCCATTGCCAATGTTCAGCAATTGTTCTGAAAACAACTTTTCCAGATTAGTCGTTTTACAACTCAACACGCATATTTATAGTTAATTTGAGTGTTTTGGTATATTTCCTTAAAACGGACGACTTTCAATTTGCATCAAGTTCATCGTAACATCATACGTTGATCGTAAAATCACAGTTAATGTCTGTCGGAAATCACCTGCCAACAGAATCATCTCACCACCAAACCGGTTTTGATTGTTTCGTAAATTTTGCATCGTGCGGCCATTGCTCATTCATCCCAAACAGTCAGTGTGCATTGCTATAACACTTTGCAGAGCTCGTCGAAATGTTGCAAGTTGGAATTTCATTTATGTGAGTGCCGAATGAGCCGTTCGGTCACCTTCTAAGAGTATAGCTGCAATTTCTGAGGAAGCAAGTGCAAGTGCAATTTCGTTTTACAATCGAATCGCTGCCAAAACCAATGATATTAAAAATGTTTTTCTAGTCTCTCCCGGCGCATGTAATAAGAAAATTTGTCCAGTTCCATCGTTCACCACTTGCATGAGTGTAGTTTACGCATATTTTTGTTGCTGATTCAAAGGAGGAACATATCTTGGAACTGTTTTTTTTTTTTCAATGCCTCCAAATTTTATTGAGCTTCGCACTTCAGCTCTTGATTTAATGTGTCGTGCATTAGGCGATTAGGAGCTGTCATTCCTAACTGAGTTAATACTTTTTGGTAAGCATTAAACACATGTCCCAAATTAAAATCAATGCTTCATTGTGAATTTCCTCGCTCATTTCTATATCTAGATTTAATGTTCTAATACGCATCTGATTCAAAAAATCATCAGACATGTGATATTTGTATTTGTTCCACAGATCAATAGGTGTTGTTGGAAAGCATGTGGAGAGAATTATTGAAAACAGTATTCGTATTTGCAATCCCAAATGTTGATGTGCCACACAATTAACCATTAAAAGTTCGCAGTTGTTTGAATGACGTTGGGCTACGAATATTGACTAACAGGAAACGCAAATCGAAACATTCGTCTTGGCTCGGATGGACTGTGTAAAGGCGCCCCAGTGTATCAGTGGAAAAAACTTGAGGGTAACCTAGAACTGGGTTTTCTTGTTTCCGTCGTTGAAATTTCTTGGACGATTGATTCCAGGTAAAATATTTTGGCAAAGTCATCATTCTGGTAAATTTAAAAAAAGTTGGTCAATGTTGTAGATAGCAGCCTGTCAGCTCGTTGTAATGCGTTCTCTGCAGTAAAGTATACTCCTTGACTATTTTTCAATTTTAGGTCCGGCAACAACCTTAAGTTGTTACTGCATAGATGCATTTTTTTTATGTCAGCTTAATTTTAAGAGTAACATTGGGTTAGTTAGTCAATAATGAGACTCCACACTAGCAACTTGTGTTTGTTTTATTTTATATATATTTAATTCGCGCAGTCGGTAGGATATCCTTAATAAGAGAGATATCCAATGAGAACGAACTAAGATTAAAAGTGCACAAAATTAATCAACCAAAAATCAGTTAAGAAATTAAATAAAAAGTGTATTAACTATAAATCAGTGAAGGTATCAAACGGATTAAACACAGCTGTAGTTCATCCAATTTGCAACTACGAGTCACTAGTATTGTGTCCCGCGTTGAGCAAAGGTTACTACTTCACGAAATTAAAAAGGCTTTAAAGAACAGCCAATATATGCACCACGGTTGCTTTAAGGTAGACACCTTGCCTTTAACATACTCCTGCACCTACTTTCTCTTGACCTACACACAAAAAATACCGCACTAGGCAGCGTAGGCAGACATAACACATGGGTTGAAAAGTCAGTGCCGTTTTATAGTAAAACACAAAATTTTTGCAAAATTCAACTTTATTTATCAATATAGTTGCCTTCGACTGATACACTGATTGAAACGATTTCGATACCAGTTTTGTAGTACGATTTCGGTTTAGCCTCAAAATAGGCCACTGTTTCGGCGATTACTTCTTCATCGGTCTTAAATGTCTTTCCGGTGAGCATTCTTTTGAGGTCTGCGAACAGGAAATAGTCTCTGGGGGGCCAAATCTTGAGAATACGGTGAGTAGGGAAGCAATTCTTAGCCGAATTCATTCAATTTGCCATCGTTTTCATCGACTTGTGACACTGTGCATTGTCTTGATGAAACAGCACTTTCTTTTTCTTCAAATGCGGCCGTTTTTCTGCGATTTCGTCTTTCAAACGCTCCAACAACGCAATGTAATAGTCGCTGTTGATAGTCTGCCCCTTTTGGAGATAGTCGATGAAAATTATTCCATGTGTATCCCAAAATACGGATGCTATAACCTAGCCAGCCGACTGTTGAGTTCTTGGTTGTTTTGGACGAGGTTCGTAGCCTGCTCGCCACTGACTGCTGACTTGACTCTGGTGTGACGTGATGGAGCCAAGTTTCATCCATTGTGACATACCGACGCAAAAATTCCACTGAATCATCAACACGTTGTTGTTTTTGGTTGACTGTGAGCAAACGCGGCACCCACTTTGAACAGAGCTTTCGCATGTCCAAATATTCGTGTATGATATATCCAACACGCTCTTTTGGTATCTTCAGAGCCTCAACTATCTCGATCAATTTCACTTTACGGTCATTCGTAATCATTTTGTGGACTTTTTTGATGTTTTCATCTGAAACAGCCTCTTTTGGACGTCCACTGCGTGCATCATCTTCGGTGCTTGTATGACCAGACCACTTTTAAATTTTTCAATCCACTTGCGAATGGTTCGTTCGGCTGGTGCAGAGTTCGGGTAATACTTATTAAGCCCTTTCTTTGCATCGGCTGTATTTTTTTCCATCAAAAAGCAATGTTAAATCAACACACGAAATTACTTTCAATCCATTTTTTTTACAATAACAAAAGTTGCTTCACTCATAATGCTATATCTCGAGAACTAATCGTCCGACAGCTGTCAAATTTATACACGTATCTTTTGAAGGTTGGTACTAACTGAAAATGGTATGAATTTAATGCAAGTGGTGCCCTTTCTTAGAAACGGACTTTTCAGCCTATGTATTAAAGTGAAAACAATTTATCGACTATAAATCAGTTGATAAATTAGAAAGAAAGAACACCAAAATTCCAAAAGTTACATGACTTGGGACGTACTATCCCCGAAGAAGAGCCAGAAGAGCAATGAATGGCCAAAGAGACGGGAAACATTCCAGTCAGCATGGCCCAAGTTTTCGAAAGATAAGAGACTAATCTAGCCGACCTTTTTAATTATGAGAGAAATCTCATATATACGAGAGTTTTCTGTAGATCGAAAGGATATGACGAAATTTCTAAACATTGTTGATAACCACATGGTCTTAACACCGGAAGATAAAAGACAGCCTACATAGACCGCATTTGATCAATACAAGCTGAGAGGAAAGGCGAAGGAGCTGATGCTGACTAACAACACGACAACGTGGGAAGATGCCAAAACGCTCTTGAAAGTTAACTTTAGACCAGTCATCGACCAGAAAGAAGTCACAAGGAAAATAAATAACTTAAGGATGAGCTCAATGCTATGTAGATTTAAATACAATAATAAAATAGAATATTTGTTGTCCGGAATTCATTTCAAAATAATGTATGAAAAGAAACAGCAATGTCTGAAAACACTGTTATATGATCTAATAGTAAATAAGGTTGGGGAACTAGCTTCAGGGAATCGAAAACAAGTAGGATTTCCAGAAAGCTAAAAACATTCTACATATATTCATATGTAGGTTTCGATCAAGGCAATTCACAGGTTAATAGTGAATACCATGATGTTGGACAGAAATAGAAGAAATACAAAAAAAAAAAAAATACTTTTCAACATGTAAATCATGCTAGAGCTCCACCGACATTCCAATTCTCAACCCGCAAATATAGAGCAACAACTCAAAAATAAGTAACCAACAAAGACAATATAACAACTACCATAACTCAAGCCAAAGCATCTAATAAAGAAGCTATAATAACGGTAATAATTTCGAACGGAATGGAGAACAATTTGCGGTTTTGGGACAAAGAAGTTATAGAAGACGGAATGTTCAACCAATGAACGTAGACAATATAGTTCATACAAACTCACAACCACACCAAATCCAGCCTCACTGGTAAAAAAACACAAGTAGCATTTTCTATCGAAAACAAAAACCATATATGATACAGGATCTACAATGACTATAATCAATGTAAGTAGAATAGATTGTAGCAAGTATAAAATCCTTAACGAAATACAACTTTCAACAGTAAATAACGACACTGTTTTATTTTATCAAGTCTCGGTATATTGTAGATCTAATATGATACATTTATCCGAGCTTACGGAAAGGCATTGGGGGACAAATCATACAGTCTCTTGTTAGGTATGGACGTCATAAGCAAATTAAGAGAGTATAAATATAATAAAAAACGAAATTTTACTTACAAACAATTGTATGTCAAACTGACTACAATATTCAATGTTTCGAATTAGAGGGAAATGATGATGTACAATTAAACCATTTGAGTACAATTGAGAAAAAGAAAATTCAAGAGTTATTAGGAAAGCACAAGAATCTTTTATATAGAGAGGTATGTTAACTCAGCTTACAAACTGTGACAGTATGCATGATGTAGATATTACTGTTTTTTAATTAGGTACCTTAAATTTAGGCATAAAATTATCCCGAATGACATTCGTTGCACCAAATTATGTCATTTGGAAGCAATTATTGTATTGTTGGATATGCATTAAGAAATGTATGGAATCTATTCCTGCTCCGGAAACCAATGGACGCAGTAGCTCAGGTGGCGGGACCATAGGTGTCAATTTGATCTTCCTTCTGGCGCAGCACAATCCAGGTACTTCATTTTTGTATTTAAGTGCCCTACAATGTGGACATTTAAAGTTCATCGATCCAATGACAACGGGTTTGTGTGCTCTGTTATAAATTGCCACGTTGTAATCAAATGCAGCTCTATAAGTATTGAACGCAACCGGTGGTTCTCTACGTGATATTCATAATCGTTCAATTTCATTTCGTTCTCTGCGTTCCTCTAGAGTTTGGTTAGCCCGATAATTTGCTTGAGATGTTGCATGGCGCGTTCTTCGACTTAAATTGGACCGTCTTATTGGTGGCAAAGCAATTGTGCTGATTTCATATATTGTGGGATTACATTAATTACTAAAATCTCGTTAGAATGCCGTCAATTTCTTTTTTTCAGAGAAAGATAGGTGCACGATAGGTGCAAACACAGTCTCCCTCTGTCTCCCTCTATCTAGATGATAGGTTCTTTAATGTAACATGTAACATATAACACGTGGCGGTCGCGTGCGATTTAAGTCTTAGCAGCACCCGAGTAACTATTAAAACATACATTAAACTCTTGCGAACATTTAAAAAAAAATAGTCAAATCGGTCCAGCCGTTTTCAAGTTATGGCATCACGATGGAAATATTGATTCATTTTTATATATATAGTATTTTATCACAAATTTCTAATTCTCTAAATCATTAGAATTCGTAAAAAAGTAATGCATTCATAACAGACAGTTCCTAAAATCGGTTACGCCCAAAAAAATTGAAAGTTCGTGAAACAGCTGACATCGTAAAGATATCAATAGACCATGTACATCATATTTTGCACGGGTATAGCTGTTTAAAAACCAATTACAATGTCGCGTTCTCAAGGTCACGCTTTGATAAAATGAGTAGAAACAATGGGCTCTTATGGAGCAATCCGAAATGTCACCTCCGTCGTTTTGACATTTTTGATCGTAAATATTGTAAGCTCGACATCAAAGCCCTAGTAGAGCTACATTCTACTTCGTCGCGAGTTTGACAGTTATCTGCTATCAGCCAACATTATACTATACGTTGATTTGTTCGATTTGTAGCTGCAAGATAGGTTGTTGTGTAATGTATTTACTCCCAATGGGTAAAATACTTTTGCGATTATTTTGTTATATTTGTTTTGCACAAAATAAATGGTTTTCCAATAGAGACTTGACAACTTTGAATTTAATTTGTGAACGCACTCTTTCACTAATCATCAAACTGTCACTGTCAATTTATTCAGTAATCTCAACATCAAAGTAAAGTACACTAACGAGCAACGTCTGCAAATTATTATAATTTTCTACAGATATTCGGAGTCGGTGACTGCAACTTTAAGAGCGTTAACTCCAATTTTCGGTCGTAATTCTCGCCCTAGTAGACAGGCAATAACAAGTTTAGTGCAAAAATTTGAGTCTACATATTCGTTGTGTGAAATTGCCGTGTCAGTGAGACAACGGGTTGGTCGAAGTGTCGAAAATATCGGTGCCGTTCAGACATCCGTAGCAAACGATCCAAATCAGTCAATTCCACGGCTTTCGCACGACCACATTATAGCGTATTTTGCGTAAGGATTTTGGTTTTCACTAATACAAGATCAAGCTGATTCAAGATTTGAAGCCGATGGACCATTTGAAGTGACGTACATTCTCCGATTGGGTTCTGGAGAAGATGCGCCAAGATGATGAATTTCATCGCAAAATCATCTTCAGTGATAAAGCTCATTTTTGGCTCAATTATGCGTTATTGGTCGGGTGAAAACCCACATGTGCTTTATGAATCACCACTTCATCCACAAAAAATAACTATTTGGTGCGGTTTGCATGCCAGCGGCGATATTGGGCCATATACTTTCGTCGACGATAACGATCGTCACGTAACTGTGAATGGTTGGCGTTATCTCGCCATGATCACCGATTATTATTGGCCCGAATTGGAAGATATAAACTTGGACGACATGAGGGTTCAACAGAATGGTGCCACAAGCCACACAGCACACGCTGTGAAGAGTAAGTATGGTGAGCGTGTAATCTTAAGACATGGGCCAGTCGATTGGCCGCCTCGTTCGTGCGATTTCACGCCGCTTGATTATTTTCTGTGGGGCTACGTTAAGTCATTGGTTTATGCCAACACGCCGACGACGTTGGAAGAGCTCAGAGCCAACATTGAACGCGAAATAGCGGCGGTTTCGGCCGAAATGTTTGGCCGAGTCGTTCAAAATTGGGTCCAACGAATCGACCGCTACAAACGTGCCCGCGGTGGCCATATGAACGAAGTCGAGTTTCATTCATAAATGTTTTGATTGTACTTCAAGCCAATAATAAAGTTTTTGAAATATCTCAAATGGTTTGCCTTTTATTTAAAAAAAGTTTTCAAGTCGTTATTGGAAAACCCGATAGTAATTTGAACTATGTATTTGTTGTTTTTTCTTTAATTTATTTATTAAAAAACAATGCTTGTGAAGTTATTTCTCGTAAATAAATTTTAATATAAATAAAAAGAGTACATTTCTACTCTACCTCGTGCAACGAATTCATATATTAGAAATTGCAAAATTTTGGTTTTGTTCCTGGTTTAAAATTTAAGAAAACGATACTATGTTTGTACTCTAATAACTCCCCATCTATGAACTCTATCCTTTTCTTTTGTTGAAGAGGTAGTTTCAAATTGTTTTCTCAATAATTCCATAAATTCGCCAAAAAAGCAATTTCTTTGGCTTCTTTGGGAACACAATTTCTCACACCACTTAATACGCACTTTGGCTTATAGTTGTGAGGATTACAGGAACACGGCGTTTGTCTTCGACATAGTTCGCGAAAAAATACTGCCCCAACCATTTTTCATAGATGCTGAAGTCGTGGTCTAGATTAAATGACGGTACTGCTCCCACATGGCCAGAACTACGCAAAACGGTTTGCCGCCGCTGATGCCGCTATCGTTCCAGATCCCGTTGTTATCGTTCACTTTTTCAGACTCTGCTGGATCCTTTGACCCTTTTACTGGTCCTGTCATTGGTATTTTTTTTTCTTTATTTTTGCTTTTTTTTTTAAATATAGTAAATATATGTTATACCTTTGCCGATGGATAGTCGAATTTTACAAAAATGTATTTTTATGTTAGATGTTAGTCTTTTTCGAACCGCTTATTATAATAAAACAATATAATGGGTGTTTTTTTTTCAAAGTTAGACTTCTTAAATGTCAAAGCAGTTGTCAAAGCAAATGCCATTCTTTTTTTTTTTTTTTTACAGTTGACCAGTTTACAGCTTTGTTCGCCGAACTTATAGAGCACTTTGTCAAAGGTTGTCTGGGCATGCTAGTTATGTATATGTCACCCACCAAGCGAAAGTTATCATAAGACAAACAGAAAATTCAATGCAAAAGAAGCATTAAATTGTATTAATGTTCCAAAGCTTTACTTGCCGACTTGATTCACATTTTGTGTGTGTATACCTGTGGGCATGCAGACAAGTATAATAAGCTAAATTTAATCTATATATAAGATTAAAAACGATATTGTACTTTTGTTTTGTTTCCTCTACCGTTTGTACTTCTGATAATTTGGCTTAAATAAATTAAGTTAAAAAAACTGTAAGTATTTATTTTTTTATAACGTTCGTCACAACACAAAATACGATTTGCACAATCGGTAGGATAATTCTAACACGGATTATCCAGTGATACGATACGTAGCAAATTTGTTAAACGGTAGTTGACGACAAATAATATTTAAACCAAGGTAATAAATAAATATAGCTGCTAGTTTTCATTACATTTTGCTAGAGTACGGGCTAATAAAAGTGTAAAAAACTATCAAACAAAAGACATATTCAGTGAAAGTCTATGAAAAAAGATAAAACCAATTATTACAACATTAACAGACGTGGATAAATCATTCCTACAATGGAAGAATTAGGTGCAGAAAAACATATGTGAAATATATGGGATAGGCAGTGAAACATATGTTCACGTTTACCTGAAATAAACCCATTCATAAGCAGCGTAGAATATTATCTATCGCTAATCAATGATGAAGACCGGAAGAAATAGAAATATGGTTAGGAAAATATATTGTACTACGAAAAAATTCAAAAAGAAGCCAAAAATATAATTATCAATCTACCGCAACCAGATGATTAAAATTCAATCAAAGGGTCACTTAAATTATGGTACTGACCACAGTTGGAGCCATCCGACGACAATGCATGTGATTAATCTATTTAAGTTCAATATCTTATATATATGGTTGTACTATAAAGTGTACTGTAAAGATGATAAAGGTATTGATCTTAGCAATATATCGTAGGTCGTCCCAGGTAAAGATCTTAACACCATTAAGGAACTCCTTCACCTAAATCTTAATCGATTAACACTTCCGGCGGATCGCTGCATATTGGGAGAAAACCCCCATAAAACGGGTCTTGTCCTTTTACCATGAAATATAAAATTTCAATCACGAAACCTCCCTCAATTAACTACACTAGTTTCTTCTTCTCCGATACAGCAAAATATCTGGGTCTCATTTTTAACGGGAAACTAGAAACTTAACCTTCAAGGAAGAGTCAAAAAAGCTATAGTAGCTTTATTCTCCTGCAAAAAATTCATTGGGAACTTATGGTGCCTTTAACATCGCATAACCATTGCCTATACGGGTCGGTTATAAGACCGATACATACCTACGGGGTGGTTGTTTGGTGGAAAGCCTTAGATAATGAAGTCAACTGCAGTAAACTAGGCAGAGTCCAAAGGACAGCATTCCGCAACGCTGGATATTCTGCTTCACTTGAGACACGTCGATATTTTTAGCAGGCAAGGTGCTGCCGCTTCAGCTATTTGCCTTAAAGCGACTACGCAGTAGACAAATACATACGTCTACCCAAAGCCGCATCTGAATCGCTCTAAAAGTTTGATCTTTTAGACAGCAAACATCTCAGCGCTATCATAGGTGTCATCACTGGACACTGCTTTAAAGACAAGCATTCGTCCATACGAATGATTTATGCAAAAGCTGCATAGACGAAGAGGGGGAGGAGACAATTTTATACCTTTTCTGTACATATCATTAGATGACCATCCAAGCCTTGGATAATGATTTCAACTCTTACCTAACCTAACCTAAGCAATATAGATAGTTTGTTAGTAAATACAATCAAAAAGATAACCCAAGGTATATTGTTAAATAAAATTTATGAAGGGACATATTTAGGGAAAATAGTCATTTTAACAAGAAAAAGAAAATCTAAAGATTCCCTCATTATTTTAGGAGCTCTTGTAACAGAATCAGATGCATTTAATGCACCTGTAGGTACACTTATAGGATGGAAAGTTAAAAATTTGCTAAATAAATTAAATACGTAAATAGATTTAGCTTAGATCAAGCTTAATGATCAGATAGGGTTATTCATCGTGAGGTTTGATTTATAATATAAAATAAAACACATAATTTTGAAAGTGAACTTAAAATTTTTATTATCGGTTAAAAGAACAATTCATAGCATATACTTTTTGAAAATGATATCATGTATATATTCCTGAAGACCTGAGACCTTACATCCCAGAGAAACAAATCCAAAAGTGTGATATCGCATGATCTAGCCGGCTTATTAATCGTAGCAGAACGTGAAATTAAGTGCTCACCAAAATTATTTCTCAACAAGTCCCTTGTTTCACGCGCTGTATGGCTCGTAGTGCCGTCTTGTTGAAACCAGAGCTCACCGAGACCATGTGCTTGAATTTAAGGAAGCACATAGTCCGTTGACATGGTGCGATAACGGTTACCATTAACGGTAACATTCTGATTTGCCTCATTTCTGAAGAAATATGGACCAATGATTCAACCAGCCCATAAACTACACTATACTGTTGTTTTTAATGGATGTAAGGTAGCTCTTTATACTCTTCGTGCTCATCAGCCCAAATACGACAATTTTGTTTATTAACGTATCCATTGAGCTAGTCAGTGAACAAAATTTCACGACAAAACACAGAATTTTCTGTGAGTTTTTCCAGAGCCCATTCACTGAAAATATGACGCAAATTCAAGTGGCCTGGATTCAATTTTTGCACAAGTTGAATTTTGTACGCTTTTAGGCCGAGATTCTCACGTAAAATACGCCAAGTTGTCGAATACGCCAAGCCAAACTGTTGAGAACGACTACGAATCGATTCGTCACGGTCTTCGTGTACACTCACAGCTACAGCTGCTGTAGTCTCTTCACTATGTGTTGGATGTGGTCTAACGGGTCGAGTATCATCCACTAATGTAAACTGGGAATCAAATTTTTTGTGAATGGTATTGACAATAGTGGTTTCAGTAGGTCGTTTATGCCCACCGTAAGTTCCTCGAATAGCACGAAAAACGATTCTCACAGAACGTTGATTTTCGTAATTCAGCTGAACAATTTGGAGACGCTGTTGTGGTGTGAGTCTTTTCATGATGACTTGCCAAACTAAACAAAAATGACAGAGCAGTATGATAGGAGTCACGCGTGATCTGTCAAAAAAAGCCTATTGAAAATTAAACCTCACGATGAATCTCACTATATAGTGTAACACGAAATCAAAATTCGGATCAGCAAATAAATTCTAAATCGCATAGGTATTCATCTCGGTATGAAGAGGAAGTCAAAAGACAAATTGCAGAAATGAAAGAGCAAGGGAGCTTACGAAAAAGTAGTTCTAAGTACTACAGTCCATCAATTTAATCCTGAAAAAAAGCAGACAATTCCGGAAAAATAATTCTAAATAGTCATCGATTAACGGAAACTTATTGAGGTAACCGTTGATTAGACAAGATGGGAAGAGCAACTTTAATTTAATATCGATTGATATCAACAAATCCCCATATGGTATATATGAGTTTAAAAGAAAGCTTTTCGGTCTGAAGATACATTCTATCCATTCTATACGCGAGCTAAAAGGTAAACACTTTTTTGCGTATGTCTACGTCTTGGCACTTTGTGAAACACATGTAGATTCCCGCCCACACCTCACAGATCACTCTTATCTATTGGGTCTATAACTTAATTCGTGCGGTGTGCTAAGAGATGGCGTAACTTGTATTATTCTATTGGAACATGCGTTGGAAAGCTACTGTCATTGTACGTCATTTCAGTATATGTCATTCATTTGAAGCGTAAACAAAAATAATTTTTTTTTCACTCAAATATGTCGAACTTTGTGCCTGAAAAAGTATTTTTGCGGGGAGTTCTTCTTCATTACTGAAAACTGCTCCCGAAAGTCATCGTATTTTGGTGGAAATTTATAGTGAACATGAGCTAGCTGAGCGAACGTGCCAAAAGTGGTTTGAACGATTTAAAAGTGGTGATTTTGGCTTGGACGGCGATGAACGTCCTGGGCAGCCAAAAAAGTTTGAAAATTAAGAACTGGAAGCATTACTCTATGAAGATTGTTGCCAAACACAAGAAGAGCTCGCAGAATCTTTGGGTGTCACTCAAGCAGCCATTTCAAAACGTTTAAGAGCAGCTGGATATATTCAAAAGCAAGGAAATTGGGTTTCACATGAACTCAAGCCGAGAGACGTCGTAAGGCGGTTTTGCTTGTGCGAAATGCTGCTGGAACGCCACAAAAGGAAGTCATTTTTGCATCGGATTGTTACTGGTGATGAAAAATGGATCCATTACGATAACCCCAAGCGCAAAAAATCATATGTGGAAACCGGCCAACCAGCCAAATAAACGGCAAAGCCGAATATCCATAGCGCGAAGGTAATGCTCTGTATTTGGTGGGATCAGATGGAAGTGTTGTATTATGAGCTGCTAAAACCGGGTGACACCATCAATAGACAGCGCTACCGAACACAATTAATCCGTCAGAAAAACGCCCGGAATATGCGACCAGACACGAGGCAATAATTTTCCATCATGCTCGGCCTCACGTTGCGATTCCGGTTAAGAACTATTTAGAAAACAGTGGTTGGGAAGTCTAACCCTACCCGCTTTATAGCCCAGACCTTGCCCCTTCTGACTACCATTTGTTGCGGTCGATGCAGAACGCCCTCACTGAAATACGGTTCACATCAGAGCAGAATATCAAAAATTGGCTTGATTCATTGTTGGCTGCCAAGCCGGCGCAGTTCTTTTGGGACGGGATTCAAAAATTGCCAGGAAAATAGGAAAAAGTCATAGCTTTAGATGGGCAATACTTTGAATAATACTATTGTACATGTTTTTCTTAAATAAAAAAAAAACCGCACGAATTAAATTACAAACCCAATAAAACTGCCTATCTACGAACCAGTGCCATTATTCTTTTCCAACTGCGGTCTCACAATTTACGTGCGTAGTGGTGTAGTTTACCAAACTCCACCTCAATGTAGTCGTTGTCCAATCCGGAATTCAATTTCCTGTGTTTAAAATTCCACCTCCGTGAACAAATTATCACTACTGCTTTATTTACAGAAGCCCCAAACTAGACAGCAATTCAACTTTTAACGAGTTTGACGCGCTGTTTGTTTCCATTCTCTGATGGTTAAGTCTACTGCTATTCAAATACGGAAACCTTCTGCTATTCAAATAAAGATTATGCTGTTCATATTTAAACAGATATTACACTGCTCCCTTTCTAAAGTTGTTCTCCCGAAAAACTTCAGTATTCATCAGTCTATTGAATTAACATATTCTATCCAAATGGAACACCCTCATTTTTCCTCGATCCCCACGCTGAATCCGGTAGGCAACGTCACTAATACGGGCTACCAGCTTGTATGGAACTTCCCAATCATGTTGCAATTTTGGTGATTTGCCTTTCTTACAGTGTGTTTCCACCATATTATAAACCAGAATTAACGAATCGAGATTTATAGAGTGTTTCTACCGAGCAAAAAAGTTGTATGCCACTCTGGCTGTCACATTTATCGAAAACAAATGTTATTTTCTGTCATTTCGAATTGCCAAAACAAAATAATAAAAAAAAAATAAGGCAAAATAAAAATAAAATGAGCATTAATTTAATCACATCGCTTGTGCAATTTTAGTTTTTTTCAAACTAAAATGATTATTGTATTGATAAAGAATAGAATTCATTTTTATCGAAAAGACGACATCAATGCTTATTAAAGATTATAGTTGAACGTTAAAGGATTGCCCTAGTTAAAGCATTGTATAAAAAGAGGCAACAGAGAAAAGTCTGGATGAAGGTGAGTAAAATGCTATAATACCCGTTTTATTTCTATCAATATTACTATTTTTTCAAATTCAAGCACAAGACGTTACTGGAAAAAAAAACTAACTAACAATAAAGTTTTTTTAAGTGAAATTTTCGAATATCCCGAAACAATTTTCCAACCTTATGTGTTCACCTTAAACAACTTAAAAGAAAAGATACCAATTATAGAAAATGCACACAACTGCGCAAGAAAATAGCAATTGCGTTCTATGCTCTGCGACCTTCAGCAGAATATCAAAGCATTTCAAATATCTTTAGAGTTGGAAAATGTAAAAGATTTTTGTCAGACAATATGAAATTTTCTTGCGCCAATATACTTCATTGCTTATCCACTTAGCGAGAAATTGTTGATGGAAAATATCAGCGTATGTCTACATAAGTCTTTCCACAGTGCTATTATAACTTATCACATTTAATATATCTCTTTCTAGATGTTTGTCACATTGAGATTAGACCAAGAGCAGAAGATGCAGTCGATTACTTTATCTACAAAGTATTGCTAGCTGTATTTGATTTTAAGTAAAATTAGTAATATGACCGATTAATTTCTAACTTTTATACTTTTCTTCAGATACAGATTCCTTTACATTAATCTTTGAGAAGAATTCATCATTAGGATACACAATAAAGATCCAAATTTTTCTAGCATGTCCAAGACTTTGTGTTCCATTTGTTCTCATTGAGGATTCAGCATTTCGATTCTTCGAAATTTTAATGAAGCCATATCCATATAGTACTGCTTTAATTTTAAGAGAAAATAACTTTGACTTTGTTCTTTTAAAACGTGGACGAGTTGTTGAAAATGCGTTTGGACAACTGAAAGCCAGGTTTCGAAGAATTGTAAAATAATTAGGCAACCACATTGATAATAAAAATCTCTCAATTAAAGCTTGTTGCCTGATTCATAATTTCTTGAATGTTCACAATGACCCCATTAACAGTCAACGGATGCAACCCTCAAGTGAACATGCAACAAGAGAACAAACCGATTACACTTCTCAAATCAATGAAAACAATCCTAACGCTAGAAACGCAATTACAACTGTTGCACAATTTCCCCGATCTAGAGTAAATTATATAATTTCAATTGCCAGGCTGCCGACAAAACTAAAACAACTAAGAAAAAAGCGAAAACCGAATACAAATTATAAAAGCGAACCACACGGTTGGTGGTTAAGATCTGAGTGACGATTTGTCACTTGGGTTTCGAAAGAAAAATATGCCTTGGTGGAGATTCGCAATGGCAGCAAATCGTCTGCTGAACCAAGTGACTGCTCAGCTTTGGTGGGTTCAGGGAAAAAGATATTTCCAAATAACCTTTAATGGTAAAAATAATAAGTGATCTAACAACTGTTAGACACCATGCATTTTAAGTGGAAGTGCAAAACCGTATGTGGCAAACAAATCGCAAAGGGATACTGCACAATATTCCGTTGAAAAAAAAATAGACTATAACTTTTTTTTTTTTTGCTACTTTATAAAAGAACGCTTTATTTGCGGAGGGTTGACAAAACGTAAAAGCCGGAAGGCGGCGACCACAAACTGTATTTTATACGGTGGTACTGAAGGTACCACTAAGATTGGACCGCTAGTTGGGGACACGATATCGAATTACAACGGTCGCAAAAACTGTTTATCTTTTTTTTTATAAAAAGGATTCGCCCGGTGTAACGCGAGGTGAAATTGTCTCGAGTAACTAATGCTACTTATCTTTACTTTCTCCTAGAATTGCTGATTCTGCCTGTCCCGTCAGTCCTGACTTTTTCCGTGTTTCCTCCTCACTCTTGGAACATAATATCCTTTTGTCAAAGCTTCGTACTTCCTTTTTTTATATTAATATAAAAAAATATTAATATTAATTATATATTGCCTATTTATTATTAATAGGCAATAAGAAAACCTCGCGTATTTTCTATTCGTTTTTTTTTTAAATCTTCCCTTTACTTTTTGATGGTCACTCAAGGGGTCATTGGGGTCACATTCAGTCTGAATGCAACAGCAGTCCTTCCCAAAAGATAAAAAAAGGAAAAAGATAATTTGCCAACAATATGTCACTGTTCTAAGCTAAGTTGAACTTAAAATTGAGAGATAGATTTGTAGATTTGTAGTAGATTTGTCTTGGAGCCAAGGGGATAAGTAAAAAAATACTACTATGCAGCACAAATTGAAGATTGTATGTCCACAACATTATAATTGACTTCTTTATTAGTACGATTGTTGACAGAATAGTAAGTTATAAATTCTACCCTAGTTCCCATGAAACCTCGGTTTTAGTTGCTACTGTAAAATTAACGTATCATCATGATTATACATAAGTAGGTCAATGACCACATGAACTTGAATTTCTTAAACTACATTAATTCACTATCATTTTTTACTTTTAGGTAATGTGTGTGCATAGGTTTACATGTATTGTGTTTCATAAATATTATATATACAACTAGCCATGTGTGTAGAGAACGAATGCATCCTTTCTTCTTGTCTTTAAGTCAGCCATGATCAATTTGTTGAAGTGTGATAACTACTGACTTCATTTGGATTTTAACACCTATGTCAGAGGGGGACGATGATTTGGGAGGATGTTGACATTTGCTAACATTCGTCTGGTGGTTGGTGACTCCAAATTATTTTTCTTTTTAAATATGAAATGTGTTGGGAACCAACATGCTGCCGCACTTCAGCTGCTCAATTTCGGAATCTGGAGTTTAAGTCTCTCTGGATTTGGAAGCAACATCCCTCCCTGGAGTCATTCGTAGGAGCCGTCGTGGATTGGTTGGGTACCCCTCATCGTGATGTTGGCGATGAAATTAAAAAGAACAAGTATTAGTAAGAATGTTTTTAAGTATTGGGTATGTAATTTAATTCGTGTGGTTTTTTTTTTCAAAATTTGAACGTTTATTTAAGAAAAACACGTACAATAGTATTATTCAAAGTATTCCCAACTGAAGCTACTTTTTCCCATCTTTCTGGCAATTTGTAGATCCCATCCCAAAAGAACTGCTCCGGCTTGTCATCTGCTCTGATGTGAACCGTATTTCAGTGAGAGCGTTTTGCATCGACCGGAACAGATGATAGTCAGAAGGGGCAAGGTCTGGGCTATAAGGCGGGTGGGGTAAGACTTCCCATCCACTGTTTTCCAAATAGTTCTTAACCGGAATAGCTACGTTGTCTGATGGAAAATTATTGCCTCGTGTCTGGTCGCATATTCCGGGCGTTTTTCGGCTACTGCTCTCTTCAAACGGATTAATTGTGTTCGGTAGGGTTGTCCATTGATGGTTTCACCCAGTTTTAGCAGCTCATAATACAGCACACCCATCTGATCCCACCAAATACAGAGCATAACCTTCGCGCAATGGATATTCGGCTTTGCCGTTGATTTGGCTGGTTGGCCGGGTTTCACATATGATTTTTTGCGCTTGAGGTTGTCGTAATGGATCCAGTTTTTATCACCAGTAACAATCCGATGCAAAGATGACTTCCTTTTGTGGCGTTTCAGCAGCATTTCGGACATGCAAGATCGCCTTTCGACGTCTCTCGGCTTGAGTTCATGTGGAACCCAATTTCCTTGCTTTTGAATATATCCAAGCAGATGGATATATTCAAAAGCAAGGAAATTGGGTTAAACGTTTTGAAATGGCTGCTTGAGTGACACCCAAAGATTCTGCGAGCTCTTTTTGTGTTTGGCAACAATCTTCATAGAGTAATGCTGCCAGTTCTCCATCTTCAAACTTTTTTGGCTGCCCAGGACGTTCATCGTCTTCCAAGCCAAAATCACCACTTTTAAATCGTGCAAACCACTTTTCACACGTTCACTCAGCTAGCGCATGTTCACCATAAACTTCCACCAAAATACGATGACTTTCGGCAGCAGTTTTCTTCATATTGAAGTAATGAAGAAGAACTCCCCGCAAAAACACTTTTTCAGGCATAAAGTTTGACATATTTGAGTGAAAAAAAATTATTATTGTTTACGCTTCAAATGAATGACATATACAGAAATAACGTACAATGACAGTAGCCAAATTCAAATTCAAGTTTTTAGTTATCTGCGATAGGAAACCTGCCTTGGTGATAGGAGAATGTAATGGATATTCGCTCCTGGGATGAATTGCTAATTGTTTCCCTAATGTGTGGTTATCAGACTGATTTTGATTTAGGCTGCAAACTGCCCTTTTTTATTTTGATAGTGAATTATTTTATTATTATTTTAGTGTGGATAAATATTATTTTTATATTCTTTAGGTTTTGTTTTGTATGTATTGTTTTTTTTTATGCATTTATTGTTCATACGTATAGGGGGATGTGAGATATTTTACGAATTCGTGAGTTTAGATACCGGGAATAATTTTACAATTGATCGTTTGAGTATCGAGAAATGAGTTTTTATCGTCGTGACGCGCGGTAATACGTCCGTACCGGGATGTAATTCAATCACTCGATGTCTCCTACGTTGATGTTTGGCTGTCTTTGTAGCCATTTTGGTCGTTGCTGGAGAAGATGAAGATATGACACGCTCCATTGCTTCCAAAATTCTTGGAGAATCCGCTGAATGTATCTCCATTTATCCAAACTGGTGATATTTTTGTCTTGCAGGTTTCGTTCTGGCACAGTGTGTATTGGTTCCCCGATAAGAAAGTGGCCTGGGGTCAACTCAGTTATGTCGTTAGGATCTGAGGACATTGGACACAGTGGCCTAGAATTGAGTCATGCTTCAGTTCGACTTAGTAATGTTGAATACTCGTCAAACGTTAATTTTGAGTTGCCTATAGTCCTTTTGATGTGGTGCTTTATGGATTTTACTCCTGCCTCCCCACGAAATGTGATGATGAAGGGGGGTTGAAGTACCATGTTGTGTTTAGAGAGACAACAATGACAATTCGGACGAGAGAAATTTGATGTCTTTCATTATTTCATTATACGATCCCTTGAAATTTGTGCCGCAATCGCTAAATTTGTTTGCACATGTACCTCTTTTAGCGATTAATCTTCTAAAAGCGGCTAAAAATGCAGTGGAAGTTAGCTGGCTTACCAGCTCTATGTGCATAGCTTTCGTTGAAAGGCAAATAAACATTGCTATATATCCCCTTTAATTCTATTACAACGTCCCTTCCACAACTTTATTTCTATGGGTCCAGCATAATCGATATCCGTGTTGGTGAATGGTTTGCACCAAACTTCGCTGGAAGGCTTCCCATGAGTTGTTGCTGCATCTTTGCTTTGTGTCGATGGTATCTAACACATTTGTATATTGTAGATTTCAGCAATCTTTTTAAGTTGGTGATCCAATAGGCCCTCCTGATTTCTGCCAGCATCATTTGTAAACCTCCATGGAATGTTCGCTGATGGATGTCACTTATTACTAGTTTCGCAAAATGGTGCGAATGCTTTAATATTAATGGATGCCGTTGATTATACGGAAGTGAGGAATTTGTCAATCGACCTCCTACTCTTAACAATCCTTTTGCGTCGAGAAATGGATTCAAGTTTTGGATTTTACTTTTCCTTGGAAGCGTATTTGTTGTTTACAATGTCTTGATGTCGTCTGAGAATAACTCTTCTTGTACAAGTTTAATAAGTTGATCGTGAGTTGATTTCAGTTCATCGGGGGTGAGAGGGTAGGTTTCAAGTGGCTTTTTGTTTGTGGTGTTTCTAATATTAAAAAAATATCTTCTCCATATCGCTACGTTGCGAACAAGCCGACATAAGGTTGAAAATTTTTCAAAAAATGCTCTGATTATTAGAATACAATGAGCTACTATACGTGTGAAGTGAAACTTTGTGTGTGTTAAATGCGCCTGATGGAAGCGTGATCGAAGTTTATGTTTCTGGCTTAGATTTTTGGTTTCCAGGTTTATGTCAATTAGAATTACTGCTGGTAGTTCTGTGGGCGATAAATATTGTAAAAATTTGAGACCTAACCACATCTGATTGTTAATCAGTACTTCCGGTGAAAGTCCGCGTGAGCCGAGGTCTGCTGGTTTTTCTTTTAATGCGATGTGTCTCTATATCGTTGGACTAGTAAAAGTCTAGATCTCAGCTACTCGGTTCGCTACAAAGGTTGTTCGTATTAACGGGTTCCCCTTAATCCATTCTAAAGCGATCATTGAGTCTCACCATGCGAAGACTTCAGGATTACTGAATTGCATCGCTCGCGATATGAGGCGCAACAGTTTTGCTAAGAGAAGCGCTGCACATAGTTCTAAGCGTGGTATTGAAACGCATTTAACTGGTGCAACTCTTGTTTTGGACACTAGGATATTAATATGTTGCTAACCATTTTTTAGTACTCGTTCGTACTCTATGGCTGCATATGCCTTCTCCGAGGCGTCGCTGAAGCCATGTAGTTGCAAGGCAAGATCCACCCAAGGAGATCAAATAAGCGGGAAATATCTGCTAATACAGACCTTTTAGTGTATTCCTTCACTGCTGGTAAATTAATTTTAAATTTAAATACGTCTTGTGCTGGGTGCCATCGGATTCCGAGGGTCTTGATAGTATCTGTGGAGTCGAAGCTTAGTGGAAGATTGAATTCCGTTTCATTTTCGGGTATTTGTTCTAATACCTTTGCTGAGTTACTTGCCCACTTCTAAGAGGAAATCCGGCCGACTTCAAGGTGATGTATATCAGGATAGAATCAAATGCATCTACATTTATTCCCTGGTTAGCCAAGGCATGAATGCACTCTATGCTAGTATCGTACAAGGATTTTAAAGGTTCAGCGGATTCATGAGAGATTTTTTGTTGTTCTAAAAGAATTCTTAATTGAGAGTTTACTAATTTTATCTTATTTGGAACCTATCCGTGAGCATCTACACACAAGGAAGTTTTTAGAAATTGTAATTTCTGAATTTCAGATAAATCCACGTTTCAATCTACTAGGCTAACGAAAACGTTGTGGAATTCACTCCACTTTTCGAATTTCCCCGAAAATGGTTTAATTTTAATACTCGGAAGACGAATATCGGAAACAGCCGATTTTGTGACGTTTAGTCGCGACACATCAAAATTGGTATTGTTCTCGTGCGAAAATTGATCTATGTCATCATTGATCACGACACTGAATTGAAAAAAAAATCGCTTAATTTTGGAATATATTTCATCTGTGATATATTTGTCTTTAAAAAGGTCCACTCATAATAGTGGTATGTAAACCCTTAATAATTTAAACAATTCATCTACGTCTGTTAAACACGCGTTCACATAACCCCTTGATTTCTGCGCCTCGGTTTGCTTCTGATATTCACCGAAATCAGTTGCAATTTCTTCGAGAAAACGTTCTTGTCTTTCTATTGTTTTCGATAGTTTTGACGTGATTCAAAATGTTGTTAGTTCTACACTAGCACTTGTTTTATCTTATTGTTATGTAATTGGGTTTAGTTAGACGTAAATTTTAAATAATTCACTTTTAATTTCGTTTGAATTTAATTTTATTTATGATTTTTATTATTGTTTTTTTAAAAAAAAGGGGGGGGAAATTGACTTCCTATCTTATTGTTGAACTTAGTTATGTATGTCTTCCCTTTATCCTGTTGCCAAATTGTTTCCCTTGTTAAGTTGTTAACGTCCGATTTGTAGTGGTTAATTGTCCAGTGCGGCTGTCTGTTGTTAGCCGTTGATGTCCGTTGTTGACCTATTAGCCATGTGTTTAGGGAACGAATGCATCCTTTCTTCTTGTCTTTAAATCACCCATGATCAATTTGTTGAAGTGTGATAACTGCTGACTTCATTTGAATTTTAACACCTATGTCAGAGGGAGACGATGCTTTGGGAGGATGTTGACATTTGTTAACATTCGTCTTCGTGTTCTCCAGTGGTGGTTGGTGACTCCAAATGTTTTTCTTTTTAAATATGAAATGTGTTGGGAACCAGCAATGGCCTACTCGTATTAAAATATCCTAATCTTTAACCTTTTCTGATGATGATCGGGTGAGAGCGAAACAAGGAACTAATCATGAAACGGCACAGGAGAAGGAATTCTATAACTGGAGTGCTGTCCAATGAAAAACTAAACAAAGACATCCCGGCGAATCCTCTTGTCAAGAATTACTTAAATGAGGGGCACGCAACTAGGGGTCCATTCTTTACAACAATTTTTTTTTTGTAACAATTTTATTTTTATTTTAAGGTGGTGACAGTCCGTGTGCCTGCCTCTGTGTATTTATTTACATTTCTGTATTTATTATACGCAGAATATTCCAGATCGTCCATCTGGCTCTAGACGAACAGCGTTGGGCCTAACGTAACCGTCCGTAGCGCCACCGAGACTTCTGTCTCTTCTTCTCTTGGATCTATTGGTTGTCCCCTCTAGCAGAAAGACAGAGTTCAAGAACCCACCCATTCTTATCGCTAATATACTTATGTTAAAATCGCAGTAGCCAGAAATAAATCTACTACATAATTGTAATCTGTCAACTTTTGTTTCTTTTTCCTTCTTCTTAAAATCATCTCTAGCCGAAGTAAGACTTAATCCAATTCAATCGCAAAAAAATAGAATAAATCTTCATTCGTTCACAAAAAAAAATTTATTTATTATTAATATATTTTATAAATTACAAAATTAATTTATTTCGAACATTAATGGTTCTTCTATACTCGGATTATTTTTCCCGCGAAATAAAAATTAATACTAAATTTAGCACGAAATACAGTCCATAACCAACGCAACACAGGTGACCGCCATTTTAGAACAGCATTATGACCTATACGACATCATCAAAGATTCCCTCGATAAACTGGGATCAAATGTAAAATGCCAACTCCTGCTAACCATGTCAAGCTTCTAAAACAGCTGAGACTCTGCTACAACTTCCTTGGTCATCACACAACTAGTGCATGCTTTTCGAAATGGAGATATCAAAAATGTGGAGGACTTCATCATACAACCATTCATCAAACAAAAACGTCCATCAATTCATTTCCATCTACACGATCTAATCAAAACATCTCCACCAACAACAGCAATCACCATTTTTTTGCTTCCTCCAATGTGACCTGCATCAATCAGTCCCCAAAATCAACAACGCTTCTTGCAACCGCATTGGTAAAAGTCATATCTAGTTCTGGGGAGCCATAAAATATCCGAGCTTTTCTGGACCAGAGCTCGGAGTAAATCTTGTATCGGAAAACCTCATCCTCAACTGTATCGATAGTTGGCATTGGAGGCGATTCATCATCATCCCATCAATCAAAAGGTTTGGTAACAATGAATCTGCAATCTTGCATAAGTAACTTTAACTGCATCTTCAAAGCTTATGTGTTATCGGAACTTACCAACCTTTTACCATCAGCTGTCATCAAGCTCACGGACTGGCCACATTTGCAAAATATCGATCTAGCAGACCCAGAATATCATCAACCTGCACGTATAGATCTCATCCCCGGAGCAGAAGTATATGGGCAAGTCTTACAAAATTTACTTCTAAAGGGTCCTAAGGGGGAAATTATTCTACTGCTACGCAGATGATCATTTGGGCGAGTTAATTAAAAGGTTTTGGATGTAGGAAGAATCATTTAAATCATCTATCGAACCACTCACTCCAGAAGAACAGGAATGTGGGGAAATCTTTAAGTGAACGCATACACGTGATTCGGAAGGAAGATTTATCGTTCGCCTTCCCTTGAAATCTCTTCAAATCAATTCCAATATTATTTGGAGACTTGAGAACTAGTGCATTAAAATTATTACATCGCATGAAAAATCGATTTGTACATAACACTGAACTTGCAACTAATTATTCAAACTTTATTGCAGAGTATGAACAATTGGGATATATGAAACGAGCCTCTTCACCAACTCAACCAACAGACCAAATGTTTTATCTCCCTCATCATAGTGTCCTTCGCAGTTACATTTCCACGAAGAAATTAAGAGTCGTTTTCAATGGATCCCTGAAGACCGATAGGGGTATGTCACTCATCATTCCTGATGTTCTTACACGTTGGATGGTTAACAAATGTGCCTATTCTGCTGATGTTACAAAGATGTTCCGGCAAATCAAAGTACACCCTGACGACTGGAAATATCAACGAACTATGTGGACTGAAAGTTCTAACGTTCAAGAATTTGTACTCAGTAACCACAGTAACGTATGGAATTAAGTCTGCTCCATTTCTTGCTATTCGGGTCTTGAATCAACTAGCCGAGGATGAAGGTTATCGATTTTCTGATGTGAAAGATATTGTTAAGAAACATACTTACGTGGATGATATGTACGACGGAGCAGCTACTGTTAAAGAGGTTAAGAAACGAATCACCCAAATTTCTAATCTTTTTAAAGCAGGCAGGTTTCAATTCCAAAAATGGTGAGCTAATAATGAAACTCTTATCGAGGAAGTTCCTGAACAATATCGAGCAATATACTCATCACTTTGCATCGATGATAGTCCAGTACATAGAACTTTGGGCTTAAGCTGGCAGCCTGAATTGAATCGCTTTATCTTCATTCCAGTACAACATAAAGAACCAGCTGTTTATACAAATCGGACAGTGCTATCGAGAACAGCTCAGCTTTTCGATCCGTTGGGCTGGCTTTCTCCTGTTGTTGTCAGAACAAAACTTTTCATTCAGGAACTTTGGCTAGCAGATCTTGAATGGGATAAACCAATTTCTAAGTTGTTTGAAGCTCGCTGGAAAAGCTACATCAACCAACTCTATCTTTAATTTCCGTGCTTGGAATAGTTCCTGGCTTGGTATCAGTTGAACTGCACGGGTTTTCAGATGCATCGCTAGCAGCGCTTGGAGCCGTGATATACATATATTCGTATCATCAAAGAAATTGGAACGCATATTACAATCTTATCATCCAAAACGAAAGTTGCTCCAGCTAATAGCCCAGCAAAGTCATCAAAATGATTTAGATTTATTCGAGTCACCATTCCACGTCTGGAACTTGCAGCAGCATTGCTGCTCACCAAACTTGTAAAACATTTCATCAGTATCCTCAATCTACAATCAGTCCCTATCCACCTTTGGACTGACTCAAGTACTGCTCTTTATTGGATCCAAGGTGAGCCGCCGAGATGGAAGGATTTCGTCCGAAAGAAAACTGGCATCATATTCCAGGTGAGGATAATCCTGCGCCTCGAGAGGAGCATCGCCTCGCCAGTTAGCAGAGAGTAGCCTTTGGTGGCAAGGGCCACAATGGCTCAAACTTACTCGTGATAAGGGGCCCAATCTTATCCCCATTCCAGATGTTTATAAAGATTATGAAGAACGTCAACAATTGGTAGCTGTGGTTATAAGAAAGCCGACTACATTATCATGGGACCTTGTTCAACGTTATTCGTCGTTATCGAGACTTTTGCGAATCACTGCGTGGTGCAGACGAGTAGTGTTATTTCGAAAATTCTCAAGTTCATCACATAGCCCAAGTCCATTAACACCAGCTGAGATCAGAGAAGCAAACTTATTTTGAATAAAAAACACGCAACGCATTTATTTTAGATCTGAAATTAATCATCTTTCTGGTTTAGAATCTTTATTCCAGAGTAGCTCACTTCATCGGCTTACGCCATTTATTGAATCAGAAGGAGTTCTGCAAATTGGCGGGCGGCTTTGTAATACACAAATAGATCCAGATATGAAACTTCCCATAATTCTGCCAAGAGATTCGATCTTCACCAAACTTGTCTTGAACTATAAACATCGAGCAACCCTCCCTGGTGGTGAGCAGTTGATTCTAGGAGGGCGTAGTTATGTGCGCTCATTCGTTCAACGTTGTGTTATCTGTTCCCGTTATCGAGCTGTAATATCGAGGCAACTAATGGGTCAACTTCCAGTTAATCGCACTATTCCTTCTTGACCATTTTTTCACTCCGGCGTGGACTATTCTGGACCTTTTATTTTGAAAGCTTGGAGAAGGCGAGCTGCAAAAACATACATCTCATTGTATTTGTTTGCTTTTCATCATTCGCGATTCACTTAGAATTATTCAACTTACAAGTGATTGTGGTACCAACTTGATAGGAGCACATGCAGAACTTCGAAGACTTTTCAAATCTACTTTCAAAGATTGTCGGCACATCGTAGATATGCTAGCTAACGATGGAACCAAATGGCAGTTTGGCCCCCCAGCGTCACCTCATTTTGGTGGTAAGTGGGACGCGGTCGTCAAATCCGCTAAATTTCATACTAAGCGAACTATTGGTGAGTCTCTTTTGACATACTATATAAAGAGTTTTCTATGTACTTAATTAGCACAGATAGAAGCTGTCCTAAATTCGCCACCAATCTGTCCACTGTCAGATGATCCCGAAGATATCGAAGCATTAACTCCGGGACACTTTATCATTGGAAGCGCCATCAACACAGTAACTGAGCCATCACTGCTTCATATCCCTGAATCAAGATTATCTCGTTTTCAACATCTGAGGCAAATTTTAGAGTGATTCTGGCAAAAGTGGTCAATTCAATATCTACAGCATCTCCAAGAATTTGTCAAGTGGCATGACACAACGCTATCTATTAAGGTAGGAACACTTGTTTTGGTCGTAGACGAGCGGTACCCTTCAACTAAATGGCCACTTGCTCGAGTAATTGAAATGCACCCAGGATCGTATGGGCACGTTAGGATCGTCACCATTAAGACTTAATCGTCAATTCTGAAGCATCCTATAGTCAAGCTGTGTCCTTTACCCGTTTATCTAGAGGACCAGGAAGACATTCAACGTTCCAATGGAGACGTTCAGGCGGGCGTAATGTTAAATAAGTAGTAGTCAGAAACAAATCTAGTACATAATTGTAATCTGTCAACTTTTATTTCTTTTTCCTTCTTCTTAAAATCATCTCTAGCCGAAGTAAGACGTAATCCAATTCAATCGCAAAAAATGTAATTAATCCTCATTCGTTTACAAAAAAATTGTCTTTAATTTAATTCGAACAACTTCTCAAAGGAGTCAACGGACATAAAGTAAACGGGTGGGGCAAAAAGCGGATCGGACAGGAGAGACCGTGATGGAGCGAAAATACTTTCTACGGCTAAGGAAACTACCCGATAGGAAAAACAACACCACACAAGAGCAAGAGCCGACAACTTTGTGAACAGCTCTTGTTCATTCAAACGTTGGACGCTTGTCTCGCGCCTTTCTCCAAATAGTAACTTCCACGGACCGTCCGTCCTACCTGCTGTGGTTGATCCTTCAAGATACTAGGAGGGTGCACCAATGACTGATGGACCCATGGCTGCCCACCACCCTTCTAGGATTTTGAAGAACCAACGGAAAAGAATGTGGGTGAGTGGGGTCAAGAGGAAAGGGAAAGAATAAAACTTGTGGTAAATTTTACCGGAACACAACCTATTTAAGTAAGTTGAAGTACATTTAGTTCGCATGATTCGATGAGTTTTCCAAAATTTTTTTTCTCTGAATCTCGATTTCCAGGACTTTCTTGTTTGTATAGGGTGATTCATCGTAAGATCTGTTTTTCAATGAGAGCTTTTTGACAGATCACGCGTGACTCCTATCAAACTGCTTTATCGTTGTTGTTTAGTATCGTTTGACAAGTCATCTGTTGTATTACGAAAATCAGGGTTTTGTGAAAAATATTTTTCGTGCGATTCGAGGAACTTACGGTGCTCATGATCGACCTACTGAAACCACTATTGTCAACACCATTCGCAAATTTGAGTCCCAGTTTACATTAGTAGATGATACTTGACCGGTTTGACCACATCCAGCACGTAGTGAAGAGACTATAGCAGCTGTAGCTGAGAGTGTACGCAAAGACGGTGATGAATCGATTCATCGTCGTTCTCAGCAACAAAAGGGTACAAAATTGAACTTGCGCAAGTATCGAAGCCAGGCGACTTGAATTTGCGTCATATGTTATTTTCAGTGAATGGACTCTGGAAAAGGTCAATGAAAATCTGGTGTTTTATCGTGAAATTTTGCTCAGTGATGAAGCCCATTTCTGACTCAATGGATACGTTAATGAATGAAATTGCCGTATTTAGGCTGATGAGCAACCCGAAGAGTACCTAGAGCTACCATTACATCCATTAAAAACAACGGTATTGTGTGGTTTATGGGCTGGAGGAATCATTGGTCCATATTTCTTCACAAATGAGGCAAATCAAAATGTTACCGTCGATGGTAACCGTTATCGCGCTATGTTTCCTGAAGTTCAAGCACATGGTCTCCGCGAGTTCTAGTTTCAACAAACCGGCGCTACGAGCCATAAAGCGCGTGAAACAATGAACTTGTTGAGAAATTATTTCTGAGCACTTAATTTCACGTTTTGCTACAGTAAATTGGCCGCCTAGATCATGCGATATCACACCTTTGGACTATTTTCTCTAGGGATATGTAAAGTCTCAGGTCTTCAGAAATAAGCCAGCTACAATTGACGATTTGGAAGCCAACATTACTCGTGTTATGCAGATGCTCAAACTAGTCGCCCAAAATTGAACCGTTCGAATGGACCACCTCAGACGTAGTTCTGGCCAACATTTACATGATATCATTTTCGAAAAGTAAATGTCATGAATTGTTCTTTTAACCGATTATAAAAATTTTAAGTTCACTTTCAAATTTATGTATTTAGTTTGACATTATAAATCAAACCTCATGATGAATCACCCTATATTTTCGATTTGTTGAAACCGCTCCTTAATTTCTTCATCAGAATTCTTTAATAACTGCATAATATCATGCAAGTCTGACGTGTCCTTCTTTTTCCTTTTTGCAAATTTCGATGTTGATGGAACCCTCTGAGCCGAGCATAAACCCTCACAGAACTCGAATTCTGATAAATCGGAGATATCAGCTGGTGATGACAGCGTCAAATCAACAGTATCTAGAATTATAACATTATATTTACATATATGATAGTATTCTAATAAAAATAATATAATAATTCGCCGTGCATGGTGTCGTAAGGTGTGACACAAGCCAGTGGCCAGAGGTTAGATTACTTCTGTGCAGTTCGCGTTATTGGATATGCGTGCAATTTACAATCTTGCAGTTTGTATCAGTTAGGCAACATTGTAGTCACTTAGTTCCCCCTCGGGCTAATGTCCCTTAGGTGGACTCCTCTCTCACTTAAATGAGGACCGCCCTCGGGCCTTCTTTAACTAGTGATGTTGACTTGAGCATCATTTTGTTTTTGTTTCCTCTTTCGTTCTAATCGTAATCTGGAGGCCGTAGTTTATAACAACTATAACAGCTATGATCGAACATATGGAGATGAGAGTTGTAACGATCCTTTGCTCGAGTTCACCAATGTAGCGAAGGTTGTGTATGTTTAACCTTTGGAGATACAGGAGGCTGGGGATCTCCCTGTGGCCCGTTATGTTCAATGATGATGCCGATGCTGCAACAGGTGTTATCTTTAGCATCCCTTTGTGGTTTTTATACCAAGATCTGTTGATATGTATCTGGTTATCAAAGGTCAGTAAGTAGGTGCCCTTAATTAACTTCTTTACGCCATCTGCAGTTGCTTTGGAGGCTGTATCGTCGTTAATAATAATAATAGAGCCTTCGTCGACTACCAGCAGTGGTTCTAAATGACCGGGCCTCGTGCTGCAATGCGACATTCGACCAGAATAAATTTGTAGTGCACAGGTGTCATACGGCAATTCCATACAAAACGTTGACGTTATTGACGTGCAGCAGCTTCCGATTCTGAGTATATTCTTCCCACAATCAGCAACACAGTTATCTACGCGAAGTACATGACTGTATTATTACGTTGGACTCGGAATAGCATAATTTTCTTACATTCTATCTAGGTATAGGATATATTATTAAAATGTGTAAAAAGTTATTATCTAACAAAACCTTAATTACTGATACTTCCATCAAGTCTGTTATGGTAATACTAGGTTGAGTGAAAAGTAACCTTCTTGACTGCCAGAATGCGCTGCTACTGCAAAAAAAGTTATGGTGGCCTGAAGTCTGTTCATGTTGAGTATGAGTTTCACTCCTGACCAAAAACACGAACGCGAGAGCATTTCAAAAGAGTGTTTGGACTTGCTGATGCGGAAACTGGCGGACTTTTTGCGTCGATAGGTAACTGTTGAACACCAGAAAACAGAATGAGTGCCCGGCAACGGACTTAAGCCGGCACGAGTGCTCCGAAGCGGTCGAGGGAGGCTCGATGGGTTGATTTTCGCTGAGTATTAATTGGAGGCGTGGTGTGTTTTCTTTTTCGATTCCAAATTGGTTCTTTGAAAAGGACGTTATTGTTTCTGATTTGAAAGACCGTTCGTTATCGCAATAAATGGTTCTTGTATTAAGGAACAAGTTAAGAATATTCGTGAGTGCACGCTTTAGGTCAATAATTGTCCGGGAAGTTATACTTTGCACTACTGCGAACTTAGAAAATTTGTCTACACATGTTAGAAAATATTTTTTTGTCGGTCGAGAAAATATCGACGTGAAGTCTTTCTCCCGTATAGTGTGGTAGTGGTGTTATACCAAGTTGTTGAAAAGGATGTCTATTTTATATATCCTTGGTGCAAATTTTACAATTTTGTACCACTTCGGATGCCATTTTTGCCATTTTGGGGAAGTAGTTATCAAATAGAATTTGCTTTATGTTTTCTTGAGCAGCTCTATGGCGCGATTGTGTTCAAAGGTAACTATTTCCCTTTGATCATTTTTGTCGATAATATCAGATACCATATTCTTACAATGCCAAATCTTTTTTGCTGGAAAGCCTTAAACAAGTTCGTGTTGGATAGCGGCTAGTGTTGGCAAATCGCAATGTATGTCATTGGGTTTATTACTAACTTAACTTCCTAAATAAGATTTTTTTGTCTGTAAAGCTAATAATATATAATGAAAAGAAACATTTTCAGTGAATATAACAAAGTGACGTCTCAGTGGATATTTTTTCTGTTTCAGAATTATCTGATTTTTATAGCAATTAACCGGGGTCTCTGTGGACTCGATGGTATGAGTCAATAATATCTCGCTGCAGTTGCAGTTGCAAGTTCTGAATGTGTTTCTTCTTCCAAGGCATGACAATGCTTTCGTAACATAATTTTCCTTACAAGGTTTATGGTAAATGTTAGCGCTATGCTCATCTATGATACATCTACACCGCTTTATTTTAGGGTTACGATCTGATACAGCACCGGTGATCTGTATAAATGTTGAGATTTCTTACCCCGTAAAAGTAATTTCTTAGTGTTTGTAGTGCCCATACAATTGCTAGCAACTCATATTCGTTTTTTGCATAATGCAATTCCCTAACTTTTGAGGTTCTTAAAATCATGGTAATTGGTCTTCCACCTTGGGACAAGATCGCACCTAAACCTGGCTTCTGAAAATCAGGGTACAGAAGTATCACTTGTTCAGAAGCTAGTGTCCTTCTTAACTTGTCAAAGGCCTGAAATTGTTCTTTAGTATACTTTATTGGGGCCTTTTTTGATTGGCTAGCAATAATTTTGCCTTTATTACCATTAAAAAATGTCGGTCAAAATCTTAAATGAAACACCTATAATAGCAAGCAAGGCCAAAGAAGGATCTGACGTTAAACAGCGTTGAAGGTTGTTCGAAATTTAGAATTGCATATACTTTGTCCGGGCTCGACTTTATACCGCCCTTTAATATGACGAATCCAAGCTATTCGGCACGTTCCTTTAAAAAGTGTGACTTTTCCCTGGAAACTCATATTAGTCTCATACAATTTTGATAGGACCCATGTTAATGTGGGTAACGTTGCCCTCTTTGTTTTTGGAAGAAATAGTTACGTCGTCGACGTAGACGTAACATGATTTCCCTATTTGTTCTTTAAGAATATCATCGATGCTTCTCTGGAAAATACTTAGGGCATTTTTAAAGCCAAAAGTAGTCTACAAAATTCGTACTTTCCGTTTCCGACAGAAACAGTTGTTTTCTCCCTATTTCGCTCTGCAAGAGTTATGTGATGAAATCCTGACTCCTTAGCTTTGCCCAGGCTTGCCAAAATAACCGTTATATCGGAAATGGGATACTTATCATCTATGGTTTTCAAATTTAATTTGCGAAAGTCTATTATAATTCGTGTTTTTATATTTCTCTGCTCGTCTTTACCTTTTTTGTCAACAGTCTTACCATCATTTTCTTAAATTTATTTGCCACGTTATATGGTACTTCTATGGGTTCTCTGAACCTGTTTTGTTAGAATTCTCAATCATCTCATCGTGTGGAGAGTGATGGAAGGATAAAAAATATGATGTTAACATCAGACAAATTGATGAGACACTTTTGTCTCTTAAAACTTAACATAGTTTTTTAAAGTCCCTGTGCCTATAAACAATTTGATCATTTTCCCTGCGATAGTCTTCTTTAAGTACGGGAATAGGGATTTTTCCCTAAAACATTAATCTGCTCAGACTGGTAAGATATTTAAGATTGTTTAAGCTGAGGTTATAATTTACTGAGCCGTATTATTTATTCTTTGGTGTTTGGGCCCAGTGAATCTAGCTGTACCGCTATGTGATCGCTTCTGGTTTTAAAAATAGTATTGGCCTTGGCTGTTATATTGTTGACTATTACTTACTTGGTTCTACTGAGGAGGCTTTAAGTTGTAAAAACCACCATTAACTTGATTCATAGTTGGTTGTCTGGACCGAGATGTACCGCCAGTATCCATTGGCTCTTGTGGTGGCTGTGGCTAAGGAGCCCGATTTCTAAAGTTCTGATGTTTTGAAAAGTGAGGATTCTGGTTCTGGATTGTAGAGCTTACCTGATTGACACTCGTTTGATTCGGGGCGTTCCTATTTTGTTGTTTCTGCTTGTGCTTGTCCCTGTGCAGCATACTTACTGGCAAAAAGGTACCTTTCGGGATTAGCTTCGACCTCTTGAGCCAACGCGAGGGCTGAGGGTAAATCTCAAAAAAAACAATTTGAGTGCACGCAGTGCGTCCATTCTATATTTTTCATTTTTTGTAGCTGCAATTGACGACTCATAAGACATAACAGTCTTTCAAAATAGTAATGTAGAAGTGTCATGTTACCCTGATGAAGGGAGGACAATTTCTGCTCAATTAAGTAGATTGGACGTTTATCGGAGTAGGTGAAATCAAGCCGATTAACGATAGCTTTGAAATTTAAGACGGTATTGGAAGATGATAGTATCATATCGGCAGGACCTTTAATTTTATTCCTGATTATAGCTACGGGTTGGTAATATCTAGAACTTCCCTCGTAATTTTCGAAAAGTTTATAGGCATTGTATGACTCTTGCTTCCATGAGACGTATTTTTCTTTAATGCGCTGAAAATCAGGCAAGATCTTGATTACGTCTAAGGATTCTTCGCAAGGAATTTATGGTCTGATCTGAACTTTCCCAGCCTCGAGCGCGGTAGTATGAATGCTGTTTAACTTTAGCGTTAAGGCAGCAAGCTGTTGTTTAAATTCCACTTTTTGTAGCCATTTCGGGCTTCCTAGTACTGTTATTAATAGACACTAATGTGTGGGACACTAAAGAAATGTTATTTGTTTAAATAACTTTTATTACTCTTAAAACTTACAAACAAAAGGCAATTCAATCCGTGTTCAATCTCTATATCACTTTCGTTTTTCCTATCTTTTAATCAAAAAAAAAAAAAAAAAAAAAAAAAAAAAATTCACTTTATTTACAGTTTCATTTTTGTTTAAATTTAAATTTAACTGGTGTTTTGCCGGTTATCCTGTTCTGTCCTCTTTCAATCGTCGATGCCCAAAAGCCATCCGCTTTGATGATACAATTTGTGGTGCCTTTTTTTTTTAAATAAGAACTCGAGACCATGAGACTTCTTTATTTGAATATTTGCTTTTGTGTTTTTTTTTCCTAAAAACATTTATAGAACTTGAACTGTTTCTATGGTACAACATTCATTTGCACTAATTTAGTATTACCTATACAGTTTCTTTTTCCTTTTTTTTCTTTTTTCCGTTGGGCGCCAATTACTTTATTTTACATTCAAAAATACAAATTACTTTATTTTACATTGAAAAATACAAATTAGTTTGTTTTATATTACATTCAAGAATACTTTATTGTACAAATTATATAATCTTCGTTTTATTCAAAAATTATTTTCGTATGAGCTTGATTGATTATGTTTTCGTGATGTGTCCAAATATTGCTGACGCTACGTTTCGTGCATGGTGTCGTAAGGTGTTAGAAAAGCCAGTCACCAGAGGTTAGATTACTTCTATGCAGTTCGCGCTATTGGGTACGCGTGCAAACTATAATCTTCCAGTTTATATCAGTTTGACAACATTGTAGTTAATTAATTGCCCCTCGGGTTAATGTCCTTTGGATTAACTTATACGTGGGAATTCCTACTTGTAATTTCAGTTTTTCGAACCATATCTCCATTAACAGCGAATGGAACTCCAGCGAATATCTCCAGAATGCGCTGCTGAAACTGCGATAAAATGGGTATCTTTAAAGACAGTGTGAAGAACCGGTACACTGCAAATAAATTGAAGAAGAAAGCGGTAGGAACGGCCACCAAAAAGCCGGTCAACCTTCTTGAAGTCGGGATGCCCCTCAAAGTCTCGCTGGCAAGGTGATGCAATAAAAGTCTTCTAGCAGAAATAGTCAGTAGTAAGAAGAAAAGAATGAGAACAACACAGGTGTCACGGCCTCAATCATCAGGAGGGATCTTGTGCAGAAGTCTTTGTTGCACAGCAACAGCAATTACAGTTTACGAATAGCTGCGGAAGCAACGGTTGAAATATGTGTTGAAGTTTGCATACAAATCCAGCTGGCCGGAATAAACTTTTCCCACGTGCTTTTGGTGGCTGACATATGTGACTAGTGAACCATTTGTACAGACTACATGATAGAGAATGGACAAGTAGTGAACTTTGTAGCACAAGCCCTGAAATACAGAAAATAAAGATAACAGTGTTATACGGAATTGCCAACATTTCTGTCCTAAAAGTCGTCATCTGCAGAATTCAGATTCCAGAGCCTTCGTCCTGGTAGCCACCGATTCAATTTGATGGAACCAGAAAATATGAGAGAACTTACGATGGGAATCAACTTAGTGAAACCAAAGGACAACATTGCTCCTGTAAGGATTCTAAATCCAAAGGCATTCACCTATTGAGACTATATCCACAACACGGGTCGCAAGTGTATGAAAATCGGAAACAAAATCCTCAGCCTCTGTAATCTGGATTAAGAGCAGCGAAACCTGTCAGAAAAACCAGTCGGTGAGTACTTTGATATATTTGCAACACAAGACAGAGAATATCGACTTACGCAACTTGCTCAACACCAACCAACAGGGCGGCTTCCACTGGCAAGAAAAAGTGTCCAAAATGGTGTCGAAGGTAAAAGTTGATGGGCTGATAGAAGCATCGCAGAGTCCGTGAACATTTCTAGTGGTTCTCGTGAAGAAGAAAGACTATAGCACGATGTCACCAAAAAGAACAGCTACCCACCACCAAGAATTGATGAAACTTTGGAAATGCTTTCTGAAGCGAAAGGGTTTTCAACTCTGTTGACAAAATCGTGAGAAAATGGATTTTATTTCAGGTTTTTGATAGTGTAACCAGTGTCGTTTTTGGGCTGTTCAACGCTCTGTGCACTTTCGTACTATGGAAAGCAAATTGCAAGGGCTCACGTGGAAAATCTGCCTGGTGTATTTGGACGAGATTATCGTTATAGGCAAACACAAAAGTGTTTGAGAGGCTGCGAAGCGCTCATTTCAAGGTAAACCAAAAAAAAGTATGCTTAGTTCTGTCCGCAAGTATAATATTGGGGTTACATTATACCTCCGGAAGGAATAAGAATGGATTCTAACAAAATCGAAGCGATGAAACACTAGCCTGCCCCCAAAGATAAACACCAACAGAGAAGCTTCTTGGGATTTTACATTGAAGGTTCGCGAAGGATTTTGCTGGTATTGCAAAAAGCCTGTAATAACTTACAGAGAAAGGCCGAGAGTTCAGATAATCTAAAGAATGTGAAAAAGCATTCCAAGACCTCAAGCCACAGCTGTACATTGCCCTCATCTTAGGTTACCACAGAGCAGGTCGGAGCAGTGGTATACCTAGTTTAAGATCGTCAAGGGAGATGTATGTTACAGAAAGGTACTGTACAGACTTAAAAGGAGCTATTGCGTAACTTGACATAAGCTTCTGTCTACGAAGCATTTCCATAAGTACCCCTATGAACAAAATTTCACTCTTCGCACAGACCACGCAGCTCTGAAATGGCTACTACAATTTGAAAACCCTGAAGGCCAAGTTGCGAGATGATCGAGCAGTTGCTCGAGGAAGTAACACGAAAAAGACAAAACTGGCAGCAGATATCGGGCAGGAGCCAATTCTAAAGGCATATTTGGCACAGTGGGACTCGTTTTATGTGCAAGATGGTTTGCTGAAGATAAAATGGGAAAATGCAGATGGTACAACATCTCGTATGCATCTAATTGTGCCACGATCCAGAGTCCAGTGCTTCATGAAATATATGACAATGCAATATCTGAGCACAATTTGAATGAATAGTTATCGATATCGCTGGCCCGTTTAAGAAAACTTTTAATGGCAACGGTTTAAATGAGTCGCTGTCATGCATTATTTCAGTAAGTGACCGGAAGTGTTTACAATTCCAATTCAAGAGTCCAAGGCCGTAGCAGAAGAGCTATTGACCTATGAATTAGCAGATTTGTGGTGTAATTAAGCTACACTCTGATCAAGGGCAAAACTTTGAATCATGTCTTCCAGGAAGTGTGCCAACATCTGGGAATAAGAAAGACAAGGACAACGCTACTATACCCTCAACCTGATGGAATGGTTGAGCGATTCAATAGAACCTTGAAGGATCATCTGTCAACTGACAGCGGGAGTGGGTTCTACACGTACCCCTCTTCATAATGGCCTACCGAAACACGGTCACACATTGAACAAATTAAAAATTATTGATTGTTATTTGGTAGCCGGTTTGCCGGCAAAAAAACTCCAAAAACAACAAAAAAACGATGGCGACCACACGGGTGGCGGTTGTATCGGTAATGGCGGACTGCAACGCCTTTTAAGGTCTTATTAAATCTTATATCTGTCAAATAACTCTGATACATGATACGGCGACATCCCTAAAACTTCGTGCAGAGATGGTAGCACGCGCTACCTTACATAAGTATTTGTTCCACTTCCTATGGTTTTCAGAGATATAGGCCCTTAGCGTAGTTTAAATTATTTGGTTAATGCGCTCGGCCGGGTTGGCCTGTGGGTGATAGTGCGCAGTGTATTGGAGACGCGACCCATAAGCTAGACAAAGCGCCGTAAGTTGCTTCCTATGAAACTGTGGGCCATTGTCATATCATTAACCGGCTTCACTTTTTGTCAAACTTTACAACTCCAAACACATTTGGTTATATCCCCCCTCATTTTAGGCCAATTGTACTTGCCTCCTACTCTAGCGAAAGTTTTCCTAACTCCCATGTGTCCTGCTAATGGACTTTCATGGCATTGCCTTAATATATCTAACCTATCTGTTTTTCCTACTACCAGCTTTCATTCATCGTTGTTCTCGTGTACTTTAACCTTATTGACTTTCACGAACTTGAACAATCGACCATTTTCTACTCTCCACGCTTAATACGCTAGGGAATTTCACTTTCACAAGTGAGATCATCTTCGCTACCCAAGGGTCCAAATCCACATCTGAGATCTCGCCCACTAACAGAACTCCCCGAGAAAGTATGTCTGGAACCACATGCTCCTTCCCTTTTTCGTGAACGACCTCAAAGTCAAATTGTTGAAGCCGAACTACCCAACGTGCTAATCTCCCCTGCGGATCCTTTAGACCGTAACTCGACTACCTTCGATGTACGAAACTTCTCAATCGCCCATAGCATAGCTAAACACTCCATTTCGGTTGTAGAGTAGTTCCTCTCACACCTATTTAAAGACTTACTAAAGTAACAAACTACTTTTTCCCCTTCCTCAAAACTCTGGGAGAAAACAGCTCCAATCTCATAATCTGACTCGTCGGTTTGGACTACAAAGGGATGATTAAAATCCGGGTACGCCAGAATGGGTGCTGTCACTTAACATTCCTTAGCTTTCCTTAAACTATCCTCACATTCATTAGTCCATATGAATTTTCTACTCTTTTTCAATAAATCTGTTAAGGGCCCAACCAAGACAGCGAAATTGGGTACAAAGCGCCTGTATCAAGACACGGTCCATATAAAACTTCTAACTTCTTTAACGTTTTTGGGTACTGGTATCTTCACCATGCTCTTCACTTTCTCCGGATCCACATGCAGTCCGTTTCGGTCAATCACGTATCCTAAGAACTTTAAAACGGCTCCAGATCGGCCCCCAACACGCTGTTGATGAACTTCTGCCAAGTCGCTGGTGCATTGTGTAAACAAAATGGCATCGTCTTAAGCTAAAAGAGAACCCCTGTTTGGTACCGTGAAGGCGGTAAATGGTCTCGATTCTTCCTCCATCGGGATCTGCCAGTACGCCGACTTTATGTCTATGCGTCCGGAAGTTTATCTAATGTTGATAAAATAAAAGGAAGTGGATACGCGTCCCTATCAGTGACCTTACTTAGCTTTCTGTAGTCGACACAGAATCTATACAACCCATCTTTTTTCTTAATAAGAACTGTAGGAGACGCCAATGGACTACTAGATTTCTCAATAACCCCCTCTTCCATCATCTCCTGTAGCTCCTTATCAATATGTACCTGCATCGCAGGCGAAACAGGATAATACCTCTGCTTGATAGGTTCTGCCGACGTCCTTATATTGTGCTCTGCCAATCGTGTGCACCCTAAGCCGTCTGGCATTGCTTTAAAAGCGTTACTCAGTGTTTTTTTAAGCTTTTGTTCTTCCGTCTCTTCCAAGTCAGTTTTTTCTCGTATCGATACTAGTGTTGCCTGATTTTAGATCCAGGACTATCTCCGAAAGTGCCCAAAAATCAGCACAAAGGACATGTAGTAGATTGGGAATTACGAAGCATTCCAGAAGGACGGACTTCTTCTCGATCACGGTTTGTAGAGTAAAAACCCCCAAACTTCTATACCTACAACATCAGCTAGTGAAACAGACTTAACACTACTTCCCCTAATGTTAAGCCCATGTCTTTAATAATCTTCCAACCGTCTCTACATATAATGGTTCTCGACGCTCTTGAATCTAATAAACCTAAAAACCTAATCCCATAAATGCTTACTCCTAAGTAAGGTGAGCTCATTTGCCCCCAAAGTGAAACTCAGCCTAACTTGATCAACCACCCGGTATCCAGCAGGTGCCCAAACTAACGACGAAGGCGCTCTTGCCCTGCTGGCCCAAGAGTCCATTGTGAGTTTCCCGCAAACTTCCTACAATCCGTACGGCTCACCCCTACTGCCCCACAACCAAAACCACGTCTAGGAGCGGAACAGATATTGGAAATGTTCGACTTCCCCATAATCGAAACAACGGATTGAATTGTCCCTAACTGTCCGATTTCGCGGCACTGGTGGCACATTCTTACTAATTGTCGCGACTCTAGGGGGCTCTTCAAGTATGCTAAGACTGCCAAGTCAGCCAAGTTGAGTCTGATAGAAGGGAGCCAGATTCCGTTGTAGGATAGCTAGCTTCCTTCTTTCTGTCAGAGGCTCCGACAATCTCCGGCACATGTTCGTCATTGTCATGTTTACCTTGTGTCTGTCTACGTATTTCGTCCAATAATAAGTCGTCGTAGTTTGGTGGTGGAAATTCTATCTTGAGTTCCCTCACCAATCCAGTCCAGTTACCTACACTTTTCCTAATCGCCATACACGAGCAGCTCATTCTTAAGAGTCAGCCGTTCTGCTACTTCTTCTTTGGTTTCGGGTTTTGATCGATCTAGTCTCGCCATTGACCATTCAATTCCCATCAAGACTTTCAAGTATTCCGATGATTCCGGATTACGAGAACAGTCTTTCAGAAAATCTCCGAACTTTCCTATCTTTTCTTTCACTGCACCATAATCTTCTGCGAATGTAAACGGGTACGAGGAATCTGTTGCTTTCATTGAGTCCCTACGTTCAAGCAACCTCGCCGCCCTAAGCGATTTCCTCATAGCTTCCACCCCACCTTTTGCTGTGACCGACAGCCCTGGAGCCCAGGATCTCTATCTTCGACATCATAAAGTAAGGCAGAATTATTCTTACACTCCGTTCTCACACAACCTGTAAAACAATAAATCAACACACACTCAATGAAAATAGTCCGACCGAAAAGAAACTAATCTAACAAGCCCAAAAGAAAAATCTCCGCACCGCTGACAGTTATTCTGAAAAAATAGTGCACCCTCTAAAATCAATAAACCACAAAAGAAATGACCCATTTCAACAAAAATTCGTCCGATAATAACCCGAACGAAAATAAAAATTAACCAATAGAACGCGATGAAATCGAAACAAAACAATGACAAGATCGGAACTATGTCCTTAGACGCAAATGGGAAACCAAAAATGTTTCACATAAAATTAGAAAAAAAATTCCGGAAAACAATGTATTTTTGTATATACATATGTATATAAATATGTATCAAAAAAAATATAAATCCAATAAATATTGGCGGTTTTTTTTGTTTGCCAATGAAAAACGTCCGTAGGCGCCACGCAATCTTTTATAAAAGGAATTGCGAAACCTTAAAAGGATAGAAGGAAAAAAAACACAATAAAGGCACTTTATTTATCGGAATGTTTATGCGAAAACGAATTGAGCGGTATAGAAAAAATTTTAAGTTAAATCAAGTGGCAGTTAAAACTAGCAGTGGAAACCGCTTAATAATGGGCCGCTATCGTCCGTCTTCCCGAACGATAAAAAAAATTTTCTAGTGGGTCGCGTGTCTCGTTGCCTTTCTTTTTACGGGGGTAAAACTTTTTTTCTCTACGTGCGCGAAAGCCTACCAGGATCTCACTACTCAATCTCACAACACTATACTTAGCTGTTGTTTGGTATCCTTCTTTCCTCGTCTTCCTAGCTCTTCCTGCTGTTCCCTGATCCTATCCTCTTTTACTTTGACCTTTTACTTAAAAAAAATGTTTTTGTTCAGTTTTCCTGTTTAATTTCTCCTGTCTTTATTAAAGCTAATTTTCTTTCTTGGGTCACTTTGAAATAGATCTCGTTTTCTTTTGTAAAATTTTTTTTCACGCTATAAACCTCTGTATTTCGTCGTGGGCAACCAAAAAGTGGCCGCCCTGATTCGGTCACCCACCCACACCTTCGTGCATTACATCTACTCAGTTAGCAGGCCTAATGTCTGGTAAGCAAGTATGTGTACCTAGCTCTTTCATATACTCAAGTGTGCCGCTTTGACTACCAAAATTTTCGGGGAACATTTGTGAACATTTCCCCTGAATTACCTTGGGTTTAAATAACCCCTTCTTTCCCCGAAATTGATCCTTGAACTAAGAACAGTTCATTTCATTTGAGACTAAGAAAGGGAACCAATTCAGGATCTAGGGATCTCAGGTTAAAACTTTCAAAAGGTGTGTTTAGCCCTTGTGACGAAGGAAGAAGGAAGCTTTTCTCAAATTAAGTTCACTTTTGAAAAGTAGACCCGGTGGACTTCCGTGCAGATTTTGGGACGAAAGGGAATATAAAATAGCGTCCCACTCTATTATTGAATAATAATATAATTGTTTGTTTGTTTTTTTTTTCTGTTTTTCAATTCGTTTGCTCCTGTGCTCCTGTGCTCCTATGGATGTGTGGGGTGATGTAGGTTGCAGAGACTTGCAGACCTTCCGCCTAGCTGTATGCAACTGGTGTGGGTTATTGATGTTTCATTTCACAGACGGTTCCAGACCATCCATCTGGCTCTAGGTGTGTAGTACAATTAATATGACCGTCCGCCATAAGTTCAAAGTGTTTTCTAGGCCGTCCGCATGGTTGTCACTACAGGTGCCTTACTTAAATACGTTCCTCCAAGGCGGCAACGGATGCAACAGATAAGGTGAGTCAAAAAGTGAAGGGGCTAGGAGATGGAAGGATGGAGCGGATACTTTAGCTCTACTTAACGCTGGAGACTACCCATTAGGGGAGACAAAACAACATTTGGGACAAGGGTCGGCTATTTCGTGCTGGACCCTTGCAAAACAACCAAAACCTATAGCGCTTTCCTTGCGCTCTTATAACAGGCAAGTCTGCTTCCTGCTCTGCTGGATTTTTCCTAGAGCTTTTGACCGTCCGTCGTACCTATTTATGTTGTCCTTCCAAGATGCTGAGAAGGTGCACCATGGCTGCCCATCACCCTCTCAGGATTTTGGAAGGTTTTGCAGCGTTGCAAAACGCCATGAAGGTGGTCATAAAAAAACTGCAACATCGGCAGAAATGGTTTGGGAAGTGAATGCTCGAATTGAGCGAAACCCGCGTCGAAGTGGAAGATAAATGGTTCGTGAGCTCAATTTATCGTTGGAACGGATGCAACACATACTGAAAATTGAGCTTGGGCTCAAGCCATTGAAGTTCCAAAAAGCACACGATCTTACACCGCAACAGAAAAAAGTTAGAGTCGAATTAGTTGCTGCGCTTGCACGAAAGTGGTGAGTTGCCGAATTTGGTTTTTTCCGATGAGTCGCCATTTGTTATCGAGCAATATGTCAACAAACAAAATGACCGAGTATACATGCCATAACCACCGATGGCCGCTCATAGCTCGTAGCGTCAAAATTAATGCGATTGTATACCGTGAAACTACCTTAGAGGCAGTATTGAAGCCTTGGGCAAACAATCATTTCAGTCGGAGACTGTGGACATTTCAACAAGACTCGGCACCGTCTCACAAAGCGCGCGTCAACCAAAATTGGTTAAAAAACATGTTTCACACTTCATTTCTTCGATACAATGGATTGCAAATTCTCCGGATGCAAATCCGTTGGATTTCTCTGTCTGGGGTATTTTGAAAGCGAAGGTGGGCACTAAAAATACCAAATTTTGGACCACCTCAAACAAGCAATTCGCCGAAAATGGGCCAAAATACCGTAGAGCCACTTGCGTGCAGCGTGCGATGCTTTCTTCGGTCGTCTCAAGGCCAGTATTCGCGCCAAAGGTGGATACTACTGATACAATTTGAAAATTGATGTATTTTCTAACATTTTTTGCTTTGGCATAATAAAATTTATCAAAAAATAAAAAAATTATAGCATTTTAAAAAATTGCAGTTCGAGTCAGTCAGGGTGTAGAGCACTCAGTTATTGATTTCCTTGGCCTTTCTCTTTGTGAATTTGATGTACAAATCGCAATTGTAATCCTTAAATCGGTATTATTTGACAATATTTTGAAAAAATATTAAAAATTAAAAAAAATTTAATTTGAATGAGTTATATAAATGAAATATATCTAGCACAATGAGATGCAAGTTGACGCACCTGAGTTTTTAAATATATATCTATAAATATATATCAATTAATTTTCTGTTGAGTTTAGATCCGACCTTTCCGTACTTTTTTTAAACTAAAACTAAAATCTAAAAAGTGCACCGGATATAGTGTTTCAAAAAACGTTAAATTAAATAGTTTTAAAATTTTTTTCTTAAAAAGTCTTGGCCTTTTTCTTTGTTAATTTGATGTACAAATCGCAATTGTAATCCTTTAATCGGTATCATTTGACAATATTTTGGAAAAATATTAAAAATTAAGTTTGAATTAAGAGATGCAAGTTGACGCACCTGAGTTTTTAAATTTATATTTATAAATATATATAAATTAATTTTCTGTTGAGTTTACATCCGACCTTTCCGTACTTTTTTTAAACTAAAACTAAACTAAATAGTTTTAAAAAATTTTTCTTATAAAGCCATCCAATTTTGATTTCACAAATGAACGGGTATATCACACAAATTGAATTGAAACGATTTACCTAGTTTGTGCACTCAAGCCCGTAAAATATTTGACCTGATCTACCAGCAAAACTATCGATACAAACATTTAATAATTGAGTGAATTCAAATATTTTGCATTATGCAAGCACTTTTGCCTAATTAAGCTGCTGTGCGACGTTTTAGAAACGATAAAAAATGGAACTAAGTCAATAATATTTTATAAAAATTCTGAAGACGAAAACGTAGATCTAATAATGTTATATAATATGGAAAAATGTGATCAGGTAACAATGGCTGGAGTTCATTCAGCAGAAAAAGAGTTTTTATACGATATTCCTGTCAAAGTTGAAATTGTAAATAGATGTCAGACACACTTGATTTTGACTAATAATACGTGTGTTGGTGATATTTTACAATTTTAGAAATGGATTTAAATTTGCAACAACCAAATTGTATTAAATTTTGCGTAAAAACGGATTTAATGGTGTGCGAACGTTGGAAATGTTGGAAAAGTGTTTCGGCAACGGTTCTCTAAAGGAAACGGTCTTTTAACAGTGGCACGACCGGTTCAAAAGTGGTCGTGAGACAATCGAGGATGATGAACGCAGTGGCAGACAATCGACATCGAAAACCGACGAAAACATTGATGAAGTAAAAGAACATTGCCTATGGATCCGTCCAAGACATTTCAGTTAATGATTTGGGTTTTGGTCGTGTAGCAGCAAAGTTGGTGCCAAAAGACCTAAATTTTATGCAAAAAAGAGACCGTGTTGACGTCGTACATTCATCAAAAAGATCATTACTGTAGACGAGACGTGGGCTTATGAGTACGACACGCAATCCAGACATCAGGCAAGTGAATGGCGTTCACCAAATAAGCCGAGACTAAAAAAAGCACGTCGTTTTCAGTCAAAAAAGAAGGCAATGATCACGATTTTCTTAGATAACAATTGTGTAGTGCATCATGAATTTTTGCCAGAAGGCCAGACAGTAAACAAAGAGTAATATTTGGGTGTTATGAGACATTTGCGTGAAGCAATTCGCCGAAAGAGACCACGAGAAAACTCGTGGATTTTGCACCATGACAACGCACCGTCGCACAGTGCCACCATTATTCGTAATTTTTGGACAAAAAATGCAACAAATACCATCCAATAGCCACCGAATTCACATGGCTCCCTGTGACTTCTTTCTGTTCAATCGAGTTAAAAAACCACTACGGGGAACGCGTTTCAGCAGCCGAAAGGAAGTAATGGAAAAATCACAGGAAGCACTGATGGACATACCGAAAACTGGCTGGCATAAATGTGTTGCATTCGATGGGGATTACTTTAAAGGGGACGATATAAATTTAGATGAAAAAACTTTTTAATTTTCTGAATAATTTACGAGAGCTTTTTGATCAAGGTGCCAAACAAAACGTATAATCAAATAGTGACAAAACTAATAAATAGTATACATATTTCAATGGCTCGTTATGAATTTTGGAAATGCGAATTGGTCAATCGTATTCAGACTGGGTTGCAGATTTAAGATATTTGACACGAACTTGTTCTTTAAGTTGCAAAAAGCCCGATTACAATGATGAAATGTTAAGGGATGTCATTTTATTACACACCCCACATGATGTGGTGGGGCGGCGGTAAAACAAAGAGCAATATCGATGTACTAGCAGAAAAAAGTGAAAGTATATCTAGGATGTTGGACTTCACATAGTAGAAATTCATGTAGATTCAAAAAAGGACAGTGGATTAATGTGGGTGCATTGAGCATATTGCTTTATTTATTTCTATTGTCTTATAAGTTACAATCTTATTTTAGAATAACTTTAATAATCTACAAAGTTACATTACATTAAAATTATAAAGAATTCGTGATAAAGGCTTAGCAAAGTAATCTAAACGAATTGAAATCAATAGCGTTTCTATACAAATATAACACAAGCCGTAGTCATAGGATCCTTTTGCTTTCGAAGAAAGTGAGTATATATATTATAATCGATATAGTAAAAGCCAACAATCAATATGAGCAGTTAAGGGGTAGGGCCACTCTAGGACCTTAAAAAAAAATTTTTTTCCTTTTTTTGTTTCCAATAGTTACTTAAGAGTTCAAATATAATATTCCAAAGGATTTTGGCCGAGAATATCTCGAAGTACTTGTTTTTCAAAGTATAGTACAAGATGCAAAACCACAGCACAATAAATGGCCAATCGCAGAGGATTCATGGTGCTCATGGTAAAATGCTAAAGCTATATATATACTCGTTTATATATCGTGAGCAAAAAGTACCAAGTAATAAGTTCTTCTTTGAGCAAGCCGTTTTAAATTCATAAATGCACATCTTGCTTCATAAGGAGGTATATCACTGTTCCAATTCGTTCTACGAAGAGCAAACTTCGAAATAATTATACAAGGACTTAAGGGTGTAAGGATCAGCATGCATGCATCAGCATGTTACATTAACGCATATGTAACGAAAAATTTAATTCAACACCAAAGATTACTCTTGGAAAAATTGTTCTACTGATATTTATAACTGAGCTTACTATTTTAAGAACATAAGTCATTAATTCGTTTAAGATCATTTTGCGAAGTGCGTGATAAACAGATCGTATGCATATAAAAGACATTTAGATGTTAACAAAACCTTTTATAATATCAATGTATGCTCATACAAAGTCATGCTTAAAAGAATGTACACCCATGTAAGGACAGGTTAATATACACCCTGAATGTTTCAAACTGCAACCAACTTCAGACTGCTATAATTTCCAAACCATTCAGTTGAGTTAAAATTTTGACACATGACAGATAATTTTATTATTTACAAGCCATTCAAACGATTTGCGTCTCAGTTGTGTTGAAAAAATTTTATCCGCGATGGAATTCAAACGTGAAAGTGTGATTGCTTTATATTTGGATGGAAAACCACAAGTAGCTATCGTTAGAGCCATCCAGCACCTCAACGTAAATAAATCATTTGTGTCTCGAATCATAGCTCGTTACCGTGATACTGGCAGCGTTGAAAATCGCCATGGAGGTGGTCATAAAAAAACAGAAACATCGGCAGAAATGGTTCAGAAAGTGAAGGCTTGAATTGAGCGAAATCCGCGTCGAAGTTGAAAAAAAAATGGCTCGTGAGCTCAACATATCGTTGGAACAGATGCAACACATACTGAAAAATTAGGCTCAAGCCATTGAAGTTCTAAAAAGCACACGATATTACACCGCAACAGAAAAAACTTAAAGTCCAAAGAGCGAAGCAGTTGCTATGCTTGCACGAAAGTTGTGAGTTGCCGAATTTGGCTTTTTCCGTTGAGTTGCCATTTGTTATCGAGCAATATGTCAACAAACAAAATGACCGAGCTTATTTGCCAGAGAGGTTCTTCGAAAATTTACACCTTCGGACGGCCACCAGCAAGCAAGCAGCACCGATGGTGATGGTTTGGGCCGCCATAATCGCCGATGGTCGCTCTCCGCTCGTATTTTTGGACCGTGGCGTCAAAATTAATACGATCGTATACCGTGAAACTGCCTTAGAGACAGTATTGAAGCCTTGGGCAAACAATCATTTTGATCGAAGACCGTGGACATTTCAACAAGACTCGACACCGTCTCACAAAGCGCGCGTCAACCAAGATTGGTTAAAAAACAATTTTCCATACTTCATTTCCTCGACACAATGGATTGCAAATTCTCCAGATGCAAATCCGTTGGATTTCTCTGTCTGGGGTATTTTGAAGACGAAGGTTGGCACTAAAAAATATCAAAGTTAAGAACACCTCAAACAAGCACTTCGCCGGGAATGGGACAAAATACCGCAGAGCCACTTGCGTGCAGGGTGCGATGCTTTCTTCGGCCAATATTCGCGCCAAAGGTGGACATTTTGAAAACTACTGATACAATTTGAAAATTGATGTATTTTCCAACATTTTATGCTTGGCACAATAAAATTTATCAAAAAAGTTCGAGTCAGTCACCCTATGTATATAGTTATAACATATGCGCCAATCTAAAAATAAGGAACCCGGATGTCCACACAACATTTCCAGCGCCTAATTAGCTAACTCACGGCGTCGTCTATGGTCGCCCGGCTTCAATTTTTGCGTCAGCACAATCTTATACGGTTGTAGGGCCAAGTCAAACCCCAAACTCGCGTCGAAATTCACGTTGCGTATTTACAACTGAGCCGGAGTTTCGATAAATTTTTCTAATATTTTCCGCATGTTCGGCAAGCGTAAGAGGATGCATTATAAAATGGCAAACCTTTTGAACGTTTTGACAGCTGGATGTCGTTTTTGACAGCTGCTAAAAGATAACAATTGGAAAAACTATTATTGCTATCTGGTCACCCTGCATATTTGAATATATGAATGTGTATATATGCTAAATATATATCACAATTAACATGTTATTCAGATATTTACTCATATAAATATCTCAATAAAATTTTAACAAAAAAATAAAATCGACATGACATTGACATTGTTTGCCAATGAAAAGGAACGTAGATGAAAAAACCTACTTGTAGCCCACGACTTGTGGTCTATCCAATGTATTTCTGATTTTATATCTTGAACGAACTTCACTAAAACTTATGAAAATAAACCAAAGTAAATAGCACTAAAACAAGAACACAGAGCAAATAAAATATTTTTTTTTTCACACGCTTCCTGAAATTCAAGCACATGGTCTCGGTGAGTTTTGGTTTCAACAAGACGGCGCCACGAGCCATACAGCGCGTGAAACAATGGACTTGTTGAGAAATAATTTTGGTAAGCACTTAATTTCACGTTTTGCTACGGTAAATTGGACAAGTAGATCGTGTGATATCACACATTTAGACTATTTTCTCTGTGGATATGAAAGTCTCAAGTCTTGAGCAATAAGCCAGCTCGATTGACGCTTTGGAAGCCAACATTACCTGTGTTATCCGCGAGATACCAGTCGCTATGCTCAAACGAGTCGCCCAAAATTGGACCTTCCGAATGGACCACTTCAGACGTAATCGTGGCCAATATTTACATCATATCATTCTCAACAAATAAATGCCATGAATTGTTCTCTTAACTGATAGTTAACAGTTTAAGTTCACTTTCAAATTTATGTGTTTTATTTTACATTATAAATTAAACCTTACGTTGAATAACCCTATGTATAGCAGATTACGTTTTTAATATTTTAGATGGTATACCACCTTGACCAAGGGTTGATCAGGGTTAACATTATCAAATGCTTTAGAAAAGTCAAGTAGTGTTATCATAGTAGTATAATTGACATCAATTGACTGTATTATGTCACTGTTTCACGACCGAAAACATGACTAAAGAGGATTAAGCAGCTGTTTGTCTTTTATAAATTGTTTGATCTGGTTTCTTACAATACATTCAAAAACTTTGGATAAAAAGGGAAGGATAGCTATTGGTCTATATTCAGAGTTTGTACCCTTTTTTGGAATTGAGGTGATTTTGGATTTTTTCCAGGCGCAGGGGTATGATTGATGTCATAATAATGGTGTTAAATACTAATGTAGGAAAGTATAAGAGGTAGCAGCATTTTTAAAAAGTCTGGGTGAATATCATCAAGTCCAAGAGACTTGCATTTAATAAAAAGATTGCGTCTCCTACGTAGTACATGTTAACCGACGTTCTTGATGTGTTTTGTGCGAAAAGGGAAAATTGAAAATTTTTAAAAAGTAACTACAAGTATAACTAACTTTGATTTTCATTGATGTGCAGTTCATAGTTGATGTCGGGTCCGATGGTATTCCTCACATCTCCAATATTATAGATAATGAATGGAGCTTGACTGACTGCAGTACGGATGTAGATCTGTCCGTTATATACATGTATTGAATACAGAAGATATTTTCATTTGAGCCTTAATACGTGCCGCTGCAATTTGTAGTTGCTTTTTGTTAAACCTTTTCTGTGAGTCAAAGCCTACGTCACAAAGATTTAATTGAGTTTTTTCTGTTTGCGAAAGCTCGCAATAAATCTCGTTTTCCACGATTTTTAGAAAACTTTAGTATGATAGATAGGGTAGAATATGGTTAGAAAAATTCAGTTTTAAATAAAACACGTCTTTTTTATCTTGATGTAACATCCATCCATTCACGTTAATTTGCAACAGTTTTGGATATTGGATAGCCGAAACCTCATACGAAAAATCAATCATAGTTACAAGCCATGCTTTATGCATCACAAACTCACAAATCAGTAAATTATTGGCGATTTATCGTCTCATCGCATCCAATCTAGTCATGGGTTTTCATTAATACTGGATGTGACTACGCTAGTCCCATCTCAATCATCGACATTGATAGAGACTATTCACCTCGAAATGTTGAGCAATCTCACTACAAATGCTTTTATCGCAGCCTTATACCGATTTATGTCTGGTCGCGGGAAATGTGCCAACATCCTCAGTGACAATAGCAAAAACTTTAAAGGGACCCCATGGTGTTGCACTGAAATGCATAAATTACAGATGAATTAAGGTAACAATGACGTCGTTACTCCTGTCCTTGCCAAGGATGACATGCAGTGGCAATTTTTGTCTTCATCATCGCCAGATTCTGGTAGTATAAAACTCAACATCCAAATACGTATCCAGTCTCGACATATGTAATTATCATGTAATCGGTTCATATTTAAACCTTGTTATATATTACACACCAGGAGAGTAATCTAGGTATCGAAATACAAATTATAACTTAAATATTTTCTAAATTGCATTTTATCGCTTTGCTGAGTATATGTATTCAGACGATTATTAAAGAAAGGGGGTCGGGTGGCCGTGGTGTAGTGGTATATGCATTCACTCCTCAAGCAGAGGGTCGCGGGTTCGAATCCCGTGCGAGGCAATTCTCTGAAAAAGTCTTTTCGTAGAATTTGCATGTAGTTAAATGAGAATCTCGTCGGCGTCAACTCTGACATGAAGGCATAACACTGATGTTGGAGTGGTTGCTGGCTGGGCTAAATGTAACGAACTAACAACTAGCACGTACTGAGACCCACTGGTTGAGGATGCACTTGCTCGTCCCGTCCAGTTCGACAGCCACCTCTGGGAAAAATATCGAAACCTAATACACCAGAGTTTCAAACTACAACACCACCTGCCCGCGCCCTGGAAAAAACCAGTAAAAGGGTATTCATATCCCCTTGGTGCGCGCGCGGGATTATAAAAAAAAAAAAAAATTAAAGAAAGGAGTTACAGGCATATATTAAAACTTCCAGATCATCAATATACCATAATATCAAGAAAAAAATTCTCAGCCGATAAGATAATAAAATTCTTTATATTTTCATATAGGGCACAGGATATTAAAACAGAAACCGAACTAGTTAAACAAATAACGCTTTGTCATATTAGAGAAACTTTACATTCAGGTATTCACGTGTAATTAAACACACAAATTCCTAAATTATTCCAAAAAATTCAAATTCTTATCAACCTATGTGAAATAGGTATATCCACAAGTTAAAAATGACAGCAGACCGATAAAACCTAAATTTAATTATTCTGACACAGCAATAGACCTAAGCGAAATACTACATATACCATATATTCCTTCGTTATTATGAAATGTATTGTAAATAATTTTTCTAAATTTGGACCAGCATACTACCTTTCATATAGAAATCGTAATACAATCTTGAAAGAACTAGAGAATCATTCTTCTAAAGTAAAAAAAAACTTAAAAAAAATATATAGCTGATAATGAATTCCGATCAATTCACATAAAATAATTCTTACAGATCAAAAATCTAAAAATACATATTTCTAAACCTAATAGTCACACTGAGAATTCTGATATTGAAAGGTTTCATAGCACCCAATTAATGTAACTTGGAACGTAACATACAATATTAATATAATAACGGTCATATAAAAAGTCTCCGCGGTTTTTAGGTACATTTTTGAAAAAAAAAATTCTTAATTCAAAATCAATTTCAATCGAGTACATATTGGCCGTTATTATCTATGAGCTTTTTGCCGTTTTCCTGGTAGTTTTATAATTTCATCGGTGTAGAGCTTTATCCAAACGGTCGAGTTGTGCACAGTAGAAGATCGAATTGACCGTTTCGCCACGTTCAAACAGCTCATAATAGACAATTTCCTTTCAATCCCACCAAACACTCAAAATAACCTTATTTGCCGTCAATCCAGGCTTTAAAGTCGTTTGTGGTCGGTCACCGGCATTTGACCATGATCGCTTGCATTTGAGTAGCCTCCTCGTTTTAGATGATTCCAAACTGTTATACGGTTGATGTTTAGTGCCTCCGCTGTCTTCAGCCAGCTTCGGTGCCGATCTAGCTCCATCAGTTGCAAAATTTCATCGACTTTTTCAGTGACAGGCCGAACAGTGCGAGGTGCATCTTTTACGTCGAAATTTCCGGAATGGAATCGAACGAACCACTCCTGGGTCCGGCGTTTACTCACATAATTCTCACCGTAAACTGCACAAATTTTTCAGTATCTTTTTGCAGCGTTTTTCCCTTTTTTATAGTAGAAAAGCATCACATAGCGTATTTCTTCAGATATTTCACTCATATTCAAATCAGTATAACTTTTAACACGAGCAACGAATTGTACAGCTGTCTTCACAAAAAATGTAACCTGACATGTCACCTTTCAAACACGTGTTCGTTTGACACAATCAGATTAGTGTTTTCAGATAAATGGACACCAACACGATCTAGTGACAAAAAACCGCGGAGACATTTTATATGACCCTTATTTATTTTTACATGCATACGAACAAATGTAAGTAATACGATTTTGCCTGAATTTAAGAATAATAAATTCATTAATATAAATAGTACATGCATAAACAATCACTCAATTAAAATAAAAAGATATTATATTTTTAAATATTAATATGTGTCCATGGGTTGTACATGTATGTTTTATTATTTTCGGCGGCAATAGCTATTCTTAAAAATATTGAGCTCACACACATGCAAATAAGTAATGAAGCAAATTCAAAAACAAAGAAGGAGAAAAAGAAATGTCAAAAAGATGCATGGAAAATCTTACCCACATGCAGTGGACAAATGTATCTTTTGTTTCATTATCCCTCTCTTTTCCATTCATTTGATTCTGCCTAAACATGCGCTTTGTAATGGCCGTCAAGGAAACCGAATTAGTGGCAATCAGTGGAAAGCCTTTCTTGGAAATGCCAAAACCTGGAATGTTTTCTGCGTACTTTAGTTTCTTTACGATTTATAGTATTCATATTAATTGCGGTAGAATAACTCGGTTTGGTAAAATGTGGTCTGCTTTAAGAAAATGTAAAACGTTATATAATTCTCGTTCGCATTTCACTTTTTATCCTCACAACTGCAAAAACCATGAATCACTGAAAAAAATGAACATGTTTCAGGCCATTAACAATGCGTTGGATACAGCACTTGAAGCTGACCAGACAGCATTGGTTTTTGGAGAAGATGTTGGTTTTGGAGGAGTATTTAGGTGTACAATTAACTTGCAAAAAAAACATGGAAAGGACCGGGTTTTTAACACTCCGCTTTGCGAACAAGGAATAGCTGGCTTTGCTATAGGGGTTGCAAATTCTGGTGCTACAGCTATTGCAGAAATTCAATTTGCTGATTATATATTTCCCGCATTTGATCAAATTATTAATGAAGCCGCGAAATACCGATATCGAAGTGGAAATAGTTATAATTGTGGGTCTTTGACTATACGTGCCCCGTGTGGAGCAGTGGGTCACGGGGCTTTGTATCATTCCCAAAGCCCTGAAGCGTATTTCGCTCATACGCCTGGTTTGAAAATTGTGGTTCCTCGAGGACCTCTAAAAGCAAAAGGTCTTCTTCTGGCCTGCATAAAAGACCGGGACCCCTGTATTATTTTTGAGCCTAAGACATTGTATAGAGCCGCAGTTGAAGAAGTTCCAACGAATACTTTTGAAATTCTATTAGGAAAGGCTGATGTCATAAAAAAGGGCAGAGATGTAACATTAATTGGTTGGGGAACGCAAGTGCATGTCTTACTTGAGGTTTTAAATTAATTTTGTTTCACATATATTTACAAGATGTTACGTTGTTTTTTAACAGGTTTCCGATTTAGCAAAGCAGATGTATAATGCCAGTTGTGAAGTTATTGATCTAGTTTCGATATTGCCGTGGGACAAGCAGTCTGTTACCAGTGTAAGTATCTTTTTGATAAAACTAACGCTAAATAATAAATCCCCTCTTCATTTCGTGATTGCATTTTTAATTTAAAACTAAAACTGTATGCGTTCCTGCTTCAGTCTGAACTTAATTTTTTATTTTTTTTTTTGTAAATGTAAGTCATTTTAAATTCGAAATTATGGACAAAGTTGTTAATAATTAAATTTTCCGAATGAGCCATAACTTGGGCTGGGGTTTCCATTATACGCATTAAGCAATTTTTGTTTTTTTGTTTATTTATTTATTTATTTTTTTTATTTATTATGGATTATTCTAAGATGTTCTGTAAGAAAAATTTGATGAGGAAACTTTTTTTTATTTTTTTATTGAAAATATGAACATATATATAACGTTATCGTTAAAAATATAGTATAAATAATAAATTTTTTTTAATGACTTCGAAAATATACTACTTTATACCCTAAACGTTGCATACATTAAACCTTGCACACACTCCAAATCCAACAGTGATCCCAACAAAAATTGTTAAAAATTTTGATAAACATTTTATTAATTTTTTTTTTTTTATTTCAAAAAAAAAATATTATATTTGTTTTCTTAGGCCATTTGCAGCAAAAAAATGCTCACTGCTCATAATGGAAACCTGCTCCATAACTTGCAACGTTAACAAAATAATTTGCTATTAAGTAATTTCTGATTTTTTCAGTGTGAAATAAAACTCATTTTTTGCACAAAGTGTAAAGTGTCTTGTAAAAGTGTATTATATATATATATATATATATATATATATATATATATATATATATATATATATATTTACGAAAAAGCGTGAACGCACTACGTCTTAAGTCCAAACGGTTGATTTTTGTTTACAAAGAAAACAATTGTGACTATAAAAGTAAATCAAATGCTAAGCAGTGAGCAAAAAAAGTTATTGGCTTAGTCGAAGATGCTGCAAATAAAATTATGTGGATTGACTTTTAAAAACAACTAATGAAAAAACGCTGAAGTGATAAGGATCATATCATTTTTACAGATATGGAATTTGATTTCGACTTTTTCCATATTTCTGTCAACTCCTTCAAACTTGAACAACCATCTTTCAAATTTTTTTTTTTTTTTTTTATTTTGTTAATTTTTGATTCAGAAAAAGTAGGAGGAAACAGTTTTTTCACATTTTGCTTTGAAGTGCAAAAAGAAGGCTGACCGGACAAACTAAAACGCCATTACACCCTTCGCAACAATAGGGTTGGAGCATTGCTAAAGCGTAAGTGTGTGTATGTGTATACAATATGACACCTGTGTATTTTTTGTTGTATTGTGAGAAAATTATACACTTTTGGCGAATTCGTGATTGCGTACTTATAGAACTTCTGGCGGTGCGATTTTAGGTCATCATCATTAGTAAAAACTTTACCATCTGTTTATCTTTAACGTATGATGGGTGAGAAATCACTTTCCAGTGTAATTGTTTTTGAATGCAAAAAAAAAGAAGAAATTATAATTGTAAAAACCGAAATTGCTGTTGTCACTTCAATAGCTATAATTCTCAGTAATTAAAATAACACTAACAATATATGTGTTATTCCATTGAAGAATGTAAAATTAGTTTTTGTTTTTTGATATAAAATTTATGTAGTTTTGGACATGCATACATACATTACGAACGAACATGAACGAAAAATAAATGAAAATTAAATGTTAACACAAATCTATTATATTTTTTTATATAAAAAACTATATACATACTTATAATTCAATTTTAAAAGTCTAATGTCATTACAGTCGGATACTGATATGGTCGCATCAACCAGGCAACCGCACTTTTTGACTATAAGCGACCTGTGCTCTTCTCGGGGAAAAGAATAATTTTTTTTTTTACAGGATATGGGACGGCTCATATCACCATCATTATACATTAATTTTCATTCGACGATTTTTATATAACTTTAAACGACTGAAAAATAAAAAAAATAATAAATATAAAAACCGAACATACAAAACTGTATATAATATATAAGGTTTTCTAATAACGACTTGACAACTTTTTTTTTTAAATAAAAGGCAAACCATTGTAGATATTTCAAAAACTTTATTACTTTCTTGAAGTACAATCAAAACATTTATGAATGGAACTCGACTTCGTTCATATGGCCACGCGGATACGTTTTCAGCGGTCGATTCGTTGTACCCAATTTTCAACGACGCGGCCACACTTTTCGGCCGAAACGGCCGCTATTTCGAGTTTAAGTTGGCTCTGAGCTTTCCCAACCTCGTCGGCGTGTTAGCATAAACCAATGGCTTAACGTAGACCCACAGAAAATAGTCAAGCGGCGTTAAATCGCACGAACGAGGCGGCCAATCGACTGGCCCATGTCTTGAGATAACACGCTCACCATACTTACTCTTCAATAAATCGATTGTAGCGTGTGCTGTGTTGCTTGTGGCACCATCCTGTTGAAACTACATTTCGTCCAATTTTTTTTTCTAATTTCTGTTAACCGAAGCTAGAATGGGCATGTTATTCACTTCCAGATCAGTTATTGGCGCTCGAAAAAACTAGTCTAAAGAAACAAAATTTTTTCGACATTTTCTTTGTTTACAAAAATTAAAAAAAAAATGGCGGCGAAATCCCCGATCCAGTGGGACCTCTCTGTTCGAATTCTCGCGGGCGGTGTAACTTCCTGAATGGCAGGAAACGGCCTGAAAAAAAAAAAAATATTTTCTTGTTTAGAATCGTAATAGCTAGCATAGTAGCACGGACGTTGGAAAAAAATTTTCAATTTTTTCCTTGAATTTCGAGTTAAAGTTTTTTTTTTTTTGAAAATGATGGAGACATCGCAATGCAAAACCTCTATGCTACTCGATAGATAATAAAGAACTTGGCGATCAAAATCGGTCGAGTAGATATCATGATATAAGTTACACCAGATTGAAAAACGTAGTTTTGAGAAAAACGGAAAAGAAAAAAGTGCCGTGCTAGCGTATTATTATTACGTAAATTTGTATATTACCTTTAATCTGCTCTTCCTGGTCCATACATATAACATGTATCTTGAACGAATGAACAATTGTCATGTTGCGGATTTTCATCAGAAGATATTTTATACAAGAATGTTGCCCATATTGCAGTCTTCATTTCTCAATCGATTTGTTCACAGTTCTTCCGATTACAAGGCCATAATAAACTGTCAGCTCATCGATGAGCTTGGCGGTCAATTTTCCTCTGCCACCAAGGCCCTTATTACCTTTTTTGACTTTGCGTTATTGTGTCCCCGTGTCGTTTCCATCGAGACACACTTTATTTGGCATTTTTAGAACGTTTTTCCGAGATGAAATGCAGAAAGAAATTTTTGGATTTCCAAAGCAAACTGATTCTCTAACGTTATTGTTGAGAGTCCTGTAAACCTGAGTCGAAATTCTATTGTGCACATTTCATTGCAATTATATTTCATGACAGGCCATCTGCTGTTCTCCGCCCAACCGTTACTCCTCCCATTCTATACCTGGGGTCAGAATCCATTGTTGGCCGCGCGCACTGCTTATCGCTATAAATGCAATATTGGCATGCTTAATAGCGCAAAATATTCTTAAAAGTATGTAGAACAAATCTAAGCGAAAAAAAAATTTTCGATTTTTTGAAAATCTGAGGGTGGTGTAACCCCTTAAATAATAAGAAGTATTTTTTCGCGAATTTAGAAGTTAAGGTGAACAATTTTTGCAGTTCAACAAAGTTATTTGATTGGACATAATGGGACGCGGAAAGTACCTTACGGAGGACGAAACAGCTGAAATTACGTTTCACAAAGAAAATGGCTTGTCTAATCGACAAATTGCTGGAAAATTGTCCAAATCTCCAAACGTGATTGATTATTTTATCAATGGGCAAAAGAAGGCGAAAGGTGCTCCCAAAAATGTGACGAACCGGCAAAAAAAAAATCAAATTGTTGAAGAAGCACGAAAAAAACAAACTGTTTGCTTCGCAAATGAAAACGAAGTTGAATCTCAACATTGGAATACATCGTGTCCAACAAATATTAAATTCAACTCCAACCATTTCTTTTGCAACAAAAAAAAAACTCAAAAAACCTGCGTTGACTTCCGTCCATATGAACAATCGACTCCAGTTGGCCAAGAATCACATGTGGACCACTGAATGGAGAAAAGTTATTTTCAGTGATAAAAAAAGTTTAAATTGAATGGGTTGGATGGTTGTTACTGTTATCGGCATGATTTACGAGACAAACCTGAAGTCAGAATGAGTCGCAAATTTGGAGGAGGCAATGTTATGATTTATGGTTCATTTGGATATGATTGAAAGATTCTTATCCTCTATGTTTCCTTAAAAATGAATTCACAAACATACTTGGAAATGTTGCAGTATGCTTTGAATGCACTTGCGGATGACGTCGGGGGGCCTGGATTAATTTTCCAACAGTTCTGACGTTAAGAGATTGAATAGAAGTTTTTTGGTTGCTTCGGAATTTTGAGTTTTTAAAAGTCGTTAAATACTATAAAACTGTGCGTTATTCAATTTTCTTGTCGATTGCCCTAATTGTGTATTCACCTTGCTTTTTCTTAGAAAAATAAAATAATAACAAACAAACACAACACCTAATTTGTAACAAAATGGAATATATAGTTACGCATAACATACTGAGCACACGCACACCCACGTATAACGCATTAAGTGGCTACAGTAAATGTAAGTCACAATATTAAGAGATGATGAGTCATCATCCCTTTGACGATCAATGAAATAGATCCATTTCTTCTAGGCCATCGATATTGACTCGGACTTTGTTCACACAAGTGTACAGAAGATGCTCTTCTAGAGTTCTTTTCATTTATCTACAAATCTTTAGATATTAAAATGTGCTGCGCCGGGCTTTTTGTGGATATCACCAAGACCTTTGATATGGTGAATCATAATATTTTATTGAACAAATTATTTTGTGAAGGATTCCGCGGTTTTATGTTCAAATGGTTTACCTCCTACTTGAGTAATAGAACTCAAAAGGTCTTAGTAGACAACTTTGCAAGTAATCTAAAAGTTATCAGTCGAGGTGTCCCCCAAGGCTCAGTCCTTGGCCGAATTTTATTTCTCATTTATATCAATTCGCTTTTTAGCCAACCGTTTTTGGGCAAAATCACTGCTTTTGCGGATGATCTTGGTATAATCCTATAGTTCAAAAAGTCTCGCAAGCAATAAAACAAAAGTCATGAACTTTAGTACTAATACTCGTGATTCTTTAAACTTGGAAGTCTGTTTCCACTCAAACAAATCTCCCATATCTAATGAATTGGTCTGCAACTGTTATTTGAATAATTCTTTAAAAACGACATGTGATGCGAGTTGTTTCATAATTGAACCAGTGAATCAATATAAATAAATGGGTTTAAATTTCGACTGTAAAATGAACTGCAATCCATATCCTATTTCGCCTAAGAAAATACTGTTGTAATGAAACTTTGAAGTCAGTGTACTTTGGATTAGTTGATTCTAAACCACACAAGGTTATTGCATTTAATTGTTTTACAAAAATATTTTATTAGAAAGATTTGTAATGCCAATCGTTTAGTTCGGTCTATGATCTTGTTTAGAACGTTGAAAATTTTACCTTTAAAGCACTTATATTAATATAAAATGTCCAAATTTTTTTTTAAAAGAAGTGGTTATTTGCAAGTGCAAATAAAAAAAAATTATTTTGCCCGAACCACTGGGCAAAAAGAAAACACTTAATTTAAACACTTTCTTTACTGATTTTGATCACTTTACATTATAATAAATGAAATGAAAAATACCAAATTAAAAACGGATTCGACTTTATGTATCTGACTTGATTGTGAACTACATTGAACTACGTTTTATCTACTTGAGTACTGGTATTTATACCAAGATTGTGGTGAAATTCATATTGCAATGTTCTTGCACTTCAGACGCGGCATCAGTCTTAGTAGGTGGAACGCCGAGGATCCAGGAGAGAAATTTTGAGTCTGATATGAAAACTAGAAGCAAAATTTTGAGCACAAATAAAGCTCAAACGAAAACGCCATGAATGAAGAAATTGCAATAATTGATTCTTGACTAGATAGTTGTTGTTGATTTACAACTCCATCGAACGTTTCTTCATCATTATCACGGTCTTCTTCAGTGACTAGATCTCATGACTTACTCTAGTATTCCCTCTGCTGAGAGCTCACCATAGCATTCACCATTTTTATCTTAAAGCCTGTAACAAGCAGCGTTATCCGCGAAGAGAAGTACATTTCGTTTATCCTTTTGTAATTGTCCTAGTCAGATAGTATTTCTGTCTAGATTGCACTGGGCATCCAAGGTTTGAATTGGAGAAATTTTTAATGGGAATATTTTTTATTTATTTATTTTTTTAAGAATGCGGCTGCTTTCCACGACCAATCTCAAAAACATTTTTTTCGGAACCATCCATATTTACTAAGAATATAGCTTTGTTACTATATCCTTCTGTATTTTATTACCAGTAGTTTTTTCTACTTGAAAGTAATTTCACTAGGTAAGGCACGATAACATAAACCACTTTCATCACCGTTGAACAAATTTTCTTGACAATAATTTTTAATTAAGCTTGACAGTGCATTCCTGATGCAATCATTTGCCATAAAATTGTCAACGTCAGGTCTTTCTTCTTAAATTAAAAAAAAAAAAAAAATTATGTTATGACGATGTTTCCGTTGTGTAAGCCATCAGTTATTAGCCTCAAAGTATTCTATAATACATTAAGCATTTGAGCAAATTTCATAGCCTTTTCTTTAAGCTTTGGACCAGTCAATACTGCAATCTTAGCTCTCATTTTCCGGAACTAGATAATCATAGAGTTATCAATTTCTTCACATATTCCAAATCAAACAATTGTTTAACATTTTGAAATAAGAGCTTAGATTTAAGTATGTAGACAGGTATGTAGTCCACATACGTTGTCTTTGAATATTTTCACACTGTAGAGTTATTTTTCTTATTTGAATTTCATTCTTCGCCATTTTTGTAATTGTGGAAACATTGCTGTATAATTTGAAGGAAATGTTTTTCTTTGTTTCAACATTTTTTTTAGATACTCTAGGATTAAATCTTTTACTTTACTGATACACCTTTTCCTTTGCATTTTCCTACGTTCACTTTAATGAGTGAATTCAAAGATTCAAAGAGTAACAAAGCAATTTCAATTTGAAAACTTGAATCCAATTACGGACAGTCTTTAAAAAAAGATACAGAGAATGTGAAGTGAAGTTCAAGTAGATATTAAATATAAAAGATGAGGATGTAGGTTCATAGTTGTAATTACGTTTCGTCCCTATTTTATGTGTGATTACACAATCACATAAAATTGTACTTTCAAAGGCAATATGGTATGTGTGGTATTAAACGGAATAAATTTACTAAAAATTATTTTTTCATCTCACTTGAATGGTCCACCCTGCCTGACGACGGGATATTGGGCTTCTTCACCGTTATACACCCAGCAGGAAAAGTTTGTCCATATTCTCAGCACCGAATGTGATTCTACTACAATGTCTCTATGGATTTCTGTACGGGTCTTCTTACCTTAACACATTCTTTTTACCTGTTGGTAAAACTTCCGTACTTATTTTATTGTATTATTAGTTTTTTTTTTTTTAAGTCCGTTGAGTTGTATATACTTTACTTGTGTTAGTTTCAGTTAGTGTTTGTAATATGTTCTCAGGTGGAGTGAAGGAAAAGTATTTAACTGTGTTGTTGATCTTATAGCAGTCAAAAAAATGTTTGATGGAGAGGACGGTGTTGGTATGGCAAAAATTGGAGGTCGCTTCTGGAAAGCTTGTGTGATCCATGTGAAGTCTATGAAATAATTTGTCATATAATGTGAGCTTTGAGGAGTACATGAACATGTCCGCCTGCGAGTTGATTGTTGAGTAGTAATAAATGTATTCACTCAACTTATTGTTGTAAATATTGTAATTTTGTCATTTTTTCTGGAGATCTTGTGTGTGTAGAAGGTGATGAGAGGTTCGTTTGTTGAAACTTAAGCAGCCCTGTCGACTTGTTCATTCCCTATTATTAAAGTATGGCCGGGAACCCACATAATTTTTAACCTGTGTTTGTTTGAAATTTGACTTTCCCTGATCCGTTCTACATATTATCGGCGACGTATTATTGATATTTTGGATGGCGGAGATCGTAGATAGACTGTCGATACAGATAAGAATTTTTTGTTTGGAAAGAATCTTTTAGCTCGGAATACTGCCAGTTTTCGGCAATGAAAATAGAGGAAAACTAAGGCAATAAACCCTTCATGATAATATTGAACTTTCCATCAACCACTGCAAAAGCGATGCAGTCTTTTGTCTTTTATTCATCGGTGAAAACTGAGATCCAATTTATATCTATGAGTTGTAATTGACATGTCAGACCATAGCGGTCTATATATAATGTAGAATAGAAAATTGCCGATGGTCGTTGGGGTATTTTCTGCCAAGTTAGTGCTTTTTTGGCGTCCAGTATAATGAATAATTCTCGGGATGATATGATTTTTGTGACGAGAAAAGCCGTGAGATAGTCAAGTCTGCCTTTGACCGAAAAAAGACCAGCTTCAGTCAACATAAATTTTGTTGGTATCGTACTAAATGTCTTAGGGACGATCCTAACGGCGGAGTGGATATTGCGGTTTGAAAAGTTGGAGTGAAGCTTTTGGACATTTATCATAAATAACTCTGCCCGAAATCAATCTAAGACAACATAATATTGTAGATTTGGTAACTCTGATTATTCCGTTTATGTAGAAACAAGATTGATTTGATGTTATATACTTAATTATATCCAGTCTGGTAGTTAGGCTTTTTTTTTTTAAATATGTATAGTGGGTATTAAAGTTAAACTTAGGGTCAAACATAATGCCTTATATGCTTAGTGAACTAACATAACAAATATTTTTGCCCTTAAAATTAAGTGTTAGGTTTGTTGAACATTTCGTTTTTTTTTTTTTTTGCAAATATGTAGTTTATTGATTTTATCTTAAGAGAGATTACACTACTGGCACTGGTGTTAGAATATTAGAAAATGTAGAGGCCGTTTTTTGTTAAATCTTAACATTTTTAGTAGGATGTGACTTAATTTATTGAATGCTATTATAAAAATGACGACTGAGAGGTGACCCCAGAATAATCTTTTCGGTATTTTTTTTTTTTTTTATAATACCGCGCGCGCACCATGGGGATATGAATACCCTTTTACTGGCTTTTTCTCCAGGGCGCGTGCGGGTGGTGTAGTAGTTTGAAACTCAGGTGTATTAGGTTTCGATATTTTTCCCAGAGGTGGTTGGCAAACTGGACTTGACGAGCTAGTACATCCTCCTCAACCAGTGGGTCTTATGTTCGTGCTAGTTGTTAGTTCGTTACATTTAGCCCAGCCAGCAACCACTCCAACATCAGTGTTATGCCTTCATGTCAGAGTTAACGCCGACGGGATTTTCATATAACTACATACAAATACTATGAAAAGACTTTTTCACAGAATTGCCTGGCACGGGATTCGAACCTGCGACCCTCTGCTTGAGGAGTCTATGCATATACCACTACACCACGGCCATCCCCAGGTATGACCTTCTCTAGAAATTTGAAGTTCACATCACATTGAAGCCGGCCGGATTTCCTCTTAGAAGTGGGCAAGTAACTCAGCAAAGGTATTAGAACAAATACCCGAAAATGAAACGGAATTCAATCTTCCACTAAGCTTCGACTCCACAGATACTATCAAGACCCTCGGAATCCGATGGCACCCAGCACAAGACGTATTTAAATTTAAAATTAATTTACCAGCAGTGAAGGAATACACTAAAAGGTCTGTATTAGCAGATATTTCCCGCTTATTTGATCTTCTCGGGTGGATCTTGCCTTGCATTATCAAGGCGAAGAATGTTTTGCAGCAGCTGTGGCTTTAAGAGCTAGCATGGGATTCCCCAGTCTCTAAGGAAATCGAAGATGTTTGTTCTGGAGAACATGCAAATACCGTGCTGGATGCAATATAAGGATTCGGCTAAGGTGCAACTACATGGCTTCAGCGACGCCTCGGAGAAGGCATATGCAGCCGTAAAGTACACACGAGTACTAAAAAATGGTTAGGAACATATTAATATCCTAGTGTCCAAAACAAGAGTTGCACCAGTTAAATGCGTTTCACTACCACACTTAAAACTATGTGCAGCGCTTCTCTTAGCAAAACTCATATCGCGAGCGATGCAATTCAGTAATCCTGAAGTCATCGAGCTGATTGCAAGGTGGAGAAAATATAAGGTAGCATTGGTTGCTGACATCAGCATGATGTAACGTCAAGTATGGATGTCCCGCCGATACCCCATATCAGCTGATTTTGTGGAGAAAAATTCCCGCAGTACCTTTAAAAACCTTCGCGTTAAAGACTGTAACGGCATCCATTAATATTAAAGCATTCGCACCATTTTGCGAAACTAGTAATAAGTGACATCCATTAGCGCACATTCAATGGAGGTTCACAAATTATGTTGGCAGAAATCAGGAGGGCCTATTGGATCACCAACTTAAAAAGATTGCTGAAATCCACAATATACAAATGTCTTAGATACCATCGACACAAAGCAAAGATGCAGCAACAACTCATGGGAAGCCTTCCAGCGAAGTTTGGTGCAAACCATTCACCAACACGGATATCGATTATGCTGGACCCATAGAAATAAATTTGTGGAAGGGACGTTGTAATAGAATTGAAAGGGGATATATAGCAATGTTTATTTGCCTTTCAACGAAAGCTTTGCGCATAGAGCTGGTAAGCCAGCTAACTTCCACCGCATTTTTAGCCGCTTTTAGAAGATTAATCGCTAAAAGAGGTACATGTGCAAGCATATTTAGCGATTGCGGCACAAATTTCAAGGGATCGTATAATGAAATAATGAAAGACAGCAAATTTCTCTCGTCCGAATTGCCATTGTTGTCTCTCTAAACACAACATCGTACTTCAACCCCCCTTCATCATCACATTTCGTGGGGAGGCAGGAGTAAAATCCATAAAGCACCACATCAAAAGGACTATAGGCAACTCAAAATTAACGTTTGACGAGTATTCAACATTACTAAGTCGAACTGAAGCATGACTCAATTCTAGGCCACTGTGTCCAATGTCCTCAGATCCTAACGACATAACTGAGTTGACCCCAGGCCACTTTCTTATCGGGGAACCAATACACACTGTGCCAGAACGAAACCTGCACGACAAAAATATCACCAGTTTGGATAAATGGAGATACATTCAGCGGATTCTCCAAGAATTTCGGAAGCAATGGAGCGTGTCATATCTTCATCTTCTCCAGCAACGACCAAAATGGCTACAAAGGCAGCCAAACATCAACGTAGGAGACATCGAGTGATTGAATTACATCCCGGTACGGACGTATTACCGCGCGTCACGACGATAAAAACTCATTTCTCGATACTCAAACGATCAATTGTAAAATATCTCACATCCCCCTATACGTATGAACAATAAATGCATAAAAAAAAAACAATACATACAAAACAAAACCTAAAGAATATAAAAATAATATTTATCCACACTAAAATAATAATAAAATAATTCACTATCAAAATAAAAAAGGGCAGTTTGCAGCCTAAATCAAAATCAGTCCGATAACCACACATTAGGGAAACAATTAGCAATTCATTCCAGGAGCGAATATCCATTACATTCTCCTATCACCAAGGCAGGTTTCCTATCGCAGATAACTAAAAACTTGAATTTGAATTTGGCTTAATTTGTACTTTCATATATTAGGTCCATAACTGGCGTAACTTGTATTATTCCATTGTTATTATTCCATTGGAACATTAGTTGGAAAGCTACTGTCATTGTACGTTATTTCAGTATATGTCATTCATTTGAAGCGTAAACAATAATAATTTTTTTTCACTCAAATATGTCGAACTTTGTGCCTGAAAAAGTGTTTTTGCGGGGAGTTTTTCTTCATTACTTTAATATGAAGAAAACTGCTGCCGAAAGTCATCGTATTTTGGTGGAAGTTTATGGTGAACATGCGCTAGCTGATCGAACGTGTCAAAAGTGGTTTGCACGATTTAAAAGTGGTGATTTTGGCTTGGAAGACGATGAACGTCCTGGGCAGCCAAAAAAGTTTGAAGATGGAGAACTGGAAGCATTACTCTATGAAGATTGTTGCCAAACACAAAAAGAACTCGCAGAATCTTTGGGTGTCACTCAAGCAGCCATTTCAAAACTTTTAAAAGCAGCTGGATATATTCAAAAGCAAGGAAATTGGGTTCCACATGAACTCAAGTCGAGAGACGTCGAAAGGCGGTTTTGCATGTCCGAAATGCTGCTGGAACGCTACAAAAGGAAGTCATTTTTGCATCGGATTGTTACTGGTGATGAAAGCTGGATCCATTACGACAACCCCAAGCGTAAAAAATCATATGTGAAACCCGGCTAACCAGCCAAATCAACGGCAAAGCCGAATATTTATGGCGCGAAGGTAGTGCTCTGTATTTGGTGGGATCAGATGGGTGTGCTGTATTATGAGCTGCTAAAACCGGGTGAAACCATCAATGGACAACGCTACCGAACACAATTAATCAGTTTAAAGAGAGCAGTAGACGAAAAACGCCCGGAATATGCGACCAGACACGAGGCAATAATTTTCCATCATGACACGTTGCTATTCCGGTTAAGAACTATTTGGAAAACAGTGGTTGGGAAGTCTTACCCCACCCGCCTTATAGCCCAGACCTTGCCCCTTCTGACTATCATCTGTTCCGGTCGATGCAGAACGCCCTCACTGAAATACGGTTCTCATCAGAGCAGATGCCAAGCCGGCGCAGTTCTTTTGGGATGGGATGCACAAATTACCAGAAAGATGGGAAAAATTCATAGCTTCAGATGGGCAATACTTTGAATAATACTATTGTATATGTTTTTCTTAAATAAACGTTCAAATTTTTAAAAAAAAACCACACGAGTTAAATTACATACCCAATACTTAAAAACATTCTTACTAATACTTGTTCTTTTTAATTTCATCGCCAACATCACGATGAGGGGCACCCAAACAATCCACGACGGCTCCTACGAATGACTCCAGGGAGGGATGTTGCTTCCAAATCCAGAGAGACTTCAACTCCAGATTCCGAAATTGAGCAGCTGAAGTCCGGCAGCATGTTGGTTCCCAACACATTTCATATTTAAAAAGAAAAACAATTTGGAGCCACCAACCACCAGTGGAGAACACGAAGACGAATGTTAACAAATGTCAACATCCTCCCAAAGCATCGTCTCCCTCTGACATAGGTGTTAAAATCCAAATGAAGTCAGTAGTTATCACACTTCAACAAATTGATCATGGCTGACTTAAAGACAAGAAGAAAGGATGCATTCTTATTATAATTTCAATAATAATGTTGTGGACATACAATCTTCAATTTGTGATGCATAGTAGTATTTTTTTACTTATCCCCTTGGCTCCTAAACAAATCTACTACAAATCTACAAATCTACCTCTCAATTTTAAATTCAACTTAGCTTAGAACAGCTATCTTTTGGGAAGGACTGCTGTTGCATTCAGCTGAATGTGACCCCAATGAATGATCGTAAAGGGAAATCCCAATCTTGGAGAAAATTTCCCGATTTGGGAAATAAGAAAGAAACACGAATTTATGTGTGTGTGTGAGAGTGCAAGCAACGGAGGTCCAATGCACGGTGGCACACTTCAGCAAATTTGCGGACCAAAATTGACCCGTATCGTTGCTGAACGGAAGTATGAATGTGTATTTAGGTGAGACCTAGTATCGGTGTAATAGGGTTAATCACTTCTTGAGTGACCATCAAAAAGTTAAGGGAAGATTTAAAAAAAAAAAAAAAAAAAAAGGAAGAAGTACGAGGCTTTGACAAAAGGATAGGATATTCCAAGAGTGAGGAGGAAACACGGAAAAAGTCAGGACTGACGTGACAGGAAGAATCATAGCAATTCTAGGAGAAAGTAAAGATAAGTAGCATTATTTACTCGAGACAATTTCACCTCGCGTTACCCCGGGCGAATCCTTTTTATAAAAAAAAAAAAAAAAAAAAGTTTTTGCGACCGTTGTAATTCGATATTGTGTCCCCAACTAGCGGTCCAATCTTAGTGGTACCTTCAGTACCACCGTATAAAATACAGTTTGTGGTCACCGCCTTCCGGCTTTTACGTTTTGTCAACCCTCCGCAAATAAAGCGTTCTTTTATAAAGTAGCAAAAAAAAAAAGTTATAGTCTATTTTTTTTCAACGGAATATTGTGCAGTATCCCTTTGCGATACATACGGTTTTGCACTTCCACTTAAAATGCATGGTGTCTAACAGTTGTTAGATCACTTATTATTTTTACCATTAAAGGTTATTTGGAAATATCTTTTTCCCTGAACCCACCAAAGCTGAGCAGTCACTTGGTTCAGCAGACGATTTGCTGCCATTGCAAATCTCCACCAAGGCATATTTTTCTTTCGAAACCCAAGTGACAGATCAGCACTCAGATCTTAACCACCAACCGTGTGGTTCGCTTTTATAATTTGCATTCGGTTTTCGCTTTTTTCTTAGTTGTTTTAGTTTTGCCGGCAGCCTGGCAATTGAAAGTATATAATTTACTCTAGATCGGGGAAATTATGCAACAGTTGTAATTGCGTTTCTAGCGTTAGGATTGTTTTCATTGATTTGAGAAGTGTAATTGGTTTGTTCTCTTGTTGCATGTTCACTTGAGGGTTGCATCCGTTGACTGTTAATGGGGTCATTGAGAACATTCAAGAAATTATGAAGCAGGCAACAAGCTTTAATTAAGAGATTTGTATTATCAATGTGGTTGCCTAATTATTTTACAATTCTTCGAAACCTGGCTTTCAGTTGTCCAAACGCATTTTCAACAACTCGTCCACATTTTAAAAGAACAAAGTCAAAGTTATTTTCTCTTAAAATTAAAGCAGTACTATATGGATATGGCTTCATTAAAATCTCGAAGAATCGAAATGCTAAATCCTCAATGAGAACAAATGGAACACAAGGTCTTGGACATGCTAGAAAAATTTGGATCTTCATTTTATATCCTAATAATGAATTCTTCTCAAAGATTAATGTAAAGGAATCTGTATCTGAAGAAAAGTATAAAAGTTAGAAATTAATCGGTCATTTTACTAATTTTACTTAAAATCTAATACAGCTAGCAATACTGTTGAATACCGTCCTTTGTAGATAAAATAATCGACTGCATCTTCTGCTCTTGGTCTAATCTCAATGCGACGAGCATCTAGAAAAAGATATATTAAATGTGATAAGTTATAATAGTTACAAGATAAAGATTCTTACCTATTGTCCTAAGCACTGTGGAAAGACTTATTTAGACATACGCTGATATTTTCCATCAACAATTTCTCGCTAAGTGGATAAGCAATGAAGTATATTGGCGCAAGAAAATTTCATATTGTCTGACAAAAATCTTTTAAATTTTCCAACTCTAAAGATATTTGAAATGCTTTGATATTCTGCTGAAGGTCGCAGAGCATAGAACGCAATTGCTATTTTCTTGCGCAGTTGTGTGCATTTTTTATAATTGGTATCTTTTCTTTTAAGTTGTTTAAGGTGAACACATAAGGTTGGAAAATTGTTTCGGGATATTCGAAAATTTCACTTAAAAAAACTTTATTGTTAGTTAGTTAGTTTTTTTTTTTTTTCAGTAACGTCTTGTGCTTGAATTTGAAAAAATAGTAATATTTATAGAAATAAAACGGGTATTATAGCATTGTACTCACCTTCATCCAGACTTTTCTCTGTTGCTTCTTTTTAAACAATGCTTTAACTAGGGCAATCTTTTTACTTTCAACTATAATCTTTAATAAGCATTGATGTCGTCTTTTCGATAAAAATGAATTCTATTCTTTAAGGATTTCAGCACAATAATCATTTTAGTTTGAAAAAAACTAAAATTGCACAAGCGATGTGATTAAATTAATGCTCATTTTATTTTTATTTTGCCTTATTTTTTTTTTATTATTTTGTTTGGGCAATTCGAAATGACAGAGAATAACATTTGTTTTCTATTAATGTGACAGCCAGAGTGGCATACAACTTTTTTGCTCGGTAGAAACACTCTATAAATCTCGATTCGATAATTCTGGTTTATAATATGGTACAAAAACACTATAAGAAAGGCAAATCACCAAAATTGCAACATGATTGGGAAGTTCCATACAAGGTGGTAGTCCGTTTTAGTGACGTTGCCTACCGGATCCAGCGTGGGGATCGAGAAAAATGAGGGTGTTCCATTTAGATAGAATATGTCAATTCAATAGGCTGATGAATATTGAAGTTTTTCGGGAGAACAACTTTAGAAAGGGAGCAGTGTAATATCTGTTTAAATATGGACACCATAATCTTTATTTGAATAGCAGAAGGTTTCCGTATTTGAATAGCAGTAGACTTAACCATCGGAGAATTGAAACAAACAGCGCGTCAAACTCGTTAAAAGTTGAATTGCTGTCTAGCTTGGGGCTTCTGTAAATAAAGCAGTAGTGATAATTTGTTTACGGAGGTGGAATTTTAAACACAGGAAATTGAATTCCGGATTGGACAACGACTACATTGAGGTGGAGTTTGGTAAGCCACTACGCACGTAAATTGTGAGACCGCGGTTGGAAAAGAATAATGGCACTAATTCGTAGCCAGGCAGTTTTAGATAAGAGTGATCTGTGGGGTGTGGGCGGGAATCTACATGTGTTTCACAAAGTGCCAAGACGTAGACATACGCAAAAAAGTGTTTACCTTTTAGCTCGCGTATATTTGCTATGGATAGAATGTATCTTCAGACCGAATGGCTTTCTTTTTAACTCATATATACCATATGGGGATTTGTTGATATTAATCGATATTAAATTAAAGTTGCTCTTCCCATCTTGTCTAATCAACGGTTACCTCAATAAGTTTCCGTTAATCGATGATTATTTAGAATTTTTTGTTCCGGAATTGTCTGCTTTTTTTTCAGGATTAATTGGATGGACTGTAGTACTTAGAACTACTTTTTCGTATGCTCCCTTGCTCTTTCATTTCTGCAATTTGTCTTCTGACTTCCTCTTCATACCGAGATGAATACCTATGCGATTTAGAATTTATTTGCTGGTCCGTATTTTGATTTCGTGTTATACTATACTAATTTTCAATAGGCTTTTTTTTGACAGATCACGCGTGGCTCCTATCACACTGCTTTGTCATTTTTGTTTAATTTAGCAAGTCATCATGAAAAGACTCACACCACAACAGCGTCTCCAAATTGTTCAGCTGTATTACGAAAATCAACGTTCTGTGAGAATCGTTTTTCGTGCGATTCGAGGAACTTACGGTGGGCACCTACTGAAACCACTATTGTCAATACCATTCACAAATTTGATTCCCAGTTTTCATTAGTGGATGATACTCGACCGGTTAGATCACATCCAGTAGGTAGTGAAGAGACTATAGCAGCTGTAGCTGAGAGTGTACGTGAAGACCGTGACGAATCGATTCGTTGTCTTTCTCAGAAGCTTGATTTGGCGTATTCGACAACTTGGCGTATTTTACGTGAGGATCTCGGCCTGTGAATGTGCTCTGGAAAAACTCATTGAAAATCTGGTGTTTTATCGTGAAATTTTGTTCAGTGATGAAGCCTATTTCTGGCTCAATAGATACGTTAATAAAAAAAATTGCCGTATTTGGGCTGATGAGCAACCCAAAGAGTACCAAGAGCTACCATTACATCCATTAAAAACAACTGTATGGTGTGGTTTATGGGCTGGTGGAATCGTTGATCCATATTTCTTCAAAAATGAGGCATATCAGAATGTTACCGTTAATGGTAACCGTTATAGCGCCATGTTGACGGATTATGTGCTTCCTGAAATTCAAGCACGTGGTCTCGGTGAGCTCTGGTTTCAACAAACAATGGACTTGTTGAGAAATCATTTTGGTGAGCACTTAATTTCATGTTTTGCTACGGTAAATTGGCCGCCTAGATCGTGCTATATCACACCTTTAGACTATTTTCTCTGGGGATATGTAAAGTCTCAGGTTTTCAGGAATAAGCCAGCAACGATTGACGGTTTGGAAGCCAACATTACTCGCGTTATCCGTGAGATACTAGTCGCTATGCTTAAAAGAGTCGGCCAAAATTGAACCTTCCGAATGGACCACCTCAGACGTAGTCGTGGCCAACATTTACATGATATCATTTTCCAAAAGTTAATCCCATGAATTGTTCTTTTAACGATAATAAAAATTTTAAGTTCACTTTCAAATTTATGTGTTTTATTTTACATTTTAAATCAAACCTCACGATGAATCACCCTATGTAAATACATCACTATGATATCTTTTTAGTTCAATTATAACTGCAATACCTAATATTGGAGAATTAATTCCAGTAAATCTGTAGAGAATGAATTTGTGGACTAGGAGTCCCTTCACTTGTTCGGCTATTGTGTTAGTTGTAAGGCTATGAAAGAACGGAGCGTATAGCTTTAGCGCGTGAGGTATAATAATTTTTGTAGGTAAATGGGTTTTTTGAAGCGATATCACGATGGGTTTGAGGTCGTTTATCAGTTACTTCAGTTTGTTTTATTTGTGTAAAAGCCGTCCAACTTCCACTGTAGAACTTTTAATTTTATGTATGTTGATCGCGGAAACTTTTGGGCAATAAATTCAGAGGTATATTTTGAAAAATAAGGACGAGTCAAGTAAGAAGATGGTAGGAGTTGACTCCAATTCTTAGGTTTAAAACCTAAGAAACAGTCAGAATTTGTGGTCATACAAGTGTAATTAGATATCATCATCATCTTGTAGCGGAGTGGGAATGAAGTACTCGTTATTTTTATGAAGCGATTGAGGGAAATCAAATATAGGTGAGCAAAAAGGTGTAGCGTGTTTGGTATATGCTTTCGGATCGGGTATGGTTTTTATGTATGTTTATTTAATTAGGAAAGTTTTGGCGAGAGTGTACGTTGTTTGGATTATTTTTGGTGTCTATTGGGTTTGGGTCAATCTAGGTAGCTTATGAATAGCGAGTTGGGATTTTTTGTTTTGAGTAAGATCCTGTTATTTTGTGAGGAAGAGGTAGGGTGAGTGTCTAGATCAGGTACAGCTGATAATGTTTGGGGGTTTTGCTGATTAAATGTATTTTTAGAAGGTTGGCTGGTTGGTTTAGAGTTTGTGGTTATTATTCCATAGATTTAAAAATTGTGGGTTGATTAGGTTTGGACTTCTTGGAGGGATTGGCTTTTGACTGTTGGATTGTTTGTCTAGCTATTTCGGAACAAGGAACAGTGATTTCATTTTGGAGAGAGTTGTTTATAAAGTCTCCCAGCCTCGGTTCTATTGCATTTGTTGGTGATTTTGATCGTTAATACTTCTTTTCTTTAAAAGTATTTTGAGCATAATTTTGATAAAGAAGAGTGATGCAGTTGGCTCACATTACTCGTATACATTCACTGTCATCATTGGGAGGGGAGTTTGCAGTTTTCGCATAGTTTATTTTTGTTGCATTGTTTGCTGGTATGACCAAGTAGCTTGCAGTTAAGACATCTCATAGGCAAAGAAATGTATTCTGAAATTTGTTGTACCTAAAAAATTTGAATTTTTGAAAATTTTTTGTTTTACTTATTTTGAAAGGAAATACAATTTAAAATTTGTTTTTAATAGTTTTAGACCGAAATAAAAAGTTTAAAATTAGTTATATATATATATAGAGAAGTATATATGGTTGAAATTGCTGCACATACTACCACTTGCATCTTCAGCGAAGGCTTTCACACCATATTAAAAATTATGCAGGTAATGTAATCGGCCTTGCTGCTAAAGTATCATGCATATCGTTGTGATGTCCTACGCATAGAGATAGCAGACACACGTAATTTGGAAGCATCAAAAGAGGTCAGAATAGCCCGCAGAGAAGAAAGATTAAAGCAGCAGGACTTTTACGAGGGGGAGGAAGGAATTTTATATGCTGCAGGCGTCGCCGACTAAGTGTAAATATTTTTTTAATAAAAAAAATTCTTAAATGAGTTTTTCTCAAAACCATGTTTTTTTTTTTTTTTTGACTGGTTGACACGATATAAAAAAGAAAACTACACCGATTTTTCAGATTTTTTAAATATGTTGTATAAATGTCTGACTATAGCATGAACTAGAATCTTTCAGATCGGTTGTAAATTTTCCGATTTTCACTAGATTTTTGAACCTCCAAAATTAAATTTTTCGAAAAACGTTCCCCATTTTGTTATTTTTTCGCCAAAAAATCATGATTCAGCAGAATCATTTCAAAAAATTTTTAAGACCTTAAAATGGGACTCAAAAATTCTGAAAAAAAATTTTTTGTATGTATTTTTAAAATGATTATGAAATAACGTACCAAATTTTATAAAGATATTTTTTTTCTTCTATATAATAAAAATTTAAAGACCACTGATATCTTGAGATTTCGTATTAAATATTATTTCCTATTCGCTGTTATTCATAAGCCATGGAGCGTAGGAGAGTTAAGATGTTTGTATAGGGTTACAGACACTGGGCATTGGGTTACGATATTTGCCAGCTTAAGGAATTTCTCTGCTATTTTCTCGGATCTAACAAGGATTAGTAAGCTACAGTCCAGGAGGAGAGAGACTATCGTATTCAGTACTAACTCTATCAATAAGTTTGTGTTTTAAGTAAGAATATACTTACACTAGATATTGGAGCTTTTTGCGGCAATGACAATAAACCGGTGGGGCCATGATTTATGCAATAACGAAAAAATGGTAGAATAAACGAGGTTGATTGAACACACCACGCGGGAAAATTTTGTAAAGGTGTAAGGGAGACAACAATAGTTGTCGATAAAATCAATAATAATCAAAACAGCCAAAAAAAAAGAGGTCTTCACGCTACGAGAGCAAGGACACACACTTCTGGTAAAGCAGGTTCAGACGCAGAATTTACTTGCCTGGATACAAAAAAAAAAAAGCATTTTAGGATTACAACATGTATTGCGCAAGATGAAGTCAGATGTAAACGAGTCGATTTTACGGATGTTAAGGAAGTGTCTTCACTTTCTGGTGACGATGACTAGAGGTGAGAAAGTGGTTCGCTGGCTATGAAGACGTCATGCAATCACTGCCCTGTGACAATTGCACGAAATATTTGGGCGCTCATCGGCATGAACTGGCACAGCCAAAGTGTTGGGATTTACTGGGAGTCGTTGAAGATATTGTTGTTGAACTTATTTGATAGACGAAAAATTGGGGGCACGGCGTCAAACATCTCAATCATGTACGTCGCAAAATTAATCGCTAAACCGATAAATTTTGTACCAAAATACAAGAACAGGAAGCTACTGAATTTCAGCCATCGTCTTCAGGGCAAATTGTTTAACTGTCCACATTGTGCGCCAAGAGGGGAGTAGCGTTAATTCGGTAGAAGAAATGTATATTTTTGATAAATTCATTAGCTTCAAGAATATACTGTGAATTTTTTATTAATAAATATTGAGAAATGAGCCATTGACAGCGAATCTCCGCACACACCTTGATAAAAAGGTTAGTTGCGGTGCCCCTCATAACTAATCACTGGATCATGTGAAACTAAAAATAAAGCAAAGGTATTACAGCTAACATTATTATTTGCTTTAGCCTACGATGAACTCTGTCTTCTTTGCTTTATTTTGACAGCTTCTTGCTCCGCTCGGCCAATTCGAATGTTGTCTACTCTACGCGACCATTCATGAGAACTTGTATCTGTTTTGATGTCTAATCTCCTCCTTCCTTTTTGTACGATTGAAAAGTAATTTTTACATGACGCCTTACATATTGAAAAAATGTAGTAATGATGAGGGTGGTGTCTTAGAAGATTTGAAAACCGTGCAAATAGCAAGCGTTTCGTTTAACCTAAGAAATAAGTGCACTTAATTTTTGCTTTGTAATTCTCTATTCGATAATGGCAGTACGGTTAGTTTTATGAGAAAGGCGTAGTTGCCCCCAGACATAACTCTTGGAAACCTAAAGTATAGACTCAAATTACAAAGGATTGAGAGATGTTAAACTATGTATTGTATATAAAATGAGATATTTTTAAAAGTGTTATAAGTCCATTTTAGATATTAACATATTTAAGAGTTTGCATTTGAGTTAATTTAAAAATATTGGCTAACGTTAATCAATTCGAGTGATGTGTTTAACACTACACACCTTTAACATTTTATTATGACAATAATTATTGAAAATATTTAAAAAAAATAAACAATCTTTTTAGCTCCAAATGGATTTATATCACTTTCAAAAATAACATTATAAGAAATAAAACCAAGAGAAAGTCCATATTTTTAAAGACATTAGCTTCACTGAAATGGATTTTTTAGTGCAACCAAGTTTTTTAAGAATTAGTTTCAGACATTAAAAAGACGATATAAATATGTTAAAATGTAAACTCCTTTATAAAGATAATTTAAAAAATATATATATTTTTAAACTTATTTCTCCTTCACAGTAAGCATAGTGAAATATTCATTGTAAATGGGTGATATGTAAGCAGCAAACTCATCATATCGTTGTATTTCTCTCTTGTTATAGGCCTCGAAAATTTATACAATGACAACATAGAAATTTTTCTGGGGTGTTTAAGTCTTGTTTTCCAAATAAAAATATTGCTTGAAATGGAGCCACCGGGGGTGGCCGCGGTGTAGTGGAATATGCATAGACTCCTCAAGCAGATGGTCGCGGGTTCGAGTCCCGTGAAAGGCAATTCTCTGAAAAAGTCTTCATAGAAGTTGTATGTAGTTATATGAAAATCCCGTTGGCGTCAACTCTGACATGAAGGCATAACACTGATGTTGGTGTGGTTGCTGACTGGGCTAAATGTAACAAACTAACAACTAGCACCTACTGAGACCAACTAGTTGAGAATGCACTAGCTCGTCCCGTCCAGTTTGACAACCACCTCTGGAAAACATATCGAAACCAAACATACCTGAGTTTTTAAGTACTACACCACCCGCCCGCGCCCTGGAGAAATATCAGTAAAAGGGTATTCATATCACCTTGGTGCGCGCGCGGTGTTATAAAAAAAAAGTTCTTCGATACTAGTTTTGTTCATCCCTTTTAAACCTTATCCAGCATATTTTTAGCTACTGTACAATTTTTCCGAAATTTGGTCGAAACAAAATCTTTTTTTATTTCAATTAAAATAAAGCTTGTAAGAAGTTATTTTTCCCCGTAATAGAATAAATAAAATTTTCTTCAAACAAATTTTTATTTTTCTTAAACAATTCAAACACAATAAAATACCAACGACCCTCTTAGGAAAACCTTAGAGTAGCCAAATGGAAGTAGATCATGTCTGAATGATCTCTTCAGTAATTCTACAGTCTTTATATACAAAATTGTAAGAGCTTTTTAGAAGTTTATTCAATACATTGTGAAAGCTTTTGTTAACTGTATACAGTGTGTGAACAAAAATATAGGCACTCGAAATAAAAATAAAAATATATAATTCATAGGCAATTAAAAATAAAAGTACAAATTCATGGCAAAATGAAAACGATAAAAAAAATGTTTCAAGCTATTTTTTTTTTAGGCAAGTTTTTATTGCATTAAAATAGTCTTGAGCATTATAAAATTTATCCTTTTTCTTTAATGTTGTTTCCATAACTCCAAAATCTCTGTAGTTTGAATGAAATGAATGGTCGGATAATAAAAATATGTGGTCAATAAAATTTATGCTATTGTAAGCTGATTGAACAATCCTTAACCACATCACTGCGAGCTTAATATTTCGATTTTGTCCGGTATACATGTCACTGTATGCTATAATATGTTATTGGGTTGTAACATTCTGAATATGCTTCAGACAGCAAGATGCTATTTCTTCCACACCTCTAGATGCTACAGTTTTGTCCCATGCATACATATGAATGCTGTTGTCATGAATATTATGAAAACCTTCATCAAGTACATAACATACATAAATATTTCGCTTATAGTATGCAACAGCCACTGATAGTTTGGCATTTGGAAGGGACCTTTGAAGATCAAAGCAAAATGCAAAATATTTATCTGGGTTCGTTGATGCTAAGTTTTGATTTTTGCAATAAAATTTTATACCTAAAGTTCTATCGTACACTATTGAATGTGTGATTATAAACATGGAAGGAGGTGTCTATATATTACTAAAATTACCGTTGGTTAATTTTTTTTTAAAGTCGACTTAATACCACTTTCAAAAATAACAGCTCATATAATAGTTACGGTTACTGTTACTGAACGTAACATTAAATCTAAATAAAAAAATATGGTTTATCATGTAGTTTTGATTCTGATGTAAATAATAAAAAATATTTAAACGATAAGTACTCGTGCACTTACACATTTTCCGCCAATGCTTACAAAAACGACAAACAAATTTATTGATCAGTGTAGCAAAGTTTGGAAAGTGCTAAATTTAAATTTTCTAGTGGGCCCTGTCCTTGACCGGGCTACCGCCGATAATGTTGGTTTTTTTTTTTTGGTCACCAAAAAATATATTAATTTTTATAAATCAAAAGTCAAACCTTTGGGTGATGAAATGCACATCCGACTTTTGAACAATTCAGGTAATTAAGAGCAATATAAATGAATTCTTAAGATAAAGGTTACTAATATAGTGAATCGCTATATGTGTCGTTCGTTGTTTGACGAGCGGTACTTATATATATAAGCACTATATAAACTTTTGGTCCGTTATAATTATCCACTTTTACTTATGATTGACTAGCGTGTCTTGATGGAAATATTTATTTATTTATTTTTTTTTTTTTTGCATATTAATTCTTAAAAGTGGTTTAATTATGTTAGGATTTCCTCCTCAACTTGGGTCAGGGTACACCAAAGTAAGCCTTTTCTTAAATCTTCGATAAATGGTGTCAATATTGAAAAAAAAACCCTTACTTTAGAATGATTTTTTTCTTAGAATATACCCAAGAATCATTTACCCAATTAACGTCGAAGAATTAGGGGACACAATGGATGATATTATTATTGAAAATATCAATAATACTGAAAGAAGCTGAGTAACTCAAAGAAGCTTCCATTAATTGCTGAGTAGACTTAAACGCTTAAAACGGGTTCCCAAAATTGTAGTAAATGGAGTTGCAAAACTAAAACAGGACTTCTAAGTCATCAAGAATGACCGATCAGTTTACAACCATCCGAGCGTGCGATAGCGCTGATTATTTTTCACAAACCAGTCATCGCATTCATTAAGAATGAAATAAACCATCTTGAAAAATGAAAAAAGGCGAAAAAAATTTTTTTTTGTGAGAATTAAGGACTTCAAACCTTCAATAACAGAAACCCAATTAGTGATTTAAAAAAAAAAAAAAAAAAAATCAATACTTCGACCCGCATAGTTGGAACTGGCCCTGGGTCACAGAAACATAAACTAATACACAATTTCTTGGTTCGTGATTTAACTAAATTCTGAACTTGCGATAGAAAAGCTATCCACAATTCCTCTTATCCATGAAGACTGGGAGGTTTTCACGTCCTGTCTTCGTCTTGCCTTAAGCTTATAAGAACACCATTCAGAACATTCATATGTCGCCAAGATTCACACGTACACAGCGATCGTGAAACAATCTTCGGGCGAATGACTACCAAGCTGAACGCGATATTAAAAAAAGAGCAACACAATCCAATATGCTTGCTTCTACCTACTCTACAGAATTATAAGAACTGGAGGTATCCAAAAAAATCCCGTAAGAAGGCAATTGTATTAGGAAGATTAACTTCAGGTGAAAACATTTGCAAGAACTACCCGAAGTACTTTGGCGGTACGGATTAACGAGTATCTAACGAGTATCATCAAATCATAACATGTCAATTTGTAAACTTAAGGTGACAATTCGAATTATAATAAATATGACTTTTAATACTAAAATAAACTTAATAGCATAGAACATGCACAATAAAGTTTTTGCCTTAGCTATTGTAACAAAACTATCGAAACCATAAAAGACTTAATTAAAGTCAATGTAGCAAACATTGCGCTCCACGCACTTCGAACGGCTCTTCCTTAAATCTATCAATGCAATTCACATGAAGAAATTTCCAGCTTTATATCTTTATACCACTGTGCTTAACCATTTTTGTAATGGATTTCGGCTTCTGTTCCATATATATCGGGAGGGTTACATATTGACAGCAACCAACTTCTCCATACACAACAATTTTTGACTTAGCTGCCTACAAAATATACCGTCGTTTGCGCCTAATCGTAACTGGAAGAATTGTTGGAAAAATCGTGCACTTTATCTTTGAGTGACTTTTTGGTTGGTTACATTGTTGCGCTTGGTTGTAATTGATTATTGAAATTATTGACGTTTCCGCAGAACACGATACAGGTTTTTAATTTTGTTTATATGATCTCCCTTCCTTCAGTTTTACAATTAAATTTCGTTGTTTATCGGCAGGTACAGTGCTTTGCCCGAAGCATTTACAATCACGGAAAAGGAAAGAAGAGTTTATATTCATTTTCTCCCCTACAATTAAGTTAATAAACCCACTCTCTTCTTACGTGGGAAGAAAATTCTGATAATTTGGTCATTTTTATAACGTAATTTTCAACTTGAAATATTTTGATAATACTATTAATTTGATGACTATTCATTTTTAATTTCTTGCAAATTTTTGAGGTTTAGCTAAGAATTATACCTGCTTTAAGAAAAAAAGTTTTAATGTTCTGGATTCCAAAATAAGGACGGGGGAGCGTACGTAAATTAGATGCTGCTATAACGTCACAGAAAGTGCTCTACGGCGACTCCTCTCCATAAAAAAAATATGTATATATGTATATTCAGGATGTCCCGTAAGTCAATGTCTAAACTGAAACTGGAAAACGGGGGCGTCATAGCCTCTCAGAATATTGTAACTTGTTTAAACAAAATCACACCGGTTTTTTAGTAACGGCTGTTTCTTTTTTTAAATTTCAAATATTTCCTACTTTGTAACAGTGTTTTGGCCTATGCAAAATAAATTTTTGTTTTTTGTATTGGGTATGTAATTTAATTCGTGCGGTTTTTTTTTCAAAATTTGAACGTTTATTTACGAAAAACATGTACAATAGTATTATTCAAGTATTGCCCATCTGAAGGTCTGACTTTTTCCTATCTTTCTGGCAATTTTTGGATCCCATCCCAAAAGAACTGCGCCGGCTTGGCAGCCAAGAATGAATCAAGCCAATTTTTATATTCTGCTCTGATGTGAACCGTATTTCAGTGAGGGCGTTCTGCGTCGACCGGAAAAAATGGTAGTCAGAAGGGGCAAGGTCTGGGCTATATAGCGGTTGGGGTAAGACTTCCCATCAACTGTTTTCCAAATAGTTCTTAAGCGGAATAGCAACGTGTAGCCGGGCGTTTTTCGGCTACTGCTCTGTGCAAACGGATTAATTGTGTTCGGTAGCGTTGTCTATTGATGGTTTCACCCGGTTTTAGCAGCTCATAATACAGCACACCTATCTAATCCCACCAAATACAGAACATTACCTTCGCGCCATGGATATTCGCCTTTGCCGTTGATTTGGATAGTTGGCCGGGTTATACATAAGATTTTTTGCGTTTGGGTTTATCGTAATGGATCCATTTTTCATCACCAGTAACAATCCGATGCAAAAATAACTTCCTTTTGTATCGTTCCAACAGCATTTCGGACAAGCAAAACCGGCTTACGACGTCTCTCGGCTTGGGTTCATGTGGAACCCAATTTTCTTGCTTTTGAGTATATCCAGCTGCTTTTAAACGTTTTGAAATGGCTGCTTGAGTGACACCCAAAGATTCTGCGAGCTCTTCTTGTGTTTGGCAACAATCTTCATAGAGTAATGCTTCCAGTTCTAATTATTGTTGTTTACGCTTCAAATGAATGACATATACTGAAATGACGTACAATGACAGTAGCTTTCCAACGCATGTTCCAATGGAATAATACAAGTTACGCCATCTCTTAGCAAACCGCACTTAGCATTAAGTTTAAGATATAGACCCAATATAATATATGTATATATGTGTAAAAAATGTGTGAAAAGAGCTTTATCCGGAGTATCCGGATACCTTGCGACTTCCGGATCGGCTAGCCTTATCTGTTTACAGCGGATCTGTACAGATTGTCCTTTTTTCTTACCCTAAAGGAAAAACAATACCCGAGGCCGGTACTCTTTTATTACTGGGCGGTAATACGGCCACTGGACCGACTTCCGACTTTCCGGCCTGCAATGCCGACCGAAAGAATACCTGTGACAGGCCATGGTAATCTTTTACAAGGCAAAAAAAAACGACCACAAAACAAAGCTTTCACTTTCACTTCCTAAACCCCTAGAATTAGCAAGTCTGTGGCAGGCCATGGATGCCCTGCTGCTACCAAAAACGCTCCGTCAAAGGAGCTAGTAGAAGCTCAACCCCTCAAGAGAGCTCCTAGCAAGGCAATTTACATAAAACCCCGAAATGCGATACGCTTCATCAAAACCTGTGGATCCATTCCGGAAGTGGAGAAAGATGCGGAAACAAAAAGGAAACTAGAGTGGGCGAACAAAATCCTCAAAGACAGACGGACGTTCATTACAAGAAACCGAAAAAAAGTGCTTGACATCACGGGTGTCTCCGAACGCATTGATCATTTGATAACGAACTGCATGGTATCGTCTGAACAATCCTTTTCAGATCACAGATACATCTACCCCCGCCGCCGCCGCCAAACAGCATTTCATAACTATCGGAAAACTGACTGGCTTAAATACAGGAAAACACTTTTAAAAAGTATCTCTCCCGAATTTGAAGCCCCACGGATAACACCAATGAACTTGACTCGAAAGTCGAGGCTTTATTACGGGCTTTCAACCGAGCACTGGCCGTCTCCTGTACTCTAATTAAACTAAGGGCAAAAAAAAAATCCATACTGGTGGACATCCACGCTGGGGCTGCTTAGGGAACTTTTCAGCAGAGCAAAAACCTCAAGGAAAGCGTCGGATTGGGACTCATACAAAGAATCCTTCAAAACATATAAAAAAGTATTGAATCCTGGAGGTCCTTTTGTGATAAAATCACTAAAGCCTCTGAGTCATCATGACTGAGAAAAATTCTCTAAACAAGTCCTTCGATGTCTAGATGACGAATCACTCAACCTGCTACTGGATACTCATTTTCCAGGTAGTTCCCCTTTCACGGCTAGCAGCAATCATAATAGAACCATTGCAGTCGCGGCAAAAGTTATTAGTCTTACCAGAAGAGACAAACTGCTCTGCGCACTGCATAGGTCCAAACCATAGGAGTCGGCTAAGCCGGATGGTATATGATAATTGCAGCCGACGTTGCTATTACCGTCTCAGGAAAACACCTACACGCGATTAAAGAGCTACTGCAGTATAATCTTAACATATTAACAAGCTGGGCGGATCGCTGTGGACTGGGAAAAATCCCCCATAAAACTGATCTTGTCCTTTTCTCTAGGAAGTATAAAATTCCGACTATAGACAATCCTGCAATCAACGGTACCAGCTTGGTCTTCTCCGATACAGCGAAATATCTGGGTATAATTTTCGACAGGAAACTCATCTGGAAAACTAAAATTTAAGTAAGAAAGTCTCAGTAGCTTTATTCTCTTGCAAAAAAGCCATCGGAATAAATGGCTATATATGTCAATCATAAGACCGATACTCACCTTCGGGGTGGTTGTGTGGTGGACGGCCTTAGACAAAGCAGTGAACTGCGAAGCTAAGTAAAGTCCAAAGAACAGCATGTTTGGGCATAAGCGGAGCCCTACGCACTACTTCCTCCGATGCTCTGGACACTGTTTCACCTTGCACCCCTCGACATTTATAGCAGACAAGTAGCCGCCAAGGCAGCTATTCGCCTTAAAGCGACTTCATAGTGGGCAAATACACATTTTGGCCACGCAAATATTAACGTACTAGGAATCCTACTAGAAAACATCGACTACACCATACCCAAACAACGGTTTGATAAGCGCTTCCATGTAAGCATTCCCTCCAGATCCTTGTGGGAGGAAAATGCCTTCCTGGATGACAATTCAATCCACTTTTACACAGACGGTTCAAAAACTGTCAGTGGGGTTGGTGGTGGTGTTTCCGCATCACCAATCACTGTAGGAATCCCTATCCTGGCTGAAGAACAATGTAATATCTGCAATGGATATCCGCATCTTTTCCGATAGTCAGGCCGCTATCAAATCACTGGACTCATGCTCTCTAAATTCAAGAACAGTCATGGACTGCCGATCATCTCTAATGGAGACAGTGGAGCAGTTTAACATTCACCTTTGCTAGCTGACGGAACATAGAGACATTCCAGAGAATTGTAGGGCCGACGAACTTGACAAAATTGGAACCTCTATACCTTTCACACCTGAAAAGGAAAACATACCTATAGCTACGTGCAAACAAGAAATAAAGCTGGATGCTAGGTTTTACATCCTTGGGGAGTCCCTACCAGAATTCGAACCAAGATCAAAGAAAAATAAACTTTCCTCCTCTGTAAAATTCCCCAACCTTCCCAACATCTCAAACATTAAAAATCCGGGATTTGTAATTATTGTACCTGTAAGTGAAAAACAACCACTGTCTTCATTTTTTGTACTTAAAAAAACAATAGATTCTATAAGTACGGAGTATGAACATATCTCGCAACTAAGAGATGGTAATATATTGGTTCTAACCAAATCCAAAAAAGTTGCAGACAAATTCTTGCGTGTTACTAACCTCGCAAATCAATGTTCAGTGACGATCAAACTACATACCAATTTTTACTCTTCGAAAGGCATTGTTTATGGTCCCTGCTTTATTAATATTAAGGAGGGGGAAATAGTTAACGACTTCAAATCACAAGGTGTAACCGAGGTGTATAAATTTGAAAAAAAAAACTTTTGAAATCCATTCAGCGTCCAACAAGTTTGGTACTCTTAGCGTTTGACCGGTTTCAGTTACCTTCCAACATGAAAATAGCATGGTATACAACAAAAGCCCAGGAATACATTCCCAATCCGATGAGATACAAGAACTGCCAACTTCTCGAGCACACGACTAAAAGGTGCATTAAAAACTAGTGCGCTTACTGTTCAGACAAACATCCTTCTTCATCGAAATCATACCCTAAATAAAAAAATTCTGACAATAAAAACGAGAAGCCAGTGTAGTATGGCCGACGCCAGACGCACTTATAGTCTTATAACCCCAACTCATTCAACTTCCAAACTATCACCAGGTCACTAACATCACTGGCAGTGGTGAGTGTAATTTTACACCAATCGTACTTAGGTCAAACTTCAAAAACAAGGTATTGGTATTTCAAAAAAAAAAAAAAAATAATAATAATAATAATAATTCCTATAGTTTCCAACATATTGACATTAGCTTTTGAAATATATTTATCTATTAAATTCATAATAGTCTCGGTTTACATTTTATCTGGATAGAATTTTATAAGAGACGACCTTACTAATATCATTTTCGTTTTATAGGTGACGTTAACTCATGGAGTACACTTTGGAGCACCTCAATCACTAATCGCACAGGTTCCATAGTTGAAAACTTCTTGTCTAACTGTAATCTAATGATCCTAAATGATGGTTTCCCAACGCACTTATTTACTCATAACACCCTTAACACCCTGACACATATCGACAAAACCCACTGCTCCCCGAATTGGTTGATAGGGCCTCTTGGCAAATCTTGTTATTGGTCCAACTTTAATAAACCAAAAGGTTTAAATTGATCTTGCTAACTGAGTTTGTTTTCGCAAGCACATATCAGACTATTCGACAGTTAACAAACGTTCACTTAACATAAAGAAAGAAGCCGCACCACTCCAGAAACCTGTACGTTCGATATGTCGATAGCGCAAAGTAAAATAAAATCCGCAAAAAGAACGGTTTCCTGGTGGAGTCCTAAACTCAATGATCTACGTCTCGAAAAAGTGAAAGCTTAACGTATCTTCAAAAGATACCCAAATCAGGCTAACTTAATTCTTAAAAAAAAAATATATAGAATTTCGTAGAGAGATCAAAACTGCTAAATCCCACAGGATCTTCGTAGATTTAGACAGTATTAATTAAGAAAATGGGTGAAATGGGAGTTTTTGTATAGGGTTTTCTAATAACGACTTGACAATTTTTTTTTTTAAATAAAAGGCAAACCATTTGAGATATTTCAAAAACTTTATTATAGGCTTAAAGTACAATCAAAACATTTATGGATGGAACTCGACTGCGTTCATATGGCCACCGCGGGCACGTTTGCAGCGGTCGATTCGTTGAACCCAATTTTCAACGACTCGGCCACACATTTCGGCCGTAACGGCCGCTATTTCGCATTCAATGTTGACTCTGAGCTCTTCCAATGTCGTCGGCGTGTTGACATAAACCAATGACAACGTAGTCCCACAGAAAATAGTCAAGCGGCGTTAAATCGCACGAACGAGGCGGCCAAACCCATTGAGCCAAAAATGAGCTTCGTTACTGAAGATGATTTTGCGATGAAATTCATCATCTTGGCGCATCTTCTCCAGAACCCAATCGAAGAACATAGCTCGTTAGTGTACTTTACCATGATGAAAACGTTGAGTTTACTGAATAAATTGACTAAAAGTTTGATGATTAGTGAAAGAGGCCGTAACAAATTAAATTCAAAGTTGTCAAGTCCCTATTGGAAAACCCTATACTAACAGAAGTACTGATATTTTTAAGTTCGCAGCATTATACTATTCATCTGTTCATGTATGTACATGGGTGGGTCAATAAGTCCGTGAAAATTGAAATAAAGAACACTCTTCTCGGCAAAAACGTGTTATATTTTCGACATAATATCTGAGCTGTGTATCATTTGCCGTTTTTCCAACTTTTTGATGTCTTCCAAATAATACGATTTCTCAAAGCCCTCAAAATATGCGTTTGTTTCATCAATGACCATTTCTTTCGACCCAAAACACAGGAAATAGTCGCAGGGGGCTAAATCTGTAGAATACAATATGCTGACCGAATAATAATGAGGCAGCGATTCTTAACCTGATTCATGCAATTTTGCCATTGGAACTTAAACCACTGCTCCATGGATAGCCTCTTCAAGCTCGCTCATCTTCCATTGCCGATCATCCAATATCATACTGTTGATTTTTTATCGCATTTTGTTTTGTTTTTATAAGATATCCTGTAGGCGATTTTCCATTGAAAATTACGCGCTACCAATCACCGCGCTAGATGGAGAGGCTTAGTCCTTTTCAGACGGCGCAATAAATTTGTTTCGTCGAGGATCTGTTGAACAGAAATATTCGTATGACCTTGTAATCGATTATTATGTTTTCGCGCAAACATTTTAATTACGTTCTGAACATTTTCGACTACTAAGTCTCTGTGGATATCATCGTTTCTTTGTTTTGGAATGTCTGTAATACATTAATGTTAGCACTTGCACAGCAGTTTGTTTTTTCTTGAGGTGTGCTCTCCATTTTAGTGTAGCGTCAAGTGTCATACCAAGATATTTGGCCTCGTTCGCGTAAGGAATTCGTACTACGTTAATAAACACCGGTGGATTCTCAATTTTCTTGAGAGTGAAGTCTTCGTCCAATTGTTAATCCGTGTAAGGGCACGTTGCAACTTGGCAGTTGCTTCTTCGACTGTTTTAGCCGTTGCCAAAATGGCAGTGTCATCAGCGAATGTGGCTAGGACAGTGTCGTCCGTTTGCGGTATATCGCGGGTAAAAATCATATATAGCGGGGGGCCAAGTACACTTCCTTGCGGCACCCCTGCCTTTATTGTCTTAAAAGTGGAATATTCGTTTCCGTGTCTCACACGCAAGAGTCGGTCTTCCAGATATGAACCTAAAATACAAGAAAATTGCTGGGGTAGGGCTTGTCGGAGTTTATATTTTAGGCCTTCATGCCATACCTTATCAAAGGCTTGCGAAACGTCAAGGAATGCGCTTGAATAGACTAACTTACACTCGATTGCTCGTTCAATTACATCGGTTATTCGATGCACTTGGTCAACTGTAGAGTTTTGGCTTCTAAAGCCAAATTGATGATCAGGCAAGAGGCAGTTTGTGTCGGTAATTGGTTTAAGACGATTAAGAAGGATTCGCTCGAAGACCTTCGATATAATCGGGAGAAGCGATATTGGTCTATATGACTTGACTTCAGTCAGCAGTTTACCGGGTTTCAGAACCATAATAACTTCGGCTACTTTCCACTGGTGCGGTACGTGCTCTAATCTAATGCTAGCATTTTTAAGATAGAGCAGCTTTGGCAAACCTTTTTTCGGCAACGCTTTAAGTATCTCTCCCGTTATTAAGTCATATCCCGGTGCTTTATTGGGCTTAAGTGTGTCTATAACTTGTCTAAGTTCCCTAAGTGTAGCCTTTTCTACTGGAAAGTTTGTCGTCACGTCTAGCGTATTAACATTCTCAGGAAGCACCAAACCCCCCCCCCCCCCCCCCCCGCCCCCATCGAATGGTTTAAACGTTTCTGCAAGATGGTCGGCGAAAACATTAGCTTTTTCCTTATCTTCTTCCGTCCAGTCATCCTGGTTTCTTCTTATTGGCGCCACGTGTATTTGGGGCTTTCGAACACTTTTAACGGCTCTCCATATGGAGTAGTTGGTATCCTTTGTCGCTGTGAGTCTTTCAAGGTAGTTATTAATACCTTGATTATTGAAGTCCTTGATCGATTTTTTCAATAAGTTGCAGAGCCTATTGAAGGACATTTTATCTTGTGGTGCCCGGGTTTCATGCCACTTTTTCCGCGCTCTTCGTTTATTCCTTATTATTTCTCTGATTTCCGGTGGATATCTTATGCCGACTTTGGGAACTTTGTTTGATTCGCGGGGAGTGTTCTTCCAGGCCGCTTGCTGTATGACCTCAACAAAACGTTCAACTTCTTTTTCAAGTTGATACGGCGTTCTAAGTGCTACTTTTAACTCAGTATTGTCTACAACGTCTATTCGGAAATCTTTTTTTTTTTTTTTTTGCTGTTAGTTAATCTGGGTAGTCTTTGTTTCTTAACCAAGGATTCGCACAGTGAGAGGATAACTGGAGAATGATCGGAGGAAAGATCGAAGCTCTCTTCAACTTTGACGTAACTAGCGTTTACTCCTTTTCCGATAAAGAAGTCTATTAGATCGGGTGTTTTGGCGACATCCAAGGACCAATATGTCGGATTGCCTGTTGAGTAAAAATAGCAACCACATTCCATACCAGCCCTGTAAAGAGTTTTGCCTTTTTGAGAGATACATCTTGAGCCCCAAAAGGTGTGCTTCGCGTTAAAGTCGCCACCAATAATGAAGATTGCTCCAAGAGAGTTGAATAGGTCAATAAATTCTTGTTTTTCTATTTTGCAGCGCGATTGGCAATAGATTGAGGATATATTAAAAGAGTAATTTTTATTTTTAGCGCGCACCACGGTCATTTGAAATTTGTCAAGTTCAATTATTGCTTCCAAAGTATGCTCAATGCAGTCTCTTATGAATGTTGAAGACCCGCCTCTTGCGTTTCCCGATGGATGATGAGTGTGGTAGTCGCGGTAACCTTTTAGTTCCACGCGCGATTCTGTTGCCAGGTGAGTTTCAGAAATTAAACATATGTCAATTACTTTTTCCTGCATGTAAATATTTAGTTCATCAAGCCTTTTCTGTAGCCCGTTGGCATTTCACGCATGTATATTGAACTTCTTTGCCATAATTAGTTACAGAAATTGGCTTCGAACTTAAGAAGCCGTTCAACTATTATCTTATTTATTTTAGTCTGTTCTTCTAGTCTCTCGAGAATTACTGATAACACATTTGAGGCAGGATCCGGTAATGTACAGTTAGTCATATTAACTCGCGTCGCTATTTGCGTGTAAGTTTTTCCACTTTCCACTTGCGCATTGTTATTTTTGACGTTGTTGTTATTGGTGATTTTAGCGTTTGACACCATTACCTTCTTTAAAGGCTTTGGAGTAGGACCGCTGTTGTTATTCTTATTCTAGCTGTTATTCTAGCTGTCCCTGCGTTTTTCAAAGGCTTCGTTTTTGATTGATCTCGTAGCTTTTGCAACTCCTTCGCGACTTCGCAGCCTCGATACTTAGCTGGATGTTTTCCCTTGCAGTTAATGCATATCGCTGGGGACTCTTTCGCGGCATTGCACTCTCGAGTCAGATGTTTGCCAGCGTTGATTGTATCAACTATTTCGGGCGTTTGGGCGAACAGAATGTTTGGCATTATTTGTGGCGGTACAACTGCATCGAAATTGAGTAAATCAGCGATGGTTAGTTTCAAACGATGGTGAAGGGTTCTCATAGTACTTCTCAAGCTTTTGTTTGGTTTGGGTAATGATTTTTTGTTTTTGTGCAAAAAATAGTTCTTAATGAGCGCACGAAATTCAATTTTTCCCATTTTTACGAAAACTCTCGTAGGCGTCTGTTTCAAATGACTCACAACATAACTATTCTGGAAATTTCGGCGCGTTCTTTTGAAATATGTTTCCTAACAAGCAAATTGTTGGATTAAAGCCCTCTGCTTTAATTTTCATGAACTTTATTGACTTATTTAGATGTTTTTTCAGTCGTTTTAGACCAACGCAATAAAGGAAAAATGAGTGCAACGTCTTTCTTAAGCGTATGCAATGTCTACGCGACATACAACTGAGGCGAAAAATACTACAATGTCCCATAGGTAATAAAAATTGTTGCTCGTTCGTCAAAAATATTAGTAAGTCTGCCTCACCCTTCATCCCAACGCTCATTTACAATTATATTCTAGCTGTTAGCTCTTTGGACAAAGCCAATCTGCTTGCCACTTCCAGATTGTGCTTTGTCTCTACCTAGATTTAAGGGCGTCGATGGAACGTCTTACGGAAAAATGGAACCAAAGCGTACATCAATTTGCCGAAAGTAAGGTAATTGCACTTGATATATTTAATTCATTTAAAAGAGTTAGGTATCAGGCTCTTGTCGAAAATGCGTGCATTTGGGATCGACGACTCTCTTTTTCAATAGATTAGAAATAACCTCTCGGAACGTTCAATTCAGGTTGTCTTGAATGGTCTGATATTCACATAATTAATGCTGGTATGCCCCAGGGCTCCGTTCTGTTCCTGACACTTTTTTTTTTTAATTTTCATTATCTTCTCTTGTTTGCTACTTCTAATCCACTATATATATGAACGCGAACGGAAACGTTTGGTAAACTCATTAAATTCCGATATTAACGGCATGACCAATTGGGGAACTATCAACAGAATGAAATTTAATGCTTCCCAAATACAATTCCTCTTCTGTCGTTAAAGCGAAATTTGAATATCCATCTATTATCCATTGCTGTAAAATGTATAGGTTTCCTCAAGCGATGTAAGAAATATTTCACCCCTTATGGTCTGGCCTCAATATATAAGGCATTCATCCGGGCAAAGTTGAAGTACAATGCCCACATCTATTTAGGTGCGATGATCATCGGCATTTCTTTTTTCTTCCTCTAATTTTCTTTTGCTCGCGCTGTGTACAAATATGTCAATGATTCACAAATCCCATGACCGCGTGCTTATTATAAAAATATAAACCCACTCTCGTATATTTATCTTTTCTTTTATCTTAAGGGGTTAGAGGCCACTCTATGGTTTTCAAAAAATCTGTTTTTCTTTTTTTTTTTATTTCTTTCAATGGTCTCTTCGGACCTTAAAAATGTTATCCCAAAAGATTATGGCTAGGAAGTATCTCGACGTTCTTATTTTCCAAAGTATAGTACAAGGCCGCCAGGTATGACTATCTATATTTTAAACGCGTTTATCTCAAAACTGCATTTTTCAAGTTGGCAGTGTCCATAACTTGAACAATTTTCAACCAATTTATCTCAAATTTTAACATTTTAAAATATGTTTTCTAAATAAGTACGTAGAATTTTTTTTATATGGCATAGTTCATTTGTTATTAACAATTTTCTGGCGATTTTTCTCCAAATTCGGCCAAAAATCAAATATCAAAAATATCCTACGTACTTCTCTAGCTGTTGTTATGGACACAAACAAATTTAGTGACTCATCATAATTCAAAATTTACAGGAGCTGTTAGTACGACCATATACCCTTATAAAAGAAAAGCTCGTCTGAGAAACGCTGCAAAGCCGCTATTTTTAAATAAATTATTCTAAAAAAATTATGTTTTACAGTCAATCATGTGTACAATAAACTTCTACCTTTGTAAACTCGATTTATTTTTCACACAAAACTATTTTTACCCCTCTAGAGGTCTCCTAGATTATTTTTCATTTATTATATTTATACATTTATATATTTATATAAATATATTAGTATTATAACGTTAACTATTATGAATATATTTTCTTGTTTTCAATTATTTTGCAGTCGGTGAAGAAGACTGGGCGGGTAGTAGTGGCTCATGAAGCGCCACTTACACAAGGATTTGGGGCAGAAATTTGCGCGTATATTCAAGACACATGCTTTCTCTATCTTGAAGCTCCTGTTCAAAGAGTTGCTGGTTGGGATACGCCTTTTCCTCACGTTTTTGAGCCATTTTATTTACCTAACAAATATCGATGCTTAGCGGCTATAAAAAAGGTTTTGGACTACTAAAAAGTTTAAGGCAAATCGTCAGCCTTAGCTTTGTGGAAAGGAAAATTAACGGATGCATTAACATATATTATACCATATTCGTACTCAGGATTCATAAGTTTTAACTATACTTTGTTTTCATTTTTTTTTTAATTTTGCGTGTGCGACGATACAATGAAATTATGTATATATAACCGAGATTTTAATTGTATAATAAGAAAAATTAAAAAACTATTGAACAAAAGAATTGTTAAATTATTGTGTCTTAGTTTGAATGCACGCAAAAAAAAATCAAACTATGTTTTTATGATCAAAATTTCTCTGGATCCTCGTAAAAAAGAAAGAAAGGTAGACGTAATCTTTTTGTCAATTTTAGCCAAGCAAAATTGTTCGGGCAAATTTTCACAGATTGTGGGTGGTGGCCATAGCTCAATTGGAAGTGTATTGGCTTCGCAATCGAACGGTTTGGGATTCAATACCAGCTGTGGCCAAAAGAGTTTTTTTTTTTTCAGTTAACTTTAAATTTCGTGAGATCAATGGTTGCCAAATACATAAAGTCAATATACACTAATAATTTAGTCTCCCCATTAAATGTTGGATGCCACCCATGGAGCGAAATAAGCACTATGCGCAAACATCTTTCTCTCTCAATCTAATTTTGTTAGTGTTAAGTTCTTAAAAAAAAGTCCAACGGAGTTAAATCGCATAATCTGGGCGGTCAATTCTGATCTTTAAAATGGAAATTGTTTCTTGGGCTGCATAGCATTAACTATTATTGCCTGACCGACCGTACTTTCAAAGAAGAATAGTATAATGATGTCTCCAGCCTAAGATCCGCACCAAACTGACCGTTGTGGATGCATTTTTTTCTCAACAATCATTCGTTGATATTATGGATCCCAAGTTTTGACGATCAAGATGAAAACGAGCTCCATTTTTAATAAGTTTGAACTGTTAGGTGACACACTGTTTTTTATTATTTTTTATTCTACAAATAAGGCAAAATTCACATCTTGCGTGAATTTTGGGACACCCTTCATTTCAAGTTGGAGTTGTAATTGACAAACATATTTCCCAAAGGAACCGATTATATAATAAAATACCCTACCTTTATTAATTTACTATCATCAATCATCACAGCTCATTATAATTTCCCATAAAGATCAACCTTAAATTTCGTAAAATAGAGGCTAAAACTTGGACTATTAAACTATAAGTATCATACAAGAAAGACGTGAAGGGCTCCGATGTGTACTTTGAACTGAGCCAAAATGAAAATACAAAATGTAAGTAAATAAAGGGTGTCCAGTTGAAATTTTTTAAGTTTAAATTATAGTTGCTCGTAAACTAACAGGGTGGGAAGTGAGCTGGCTATCGTTCGACGCGCGTGATTTGCGGTTTCGCCAGTCACAACGGTCGGGAGCGCACCGCGCGTTTGCAGGTGAGTAATATTTAAAGTGGTGGGATTCATTGGTTTATACGCGTTGCGGGTTTTACTACGACTTCAATATTCGAAGAGCAAGTGATGGTCCGAGAACGCAACTTATCTGGTCGTGGGTTTAAAGACAAGAAGGGACAACCGTTAACCGAAATCCTTCAGGACCATCAACGTCAACAGCGACACTAAAACATGTGGCTCAAGTTGGACGTGAAATTATGCGCAATTTGCGTAAATCGATAAGAAACACTGGGGCTTGTATTGGAATAAAAAAATGAACAGTGCTCCTTATTTTTAAAAAGAAACTAAATTTGCATCTATAGAAAATGCAAATCATGCGGTTTCCCAACGAAAATGACTATTTTTTACGAGAAACCCTAGTGAGAACGATGTTGGAACACCACGAACGCTTGGAAACATAATTTACTGACGAAGCATATTTTCATATCGATGGCTCTGTTAATAAATAGAACGTGAGATACTGGTGCCCCGACAAAAATAGCGAACGCCTTCAAAAACGTTTGCATTGTCCGAAAACGACAAGTATTGGCCATTATTTATTATTCTGTATTGCAGAATGATTGACAAGTGTTTGTTGCCGCAATTGCAGTTTTTTCCCGGGTTCAATAATATAACACGATTTTAGCAAGACGAGGCCATTCTACGCCCATTTAGAGTTGAAATGGGGAAGATTATTTTTTCCCATAAATTGATCTGCAAATTTAGCTAAAAATTTACAGAGAAAATAGCGTCGACCTGATTATGTCAAGTGCTTATTCTGCCTCCACGAAGTAACCACCGGGTACGGGTTTGAAGCTAAGGTCAATTATAGTTTTTAGCGAATAGGGGTGCTGAAATGAATGAAAAGTATAACTGTGACAATGGTAGAATTTATTCTTTTCAATACAATCAAAATACAACACAATCTAATCGTATCTTTCAACCACAACAAAAACCACAATGGTTTTTGGGACTTTAACTAAATTAATTTTTAAACAAGTCGGGTTTTACGATGTTTATTCGGCTGTGGTCCAAATTAAAAACAAGGCACCAGCAACAATTTACAAATTTCAGTTACAACAATTATCTGGTATATATATAAACTTGCAACAATATTTTTATGTAGTTTTAAGTTTTGCGAGAGTTTTAGTTTTAAATTATATTTGAAGTATGAACACCCTGCCCGCCTTGAAGAGCCGAACAGGTTAGGAGATCTCTTCAATGAATTGGTAGCGGCGCCAAGCGATGAATTGGTCGTCTGAGTATCGTCCTTTTGACTCGAATATCTGCAACTCGTATCTTTGAATCCGCACCAGGTATGACTCTTTCTATGCGATCCAACAACCACTGCTGTGGAGGCAAATTGTCATCTGCAACTAGCACTAGTGCTCCGACACCGATGTTATCAACAGAATTTTGCCATTTTGCTCGTCTTTGAAGTTCCAGTACGTACTCCTTCGACCATCTTGCCCAAAAATGTTGCTTGATTTGTGTGAGTTTTCGCCATCTGTCAAGTAGTGGAACATCTTTCCGGATGGCTGGTTCTGGAATAGAGTTTAAAGGGACACCAATTAAAAAATAAGCCCAGCTCAAACTCTTTCATCATTTGGATCAAGACTTAGAACACAAAGTAGACGAGAATTCATGATACTCTCGATTTCAGCTACGACGGTCGAGAATTCCTTATATGTCAAATAAGCTAATTTCACTGTCCGATATAAGTGAGATTTAGCGGACTTCACTGCGGCCTCCCACAGGCCTCCAAAGTGGGGAGATCTGGGCGGTATGTGTATGAATTGGATACGTTTAAAAGCACACCAAGATTGTATCTCATCCTGCGTTTGCTGCTCTAAAATAATCTGCTAAGTTCTTAGAGCTCATTCCGAGCCCCAACAAAGTTTGTGCCGATGTCACAATGGATCTCGCTACATAACCTTCGTGCAACAAATCGCTTCAGCGCAGCTATGAAACCTTAGGTTGACAGATCGAAAACAACTTTCAAATAGGACGCCTCGTCAACAAATAAAGACTGCAAGATACGCCTTGTGAGTGCAGTACCCGCTCCGTTTTTGAGAGATGTGAAACGGCCCACAGAAATTCACACCAGAGATTGCAAAGGGCCTGGATATAGTGACTCTGCTTGCAAGCAAATCACCCATGATTTGATGCATTAACTTTGGCCGATATTTGAAGCAATGGAGGCATCCATCTATCACTTTTTTGGCTAAGTGGTGAGCGTTGATAATCCAGAAGCGCTGTCTAATAATTGCGACTAAGGCTTGAGGACCTGCATGAAAGTTAGTTTTGTGTAAATGGACAACTACATTTTTGACAAAAAGGGAATTTTTTGGAAGGAGAATGGGACATTTGGAATTATAGGGAATGTCTGCATTCTGCAAACACCCACCTTCTCTTAGGAGTTCGATTTCGTGCTCAGTATCGAGAAATAGATTGAGATTACTGATAACACTTTTTGGGCTTATCTTGTTTGTTTTACGCAAATCCTTTATTTCCTCCAGGAAATGAATTTGTTGAATGGTCCAAATGATACGACGAAACGCGCTTTCCAATTCCTCTGATATAAGTGTTGTACTTGTACACGGGGGGTTAGATAATGCAGATATTAAACTTTCAAATTATTGTAGAATCGCAGTACGTATCCGAAGATTCTGTACGGTTTTTTGAAAATCATTGCAACGAACAAAATTTTCCGCAAATTCAACTATTTCATCTGCTTTCGTAAGCAGGGTAACAGGATGATTATTTTCATCAGCAACGGGCGAAATGAGAGGTTTTTGTACAAAAACTGTGGTCCACTGAACCAACTAATCTTTATAAGCTCCGTCCTTTAGGCCCCACGGGACACAATGTCAGCGGGGTTGGTTTTTGTGTTTACGTACCTCCATATAGCTGAGGGCAACGAAGATTGGATCGTGGAGACCCGATTTGCCACGAAAATCTCCCAAGAAAACGGGTAGGCAAAGATTCAGCGAAGGACAATTTCATAGTCTGTCCACAAATAAATATTTTCAATCAGGTAGCTAAGATTAGGCAACACTTTTAAAGCCAATTCAACGAGCAACGTAGCAGCGCAGAGTTCCAATTTCGGCAGTGATTTGGCCTTAATGGGTGCTACTTTTGATTTCGTGCTAAGTAAGTTACATTTTATATTCCCGAAAGTGTCAGTGGTTCTTAAATAAAGACAACAGCCGTAGGCCCGAATAGACGCATCCGAGAACCCATGTATCTCAACCTTGATATCTTCTAGATTTGTAATGGATATGTATCTGGGGAGTACTATTTGGTTTACCTTAGATATTTCATTGCGAAACTCTTCCCAGCGAGTATGTATCTTCCCAACTACTTTTGATAATCCAAATGTCTTGCATCAAGATTTTTCCTTTTACTACAATTGACTTAATAAGACCGAGGGGATCGAAAATCTGTGACAGTTCTTATAAAATCACTCTTTTAGTAATAGTTTTAGAGTCGCTTTCTTTTGGTTTGATGTATTGGAATTCATCGTTTGCAGGATTCTAAACTATTCCTAGGGTTTTAATAACGTCCTTGTCATTAATCCTCAGAGATGAATCTTTTTTCTTTTCTTGATGCGAAATTCTTCCCATTATTTCAGCGGTATTACTACACCATTTCCTAAGATCAAAGCCAGCACTTAACAAATTTGTTCCAACCTCGGAATAAATTTTAGCTATGATCTCTAACGAATCTCCTCCAGTGATCATATTATCCATGTAGAAATCCTCATTTATTACCTTAGCCCTCAAAGGATATATAGATACACTCTGATCGGCCAAGAATTTAAGACACCTTGTTGCAATAAATGGGGCTGATACCATAAATCACAGTTCCTAATCGGAATGCCTTTAGTTCATCCCGATCCGAAACTCTCCACAAAATGCATTGATGGTTCCGATCTTCATCATGCACGAGTATCTGACGATACATTTTTGAAATATCGGCAGTAACAACGAATTTGTATGTACGAAAACGGAGGATGATATCGTACAAATCATCTTGAATTATTGGACCTTTTAATAAGAGATCGTTCAACGAAAGATTTGAAGTTGTCTTTGCGCTACAATCAAAAACAACTCTCAATTTTGTAGGCAACGAATCGGGTCTGAGCACAAACTAATGAGGAGCGAAATACTTGATCTGATCAACTTGATTCTAAGGAACTTCTTCCATGTGACCTAAGCTTTCATATTCAGTCATAAATTTAATAAAATCAATCTTCTTTCTAGGTTAATAAACCGCCTTTGAGCCTTACCCAACGAATCTCCCAATTGACCGGCATTCGATTTAAACAACAGATTAACCAGAAATCTTCCATCTTCCTCTCGACGTACGCCCTTTAAAAATTCCATCTCACACTCCTCCTCTTCCTTTGATGAGAATGGTTGCTTTCGATTCACCTCCTCCATTTCCCAGAACCTCTTAACTATTTCACTAAGAAACGCATCCTCAGACTCGGAGCAGGTAACTGGGGTGCATGCTACTTGAGGATTAGAGGATATCTCGTATTTGCCAGAAACAACCCACCCAAATAATGTTTTTTGGAGTATCAGTAGTTGCGGGTTCAATGTTATTTGTCCGACGCACAATAGCTGGAAAAAGCTGTCAGCTCCTATGAGCAAATCTATGTGACTTGGCCGGTGAAAATCGGGATCGGCAAGCAAAACATTTTTAGGTATCTTCCATTGTGATATATCCAATTCATTTGCAGGAAGAATGTTGGTTATACTTTTTAGGATCAAAAGATCTAGATTGATTTCAAAGTCTGAAATTCGAGATCGACAACTGGCTTCAACTTTGTAGTTAATCGCGGTATTCGATTTACCAATACCAGAAGCAATTGAATGAGTTTGTCTTTTCTTAAATCTTAACTTTTGCACCATATCCTCCGTAATGAAGCTGTGATGCTGAATCAAGAAGAGCGCGAACAGGATAAAATTGGCCAAACGAATTTCTCATGTACACTAGAGCAGTGGCTAGGATAACCTCAAAACAATTTTCCTTAAACACGCTCGAGATCAAGTGAGTACTACCAAAGCTACTTGGTTGTAAGCTATCAGCTGGTACACTACCAGTGTTAGTGTGTTTATTAGTTGTAAACCTATGCAACAAATGATGATGTGGCATTGAGCATAACTTGCATTTTGGTGCTTGACATCTTCGAACCGAATGTCCCTTTGCAAGGCAGTTAATGCAAAGAACTCGTTGCTTAGCTTTTTGAAAACGCCTAATTACTGACAGCTGATTGAAGTTTGCACACGTACTTATATCATGTGTGTTTGCCGAGCAAAATTCGCAAGATAACGCCTGCGCAACTAATGTGGAATGAGATTGTGGCTGTCGATTATTATTTCGGAAATGAAATCTATTCGGCGGTGGATTAGTATTAGCTCCATTCTTGAAAAGCTTCGATTCCTTTGCCCCAAGAGTTTGACAACGACGGTCTAACACTTTTGAAAAGTCTTCCCACTTCGGAAGTGTGGAGTGATCGACCGATTCATCCCACTTTGCCCTAGTATCAGCATCAACCTTATCCAACGCTAGCGGAATAAAAAAAGCGTCACAAATACTCTCATGACTTCCAATCGAAAGTATCGCTGCAAGATTAGAAAAAATCCCTATTAAATTCGGAAATTCAGAAAATTTGCCGGAAAATGTTGGTAATGTTATACGTTCTAGCTTGGAACGGGAAATAGGCTGTATAAACAATGAATGAAAACCATCTCCAACTGTTGTATTTCCTCGCTGTTCTAACAACATTGATTGAATCATAGATTTCGTCGACACATAGGCGTTCTCTAATTCCGCTCTATGATTTGCCTTTTTCTCCTCAGCCATATTTATTTTTTCCAATGATAATTGTACATTCAAACCTTGTTTGAAGTAGCATTCAATAATGCCCAAACGATATTCTAATTCTACACTTGACATTGACCCCTTGCCACTAATAAGCCTATATAATCTGGTTATATTACCTTTCGTACAATAGAAGACCTAATCGCTTTTAATTCGGACAATGTTCGCAGTTGATTACTGTCTAACCCCCCAACAGATTTCTCTCCACTTCCTTGTGCAGCATTCTCAACTTGATCAATCATGTCAACTGTCCAACTATTTATTCAACCAACGAAAATAACCAAGAAAATCCAAGGAACACACTGCTATCCAACTATTAAGAGAATTTCCAGTGAAAAATTAGTAATCCAAAACAACAACGTGATAATTTTAGTAGCAGCAACAACGATGATTAATTTAATTTTTTGCAAAAAATAATCCAACGATTTCAACAGCAAGAACTAAATATTAGCTCCAAGCGATGACCACAACGAAAACAGTAACAACAATAAAAGCTTTTCACCCACAGCGCATGAATTAATAGCGAGACGCAGATTCAACGACGTTGAAGATTATCTCCAACAAGCAGCGACGATCAAACCAGAAACCAACTTGGAAATTTGAAATCTTTTCTTCCGTGAAAGAATTCTAACAAAATACTGTATACCTAATGCAATGAATTCCTGTGCAGTTGTTTTTGGTATTTTGCAACAACTATTTTAGCGCGATTGATATGCGATTGTGGAGACAATGGGAAGCAGAAAGAAGAAAAATCGACGTCCTTCAAATGTCCTGTAAATTATAATGTATTTTAAATTAAAATGTAGATTTATTTTATATATTTAGTATCAAATATTTAAACTGAAGTATGAAATGTTTAAATTATAGTATGTCCAGAGATACATACATACATTTTTGAAGAGTTTTTATACTTATTCCTTAATTGGCAATCGCTTGGTTGTTTGTCTCCAATTGTTCTCCCTCGATGTAGATCGATGATCGATATTGAGCAAGGTAAAGAAAATTAAAAGCGTTTTGACTTTTATGACTTAAAAGTATGATGGGGATTAATATGAATCACAGGTTTCGGCACCAAAAAATGTCCACAATGGTTTTTGGGACTTCAACTAAAATAATTTTTAAACAAGTCTGGTTTTACTATGTTTATTCGGCTGTGGTCCAAATTAAAAAGAAGGCACCAGCAACAATTTACAAATTTCAGTTACAACATTTATCTGGTATATTGAAGTATATATTGTAGAAAAGGAAATTTAGCTTACAATAAAGGAATCGAAATTGATTTTAGGCTAATTCACAATTGCAACAAAATTTTATGTAGTTTTAAGTTTTGCGAGAGTTTTAGTTTTAAATTATATTTGAAGTATGAACAAGTCCCGAGCAACTTTGTCATTCATTGTTTCCTTAAAATGACACATTTATCCAAATGGACAACCGTCATGTTTCCTTGATCCATACTCTGGATCTGGTTGATTGCAGCAAAAAAAAAAAAAAAAAAACTGTTGTCTTCTAAGAAAGTTTTTTTACTGAATGATATAAAATCAACAATAGTGTGATGTCCATTCGAATGTGAGCAGCGTAAGAAATAATCGACGAAATGGCAAAGGACGCATTCATCAGGGAAATTACAGATTCGAAGCTACAGTCAGCAGTAAGGATGGCCGGGAAAAGAACCCTTGCCGAAGCATTTGCCTTCGTTCTGGCGATAGAAGCAGCCAATCAGGATTTCTAAGGAACACATTTGAATGTTCCTGTGCACGACTTATAGCTTTTCACACCGAACCAAAACCGGGTTTTCGCAAAAAATAAAAGCAAAATCCACATCAAAAACAGGTTTTCCCATATATACATACAACACAAGTTTTTGATAAAACCTGTCAAAAACAACTTAAAATTTAATGTTCACCTAACCAAATAAATCTTTTGGAGTGAGTTCGAAAACCTTAAAAAACAGCTGGCAAGATGCTATCAGTTAAAATTTAATTAAAATTTTGAATCAGAATTTGGATTTCAAAATTGAGATGGTTCCGTTTACTTTTTAAAATGGAAGACTGAGGTGAGAAGAAGTCTATCAAAATCTTCATATCTTGCCCAGTTTTCGGAGAGTTGTGTCGATGGTTGACTCCAGTTGGCACGAAAAACTGCTTACATGAACGCTGCTGGGTATCTTTTCTAATAGAATCCATTCTAGCTAGGTTTTTTGAGCGACCGGACTGAAATTCCCAGCAACCTTGATGACCTCACTGAGAAGAATGTCGTTGTAAATATCATTGCCTAATAGCATGTCTACCTTTGACGGTAAATTGAATGTTGGATCCGCCAGAGGGAAGCCTCGAATACTATTCCAATACCAATTACTACAGTCAATGTATTGGGAGGGAAGAAGCTTAGCTAGCGTTCTAAAGCTTGAGGTTAACGACTCAAGTAGCAGGTCGACGGCCTTTTGTGTGGTACCATTGCTGACCAGCCCCAGCCCATTAACCTTTATAAGCATCCACTTTGGTTTCAGACCAAGTCGTTGGACCGATGACTTAGTGATGAACGAAGCCTCAGACGGTGGATCTACTAAAGTTCTCAAAACTTTACTACCTCTACCTGAAGATTTAACCCTCAACAACGCTATAGCTAACAAAACCTTGGTATTCGTGTTGACATGGTAACAGTTGAAATGTGTGTGGTTGGAACTTTGAAGCATTAGGACTAACGGTGGTGGCTGGACGTAGATGGATGAGAAGCAAATTGCGTAGCTGAAGGTGCATCGTGTGTGGCCCTACCTATGCTGCGCGTATTTTGGTGTAGCAGAGAATAGTGACGCCGCTTACAGAAATGGCAGCATTTCGCACTTTGACATCTTTGTTTGAAATGACTGTACGCCAATCAGTTTTCCCACACTTTCACTCTTCGTACAGTTTGCCTCCGACGCTCCACATCCATTTGTAAAAACCCATCACAATTTCTAATCAAATGATGACGCCTTTCACACACGCTACAGCTGACCTGTCTTCTTGACTCCTCCTGGCTATAAAAAATATCACTCGTTCCTGATTTACTCTGCTCGAATTTACTACTGAAATCTTTGGGATCTACTGCTTCTAATGTACAAAATCGACACTAAAAATTCGACAAACTCCTTGAATGATGGCAATTCCTTACTCGAACCTAACTTTTCTTTTCATAACTGCTGTATATTATATGAAAGCTTTTGCAAAATAATAAAAATTAAAATTACATCTCAACTATCTACTGGCAGGCCTAAATTCTTCGATGCATGAATTATTTCTTGTGAAGTATCCAGGGTTCTTATAATGTTAGCCGATGAATCAGAGGTAATTGTATGTTGATTAAATAAAAGTTTCAGCTGAGTATTAACCAACACTCTTATGATCGTAGCGCTCTGTCAAGATCTTCCACGCTGGACCATAATTGCTCTGATCGATAGCCAAGTGCTGTAGAAGACGATCTGCTTCACCGCTAACCGACGACTTCAAATAATAAAGCTTCTGGACATCGCTGGCAGGAAACGTTAGAATACCGATGACCGGCAATCGCAGCTCGTTATGACCTCGTTCCTTGGTATCCGCCGTTACCTGAGATGCGCTTAACCGTTTGTAGCAGCTTTAATAACTGGAATTATAATTCGCCCTTCTCAAGCGCGCACTGTCTGCCTTCCCAAAATTCTCATAGTACTTTTTGATACGTTCAAGGACGTTAATTTGTATTATTCCGAGGGAAAATTTATGCGAGATGTGAAAAATTATTACACAAAACCACTAATAATTTGTATATTGTATATATATGTATACATGTTTTAAAATTTACAGCGATGGGGATAAATAAGCGTGCTATATAGCTATATATGTCTATACAGGGTTAGGTTTTTGACTTGAGACATCCAAATTACTCGAAAAATACGCGATATCGCGAAAAACGTTTCCGACAAAAGTCACAGGGTTCTGAAGGGGACATAAGATGGTGAGGACGAGTTTGACCTTGAGACCCATTTTCAAGGTCAAACGAAGGTCACTTTTGATTTTTTTAACGGGAACCCCTATTTTTTGACAGATTCGTAATTTGCGTAAAAAATTACAATTCTTTTACATGAAACACTTTTTTCCAAAAATACGTTCTTTTCCCGTCAGAGGGCGCCATAAAATTTAAGACATCAAAATTACTCGAAAAGTACTTAATATCGCGAAAAATGTTTTAGACAAAATTCACTAGGCTCTGAAGGGGACATAAGTGGGGGACATGGTGACCACGTGTTTGACCTTGAGACCCATTTTCAAGGCCAAACGAAGGACATTTTTGATTTTTCAAATGATAATTCCAGATTTTCATTGCTCAGTCGTATTCCTCAATGGGGCACACGACTTTGTCTCAAAGGACAAAATGTTAGCTGCCGTTGCACACGATCCTCACATTAGCACTCGCCAAATAAGTCGTGAATCAGGAATTTCTCAAACGACTGTCTGTAAGATATTACATCGGCATAAATACCATCCTTATCATGTTTCAATGCATCAAGAACTTTTTAGTGAGGTTTTTCGCAACCGGGTTTCCTTTTGTCAATGGGCAAATGTCAACAAATTGAACGAGAACCCCTTTTCTTCGCAAAGGTGTTTTTCTCTGATGAATCGACTTTCACCAATCACGGTACGGTCAATCGACATAATATGCATTACTGGGCTACCGAAAACCCTTTTTGGTTGCGACAAGTTGAACGCTAGCACCCTTGGAATGTTAAAGTTTGGGCGAGAGTTATTGGAGATAAACTAATAGGTCCGTATTTTATTGAAGGCAATTTGAATGGCGAAAAGTATGCAAAATTCTTGCGGGACCATCTTCCAGTATTACTAGAAGAACTGCCATTGAGGTTGCGACAAACAATGTGGTTTCAACATGATGGTTGTCCAGCCCATTATTCCTAAGTAGATCAGGGCGTATTAAACACTGTTTACCATCAACGATAGATAGGACGAAGGGGTCCGAGGCAATGGCCTCCTAGATCACCTGATCTTACGTCACTTGATTTCTTCTTGTGGGCCTACTTAAAAAGTGAGGCTTACAGAAAAAAGTCAACAACACGTGAGGACATGCAAAGACGAATAACTGAAGCTTGCCGAAAGATTACGCCAGAAATACTTCTCAGTTCTGTTGGTTCATTTAGAGCGCGGATAGACAAGTGTATTAAAGTGAATGGTCACATTTTCGAGCATTTGTTGAAATAGTCTCGGTCACCATTTTATGTCCCCTTCAGAACCTTATGACTTTTGTCTGAATTATTTTTCGCGATATAGCGTATTTTTCGAGTAATTTGGATGTCTCAAGTTAAAAAACTCACCCTGTATATGTATGTAAATTTTTGTGTATAGTGTAAATAATTATAATGGGAAGGACTCACTTAAACTTCCGACTGATGATTTTCTTTTAATTTCTTCCAAGTATGCACTTCTCCTGATGATTTTTACTGTGCACACACACACTTTTGGAGCTTCCTTAAACTTTTGTTGAAGGCTGCAGCGATAGGATCCTGCTGAATTGCTGGTTGCAATTTATTGCTGGGTTGATGTATTTCTTCTTCTTATGTTAAATTTCTTTTTGTGTTGATTTTGTTAATTACGTACTTATACAATTTTGTGTTGATTTTTTATTAAAATTCTTGTTTCCGGCTCGAAGGACCAAATGTTGCTTTTCCAAAAAAATTACCGACTATGTCTTTCGGTATTTTAAACGTTATAAAAAAATTAAAACTGAAAATCTTTATTTAACTGCTAATCCAAAATGTCATTTTTATAATTGACATTTATGTCGTGACATATGTTTTGTTTTAGTACATGTTTTGTTTGTTTTGTAAATTACGTGTTGACATTTCTATTTTTATTTATTTTTATTACATATGATTGCAAATTCAAATATTTATATCTAAATATGTATATAGTATTAATGTATACTATAAGAACTCTTCACAATAATTAACAAGCATCCGTGAATATACTTAAGACGTTTTCGTTTGAACAGGAAAAGGCTTTTTTGTATACTCCGATTTTGAAAACAAAATGATGTCTGGAACGGTTAAATCAGGCGATTTTGCCGCCTAGTGCAAATCGTCAAAACGAGAGATTAGGCGGTCCAAAAATGCAGCACTCAGAATTTCGGTTGTGGCTATGCATTATGCGTTGTTGCTCCATCCTGTTGGAACCACATGTTCTCCAGTCCCAATTCATTCAGCTGAAAAATTAAAAGTCGTTGAGCATGGATTTGCAGTCGTTTGGCTCGCGGCATTTTCAAAAAAAAAAAAATAAGGCCCGAAGACACCTCCAGCGTAAACAGCACAACAAGCAGTAACTTTGAGCGGGTTTAATGGCCCTTTGTAGGTTATACGAAGATTTTCGGTGCATCTGAAGCTATAATTTTGCTTATTCACATATTGACAGAAATAGGCTTCGTCGCTCATGATGATTTTTGATGAAAAGTTGTCTTCTTTGTGGTCAAGATTCAGGATGCCTTGAGCGTAAGTTACACGCGCTTGGCGATCAACAGCTAGCAGTCGTTGCACTTTGTAAGGCAACGTCTTACAGTCTTTCACGAAAATTCCCTGTAAAGACCGCCGATTAAAATTCATGCTGCGCCTCCAGCACCGACGAATTATTCCGCAAAAAAATCGAAACAATTATTCCACGTTCCTTAGGAATTCAGCGATTCAAGTCTTGTTGTTTGCATCTGTTTTTCTTCACAAATGTCAAAGTAGACCTGGTATATTACCATATTTGGTTTTTTTTTTTAATACCTTATCGATAAACTTGAGTCAGAACAAGATATAATAAAACTATTTTTTCATCGATAAAGGTTAATATCTTCATCTTCAACAACGCGTGAACGAGTTGTTGCTAAATTGTTTATAATTTTGGCACGAATTCATTTGTTTGTTTTGTATACCATATATGGTATATATATGTTCACCTATTTAAAAAAAATCTTTAATGTTTAGCATTCTTACTGTAATTTTTTTCAATTCTTTATATTTTTTTCTTATGTTGTGCATTAATCCCTGAATTCATCTTCTGTAAAATGAATCTATCACAAATTGGGAACTTCGTGCGGAACCGTTGGTTGTGTGTCGGCGAGTATGTCATATCCTTTAAAAGAGTTTTTCTATATTTCAATAATACTACGTAAATATCTTCGTGCGACTTACATTTTTTAATCATGGCCTTAACAATTCCTGCTGCCCTTTCTGACAGTGCATTTTTTTATCTTAGAAATCTTTACCCTTTGCGTTTGGTGTCCCCGTTTTTAACTCGTCGTAGAAGTTGTGTCACCGTAGCGGGGAATTTTTAAAATCGTCGTAGAAGTTGATGACCCCGCAGTGGGAACCTTCGAAAATCGTAAAAATGACAAAACACTTTTGTTCCCTATGCCTCGTGATTCAAAAGTTTCGATAGACTTGTGGCGAACTTTGTACACCACAATGCCATCTGTTGGTAAAACACAACAAAAAACTCATATTTGCGCCACTAACCATTTCAAATACATACATATCAAGATAAGAAAAAATCATCACCAGACAGCAAATCCTCACTACCCCTCCACAAATGCAGAAATCCTTTCCAACCAAATTCTTGTCATGAATTCCTAAATAAACGAAACCCTTGATAAGAAATTCCTTTTCACAAGATCGATCATGAAATTCTAAATAAACAAAACCCTTTCTACAAGATCGATCACGATATCTTAAATATGGTATATATATAAAACCCTTGCAAACACGTTCCTTTACCAAATCATTTGTTTCCATAGTTTAATTATCAATTTCAGTCACAGTGTTTTTGTACTTTGTGCTGATCAGTTGTCAAATTTCCAGGCACTCAGTTTCGAATGAGCTCTCGAGAAACATTGAGATCGCTGAAAAGCTAGTCACTATGTACATCCACACCTTACTTTACAAAAATTTCAATTTTATCAAAAAGTACCGCGAACATAATAAAATTTCTGTTCACAATTTTAAAAATACAGTATAATTCGCTAAAATGAAAGGGTTTAGAAATGGTTCGAAAGATAATAAGAGTAGTGATGATGGGATATAACTTGAAGTATATAATGAAAATATGAGCAATTTAACAACTACGATTTACTGATAATGACAGTGATGATAGTGACGAGTAGATATTTCCTCCTAAGAGACGGTATGTACTAAGAATTGACACTGACGTGGAGAATAGCGAAAGTGGTGATTAAGAACATTTGAAACAAAAAGAGGATCCGAGGAGGAATGGGAGGACGTCACATAAAATAAGGATTTGTCTTTTACTTTTTTAAAACTCCGCGAATCGTATGTCAGGCTACATTTTTTTGTCAAGACAGCTGTATAATTCGTTGCTCGTGTTAAAAGTTATACTGATTTGAATATGAGTGAAATGTGATGCTTTTTTACTATAAAAAAGGGAAAACGCTGTAAAAACATTCCGAAAAGTTTGTGCAGTTTACGTTGAAAATGCTGTGAGTAAACGCCGGATCCAGGAGTGGTTTTTTCGATTCCATTCCGGAAATTTCGATGTAAAAGATGCACCTCGCAGCGGCCGGCCGAAGAGCCGCTGAAAATCACTTGGCCAAGTTTTTCGCTGATAAACCACAGAAGCTCTACACCGATGAAATTATGAAGCTACCTGGAAAATGACAAAAGGTCATAGATATTAATGGCCAATATGTACTTGATTGAAATTGATTTTGAAGAAAGAAAATTATTTTCTCAAAAATGTACAAAAATAAAAAACCGCGGGGACTTTTTATACTATATGACTATGAGTATTTTACTGATTTATTGATAAACCACATTTTAAAAACGATTAATGAATATACACAAATGAAAACACGTGGGAAATAGTTGGCCAATAAGTCTATTTGGCATTCGTGGGTGGACGTTACACGTGAAGAATTTATGACCTTAATCGGGGTAATTCGCAATATGGGAAGAATGCCACTTGCAAGCATATCGAAATATTGGGCAACAGGGAGCAACAGTAAAATTCCCTTTTAGTCGGAGGTATTTAGCAGAGACCGATTTCGCCAAATTTTCTGGATGTTACATTTATAAGGCAATGCATCTCTCAATCCATCTTTGAGAATCTGGATTGGAAAGGCACACAAATTTTTACTGCATATCGACACGAAATTTGCGGAACATTTTATACCTAGTCGTAGTGGGGATATTTGTGTCAACGAATCAGTTGTCAAGTTTAAGGGAAAGATTGCATTCATAACATTCATTCATTCATTCATTTATTTATTCCAAGCAATGAGCACATAATAAAACAGTATATTAATAAACTTAATAGAAATTACATCAATTTACATTGAGCAATATATGTACATATGTTACATCCTTCAGTTGAAACAAAAAAAAAAAAACTAGTGACGGATGCAGTAAATCAATTTGAAGAAATTTATAACTTAAGATAAAATACAATTGCTGTGCGATGATTAAGATTATATAAGCTGATAACGTTATGCTTGTAAATTTAGTGCATAAGATAGAAAAAGCTGAATTTTTCTTAAGTAAAAGCTACGCTATAGGGTATAATCACTTTTACTTAGTTGTTTATTTCATTGAAGTCAAACCTTAATAGCCACTTTTTAATTTCTCTGTTCAATGAAAGTATTTTTTTATGTTTCAAAGTTTGAAAAGTAATCTGTTAAATAGTCTGGGTGCTACTGAAGTGTAAAAATGTAAAAAGCGATGAGTATTGTGAGGTGGAATATTAGCAAGACATCATTCTGTGCTGCGAAGTCCGTAGGTAGTTAAATTTTGATTTAATATATTTCCACTTCTTAAGTAAAATATTTTTAAGACTCCAAAAATAAAGATGTTCTAGCCCGCTCTAAAGTCATATTGGTTAGTGCTAAAGAATAATGGTTTTTCAAGAAATGCGACAACTCTGCTCTTTATTACTTTTTCAAAAATTTTTGAGAAGACCGTAAGAAGAGAGATCGACCTGTAGTTATCTGGCTTTGCCCTATCATCTTTTTTGAATATGTTGAAAATGTGTGCTAAGACATCAACAACATTAAAACAGATTTTCTTCAGAAAAGCACTTGAATAACTATTCAACTTAGCAGAATTCGAGTCGTCCAGCAACATTATACTTATATATATTGTAACTCAAAAGAAGAGATTGGTTCATAAAAAAAAACTATTTTGTTGACTGCTTTCTCTATTATGACAATCTTCCGAACCCAAATTTCATAACCAGCATCAGAAAGAGTAATTATCGGAACGGTAATAAAAAAACTCATTGAAGATATTAGCAATTTCTACAGAACTAGTGATATACCTATTATTAAACTTTATTTTAGAAGGCCCGTCAAAAATGTCATTTTTATTAAACAAGTTATTGACGATTTCCCATTCCTTTCTTAGATTAGATTCGCAAGGTGAAATTTGTTTATATAATAGTTTTTTTTACATATTGAAACTTCAGAGGCTAATCTCTTTACAGATTAGATTATATATTTTCGTCACATGTGTTTCAGGGTTGCTATTTGCATTTCGCCCGTAGTTTATTTTTCACTGCAATTCGCTGTAATAAATAATCAGATATCCAAGGCTTTCGTCTTTTTTTTTTTTATCTCTTCTCTTTTTTGTTACTGTAGAACGAAACTCAACGTGGCAATCTAAAATGTTACAAAATATATCGAATGCAACAGAAGGATTGTTTTCCCTGTATACACTAAACCGGTTTTCCTGTAGCAAGACAGCATTAAGACATTTAAAGTTGGTTTTTCGAGTTAAAAATCAGACACTACAATTTTTGTGCGTTTAATCGTATCACACTTTAGGATAAGGCAAGTCATACTGTGATCAGTAATTGTATAGTCTGATATTGTACTTATTATGGAGCGATTGCCATTTAGAACCTAGCAAAAATATGGTCAATACAAGTTTGAGTACTAATAGAAGTTCTTGTTGGTTCATTGATATACGACTCCAACCCACTCGTAGACATTAACGTAAGATATCTTTCCACTACTACAGATTCTTATAAAATGTCTATATTCATATCAGCTATAATAAACAAATTTCTTTAGCGTTCGTCACACAAAAGAGAAGATAACTCATCAACAAAAACATCCTTACTTATTTCGTGAAGTCAATAAAAACACATAAAAACCGATTTGTTATCGTCTCTAAAGTACGAAACCTTAATCATATCAGGCCTTATCACATCAGGGCTGCAGATAGCACAATTCTCATTTGAACTATTACATACAAAAACCCCAGTACCACCCGCTGCATATGAATTGTTACATTTAGGGTAAAAATGTAAAATGTAAAATATAAAAAATTGTATCCTGGTATAGTACAATATATTAAAGTTATCCTTTTCATGGTCATAAATCCATATTTCAGAGGGAAAAATTAAATCTGGCTTTTTTAGAAATGAATCCAAATGTGTTAAAATAAATCAAAATTTTTGTGCATGCTTCTAATGAACCAGTTGTTTGCTAATACATTAGGGTTACAAACAACATCAAAAAAATCTTTGTCGTATTGGTAGAAGGAAGTTAAATTACTGTTTAAAAGAACTTCATTTTAATTTATTTGTATATTAACCATAATTTAAGATAATTTCTCTAGATCCTCAAAAGAGGAAATTCTAATGGGATTTTCCCCTTTCCTTTATTCTTAATAAAATAACCTTATTTCTGACCCATAAGAACGAAAAATGTTTGTCTACCTTAATCTGCTTAGCTTTGATAAACTTTCATTTATGAATATAAATACACAGCTTCTTTCTGCGGATGTTAACAAGTATTTTTTTTTTCCTCTTTTTCACATATAATATTCATCGTTCTCGCTGGTGGAGATGTTGATCCAGATTTATTGTTTACGTTTTGTGTTTGCTTCTTTGTAGTTATTGTTCAAGTATAGCAGGATTTGATGTCATCATGAGTAATACTGTTGCCCACACCTTCTGCTAGCAGTATTCAATGCATTATGCTTGTCGACAGTTGGTATGCCAACAATATTAATACACTTGAGTAGGGGCTTCTGCTGCAGTGAGCTTACTATGTGTTGTAAAGTAATCACCTTTCTCAAGAGCCTTTGTTTTTCATCTTGTAGAGTGCTAATGAGCGTTAAAGCTTTGGGGTTCATGAGCTTCTGAGCAATGATTTCTTTGTAAAGCGCATCAAGTGTGATGACTGCGGGAGGGGCGCTACTTACTTCTACGTTGACTGTTGGCGATGTCGGTGGTATGCAAGTGCGAGGCAGAATAATCTCCTCAGCAGCAGCTAATGGTGATGAGATTGCGTTGTTGCTACTAACATCTTAGATCCACATTGGATTTTTGCATCAGCGCGATCGACTTTCGAACCACATGAACAAGGCATTTTACAATTGTTATTAGATTTTTTATCTTATGATTCACAAATAGATTACAACTTTGGTTATTTATTTTTTTTAAAAATAAATGGATTTACGGGAGGTTAATCTCACAATTCTCCAATAAATTCTCTGAGTGTGTTCACAACACTCTGATCAACGAACGAGAGAACTGAGAGAACATATAATCCAAAGAAACCGACAAGTAAGCTTTGATTGCTTCGCTGCATTTTTGTTGTTTTTTTGCTACCCATTGCCGTTATCATTTTAATATTTCCGCTGATATCGGTAGTTGTTGTTATTATGTGTTGCTTTGAATTTGACTCTCTTGCTTGCTCTTAGCTCCCAGACCTTCTTGTCTTCATCCATACATCTCTAACTGTCTTCTTTACTGCCATTCGCACCATTAACACCGTTAAATCTTCTGTTTTTATTGGATTCTCATCCAATTTTTTATCGCCAATTTCCATAACGATCCAATCTCGCAACATGTTACTTTCTTCCGGAAATTTGAAAGGCCGAATTAATTTGAGCAAACTAATCAAAAAATCCTCAAATAATAACAATATTTGTCAAATGTCCAAAATAATTTTTCAATGTTTTTCGAGTTATCTGAAATCATTTCAAAAGTTTTATATGTTTTTCTCGTTGCTTCTCTTATTTGGTCTAGAAAGACAGCAATTTTTTTCACCTATGGCTCTTTAGCAAGACCCGCGACAATCAAAAATTTTTCGAAATTAACCTTAAAATCATCCCAATCCCCACTGGAAATTTGGATGAGTCCAAATATTCCAGCTTCTTATCAACGTCTATGGTGACTGTGTTTTGTAGGTTATCGTTTAACTTTTCTTTTGTTTCTTTATCACTCGTAGATTTTTCCTCAGATCTTCCACCACACGATTCACTTTTGCACCGAGCTCCTATAACCATTCTATTTTCAAGGAAAGGGAAGGAAGTTTGATATACAATAAACAATAGATACCAGACTAATGTAAATATATGGGAATGCATACATACATGTGCGTACAAGCTTCACATATCTTCATATCACTTTGTATAGATCTTCCCAATCCTGTTACAATTTGCCTCTCTTTCCGCAGAGGATTATACAGCCATACTAGATCTTTTTCGTTGAAGCCGGAAGATTTCGCTCTGATGTCGTACCTACTCTCTATGCAGTTGCTCGCTGGCTTCAACTTATCTCGTGTGTTTTCATGAAATTTACGAATCCTACTGCGCAAGTCATCTACGCAGCCGTTTACCTCCTTGGCGTCTGTAGATGTAAATCCGAATTTCACTTGACAACTAAACTATTTGAACAAATAAGATTTGGACCGCGTTTAACTAGGCCATTAAGAAGATGTGTATGTGTCAATCCCAGTCCCGCTGGGACAAAATGAGACAAATGCTTATTCAGCGTCCGATTGAATTGCTCGATTATTCCATCTGATAGTGGCGTTCTGGTCATCCTGGTGTAGTGGCGTTCCTTGTCTTCCTTGTTTTCAGATATTGGTACACTTCCATGAAGACATTTGATTCAAAGTCTTTGAGCAGAGTGTAGCTCCATTCTCTCACCCAGTTTTTGACTATATCTTCTGTTAGGGTTTAGACTCTTGATGTGGGATGGCAAACACCTTCGGTCACTTACTGAAGTAATCCATGACCACGACGGTGCATCGTTGCCATCAAAGGTTTCGGGAAACGGCCCATCGATATCGATGGCTATTCGTTTGAATGGTGCTCCGACATTGTATTGTTGCGTTCGTCTCTGTGGCTTTACTTTGGGGCCCTTGGTAGCCGCACACCTTATGCACTTTGTGCACCAATTCTCGATAACTTGATTACGGCTTATTTAATAGAAACCTTTCCTTACCTTTTCAAATATCTTTCTTGTTCCGTCATGTGTTTCATGGAGTACTTGGCTGACTCTAAGCAAAGATTAGTTGCATACGAGATGTTGATCCATCTAAGCTTTACCAATTTACCAGCAAACCGCTAGAGCAAAGGCAAGTACTTCAGCAAGAGTTCTTTTCCCAGACATCCTTACTGCTGGCTGTAGTTTCGTATCTCCGATTGCCCTGAATAATGTATTATTTACCATTTCGTCGATTATTTCTGGGATATGACAAATGTGCAAGTTTATTGACGTCTTCTTAAAGCTGTTGCAGTGTTTTACCTCATTGCTGTATTCGGCTTTGCAATTGGACCTTGTAAATCTTCTGCATGTAGCTATCTCAAACTGTTTCTTAATACCTTGTACTAAAGCAAGAATTGTGCCACTGGAAGATTTAAGGCCATTGTTAGTTCAAAGCACTTCTCCTCATTGTCCCAGTCGTTTGCACAGGCAGCCATTTTAAACAGCTTCCTATAAGTAGACCATAAGCTCTGGCCGTCGAATTAGTTAGTTTTTAACTTTTTTCTTTAGACCGCTTAAAGAACATTCTCGGAGTTTCTGTTTTCGCACTATGTCGAGCTCTTTTGCCAGTTGCTCAACTTTGCTGTTAATTTGATATTTTCGTCGACTTTCTTCTCTACTCTACCAAATTTATCATCAACATTCTTCTCTATTTTACAAATTTTGTCATCGACTTCCTCTAACTTTTACTGGAGAATTTTCTTTTGTTACCAAATTATTATTTTATTCATCGATTTTCTGTTTAGGGCCCTGGAGGCTGTTCTTTTGTTCGTCTAGATTTTTGTTTTGTTCAACGAAACTGTTCTTCTGTTCGTCCATTTTTTGTTCGAGTCTATACTTTTGTTCTTCCAGAAACTCGGATTTGAGTTGTGCAAGGGTCAACTGCGACAGTTTTCGACCCATTAAAGTTTTTTCAAACAAACTCAAAACATTTTTTTTTTTTGTGTACACATAATAACACTTCTGACATCAATGTAAAATGCTTGTGTGGGTACAAATGATAGAACTGATTCCTTTCAATGCAATCACTTTATTTATGGAAATGCAATTACAATTCACAATCCAATCGTTTTTCTCAATCACTTTTACTTTTCTTTATCTTTTACTTAAACCTCTTTGTCACTACTCGTAATTCACATCTCAAATTTCTTTAGAACTTTACTTGCATATCTTAGGTGATGCTGATATTTTAGAGTTCAGTATATGCAGTCTCAACCGCAAAAGACTTCAAGAGCTGTAACGTTCAATGTACGCAAACTAAACTGCAGACTACTTCAAGTTGGGTTTTGATGAAGTAACACACCATTTTTGGCCTACGTGACAGCTTTTTTCTTTTGATCTAACCCGTTTCACGATTTTATATTGTAATTTAAAATTTTAAAAAAATCTTATTAACATTTTTTTTTATTTTTTATTTTGTATCATGTGGATGAAGCGGTTGCAACACATTTTTTACTGTTTCATCCCAACGACGTGATCCGATTGAATTTTAAATGCCAAATTAGGGGGTGACCGTGGTGTAGTGGTATATGCATAGACTCCGCAAGTAGAGGGTCGCGGGTTCGAATCCCGTGCAAGGCAATTCTCTGAAAAAAGTCTTTTCATAGAATATGTACGTAGTTATATGAAAATCCCGTTGGCGTCAACTCTGACATGAAGGCATAACACTGATGTTGGAGTGGTTGCTGGCTGGGCTTAATGTAACGAACTAACAACTAGCACGTACTAAGACTAAGACCCACTGGTTGAGGATGTACCGGCTCGTCCCGTACAGTTTGACAACCTCTGGGAAATACATCGAAACTAAACACACCTGAGTTTCAAATTACTACTCCACCCGCCCGCGACCTGGAGAAAAAGCCAGTAAAAGGGTATTCATATCCCCTTGGTGCGCCCGGTATTATAAAAAAAACTACCTCACACACCTCGGACACAGAAGAAGAAGCCAGTAAACGCACTTTCAAGAACATCTACCATGGAAGAGGAAACTAAACCGGCCCCTACAGCCACGACGCCCAGCACAATAGATCCAGCTTTACTGGAGTTGATAAATCAGCTGCAAAATGAATCACGCTCGCTTTAGAGACGATCCGACAACTCAGAACCGAGGTAGGTCAACTTACCTCAGCGTCTGCGCCAACAGCATCTGGACCTCTTCAGGAACATCTTCCCCGTCAAGTAGTCGATGACCGTTGCCAGCAATATCTAGAGCAGACACGAGTATAACGACGTATGCACCGCAAAAAGTACCAGCAAGTCTTATTTGCGCATCTCCTTCTGATGTTACAAATGCGTCTCGCGTGCAGCTACCACGTTTTAACACGATGTACCCACAGCTTTGGGTAGCACAAGTAGAAATTGTTTTTCAACTTGGCGGCATCACTAACGACGTAGAACAATACTCACGTTTGCTGCTCAGGCTTGAGAGTGAGGCATTAACCTCAGTCGGAAACCTGGTGACAATAAATGTGGAGCGCTTAAGGAGCGATTGGTTTAAACATTTGCACCAAACCCTTGCACCAAACCCCGAGTCACAACTAAGGCGCGTGAAGTAGGAGACAAAGTCTTCGAAGTGTCCAACGCAAACATGTGTCCAATCTCGTTTTCACTTTCTTCACCTGAGGTCAACGTCGTGTTTTATTCTTGACGGCGGTCAACGCACACAGTAATCGAAGACGCGCAGAAATTTCGCTCAGGGCCAAATGGAAATAGGAAAACTAAAGCTGCCGTTTCGCCAAATGACGGTCGCACACGGCAACAACAAACGAATTCGCCTTTCAAAAAGCGAATGGCCTTCGCCACTGCATATGGTCTAAAAGAAATCAGGTGGCTGGAGACCCTTCGGTGACTACCGTCGCCTAAATAATATCACGGACCCAGACAAATATCCCATACCACACCTACAGGGTCTTAACGTTGACAGGATGCTTCATTTTTCCCACGCTCGATCTCAACAGGGGATATCATTAGATCCCACTTACTAAAGATGACCGACCGTAGTCAGCCATAATAATACAATTCGGCCTGTTCTAATTTAAGGTTATGACTTTCGGCTTGTGCAACGCTGCGCAAACCATGCAACGCTTCATGGACTCAGTATTCAGAGGGATGGACTTCTGCTACTGTTATATTGACGACATCCTACAGTGAACATGAACATCGACAACATTTTCATATTGTCCTGAAGCAACTCCAAAAGTTCTGCCTGACGATCAACATGTTCAAATGCTTTTTTGGACAAAAGGAGGTGAGATTTACCGTCAACAACGAAGGAATCAAACCAACGATCGAGTTAACTTAATCACCGATTAGCCGAAGCCAGACACCATGGAAATGACCCTCTCATTGAGCTCACCGTAGGCGCGAAAAAGAGAAACAACCGCCTGGTTCGGTGGACACCCAAAGCTGAATGCGCATTTGAGGAATACAGAACGAAGCTAAAGAACGCAGTAAGCACATCCGAGGTCTGACCTTCCATTGATTCATCGATGTGACGCATCAGATACATCAATCGGCGCGTCTTGAACAAACGCTCTGAAGAAGCTCAGCGAACGAGGAGCCCATTTCAAAGCGGATAAGCAACTTACCGTATCTCCAAAGTCAACATCACTCCAACTTCAGGATCTGCGCGTCGATATCATTGACGACATAGTTTGCTATGATACCAGCGGCACAAATATTCGTTCATATGTACCCAAGTCAGTGCGCAGACAGATTTTTGACAACAACCACAATTTGTCACATCAAAGTGGACTAATCATACGCCGCCTCATCAGCAGGAACTATGTATGGCCGAGCATGAATAAGGACATTCATAACTGGGTCAGGTCTTATACTGCTTGTCAGCGAAGCAAAATCAGTCGGCACGTTAAAAACACACCACAACACATCGCAAAGACCAGTGACAGATTCCACCACGTCCACAATGATATCGTTATAATGCTGCTCTGCAAGGGATATAGATATTTCCTGACAATGATAGACCGATTCACCAGGTGACCAGAAGCTGTCAATAGTCGACGGATTCTACTGGGGTTGGGTATCCCGATTCGGCGTACCGGCAACAATTATATCTGACAGAAGATCCCATTTCGAGCCCATACTGTTCTACGCATTATCCAAACTCATCGGCAGCAGACGGACGAGAACAACAGCATATCACCCAGCCTCTATTGGAATGATAGAACGCTGGCACCATTCAAATCAGCCATCAAGTGTCAGGACGCATCTGACTGGGTAAGTCTATTACCAACTGTACTTCTAGGGCTTCGAAGCAGCTACAAAGGAGACATCTAGAGCACAGCGGCGGTGTTAGTATAGTACGACATTGCGATTACCTGGTGAATTTTTTTACTGACGAGGAGGTTTCACCCGAGCCTCAGTTTTTTTGTCGAGAAATTCCGTGAGCAGATGCGACTAGTTCGATCGACACCATCAGTATATCACACGAAATGCAAGGCCTTCACTCACAGAATATTGTTCACTTGCACATACGTCTTGTGAGAGTGGATTGGGTGCGAAAACCCTGTGAACGACCGTAAAACGGACCATATGAAGTGCTGGAAAAAAATATCGGATGCTGTTTTTAAAGTGAACATCAACGGCATACCCACCACGATATCCACCGAGAGACTAAAACCAGCATATTGTGAACATCCAGAGGTCAGCCTCCAGGCAGGTGTCCAGCAACATTATCGGCGACGGATCTGCCCTCTCCAGACGATCCTGCTATATTTTCGCGCACAACACATTCGAAAAGATATTTTGCAAAAGCAGCATAAGAAAAGAGAAAACAAACTAATTTCGAAATGCCAAATCCGTTACGTTTGTCACGCGGGGCGGAGTACTTGTAGCGTTCAGTGTATGCAGTCTCAACGCAGGGGACTTCAAGAGCTGTAGAGTTCAATTCAAGACTCAACTGCAGACTACTTGAAGTTGGTTTTTAACGGAGACACCACCGTTTTTCACTGTTTCATCCCAAAATATTAATACTCTCCTGTCATCTTTAGAGAATGTTCATACTACCATTCCACACACAGATTCCATTCTCCATTCACCAATGGTTGAGTCCTCTGCTATTCAAATATGGAAAACTTTTGCTATTAAAATATAGGTGACGCTGTTCACATTCAAACGGATATCACATTGCTCCATCCCTAAAGTTGTTCGTTCCAAAAAACTTCGATATTCATCGTTCCGTTGAAATGACACATTATATTCAAATGAAACATCTTCCATTTTCCTTGATTCCCACGTTGGATCCGGTAGACAACGTCATTAATGCGGATTATCACCTTGTATATACCTTCCCAATCTTGTTGCAATTTTGGTGATGTGACTTTCTTATGCAAAAAATCGCAGAGATCCGTAGGTGGATATCCGAATTTCGTTTTACCTCGCAATCAAACTTTTTGATCAAATAAGATTTCGGGTGTTGTATGTCCTGTTGTACTATGGACCGCCTTTCGCTAGGTCAGTAAGAAGAAATGTATGTGTTGATCACAGTCCCGCTGGCAGGTGCTGTCGACCGTAGACAGATGATTATTCAAGGTCCTATTGAATCAGTATTCCTTTGTTCTCCCAGATTTTGCTTTTGTTTGTCGAGACTATTTTTCTGTTCGTCCAGTTTTGATACAATTTGCATCATCACAGCCATGTTATTTCAGGTACTTATCTTACTTATCTACTTATAAAACTTATTCTTTTAATACAACCACTTTATTTAATGCAGCTATAATTTACAATATAATCGTTTTTCTCTATTACTTTTGCTTTACTTTATTTTTTACATAAACTATTTTATCACTACTCGTAATTAATATTTACAGTTTAACTTAAGATCTAAATAAAGTACACTTCTTGTGGGATGCTAATATTTATGCTCCCATCATACAATTCGGGAATATTCTGTACAATCCAGCATTCCATAAAAAGTTCCGTTATGGAACCATTCACCAATGGTTGAGTCTTCTCCTATTAAAGTACATATGATGCTGTTCACATTTAAACAGATATCACACTATTGTATTTGACCCTCGTCCAAATCAAATCTGAGTTGAACAAGAGAGACCTCAGTGGAGGAAAAAGTGACGGGGTCCACCGGCTTCAAAACACTTTGAACAATAAGGGATATGATCCAGATAAATACTCCCTTGACTTGACGAGGAAGATCATATAATTACTGGCAGAAACATGGCTGCGGTGATGCAACTCCTTTCGTCGAAAACGGACGAATAGAAGTACAGTTTTGGTGAACAGAAGAAAAACCTGAAAAAACAGAAGAATAGCCTCGAACAAAAACTTGACAAACAGAAGAACAATCAAGAAGCGAAAAATAGCAGGCTGGAACAAAAGCTGGACGAATAGAAAAACAGCATTGAGCCAAGATTCTATAAACAAAAGAATGATCTAGACGAACAAAAAAAAAACAGCTTGTATTTTATTGTACATTTTTAGCGGTTCAAGGATAAAAGAGTTGAAGCCGTCCTCATTCGATGGCCAGACCTCTTGGTCTACTTATAAGAAAGAAATTAAAATGGCTGCCGCTGCGAACGACTGGGACAATAATGAGAAGTGCTTTGCCCTAACAATGGCATTGCACGGTCATGCAGCAAAATTGTTGCAAACAATATACATTGAAAACCATAAACATTATGTAGCTTTAGTACAGGCCATAGAGAAACAGTTTGGGGATAGCCACATGCAGGTTTATGTGAGTAGACAGGCACATTTAGCATACCCCATCTCAGGCCAGGAAATTATCGGCGAACTAGCAAAAGATTTAATCATTATTGGAATTGCAGATTTTAATATGCAGTCATCAATAAGGATAGCCGGGAAAAGAACCCTTGCTGAAGCTCTTGCCTTCCCTCTAGCGATAGAAGCAGCCAATGAGGCTTATAAGGGAACATGAGGTACTCCCAGGTAAAGACGAAGAATGCGCTGCTGCTGAAACTGCGAAGTTAGTTCAAAGAACCGGTGCGAAATAAATGCTGCACTCACTGTGATAACAAACAAATAGGAAAAGAAACCGGCAAAAACGACTATCAGGAAGCCGGTTAACCTACCTGAATCCATCAGTCGTCAAATGCTGAAGAAACAATTCGCGAGGCAAAGTTAGCAAAGGTAGCAGAAGTCGACGGGCCCTCGACCATCATCCAATTTTCGCTAGCAAAACGACGCAATGAAAGCCTTCTAGTAAAAGTAGTCAGTGGAAAGGAAAAATGGATGGCAACATTAGCCACCGCCGACTATATAACCAGTATATTAAGCATTTTTTATTAGTACATATGTAAGAGTTAATGATTAAGAAAATAAAATGCATATAAAACTGAAACTGAAAAAGCAAGATAGTCGCACTTGATATTCCTAAGGTATCTTACAGAGTTGGACATAAGGCTCTTTTGTCGAGAATACATGCTTTTGGGATCGATTTTCATATTGTAAAATAAATGCTGGTGTGCCCCACAGCTCTTTTTAATTTTCATTAATGATCTTTTGTCTGTTACTTCTAATCCAATAAATTCCGTTGCTGATAACAGTACTCTCTGCTTTTCATATTTGTTCCTGGACTCGTGTCCCTGCTTTTCGGCTATAGAACTAGAACGGCAACGTATATTAATCACATTAAATTCCGATATTAACAACATAACCAATTGGTTAACATATCAATGTAATTTAGTGCTTCTAAAACTCAATGCTGTCTCCTGTCATTAAAGCGAAATTAAAATACCCAGCCATTATCCATGAATGGCACTTAACATGCATCGTCGAAACTGAAAAACTTTCCTTTCTTGGTATGTGTGTCAGTGACAACTTACGTTGGAATGACCGACAAAATGTCTAGGATCTGGCCTAAATATATTTATAAGGCATTCATCCGCCCAAAATTGTAGTACAATGCCCACATCTGGTCAAGTGCTCCTAAAACATCTCTGCACCTGCTGTGCAGAAAAAACTTATAGGTGACATTAATATAGGGTTTTCTAATAACGACTTGACAACTTTTGAGCAAACCGTTTGAGATATTTCAAAAACTTTATTATTGGCTTGAAGTACAATCAAAACATTTATGAATGGAACTCGACTTCGTTCATATAGCCACCGCGGGCACGTTTGCAGCGGTCGATTCGTTGGACCCAATTTTCAACGACTCGGCCACACATTTCGGCCGAAACGGCCGCTATTTCGCGTTCAATGTTGGCTCTGAGCTCGTCGGCGTGTTGGCATAAACCAATGACTAAACGTAGCCCCACAGAAAATAGTCAAGCGGCAACGAGGCGGCCAATCGACTGGCCATGACTTGAGATAACACGCTCACCATACTTATTCTTCAATAAATCGATTGTAGCGTGTGCTGTGTGCGTTGTGGCACCATCCTGTTGAAACCACATGTCGTCCAAGTCCATATCTTCCTATTCGGGCCAAAAATAATCGGTGATCATGGCGCGATAACGCTGACTATTCACAGTAACGTGACGATATGGCCCAATAACGCCGCCGGCATGCAAACCGCACCAAAAAATAGTTTTTTGTGGATGAAGTGGTGATTCATGAAGCACATGTAGGTTTTCACCCGACCAATAACGCATATTTTGCTTATTGACGAACCCATTGAACTAAAAATGAGCTTCGTCACTGAAGATGATTTTGCGATGAAATTCATCATCTTGGCGCATCTTCTCCAGAACCCAATCGGAGAACATACGTCGCTTCAAATGGTCCATCGGCTTCAATTCTTGAGTCAGCTTGATCTTGTATGGGTGTAAACCAAGATCCTTACGCAAAATACGCCATAATGTCCAATTCTTGAGAACGCCGTGGAATATCTGTAGAAAATTTTTATAATTTGCAGACATTGCTCGTTAGTGTACTTTACCATAATGAAAATGTTGGGCTTACGGAATAAATTGGCAGTGACAGTTTGATGGTTAGTGAATGAGTGCGTTCACAAATTAAATTCAAAGCTGTCAAGTCCCTATTGGAACACCCTATATTAGTCAGTCAATCGACACCTTTGAACCCCGACATAATGTCTCCTGTCTCACTTTGTTTGATCCCTATTTCTACCACCAGTGACCCATTGAAATTGCCAGTTGCATTCAGCCGTAACTACCGTCTCGCTATGAATGCTCATCAGTATACCCTCAAGCCCACTTTCGAACGTACTCTAAAATATCGTGATTCGTTCCTAAGCCTAAGTACAAGTACAACTCGCTTATGGAAACTCTGCCGAACTCTCTAGTTCCTGGTCGTTGTTACTTGCAAACATTTAAAAACAATGTACATCGGTGCCTCTCTTTTCTTCTTCTCTAAATCTCCTTCGTCCGCACTGTGTTCAAACATTTTAAGGGTACACAAATCTCTTGTGCGCACAATTTATAATAAACAAAAAAAAAAACTACACATATTTTTAATCAAGAGAATTTCAAATATTGGTTCGAACATATTTTAAATAGGAGATGAGAATGGGATGTATTACAAGGACACAATTACATTAAGAACATTAGGAAAAACAGGCATAATAGAAAAAACAGAGCACACCGTACGCATCCCGTTAGATTTCGACTGGAAAAACATGGGAACAGTTGTGCAAGTTATCTCGCCCTTTGTGTTGTTATTGTGATGAGAGCGAAACGAAAAGCATAGACCCTACAGTTATAAAGCCTAAGACAGTAACTGATAGTTATTCTTCATGAGTTATCATGGCTGGAGTTGGTAGCCTGGAACCCTTTAAGTTGGATCATCCAAACAAGTGGACGTCACATATATGGAGCGATTCAATTTATTCCTGCTGGCCAATGGGGTCAAAGAGAAGGAGAGTAAAAAAAACCGCTTTTTGACGTTGGCTGGGGCACCGCTTTATGATCTATTAACATAATTGCCATCTCCCAAACTGGTAACTGAATTGAATTTAGTGGAAATCAATAAGGTATTAACCGACCATTGGTCTCCATGCCCCTCGGAAATCGCTGCGTTTTACCATTTCCATAAACGTGACTCTCGTCCAGACGAGTCTGTCGGCAGTTATATGGTAGCTATACGTAGCGTTAATTGTTAATTTGGTACAGCTCTAGATCGCATATTGCGTGACCGTTTTGTGTGCGGTATGATGAATGAAAGCTTGCAGAAAAGTTTTCTGGCAAAGAGCGAGCTAGCGGTACAACACGTCATGTAGCGCGCCATAAGAAGTGAAGCTGTAGCGATAATTGCTATGGATGTGAGGCACCCCAGCGAGTCGCACCACAATGAGCCGCAATGCAGCGAATCAATCCATGACATCTAAGTGAGTCATTCCCGCCCACGACTGCATTTTCGGAAGCAGTGTCCACATTGTGAAACTGTTCGTCAATCCTGCGGCCTAAAGAACCATCTACAGCGTATCTGCCATAACGCTATCGCATCGAAATTGTCAACATCTACACCGAGCTCAGCATCAGCACGTCAAGGTGCGCACTACAACACAATGCACTCTACACACACTCCGATAATATGGGGGCATTGTTGGTGTATATACAAGTACTAGACTACGTCTACACTACTACTAATATGATGAGGAATTTCGCTGCGAAGTAATTAGGCCAAGGTGACTGACCTTAGAAGAAACAGAAGAAATTCAAATGTTAAACCACTCGTTAGCCAGCAAACAAAAAATACAGTAAAGTTATTTCAAACGAAAGGTCAAGTTTCCTTTTTCCGCTTTTATTTCAGTTCATTTAACTGAAAAAGTAGCCGATTGTGAATCGCCTATTCCAAGCCAACTTTTATTCCCTCCCAACTCAGTTTGGGACATGTTCCTTCAATTGCCTCCTTTAAATAAAAGCACATAGAGGAATTAATTTACTTTAAAGTGAAACAGTGCATCTTAAGTTTTTTAACAAAAAACATACGTTTGTTTTTCAAAGTGTACTGTGGGTTAAGTATAGCTGGATAGGGTATTCAATGCAAATATACGTTTCCGAGACCTGACGGACCATCTATCGGGTACAGTACCCGATTCAAATTATTCCTTCAACAAAGGAGCACATAGAAAGAGTACTGCCTTTCTAGGAAGTGAAGTAGAAAGACAAAAGTGTGCCGGGGACTAAGTATAGCTGGCTAAAAATATCCAGTGAAAATATACGTTTCCTATCTACGAGGGACACTCTACCGGCCACAGTACCCAACTCAGAGATTAAATCAACGCTGGAATAAATCCAACGGACTCAGTTTTTTTCAGTACAGCAACCTGTGAATAGCGGTCACAAAGAAACAGTGATGTGAAAAAATAAATAAAAAAAAAACACCAATAAAACAAAAATGTAAATTTAATAAAAGTGCAGTATAAAAAAAAAATGTAGAAATTATCGAAATCTGTCGAAAGCCAGGAAGACAGTTAAAATGAGATTTGTCTTTACTATGAACGATTTCAGAAAGTCAAGGGGGTATTAAACCGCGTGTCTATCTGATATCGGTAAAATCTTCAAACGGGCGAGAAAGAACATTTAACCACAATCGGAAATGCTGCTGACCCACTGAAAGAAAAATACATTCAGCTTGAAATTTTTTTGAAAATCAAGAAAATATATTTCACCTTAAGTGGGCAGCGGCACGATGAGACTGATCGTTTTTTGGAAGACCACAATGCGTCAGTAGACATAAGGCAGTCTCAATTAAACGACACGAGATCCGCTGGCTCTGATGTGCGTCTTAAAAGAATTCTGATAAATCAGATAAATTCGTTCTCGGGCAAATTCGAAGATTGCTCGGAGTTTTTTAATCGATTAATCCAGCACCTTCCAATAGATTCTAAAAGTTTTGCTCAGCTTAGACAATTATCACAAATAGGTTCCAAAATAAGCGTTAACTTGTAAATACCCAGTGTTGTTGATAAAAGTTGTGAATTTAAAAATTATACAATAAAATGTAAAATAAAGAAAAAACATAAAATATTGTCACTAAAATATTTAAACAAACACACTTATGATACAAATCTCATGCGATAAAAATTACATATGTTAAATTTCTGCATAAAAGGAAGACATTTTCCAAATAATAAACTAATCCTATAATAACATTGAAGAAACAGTTTGATTTTACTTAAGTTTAATTATCCATACAGTTTTTCTTGGACAGTTTTTTCTGTTCTGAAACAGAACAGTTTAAAATGTAGTATCTACATTTTTTGTACAACACAGTTAAAAAAAAAAAACATTAAGTACCAGCGCGGAATATTTGGTCCATTCGAACCGAGTATACTATTAAATTATTCATATCAAGTACATGTATGTGCATTTTCATAAAAATCTCTACATTTAAGTGTGTGTGTTATACAAAGATTAAAATTTTTAAAATTAAAAAGAACTTAAAATTAACATGAATTTAAATTAACACACAAGCGCCTGAAGCAGTATTAATTAGAACAACACAATCAGCTTTAACAGCATCCGCACCAGAAGTATCTGCAACATCAGCATCGACAAAAGCAATATAAGAAGCGATATCAGCATCCAAAGGGCAACAGCAACACCAGCAGTAACGACAGCAAGCAGCTCCCATTAAAAACGTTAAAAGGAAAATCAAATCTTATATATTGTACTAGCTGACCTGTGCGGCTTCGCTCGCGTTCATATGTATGTATATATCGCTTCGAAGAAGTTTAATATAAATTGAATGGGAGAGTAAATAAACGTATTTTAACGAACATAGATTCACCGAGAAAACACAGTCAATTCAAGGAAAAGAAAAATAAGTATGTTAAAAAAACAAACTTTTTTTTTTGTAAAGATAGTGGATTAACTACATTTCTTATTTCTTTATTGATAGACATAGCGAACGCAAGCGTATTATTATATTGCTTTTCCATTGTCTTCTGTACTTCTTCGTCGATGTAGTGTGTAACCATCATTGATTGCTCCACATTGTCCATGTATCATTTTCTTGGTCACAACTTCAAAGAGCTTATTATCAATTGTGGGATCTGATATTTCGGCAGATATTGCTTTATCGATTTCATTTGGCATTATCTTCACAGTAAGCCATATAAGAATGTGCGCATGTGGCAATCCTCTTTTTTGGCACTGTTTGTCAAAAAACGTGTAGTGAAGTGATGAACTTATTTAATGTCTTTAGCTTTTGTTTGAAAACGCGTGCTGTTATGTCGTGGCGATCCGAGCGATGGCGAGTATACGTAATAGCGTTCTTCGCATATTCGTGCATGTGTCGTAGACTACCAGTATATGTGGCACACAATATGGTAATCTTTCCTATGTTGTTTATATCACCATCATTACTTATCGCGTCTCTCAAATGTATATATATATCCTTCTGATCTCAGTTTTTTTTTTTTTTTTTTTTTTTTATTGAGCCTATTGTGTATTATTGTGTACATATAGACTATGTACTGATGAAAGAGCTGACGGCATTTCAGAATATGGTTATCTTCATTTTCACGTACCATAATCCGATAGGAATAGTAATTCATTGAACTAACTTTTTTGCCTTTGTGTTCACCTGTGACCTGTGGCTGTCTGTTGGCATGGGTCAATCGCATTTTTGAACATCCGAATTAAATTATTGTTGTCGAATTTACATGAGTTATTGCTTTAAATATCCGGTTTGTACGAAAAGTAATTCGGTGATTGAAGCTCGATCACTCAGATGTTGCAACTGCATACGCCTTCGCGTTGTTGAGACGATTGTGCTGCTCTTCTTTTTCTCGATTCAACTCGTAAGACTTGAAGTCTTTCTTCCCGCTGATCTGCCGATTCTCCTGCTCGCCTTTGACAAGTTGATCATAACGGTTTGATCTCCTTTGACGTTTTGTGATTGCGTATTGAGAACGTCTTTCTGTGTTCGAACGTGGGCGAGGCATTACAAATGATTGATGAATTAATAATTAATTCTCTTTATCTTTAACTCGTAAAAAGCGTACTATGGCCTGCGAAAACACATATGACAGCTGAATTTTTATGTACCAGTATGTTTGTACCCATAATATGAATATGAATATGAATATGTATATATGTCTTTATTTTTAAGTAATAATTTTCCATACTTGTAAAGGCTTCACAATCTTATAAGAATTTGTTCTTAATTTGAAAGAGTCCCATTAATAAAATAAATAATAAATACTTAATACTATATGTATGTATGTAGGTGCTCTTGATGAAGAATGATAATAAAGGACTTGGTTTATTTTCGTTTTCGTCGGCCGCAACTACCGCTACTTGGGAGCGACAGTCAATGGTGGGTGATGATTTTGCTAGAATCTATTAAAGAGCAGCATAAGTTTTGTTTTTTTTTATGCGTTGTGCTATATTTACAGTACTAATGTTGTGCTGTGAAAAAATATGAAGCAAAATAATTTCGAATAGAGTATGTTACGTGAAATTGGAAATCAACTTTTTGCGATCGCACGTGAATTGTTGACTTTGCCACGAGAAATGTCATTTCATTGTTAGCTGTCACCGTGGAGTGCTGTAGTAAAAATTTTCAGATTTTTGTATTCAGCGCCATTTATGTTCACTTCTCACTTCATAACAAATATATTTTTGAAGTTTCAGCTCAATCGGATGATTAGTTTTCTAGTTTTGCGAAGATAAACATACGCAGACTAAAATTTTATATGTAGAGATGTAATTTGTTCATACCTTACATAAGAAATTCATATAAAATAATTTGAATGTCTGCTAAACTTTTTACGAATCAAGAAAGAAATCGAATTGCTCGATGGACTAGATAGGTATTTTAGTACTCAAGGCTCTCTTTCAGACACAACGTTGGCTACAAGTATTTCTCAAAACAAAGATATCCGTCTTCCAAAAATCAACATTCCTAAGTTCTCCGGCTACACAAAATGGCGTTCGTGTCACGATATACTTGTGTCACTTATCCATAGCAACACGTGTCTCGGAGGTATACAGAAGCTCCACTACCTGATGTCAAGTCTCTCAGGAGAAGCGGCAAGACTTCTCCAATATTTAGCACTAGACGCATGGTATTATGAGAAGGCATGGGAACTTTTGAGGGCAAGATACGATCACAATCAAGTTCTAGTGAGTTCGCATTTGCAAGTCTTCTTTAACCCAACAGGGCAAACGAAGGAGACTGCGGAAGGCTTTAAATCTCTCATATACGCACTCATAAATTTTAATCTACCAGTAGATTCGTGGGACGTAATCTTCATATATGTCATAACACAAACGCAACAACAATGCAAAGAAAAACTGCCCAACACCAAGGATTTTCCTACGTTGAAAGACTTCACCGATTTTTTAGAAACTCGCTTCCGGAAGGGGACATCTGGGTCTATCGCAAAGTCGTGTACAAAATCGAATCGAGCAGGCATACCACACGATAACAAATCAACAACATTTTCAGTTCAAAGTATGCAATAGCGGGAAACTGCAAGAAAATGCAAGCGATTTTTGAGTATGGACGTAAGAAGGAGACAACAGACTGTCCAGCAAACTAAGGTCTTTGAAAACGGTCTGGCATACAGTAGTAGTAGTAGTAGTGGTAGTAGTAGTAGTAGTAATAGTAGTCCAAGTAAAAAAATCTGCTAATTCTGTCATTAACGGTACCACCGCTTACTACACATACTTTTTTTAAACAACACAGAAACAATGCCACAGTTTCAACAACATAACATAAATAAACAACACAAAAAGACGCTAATGAACCCAAATGCAAACTCTTTTAATCCCACGCAAAAACATCCCTATCTTTTACATCATCATGTTGTTTTGAAGGCAGCCAGCACCACAACCAAACTTCGAGTGGTATTCGACGCGGCATTTAAAACATCTGATGGAACGTCGCTGAATGAACATTTACTGGCAGGTCCCATTTTCCAAAGAATTATAGTAGATATCATTTTAGGATGATAAAGATAACAACACACTATCACTGCGGATTTCGAGAATGTTTACCGTCAAATCATTGTAGAAAGTAAGGATAGTTACTATCAGGTGATCTCTTGGAGGGATTCCAGTGGCCATGTAAAAACCTTTTAGGCTGAAGACGATAACCTTTGGCACCACAAGCGCTCCGTACTTAGCCATACGCGTCTTGCAAAAGGAAGCCAAAGATGAAGTGGCCAATTATCCAATCGGAGCACAGACAGTTCTAAACGACATGTATATCGACAACTTAATCAGTGGAGATGACACCATCGAAGACGCTCGAATTAAACGAGAAGAAGCTCGTAAACTTCTTGCTTCTGCAAAATTCAAGCTAAGCAAGTGGACAAGTAACGCAAGGGCTTAACTGGAAGACACACGAGACAGAGTACATCAAAACCCTGGATATAAAATCGTTTCCAGTTAAAGATTGTTTCTCATTTCAGATTACGCAATCAACCAAAGACGAGATGACCAAAAGAATCATACTTTCAGTAATAGCAAAGTTGTTTGATCCACTTGGTTGTATTCACCGTCTTTCGCGTCTCTAACTCGGTGGTGCTGTTCTGCTGCCGACATTAATGGAACACATAGCAAAGGTCTTCAACGTACCACATCGGCATTGGTATGCGTGATCAGATGCACAATAACTCTTGCCTGCATTCGGGCTCCAGCTTCCAGCAGGACTACGTTCATCAGTAACATAGTCTCCGACATCCAACGACTTACAGATTCGCAGATGTGGAGACACATAACAACACAATATAATCTAGCCGATCTAGCATCGCGAGGACCTTTGCCAATCGGAGCTAAGAGGCAATGATTTATGATGGAATGGCCCATATTTCATGAGAAACGAATAGAACTTCCCAGTTCCAGAACAACTAGCAAACATCAACACTAAGGAAGAAAGACGAACAATGAAATCGCATGTCGCCACAACACAAACCCAGACTCAAGAAAACATGGTAGGACAAATTATTACCAAATTCTCAAGACTGCACATGATATTACACGTATGGCGTACTGTCAACGATTTATTTCCAACTGCAGATCAGGTTGCAAGAAACCTGGCAATTTGCAACCAGAGGAGTTGAACACCGCATCACAGATGGCAATAAGATCAGTGCAAAAGGATATGTTTCCTGCGGACCTAAAAAAAAACGGCACGACAGTCCAAAGGCAACATCAGCACTGAAATTGTTGACGTAGATGGAATGGTTTCAAAACTCGAACTTGACATATAACCAGGAAAACCCAATCATCCTGAAGTTAAACCATCATTTCACCAAAACTCTATTGAAAGACGGACACGAAAAAACAGCAAATGACAGCATATATTCGGACAAGGTATTGGATCACCCAAATAAAGCACTGTGTAAAGCACACCATTCACCAATGCGTCAAATATTTCAAACACAAAACCAAAACAATGACGCAGCATTTGGCGAGTTTACCAGCAGCACGGGTTTGGATAGCAAGACCATTTACAAATACAAGGGTCGACTACTATATGCCGTACCAATCGACATAAAAACGTGGAAGAGAAAAAGCGTGAAAACACTAAAAGGCTACCATTTTTATATACCTTGCAACAACGGCAATTCATTTTGAGGCAGTCAGTAATCTTACAACACAAGTCTTTCTAGTAGCCTTTTGAAGTTTCACAGCACGAAGAGGGATTTGTATTCAAATATCTATTGAATGTGGTACAAACTTTGTGAGGGCTAATACAGAGCTGAAAAAGTGGATGAAAGGCGCGAAGAACGAATGGAAATAAATCGAGGACACCCTAAGCAACCAAGGTACGAAGTGGAACTCCATTCCCCCAGCTTCCCCACACTTCGGTGGACTATGGGAAGCAGGAGTGAAATCTGTTCAACACCATTTAAGAAGAGTTGGAGGAGACCCTAAGTTAAGATTTGCAGAATTCACAATTCACCAGAACCGTGCCTGAATTCAAGGCATCTCTCTCTTCTCTCCGATAACACAGAAGACTTAGAGGTGATCATTCCACCGCACATTCTGATCGGCGAAACACTTAACGTGATACCTAGAGAAGTAACATCGACAAACAACATCAACACAATCGAAACAAAAAAAAAAAAAAGAGCTCATACAAAAACACAATAAATATATCATGCCATAATTATCAACTCAAAACATAAACAATACTTTTAATACAAATTATCACAAATTATCTTCAAATTTTCATCAATAAAACTTAATATAAAATAAACCACACACACACACAGTTCATTAACTATTCAATATCTTAGCTCAAAACTTTCAACAATTAAACTATACAGTTCAAATAAAATAAAAAAAACAAATGGCACTGGTAAAATACGTATTGTACAAATCGAGATTCGGAGCGCACAACACTTCACACATGGTCAATATAATAATATAAAATCATCACATTTTAAACGCGAACATAACTAATCACTATATAATTTAAATTTATTTCCGCACCTAAAAACATTTAAACAAAAACTTCCACACGGCTGCCATTGTTGTTTACACATAACCCACCAATTGAAGAATGAACGGCCATCGCATTCAGCCATTTAAGTATAGGGGTGCTCTTTCCATGTTTGTGTCCCTAGTGTAGTTGTGTTGTGTGTCACTTTTTGCAAAATTTTAATAACGCGATTTTGTTTTCATGTAGCGTACGCTGAAATAGTAGTAGATGATCGATCCAAAGGGTGTTCCAGTACAAACAGGAAAATAATTGCGAACCTTGTTCACGGCGGGGAAAATGTTGCTAATAAAAGTTGCGAATTTCACAACTAGGATAGATAGGAAAAACTATCAACAACCAGTATTATGCAAACTTATTGTAACATTTGAGCGAAGAAATCAAGCAAAAACGACCGCATTTGGCTTAGAAGAAAGTATTGTTTCCTCAAGACAATGCACCAGCTCACAAATCCGTTGCAATGGCCAAATGTAATGAATTAAAGTTTGAATTGCTTCCTCATGCACCTTATTCGCCAAATTTAGCCTCCTTTGGTTTATTTTCTGTTTCCAAACTTGGAAAAATGGCTCAGTGGTCAAAGATTTTCCAACGATGAAGAAATGATCTCGGCAGTTAATGGCTATTTTGAGGAGCAAGACAGTTCTTATTATAAAAAGGGTAAAGAACTTTTTGAACATTGCTGGGAAAAATATATAAAGCTGAAAAGCGATTATTTTTTTTTCCAAAATTTTTGTATTTTCTTTGTTGGGTTGGGTACTTCTGGGACCACCATCGTATACCATCGTATTATTCGATACGACAATCATTTTCATTAAAACATTTTCATTTTAAAACGAAACATTTATTTCGGTACTACCTTAAGTAACTAAATTAGTTTATTTAATTCCAAAATAATTCATTGTATTAGTTTTTAATTCAATAAATTTCGGTACAAATTGCCGGGAATGAGACTGATGAGACTATTATTTATTAATTTATTATTTATTAATTTATTAAATAAAAACTTAAATGCAATTTTTTTAACAGATTGGTTTTAATTATCGTAGTGAACTTTATTTTTCTTCTTTTTGTAGGCTGGACATGCATAATGTCCAAACTGTCCGCAAGCATGACACCATCCGATTTCCCTCTTAGGTTTGACGCAGTCTATGGCAAAGTGTCCCAGAAAGTTACAGTTGTAGCATCGAATTTGTAGCTTGTGCTCTCTTTCCTTGGCACACTCGGTATTTGTATGACGCAGTCGTTTATGGCTTCAGAAGGAATACCCCTAAAAGTGCTTCCAGAAGATCGTGCAGCGGTGCAGCTTAGCTGGCGTTCATAGCTGTTGATCTGGAATGCCCTCGACGTTGTAGTCAATTAGTTCTTTCTCTCCTAGCTGTATATTGTTGGCCAGAATCAGTTTGTCATGAAAGTAGTTTTAGAAGTTTTTATAAGTTCATAATTTGCCGATTCGATTATCGAAAAGTGTTTTCATCTTTTTTAGTAACATGTCAATGGATAGCGTTGCGACTTCCGATTTAGAGTACAACCATTTAAGAGCTTTTACCTTCAATTAAGCAGCTATCAGGGCTCGCAAGTTGTAATTGTCGAAATTATATACTGATTTTATTGTTTTGATATGGGAATATCATCATCGGAAGTTGTCTCCATCTCCAGTATAATCCAACACCAATTATTTCACCATATTTATATTTATGTTATTGTTTCCGTAGCACAAATTTGATGGTTCTCGCTCATCGTCACACTGCGGCCTCTTTTCTTTCTGTCCACACATTTCATTGTCAATTCCTATCTCATTCTTATTATTACACTCTTTTTTTTAACAGATCGTTATACTCACGCTGCAATGGTATTTCGTTTCTGAAATACACACACTTCTTGTCCCTTTTTTCTAGTTCATTTATCAGTTTATTTTCTTCTCCTTATAATTTTTAAACACTCATTTTTCTTTTATTAGCAAATCCATTTCTTATCGTTGCAGATTCATTTCTCTCTTGATAAGCTGTATCTCCTTCATCATCGTTATCAGGCTATGACTACTGTCTCTAGTGTTGTTCGTTGTTTGCTTTTGCTGCAACATCGCGTGCTTCGTGTTGTTTAAGTATAAAATCTTCGTTGTTCTTTTTAACCGTCGTCGTTCTGGTGCTGCCAACTGTGTCATTGTGCTCACCATTGTCTACGTTGTTGATAGGTTCGTCGTTCATGTGGTCCGTTACTTCGATATATTTTTCTCCTTCTGAATCGTTGTCGTATTCCTTGCCGACCTAGTGGGTAGGTCGTATGATTTGTCCGTTATTTCTGGACAATTTCCCCGTTCGTTCTCTGGAATGGCACTCAAACGCAACATTAACGTGGTTTTGCTGCCGCTTGATTTTTTACTGAACATACCAAATACACGCCACAGTTTTAATTGCGCCGTTGATAAAACGTTTAAATTTTCGTCGTTATGATGTTTTGTTTTTTTATTTGTACGTCTTGAATTCTGAGTTTATGGGGCATATACAATTAACACCAGAAACGTTTACACAGCATATTGCACTTAATTTTTTTTCCACGAGTTCGCAACACGAGCTAAGCTCATTGCACAATCGACAACACTATGTTCCCACAGTCATCATGCACTAAATACCGTCCACTGCATTCGGTCACCTGACACGAAGAATTCGCTGATTCCATGTTCGGGCAACACTTCGGGAGCTGATATGCAAGTGAATAAATATGAGTAGGTACTTAGAATAAGTTAGTTTTTTTTCTTGATATAATTTTGATTTGAGAGGATAATAAAGAATCGGACATAGTCCGAAATTTAAAAAAAAAAAAAAAACAAACAATAATTGTTTAATTTACATGAACGAAATGAAACGCAATAAATTATTTTTTCTTATTTTATTACATCAAGTACCGAAACCAAGCGTGCGACATAAATGCCTCAAATTTATCTTCTTTTGGTTCTTTTCATCCAATCTTTCGTTGAATCCAACAGTATTGCCACGGTATTTAAATTCGTTTCGGAAAACCACTTCCGCGGCCTGCCAATGAAGTTCCTAGCAACAAACAAAACAGTTTCGATGTCGACTCTGCAAGGCTTCTCGTGGGATGAGACATTGCAAAATCTTGTTTTACTATGGATATAAAAACCAGAGCTGAGTTTCTGGTACTTTTTTAGGGTATGACCATTATGCCCCGGTTTGTAATAGCATCAACATGTGCCAAAAATGCGGTTACAAGAATCACACATTAATGCACATTGATACTGGACAAAATTCAACCACTTTTCAAAACCATCAACACATCCTCAATTCTACAATCAAAACGCATCCCAATACAATCCTCAATCCCATTGTGTACAAAATCCTGTAAGCCGAATTTCTGGCCCATTCAATTCATTGCAAGTGATCAATCAAGCACTTCTCAAAACTTTAAAGTACAATTTCAACCAAATGTTGTCAAAACGTTATTAGCGACTGCACTTGTTAAGGTATATGTAACGAATGGAAAGCAGTATACTCGTAGAGCCTTCATAGATCCAGGCGCCGAGGCCACATTTATAACTGAAAATGCCATTCAAATGCTAAAGATTAATGTGCTGTTAGGGGCGGATGTGTACCTTTTCCTCAATTATTTTAGAAGGTTTAGTGAAGGGACAAACGGGGTCTCCTGTAGCACAAGGGACAGAACTCAGGTGGATCCTTACCGGAGAAACCAAGACTAATCCAAATGTCACTTGTTTTTCTGTCCCAAACCACTTTAACAGCTTAGGCAATTCTGGGAGATAGAGGAAGATCTCGATGACAGGAAACAATCATCGGAGGAGCAAAAATGAAAACAACATTTCTCAGATACACTCAAGGGCAAAAAAAGAGAGATAGCCGAATGTTTAGTTATGCAGTGCGATTGTTCAAAGGTCAAATTTTATTGAAAAAAAAGAAAACGAACGTAAGTTGCAATTTAAATTCAAACTATTTATTATATTGTAGAGCGCGATTATTTATTGATTTTTTTTTATTACTGTGGACTGTTTTATTGATGTCGAGTAAAAGAGGACTGTTTTATTGATGACGAGTAAAAGTTAACTGTTTTATTGATGACGAGTGTAAGTGGACTGTTTTATTAATGACGAGTAAAAGTGGACTATTTTTTCGATGACAAATAATAAACTGAATTAAGAAGGCCATCAAAAAAAAAAATGTTAGACCGTAAGTGAATTAATAAAAATATCTTTTTCGGCACTTAACAAGGAAGACGGGGATGAAGCAATAAGGAACAAAACTAAAACCATAACACCAGTGGCAGCAATCTGTAAGCCTGATATACACAGCAACATACCACGTCTGAAATCGTCAACTCCACATTGCTGGGCCGAGAGCATGTTTCTTCCCAACTAAATCAACGGCACACTATGGGAGGCATTATTTTCGATGGTGTATATAAGAGTGTTAGACTAAGTCTACACTACTACTTATATAAGAAGGAATTTCCTTGCAAAGTAAATAGATCAAAGTGACTGACCTTAAAAGAAACAGCTGAATAATACATAAGCCATCAGCAGGTTCAAGAAAAAAAAATTCAAATGTTAGCCAGCAAAAAAAGAATAAAGTTATTTCAAACGAAATGTCAAGTTTTTTTTCCGCTTTTATTTCAGTGCATCAAACTGAAAGGGTTTTTTAGATTTCAGTTTATCTAACTGAAAGAGTAGCCACCGTTTGTAAATCGTCTATTCTAAGCCAACTATTATTCCCGCTCAACTTAGTTTGGGACAAATTGGGAATTCTATTTAAGAATATAGCAATGATTATCTTGTAGCACGTACCGATTGGAAACGTGAATTAATATCAAAATACATACAAAGAATTCAAAAAGGCAAACTCATTTAATTTATTTTAAAACATAAATATTGTAATTCTTTAATTATAAAACATGTGTTCTATGATTCAGCTTTTACGTTTGTTATTTATTGAATCTTCTCGCATTAAAAACCAACAGCAATCCCCTAACATGGCTGCATCCCACCGACGTCGATGTGTTCCTAAAAACCCGTTTATTACAGCTTTCAAGCTGCTAGTTCCTTTATACGATATTTAGTTCAAGGTCAATTGGCATCGTTTATAAATTTTCGTATTTGCGGTCTAACAAATATACCTTCTTTAAGTTTGGAATCATTTAATTTAGGGAATACAGATTTTAAATTTAAAAAGCCTTCACCAGTTTTGTCCATAGCTCTTACGAATATCTTCATTAAAACCAGTGTTTTATGTAAAGATGGTAGAAGAACATTTTGTGGCTTAATCAGGGGTGAATATTTAACATTTGTTTGTCCATCGGCTAATCTTTGACCAAGTACTTTTTTTAAGTAGTTTTTTTCTGTAACTTGCCTGTCCCACATACACAAAAAGCAACAAAAATTTGTAAAACCACCTTGCAATACTAGTAACAAGGCTGTCACTTTTGAGTCAGCACAAAATTTTTGAATTGAGTCTCTGTACTTTATTAAGTTTAATATAATAGTATCGTATGTTTTTAAAGTGATTGAGGGATATGGAGGGATATCCGCTACCATTATTTAAAAAAAAAAATACTTTTAAACTCGTTTTAAATCCATCAATAAAGAAACTCTATCCATTTTTTCTGTAAGTGATCCGTAATTCATTCATCAATCCGTTAATGTCGTGACAGTAGCATACGGATTTGTTCTGTGTGAAAAAGGTAGCTAAATGTTTGTTTCTTTTCCTTGACAAAGATATCTCATGTGTGGTTCTTTCAATGAAGTTCTGGGAGGTGTAATACACGTTCGGATATTTCCTTCTCGAGCGCATAATTTCATCCTTATTACTTGACTTTTCACATGGCTCTAGTGTTGGTATTGGTATATAAGGTATTTTCATGGACACAGAAGCTACTTTAGGGTATTCTATTTCATTTTACTTTTATTTGTTTTTTTTTTTGACTTTAGTTACAGTCATCATAATGATTCACTTGTTCACGCCAAATCATTGAAATAGCAAACGGCAAGTGACTTCTTTTCCCACTTATCCATTCGATAAGTGTAACAGAACACAAGATACAAAACAATTTCGGAATCTATTCTTTACCTTGTTTTGCAGAACGAATAAAATCAACTTGATAAGCCTGCTTTACTTTTTCAGTTATAGCCCTTTCTTGGGCCTTTACAATATATTGGCCCGAAGACTTATGTGGGTTCCTCTCCGAAGTCTGTGATCGGTGGGAAAATGGCTGGTGGGACCATGGCTGCCCTCCACTTCCGCCAGAGCAGCCATTAAGGCTAATACCGCCAGTCTATGTAAAAATCAACCAAAATCAAAAATCATCAAAAATCAACACCTTGACACACCTACCCTCTCGACCATCAGACCTGCGGGTCGCTCATTCACAGGTTTCACTTTTTGGCAGTTTTTCACATACTTTGTTACTTCTGACCGCATCTTCGGCCAGTAGTACTTAACTCTTATTCTCGCAAATGTTTTGTGGACGTCCATGTGCCCCGCTAATGTTTTATCATAGCACGCCTCTAAATCCCTAGTCTACCTTGCTTTCCTACAACTTATTTTCACTCGTTATTGTTATCTTCGTTCCCCCCCCCCCCCTCTACTCTCCACAAGGGATAGGCTAACGGGTTAGCTTTCACTGCCGAAACCTTCTCCCTAATTCCAGGGTCTTGATCCGCTTCTGAGATCCCAGTCAACTCCGGAACTCCTCTCGAAAGCATGTTGGGAACTATTATACATGCTCTTTCTCTTTTCTGTAGATTATCTGGAAATCCAATTGCTGCAACCTCACTGTGTCATCTACTAAGATAACACATAACTTTCTCGCCATCGTCAAACTCCTGAGATGATACGGCCCAATTCCATAATTCAAGGCGTATGTCTGAATTACGAACGGCCTATAGGCCTAGGTGACGTGACCAAACATTCTTTCGCCTTCCTAAAACTTTCCTCACACTCGTCCGACCATATAAATTTCCTATTTTTCTTTAACAAATCTGCGGCGAAGTTTGGTACAAAAGGTCTGTACCAAAAAATTGTCCCTTCAAAACTCCTAATTTCCGTTAAACTCTTGGGTGCGGGAATCCTAACCATGCTATCTACTTTCTCTGGATCTACATGTAGTCCATTCCTATCTGCAACATAACCTTAATATTTTAAAGAAGGCCTACATAAGTTAAATTTTTCCCGACTAACTTCCAGTATTTAAAGGTGTTGGTTGAATGTATTTGTGACGATGATGATATTGTCCAGGTACACAAATACATGTGGCTCTAGATCAGCACATAAGATGCTGTTTGTTGCAAGCGCATTGTGTAACCCGAAAGGCATTCTCTTTAACTGCAACAGGAGTCTATTCGGTACCGTGAAGGCTGTGGGTGGGCGCCAACTCTCCTCCATGGGGATATGCCAGTAGGCCGACTAAATGTCGCATGACGTCAAATATTTCGTGTCCCTAAGCTTATCCAATGTCATTGATATAAAAGGCAATGGATAAGCATCCCTATCTGTAACCCTATTAAGCTTTCTAAAGTCGACGCAGAACCTAAATAACCCATCTTTCTTCTTGATAAGGACTATTGGAGATGCCCACGGATTATTCGATATTTCAACAACACCCGCCTCCAGCATCTCGTTTAGCTCCTTATCAATATGCTTTTGCATCGCAAGCGATACAGGGCAATAACGCTGTTTAATAGGTTCTGCCGATATCCTGATCTTTTGTTCTACTAAATGAGTACACCCCAATCTCCGGGCATCGACTTAAAAACACCGGAGTGGCCGTGATGTAGTGGTATAGGCATAGACTCCTCAAGCAGAGGGTCGCGGGTTCGAACCCTGTGCGAGGCAATTCTTTGAAAAAGTATTTTCATAGAACTTTTATGTAGTTATATAAAAATCCCGTCGGCGTCAATTCTGACATGAAGGCATAACACTGATGTTGGTGTGGTTGCTGGCTGGGCTAAATGTAACGAACTAACAACTAGCACGTACTAAGACCTACTGGTTGAGGATGCACTGGCTCGTCCCGTCCAGTTTGACAACCACCTCTGAAAAATATCGAAACTTAATACACCTGAGTTTCAAAGTATTACTCCACCCGCCCGCGCCCTGAAGAAAAGCCAGTATAAGGGTATTCGTATTCATTCATTCAAAAAAATACCGTCGACTAAAGCTTCCAATTGTCCTGTTTGGCCGACGTCTAGCTCGTATATCTCGCGAATTGCGGTAATCGAGGCAACCGACTGTTGGCTCGAAAAGTTCCACATTCGTGATCTTATATCCGGGACGATTCCCGCCAGTGCCCAAAAATCTGCACCAAGAATCACTGTGTGTGGTATCGCTGGAATAACGAGACATTTATAAACATGAACCGAATTTGTACTTCAATTGGTAGAGACAAAACCCCCACTCGCTCTAAGCTCTTTCTGTCAGCTAAAGCGAAGAACCTAACCTCATTCTTTCATAAGCTTATCCCTAAATCTTTTAAAATTCTCTGTCGCTCAGCCCCTATTATAGTGCGAGAAGCTCCACTATCTAAAAGACCTAACATCCCTATAGCATGTATACTAACTCCTACATATGGACGCCTATCCCTACCGTTTGCCACCAAGCTAAACCCTAAATGAACGATCGCGTTCTCCGACCGATCTCCAGCAGGCGACCTATCTCCTACTTGCGCCGGCGCTCCCGCACTGCTGACCCGGAAATCCGTTGCGCGTTTGGAAAAATGGCCCTCGCCATTACAATAGAAACACCAAATGGGTGCACGTGGTGGGTTGTTCTCACGGACAACCAAAACTCTGGGTTCCTCCCAGTTAAGGAACGCCAAATCCGGTCCCAACAACCGACGCGACCTCGGATTGGGTGGCAGAGCAAACGTTTCTACGTTATCCGGCATTGTCTCCAACCTCGGACCCAATTTCACCAGGTCCGCAACACCCTTGGAGTCTGCTAGCCCATGGGGGGCCATGTTTCTCTGAACCATTTGCTCCTCATTGTCCTCGTAGCCTACTTTTCCATCATCGTCTGAATCCTCTTCCGTGCCTCTGACTAGTATGGTTAATCTATATTTGTGAGTACACTTCTCCGCAGTTTCCTCCGGGGAAGTGTCTCTCGACTTAACTAACCTACTAAGAGCCCATTCGATTTTTGTAAGAATCTTCAAGTATTCCTTTGACTAAGAATTACTTGGGGGTTCTTCCAAGAGCTTTTCAATTTGTTTTATCTTGGCCAGTACCGCCTCTCGGTCATCGACATATGTGAATTTGTAACCCGAGTCCAAATTCAGAGACCCCCTGCGTTCGAGCATACGAGCGGATCTCAACGACTTCCTCATGGCGCCAAGGTGCCAATGGGAAGACCGCGAGCCTCCATCTCGTATATGCGTTTATAAGTTAATACAAATATTTATTAAAATTACAGGAAAAATGAGATCGCAAAAAAAATAATTGTGCTGAGTGTATTTAATGATGGACATGTAAGTATAGGGTTTTCTAATAACGACTTGACAACTTTTTTTTTTTAATTAAAAGGCAAACCATCTGAGATATTTCAAAAACTTTATTATTGGCTTGAAGTACAATCAAAACATTTATAAATGGAACTCGACTTAGTTCATATGGCCACCGCGGGCACAATTCCAGCGGTCGATTCATTGGACATAATTTTCAACGACTCGGCCACGCATTTCGGCCGAAACGGCCGCTATTTCGCATTCAATGTTGGCTCTGAGCTGAGTGTTAGCATAAACCAATGACTAACGGTAGCCCCACAGAAAATAGTTAAGCGGCGTTAAATCGCACGAGCGAGGCGGTCAGTCAACTGACCCATGTCTTGAGATAACACGCTCACCATACTTACTCTTCAATAAATCGATTGTAGCGTGTGCTGTGTGGCTTGTGGCACCAACCTGTTGAAACCACATGTCGTCCAACTCCGTATCTTCCAATACGGGCCAAAAAAAATCGGTGATCATGGCGCGATAACGCTGACCATTCACAGTAACGTGACGATCGTTATCGTCGACGAAAAAATATGGCCCAATAACGCCGCCGGCATGCAAACCGCACCAAACAGTTATTTTTTGTTTATATTTTGCTTATTGATGAACCCATTGAGCCAATGAAAGGAAAGTGCGTAGATTCAGGAAATAAACAGAAGACCAAGTACCTGTGGAACAAATAATAGGACCATAAATATGATCCTTAAACCTAGGCAATGTTTTTTTTTTCCTAGTGGAAGTGCACTTAACATACATTTTTTTTGATCAATGTATAAATCTATTCATCCATTATATATACATGCCTACATATACCGGGTGAAATCTTTAACTTGAGACATCCAAATTACTCGAAAAATACGCGATATCGCGAAAAATGTTTCAGACAAAAGATACAAGGTTCTAAAGGGGACATAAGATGGTGACCATGAGTTTGACCTTGAGACAATTTTCAAGGTCAAACGATGGTCACTTTTGATTTCTCAAATGACAATTCCTGATTTTCTATGCTCAGTCGTATTCCTCAATGGGGCACACGACTTTGTCTCAAAGGTGTTATTCATTCAGTTCTAGATACCACTGCACTGGCACGCCTAAATCATTAATCGGTTTCCAACGTTGTTAGGGTGTAAGAAGGTCGAGATTTGTTTTGAGGAAGTCATTATTGCCTCAAGTGAAGTTAAAACTCAAAAAAATTTCAGATAGAGACAAATTGTCCTAAACTTATGTGATGTGCACTCTGCCCTTGTTTTCTACTTGAACAGAACTGTACTTCATTTAGAAGTTCGATATTTGTTTTGAGGAACTGATTATTATTAGTAACATTTTCTTGATTAATTATGCAGGCTATTTCAATTCAAGAGAAAATTTAAATGATATTGATTTATGGAGAAAGTGGAAGGAACATCGATGGTGCTGTTGCTCTTTACGCAAAAGGTTTCCCAGACCAGATAAGATCGAGCGCTTCCTTTTATCGGGTCATCCAACAATTCACTGGTGAAGAAACTGTGCAACCCTATCGGTCAGATAGGGCGGCTGTTAGCAGTGTTAGCTGCCGTTGCACACGATCCTCACATTAGCACTCGCCAAATAACTCTCAAATGACTGTCTGTAAGATATTACATCGGCATAGCCCATTTTTCTCAAGTAGCCCGGGACGAGGGGATCCGAGGCAATGGCCTGCTTGATCACCTGATCTTACGTCACTTGATTTCTTCTTGTGGGGCTACTGAAAAAGTGAGGTTTACAGAAAGAAGCAAACAACACGTGAAGACATGAAAAGACGAATAACTGAAGCTTGCCGGAAGATTACGCCAGAAATACTTCTAAGCTCTGTTGGTTCATTTAGAGCGCGGGTAGACAAGTGTATTGAAGTGAATGGTCACATTTTCAAGCATTTGTTGAAATAGTCTCGGGAAATAAACGTCGAAATACGAAGAATTCATTGATTCAACAGTGGGTGGCAAGGGGATACACTCTAATTAATCACCCCGAAGGATTAATGCTATGTCCACGTCGTTGTTTCTGGGTTATGCTAAACGCAGTATGTAAAAACAAATGGCAAGCCTACGAGCAATACGACTGGGCAATAAAAATTAGGATTATCATTTAAAAAATCAAAAGTGACCTTCGTTTGACCTTGAAAATGGGTCTCAAGGTCAAACTCGTGGTCACCATCCTATGTCCCCTTCAGAACCTTAGGACTTTTGTCTGAAACATTTTTCGCGATATCGCGTATTTTTCAAATAATTTGGATGTCTCAAGTTAAAAAACTCACCCGGTACATGTAGGCATGTATATATAATGGATGAATAGATTTATACATTGATCAAAAAAAATGTATGTAAAGTGCACTTCCACTAGGAAAAAAAAAACATTGCCTAGGTTTAAGGATCATATTTATGGTCCTATTATTTGTTCCACAGGTACTTGGTCTTCTGTTTATTTCCTGAATCTACGCACTTTCCTTTCATCTTGTTGCACTGTTGCACTTGTTGCAAACACAACAACTTCCCTAACTCGTATAAAATTTCAACTAAACTCCGCGACAGAAAACAAAATTCGACCGAAAAAAAAAAACAAGGAAAAAAAATTATGAAAAAGAAAATGCCGGCAAATAAAATTTAAGGCCCCACGTAGGGAATCACGAAACCTTAGAGGAAAAAGAAACGGGAAAAATCTTCTCCGAGAAAAAAAAAAATGATTTAAAAGAAAAAACACTGAATTTTTTTACAACGTTATAACAGCTCCGATGGAGCTCGACGATTTATTTTAACGGAGTTAGTGGTACACTCGTCGGAAGAGTGACCCGCTATTTCAACTGTCCCGAAAAAGGGAAATAAAATGTTACGATAACGGGTCGCGTGTCACGTTTTTCCTAGAGATAATTGCGTACGTTCGGCCCACCGCAGTCTCACTTTTTAAACTATCAAAAAAACGCTTTTCCGAGTAATTTTACCTCCATTGCATTATACTTATCTTATTTTTCTAGCGGTGCTGTGATCCTTTCTGGCACGATCTTCCTCCCTTTTGAAATGCTATTCCTACGTCCTTAATCCTATTCTTCATCCTTTGTTTCCTTCTTCTTTTTCACCGTTCCGCCTACTTCGTTTTATTTATTTTATATTTTATGTTATTATATTTATTTTTTATTATTATTTTTTTATTTCAATGCGAAACCCGCGAAATTCTACTTTACAAATTTTTTTGTTTGTTGGTCTTCTCCAAAGTGACTTCCAAATCTTTTTTTTTTCGTTACACAGCTTCCACCAGACACACACACACATTCACACATACGCTCGCTCACCAATTCATTCAGCCCTAGCGGACCCAACAACGGGATTTCTTTGCTACTACACTAGCAAGAACTAGGCCTCTCATTCAAAACATTTCACGCATTTACACTAAACTTCTCTTTCCATTGATAACTGGGAACTCCACTTTCTGCCCTCCTGGTGTATCGTTATGGTTTGTCGTTATTGTTAATCGTTGGTTGATGTTGTTTATTGTTGGTTGTTGTTGTGGGTTAGTTGTTCGATGTTGTTTATATATTTGTGTGTTTGTATGTTCCTTTGTTGGAGGCTTCTTGTTACTTGGCCGTCCGCCTACTCGCCTCTGCTGCTCCATCGGTGGGGTGCTGGATTCAATGGAGTCGTCGTCCCTTCACCCATCGAACCGAACTTTTAAAGTTGATTCGTCGTTGGGATGTGCCTTATTGCGTTGGTCGTCCGCCTGCAAACCATCGTTGCTCCTCTGTAGCTCCCTCGTTGGGGTGTAGCTATCGAAGGGATCGTCATCTCTTCGCCCACCGATTAGATGTGATGCTTTTTAAGCTTTTATTTACTTAGATTTCTTTGGGGTGTAGGCTCCGGGGATCGTCTTCCCCCATCCGTCATCATAGTGTTGGGGTGTCTGGCTAGAAAGGACCATCCATCCCAACCCGTCGACGACTTTCAGACGCCGTGTCTGATGCTGCCGGGTGCGAGTCTTTCGTCTAGCTTCCGAGTTCCGACAGCGGTGATTCTGGGGGACCTCATGTCGCACCCTGGGCTCCTGGTTCGTCGTGAGTCTCCCTACCGTTCTTAGGGCTTCACCGGCCAAACTCCCTCGTCCTCCTCTGAGGAAAAAATCGCCCAAAGACCTATGTGGGTTCCTTTCCGAGGTCTGTGATAGGTGGGCCAATGGCTGATGGGACCATGGCTGCCCTCCACCTCCGCCAGAGCTCGGTGTTCCCACTCAATGAAAAGAGGGACCGAAGGGACTTTTAAGGGAACGAGAGAAAAACTTGTTGCGGAATATTTTTCTGCGACAAACTTAAATCCCTTTTTTAAATTATTCCGTTTGCCAACCGACCTTGTAAGGCAACTAAATTGATTTATTGATGCACTTAACACATAAAGGTAGCTTTCATAAATGCGTCAATAACACGAGAAGTTGACTTGATGGGACAGTTTTACTTTCCTTTTTCATCAAGTAATTCTAAAAAAATAGTTATACATATCATCACTCATGTGAACAAAACCTTGTCCTGCTATGTAGTTATTTTTGTCTCTTTGTTGTGAATTTATTTTGTTATAACTATTTGCTCTTGATTGTGGTATATTGTCGGTTGTTCGGTCCTTTGTTGTCTTCTTTCTTCGTTCAGAAATCCTGTCTGATTTAACTCGTCGACTTCCATTGAAGAATGTCTTAGCGCACAAAGTACCTTTCTCATGTGAACTGGTAAGCGTGTGATAAACGCTGTTTGTATGTTTCGATTGACATCTTTGAATAAATTTTCTTGTTTATTCTTTCGATATAGGAAAAATGCGGTTATTAAATTCTAGTACATTTTCTCTATATTGTGCTGCTCTTAGTTCTTCATAGACTTGATCTCTTGTTGTGAATACTTCAAAATTTGTTTCGAGCAGTTTTGATGTCGTTCTATTTGTTTAAATGTAGGTGGATCTTCATGCTTGTCCTGTCAGTTTCGATTTGACAATGTTTATGCACATCTTCTGAGCTTGTTCTTTGTATTAAAGTAATGTAGGTAAGAAATCGTGATAAATTTTCGTTTTTTCCATCACATTCTCGGATTTTCTCGAGGTATGTCAATAGATTAATGCCCAAGGATCTTGCTGTTGTAGCTGCTACTGCGGCTGGTAATGCTTGGTTTGCTGGATTCAGTTCGGTTGTTTAATTTAATCTTTTCACTGCTTTTTCTTTTATATTCTTAATTTATAAGTCTTTATCTTAATAGGTTTATTCCTCTTTTTCGTAGGAGGCCTTCTACTATAATCTTTCTTCGCATGTTTTGAGTTTTTGTTCCTCTTTGGCAGGGTCTCTGACTATTTCACTCGCATACACGGAGGTTTTTTTACTACGGATAACTAACGATTGTTAGCTATCCTACCGACTATTCCAATTGTGTCATGGAAAAATTGAAAAGGAGAATTTTTTTCACAGACTCTCCTTTGAGAGTAAAAATAAAAACGCTTAGAGGCGAAAGTAACAATTCTAACTGCAGTTTATTAAAATGTTTCCTTCTTATTTATACACGTACATGTTATTTATCTTATTATATGACTGGTCCTAATGTTTGATAATTCTATAAATGATGTTTGCTTCATAAGGAGTCTAAAGATTATAGTATTTTATCTCTGGTTTACTTAGGATGGTTTCTTGTAAAATGATAATAGTTCTTCGAGGTTGTTGTTCGGGGTGATTCATGTTGTATAGGGGGGGGAGATATCTCTGATATAACAATACCGTTTTTCCCCATTTGACACGTGCGAGTTACGTATAACCCAGCACCTGACAAGTATGACGAAATTATTGCAACATTGCAGAATCAGCTTAATAAATGCAAAATAATAATATGCTGACTACATGTCTGGATGAACGAAGTATGATTCGCAGAAGTTTAATAGAGGGCAAATTGATTCCCAGAATTTATGTATTGAATATTCGATATCGACCTCAATTAATTAAAATAAATACAGGTGTAAAGAGTTGTGTGATACGTTGAAGTATTCTCCCGGCAATAGGCTTACTATGAGACGTTTTTTTCTGTTTAATAAGTGGTGTATTTTTCTTAATAAAAGTAAAAAGTTAAAAAGATAAAACTAGGGCAGTCGGTAGGATAATTCAAAATCCATACCTAACAAAAGAAATTTGCTCTTTAAAAGCTGCAGATTATCAAATTTTAGATCAATTGAAACTAGATCATTTAAATTCTGAAGAGTACCAGGAAATAAAAAAGGTTGTTAAAAGATTTAAAAGCCTATTTTTCAAAGAAGGTAATAAACTTACGAGTACACCAGAAATAGTACAGGTGATCAAAACTATCACTGATCATCAAGTTAAGGCAAAATTGTATCGATACCCACCTTGTCATGAAGAGGAAGTCAGGAGACAAATAAAGGAAATGAAAGAGCAAGGTACTATACAACAGACCAATTCAAAATATATACTTTCGTCCCTTGATAGTGGTCCCCAAGAAAATAGACAATTCAGGAATTAAAAAATACCGCATCGTTACAGATTATCGAATACTAAATAATGTAACATAATTTTCCGTAACTAAATATTGACTCAATCCTAGACAATCAATATTTCTCAGTGATAGACCTAGCAAAGGGTTATCACCAAATTTTAATAAAAAAAAGGAAGATAGACACAAAACTGTGTTCGTTACACCGCATGGACTCTACGAATTCTTAAGAATGCTGTTTGGTCTAAAATATGACCCGGCAACTTTCCAACGCAACTTTATGAATCATATATTAAGAGACTACATCAACAAAACTTGCGTCGTATATCTGGACGATATACTAACTTTTAGTACGTCACTAAAAGAACATGTTAGAGCAATAAAAGACATTTTTCAAGTATTAGAATCTAAAAATTTAAAGATGCAAATAGATAAATGTAACTTTTTAAAAAAGGAAACAGAATTTTTAGATCATTTAATAACTGAAGAAGGGTTGAGGCCGAATCATACTAAAATTAAACCCTTTAGGAATTAAGGCATACCAAAAACTCAGCGCGAAAATTATTTCTTAGTTCCTAGAGGTTACTACCAAAAATTTGCCGAGGACTACGCAAAAGTAGCCCAAATACAGCATAACAAAAAAATTAAAGAAGAATTGTAATGCAAATAGTAACGACACGAATTATATTGAAGCTTTCGAGAAATTACCAGTCATCCAATATTACGTTTCCCAAATTTTGAGAAAACGTTTACGTTAACGACCGATGCCTTAAATTATGCGATAGGCGCCGTCCTTTCATGAGAAGGTCACCCTGTCTGCTTCGCATCCAGAACGTTAAATAATTTAATTATGCTTGGAATACTAGCATGTTTATGTACACAACAAAAGAGAATACAAATTAAATTTAATAATAAAATTCAGGAGAATTTTATTCATAAGGAGGGAGATAACTCAGCACTTGACAAGTATGACGAAATTGTTACAACATGTCTGGATGAACGAATTATGATTCCCAGAAGTTTAACAGAGGACAAATTGATTCCCAGAATTTATGTTTTGAATATTGTTAATCGACCTCAATAATTAAAATAAATACAGGTGTCAAGAGTTGTGTGATACGTCCCGGCAATAGGTTTAAGTGTTTAGGTGTGGTGGTGTATTTTTCTTAATAAAAGTACAATGTTGTTTCTTTTTTGTTTTACCGCTCAGCAACGATAAAACTCGCATACTATATCATTAAACTATTCTTTCATAATAGAGATTTGTCTGCACTTGTAACTTAAATTTCATTCTTGAAATTATTAATCATCTGGGTAATTTCTTCTGTAACACTAAGGAGTTTTTTTTATTAATTCTTTAATTTTATCAAAGTTCCAGCATCAGGATTTGCAGCAACCCACTTCCATGCAGATCCAATCCAATTAATAAATCCCCTTTGTCTCTGTGCTGTACCTTTGAGTAAATTTAAGCGATTACTTATTCGCTGGGGATGGTAAGCTGAACAGCTTTTTTCTCTGGCTCTTTTATTGTCGTGTTCAAGACTTATGTTATTTCTTTGTTAAGGTGGTCGAATTTTGATAAATCAATTATATGAATCAGGTTACAATTTGAGTCGATGATACGGCCTTGTCCGTCCTTAATCGAAACTATAGGTGCTTCGTAATTAAACAGCTTGAATCCATGTATGGAAATTAATAAAGCCAGGCTTTAGTTACGAGTGCAAATATTTTGTACATTCTTAAAAGGGGAGAGACAGATCACAGCGTGACTCCTATCAAACTGCTTTGTCATTTTTGTTCAGTATCCTTGTGCAAGTCATCATGGAATGACTCACACCACAATAGCGTCTCCAAATTGTTCAGCTGTATTACGAAAATCAGCGTTCTGTGAGAAATGTTTTTCGTGCGATTCGAGGAACTTACGGTGCGCATAATCGACCTACTGAAACCACTATAGCCAGTACCATTCGCAAATTTGAGCCCCAGTTTACATTAGTGGATGATACTCGACCGGTTAGACCACATCCAGCACTTAGTGAAGAGACTATAGCAGCTGTAGCTGAGAGTGTACGCGAAGATCGTGACGAATCGATTCGTCGTCGTTCTCAGCAGCTTGGCTTGCGTATTCGGCAACTTGCCATGTTTTACGTGAGGATCTCGGCCTAAAAGCACACAAAATTTAACTTTTGCAAGAATTGAGTAGGTGACTTGAATTAGCGTCATATTTTTAGTGAATGCGCTCTAGGAAAACTCAATAAAATTCAGGTGTTTTATCGTGAAATTTTGTTCAGTGTTGAAACCGATTTCTGGCGCAATGGATACGTTAATAAACAAAATTGCCGTATTTGGGCTGATGAACAACCCGAAAAGTACCAAGAGCTACCATTACATTCATGAAAAACAGTATGTTGTGGTTTATGGGTTGGTGGAATCATTGGTCCATATTTCTTCAAAAATGAGGCAAATCAGAATGTTACCGTCAATTGTAACCATTAACGCGCCATGTTAACAGAAATTTAAGCAGATAGTCTCGATGAGCTCTGGTTTCAACAAGACGGTGCTACGAGCCATACAGCGCATCAAATAATGGACTTGTTGAGAAATCATTTTTGTGAGCACTTAATTTCACGTTTTGCTACGGTTAATTGGCCGCCTAGATCATGCGATATCACACCTTTGGAATATTTTCTCTGAGGAAATGTAAAATCTTAGGTCTTTAGGAATAAGCCAGCAACGATTGAAGCTTTGGAAACCAACATTACTCGTGTTACCCGCGAGATACCAGTCACTATGCTCGAACGAGTCGCCCAAAATTGGACCTTCGAAATAGACCACCTCAGACGTAGTCGGGGCCAACATGATATTATTTTTTATAGGGTAAATGTCATGAATTATTATTCCTTCACGATGAATCATCGTATATTAATGTTATTGCTTGTTATGGTGACTTCTTTGTTTCTTATCAGGATTTCTTTGAAAAAGAGTTGTTCTTGGTTCTACGTCGGTAGATGACTTCATCCTTTCTGAAAGTTTTGGAACTACCATTTTTTTTTTTTTTTTTTTTTTTTTTTTTTTTTTTTTTCCTTTAGGTTCCGATTAATTTTGGCTTTAAAGTCTAAAAGATTTTGGAAGTTTATTCTCTTAAGCCTATCAAAGGGCACATCACACGGCTTCCTTTTTGTTACAGATTGCATTTTTTTTTTAATGTGGGAACAGAGCACTCAGACAAAGAACTTTTCAGTTCTACTCTTTGTGAAGTTCCTTTTAATGAAATCTTTTAGTCTAAGGAAGAAAGTTGAGTAAGCACTTCAATGATAAGGTGCCGACAGCACCAGAACCCACCACGTCAGCGCCGAGTACCTGAAGCCTGATGCGAGCATAAGCCGCACATTCACAGAGATAATGCTCCGCGGTGTCATTATCACTGTCGCAGCAAGCATCGCAGGATGTTGTGTCACTTATGTCCAACACATTTAAGTGTTTTGCAAAAGTGTAATGCCCTGTCACGACGTCAGTAAGCAACCTGCAGTCTTTCCTGCTGACGGACAGCTGAAAGGCCGCTGACTTCCTAGAGACGGAAGCATTCGTTTGGCCTGCCTAGATCTCGCGGAGCTGTGCCATCTGCAGTTGTGCTCATATGAGACAACTGTCAATGGAAGCTTTAACCGAGGACGCGGGCAGACTCAACTTGGGTTCGGGTCCTGAAAAACTTTCGTCTAAACCATCCCTGACAAGTTCATCGACGATTTAATTTCCTGTGATCCCATTGAGATCTGGGACCCGAACAAGGGTTACTGAATTTAGCTTTCCGACTCCGTTCAATAATCTCTTGCATTCTTGAACTAATTTGGAAGTCAGGGTTCAGCAAGGCTCTAAGCGCTGCTTTGCTTTCGGTTCTCCGCAATATAGTTCGCTGCCATGTTACGCCATTGCGTAAATCTTCGTTTGGAAAACAGATAAAAGCTTTCCTAACCTAAAGTGAAATCTAACAGTGTTGTCCCCCAAAAAGGCACCAGCGCCACATCCTATATTGGTTTTGGAGCTCAGATTTTGGCAGAAGCCAGTCCTAGGCACATGGAAAGTCGATTTCTCGATTTTTTTTTTCAGCAACAGGAGCTCCAGTGTCATTGAATCGGACGGTCATCTAAGCTCCAGTGCGTGCTGTACCAAAACCACTTCTTTTGAGACGGAAGATGGCTCTGAGAGTCCAAGATATGAGCATTAAAGGGAGTGTTGTGAACTTGTGTGTTGTGAACTAATATGTGTGCAACGAGTTCCAGAAGACACCAAGTTGCCACAAATTTGCCCGGAATCGCAGTGCAGATCGTTGCGTTTGTGCAACGAGTTGCTGTAGACATCCAAAACGAACGGGATCACATCGACGTGCATCTTCAAAGTACGAAAAAAACAAGGTTTTAAGACATTTTTAAGTAAAACAGAAATGGAAAAAAAGTGTTTGTTGTGAACATGTAAACGCAGCCTTAGTACAATTCCTTGACAATCGCGGCGCCGTCCTTGTGGCGTATAATTTTTCAAGTAATACGAAGATGGCACCTTTTTGACTGTCATCAGTTTATTGTTTCTTATTTTTGGAATTGGCGAATTATTTAACGGGGAGCTTAACGCCTTTGGAAGGTGATATTGTAAACGCCAAAAGGTTGTATGAGGCACTTTTGAATTCCATCGATGAGGAAGACGCTGAAACTTTCGAGAAAATTGAAGGATAGGTTTTGTGAAATGTACGTTATTTACAGAGGAGATATCAAGCATATCAAGCAGCTGATAAGCTGAAAGGTGGCGATACAAAGTGTCTGACAGTTGTAAAAGTTGCAACATCGAATCACATCCACCATTCAATACCTACATCCAACCACAAAGACCTTCCACCTCAAACGATTTTGCACCTGCATGAGAGGAACAGCATCAACGACAACCATATTTTAATTCCATTATTAATTCAGATGCGCCAAAATTGGCCCATCCAACAAAGACAAAGCGAATCCCACCACTTTCACTTCATGCAATCACGCATACACCCACGCAGGTTTTGCTCTTAGATTCAGGCTCGGAAGTAACGGTTATAACCGAATGAGCTGCTCAACTCCTACGCTTGAAACCGAAACGCACTCAGGTCGAATTTTCTGGGTGAGGAAAGGTCAGTAATAGCACTTGAAAGGGGATTGTCGAAATCATAGTTGCATCACGATGTAAAAATTTTAAAACAGCCGTTCAGGCTTTCATTTACAAGTCACTATATGGCCATCTATTAGTCAAATCAAGAGGCTAGAATGGATTCTATTTGGTAAGACGTCTTTAAAACAGAGGCCCATTCACAGCTTTATCTAAACCAACAATATCGATGAACAGCTTACCAATTTCTGGGAATGTAAGAAACAGTACCTGAAAAATTTTAAGAAGTTGGCAGATGTTGATTGGCGATCCTAAGGATTCCAGAAAAACGGCTTGTATTTTTTACCTCACTGACCTAGAACACTGGCAAATGAGAAAAATGGTCTGATACGAACAATCTTAAGATTTGGGTCAACGGCGGAATCAGCTGATGGTAATGATCGGAAAAGACACATATGTCAACGACTGATGCGGAGGTTTCCTGGGACAGTGGGCAAGCTGTAGAGGGCATTCCCACGTTAACTCTCAAAGGTAAAATAATATGAATAAAGCTTTATAAATTCGTGCTTACTGAGTATCGGTTTTGAATTAAAGTTTAGGTACTAGTTGTAATAACTGAGAATTGTGTGCAAGAATCCTTGCATTCATTCCTTGAATTCAATGGCTTCCTTACTCCTTCAAACGATCCACGGCCAACGAAAAGAATCATCTTGTCGACGATCGCGCGGTTGTATTACGACATGGGAAGGCTGGCACCAAATGTGTCCTACAGGCAAATAGGTTGGAGCAACTTTGGCTCCAAAAACTTTCTTGAGATGAAACAATTGAACCAACGATTTTACAGGAATGGAATATATTTTACAATCTACATACGTTCAAAAGATAAATAGGGAAAAATTTATATGCATTCGATCATTTCCAAATCAAAGGTGGCACTTTTGAGGCCAGTAAATCTTCCTCGCCTGAAGCTTGGTGGTGCAGTCTTGCTTACCAAGCTTCTTGATGACACTGCACACGTACTTCGAAGCGATGATATAGCAATGCACGCCTGGACTGACTCAATTATCACACTCGGTTAGATTTTAGCACCAGCGTCGTGATGGGAAACTTTTATCAGTAATCGTGTCAATGAGATCCAACGACTCACACCAGGCAACATTTGGAAACCCATATCCACCCAATGTAACCCAGCAGATTTAGCATTACGAGGTTTATCATCGTCCACGTTGGTACACACAAATCTCTGGTGGAATTGCTGCCCGTTGAAGGGTCTATGGGGGCCAATTGGAATTGGAATACCTGAAAAACCATCAAATTTTACTCCGGAGGAAAGGAAAAGAACTATACATGTTCAACACACTGAGGCCTCAAAAAATTATATAATTTTACTAGTAAAGCGGCTTTCACTTTAACGCTTTTCTAATAAATTAATAGAAATAGCACGATGAATAAAAACGCGTGTGACTTGTTAGACATTCAGAACAAGAGGGAATTCAGTTATTCAATTCAATTATTATAATGTTATTTTAAAAAATTCATAAAGCAAAATTAATTAATCTATTAATAATATAATATAATATAAGTTCATAATATGCACTCACATAAGACAAAACGATGATAGCATCTTTTTTTCAACAACGCCTTTCATTAGTATGTCAGCCAACATATTATTTGTTTCTACATATTCAAGTTTCATTTTATCATCCTTTACGGCTTCAGAAATAAATTTAGCTTTTATATCTACCATACATTTTTTGTTTGAGAAAAAAAGGAGTTGTTTTTTGCAACTTGTTATCGCAATAAATTACCATTGATTTGCTTGCATTGACAATCAATTCAGTTTTAAGTCGCTTTAACCAAATTGATTCTTAAATAGCTGCAACGATCACCATAAATTCAGCTACAGTAGTCGATAATGCTAATGTCTGTTGCCGTCGCTTTCCCCAAGAAATAGCAGCACCTTGATACATGAAGATATATCCTGTTGTTAATCGCCTGCTACCGATGTCACCCGCCTGGCATCACACATTTCCGCCGTCAGCTTTTGGTTTACGTCTATCGGTGGAGATCGAATTGCACTCATCCAATCCGAAACGCGCAAGAACATTCGCAACATATTGACTTTGATCGATCTTGATTGCATGTGTGTTTTGTCAATTGTTATGCGCATTCACAAGATTGATCCAGCTTCACCCAAGTCCTTTATTTTAAATTTTGAAGGCAGCGCAGATTTTGCCTCGTTGATCAACTTCATTCACATAGATTGCCAGTATGAGGATTCTTTGCTTATCCATACGATAATAAATACATTGGTCAACATCACTGCGTTTGAGACCAAAGTTCAGAAACATGTTATTCAGTTCTTCATTCCAGACGATGTTCGATTGTTTCAAACCATACAACTACCTTTTCAACTTGCAAACTCGACCTGAGCCATCATCAAAAGCGATCGGCAGCATCACGAAGATTTCTTTTTGAAAGTTGGCGTTGAGAAACGTAACAGCATCCATTTAATAAATAAACAAATTATGTTTTGCATCAAGAGCAATCAAAAAACGAATTGGCGTGTACTTTACTACCGGCGGATAAGTTTCGTTGTAATCAATACCTTTTAATTGATTAAAACCCTTAGCTACAAGTCGAGCCTTTTGACGAAAAGCAACACCAGCAGCATTTACTTTTGTTTAAATACCCGTTTACAGGGTATTTTTTTCTCTCCAGCCGGTAAGTCGGACAGTGACCAAGTGTCTTCTTTCATCGCGAGCTTTGACACGAATTCAAAGGCACAGAAGTTGGAAGATATTGGTTGTTTGCTTTCAAATCATTTTGACCGACGTATTTTGCCTTCATTGAACGTAACTTTTTCATCAGGTATATACGTTGCATCCATGATCTCCTTTACCTCCCTAGGAGTGAAAATGCTGCTGTGATGGAGATATCTATGACAGATAAAAGTAAAAATAACCCTATGACATTGTTATTTTCGGCTCATCTTTTTTGCTTACCTCAGATTTTTCTTCAAAGAATACGACATCACGGATGATGATTATTTTCTTTGTTAGGGGGTTTAATAATCTGTATCCCTAAGACTGATCGTAGTAGCCGACCAATATGCACTCAACTGATTTCAGAGCAAATTAAGAGCGTTTTTCTTTCGGCACGTGTACCAATGCTTTACAACCGAAAATTCGAGTGTGTTTCAAATTTGTTTTTTGTTTTTTTTGACCAAATTTCTTCAGGACTGCATTTGTTGTTCCTTGTACGAATATGGTTAAGCAAAACGCTACAGTTACCACCGCTTCTGCCCAAAATTGTTCAGCATGCCCCAAATCAATTAATATGCAACGCATTCTATCAGCAAGTGATCGATTCATCCGCCCGGATACACCGTTTTCTTCTGGTTTGTAGGGACATGTTGTTTGATGCAAGATACCATTCTTTTCCATGAACTCATTAAAGTTTTTATTGATGTATCCAGTCCCGTTGTCAGAACGTAAAGCTTTTATCCTACGGCCAAATTGATTCTCAGCAAAGTTTTTAAATTTTTTTAATTTGTTAAATATATACATCTGATTTTTGTTTTATCGGCACAATAAACATCCTTTCTCGCACAGTCATCAACATTGGACCCATTACGTCCGAATGAACTAAATCAAGTAACTTTGCGCACATTACAACTACAACGTCAGCAAATGAGGCTTGGAAAACATTAATAGCCGCTTATCAAGACAATGGTCTGATAAAAATTATTGAAAACATTAGTCTAAATCAAACTTTCAGACTGTGAATCAATGCCAGTTACTAGGCTCTATCATCAATATTAATTCTGCTAACACACGTTCATTTGCTTCCAAGTCCTTGTCTGATTCTTTGTCTGTAGGCGAATTTGCAATTGGCTTCCAACAATTTTTTATCACCAAGTAAGACTTGGCAAGTCCCTTCCAAACATCAAAATTTTCACATCATGTAATTTTTAAAAGGAAATAAATTTGAAATGGTTAATGACATACTTGGCAGACAAGAAAAAAGCGAACAATTACTAATCGATCCGCACAGATTATTTATCTTAACTAAGCCGATTCGTTTTAAAACGTTTTATTTAAGTTAATAAATGTATTTGGCAGTATCTAGGCCCATAACCTGGAAAATGGATAGAAATAGCACGGTGAATAAAAACGCTTGTGACTTGTTTGGCATTCAGGACAGGGGAGAGAATATTTATTATTGGTGTTATACATGACATTCTTTGAAGAAGCAAAGTACATTAACAAGTGCACAGGCTTGTTATACAGCAATTGTTGTCAATAGTTTTAACATTTTCACACCTGTGCTTCAATTGCACTACGGGATACCATTGATAATATGCCACTTGAGAGCCAAATATTGGATACTTCACATGAGACGCACTGTAAAAAGGTACTTGCATAGCTGTACCATTTTCTACCGGTTTCGCAGTAAGGTAGCTGAGCATCTGATGGAAGAACTACCAGCTCCGAGAGTTAAGATGTCAAGACCATGTACTCATGTCAGATTCGACTATGCGGGTCCTATAACCATAAGACCATGGAAAGGACGCGGAACCAAATGATATAAGGCTTATGTATGTATTTAGATTTCTCAGCGACTTGACGACACTGGCGTTCCTGGCATTATTTCGCTGATTCACAGCACGGAGAGTAGTTTGTAGCCAGGTCTACAGCGATTTCAAGACATATTTTTATGGAGGGCCGAATTAAGCCGTCTTCTAAAGGCTGGACTCCACGAAGAAGTAGTTGAGGTGTTATCCACAAAAGGAACAAAATGGAACTTCATCCCGCCCGTTTCTACCAACTTTGGAGGATTGTGGGAAGCTGGGGTGAAAAGTGTTAAGTACCACTTCCGACGGATCGCGGGGAACGGGACACTTATATTTGCAACCTTTTTAACGCAGATTGATGCGTTCTGTCATTTATCAGAAGCCCGAGAGGATTTACAAACTCTGACGCCAGCACAATTCCTCATAGGAGAGACTCCTTTAACGGTTCCTGAGCCAGACCTCACAAGCGGGAAGCAATCCTTTCAAGATCGGTGGAAGACCCTGCAAGCACATTTACAGACCTTTTGGAAGCAATGGCAGGTCGTATACATGGCCCGACTACAACAGCACCCAAAATGGCTAAAGCGGTATCCTCAGCTGAAGGCAGGTGATCTGGTTTCTCCAGCGAGATAGAGCCTTGGCCGAATCACAGAAGCATACCCGGATCAGAGCAGCTGACAAGAGTAATAAACTTGAAAATCCAATATGGAGAGTTACGAACCAATCACTAAATTGTGTGCACTACCAAGCAACGAATTATCCAGCAACACACAATAATGTACTCACCCACTATACGTACATATCAACAATAAGGATTTATTCCATTCACCGAATCTCACCATCTTTTACGAATCTTTCACATTTTTCCAGCCACTCCCACGACATCAATTTAACCGCACTTTACTGCTAACGAAATGGTTCAAACCAAATAGCATATAAACTTCAGACAAATTGACTTTTGCCAAATTCGTACCAAATCGCATGCTCAGATAGCAATATTCATCCACCACTATAATCCGTACTCTATGCATACATACAATACATACACTGAACTTGTCCACCGACTATTATCAAACACACACACGCGTATATATAAGTATATTTATACACATACATGTACGCACACTTCATAACATCATACAAAAAAAGAACTGAACAATTTATATACGTTTGACGACACCGAATATTCAATACATAACTCACGTAAATTCTCTCATCATTGACCAGTAACGATCCCAAGCACTAACAGCAGAACCGTATCTCGCGCTTTCGACGGGGCAATGCATAAAAGCACATCAAGGCTGCTACTTCTTTGTTATTGATTGTTAGGCTATACCTATACCATTAAATTGATCTTATTTTTCCATACACTGGCGAAAGTTGCGAGTATCAACCACGAAGACGGAACACAGTCCCGGGCGGGGGGGGGAACTAGTACTTGCAACGGATTACGCAACAACCAATCGAGCAATCCAAATCCAAAACGAACAGCACTAAAACACAAACGTCAGATCGATGTACATACATATATATTCTTAAAATCTGTTAAAGTCAAGAGAGAGAACAAATTAAACACTTGCTTTATAAAGTTTGACCAAAACAGTTGTCTTTTCATTTCATCATTTCAAAAATTAAATTACAGCTTGCCCTTCCAGTTGGGACTTGTCTTGCACGAGCCGAAATTTTTTTTTTAAATGTGTATATTGTTTTCTATCAGCCCTTTTCACCTTCTCATTGTTTATAAACGAACAGATAGGGAAATTCATGAATGCGTCTAAAGTGGAGCCAGGAGTACTGGGGAAAGCTCCCATGCATCCGGGAAGGACCGTTCTCGGTTGCAGGCCCCATAGCTTTCCGATAGATTTTTTGCACTGCAAGAAAGGCCGATAGTGCCTTAGATGCAACGACGAATTTGTGCCGTTCTCCATTCGTTTCGTAGCTTATGTCTGCAGTAACTAAATCTTCGTTACAAAATTGCACAAGTTTAGATGGTAAGAGTGAGTTCGGCACATAAAGACGAGCTCTCGGCCTTTCCGATTGCTCGTCATAAAGAGGTTCGAAACCCCTTAAACATCCGAAACCACAGATGCATTTTTTCCACACCCATTGTTCCTGGATGGATATTTTGTGGGGCTCTCAATTCAACACGGAAAACCTCCTACATGCAGTAGCAGACTTACCATATAATATTGAAGGTTGATTTAAGTACACAGAATAGATGGGTACTGGGATGGCCGTCTCTTATCTGCACTCATTTCGAAAAAAATGGAAATGAACCCTTTCAAGGTGCAGAAAGGACATCCCTAACTTAATGGTCTCAACAGAAGCTTTGTCTGAGCCCACAAGTGAAGAGCGGTCTTTGTTTTCCCGATTCTTTCTTTCCCTATGAAAGTAGATTTTCCAGTTGTGTCAAGACCATTGTTCTGGGTATAAAGACGCATGAACAGCTCCCGTTTCTCTGAGTTACCCTGCAACACAGAATATGGTTTGCGTCAGTTTTGGTTCTCTGAAAACCTCGAAAATATTTGTTTTCAGCGGTGAGATTTTCGCCACAGATTTTGTTAGCTATTCAAAAGTCTGCTGCGTGGAGCACTTAACTCTAAGAGTTCCATTCTCCATACCGTAGCCCTCCGCTTGAATACAAATATTCTCAGCTTTGGCTAACTCCCACAGTTGATCGACACAGTGTTTGCACTCAGCATCGTCCAGACTGCTGTCATTGCAAGCCTTCCCAATTTGAATTTGACCAACCACTGGTTTATTCTGATGGAGCCTACCTATAATAACTGAAGAGGCTAGTACTCTCTCCATCATTTTAGCTCAATCTACCTTAGGATCTTTGACTTTTAAGCCTTCTTGTAACGTCAAGGCAGCCAAAGAAAGGAAGGCTTAGAGTAGATACTAGTGTTGTATCTATTATCCATTGGTATACAAAATAATTATTTTTATTTTATTTATATTATTGTTAATTTATTTTTACTCACGTTTGAAACATCGATAAATTTCCAAAATAGTAGAATAAAACTTTGAAAACTTATCGATGCAACTAATAAATTATTAATTTTGGATTTCCATTATATCCATGTGTAGTATTTCTCTTGGGTATGGTGGAACTAGTATTGGTTGGAATTCAGATTTTGTGGTGCTTTGTGTGCGAAGAGAAACACTGTTATTTTTAATTTTATTTTCATTAAGTATTTTTTCCTTGTATTTCACTTGTTTCTTGCTTTTGGATGAGTTGATTTTTATTCACATTAGTAACATTTTGCAATATTTAACGCGCCTTCCACGTTAGCAATTAATTCTGAAGTAAGAAATTTAGTATTTAATATAAAATAATAATATTTATTTCTTTTTATAGAACCGGCAAAGGAAGTGTCGTATTTGTCCTTTTTGGATGCCAAAGTTTATAATTGTAACCACGAGCAATCTTCCCTACCGTATATTTAGCCTCCAGGATATCCGAATATTCCCATGAGCTCGTCTGTGTTTTTATGGGTACAGTGAAATTCGCTTTATAGAGCCTATTGGTCTCATGTTGGTATTGATCCATTGGCGAAAAGGATACAGATTTGTTTATAGATTTGTTCAGTCCCTGTTTTTGCTGCAGTCAAAGGAACACTGAAAGCGTATTGTACAATGCATGGGCCGAAGCCCGCGTGAACAACAAACTGTTCACTGAGAGAAATAAATACGAAAAAATTTCTAATTAAATTTAAAGTCGTTTTATTATGAAACTAGTTTTAAGCTTAGTCTTAGTTTTGACTTGGCGAATATTCGGATTATTATGCAATCCGACCCTATTGCACTTGGAACCGTGGGAATGGCTATGAAAACACGCTCAAACCTGAATATATTTTAAAATTCTGAGACAGCCAATCTCAAATATCCGACTGGCTTGACTTTGATCCTAGCATAGGGTGCAGCTAGGCTAACTAGGTCAATAGGGCTAACTTTGATTGTTGTTGTAGATTGTTATTGTTTGTATATTTATATATTCCCTCGTTGGAGGCTCTCACATAGCTCGGCCGTCCGCCTACATGCCTGTGCTACTCCTTAGATGCTCAAACCGTGGGTACTAGCTTAAAAACGGGTCTTCATTACTTCACCCTTCGAACCTGACTTTTATGTTTATCCGTCGTTGGGGTGTGTTTGATTATATTGATCGTCCACCTGCACACCACTTCTGTTGTTTCCTCATCGAAGTGTTACTACGATCGATTCGTTCTTTGCTAGCTCCTTGGCTAGTTGCATCCACATCAAGTGCGGAATATGATGATTCTGTTTCCTCCACATTCGTAGCCCGATGTGGTGTTCCTTATGCCTCTTCATCTCTTGGCCCTTCTAGGGGTATAATCTGCAAGGATCATCCCCACCCACCCGTAATCACCGTGTTGGAATGTCGGTCTTAGACAATTTGTACCTACGCATCGGCGACGTTCCGAGGTCCTCTTCTATAAAATAATAAGGAAGCTCGCTTCAAAAAAACTAATTTAGCGTTTATTAATTATGTAAAAAAGCAAAGTGGTTGGTTTACACGTCTGATGTATTGGAAAGTTTAAAGAGAACTGAAGGTTTGAAAAAATTCAAGTCATAAAAGAAAACTTTACATGTGTGTGTGTAAGAAAAAAATGAGAAAAAGTTATATAAAAATTAGAGGCTAAATGTCATTTGGCCCATCATCCGGGCCACTACCGACAATCTATGCACAACAATATCAATTTTTGAACCAACTGGTCCTTTAAACTCGCTTGGGTGCTCTTATTCTTTTGCTAACTTATTTATTGGGACCACCAATTTCTTACGTATATCCTTAATAGAACTTGACAATTTACATGCCTATATTTTCTGGCAAGTTTGAGGATTGGCATTCCTTTCGGGATTTATTCCTGGGTACTAAGATAACAGAAGATGCGGATGAAGAGTATAAGAATACTCGTGATTCGTGGCTAACTTTTCTTTTATTAAACAAGGTCAATTATGCGACAAAGCATACGTGGCCAGAAGTTTTGGGTTCCCGTGAGAAAAATTCGATAAATGATCTAACTGAATTCCTCGAATGTAGGTGTGATGCATTGGAATCGTGCCAGTCGCTGATACACACTAAAGGATGTATATCACTTAATCTTTTCTGTCGGTTCAATTAAACAAATATACAGGTCAAGGCAATAGTTGTGCGTAAACTAACGTCAAATTCACCGTTGAAATCCTTTAACACAACCCCTGGGAGTATATTCCTCTCCATGGGAGGATCTGGCTAATCCTTACTTTGATGTCTCCAGCCCTATTGAAAGCTCATTTTATAGGCAGAATAAACAGTTGGGCTATAAGGTAAACCAACAGTTCGAAATACTAACTCGTTTGGATCACCGGTGGAGAATGATTGAAGTGGTGATGGCAAAGAACTTTGCTCCTTTCATATAATTATCGACGTAGATTTTCTTTTTATAGCACATTTGGGAGCTGGAAGAAGTTTCGTCTTACCAAACTCATGTCAATTTTAATTACCCAGCGGAAGAACACTTTCGGAAAACGTTACTTCGCGTGTCGTATAGAAAATACCTCGTCTCTCTTCCATTCAAAAATCGTTTGAAAGACATTGTTTCGTAACAACCCTGACTTGCTTCGAAAATACTCTTATTTTATGCAAGAATATCTTGAACTTAGTCACATGGAACTAATTCCTACCAGTGAAACCTTAATTTTATCCCCTTCATCACGCTAATCTTAAGCAGGAAAGTTAATCGGCAAAGCTTCGCGTAGTATTTAATGGTATGACTCAAATAGACATTCGTTAAATAATCATTTACTAATGGGTCCACCAACACAGCGCCTAACATGTAACATGTTTAGTTCCGAAGAAGCTTTCGAAATTTATTCAACTTCATACGTTTGACGATGACTTCGAAAACCTTCAATGTGTGGGTTTTTTACGATCAAGATCTAAGCTTTTGAGGTACTTCCCATTTTTAGACGACATGAACTCATCAAATACGTTAATGTACATATAGTTTAACACCAAGCACTCTTTTATACTCACCAAATATAGACCAGCTTCTTTTTTTACTATTTTACTCACAAAAATTATCTGCATGCGGGTGTGTCCGAAACGTTTATTTAGTATTTATTTGTATGTATACGAGTATAATTCCATAACATTCATAGTAGCCTTATGTGGTCGTCCCAATTGAGACTTTTATTAACCAAGATACCGAGATTTACGTTATGAACAAATTCAATCACCATGTTTCCAATTTGAATGTTTGGGAGGCGGCTTGAATTATGCATATGCCTATCAATTATGAGATTTAAAATTTTTTGGGTTTAATTGTATTAAATTTATTTTAGACCACTAAAGAATTTCGTTTAGATCATTGTTATGCTTAATAGCCGTATCGTTAGCAAGACTAAGGTCATTACTTATATAGGGTTGGATGTCATCTGTGTACATAACATATCTATCGACTACATTTTGGAGGTCATTGATAGAGATTGTGAAAAACTAAGTACCTAGAATGGACCCTTGTGGTACGCCACGACTGTGTTCTCATGGTTAACTGTGTCTTGGAGAAGTCTAGTAGCGTCAAAAGGTTAAGTAGTATTTATCAATCGCGGTTTGAATGTCATCAGTTACTTTAAGTATTTTACTTCTGAAGTGTAGCTGTGAATCCAGATTGACATATATTTTGTACCAAGTGTGTATATATTTGCGAGCGAATTAACTTCTCAAATACCTTGGAAAAATATGGCAGTATTGCAATAACTCAGTATTTCGCAGGAGCAGTTCAGTAGTAGTAGCTGTCTTCTTTTCAAGCACTGTAATAATCTTTGTGGCCTTCTAGGTTACCGGAAAAGGGGAAGTGGTGATAATGGCATTGCAAAAATGGGTAAACATGGGAAGGATAAAAGGCGAAATCATTTTATTAAAAACCGAATGCATGCCATCTATCCCAACAGCTTTACATTTAATTCTAAGAAAAGCTTGAGGAATATTTCTTAGTTCAACTTTCGGGAACTCAAAAAAGCCATTATTTGTGACTAGGACATGGATGTTTTAATATGAGGAATATTGTATTTTAAGAAAATCCGTTTTAAATTCATTTGAATCGGCATCAATCGGCATCCTTTTTGCCACCAATACCTAATGCGCGAATTTTTCTACATTGTGTGACTTGGAAGCTTATGCTTTAGGCGTACGTCAAAGAAATTACGCTTAGCTTGTTTAATCTCTACTATCCCAATTATTTTTAGTTTCATAATCTCTCTTTTTAAACAAGTTGTTGTTGCATGTTGTCACTTCAGTTTTCATTGGATTGTGGATATTAAATAACTTGGTAATCAATATTCTGCTTGTGCATTAGGAGATGCAACACTAAATATTGGACGCCAGTCAGAATTCTGCAAATCTTGTTTCGGGAGATCAGATTTTGTATTTTTAAAATCTCTACAGGACAACGTTTCTTGTTCTCTAGATACTGCGAATTCAAAAGAAAAAGCAGGAGCAACGACAGGTAAAAAAAAAACATTTTAAATACTCCTCGCAAGGAATATATTACATCCAATATTGTACTAGTTGAGCCAGTTCAATGTGTAAGAACTTTTAGAGCTGATGGTTTACCTATTCTCATTTTTCAGTGTAATCAATCGATATTGGATATCCTTTCTATTAGGAAAGAACTTGCAAACGGTCGAAAAGGTAAAATCTATCGTACATAAATGGCAACTGATCCACCTGGTCTTGATTTTCTATCATAACAGAAAATATCTTACCCAGCTACAGAATACTACATCGATAGACCAGGTTTCTGATACACATACCACATCTACATCGCAACCAACAAACAAGCTTCTGAATTCTTCGAGCTTATTGACTAGCCTTTGCGCATGCGGATGGCAAATTTAAATGCCTACATTTTGTGTAAAAAATATATTTAGTAGCACATGTACATTATCATTCATCCCATTACTTCTGGAGGTAAAAGCATTGCTATCACCCAATAGTTAAAATCACACTATTGCCACCCGAATAAAGAATATCTCACAAAACATAATATGTATACAATATGAGGTGTGTTTAAAAAGTAGGGTACTTTATATTTTTATAAAAAAATATTTATATATTCATCAATATTAATGTTTTGCCCTTCAAAGTAATCCTCCTCAAAGCACTTCTCATAAGCACTTTTTGGTATAGCCTTGAGCTCTACCAGCGATGCTGTTTTTATTTCCTCAATCGTTGCAAATCTCCGTCCTTTCATAGGTCTCTTCAGTTTTGGGAACTGAAAAAAGTCGCATGGGGCCAAATCTGGTGAATATGGTGGCTCAGGCATAATTGTCGTATTATTTTTGGCCAAAACACCTCCCACAAGAAACGATGAATGAAGAGGTGCATTATCGTGATGCAAAAGCTATGAATTGTTTTTCCACGATTCCGGACTTTTTTTTTTTTTTGTATTGCTTCTCGCAAACCGACCTTGTGGTAAAAACTCCTCGTACACTACTCCACGGTAATCGAAAAAGAAAGTGATCAAAACTTTTCCATTTGATTGAACTTGGCGGGCTGGGCTCTTCTGGGTGCTTTCATTGGGACGATTGGGCTTTGGTTTCGACGTCACAGCCATATAGCCATGTCACCAGTTATGACTCTTTTGAGCAAGTTAAGATCATCATTGACGCCATTCAAGAGCTCCTGAGAGATGTTCTGATCAAAATTACGAAGTTTCGGGACAAACTTTTCTTTTACTAAGAGCAGACTCACCGTATACCACTGTCCACTTTTAAAATATTTAAGAGCACTTGATTTAATTTTTTGCCAAAAATTTGATGCAAATTCTTTGCTCCATTTTTTATAATAATTGAATATCGCCGAGCATACTAAAATACGTCTAACTTTTCTATATGTGAAAAACAACTTAAGTATGCTATATACTTGAAACTATGAACATATGTTCGGGATATGTGTACAATGGAACTTTTATAAAAAGATTAGGAAACTGAAAGATATGTAACAAAGCGAATATAATAATAATTGCAGGGCACCCGATTTTCCCTCAGGTTTTGTTCGGAAAATAGCTTCTGGTATAGGAGAATTCAATTACAGAGCGAATCTGGGAGTAAACGAGTATACATACATATATTAAAGATTTTCATTTACTGTCGTTGGTACTCCATGAATGATCTATGGATCCACATCTGTGGATAGTTTCTCCTGCACAAGTTCGTCAATTTTATTATTTAAATCGCATAAAAGGGTTATGCACACCGCCGCGATAGAGATAGCGGTAGCGGTAACGTGTTAGCACACCGAGTTCGATATATACCGGCGAACGTCGTGATAGCTAGCGATTAAACGTGTCTATTGCTGCATGTAGCATTTTATCGTTCTATCGCACAATGGTGGATGTATAAAAGTTAATTTCTTGTGTGAAAAATTATCCAATATTGTATGATTCGGATAACAGCGAGTACAAAAACGTAAGAAAAAAGGATAAAGTCTAGAGTGCACTTGGTTTGGAGCTGGGGCAACGTGGTAGGTAAACAATTGTTTAAGTTCTTTTATTATTATTTATTACTTATGAGTACTAAAATAATCAACAAAATTCTGACGAATTTGATGAATTTAATTTGCTGGTCTTCATTCATTGGCACTAAAACTAGTGAATGCCGGTGTTTGTGGTTCGGTCTCATCCAAACGTTCGTATATTACATCTGCGCTTGCTGATGATTTTGTTCTAGGGAAATTATGTAAGACACAATCTGCTTTGATGATTTTTACAGTGGTTTCACTATTAGTAGCCAGTGGTCTAAAAAATATTTACCGGTTTTGAGATAAAATCCCTAACGTATTTTCCACGACGAGCGTAGCCATGCAAAGACGGTTGCTATATTCTTCTTTAGTCCTGTGTTGCTGTTCTGTAAGGAAACGGTCTCATCAGATATGACTTTAGAGCGAATCCTTCGTCACCTATTAACACATTTGGTGTCAATACTGTTTGACCAATCAAGCATTTCTCTTTTGGGATATTAAATGATCCTTTTTAAAAATGCTGTCCCATAGCAGATGCTTCGAAAATGCCAGAGTCTCTATTTTTCCCATACCTTCCGATATCAACACATATAAATTTATAGTCGGGATCGACTACAACAAATAAAACTATTGTACCATCTACTCGCGAAACAAATAGAAATATTTAAACCCTCTCTTAAGTTTGCTCAGACTGAAACCAACGTACAAACACATCTCAACGATAGCAGTGAAACCAATGTACAAACAGATCTCAACGATAACAGTGAATCGATAAGTATCCTGCGTTCCCCAGCAAATGAAGAATCACAGCAACAGCAAAATGATCCTTTAGAACACATTGTATCATCAAAAAAACGCGAAATGGAAAGTTCAGTCGATATTATTATTATTATTATTATTATTATTATTATTATTATTATAACTTTATTGAAACATAAATAAATTACATTTTCATTAACAAAAATTAGGCTCTACCTACAAGGGCTTTGAGCTACCATAAGTAATTATAAAATAAATTAAATAGTTAATTCTGGTGAAGGAGATAACTGATAAAAGTTCTTGAAGGTCTTTACCGGAGTTAGTTTTGGAGATCGAATTTATGTACGCGCACTTTAGCATATGTGCTAAAGTAAAATTCGCAAAGTGGGGAATGTTCTTTAGTGATTAAGTGCTTCTGGGTGATATTGGTATATCCCGTTCTCAGCCTAATATATGTTTTGAACGGTGAACTATGCTTTCGCAGGGGTTGGATTGAGTAATGAGTAGATGTGTTGGTATTTTTGTCATGCGTTTTTCAACTTGGTGTTCATAAACGTTTCAAGTATTTTGTAAAATCTTTTTTGTTGAATTAGTAGGAAGAGATTAGGGGTTCCATAAATACTAATTTTGCTCCTAAATCAGCATTTTCGTTTCCAAGGATGCCTACGTGCCCAGGAACCCATGCAATTTTTAAATTTCTTTCTTTTTTTCAATAAGTTTGTCGCGAATTTCTGCAAAATACTTGAATAGTTGTTAATGCTGTTAATAGCGTTGATTGATGAAAGGCTATCAATGAAGATAATTGTTTTTTTTTATTATCCGCAGTTTGAATAGCTTTGAGTATTGCAAACGCTTCTGCCGTGAAGATTAATGAAGTGAAATAGAGTAGACCTTTATTGATAACAGATCCCTCTTCAGTGACAACAGCGAATGAAGTTCTATCTTTTGTTTTAAAAGCATCAGTAATCAAAAATTGTCATCCCACCCTAAGATAATTTACTTTTAATTCTAAGAATATTGCATGATAGATACTGTTGTGGGTAGTATCTCTATTAAGTTCTTTGAAATGAGAAATTAAAGAGTTGCTTGGGAGATTCCAAGGGGGGAACTTGATTTTGGGTTTGTATTCAACTGTGATTGGGATGTACAGATTTGCAGCCGGTTCCAGAGCAGAAGGATATTTTGGTTTTCTTTTTCGTTTCAACAAGTTCTTGATGTAATCGTGCATAGGTGTTGCGAATGGTGATTTAGCTGTTGGTATGATCTGCCAAGTTAGGAATTCAATTCTATCTGTTAAGTTTGGAAGTCCAGCTTTGGTGTGAATGTTCTTTACAGGTGTTGTTCGAAAAACTCCTAGACAGGTTCTTGCAGCTGAATGGTATGGTGTTGAGATGAGTTGCATAGTTGTTTTAAAGCCCGTAATCGATTTTAGATAGTATTTTGGATTTGATAACATTTACAATAGTATTTACGTTACAATTACTTTTTCTTGAAGAGAGATACTTGACTTAGCTAACCCTTTTAGTGAGGCTCTTTTTAATATAAGAACAATTATCCTTAAAACTATATTTGGAGTGAAAAATAATACCTACAATTTTTGAGTAGTTTACATTTTTGATACAAATATTGTTAAAATTGACTCTTTGAATACATTTGTGACATTTATGCTTTTTGCAAATATGTAGAAGCACACATTTTGAAAATGATATTTTGAAACCAGACTTATCGCCCCATTCTGATAAATTTGCAATTACAATTGAGAAAATTATTGCTAAAGGTTCAAATTCTTTGAATTTAGTGAATTTAAGGTCGTCTGCATAACGAACGCGGCTTATTTGTGAATATTTACGTATTAAACTTCCTATTTCGTTAAAAGCTATTGTAAATAAAATAACAGATAATGGTGATCCTTAAGGGATGTAATTTTTTATGTAATGAATTGAATAGTATATACTGTTAGTTTTAATACGAAATTTGCGATTGGAAAGCGAGCTATAACGTAGTTAAGAATTTTCAAACCAATCTTCTATTTTATAAGTTGATTTGAGATGACATGGGTACCAATTCTGTCAAAGGCTTGTTCAAAATTAATTTTGAAAATGGAAACGTGTTTTTTTCTGAAAGAGCCGAGGATATAAACATGTCAATGTGTAAAAGTGAGCCTACCCTTTTTGAAGGCAAGTTGATAAGCGCTTTGAAACAATTTTTTAAGAATTTTTGAAATGCAGGGAATAAGAGAGATAGGTCGGTATCTTTTTATAGAAGTTTGGTCCTTGTTAGTCCTTGGGATAGGAACGATAGTCGCTACTTTCCATGTTTGAGGGATAATTCCGCTTTCAAGGATGTTGTTATAAAGAGATAACAACCTCGTCTTAAAACAAAACGGAGTCTTTTTGAACATTGGATAAGGTATTCTATCGAATCCCGGAGTTTTACCCTTCACTGAACTCAAAACGCTTTCAAGCCCTAAAAGATTTATGAGGGATTCAATCAAATTTGCTGAATCTGGAGTAATGTACTGTGGGTTGGGCTTATTAAAACATGTGTTTCTTTTCGTCAATGCAAATATGAATAAAATTTGAGTCGTGGTAAGATTTTTCCCACCATTTAGCAAAAAAAATCATTTATTTCAATTGAACAAGTAAGATTTTGTTTCGGTGAATATGAACTGTACTGCTTTTATTGTTGTGTTGTAAAATTGGATGAGAATTGTTCCATTTATTTTTACTGCATCGTCGTTGACCTTTATTTCATCGTTAAATTGGTTAAGTAGCATTATTCCCGGAGCTAATTGTTCAATTGCAGGCACGTGTTGGTTGTTCATTCGAGCACAAGATGAGGTTCTGCTTGTTAACAATTTTCTTATACAATTATCGTTATAATTAAGTTATTAGGATTAAAAATTGAAAGGTTGTTAAAGGTTTTACATTGCATCATCGCATTGCATACATTTTACATCTATCGAATTATAGATATTACTTTTACAGTTTAGAATTTCCTTAAAGTCTATTTTATTTATAGTATTCTTTTTTCAACTGCTTTCACTAATAAAGTATTATTTAAGGCTAGTTTTGCCTCTGCGTATTCAATTGCTTCTATAGCGTTTACATAAGGTATATTTTCTTTACTTACAATATCTTTTATTGTATTTACTTCGGAATTAAAAAGTATAAAAGAGTTAATTATACCAGCTTTAGCATAGCATACTCAATGTTCGATATTTCTTCCCTTATCATTTTTAATTTAAATTTTGTTTGTAATAGATATTCATACTTATCTTGTTCTTTGGAATCTAATTTCTTAACTAAGTTATTGGTTACATTTCTTATTTCGCTAATTTTTCCTATTAGTAGTTTATTAATAATTACTTGCTCATTATTGTTGGTAAGTACGTTGTTTATTTTGGCTTGTACTATCTTAAAATCTTGTCTGTCTGGAGAACCAGTGATCCATTTCCAGGCAGCGCCTAGGAAATCTAGTGATCTTTTAGTTTGTGTTTTCGGAAACAGCCTGTTAAGGTGAATCTTTACTTGTAGGATTCCATGGGATAGGTAGGGAGACATCGGACGGGTTGTACTAATGACTTCTTTGATTGTGCTATCTATACTATACCTCTTCATATTGCTTCATGTCTATAACGTAAACTAATTTAAGTGTCCCAGTTTGCACTTTGGCTGTTCCTGAGTTTATTGTTATAAGCTGTGAATTTGTATAGTCGAGCCTACGCACCACTGCACTTGCGGAAGCGATTATCAGCCTAAAATAAATGTTAATTTTGAATAAAGGATTTATAAATAATTTTGCCGGATTGAGTTAAGATAGTTGTTTTCTTATTTCCTGAGACTATTTCTTTTTTGTAGCGAGGGGTTAGCTTGGATCCAATGCGTTTGTTCTGTTTTACGTATACTGATTGACCGGGAGTGAAATCTTTTATTGGTTTTCTTTTTTATTGTGATTCTTAAGGTCGACAGCTTGTTTTTGCTGTATTTTTTTAATATTTTCCTGCCATGCTTTCTTAAGAATTTCGGGGTCTGAAGTTACTCTTCTCCCGAAAAACGTTTCTATCGGCTTTTTCTCTGTAGTGGAGTGGACGGAAAAATTGTACTCGTAGACGACTCGTTCTAATACTTCCGTGAAGGAACGATGAGTGCCTTCAGTCTTCAGGCATCGCATAATTTCAATTAGAGTCGAATGAAATTGTTCGACCGTTGGCGAAGCTTAAGGTCGACAGCTTGTTTTTGCTGTATTTTCTTAATATTTTCCTGCCATGCTTTCTTAAGAATTTCGGGGTCTGAAGTTACTCTTCTCCCGAAAAACGTTTCTATCGGCTTTTTCTCCGTAGTGGAGTGGACGGAAAAATTGTACTCGTAGACGACTCGTTCTAATACTTCCGTGAAGGAACGATGAGTGCCTTCAGTCTTCAGGCATCGCATAATTTCAATTAGAGTCGAATGAAATTGTTCGACCGTTGGCGAAGCTAAAATAGGGGGGTGTCCTGAAGATTTTAATTTTTAATTCATTTTCAATTATAAAACTGATAGAAGCACTGCTGAAAGATTTTTCGTTGTCTACATATAACAACTACTTCCGAAAGACCAAATGAAAACAGAATTTCCCTTAAGGGCTGACGAAGGTCTTCCGCTGCCTTCGAGTTGATTATTCTCAATTAAGCGTATTTAGAACATTTATCAATTGACGTAAGTACTATCAATCCCTCTGTAGAAAATATATCCAAATGAACTGTTTGGCAAGGATATTTCAGTATTGGAGTTGCCTGTATCTCAGGCTTACTGGGGTGCCTGTCATATTTATTTTCATTACAGACTGCACATTGTTTTATTATTTTTTTAAGTTTTGCCGATGTACCAGTACCGATGTACTCGTTTGTTGCTTTGAGCTCGTTTGTGGGTTTTTATTATAATTTCCTCTTGTTCTTCAATACTAGTTATGTCTTTAACCTGCAATCGGGTAAATCACATTTTGTAATTGCTAAATTCAGAAGGGTAGATGCATTGTATCATGCCCATTATCTTTTCGTCGGCTTTGATGCCATTTAATAAGGATGGATTTAAGGTTTTTTTTTAAGGATTTCCTTGAGCTTAGCTTCAGTGAAGTTGGGTTCTGTAACTACATGGTGGTGAAACGTGGGAAACATAATTGGGAAGGTTTGGTCGGGGGTCCGATTTGTCTGAAAAAAATATTTGATTCTTAAAAGTATTGATGGGAGCTTCTACAGTCTATATTAAATTGTGAGAACTATCGCTGCTGTGTTGAGTAGTTGTTAGGGCACTAATATTGGATAAATTTGAGTCTCTTGATAAAGCATCTGCTACCACATTTGTCTAGCCGGGTTTATATTGTATTTTATCTCATGATGGTATTCTTCGAGGATCGCCTTCCATCTTTTAATTTTGCTATTATTGTTTCGGTTACTGATGGCCAAGATGAATGGCTGGTGGTCGGTGGAAATTCGCACTCTGGCAGATCCGTAGAGATAATTTCCTAGACTTCCTAGAGCCCATACTATGGCTAACAGTTCTTTTTCGTTAGCTGCATAGTGCCCTTCCGCCTTGCTCAATGCTCTTGAAATAAACGTAATTGGTCTATTTTTTTGCTCAAGTACTGCGCCTAGAGCGAAATTCGAGGCATCCGTTGTTAGATCGAACGGCTTTTTATAATCTAAGTAGGGTAAAATTATGTCTGGTGAAACTAGCGATTGTTTGATTTTATTGAAGGATTCTAGAGCTTCGGCATTAAGATCTATTGTAATTTTGGAGGACATAGTCTTTGATATGCGACCTTCTTCTAATCTTAACCGCCGGTAGTATCCGGAAAGACCTAGAAAGGACCTCAATTCCTTTAGCGTTTTTGGAACTGCAAAATTAAGGATGGAGTTCACCTTGGCGGGGTTGGTTGGTTTGATGGTATATCAAACGAAATCAAGAAGCCAAGGAATTTGACTTGCGTTCTTCAGCCCGAACGGCAATTTCGTGAAGTCGTATTTTTCATGATTAATGGAAAATGCGGTTTTCTCAATGTCAGTTTTCATAAGCGGTTTTTGGTGGAAACCGCTTTTCAAGTCCAACACAGCGAAGAATTTATTTCTTCCTAACTGTGCAATAACCTCACTTATAGCAGTAATGGGGTAACTATCAGCAATAGTTATAGAATTTAGCTTCCTATAATCGATTGCCATCCTGTATTGCTTAGCACCAGTGGAATACGGTTTTTTGGTACAAAACACATTGGCGAATTGTACGGAGAAGGTCTGATTATACCATCCTCAAGTAATTTTGTTACTTGCTTACGACTTCGGAAAAGGGTAGTACCCTTTTAAGTTTATGTTTCTTAAACCGAACAGATTGGTCATGGTATGATGAGTGATTCTAACGTCACTGGCTATAGATTTAGTATAGAAAGTTTGATTGTTAATGATTGGGTTTTGCACTAACTTAGGTTTGATGTAGTTCTTGCTCGACCCGGTATCTATAAAGAATTTTAATATAAATATATTCACTACTTAATTTACATTCGCAATAGGGTAGCGAAGAATCCGCTAACTTAAGAAATGTGTGTGACTCTGTTCCAGTAACATAGTAACGGAAGGTTTTTGATCCATTGAGTCAATTGTTGAATGTAAATGATAATTAATTTCTGCAAAGTTATTCCGTACGTACTTGTAGGCTTGTTCATACAATATAATTGTTCATTTGAAGTGTACTGTGTGCGGAACATAATTGCCTGTAAGGCAGCACGTTTATACCATTATTTGTATGCCCAAGTAGCTGACATTGCCGACAACGCATCGGATTGGGAACATATTCGGAAATCTTAGTTTTATACTAGCCAATTTCAATTGTGTTAGGGATTTGGAACGAGTCGAAGGTAAAAATCATGAGACCAGGAGGAGTAGGAACTTGTTTTACTTTATCTTGCACTAATTTTCTGAATTTGTATACATTAGTTACGTTTTGACACTTAAGTTCGAATATAATTTCTGCTTCAGGCACATCAATTAAGCAAGGCGCATATGCTATGGAGAGGATAAGGTTAGCATAAATCTTAATATCAACCGGGCAAATATTATCCAGAGCTTTCGATTGAATGAATTTGTCTCTAGCTAAAATTAAAATTGAACAGTCTTTTAATTGAAAAATTTTCTTGTATTGGATGCTTATTGAGTCAATTGTGTTTTTTTCAAAAGGAAAACACTTATTTTGAATAGGGGTTTGGACTTATCTTTTGATTTTATGTGCAAAAAGCTTGGATTTTTAAAGATTGGCATGGGAATCCATCACTAAAAACAGATAGACGCTTTCTGAGAAAATATAGTAATTAAAACTTGCAAAAAACTGAGCAAAAGTTTCCATCGCTATCTATCGCTGTCGCGCTGATGTGTTTTTTTGTTTATCTCTATGGCGATAGTTATCGCTGTCGCTATCGCGGTGGTGCGAGAAAGCCTTAATTCGCTCAATTTTGTTGGTGGTGTAGGTCCACATTTATTTGGATAGCTATACAATCTTAAACTAACTAAAAATTAAACTTTAAAATCTCAGGTTGGTTGGAGTGTTGTAGGAGAATGGAGTTTAGGTAGAGAGTGGTGTAGTTAAAGTCAAAGACGATAAAGTTTGAGGTGATCTTTCGTAGCATACGGGCGATTGGTTTGCTGCATCTCTGCTTTCCTCAGGGTGTTTAAGTTAAACGCCGTTTTACAAAACCTAGTGCAAGATTGACTTTAAATCACTAAAAAAGACAAATGAGTTCAAATTAAATAGCAAAATGTTCAAAACAGACTGTATGAAATTTTCTGTGTTCGATAGAGAACATGATTGGGTAGATCATTCCATAGCTTGACAGCATAAATAAAAAAATGCCTGCGTGATATTTAACAGGTGTATGTAGCAGGTCGCAACACTATATAGCGATAAGTAGACAAAAATTAATTATATTCAACAGATAGTTTGGATCTTTCTTATGAATAATTTCGCAAACTAAAGAACAGCACCGATATTTGAAAAAAAAAATTTAATAGAAGTGTCAGAGAAGTTAAAAAGTGTCACAAGCTTATCACAGAGTATTTTAGGGTTAACATAATCAAATGCTTTGGAAAAGCCAAGTAGTGTTATCATAGTAGTATAATTGACATCAATTGACTGTCTTGTGTCTTCACAAACTTTTAATAAAGTTCACTTGCAACTGTTTCACGACCGAAAACATGACTGAAGAGGATTAAGGAGCTGTTTGTGTTTTATAAATTGTTTGATCTGATTTCTTACAATACATTCAAAAACTTTGGATAAAAAGGGAAGGATAGCTATTGGTCTATATTCAGAGTTTGTACCCTTTTTTGGAATTGAGGTGATTTTGGATTTTTTCCAGGCGCAGGGGTATGATTGATGTCATAATAATAGTGTTACATATTAATGTAGGGAAGTATAAGAGGAAGCAGCATTTTTAAAAAGTCTGGGTGAATATCATAAAGTCCAAGAAACTTGCATTTAATTCAAAAGTCTGCGTCTCCTACGTATTACATGTTAACCAACGTTCCTGTTGTGCTTTGTGTGAAAAGGGAAAATTGAAAATGTTTAAAAAGTAACTACAGGTATAATTAACTTTGATTTTCATTGATGATTTTCATGTTCAGTTCATAGTTGATGTCGGGTCCGATGGTATTCCTCAGATCCACAATATTATAGATAATAAATGAAGCTTGACTGATTGCAGTGCGGATATAGATCTGTCCATTATATGCGTGTATTGAATACAGAAGATATTTTCGTTTGAGCATTGATGCGTGCCGCTGCAATTGGTAGTTGCTTTATGTTAAACTGTCGTTTTCTGCGAGTCAAAGCCTATGTCACAGAGATTTAATTAAATTTTTTTATGTTTGCGAAAGCTCGCTTTCCACGATTTTTGGTAAACTTTAGTATGATGGAAACATTGGCAGGGGATTGTGGCGAGAGTTAGTTTTTTGGATTAGTTAGTTGGTTATAGGGTTTTGCACTTAGATTCAACTAAAATAGAGTAGAATATGGTTATAAAAATTCGGTTTTAAATAAAACACGTCTTTTTATCTGGATGTAACATCAAAGAGAGAGAATTTATTGTTCCGGAAATTAAATCCATTTTAACATCCATTCACGTTAATTTGGCAACAATTTTGGATATTGGGTAGCCGAAATTTCAAACGAAAAAGCAATCATAGTTGCAAGCCATGCTTTATGCATCACAAACTCACAAATCAGCTAATCATGGGCGATTTGTCGTCTCATCGCTTCCAATCTAGTCGTGGCTTTTCATTAATACTGGATGTGACTACGCTGGTCCCATCTCAATAAAATTGTCTGGATACCGTAAGGCCAAGACTTCCAAGGCATAGATTGCCTCGTTTGTGCGTATGTCGACAGAGACTATTCACCTCGAAATAGTGAGCAGTCTCACTATAAATGCTTTTATCGCAGCCTTACGCCGATTTATGTCTCGTCGTGGTAAATGTACCAACATCCTCGGTAACAACGGCAAAAACTTTAAACTGATCCGATGGTGTTGCCCTGAAATGCATAAATTACAGATGAATTAAAGTAACAATGACGTCATTACTTCTGTCCTTGCAAAGGATGACATGCAGTGGCAATTTTTACCTCCATCATCGCCAGATTTTCGTAGTTTAAAACTCAACAATCGAATACGATGACGTATCCAATCTCGACATACAGTGACTCAACTTTTTAATTACATGGTTAGCAGAATAAAAAGCTTTTGTTCGTAACTTTTTTATTTGTGCTTATAATTCAACGAAATTTTGAACAAAAAAATAAAATAATATTATAATTCAGTATAAAAAATAATGGGACCAAATCCATCTTTTAACATAATTTAATACAACAAAAGTAAAAATAGGGCATTTGATTTTGTTGACTGCGAAACTGTTCCTACTCAGTACTTCGTATGGCCTCCTTTTGCTTGACATAGATTCTATTAACTTTTTACATTGCAAATCCGAAATAGCACCACTCTAATGCATTCACCAAACCTTTCTATGCACATGCATAGATGTCCTACTCCAAATTTTAATGTTGTTTTGATATGGCGATCGCTGATTGGCTCACCTGGCCTTTTTAAGATGCATTGACGACCATCGGATCCAAGATGATTTATTTTTGGTTCATCCGACCAATTTACCCTTGCCTAACAGTAACCCTTATACTTTTGGCGAAATTGTAGCATCCATAAAAATCGTTTCTGCGCAAAATTGTTCGTACAACCTCAGGTGTTAAATTAATCCCATCGTTTTGGTTTAATGCCTTATTAATCTAGACCACTTTTTCATATACTACATATTTAATCTGCCACACAATACGCCTTTGTATATTTGAATTTAAAATTGGTTTCCTTCCACACTTATTTTTTTCAGCGTCAGGCTTCAAATTTTTGCGTTTCAACTTCCACTGAAACTCCACGTTTTCGAGAAATTTCTTAATGAGTTGTCTTGGAAACAATTAGCCTTTCCACTTCTTTAATTTTGGAGATACAAAGTTCCTTCATCTACCAACTAAAATTTAATTGTACCTTATGTAAAATTCTTTTTTTAATACTTTAAATGTTTTATTTTTAACAAAATACACAGAAAAAACTGAACACTTGACCAAAATTTGTACTCACAATATGCAACTGTGTCAACAAATTGATCACATGCGTTGCTTAAGAACTTTTACAAATTCTCACAAATTGTTGTGAGAATTGCTCTAACTGTTAAACTTGAAGAGTTACAACTAAAAGTTATATATACTTTGCTCTGATTATGTGATCAAAAAGTTGAGTCACTGTATGCAATTATCATATAATCTGTTGGGGTGTGTAGGGTTTTTTCACATTGAGATACTTGTGTAGGGTAATATTGCTAGGAAAAATGCGGTTTAAGTAAAACACGTCTTTTCTTGAGTAGATGTAACAGCAAAGCCAATCTTTATTCTTTTTCCGAAAATTACTTCCATATTTAACGTTTACAGTAAGTGTCATGCAATAGCAAAATTAGAACTTTACGTTACGTTTAATCGTTTACATTAGATTAAGTTTCAATTAATTTAGCTTAGTTTTAATATAGATTACAATTTTAATATTGAAAAACAATAATTATATAAACTTAAATATATGTATATTATTTATACATTTTGTTCACGAACATAATCAGTTCATATTTAAGTTTTGTTATAATACATAATTATAATCATAATACACTTATATGTATGAGCACTATTGTACATACATGTTTGTTTAATGTATCCACTCCATTGGTATACTTTTTATTGCAACTCTCAATTTACTTTTACATTCCCTTGATCATTCATTATTCACACAGCATTCTGTATAATGATGTTTTATTAAAAATGTTGAGTTCAAAAATACTTGGTTGTCATTTATTGTGATTATCCCATTGTACTGATTCAGGAATAGGATGTCGGGTGCTAATTCTTCAAATATGTTGTATGTGTTGATTGTTCGTTGCGTTAAATTTGGCTGGAATACTCTTAACTAAATTTGGAAAACATGTTGTATTGCTTATATTAACAACATCAGATTAAGAGCAAATATACAGATTGTTTACTGATTTTCAATGAGTACTTATGCTATAAACATGATATTTACATTTAACTATTTAATTGAAATTAGTCTTAATAATTTTCTCTTTTTGTTTAATTGCTTGTATCAATATTTTTTCACAATTTTTTTCGTTAACAATAGGTAAGCTTACTACATTGATTAACATTGAATTATTAAATGCAATTTTGATTTCAGAAAATTCGATAGCTTCTTCTATGTTTTTAAAGTGGATTTCTTTGTTTTGCATAATTTTGTCTATTGTATTTATTTCAATATTTGATAGAATATAAGAGTTTACAACTTTAGCTTTTGCCCAGTGTAGGGCATTACCTATGTTTGTTATTTCTTCCTGAACTAAATCTAATCTATATTTAATGTTAAACAGAAATTCTTCTAGAAATTTGTCATTATTCTTTGTTTTTTTTTTATAATTCCGCGCGCGCACCAAGGGGATATGAATACCCTTTTACTGACTTTTCACCAGGGCGCGATAGTTATGTATCGCGTTGAGACCCGAAAGAAAAAAAAAAAACAATTTATAAATTTTCTATCGGTCAACGGACCGTTCGTCGTTTATGAAAAATCTTAATTTAACTTAGCCTATGATGACCCGCCGTCTTCAGCGTCACTGCGATCAATTGATTTATCGTTTTTATAGCCGTTAATTGTTGAGTCTGCAGTATTGGTTTTAGTGTCATTTGCTGATATTGGGGGATTTGCATTGTGTGACCCCATTCTTGCTGGTTTAGGTGGATTGACCAAGAATTGCGGAATTGCATATGTTACTTCTCCTCGGTTTGCGTGAAAATTCTCCTGAATTTTATTTTCCGATATTTTTACTTTATATAATTTAGTACAATAATAAGTAAAAATAAATGTTACAATGATCAAAATTATTATAATGCTTAAGCTTAAACTATAAGATATATTTGTGTGTAGTCTTAATTCTTTTATTTCTTTAATATTTTGGAAATTACTAGACACAATATCGTCAAAAGTCAAAGTTTTGGAGAAATTAATATTAATGTTATTATCGGGATAAAAATATTTATCTTGGAAGGTTTCTTGTTTATTTTCGAATGATTCATTAAGTAATGTTATTCGACAGTTGAAAAAATTGAAAAGATAGTTTTTATTAAGTACAATTTTTCGTTCGTCACAATTTTGCGATGCCAGTGCATCCTCGACCAGTGGGCCTTAGTACGTGCTAGTTGTTAGTTCGTTACATTTAGCCCAGCCAGCAACCACTCCATTATGAGTGTTATGCCTTCATGTCAGAGTTGACGCCGACGTACATACAAATTTTGTGAAAAGACTTTTTTTTTCATAGAATTGCCTCGCAGGGCATTCGAACCCATGACCCTCTGCTTGAGGAGTCTATGCATATACCACTACACCACGGCCACCTCATTCTTTATGTATATATTTATTTCGTTAGTCTGGTTTTTTAATTCATTTACCTTATCAATTATATGATTACTTGCCTATTTTTGTTGTCCAGTGCGTTATTAATTTTTTCCTGTATAACTTGGAGGTCATTGCTATCTGGGTATGCCAGATATCCACATACAGGCACTTATAGGAAGTGAAGTGAGCGACCTTTTCTGGGGATGGTTAGGAATCAAACGTTTAATATGGGATCTGATAACAGATATTTCTTCGGCGAGAAGGTAATAACTGGAATGTGAGGTTTGAAGGTTTGCCCTTAAAGATGACTCTATGGTATCAATCAGTCGTAGGAAGGTTTGTAGGTTTGTCTTTATTATGATAGGCCAGATCATTTTCTTGTTTCGATTCTTGTTTTATGCAAAAGTTTTTTTCATCTGAGATGCCTCGGACCCAGTATTCCTACTAAAAAATAGATCTACCGGTTTCTTCTTTATTACGGAGTAAACTGAAAAGTTGTAAGCGTTAATACCCGCTTCTAATAGTTCCGCTTTACCATTTAATGTGCTCGTATAGGGAGGTGTTTTATGCACCTGAATACTGAATTCGTTTTCGAGCATGAAAGTTATAGAAGTGGAGCTGAATAACTTTTCGTTATCGAAAACTATAGTTTTTGGGATACCGTATCCAAAAATGATTTCTCTCAGTGGTTTCCTGATGTCTTCTATGGCCTTTGATTGAATTTTCTTGACTTAGACATATATAAAAAATTTGTCTATTGATGTGAGTACCAAATTTCCTTCGGTTGAGAAAATATCTACGTGAATAATCGGCAACGGATATTCTGAAATAGGTGTGGCTTGGATTTCTACTTTGCTGGGATGGCGATCATATTATACAAACAAAGCCTAGTTATTCGTTTAATCTTGCGCGACAAAGAGGAGAAGTAGTAGTACCATATTTTCGCGATCGTTTCTGTGGGGGCGTTGATGTGTATTAATGACGATTTCTTCCTGCTTGTTTTGTCAACTATGTCTTCGACCAATGTTCTGGAGAACTAAATACGGTAATTATTAAAATAGTCCCTATAAATTACCTGTATTATACCTATTACTCGTTATTCTGTTTTAATACAATTGGTAACTGTGGGTTTCAATTTTTTTTTAATTTCAATTAGATTCGTTATAAATAGGTTTTGTGACGATGTGACGATGGTATGTGAGTAATACTATCTGAAATTTTTGATTAGGGGGATTGCCAAAGTTTAAGAAAATTTGGTTTTTAAAAGCATTCATAGCACAGTCGGTACTATATATCAGATTACGGGAAGAGCTTTCATCGCTGTGTATGGTTGGTGTGAAACTGTTTATTTCCGTTCTTATTGGTGGTCTTTAAAGCGCATCTGCCACAACGTTCATTTTCCCCCGGCTTGTACCTAATTTCGTGATTATATTCTTCAATAGTGCTTTCCACCTTTTCAATTTGCTGTTATTGTTTTTGTTGCTAAGGGAGTATGTGAGTATTAAGAGCCCAGATTATGGCGAGAATTTCCCTTTTATTCGCCGCGTAGCTTTCTTCGGATTTATTTAACGTTCTAAAAATTAACGTAATGGGCCTTAAGCTCAACTTGATGCATTTGTTACCAATTCAAAGTATATATATATAAGTATATAAAAATTGTTTTGGGAAACCTTTTTTAGCTACATCGTTAAGATGAATGGGTTTTTTACTTGAAAGGTTTTTGGACAGGCGTCCGTCCTCCCCTCTTAAAAGAGTCGTTAAGAGTTTTGCTAATTTAGTATAGTCCTTAATGAATCGTCGATAGTACCCTGACATGCTAAGAAATGAGCGAAGTTTTTTTAGGGTTTGAGGATATGCAAGATATTGTATCGCCTTAACCTTTTCTAGGTTCGTCTTTATTCCTTCAGATGAATTTAAGGAATTCCACACTTTGTTTGCAGAATTCGCATTTATCCAGTTGTACTTTCATGTTTGCAGTCTGTAGTATACGAAAGACTGTCCGGACATTTTGTTCATGTGTTGACTCGTCTTGACTAAAGATGATTATGTCGTCTATATATACGTAGCATATGTTCCCAATATGCTCTCGAAGAATGTCGTCAAGTGCTCTCTGAAAAATTTATGGAGAATTTTGAGCATTAGGTCGATTACAGTGAACCATTTATTTTGACCAAGCTGTGAAAGGACCTCACTTATCTGTGAGATCGGGTATCGGTCGGCCACAGTTATGTTATTTAGTTTCCTGTAATCAATTACGAGCCTGTACTTTTTCCCACCAGAAGCAGCAGGTTTTTTTAGAACAATCCACACCGGTGAATTGTATGATGACCGTAAAGGTCAAATGATACCGTTGGATAAGGGTAAAATTTAGAGTAAACAGGATCGTTAGATGATGTGTTTATTTCGGCTTAAACTATAGTTGAGTAGGTTAGTTTTTCGTCGGATTCGTTGAAGAGTTTTGGAAAATCGTGAAAAATTTTGTTTATAGATTGTTTTTGTTTTGGAGACATGTGGTTAGTTCAAATATTAATCGAGTTCACGGACTGGGAAAGTAGTTGCTTGATACGTATTTTTACTTGGTTTTTAATAATCATATATTTATCTTGCGTATGTATCACTACCAAAAGTGATAAAGCCTATCGTTTCCCAGGATAGCATAAAGGCAAACTTTATTTTTATGTCTTTTAAGCCAAATAGGTTTTCAAAGGCAAGATGAGTAATTAATACATTTCCTCTAACGAAGGGGGTTTTATTAGGAAATGGGTTTTTAATAAGGGAAGACTGAATGTAATTTTTGTTGCAGACCGCGTCTACAAGAATCTTTAAAATTCGTCCGCTCTTCGTTGCGCACTCAAAATAAGACAGCGAAGAGTCGGTTAGCATAAAAAATGAATATCAGATGAATTAGATATTCAGGGTCTTTGTTTTCTGGATGATATCCTTGAATATATTTTTGGAGTGTTTCGTCATGTTCCTGAGTGTCGTTTACTAATCGAGTTTCGTATTGTTCCATGTCGTGTTGTTCGTTTTCCTTTATTGCTGGCGAGGTTTCCACGTGATAGTCTGGTTGCACTTTCGGAGGCTGTATTTGTTGTGAAGGGGGCATATGGGGTCGTTTGGGTGCTGGTGGCCAATTACTTTGCTGTCGATTCGAATAGTTAACTGCATTCGTAAGAATTTTCGATGCATCCATTGGCGCTGGTGGTGGTTGCCGTGGAGCTGAATAATTTTGTTGATTTTGGGGAACGTTCTGTCTGGAAACAAAATATTGGTATTGTTGATAATTTTCTTGTCTAGGAATTGACGTTTGCTGAACAGGCCTATGGTTATTATACTGCCGATTGTTGTTAGGTTGAGATAATCTAGGTAGATACGATAATACTGGGAAGAATGGTTGGCGGAATTGAGCTTGATGAGCATTTTGGTTCACTCGTTTTGGTGGTAATGAAGGTGGCTCAGGATGATGGAGCGTTCTGCTGAAATTGCTATTAGCTAAAGCATATTGTGCTCGATAGTTCTGGTTTTTCAGCTTCAAATACAAATGCAATGCTTGAGGAAAATCTGCAGGCTCTCGGATTACGGGTAGTCTGGGTAAGTCTCTCTTAAGTCCTCTTATAAATGTGTCGAGGACCTTATCCCGATAAGTTTGCGTAAGCAGACTTAGGGACTCGTTGTTGATGTCCATACAGCTGATCTTATTAAGAATTAGGGATAAATGCACGTACACCGCCTGATAGAATTCCTGGATTAATAGTTGTCCTTGAACCAGCGAGGTCATTTGGTATTCCAAAGTACCAAGGTCTCGCTTGTCTTCATAATGCAGGGTAAAGCAACGGGAGATGCATTTCCAGTCCAAGGGTGTATTATACGATTCGAGAACGTTATCCGCATTTCCTACAATCTTATTCCGAATTACGTTCAGTATGCCAAAATATTTTGACGATCGTTTCATGGGATCATAGATTTTTAGAATTCTTTCGACGCTCTTGCGCCAGAAACTGAATTCTCTTGGTTGTCCGGAGAATTCACGCAAACTGCGAACGATATCTGGAATTTTATCTAAGTCGTTCAGATTACCGCTTTGTTCCGGTAATTTTAATAATAATATCGCGTGGGGATTCATAACTGATTGTAACATTGATCTTCATTCTGTTTGAAGGTCTTCTCGAATCAAAGTGGCGAGCTGAGATCTGAGCTGAGATCTGAGCTGAGATCTGAGCTGAGATCTGAGCTGAGATCTGAGCTGAGATCTGAGCTGAGATCTGAGATTCGTTATGGCCACGAAGAATTCGTCGCTTGATTCGCAGGTACATTGCCTTCAATCCATTATTTCCCGGATTATCTCGAAGTCAGACCTCATGTTCCGGAACTGACGCAACAGGGCTTCGCCTAGAATTGGTCTTATGGGATTATTTTTCGTATTAATTAAATGCAATTAAATTCACCAGTATCTTCGTTTTAACTGATGTGAAGCCTTAAGGTTGAGACTAATTTCTAAGGCAGTCGTATATTTTTCTGATAACTGAATGGATATGGTCGTCCAAATTTAATGATAAGCTAAACTAGACGGCGAGATTTTAAGCTTTGCTTACAAATTCAATTGGTACATTTTTAAGCTGAACAAGAGGGAGACTAGTTAGGCTAATACCATTTCGATTTATAAATACGCATTTCGTTTTTGTCGGATTAAGTTGCAAGTAGTTTTTCTCTGCCCAGCATTGAATGGATTAAATTGTAAAGTTGCTTCTTCAATAAGGTTAATTTTAAAGCTTAAATAAAGTTGAACATCGTCCGCAAAAATGTGAAAATTGCAGTTGTTAATAACATTAAGGAGATCGTTCATGAAAATTGCAAAAACAAGAGTCTAAGTCTTGATCCTGTGGAACACCTGCTAAAATTTCAACAAAGTCTGACCTAAGATTGTTCACGAAAACCGCTTGTTTCTTTCAACTAGATACAAGCGCATGAGATTACCGACTGATCAGGATAAGTTATATAACCTATAAACTTGAAAATAAGTAACTCGTGATAAACGGTATCAAAAGCCAGTACTCAAAATCTAGTAGTGCAAGGAGTGTAATTTTGTCAATTTTTTGTCAATTGCATATCGCATGTCGTCAGTTACCTTAAGAAGACCTAATGTACAACTGTAGTGCTTTCGGGATCTCGATTAATAAGCACTAAAAATTTGTTCACGCTGTAGAAAATTAGAAATTTATTGGTGTACGATTTTTTCGAAAACTTTCGATAAATATAAAAGAATAGCAATGGGTCTGCATTTCATTGATAAAGTACCTCACCTTTTATTCTTTGGGATTGTTATAATCTTTGAATGCTTCCAAGAAGACCTAATGTACAACTGTAGTGCTTTCGGGATCTCGATTAATAAGCACTAAAAATTTGTTCACGCTGTAGAAAATTAGAAATTTATTGGTGTACGATTTTTTCGAAAACTTTCGATAAATATAAAAGAATAGCAATGGGTCTGCATTTCATTAATAAAGTACCTCACCTTTTATTCTTTGGGATTGTTATAATCTTTGAATGCTTCCAAGCACTCGAAAGAATTGACTTCGTTATAATATTGTTGAAGATATGATATATGTATTTTCTGTAAGTAGGTATGGTAATATTATTTTAATAAAATGTGATGAATGTTTTCAATGCCAGCAGCTTTAGATTTAATTTTCAATATGACTCCAACAACATCGGTTTGTTCCACTCTGCGGAATTCAAATCATCACAATCACAAAGCCAGTGAAGCTTGGATGTATTGTGGACGAGTGCCCAAATTCGTTTGAACCTAACAAATTCTTTACTTAATTCATCAGGGTCTACCTGATCTGCCTCGAATCTTAATTTAGGTCCTAAGCTTACTCTTTCAAGTTTGTCCAAAGAGTTTTAATCGGAAGCTTTTAATCAAAACGTTAAGAGTAATAAATACACTTGGCCTTTCTTATTTTTGCATTTACTTTATTCCGTAACAACATTGTATTTTTGCATTCGTCTCTCTGGCTTTGGTAGCACTTGGTAGCCGCACCTTATGAACTTTTTACACCAATTCCCGATATCTTGTTTAGCTCTTAGCCCATAGAAACTTTCCCTTACCTTTTCCAACGTCTTATTTATTCCCATATGGCCTCCTGAGATTCCGTCATGTCATGGAGTTCTTGGCTGATATATTCTGCCAGCTTGGTCTTTCCTCGTGTTCCTTCCAGACCACTATTGGCTCTATGTCATTATTTGCCTGTTGGGAGGAAAGGATTTCATTTGTACTTCAACCCTCTTTGGGCTCGGTACTGACCATACAGATAGTGGCCTCTTCTTGCTAGCGTCCCCGATGAAAATTTTTCCGGGTGTGGGGCACTCAAGATGGGGGCATTGCACAGGTGCCGCTTGAGTTAGTTCTTAAAATGTTTTCTCACACTTACCAGACCACCTGAACTGTTGGCCTTTTCCAGTAAGCTAGTGCAGGGTCTTCGCAATACCGGCAAAATCCTTTACGAACGTCCTGTAGTACTTGTCACGTCCCAAGAGACTTCTCAGTTGGTGTTTATTTTTGGGAGTAAGCCAACTTTTCACGGCTTTGATTTTTCCAGGATCCATCTTTACACCTTCCGCTGATATGATGTGACCCAGATATCTCACTTCCGAACGCAACAAGGCGCACTTTTCTGGGTTCAGCTTCAAATGAGCAATTCGCAGCCTCGGAAACTTTCTACTGATGCGGTACATGCTATAGTCTTATGGTGGCATTTATAAGATAGAACAACTTTAGCAAACCTTCTGTAATTAAGTCATATCCGGGGGTTCTATTGGGCTTAAGCGTGTTCAGAACTTGTCTTAATTCCCTAAGTGTTGCCTTTTCTATTGGAAGGTTCTTCGTCACGTCTAGCGTATTGTCGAACCTTGTGCCTGAAAAAGTGTTTTTGCGGGAATTTTTGTTCATGAAGAAAACTGCTGCCAAAAGTCATCGTATTTTGGTGGAAGTTTATGGTGAGCATGTACTAGCTGAGCGAACGTGCCGAAAGTGGTTTGCACGATTTAAAAGTGGTGATTTTGGCTTGGAAGACAATGAACGTCCTGGGCAGCCGAAAACGTTTGAAGATAAAGAACTGGAAGCATTACTCTATGAAGATTGTTGCCAAACACAAGAAGAGCTCGCAGAATCTTTGGGTGTCACTCAAGCAGCCATTTTTAAACGTTTAAAAGCAGCTGGATATATTCAAGAGCAAGGAAATTGCGTTCCACATGAACTCAAGCCGAGAGACGTCGAAAGGCGGTTTTGCATGTCCGAAATGCTGCTGGAACGCTACAAAAGGAAGTCATTTTTTGCATCGGATTGTTACTAGTGATGAAAAATGGATCCATTACGACAACCCCAAGCGCAAAAAATCATATGTGAAACCCGGCCAACCAGCCAAATCAACGGCAAAGCCGAATATCAATGGCGTAAAAGTAATGCTCTGTATTTGGTGGGATCAGATGGGTGTGCTGTATTATGAGATGCTAAAACCGGGTGAAACCATTAATGGACAACGCTACCGAACACAATTAATCCATTTAAAGAGAGCAGTAGCCGAAAAACGCCCGGAATATGCGACCAGACACGAGGCAATAATTTTTCATCATGACAACGGTCGGCCCCACGTTGCTATTCCGGTTAAGAATGATTTGGAAAACAGTGGATGGGAAGTCTTACCCCACCCGCTTTATAGCCCAGACCTTGTCCCTTCTGACTACCATTTGTTCCGGTCGATGCAAAACGCCCTCACTCAAATACGGTTCACATCAGAGCAGAATATCAAAAATTGGCTTGATTCATTCTTGGCTGCCAATCCGGCGCAGTTTTTTTGGGTTGGGGTCATAGTCATAGTCATAGCTTCAGATGGGCAATACTTTGAATAATACTATTGTATATGTTTTTCTTAAATAAACGTTCACATTTTGAAAAAAAAACCCACGAATTAAATTACATACCCAATAGTTCATCAAGCCTTTTGTGTAGGCTATTAAGCTTCTCTGTCATGATTAGTTACACAGATTTGCTTCGAGGTTAAGAAGTCGGTTGACTTTTATCTTATTTGTTTAAGTCAGTTATTCAAGTCTCTCAAGAATTACCGAGAAAAGATTTGAGGCATAATCAGGTGATTCACAGTTGGTCCTATTTGCTCTCGCCGCTGTTTGCGCGTAAGTTTTTCCAATTTTCACTTGCACATTGTTATTTTTGACGTTGTGGTTATTGGTGATTTTAGCGTCCATCACGGCGTTTGCTAAATATGCCTTCTTTAAAGGCTTTATGGTTGGACCACTGTTATGATTTCTGGTACTCACTGACCCTGCGTTTTTAGAAGACATCGTTTTGGATTGATCACGTCGTTTTTGCGACTCCTTCGCTACTTCGCAGCCGAAGTTGCTGGGGACTCTTTCGTGGCACTGCACTCTCGCGCCTGTTGTTTTCCGGCGGCAGACTCCTTCTGGCAGTAGGCCTTAGAATGGCTGAATCCCTGACAACGTGTACCTTGGGCAATCAGCCTCGAGTTTTTTCGCGGAGGTTCAATTTTGACAAGTTCCTAAATAAAGTTTATAAAATAAATCCTTTCCAAGCTTTCGGTTTTGTCGAAAGTTAGCCTAAAAAGAGGGAGACTGCGTCTTGTGGTCGTCTTCTTGCCTTCGACGTTGCGTTGAAGTATATATATGTAAGTATATATTTGCGTAAGTATATTAACTGCGTTATTATGTTTAAGGCTTTATTATTAAGATCAAGTAAAATGTTTTCTTTAGGGCGTGGAAGACTTTAGCTATCACGCGTATTGGTCTTTCCCCTTTATTTTCGTACGTATGCCATTGAATTGTCTGGATTAAGGCCATTTACAGCCCATGTATCTTTATAGCGGGATCTTACTCTGTAGTCGATTGAATACAGTGATTTCAAGATTGTGTGCAACTTGTTAGAATCCGAATTTCCAAAGACGTTTATTGGCGGCGGCGGTCGTTGTTTGGGTTGCTTTTTTCCTTTATTGATCTCAATTTTCAGGCGAGGAATCAAGACCTACCTAGTCTTTTCTTAAGTATCCACTCTATTTCTCGGACAAGCTCTTCTTCGTCTGTGTAAAAACTCAAGTTTTCCGGGCGGTCAAGTCGCGGATCAGACACGGTTTAGATTGCGTCTAAGTTGCATCTAATTGCTTTTAAAATTCGGCGCAGAGCAATTCCGTATTTTGGAGTCCGGCGCGCATATCAGCATTTTCGCGTTCGAGATTTTGCTACTTATTCGGTGAAATGCTATCGCCCAAAGCTACCGACTGTGCTTGGTCTTTGCTTCCGCACGATTTTTCCAGCGATCCGCATGTTGGAGATCTTGAAACTCTTGAGTTTTTTTTTATAAGGGTCCTGGTTTGTATTTGTGTTGTGTTGTATAATGCTTATAGAACTCATTTTATTCTGACGAGTAGCGGAGAAAGATTAGTCCGTCTGTCCAGACAGATCCGGAGGTCGGCAGGCATCAGGGTGCTCCGTCAGAAATAGGGCTATTTTTTATACTGGACCCCCAAACTGATCGATTATGGCACATTCAAATGGATATGAGACCGCTCGCTCCCTTAAGCTTCGTCATTCGTCGTTCCATTAAAATGACACATTCTATCCAAAGTTTATAAAATAAATTTCCCTCGAGCTCCACGCTGGATACGGTAGACAATGTCATTAACGCGATTTATCAGTTTGCATGGTTCTTCCCAATTATTTTGCATTTTTGGTGATTTGCCTTTCTATACAACATTATTACAACAACACCAGATCTCCTTCTTTGTTGTCATACCTAGTCATCATTCGGTTGTTCGCTAGCATCATCTTTTCTCGGGTGTTTTCATGTAATTTATGAATCAAGCTGCGCAAGCTTCCACATTCACCTCCTTGGGCTCCGTAGGTGAGGATCCAAATTTTGTTTCAGCTGGCAACCGAACTCTTCGACAAAATAAGATCTCGGATGTTGTGTGTTGTTGAACAATGGACCGCGTTTCGGTAGATCAATAAGAAGAGGGGTATGTGTCCATCCCAGTCCCGCTGGCAGTTGCTGACGACCTAAGCAGATACTCATTTAAGATCCGATTGAATCGCTCGACTACCATCAGACTGACTGTTACGATTGCAGTGTTCACATTTAACACCGCGCAGTCGAAGAGAAAGCATCAGCGTTTGAGTGGAGTTTTTCCTTGCCGTCTTGCACTTCAAAGTCGTAGCTCTGAAACTGCTTAATCCATTTCGTAAATCGGCCTTCAGGGCTCTTTCTTTCATTTCAGAGCTGCATGATCTGTCCTAAGAATGTCCATAGATGTACTTATTTCTTCATATAATTCCGCGCGCGCACCAAGAGTGCCTTTTACTGGTTTTCCACCAGGGCGCGGGCGGGTGGTGTAGTAGTTTTGAAACTCGGGTGCTAGGTTTTGATATTTTTGCCAGGGGTAGTTGTCAAAATGGATGGAACGAGCCAGTGCATCCTCAACCAGTGGGTCTTAAGTACGTGCTAGTTGTTAGTTCGTTACACTTAGCCCAGGCAGCAACCACTCCAGCATCAGTGTTATGCCTTCATGTCAGAGTTGACGCCGAAGGGATTTACATATAACTAAATACAAATTACATGAAAAGACTTTTTCAGGGAATTGTCTCGCACGGGATTCGAACCCGCGACCCTCTGCTTGAGGTTCTAAACTACGAACCTTCTGTAGTTTGTGGTAAATCCCAAGAAGCTTCTCAGTTAATTTTTTTTTTTTTTTTTTTTTGGGACAGGCCAGTTTTCGATTCTTGGAAATGGCTAGCTATCCTTTTTGAAGACATCGTCGAGGCGCCGGTAGTCTACACAAAACCTCGTGCTGCCGTCTTTCTTCTTCACGAAGACCACTGGCGAAACCCACAGACACTACGATTCTATCTCTGTGATTGTGTATTTCAGGGTTTCAAACACTTCAAAGTTCGCCCCTTTTAGTTATTCTCTTTCTCACAACATACCACAAGCTAACCGAAATATTGACAATATACTAGGTGGAGTGAAATGTAACCTCCTTGACCCCCAGAATGCGCTGCTACTGCATATATATATATATGTATATATGCCCAAAGTATCCAAGTCAAATCATCAGTTGAATTTGAATTGTTGAATAAAGCGATTGTGTTGAAAAAAATAAGTTCTATCACTTGTACCCACACAAACATTTTACAATATTGTGGTAAAATGTGAACAGCGTCATCTCTATTGGAATAATAAAAGATTTCAATAGCAATTCCCAACCATTTGAGAATGTAAACTTGTAGCGAATTTTCTAGTACAATGCAAAGATGTAATGAACGATGGATAGTATAGAACATTCTTGAAAAATGTCTTGGGGGTATAAATATCAGCATCCCCCAAGATACTACCAAGACGAGCACCGCAGTGGTCGACCAATTGAGGTGACGACTCCAGAAATGGTGAAGAAAATCCACAAAGCGGTACTGGATGATCGTCGCATTTTTCTAAGAAGAAAGTGTTATTTTATCAAGACAATGCACCAGCTCCCAAATCCGTTATTGCAATGGCCAAAATTAATGAATTAAAGTTTGAATTGCTACCTCATGCACCTTATTCGCCAGATTTAGCCCCCTTGGATTATTTTCTGTTCCCAAACTCGAAAAAATGGCTCAGTGGTCAAAGATTTTCGAACGATGAAGAAGTGATGTCGGCAGTAAATGGCTATTTTGAGGAGCAAGACAGTTTTTATTATAAAAAGGGTATCGAACTTTTTGAACATCGCTGGAAAAAGTGTACAGAGCTGAAAAGCGATTATGTTAAAAAATAAATAATTTTTTTCCAAAATTTTTGGAATGTTGGGTCGGCTACTTCGCAAATAGTGCCCTCGTACGCACATTAGTTCTAAAGTGGAATTCGAAGAGTTAATTAAGAGAGCGATCAAGTGGTTTAAAGCAAAGATAAAGCAAAATAAAGAGCCAACTAATATTAGACTTTGGTGAGTTTAAACCAGCTTAATGAAACGTCTCATTCCATATAAATAGTTGTGCATGACTATAATGGGATTTTACTCGGTTACATCAAGTTTTCTTAATTTTAGTTGTTTGAAGTAAAGTTCCTATAGAATAGGACATTCAATGCGGATAAAAAACATAACAGAGAATAAGTAGTTAACGTTACATTTCCGGGGTAACTGAAAAAAACTGAAATCCTACTGTTCGGGAGTAAAACACGGATTCAATTTAAACAGTTTCTTTAATAAAATTAAAATATAGGGATTTCTAATAACGACTTGACAAATTTTTTTTTAAATAAAAGGCAAATCATTTGAGATATTTCAAAAACTTTATTACCGGGTTGAAGTACAATCAAAACATTTATGAATGGAACTCGACTTCGTTCATATGGCCACCGCGGGCACGTTTGCAGCGGTCGATTCTTTGAACCCAATTTTCAACGACTCTACCACACATTTCGGCCGAAATGTCCGCTATTTCGCGTTCAATGTTGGCTCTGAGCTCTTCCAACGTCGTCGGCGTGTTGGCATAAACCAATAACTTAACGTAGCCCCACAGAAAATAGTCAAGCGGCGTTAAATTGCACGAACGAGGCGGCCAATCGACTGGCCCATGTCTTGAGATAACACACTTACCATACTTACTCTTCAATAAGTCGATTGTAGCCTGTGCTGTGTGGATTGTCTCACCATCCTGTTAAAACCACATGTCGTCCAAGTCCATATCTTCCAATTCGGGCCAAAAATAGTCGGTGATTATGGCGCGATAACGCGATAACGCTGACCACAGTAACGTGACGATATGGCCCAATAACGCCGCCGGTATGCAAACCGCACCAAAAAATTGTTCTTTGTGGATGAAGTGGTGACTCATGAAGCACATGTGGGTTTTCACCCGAACAATAACGTATTGACGAACCTATTGAGCCAAAAATGAGCTTCGTCACTGCAGACGATTTTGCGATGAAATTCATCATCTTGGCGCATCTTCTCCAGAACCCAATCGGAGAACGTAGCTCGTTATTGTACTCTACCATGATGAAAATGTTGACTTTGCTGAATAAATTGACAGTGACAGTTTGATGATTAGTGAAAGAGTGCGTTCACAAATTAAATTCAAAGCCCCTATTGGAAAACCCTATTCTAAGGTATTTATTATTTTACTAATTTACGCGTCTATGTCCGAAGTGAGACTGCCACCCCAATCCACACCAAAGCTCCTCGTTGCCTTGATTCCACCTGATGCAATTTGCTGACTTAGCGCTTCCCACGAATAGTGCATCCGGCGCATGCATGCACATAAAAATCATCGATTGCGCGTGTGCTTCATCAGCATAGGTTCCCATGCAAAATATTCCCACTGTGACTTCCCACCTTTGTTTCCAGGTTGCTGTCTGCTGGATCGTGTTAAATAAGTATCTCTCCCATTGCAAGATGCAATCATTTTCCAATATTTGATTTTCTGAACTAATTTTCCATTTTATTTTTTCCTGCTATGAAACCAACCAATGTAAATGATTTGACAGATTGTTAAGTTTACTAAAATACGTTATGGGTTGTTCGTGAACAAAATGTATAAATAATATATATATATTTTAGTTTATACAATTATTGTTTTTCAATATTAAAATTGTAATCTATAATAAAACTAAGCTATATTAATTGAAACTTAATCTAAAATGTAGACAATTAAACGTAACGTAAGGTTACGTTTTTTTACGTTGTAAAAAAGATGGAAGTAATTTCCGAACGAATAAAGATGCTCTTTGCTGTGACTGTTCAACAAAAAAAGACGTGTTTTACTCAAACCGTATTTTTCCGACCCCTCATTTTTACCCCACACATATAGTTCAAAAAGTTAAAACCCCACACACTCCAACATTTGGTCCTTTTCGGGCCGAATAAAGATTCCACAAAACATTGAACAAATTCAAACATTAAAGATTTTAAAATTAAAAAAAAAAAAGTGCAAGTGCAAAGTTCAAATGCACAAACATACATATGTTATATACAGTAGTGTGCAAAACATTTGCAATTCTTTTCAAATACAATACTCTAAAGAAAGAATTCTAATGAAATTTTCAATCAAAAGTATTACTTACTGTTTAATACTAAAAAGGAAACAAAGAAATTTAAAATATGTACTCTTGATACTTTGTAAAACATAAAGAAACGAGTTTATTCATTTTAAGGCTGTGCAAAACATATGCAAAATTTTTTTTTTTTTTTTGTTCATCAATATTTGGTCCAAAAACCATTGTTTCTAATAACTTCTGCACACCTTTTCGGCATGGAAGCATTAAGGGAGTTTGTTAACTCACTGTGAATTTTTTTCCACTCATCCTTTAAAGCTTCATAAAGAACCTTTTGCGAAGTAAACCATTGCCCATTTGCCTGCTGTTTTAGGATTCCCCATAAGTTTGGGTTTAAGTCGGAGGACTGTGGAGGCCAATCCAAAACATTTACTCCCTGAACCCCTAAAAATTCTTTAACGAACTTTGAAGTGTGCTTCGGCTCTCTTCCTCAGCGGATGAAAGCATGACTGTTTCTAAGATGTCCTTATACACAAAGCGATCCATTATTCCAGTTATTTGGTGTAAGGGACCACACGCTTGAGCCGAGAAGCGTCCCCAAACCATAACGGAACCGCCCCCATGCTTCAAAGTAGCGCGGATGTTTTCCCGATTTAACCGTGTACCTGGCTTTCGGCGAACGTAACCAATACCATAGGTAGATAAGATATTAAATTTGCTCTCATCGCTAAATAAAACGGTTCTCCACTGTGTGAGGGACCAAGTTGATTATTTATGCGCAAATTGAAGTCTAAATAATAGGAAATTAGAAGCAGTTTTTTTATCAAACAAAGAGACTACCTTTTTTGACGGTGTTTTCAGGTTAACAGAGGCTTCTTAACAGCTCGGTATGACCTCAAATCGCTTTCTATTGCACGTCTACGAACTGTGCTTGCATCGATTGACAAGTTGAGGTCCTTAACGATTGCAGTTGAAGACCGGAAAAGGTGTTGCCGGATAATTGATAATTTTTTTATCAGTTTGCATGTCTGTTTTTCGGGGACGACAACCAGAAGGAAGCGTTGCAACTGATACATTTTGTCGGAACTTTGTAATTATCCGGGAAACAGTCAATTCGTGAATCTGATCCGTTTTTAAAAGCCTCAACTACCAGCTCCTTTGTTCGGGTATCGTACTTATTGCCAGCCATTTTTTTAACGCAAATTTAGTGAAAACTGAATAAAAAAAAATCTGCCTATGAACACAATTTATTTTATAAAGAACACTGATCTGAATATCTTGGAAGTTAAAACAAAAATAAGGGAAAAATAAGAAACTGCATATGTTTTGCACAGCTGCATATTCGGCAAGCTAAAATTTTTCCATGGAATAACTAAACTAACAGTACTTTTTTCCGTTTTTATTGCTGAGACCTTAGAGTGTAATGTCAGTAACGGATTAATCTTTAAATTCTTATATATTATCCTTCTTTGTATAGTTAACCAAACAAAACGTCAAGAGAAAAAAAACTTGCAAATGTATATATAAAAAAGATACTTAATAGATTACACAAAACATTAAACATTTAAAAGAAAAATTAATCAAAAAGTGCAAGTGCAAACTGCAAGCGTACAAAAAATAAGAAATATATATATAGATATATATAAAACATAAAGTACATACATGGGGGTGGCCGTGGTGTAGTGGTATATGCAGAGACTCCTCAAGCAGAGGGTCACGGGTTCGAATCTCGTGCAAAGCAATTCTTTGGAAAAGTTTTTTCATAGAATTTGTATGTAGTTATATGAAAATCTCGTCGGCGTCAACTCTGACATGAAGGCACAACACTGATGTTGGAGTTGTTGCTGGTTAGGCTAAGATATAACGAACTTACAACTAGCACGTACTAAGACCCACTGTTTGAGGATGCACTGGCTCGTCCCGTCCAGTTTGACCACCACCTATGGGAAAAATATCGAAACCTAATACACCTGAGTTTCAAACTACTACACCACCCACCCGCGCCCTGGAGAAAAGCCAGTAAAAGGGTATTCATATTCTGTTGGAGCGCCCGCGGGATTATAAAAAAAACATATATTCCCTCGCGGTCGGTGTCTTGCCCTCTGGCTTGCTCCTTTTAAAGACTAATAGACTTTTTCGGTGGTTGTGCATAAATCGCATTTCCCGCGCCGTGTAAATATTAAATATTATCAACTTAAACCTCAACTGTCACCAGCTGGGCAAAGCTAACTAAAGGTCATAAGTTACTGAAATAAAATATTAATTATTTTAATATCATTTAATAAAATTTAATAAATACTTGATACACACATATTGGTTTATAATTACATAAAAACCATTTAAAAAGGTCGAAATTGTCCACGGGTGCAGATCAGAAAAGTGTTCTGGAGCAGATTCTTCGTGACCACACCAACTTCAAAAAGACTGGAGCATCACTTCGTACAGCCAGCTATCTGTCAGGTAGTCTTCTTATTCTAGAAGGGAACTTCAAAAATGCGCTTGGTCTTCAAGCGAAGATTCGACGAAGAGAAATTGAAGAAGATCTGGAAGAAGAAAATTTTTGATCAAAAAACATATTTCACTTACTGAGGTGAATTGGTCGACGCTATCGACAATGCCAAGTTAGCATCCAAGGAAAATATTGTGGAAGGTGAATCCACAGGTGCTTCTTGTAATGAGCTTTCATTACCCCTGATTCAAATACCACATTTTGAGGGCTCGTACACGAAGTGGCGGGCTTTCAACGATGTTTTTTTGTCCCTAGTCCACACCAATACGAAGCTGGGTGAAACCCAAAAGCTTCACTATTTGAAGTCGTCTCTTACAAGTGAAGCTGCTCGTTTGTTGCAGCATTTAGGTTTGCATTCTGGCAATTATGACAAAGCATGGGAACCGCTTGTCGCCAGATACGACCACAATCGAGTGTTGGTAAACGCTCATTTTCAACTTTTTTTTGAACAGCAGCAGTTGACAAAGGAGACTGCGAACAACATCAAGTCTCTACTGGACACGTCCCAGGAATGTTTCCATGCTCTAGACAATTTAGGATTGCCGGTTAGTTCTTGGGATGACATACTAATTTATATTCTGGTGCAAAAATTCCTGCTTTTACTCAGCGTTTGTGAGAAGAGAAGTTGGGTAGTTCGAAGAAGTTGCCAACACTGAGACAATTACAGCGTTCCTGGAGACACGTTTTCGAACCTTGGAAGCAGTAGCTGGAACGAGTGGCATAAAGGTCAGAGGTTCTTCTGCACTGGGAAGAAGCAGTTTGCATGCCAGGTATGTGGTAGATGTCAGCACTCCATTCGAAAGTGTCAGAAGTTTATTGCTATGGAGATCTGTGAACGATCTAAGGCAGTGGACAGAATCGGGGTTTGCCGGAACTGTCTTGCATACAGTCACTTTCCACATAAATTCAAGGATTAACCAACCTGTCTCTCTTGGGGTAGATCAACCAAGTGTGCTTCTTGCCACAGCCGTTGTGAAAGTGAGGTCTGAAGCAACGTTCATTACTGAATCCGCTGTCCAGTTATTAGGGCCTCATCAACGGCGAACATTCATTGAGGTATCCGGATTGGGAAAAATCAGTAGTATTCGAAACAAATACCCGGGCCTACGTGTTTAGGTCGCTGACTGGTCTGATGCCGTCCAAGCCTCTAGCTCAACAAAACTGGGAACACATCAAGGGCTTAAGGTTAGCTGATCCACAATTCGATAAGCCTGCAACTGTTGACATTCTCCTGAGAAGCGATGTTTATACTGAATTTATTTTAGCATCCATTATACGCGATAATGATGTAAGATCACCAATTGCATAAGAATCAGAGCTAGGGTGGCTTCCCCTTGGGAAGACAATTTTGCGAGGTATAGAACCTGTCCACAGCTTTTTACAGGTTTTCGACATAGATACTCAGCTGAGAACTGGAGGAGTTGCCATTCGACGCTAAAGAAACTGCTGAAGACAAAGCATGTGAAGAGCATTATCTCAAGACAACGAGAAGACTGGCTGATGGGCGATATGAGGTATCGCTGCCATTTAAAACCGGATACTGGGTTTGGTGGATCGAAGTTAGGTGACTTACGTAGGTTTCATCAACTGGGCAGCAGATTCCTGGAAAACCCCACACTGCACAAGGAGTACTCTAAGTGCTTAAATGAATATAAGGAAATTGAGGAGCAATGAAAGGAGAACACTACCAACATTTTCCATGTCACGCAACAACCCGATGAAGACAATGAGGTTATCAATCTTATGCTTAAGCAATCTTCGTTAATAAGGCTTCGTCACATTCTAGCCTATTGCATTCGTTTTGTGTTTAACTGCTAGGCAAAACCTGAAAGGTTCATTGAAGGTCAACGAAATTGACAAGGCTATGAAATTGCTGATAAAAACCTCACAAAAACAAATGTTCCTTTAAATGTATGCTCAAAAAAGGTACATCCTAAACGTACCTTAAACTTGAATCCCTTTATAGATGCTGACGACATTCTATGTGTTGGATGGAGATTGCAGAACTCAAAATTGGACGACGAACAGTGACATCCATCTATTTTGGCACCAGATCATCATCTCACACACCTTATCATAACAGATGCACACAAAAACACAATCCATGGTGGTGTTTCTCTATAGATGGCGTACATCCGCACAGCGTTCTGGATTTTTTCGTTAACGAGAAGGTGTAGAAGATGGTGCATGAGTGTATCACTTGTTTCCGTCACAAAGCGAAGTCAATGCAGCAACTCATGGAGAGCTTACCTGAGCCAAGAGTTCGCATGGCAAGGCCTTTCTCCAGATGGGGTGTAGACTTTGCAGGACCCTTTGACATCAAAACCTGGAAAGGACGAGGTGCAAAATATTAAAGGGATATTTTTCAATATTCATCTGCCTAGCAGTCAGGGAAGTGCATTCGAGTATCGTCTCAGACCTTACGGCACAGGCGTTCTTAGCAGGTTTCATACGAGGAATGTGCGCCGAACTGTACATTGATCGTGGCACTAATCTTGTAGGGGCGAAAACGGAGTAAGGGAGGATGCTGCAAAAGGCGAAGGTTGACTAGGGGTCGGTTAGTAAACAACTGACACAGCTACACACAAAGTGGAATTTTGTTCCCTCTGCATCTCCCAATTTCGGAGGACTTTGGGAGGCATGGGTGAAATCGGTAAAGCATCACCTCAGAAGAGCGGTCAGGGTAGAATCCCTGACACTGAAAGAACTGTCAACGTTACTTACTCTGGTTGAAGCCTGCCTCAATTCCAGATCTTTGTGCCCAATGTCGGACGACATCGAAGACTTGGAAACGCTGACACCAGCACATTTTTGAATTGGCGAAAGACTCGTCGCAATTCCTCAAGGAGACACTGCCTTGGAAAGGGTAAGTTACCTTGAGCGATGGAAGCGGATCACCTCAATGACCAACTGTATCTGGCGCAAGTGGAGTACGAAATACTTGTCCAGAATGCAACAGCGCCCAAAGTGGTTGGAACGGGAGCCGGGCCGTAAATGCGGATACTTAGTTCTCATTAAAGATGAGAGACTACCACCGTTGCAATGGCGACTCGGACGAATCACCGCTACACATTCCGGAACCGACGGACTAATTCGAGTGGTCACTTTGAAAACAAAAACCGGAAAACTTACACGATCAATTGGAAAAATCTGCTGTCTACCAAGCAACAAAACTAGGATTTCACACTAAAATAACGATAAACATATACAATTTTTCATCCATTTCTACACAACACAACACAACACAAAAAAATTTTACCCTGTTTCCTCTTCCTTTTTTTTTCTCTTCTTAATCACTCAATAATATTTCTCAGTCAACACTAAACAAACATACACAACATATAACAAAGCTTCATTCCTACACAACACACATACAGTCCACTCTAAACTACACAAAATCATTCATTCCAAACAACGCTGCGGAGTTCTGAAATTCCAAAATGCCGACGGGAATTGGAGAATGAAAACCCGACGGCATTTGAGACTTCCCACTTAATCCCAATGTTGTCCACTCAAAACAATGTTGTCCACAAATAATTTTCACCCTGTTTTCTCTCCATCACTCAATGAAAATTTCTTTCTAAATAAATGTACACAAAATATAATGAAATTTCTTTCCACAACACAACATTTTAAACAACACAACACAACATTTAAAAAAACATTTTAAATAAACTCACATGAAGAATTAACGACATTTATTTTTTTGAAAAACGATTTAATAAATTAATAAAATATAGTGATACAAAATAACAATAATAACTTATCCTAGATTCCCTACGCAACACAACAAACATACATACAGTCCACTCTATGTACACACAATGTTGCAGAGTTCCAAAATTCCAAAATGCCGTTGGGAATTGGAGAATCAAATTTCGATTCTCCAAAACCCCGTCAGCACTTGAAGTTTTCACTGAACACTCAACGTTGTTCACTTAAAACACAACACTTTATAAAAAGAAAAACAAAACATTGTAAAATTTATAAACACTCAATAATAATAATATATATCTTAAACTAATCTTAACATAAATTACAATGCATAAATAAAGTAAATAATAATAAATATGTAAATAATAAAAAAAAAATTAATATGCCAAAAAAAAACTTACTGAAGATGAATTGCAACAACAATTCAATAGGAAGGCGGATTCATGGCTTCACTTGAAAACGTAAACACCACACACACTAAGAAGGCTAATTCGGCAATCATCAAAACACTAACCGTTCGCGAAAATTTCATCGCACAGCATCGCACTGCACAACCAAAAATTGCGTACGCGGAGAACAGTTATCGTACTAAATAACACCACAAATTGTACGGAGTTGTTGGGAAAATAATTACAATGAACTTTTTTTTTCATTTTCCCATTTCTTTTTTTCTTTTGTTTTTTTGTTTGTACTGCACTCGAATATCACTTTCGCGAAACAATAACAGACAATTGATACATATAAAATATACACACGCACGTATATACGATTGTGTATTCGTGACGATGTACACAATTCAAAACGAAATCGAACGGCGCGAAGGAAGGGGAGCAGACAAGATAAATAAATAAAGACACTTACCTTTTTTAACACCACTCTTAACAAAACCGAGCAACACGACGCGAATTGACCTAGTTTTGGTCAATGATCAAAACAAACTATTGCACTAGGCGAATTACGTACATTTTATCTCCCTTTGTTGCTCGTTTGTATTATCGTTGTCCTTGTCACCTACTCGCACTCACACAACACACAACTTTTATGTCAAAAGAGGTACAACATCCTCCACCTCCATTTGGGTACAGTAAGGTACAAGAGCGAGGACACTTGCGGACGAAATTCTTCCATTGGGAAAGAGCATGTTCGTGAACAAAATGTATAAATAATATAAATATATTTTAGTTTATATAATTATTGCTTTTCAATACTAAAATTGTAATCTATATTAAAACTAAGCTAAATTAATTGAAACTTAATCTAAAATGTAAATAATTAATCGTAACGTAAGGTTACGAATCTAATATGGTATGACACTTATTGTAAAAAAGATGGAAGTAATTTCCGGACGAATAAAGATTCTCTTTGCATTTCTCCGACCCATCATTTTTACCGCACACATATAGTTCAAAAAGTTAAAACATACACACCCCAACATGGGTAACAGAAAATAGACTGGAATTTTCGTTGGCTTTTCGATTGGATTCTAAATTGAAACTACAATAAATGAAGTTATTAGGCGATAATAACAATGAATTGTTAGTCGCGACTTAAAAAAGGTATCGACTTAAATATCAATACTTCTTAAGTCTAAAGTATATAAAGAGTGATTCATCGTGAAGTTTAATTTATAATGTAAAATAAAACACATAAATTTGGAAGTGAACTCAAAAATTTTTTATTACTGGTTAAAAGAACAATTCATGGCATTTACTTTTTGAAAATGATATCATGTAAATGTTGGCCACGACTACGTCTGAGGTGGTCCATTCGGAAGGAAGGTCGTTCGAGCATAGCGACTGGTATCTCGCGGATAACACAACAAGTAATGTTGGCTTCCAAAGCCTCAATCGTAGCTGGCTTATTCCTGAAGATCTGAGACTTTACATATCCCAAGAGAAAATAGTCCAAAGGTGATATCGTACGATCTAGGCGGCCAATTTACTGTAGCAAAACGTAAAATTAAGTACTCACCAAAATGATTTCTCAAAAAGTCCATTGTTTCACGCACTGTATGGCTCATAGCGCCGTCTTGTTGAAGCCAAAAGCTCACCGAGACCATATGCTTGAATTTCAGGAAGCACATAGTTCGTTAACATGGCGCAATAATGGTTACCGTTGACGGTAACATTCTGATTTGCCTCATTTTTGAAGAAATATGGAACAATAATTCCACCAGCCCATAAACCTCACCATACCGTTGTTTTTAACTGCCAAATACGACAATTTTGTTTATTAACGTATTCATTCAGCCAGAAACGATCTTCATCACTGAACAAAATTTCACGATAAAGCACCGGACTTTCATTGAGTTTTTCCGGGACCCATTCATTGAAAATATGACGTAAATTCAAGTCGCCTGGCTTCAATTCTTGCACAAATTGAATTTTGTACGCTGTTAGGCTGAGATCCTCACGTAAAATACAACAAGTCAAGCTGCTGAGTACGACGAAATTTATTCGTACACTCTCAGCTACAGCTGCTACAGTCTCCTCACTATGTTCTGGATGTGGTCTAGTCCATTAATGTAAACTGGGACTTAAATTTGTGAATGATATTGGCAATAGTGGTCGATTATGCGCACCGTAAGTTCCTCGAGTCGCACGAAAGACATTTCTCAGAGAACGCTGATTTTCGTAATACAGCTGAACAATTTTGAGACGCTGTTGTGGTATGCGTCTTTCCATGATAATTTGCCAAACGATACTGAAAAAAAAAAAATGACAAAGCAGTTAAATAGCAGTTACGTGTGATGTCAAAAAAAGCCTATTGAAAATCAAACCTCACGATGAATCACCCCTTACAACAATAAAAATATTATTATATGGTAGAAAAGTAAAAAAAAAAAAAACAACAGTGAATAATATTGTTTCTGGATAACACTAAAAGCACAGGTGCATTTTTTTCATTTTAAAGACTTACATAGAACGCCTTGTAAGCTTTTGGTATTAAATTTTTTTAATAATTTGCATGACGCATTTTTAACGTCAGAAATCTTAGGCTTTTGGTCGAAGGCAGGTTTGAACCGAACATTAACATACATGGCTTGGATTTTCTTATAAAGTCTGAGTCCCCATAAGAATGCTTATAAAAAAACAAATTTGGAGAATCACTGAGCTCGCATCACTTTGATCTCTTTAAATTGAACAGGTTAATTTTGTGTATTTCTTACGGTACGCACCGGACCAATTTCAGAGGCTAAAAGTTTCAAATCGAAGAAATTTTCATAGGAAAGTTAATTTACTGAAAATGCTTCACTCGTTCTTTTTGCTGTTTTGATCAATGAAATGAAACCTTCTGGCGTATAAATTGAAACACATATAAGAGTTTGTTTCGTTTTCCTTTCATTCAAAGAGTGAACAAAATCCCCTTCGTTTTGGGTATGGCCTTTGTTCAGAAATTTGTGAGTAATGGAATTAAGGTTGTTTTTTCGGACACTAAAAATGTATACGGCTAACATGAACTTATTCTTTTGCTGTCCGCTACAATTATCGGAATAGAAAGTTAAATCCTTATATGTTCCAATTTTTCTCAATATATTTTAAAACACATGAACCAAGTTCATTTGCTCAACGGTGGCCATTTGATTCATCCCAAACATAATATTCAGTGGTTTTTTTTTAAGAAGATCGGTAATTGTAATAGACAAATAGTAAAAAGTTATTCAGTCGCTGTTAGCGTGTGTAGGGTTTTAACTTTTTTGAATTATATATGTATGGTAAAAAAGAGGGGTCGGAAAAATGCGGTTTTAAATGAAACACGTCCTTTCTTGTTGAACAGTCACAGCAAAGAGATTCTTTATTCGTCCGGAATTTACTTCCATCTGTTTTTACAATAAGTGTCATACAATTACGTAACCTTACGTTACGTTTAATTGTTTACATTTTAGATTAAGTTTCAACGTTTGGATTAAGTCTTAAATATTACAAAGTCAAATATAATTATTACATAAGATAAGATTCAAAAAGTATATTGTACATCCGGAAATGCTCCCGCCCGGTGGACGATTTTCATTAGCAAGCGTTCTCGATCATGTACCTTACTGTACCCAGTTGCAGTTGGAGTATGTCGTACTTCTTCTGACATAAGAGTTGTGTGTTGTGTGAGTGCGAGTGTGTTGACTATCTACATGTAAATGAAACAAAATTGTGTAAGTTAATAATTTGAAACATTACATGTAGGTGACAAGGATGACGATATAACAAACGAGCAACAAAGGGAGATGAAATAGGTGTAATTTCCTTTGTGCAATAGTTTGTTTTGATCATTGCTCAAAACTGGGTCAATTTGCGTTTCGTGTGTGTTTTTCGCTTTTTTTTTTGTTTAGTCGTTAGTTTTCCCTTAGTTTTTTTTTGTTCTTATTATGAATAAGGTAAGTGTTTTTTATTTAATTATTAATTTTATCTTTTTGTCTGCTCCCCTTCCTTCTCGAAATTCGAGTTCGATTGAGTTGTGTACACGACGCGAATACACAATTGTATATAAGTGCGTGTGTATATACATCGTCTGTTTTTGGTTTCGCGGAAGTGATCTTCGAGTGCAAGTACAAAAAAAATAAAAGAAAACGAAATGAAAAGAAATGGAAAATGCAAAAAAAAGTTCATTAATTTATATATTGGTTGTGCAGTGCGTCGATGTAAGACGAAATTTTCGCGCACGTTTTGTTGTTGTAATAATGGCCGAATTAGCTGTCAAAGTGTGTGTAGTGTGTACAGCTTAAAGTAAAGGCATAAATGCGCCTTCGATTCAATTGTTGTTGCAATTTACTTCAAATAGACAATTCAATCTGCAGTAAGTTTCTTTTTTTTTACATATATTTTTTTTGTTTACATTTTGATTTTTTTTATGTAATTTATATTTAAAATATATTGTATACTAGTTAAAGATGTTTATATTAATACAAAATATTGCTAGGTTTTAGTGCCGTAAACCTTTTAATTTTTTTTTTTTTTTTTTTTTTTTTTTTGAATTGATACCTGTCGATAGGTTAAAGTATATATGTTGTGTTTTGAGTGGACAACGTTGGGATTCAGTAGGAAGTCTCAAATGCCGTCGGGGTTTTCGTTCTCCAATTCTCCGTCGGCATTTTGGAATTTCAGAACTCCGCAACGTTGTTTGGAATGAATGATTTTGTGTAGTTTAGAGTGGACTGTATGTGTGTTGTGTAGGGATGAAGCTTCGTTATATGTTGTGTATGTTTGTTTAGTGTTGACTGTGAAATATTATTGAGTGATTGAGAAGAAAAAAAAAAAGGAAGGGGAAACAGGGTAAAATTTTTTTGTGTTGTGTAGAAATGGATGAAAGATTGTATATGTTTATCGTTATTTTAGTGTGAAATCCTAGTTTTATGTTGTTTGATCATTTTGTATTTCTTTATTGTTGCTTGGTAGACAGCATATTTTTCCAATTGATCGTGTAAGTTCTCCGGTTTTTGTTTTCAAAGTGACCACTCGAATTAGTCCGTCGGTTCCGGAATGTGTAGCGATGATTCGTCCGAGTCCCCATTGCAACGGTGGTAGTCTCTCATCTTTAATGAGAACTAAGTCTCCGCATTTACGGCCCGGCTCCCGTTCCAACCAATTTGGGCGCTGTTGCATTCTGGACAAGTATTCCGTACTCCACTTGCGCCAGAAACAATTGGTCATTGAGGTGATCCGCTTCCATCGCTCAAGGTAACTTACCCTTTCCAAGGCAGTGTCTCCTTGAGGAATTGCGACGAGTTTTTCGCCAATTAAAAAATGTGCTGGTGTCAGAGTTTCCAAGTCTTCGATGTCGTCCGATATTGGGCACAAAGATCTGGAATTGAGGCAGGCTTCAACCAGAGTAAGTAACGTTGACAGTTCTTTCAGTGTCAGGGATTCTACCCTGACCGCTCTTCTGAGGTGATGCTTTACCGATTTCACCCATGCCTCAAAAAGTCCTCCGAAATTGGGAGATGCAGGGGGAATAAAATTCCACTTTGTGTGCAGCTGTGTCAGTTGTTCACTAACCGACCCCCAGTCAACCTTCGCCTTTTGCAGCATCCTCCCTAACTCTGTTTCTGCCCCTACAATACAAATTTAGTGCCACGATCACTGTACAGTTCTGCGCACATTCCTCGGAGAGCTATAAAGCGTTTGAAAGCCGCTGAAAAGGCCTGTGTCGTAAAATCTGACACGACCTCCAAATGCCTTAACTGATAGGCAAATGAATATTGAAAAATACCCCTTTAACATTTTTGCTCCTCGTGTTTTCCAGGTTTTTATGTCAAAGGGTGCTGCAAAGTCTACACCCGATCTGGAGAAAGGCCTTGCCATGCGAACTCTTGGCCCAAGTAAGTTTCCCATGAGTTGTTGCATTGACTTCGCTATGTGATGGAAACCAACGATACACTCACGCACCATCTTCTTCACCTTTCTCCTTAAAGAAAAAATCCAGAACGCTGTGCGGATGTACGCCATCTATAGAGAAACACCACCATGGATTGTGTTTTAGTGTGCATCTTATTATAAGGTGTGTGAGATGATAATCTGGTGCCAAAATAGATGAATTTCTCCGCTCGTCGTCCAAGTTTGAGTTCTGCAGTCTCCCTCCAACATGTAGAATGTCGTCAGCATCTATACAGGGATTCAAATTCATGGTACGTTTGGGATATACCTTTTTTGCAACATTCATTTCAGGGAACATTTTTCTTTTTGTGAGGTTTTTATCAACAATTTCATAGCCTTGTCAATTTCGTTGACCTTCAACGAACCTTTGTACCTTGTTTCAGGTTTTGCCCGGCAGTTAATCACAAAACGAATGCAATAGGCTAGAATGTGACGAAGCCTTATTAACGAAATTTACTTAAACATAAGTTTGATAACCTCATTGTCTTCTCCGAGTTGTTGCGTGACATGGAAAATGTTGGTCGTATTCTCCTTTCGTTGCTCCAAGTCAGGGTTAATCCTTTTGGGTTGAATGGGAATCCCAAAGTTCCAATTCTCTCGTAGGAAACTTGGGCCCTTCCACCACAACTCGTTTCGTGTAATTGCTGATGGCAATATACCCCTCGAGGCATATCAGTTGAGTTGTGTTGGATCGGAATATGTTTCAAAGAGCTGCAGTTCGTCAGGCGTTGAATTTCTACTACAAACTGTCTTGAGTGATGCCACTTTCGTCTTGGCAAACATCAAGTGCTAGTGGACGTTGCCTTTCTCATCCTCGACACCAAACTCAGGTTTACATTCGCTTTCAAATGGCAGCGATACCTCATATCGCCCATCAGCCAGTCTTGTAGTTGTCTTGAGATAATGCTCTTAACATGCTTTTTCTTCACCTGTAAAAAGCTGTGGACAGGTTCTATACCTCGCAAAATTATCTTCCTAAGGAGAAGCCAACTTTGCTCTGAGTTTGTGTAATTGGGGATCTTCCATCATTACCGCGTACAATGGATGATAAAATAAATTCAGGATAAACATCGCTTCCCAGGAGAATGTCAACAATTGCAGGCTTATCTAATTGTATATCAATTAGCCTTAAGCCCTCGATGTGTAAGCAGTTTTGTTGAGCTAGAGGCTGAACCCGTAGGCCCGGATATTTGTTTCGAATGGTGTCACCAGCGACCCAAAAGTAAGATTTAAATACCACTAACATGAACCACTACTGATTTTTCCCAATCCAGACACCTCAATGAATGTTCGCCGTTGATGAAGCCTTAATAACTGGACAGCGGATTCAGTAATGAACGTTGCTTCAGATCCAGGATCGACTAGCGCCCTAAAAAGATAATAGTTGCCCTTTGAAGACCTCACTTTCACAACGGCTGTGGCAAGAAGCACATTTGGTTGATCTACCCCAATAGAGACAGGTTGGTTAATCCTTCAATTTATGTGGAAAATTTGTGTACCTATTGTAATGTTAGTACTAACCTTTGCAATATTCGACGCTCCACAGTTGACATGCAGCAGAGAGTGGCACACTGCTTTGACATTGACTGGCCCGGTGACTGTATGCAAGACAGTTCCGGCAAACCCCGATTCTGTCCACTGCCTTAGATCGTTCACAGATCTCCATAGCAATAAACTTCTGACAGGTTCGTAGAGAGTGCTGACCTCTACCACATACGTGGCATGCAAACTGCTTCTTCCCAACGTGAAACACCGTTTTTTTCTCGACCGCAACAGCCTTATGTACAGAAGAACCGCTGACCTTTATGCCACTCGTTCCAGCTACTGCTTTCAAGGTTCGAAAACGCGTCTCCAGGAACTCTGTAAATTGTCTCAGTGTTGTCAACTTGTAATTTTTGCGCCAGAATATAAAATAGTATGTCATCCCAAGAGCTAACCGGCAATCCTAAATTGTCTAGAGCATGGAAACATTCCTGGGACGTGTTCAGTAGAGACTTGATGTTGTTCGCAGTCTCCTTTGTCAACTGCTGATGTTCGAAAAAAAGTTGAAAATGAGCGTTTACCAACACTCGATTGTAGTCGTATCTGGCGAAAAGCAATTCCAATGCTTTGTCATAATTGCCAGAATACAAACCTAAATGCTGCAACAAACGCGCATCTTCACCTGTAAGAGACGATTTCAAATAGTGTAACTTTTGAATTGCCCCTAGCCGTTGATTACTGTGGATTAAGGACAAAAAAACATCGTGGAAAGCCGCCACTTCTTGTACGAGCCCTCAAAATGTGGTATTTGAATTTGGGGTAATGAAAGCTCATTACACGAAGCACCTGTGGATTCACCTTCCACAATCTTCTCTTTAGATGCTGATTTGGTATTGTCGATATCATCGACCAATTCACCACGGTAAGTGCAGTACGTTTCTTGTAACCAATCAAATATTTCATCAAAATCTTCTTCTTCCAGAGTTTCTTCTACTTCTCCTCGTCGAATTTTCGCTTGAAGACTAATCGCGTTCTTGAAGTTCCCTTCTAGAATAAGGAGACGACCTGAAAGATAGCTAGCTGTACGACGTGATGCTCCAGTCTTTTTGAAGTTGGTGTAGTCACGAACAATCTGCTCCAGAACACCTTTCTGATCTGCACCCGCTGACAATTTCTACATTTTTGAAGGCTTTTATTTGTAAGTTAATTATAGCCCAATATGTGTGTATGTATCAAGTACAATATTTATTATATTATTATTATATATATTGTTTATTAAGGTATTTAATTAAAATTTTATTTATTACAGCAACTTACGACTTTTGGTCTTGCCCAGCTGGTAACAGTTGAGGTTAAAATTGATAAATTAATGAATTTTTACACGGCGCGTGAATCCCGATTAATGCACAACCACCGAAAGTCTTTAAGTCTTTAAAGGGAACAAGACAAGTGGCACAACACCGACCGCGAGGGAATCTATGTATGTACTTTATTTGTTATATATATATCTATACATATATTTTGCACTTGGGCTTGCACTTGCACTTTGCAATTTTTTACTAATTTTGTTCTTTTAAATGTTTAAATTTTGTCTATTAATTAATTGTCTTTGTATATATATATATGTTTTGTGGACCTTCACTTTGCACTTGCACTTTTTTAATAATTTTGTTCTTTTTTCTTTTAAATGTTTAATGTTTTGTGTATTCTTATCCGATTCGAAAAGGACCAAATGTTGGGATGTATAGGGTTTTAACTTTTTTGATTTAAAATACATGGGCTGAAAAGTCCGTTTCTAAAACAGGGCACCACTTGAACTAAATTCATACTATTGAAGGTTACCGACCTTCAAAAGATGCATGTATAAATTTGACAGCTGTCGGACGATTAGTTCTCGAGATATAGCGTTGTGAGTGAAGCAACTTTTGTTATTGTGAAAAAAATAGATTTAAATCAATTTCGTGTGTTGATATATCATTGCTGTTTGATGGGAAAAAATGCAGCCGATGCAAAGATATGGCTTGATAAGTGTTACACGGACTATGCACCAGCCGAACGAACCATTCGCAAGTGGATTGAAAAATTTAAAAGTGGTCATATAAGCACCGAAAATGCCCAAAAGTCCAAAATGATTACGAATGACCGTAAAGTGTAGTTGATCGAGATAGCTGGGGCTCTGAAGATATGAAAAGAGCGTGTTGGATATATCATACATGAATATTTGGACATGCGAAAGCTCTGTTCAAAGTGGGTGCCGCGTTTGCTCACAGTCGACCAAAAACAACAACGTTTTGATGATTTAGAAGTGTTTAAAGCTGTTTAACCGCAATAAAGCCGAATTTTTGCGTCGGTATGTGACAATGGATGAAACTTGGCTCCATCACTTCACACCAGAGTCAAGTCGGCAGTCAGCTGGTTGGCGAGCAGGCGACGAACCTCGCCCAAAACAACCAAAAACTCAACAGTCGGCTGGCAAGGTTATGGCATCCGTATTTTGGGATTCACATGAAATAATTTTCATCGACTATCTCCAAAAGGGGCAGACTGTCAACGGGGAGTTTTACATTGCGTTGTTGGAGCTTTTGAAGGGTGAAATCGCAGAAAAACGGCCGCATTTGAAGAAAAATAAAGTGCTGTTTCATAAAGACAATGCACAGGGTCACAAGTAGGTGAAAACGATTGAAAACGAAAATTGAATGAATTCAGCTATGAATTGCTTCCCCACAAACCGTATTCTCCAGATTTGGCCCCCAGTGACTATTTCGTGCTCGCAGACCTCAAAAGAATGCTCGCCGGAAAGGGATTTAAGACCGGTGAAGAAATAATCGCCGAAACAGAGGCCTTTTTTGAGGCTTACCCGAAATCGTACTACAAAACTGGTATCGAAAGATTGAAAAATTGTTTCAAACAGTGTATCGCCCTCGAAGGCAACTACACTTGCGGTCATAAAAACCGCACCACCTAACGAGTTCTCAAAAAATGCCTAATTACATCAGATCGTAAAGGTTTTTTCCATACTAATGAAGGGTATTCCCCATAGCCTCGTATTCAGTGCAAAAGTTTGAATTGAGTTGTGACGGTGACAAGTAAAAAAAGTGAAATGTCTGGTAAATATCATCAACTGACTCGCGACGAAAAAGTTCAAATATTGATTTTAGTCGAAGAAGGGATTGGCTATCGTGAGATTGCGGTTAAAATAGAATGCTGTCATTAAACTTTCGTACGACTGATGAAGAAAAAGGAAAATTTGGATCCACTGGGAAGGAAAGAAGACTCGGCATGAAAACGTAAAACAACCCAGAAGACGGACAATGTATTACAACGAATTAGCATGAAAGATCGCTTTAAAAGTGCTGTCCGTATAAGAGCAGAGCTGAGTGAATTTCATCAAGTTGATTTAAGCGCCGAAACCATACGCCGACGGCTACGGGGGAAAGGTTTATATGGAAGACGACCTGCGAAAAAACCTCTCCTAACCACAAAAATGAAAAAAGCTCGCCTAACGTGGGCAAAAAAGTAGGAAGATTGGACGCAGGATGATTGGCGATGAGTGATATGATCCGATGAAAGTATATTTAATTTGTTGTATGAAGGTGAAAGGTTTAAGGGCGAGTGCATAGTCAAAGCAGTGAAGATTTCTCAAACTCCACTAGCGATCAAGTCCGCAGTGGCAGGCCCTCCGATCCGATTACAAAGGACAATGTCAAAAAAATACATGAAAAGGTGTTGGCTGACCGGAAAGTGAAGGTGCGCGAGCTAGCAGATACCACAAAGACTAGTACTGAGCGCACACGCCATATTTTTGGGCAATATTCTGCGTATGAAAAAGTTATCCTGCTGCTGGGTGCCGCGCATACTCACTCCTGACCAAAAACCCGAACGCGAGAGCACTTCGAAAGAGTGTTTGGACTTGCTGATGCGGAATCGGGTTTACTTTTGGCATCGATTGGTAACTGTTGAACACCAGAGAACAGAATTAGTGCCCGGCAATGGACTGAGGTCGGCACGAGTGCCCCGAAGCAACCGAGGGAGGCTCGATGAGTTGGAAAGGTTATGGCGTCGGTTTTCTGGGATTGTCATGGCATACTCTTGGTGGACTATCTCGAAAAAGGAAAAACCGTCAACAGCGAGTATTACTGTGCATTATTGGAGCGATTGAAGGCCGAAATCGCTGCAAAACGGCCTTACATGAAGCGAAAAAAAAATGGAAAATTGCTGGAATAAGTGTATCAAACTAAAAGAAGACTATATTGAATAAAATAAAAAAACATTTAAAAAGAAATTTTTTTTCATTCCCCAGGAGGTTACTTGTCACCCCATCTAGTGAGACGTTGCAGTGTCATTCCTGGCTCGTTGAACTTTTTCCAGTTTTCCTCTGTAAGTTCGGTTTTTTTTTATCGAAAAAACGTTTCTCTAACCACCCTACACCATAGCCACCCTCTTTACAGCTCAAATCGTCTCACGCCTTTTCTTTTGGTTTGATACTCTTCGTCCGATGAGGGGTTAAGCATCTCAATTCAAAGAGTATAGTCTGAGATGGTATATACAATGTGAGGGATGGGTATTGCTGATTCGGTGAAAAATCCATTTGACCCTTCTGGGGTTTTTATATCCACTGAAACTGTGTCCGAAAAAATTGATTGGATTCCTTTTCCATGCCATGGAAAAAGTCGCATGGGGCCAAATCCGGTAAATATGGTGGCTGAGGCATGATTGTCATGTTTTTGGCCAGAAAATCTCTCACAAGCAACGGTAAACGAGCAGGTTCATTATCGTGATACAAAAGCCATGAATTGCTTTGAAAAACAAACATACAAACACGAATGCGTCTGTCACCAAGGTTAAACAAGAACGCAAAATTATGATTTCTTCGTGGCCTTTGTCAACCTTCGCACATGTAACGATATTAAGGTTTAATTTCTGTTGTGCAGTTATGATTAAACTCCGCCTGTTTGGCAATGTATCGTATTTTCCAATAGGCATCAAAAACGCTCTTCCTTTTATCTTCAGTTATTTTTTCGGAGCACTTTAATCGGCATTTGTCAAGGAGGTTTAATTTTTCTTGCTTCTTTCACACGTTTTTCAGGTTTCTTTAAGTGACTTTCGTACACGTTCCCACTACTTCTAGCTCTTCCAGCTGGATTAATTTCTTTTTCGTTTACCTTTTTTAACTAGACTTAGAATATCAACACTATTAGCAACGGAGGTTTCTGCATTATTAGTTGAGGAAAGATAACAAGCGACAGACTGTAGGTCAGGAGTATTTGGATCAGCATTGCTGTTTGAGACAAGGGTTACGGGTAGATTAGGCGTTTGGCTAACTGTGCGGTCTGATGGCGCTCAATGCGTGACACCCTTACTAACTTTATGAGGATAGCTGCTTAAAGTTGTTTGAGCAATGATAACAACACGGTTAATGTTTTTCTGGAATTCGTTTTCACTGGTTTCTTGGTCGGATGAAGGGTTATAATTTCTGTCTGCATCAATTTCATCCATATTCATCAGTACATCTTCAGAGTCTTCATATAGAGACTCCAGTCTCCATAACTTGAATTACTGAAACTGCTTGACGCCGACAGAAGGAGCTTGACTCGTCAGATTATAATCATAAAACAAATTGGTCCAAAACCACTATGACTGAGGAAGAAATTTTTACCGACAGTAGTGTCATAAGTTAAAATAGTCCAATTGACGTATCTCACTTATTGTGCAAGAACGGCATATATCAAAATACTGATATAAAATACTGAGATATATATACTTTTGCACTAAACGACATAGACATATGCAGAAACGACACTTCTGGTCTCTAGCGGCTAGATATTGAGTTAAAGATATAACGATCCTGCAGGGATATACTACTCTTTCACGGCATTCTAAAAACAGGCATACCTAAAAATCTCCAATTTTTGAGAGTTTGTATTTTTGCATTGGTTATGGAAGTTTTCATTCAAATATCAGATAACGTTTGAGAAGTTGAAAAACCATATCAGGCTAAAAAATACTCGGCCGCGGTTATTGACAGTATCGATATTTTTAATTGTAAGGGGAAAGATTTTATGTTCCCAGTTACAGTTTGTTTTAAGGTGCACACGATCCATTTGAGCGAACATTCTGAAATTGAGGTGGTATCAGATTATAAGTGATTTATTGTCGGAGGAAATTGTTAAAATTACTAAACGTATTATATATGAACATTATAATTCGGAAATGCACATCAGGCTTACAAATCAAACGCCATTTTATACTTCACTCAGACGTGTTTCGTATTTTGAAAGATTAAGGGTACCGAAAATATTAGATAAACTTCTGAAGCAAAAAGTCATTAGGCCAAGTCAATCTTCATATGTTTCTGCAGTAGTCTTGGTAAAGAAAAAGTCGGGAGAACTTCGCATGTGCCTTGACTTTAGAAATTTGGGAAAGATTAAAGACGATTGTTTGATTGACGATTATTGAAGCAATAAAAAAAATTACGTAGTGTATTGGGTATGTTTAGTTATTTCCTAACGTTTAGCAAGATTGACAGAGCTGACGCGTGAAGGGGTGAGCTTTTCCATAAACGCTAAGTGGGAAGATGCTTTCAATGTATTAAAAGACAAGTTGATAAATAGTCCGGTTTTGGCGATTTATTATCCGGCGAAAGAGACGGACTTAATAGTGACGCCAACTCCTCGGGATTTGGGGCTGCTTTGATGCAACGATAACGTGATGCAAAATTCCATCCCGTTTCGTATTTTCCAAAAACAGCGCACCCTGCTGAACAGCGATATCACAGTTTTCAATTGGAGTCGTAAACCATTGTGTATGCTCTTAGACGGTATCGAATTTATTTAGAGGGATTAACTTTCAAAATTGTGACCGATTGCAATTTACTTAAATTAACCTTAGAACGTAAGCAGATGAACGCAAGAATTGCTAGATGGGCTCTCGAATTGCAGTCATATAACTATAGTTTGCAATATCGCCATGGAATCTCTATGGGTCACGTAGATGCTTTAAGTCGTCTACACCCTAAAGTTGAGGGACAGTCAAGTTCCGGAAACGATCCCAGCTTTTTTAAAGATACTGGTGCTGCTTTTGAAACACATATTTGTAATAACGAAATGGCCCTTTGTGTCTTATGTCGCACTATTCATGTGGTTAACAATGACGAAGTTTGCTTTTGAATCCAAGTCACTTAGAGTCGCGATGAAAAAATTTTGAAGGTGCGTGATCTGTTGGAAGAAGGCCCGGTAAACGGTTTTGAGATGAGGGATGGACAGGTATTCAATGTTGATACGCCTATCTTTCGTATCAACATTGAATACCTGTCCATTTATTGTATGTAAAAAATGTGATACAATTGATGCATGAGAAGTTGGGCCATTTAGGAGTAGACAAAACATTCGAAGGTATTCACAAGCATTGTTGGTTTCGCTGTATGAAATAAAAGGTGTGTTATTTTATTCGCAACAGTATTCGTCGCATTATGTACGCGGCCCCAGTTCGATCATCTAAGCGAACTCTTTATAGTATCGAAAAGAAACCGGCACCGTTTGATACATTGCACTTAGATCACTTTGGACCACTGTGGTACGTGGATTTGAAGAGAGAAAACATACTGTTAGTTACGGATGCGTTCACCAAATTTGATAAGGTTTATGGAGTAAGCTCACGAAGGAAGTTCTTACCTGCCTCGAAAAGTATTTGGCGTATTATAGTCGACCGCGTCGAATTATCACTGATCAAGGTACGTGTTTCAACAGTTTACAATTTTCTGCTTTTCTTAAGAAACATAATGAAGGACACATTAAAATGTCAGTTGAGTCCCCTCAAGCCAGCGGACAAGTAGAGCTTGTAAATAGGACGCTAAAAGCAATGTTAGGCAATTTGTGCGAACCGATTGTCCATGCCGATTGGATTCATATGCTCCCACAAGTAGAGTTTGCGTTGAACAATTCAAAGCACATTTCTACAAAGCTCAGCGAATACTTGGATGCGAAATTTGGCTCAGCAGATGTTCGCGATTTGACAGCTATGCGTGCAAACGCCCATGATGCAATCCAGAAATGACAATTCACGAAAAACATATTTTGCCTGTTTTAGCTGCAATATATTTCAATAAATTAAAATGAAGTTAAAAGAATTTTAAATTCATGAAAATTAAATAACGCTTATATAATTTCAACTAAATTTAATTGGCATTTTACGCCTAATTTTAGTATTTCATCTAAATACCATCGTATACTTTTTAGTATTTTATATTGGCATAACTCTGTTCTCTAATGTTATATTTAAAAAAATAGACGTAACTATTAAATCCGACTATTACACTCGTTATTGGTACAAACATTTTGGGAAGAGTGGAGGTTATATTAAAGCTGTATACTTTTTTTTTTTTATAAAATGCAATGCAACCCTTAAAAGGAAAGAGAGGTACAGATGAACGTTTGTTTTAAATGTTTGACAGTTATAATTACTAAGAAATAAAGAAGGCAGGGCATTCCATAAGCGAGTTGTATGGCTTTGGAACAAATAACGATATTTTAGAGAGCGGAGTACGTCTGAAAGTGAGCTTGAAGGTATACTGATGAGCATTCATAACAATACGAGTGTTACGGTTAAAATAGCGGTAAAATAAAGTGACACACGAGACATTACGTCGGTGTTCGAAGGTGTCCTATGTAAAAGTTGCAGAGATGTTGGGATTGTCCTCCGATTTGGGACGGATAAATGCCTTATAAAATATATTGATTCCAGATCAGAGGGGGTAAAGTATTTCTTACATCGCTCGAGGAATCCTGTAGTTGTTGAATCGAATGGTTGTTTTTCAATCTCGACGATACATGTGCCACTCATGGGCAATGGCAGGATGGCACACAGCATTTTGTCTTGAAGGTATTAAATGCTATTTCGTTAGTGGTTCTCCAATTAGTTATGCTGTTAATATCAGAATTAAATGAACTTAGCATTCAAGAAGAGAATTGTCAATCCAAATTGCACACACTTCGACAAGAGCCTTTCCTCAGAATGAAATATTGAAATATATCATGAGCTGACGATTTATCAGCATTTCCATGACTTTGGAAAAAAGAAACGAAAGTGAAATGGGGCTGTAGAAGGAGAGACAATATTCGCCTTTTTTAGGGATGGGATAAATAAATGCTGTTTTCCATCTGCTCGGAAAGAGTCCTAAAGAATAGGATCGATGGAAAAGCTTACGCATTGGTTTTACCAGCGTGGAAGAACACCCCTTCAAAAAAGGGGAAATATTTTGTATTTATTATTTATTTATTATTATTATTTATTTTTGTATGTATATTGAGGTCTTTAAGTACTCTTACTACCACACGGGTGCGAAAGTGGATTATTCTCACTAAAGATTCGAAGCGCTCAAGTGTAGGCCGAGACAAAGCACAATCTGGAAGTGTTGAGCTGACCGCAAAGCGTGCAGCAAGCAGATTGGACGTATCTAAGAAAGCCGTTGCAGTCATTCGGGTTGGTCTTGAAGGACCGAAAAAACATTTCTCAAACTCTGACAGCCTCCTAACAGCTCGAGTCGTACCATAATTTCATCCGATGAGGGATAAAGGATCTCACTCCAAATAGAATAGTGTCTTTGATCATATTAGCAGCGAGATCCTCATCGATTTAAGAGTATCAAACCAAAAGGAAAGGCGTGGTACGACTCGAGCTTTAAAAAGGCTCTCAGTATTGGAGAACGGCTGTTTCGATCCTAGAAGATCAGCCCATCCAAGAAAAACTCAAAAAAAGGTAGTAAGCACTTTTAGTCGTTCGTCAAAACCATCAGAAATTCTGCCTCATCTTTCATCCCATTTATTCCAGACATTCTTGCTGATAACTGGAATTATTATTTCAACAAAAAAATATGAGCAAATCCTTACTCATACAGGCTAAAATGGCAAGAACATGCTCGGCCAGTAGCATAATACTGGCCTACACAGTCATAGGGCTAACAACCCCTAAAAGGCATAGTATAATAATGAATTTACTGTTGACGGCCCTGAAAAACGATCTTTTAATCTGCACCTGGAATATGCAGAGTTCTTAACAGCCTACGTGTAGCCGATCAACTAGCGAGATCCTCAACTTGTACAAAGTGGACACAACCACCGTCCAATAAGTGCGATGGTATGACCGAACTAAAAGAGGATGAAAAACTGTCATATTTACTATGAAGAATGTTGCAGCACAGCAGCCGCAGCGTTTATTCGGATGCGTATTTGTCGTAAGAGGAAGACCTAGAGAACAAGTCTTGAGCTTCATACATGTAAACGAACATTTGACGACGTTTCGCATAAGGGATAAATATGTTGTTAACATAAGCCTCATAAACGCCCACGCCCCGACAAAGCAGAAAGACGACCGCTTCTACGAGCTTCTCAGCAAAACTTACGAAATATGCACAAAGTATGATGTAAAAATCGTCTTGGCGATTTTAATGCCAGGCTTGGAAATAAGGTCATCTTTGGTAATATAGCGGAGAAGTACAGCCCTCACGCCATTACGTCCGGAAACGTACTCAGGCTTATTGATTTTGCGGCGGCACGTAAAATAACTATCAGCCCTATCCTGCTAAATGTCGGTCGGGTGGAATGATCGTTTGAAATCGAAATTGTCTCTTCCACAAAAAAATCTAACGAATCATTCCTCGTCGGTTTGCCTAATCACATTAAACGAACGCAACGGAATCGCCCATACAAATTTGTTATCGAATCATGCGCAATTATTTTGTTGCGTTTGTAAAGTTGTTCATTTTTAAATTTTTTTTTTTTTTTTTGCGAAAACGAAAACAAGAATAAACATTTTATTCGTCCTGCATATCTTCTGTCAATTCATGCGGACTTAACATTTTAAGCACAGCGCGCTGCATTGGTCTTTTGCTTGCTTGTTCTTCACGTGGAGCTGCCTCACGTTCCTCTAAATATAAATCAGAGTCGACCTCTCCAGTAACCTCCTAAATATAAAAAAATAAAAATATTATTACATAGGAATAATCATATAAAGTATATGAAAAGCTATAGTTTTTTTTTAAACATACATTTGAGCTACTAAAGTCTAAGAAAAAAGCTTGCATATAATACCTACATATGTATTTAAATTAACTTTATTGAAAAAGAAAAGAAAGATTAGACTCTAAATTTACACAATTAAATATGTAAGGCACGCATACAAGTTAACACCAACAATCTGCAATTGCAAATATCAACACGCGCATCACCTGTTCCCACAGAGTCATTTGATATCCAACATGCGCGTCATTTAAACAACAGCAGTCAATGTTTCCAAATTAAATTTTTAAAAAGGGCAAACGAAAATCCAATTCGACCATCCATCCTTAATCCCCAACAAAACCCTAATCAAAAAGAGCCAAATGTCACACCAGCACTTCATACATTAATCACATCTATCGTAACTGAGGTATTAAATAATCAAGGCCCAAGATTAATACAAAACATTCTAAATCCGTACGCAGACCTTTCCCACGGCATTGATCAAACAATCGATGCTCATCACCGAGGCAACTTATCAAAACTCAATAAAATACCGGATGTTATCCGCCGTCTAAGAGAATTCCCTGGACAGCCCGGTGAATTCAGCTCTTGGAAGAAGAGCGTCGACAGGATTTTACGTTTATATGAAAATTCGAAAGGGTCTCCAAAATATTTCGGAATCCTTAGTGTCATACGAAACGAAATTGTCAGCAACGCCGGCGTTGCACTCGAATCATATAATACTCCTCTAAGCTGGGAGAGCATTTCGCGCTGCCTAGAATTACACTACGCAGACAAGCGGGATATGGGCACACTGGAATACCAGTTAACTTCCCTTATATAAGGCAACAATTCTATCCAAGAATTTTACCAGCAAGTATACTCTCACTTATCCTCAATCCTGAATAAAATATCGTACATGAACGTTGGCCCTGAAGCACTTTCACTTTTGACGCAGACATACAGGGATAAAGCCCTGGATACTTTCATACGAGGATTAAAAGGGGATTTGCCCAGATTGCTCGGCTTACGTGAACCAGCCGACCTACCCCAAGCACTTTATCTATGTCTTAGGCTAGAGAATCAAAATTAACGAACAAATTACGCAAACAACCAAGGTAAAAAGGTAAATCCGAACTACCCTCCACCTCTTCCTCCTCGTAAGGATAACCGATAACCTTCGATGCCCAGGCAGCAAATGCCGTTTTACCCTCAAATCGCGTACATTCCGCAACCCACCAGAAACTCAGATTTTAATCAACAACACAGGAATTATAACCAAAGCACCTAATTTTTATGTCTAACGTCAAAATTATAACCCGAACCAACCCAGACACCAAGTAAATCAGAATCACGGAAATTTTTTCCAACCACCACCGAGACCACCGCATAGAGGAGAACCTATGGAAATATCTACCATGTGAGTATAGATACATACCATCTCAACAAAATATCCCACAAAAAATGCAAAGAAACTTCGATTTAGATCAATACAGTATTGAGATCGCGAATAATCTTCAACAAGACTTTAACTCATATGAGATGAAAGGAAATTTTAACATAGACACGTCTTTTCAAAATGAACTTACCCAATACAATACTAAGATTGTAAGAAATGACATATCTTATTAAAAAAAACCTAATGGATTACATAAATTCACAAGCTCAAGATAGTACAGAAAACCCTCCAACCGAAGTTATACCAAAATTAAGTGATATACACATTGTCGCTTCCCTATTTCGAAGTCACAAAGTGCGACGAAGTTTTAAAGATTCTTATTGACACGGGTTCCAATAAGAATTATATACAACCCTCACTGGTAAAAAATCCAATAACAAACCAAAAATCTTTTTATGCAAATTCAATAGGTGGAAACGTAAGAGTTTCACACTACACATTCGTCTGTTTGATCCAAACGTCTAACTTCTTTTCATGGAATTCTAGGGAACGACAGCCTTAAGGAGCTATCGGCTATTATCCACACGAAAGAAAATTTAATGTTAATCCAAACAAAGTTAAAGTCCATATAAAACAACAAACCTCTCAAAGTGTCAATTCAATATCCATAAGAACTAATCACCTAAATCAAGAACAACAATTTGCTCTGAAATCAATAATAAGTAAGTTTCTTACTCTTTTTGCTGACCCCGATACAAAACTGACATACGCCAGAAACGTTAGGGGCGAAATACGAACTACAACCGATGGCCCGGTCTATTCAAAATATTACCCTTACCCGATGTCTTTAAAAGAAGAGGTTGATAGACAAATAAAAGAAATGCTCGATAATGGAATAAACAGACCATCAAGATCACCTTACAACTCCCCAATCTGGATAATTCCAAAAAAATTAGATGCATCAGACGAGAAAAAGTACAGAGTTGTCATTGATTACACAAAGTTAAACCAGGTTACCATCCCTGACCGTTATCCTATACCAGAGATTAACGAGGTGCTTTCTCAATACGGAAAAAGCAAGTGGCTTACTGTGTTAGACCTTAAAAGCAGATTTCATCAGATTCTTCTTAAAGAATCTGATACAGAAAAGACAGTCTTTTCCGTTAACAACGGAAAATATGAGTTTACACGACTCCCGTTTGGGCTGAAAAATTCACCATCTGTCTTTCAAAGAACATTAAATGATATACTTAGGAAGCATATTGGGAAAATATGCTATGTATACATCGACGATATTGTAATATTTAGCGAAGAAGAACAGACGCATCTCGAAAACATCCAAAAAGTTTTTCATACTCTTGAAAAAGCGAATATGAAGGTACAAATAGATAAATGCGAATTATTACGGAATGAAGTTTAATTCATTTTATTTGTCATTTCGTTGGAAGGCATAAAAACGAATCCAGAAAAAGTTCGAGCAATTGCTAATTTTCCACCTCCGAAAACCCTCAAAGATTTAAAATCTTTCCTTGGATTTTCCGGTTATAACCGACGATTTATAAAAGAAAACGCAAAAATAGCGAAGCCACTAACATCTCTGTTAAGAGAGGACGGTCAAATTTCGAAGAATCTTTTAAGCAAGAAAATCATCACCCTAGATGACGAAGCCATGGAGGCATTCTCGAAAATTAAGAATTCACTAGTATCGAATGATACAATTCTTATATACTCTAATTTCAACAAGGAGTTTCACCTTGTTGGAACAGGATGGAAAACCTATAACTTTTATCTCAAGGACGTTAAATAAAACCAAAGAAGGATATGCAGCAAATGAAAAAGAAATGCTTACGATAATTTGGTCACTCACTTTCTTGAGAAATTACCTTTACGGTTCCGCAAGAGCTACAATATTTACCGACCACCAACCGCTTACTTTCGCTCTTATTCACAAAAACTACAACGGTAAGATGAAATGATGGAAATCAATACTTGAGGAGTACAACTACGAACTTAAGTATAACTCTATTTCAGCCTCCCAACATAGTGACGATAGCTCATCCCATGGACTTATCCAATCCGTAGAAGCACCCATCAATGTCTTTAGGAATCAACTTATTCTTCTAGTTTCAGAAGATATTCCCCATAGAATTGAATACCCTTTCCCAATATTCGCCGAATTTGTTTCAGTCAACCCTACTAAAGTTAAGAAAATATAATTTCTATATTCAGAGATAAACGGGCTTTTGACTAATGAAGAAACTCTAGGAAAAATTCAAGAATTGTATAAGATTTACACCTTACGTTTCATAACATGCCACAAGTGTTCAATTGGGTTTAAATCGGGCGAATTAGCTGGCCAGTCTATTCTGGTAATTCCGAGGTCATCAAACGTTGTCTTGAGCTGAAAATTATTGAAAGACTCTAGTTACTTGTCTGTTTATTATTTTTAAAGTAGACATCTAGAAGTTGATTTCTACCACTTTACTTACGGATTTGGCGCGGTGGCAAGGTGCAGAATCATCTTGAAAAATGCACTTGTCAGTATACGAATGATGCTGTTCAATTGCTGGTACCACAAACTCCCTTACTACTTCTCCATACTTTTGAGCGTTCATAGTTCCATTAACAAAACGTAAAAAGAAAAACATCCGCAAACCATCAAAGCCTTGAGGAAACTTCACTGTTTTGACTATGCACTAGTCCTTGAACCTTTCGCCTGCTGACCGTCGTACGTATGGCAAATTGTCGGCACACAACAAATTAAATTGACTTTCATCGGACCATATCACACATCGCCAATCATCCTGCGTCCAATCTTCGTACTTTTTTGCCCACGTCAAGCGAGCTTTTTTCGTTTTTGTGGTTAGGAGAAGTTTTTTCGCTGGTCGTCTTCCATATAAACCTATCTCCCGTAGCCGTCGGCGTATGGTTTCGGCGCTTAGATCAACTTGATGAAATTCACTCAGCTCTGCTCTTATACGGACAGCACTTTTAGAGCGATCTTTCATGCTAATTCGTTGTAATACATTGTCCGTTTTCTGGGTTGTTTTACGTTTTCGTCCCGAGCCTTTTTTCCTTTCCAGTGGATCCAAATTTTCTTTTTTCTTCATCAGTCGTTCGATAGTTGAATGACAGCATCCTATTTTAACCGCAATCTCACGATAGCCAAGCCCTTCTTCGACTAAAGTCAATATTTGAACTTTTTCGTCCCGAGTCAGTTGATGCTATTTACCAGACATTTCACTTTTTTTTACTTGTAACCGTCACAACTCAATTCAAACTGATTTTTTTTTTTTGTGCACTGAATACGAGGCCGCTATGGGGAATACCCTTCATTAGTATGGGAAAAACCCTTACGATCTGATGTAATTAAACATTTTTTGAGAACTCATTAGGTGGGGCGGTTTTTATGACCGCAAGTTTACCTAAAAAAAGTAATAGAGCGGTGACATAAACGGTATCGGTAACGGTTCGTGGCAGTGCAAACGAAGACAGTTCCAGCTATTCTTCATAACAGAACAGTCAAGGAGCACCTTACCAGAAGAGGAAATACCACTCATCACACAACCAGGACAACTTAATTCACTCGTTGGTCGACAATATTCGAATAAATCCGAACAAATCGGATCGGCGAAGTATGCAAAACTCTCCTGCCAGGTATGTGGTAAATTTCTTTACTCGAACGTGCGCTTGAAATCAAAATTGCTCTAATTAAATAAACCTAAATTTTTAGTAAAAACTAAAATGCTAAGTAATGCTTTATTAGCGCACATTCGCCGTAATGAAATTAATTAATTAATTATGCATGCTGTACAAGTATAAAAGTGCAACAAACTGCAAATAAATGTAATTCAGTAAATTAATTGCTTCGATTAAAATTACAAAAAGGAGAGAAAAAAAATAATAATAATTAAACAAATTGAAGGCTTTCGTACATTAATTCTAATTCGCTCAAAAAAAAAAAATCAGAATCGTTCACAATGATGATTTCGCTTGAGTAGCAATACTCAAATACCTTGCACTCGTCGTTCGCTTAATTCGCTCAAACAATTGACTCAATCATCCTTTGCCACTCGTAGAGTTCATCGCTTCACATGCTTCGTAAACTGCACAAAAGCCTTTCTTCTCATAACTTTCGCACATTTTCGCTCGTTGTTGACAAATTTGCTCTTGACATCAAAAGCTTTTGTCGAATCAATTTTATTAATCGTCGTTCACACACATTGATCGTTGCATAAAAAGCTCTCGTTGTTTGAGCAATTAAATTAATAATCTGATTTTCAGTTACATGGACTCATACATTCGTTCGTTCTTCACCTATGTTGTTGTTGTTGGCTAAAGCTGAAATTTCTGTTGCTGAAGCTGCTGCAGCTGTTATTGTAATTGGCTGCTGCTGTTAGATTATCGACAACTCGCTTGTTTTTTCTTCCAGTTTTGTAAACACATACGTACATGAGCTTTTAATTTGGATCAAATAAATAAATTCGAAACATTTTCGCGGGAACTTAGGCCCATATTCAAGTTTAGTATTAATTCATTAAAGCTACTTAAATTAAATCAAAATTCCTTGGGCATACGCATGCGCACATTGTATATATATATATATATATATCAATTAATTATAATCAGCTACATAAACCTAGCTTATTGCTTTTCGTGGTAACTCATACACCGCTAATATGTCTCTCGATAATTTAAAAGTTTCTCGTTCTTCCACTAAAGGAAGCATTTCGCGAATAAAAAATCTCATGGAAACAAAAACACTATCGCCAATGGAGCTAGAATGTCGGCTTAGAATTGTAGAATCGTATTTTTAGCAGGCAATGGCGTTAAAAAATCAAATCGAGGGATTGGAATCTTCCGGTGCAGGCCGTAGTGAATTGGAAGAGGTGTATGTTTCTACGTAAACCAAAATTCTCTAGCAAATTGGTCATAAAAGAAGGAGTAGTACTGCTGCCTTAGAAACAACCATGTCCATACCTCACGCGGTAAATCATTTACCTTACGCAAAATTACCACGATTCAGTGGAAAATATTCGGAAAACAAAAACTTTATAAATACATTTAATAAACGTGTTCATCACGATTTAAGTCTTTCGAAAATCGAAAAATTCAATCACTTGCTTGTACTTGTTTTGGAATATATTTCACAATTGTTTGAACTACCGAAAGTTCATAAATCCTCCGCGATTCAGCTAAGAAATCTTGTGGACAATGACTCTGCAATTTAAATTCCCTTCAATCCATTGGTTCAGAATATGCAATGTAATCATAATTCACATTGCGATGGGAAAGGCGGATCCCGAATCCCAAGCCAAATGGGATGAACAACTTCAATATGATAAACTCCCCACCCCAAACGGTATCAGTGCCCAGAGATTTTAAGTCGACGTTGTCAATACTTACACAATACACAATACGATTCGCATAGCATTATCAACTGCTCGGATTTTGCTAACCTTTCTAGTCCAGATAGTTTTACAAACATAAAGAAGTTCGGTTTGTGTAATAATTGTCTACGAAAAGGCGATAACGTTTCCAAATGTACTTCTTCATTCAGATGTAAAGTTTGTAAGCAATCTCACCATACTATGCTTCATAGACCAAACCAAAATGTAGTCGCTTTAACTTCGCTGGAGCAATCGTCTTATCCACCAGTGGTTGTGAATTCTGTAATAGGGAGAGAGGTAGCTCCAGTAATATTAGCTACGACCATCGTTCTTGTTAGGGATGCATCTGGAGAATTTCAGCTGGGCCGAATTATTTTAGATTCCGGCTCTCAGGTTAATATCATTAAACAACACTTCGCTTACGCACTCATAGAAAAAGTTTTGATATTCAAGGAATCGGTATGACAGCAACCAAGATTGGTGACACTGCCCAAACCACTATAAGATCCAGATACTCCCAGTTTGAAATATTATTAGAGTTTTTAGTTTCACCTTCAACTACTGGATACCAACCTGATCCATCAGTAGATATCGATAATTGGAATGTACCCAGAAATCTAGAACTTGCAGACGAGCAATTCAATCGATCAGCCGCCATAGACATGTTGTTAGGAGCAGAAACCTTCTTTGATCTGCTGCTAACAGGCCAAATCAAACTAGGGTCGGGGTTACCTTTACTTCAAAACACTCGTTTGTGATGGATTGTATCGGGAAAGTATAAAACGTTAAGTAAAACTCAAAAAACAACTTGCGTCAGTTCTATCGACATTCGCCTCGATGAACTATTGGAACGCTTTTGGGAACTCGAAGCAGTCTCTAAAACAAAATCAAAATGGACAGATGAACAAGAGAAATGTGAGAAACACTTCAAGGAATCAGTGGATGAGGTAAACAGCGGAAGAATCATTCTTAAGTTACCATATAAACAGGAACCATCCGTTCTGGGAGAGTCTTATAATACTGCCTTTTGTCGCTTTCTTTCCTTAGAACGTATATTATCTAAGGATGGGGTATTAAAATCTTCTTACGTCGACTTTCTTAGGGAATACAAAGTACTGCGTCATATGTCGTTGATAAACGATCCCGATCTTAGTTATCCTCATTATTTTTTACCTCATCAATGTGTGTTGCGACCTAGTAGCTCATCCACAAAATTGCGAGTCGTATTTGACACCTCGTGTCGTGCTACATCAAACAATTCTCAACGATTCTACAACGATATCCTGATGGTAGGACCCACGATACAAGATGATCTCTTCTCAATCTTACTTCGCTTTCGGCTGCACAAATTCGCACTGATAGCTGACATCGTCAAAATGTACCGGAAAATTTTGGTACATCCCAGCCATCGCAGATTCCAGTACATTTTATGGCGCGAAAACGAGAAAACTCCGATTAAAACCTACTCTCTGAACACTGTTAGTTACGAAACTTCTTCGGCACCATTCATGGCTATTCAAACTCTTCAATTTCTAGGAGATAAGTACTATTCGCAATATAAGATCGGGGCAGAAGTTATCGCAAAGATTTTAACGTAGACGACTTGATAACTGGGGCAGACGATCTTGATAGTTTAAAACAAAAACAAAAAGAAGTCGTAGCCATATTAAAGTCTGCAGGTATGGAGCTATCCAAGTGGAATAGTAATCTCTCTACTCTTTCGTCGGATATTCTCGAAAAGAATTTAAATGTCAACGAGTCCAACATCACAAATACGTTAGGTATAAGTTGGAATCCAATCGAGGACAATTTCTACTTTTCATATAATCCCATTCAAACATATACTACTTTTACAAAAAGAAATATTCTATCAGTTGCTTCGTCCCTTTTCGATCCTTTGGGTTTTCTATGTCCAATCATAGTTAAAGCAAAAATTATTTTGCAACGGTTGTGGATGGAAAAGTTGGAATGGGATACATCCATTCCACCGACCGTCGAAACCGACTGGAAAAAACTCATTGGGGATTTGAATTCCATCCAAGATCTACAGGTGCCCAGGTATGCTTTATCGGCTTCTAAAAAGACAATCCAAATCCATGGATTTTTTGATTCATCGATAAATGCGTATGGATGTTGCATCTATCTTCGCACAGTTCGTGAAGACGACTTGGTTTCAGTTCGATTGTTAGTAAGAAAGTCGTAAGTAGCACCATCCAAGAAAAAGCAGATTCCTCGGCTTGAACTATGCGCTGTACATCTTCTTTCGAAACTTTGGGCCAAAATCGAGCCCATTTTCACAAAGCGGAAAACAGAAGCATTGCATTGGATCTCAACTTATACTTCAAAACTAAGTACCTTTGTTGGAAATCGGGTGGCCGAGATTCAGGAGACAACTACCGACATCCAATGGAGGCATGTACCTTTCGAATTTAATCCAGCCGATATATGTTCACGCGGATGCAATGTCGAGGAGCTGGTCAACTGGACCTTTATTTTTACTACAGCCGCCAGAAAAATGGCCTTCTAATCCAATAGTATCCCTTCCACCGGAGCAATTGGCATTGGAAAAAAAGGAAAACGGTGTTGGCACCCAACCCATCAAAAATAATCTTCTTTTAAAAATCAACGATTGCAGCTCGTATCTTAAACTTTTACATATTTTCGCATACATTCTTAGATTCATTACTCAGATAAGAAAGGGTAGAGTAGAAAACGCAATAACTTGTAGCACCACAGAGCTTGATGCAGCATTCCATAAAATCGTCTGGGTCGAATAAAATCACCACTTTGCTGAGGAAATCAAGTTACTGGAAAAAGACGAAAACATTAAAATTGAGGTATCTCACCTCATTTTTAGAAAACTCAAAAGGTTTTCCAATACTTTGAGTTGGTGGGCGGCTAGAAAATTCTACTTTACTTGAGCAATACAAGCATCCCCTTTTGTTGGCAAAAAATTCTAGTTTGGCTAACTGTTTAATTCGTCATCTGCACAGGAAAAACTTCCACGCTGGACCCAAAGCTCTCGTGACACTTCTTAGGCAGCAAGTCTGGATCGTAAACGCTAGACATCTCGCTCGTAAAACCGTAAACAATTGCACCCATTGTGTACGATATAAGCCCAAACTTTTGCAGCAAGTTATGGGAAATCTCCCTTACAAAACATACATTTCGGTATTCGTATGTTTCACATCTAAAGCTGTTCATTTAGAACCGGTATCAGATTTGACAACAGGGGCATTTATTGCGGCTTTAAAACGAATGATCAGTCGTCGAGGGTTACCGACTGACATATTTTGCGATAATGCGACAAATTTTGTTGGGGCTAAATCAAGGCTAACAGAATTGCATAGCACATTGTTTCACAAACCATCTAATCTAAAGAATCTACAAACTAACTTGTCAATTTTTTTAGCAATGAACAAATTAATTTTCATTTTATTCCTCCTAGGGCACCTCATTTCGGAGGAATCTGGGAAGCGGCGGTTAACATAGCGAAAGGACATCTGCTTCGAACTTTTCATAATACGAAGCTTTCATTTGAGGAACTCGCAACCGCACTTTGCCAAAGAGAAGCAACCAATAACACCACTTTCGAATGACCCAAACGACTTCGAAGCCTTAACTCTGGGTCACCTACTAATCGGTTAATCCCTTAAGTCGATTCCAGAACCAGACGAAGCTCTGAATACATGTGCTTTGCAGTACTGGCGTCGCATCCAAAACGTAAAAACGCATTTCTGGAAACGTTGGACGAAAGAATACCTGCAAGAGCTACAGCAAAAAGCAAAAAGGTCGTCTCAAAGTCAAAATCTTCAAGCGGACACCGTTCATGATGATAACACACCGCCACAAAGATGGTTGCTTGGGAGAATCGAAAGAACAATTCTTGGCAAAGATGGCAAGGCAAGTGTTGCAGACATTAGAACGACGAGAGGGGTAATCAAGAGACCAATCCATAAGCTGGCCGTACTTCCATGTTGAAAGCAGGTGCTTTCAAAGGGGGCGGAATGTTGGGTCACATCCTCATATTAAAACATAGAAAAAGCATTATTACCAAGAACATATATACTTTTAATTTATTTATAGAAAATTTCATTCATTAATATTAAATTATTTAACATTTGTACTTTCAAAACTTACTTCACATTGAATTGCTTACGTATATAAAAAATGACACTTCAAACTTTGAGTTAAATAAAAATTTAAACTTCGCGCCCAAAAACCAATGTTCGCCATATTTAATAAACATTATTGTACTAAAACGGGAAAATGTATGAACAAATTTGTACTAAAATAGGTTTCTTTTAAAACTGAATTCTAGTAAAGCCTTCTTCTTGTGTCAACACTCAACAGCAACAGTCGGTTTCATTTTTCGCTCGTTTTCAAAATAATTTTTTGCCAGTCGTAGTTAATTTCGCTCTGCATGTTTTCTCGTTTGTTTTTTACTTTGTAACAATTTTACAACTTTCGTGAACAATACCTCTTTGGAAGAAACATTCGTACCAATTTTTCATGAATAGCAGTAAAAACATTCTGACTGTACATTGACAATGAGAAATCATTCAACTCATCATCCATATGTTTCATGCTTCAAGACCAGTTATAAATAGAAATATTCAAAACACCCCCATATTCCAGTAGTGTGAATGGACAAGTAAAGAGATTCCACTCTAAACTATCAGAAATAATGCGTTGTCTAAAAACGAATCGCACCCACAATTCTTTTCTAGAACTCTTGGATCGATCTGTATACGAGTACAACTACTCTATACACTCGACGACTGAAAAAGGGACAACATTAACAGATTACAGGAAGAGCAAAATAATGACTTAAAGTACCACAATCAAAAGAGGCATCCAATAAAAGATTATTCTCCCGGTGAAATTATTTATGTAAAAATAAATAAAAGATTAGGCACAAAATTATCACCTCGCTTTAAGCAAGAAACAGTAAAAGAAAATAAAAATAAAGCCTTTCTTACTGAATCCGGCAAAACGGTGCATAAAAGCTTAATTAAAAATTAAAATGATTTTCTTCCCAAAAGGTTTATTGTACATTTGTACATCGCAAATATCCAAATACTAGATTACTCAATCTACTGACCAAGCCAAACTGCCAGATGGATCATTCAAAATAGTCCACATAGTCGATATTGAATCCTATGACGAAATCCTCAGGAAGTAAGAAGAAGCATCAAATGTTATCCCATCCGACAATCCTATCCAACCCATTATATCCTTTGAAATACTCCGCATAAAAAATTACCTACATAAATTACAAATTATTAAACGACCGAAACTCTCTCTTGATTTCATAGGTAGTGCGGGGAAATGGATCGCGGGAAATCCCAATCACCACGACTACGAAATATTAACAAATAAAATAAACAATGTGTTATCCAATAATAATAATCAGTTAATCATAAATAAATTAAGTTTAGATAAGATAAGTGAAATGACTAATATTACTAATAAGATTTTAAAGTCAGTAAAAGAAAATACAAATTTAGAAAGTGAACTTATTATGAAAATTGAATATAAACTAGAAATTCTAAAAAAAGAAATTTTCAATTTGTCAAATGCTATTCATTGGGCCAAGGCCAATATAATTAACTCATTTATACTTTCAAGTAAATAAATTAATGAAATTGAAAAAATATTAAAAAATGAAAATATACCATATGTTAACTTTGATGAGGCATTAGAGTGTGCAAATGTCAGAATTGCAACCGATGCAATAAATCTAATTTACATTATAGATTTACCTACAACTAAAAGACAAATATGTAACGTTTATTTATTAAGGGCTGTTAAAATAAATGATAAGATTAATAAAATCCCATTTGATTCAATTTTGAATTGTAACGAAAAAATATTTGGTATTTTTAAGCCATGTGAAACCTATAATAAATTTTCTGTATGTAGACTTAAGAATGTAATACTTATTAGGAACACCACCTACATCCTGAAGCTTCTAAAAAGCCGTTTAGAAACAAAACAAAGTTAACTCCATTATTAACATATGCCTATCTTTTTCGATAATTAGCGTATTCATAGCATTCATAGCTAGGACTGCAATAAATACTATGCAAAATAGAAAAACCAATACAGAAACAGTCAAAACTTCCACACCATTTCCGGCTCAAAGGACTCGAAATCAAGCTATAATTGACATTGAAGATATTCCAAAACTGCAAACGAGGACGTCTGCACTTAGGGGGGGAGGAGTTAACACCCACAATCTGCAATTGCAAATATCAACACGCGCATCACCTGTACCTACAGAGTCATTCGATATCCAATATGTGCATCATTTATGCAACAGCAGTCAGTGTTCCCAGAGTGTCATCAAACACCTTCTCAGAAACACTTAGAGTTATGCACCGGACATGCTCCACCATCATGTTGCTGACACAACACCTGAAACACCATTCGACACCAGGTTCATGCCGTACTTAGAAATTCGATAGGTTTCATTATAACTATAAGTTAGATTTAAATTTAGTTGTAATTTCGACTCTAATAAAGAATGAGGTTCCAACCTCAGAAAAAATAATTTTTTTTTTTTAAAAACTTAATTTTTTAATTTACACACAAATAAGACAGACCTTCATTTCAAAATCATCAAACACCTTCTCAGAAACACTTAGAGTTATACACCGGACATGCTCCACCATCATGTTGCTGATACAACACCTGAAACACCATTCGACACCAGGTTCATGCCGTACTTAGAAATTCCATAGGTTTCATTATAACTATAAGTTAGATTTAAATTTAGTTGTAATTTCGACTCTAATAAAGAATGAGGTTCCAACCTCAGAAAAAATAATTTTTTTTTTTTTTTAAAACTTAATTTTTTAATTTACACACAAATAAGACAGACCTTCATTTCAAAATCATCAAATTGGTTTTAGCCGTTTTATGGCAATTAGAAAATTATTCCCGAAAAAAACGCGAAATTCTTAAATTTTAAAATTTACTCAAATACCACACAAAATGGGCAAGGCACGAATAAATGAATAACACCCATACGTAAAAAAAATTTATAAAGTGTATGCTCATGGATTAAATTATAAAGTAGCACTAGGTACATATACATACGTAAATGTATTGTGTATAAATACACATAAATCTGAAATCTTATTCCCAAGTTAATCTCAACTTCACTCCAACGAACTCCTTTTTTTTTCTCTACATTCTGAGAGCCAGCGATCAGAGATTAGTGACTTTCTCAGCATCTTGGAAGTACACCCAAGCAGATAGGTCGAAAAAAACAAGGTGCTTTAAATGTTATCATAAAAGACGTAATCAACATCTAGCTTTGTAAAAATAATATACATTTTGAAGAAAACGTGGCTATAGCTGGTGAAAATCCATAAAAGGAATGTTAAATCCTTTCTAAATGATCAGCACACGAACCAAGGAAAAAAGCGGAGAAAAATGAAACACGTCCTATTCACTTGGCTATAATTTTTAATGTGTGGTTTACCCCCAAAAGGTATGCAATATACTGGGCCTTATTTATCTCCTGATCAAAAAGCAAAAAAGTAAAAGTGTTGAGGAATGTCTTCAAATTGAAGGGTACTAGAATAAGCATCCAAAATAACTTACCCTTTAACGTTAGACAACGTCGGGCAAAAATGATTCCAATCATGATGGAGCTTCGTCAAAAACACGCACTAATAAAGATTTTTCTACGGGATGACAAGCTCCACATTGCCAAGAATGTCTTTACTTGTGACTCCGCGCTTGGATTGAGGTGTGGTGAAAAAAGTGGCATTGAAATAATACAATCTATTTTTGGTGACATTTCGTTAAATAAAAATCTTTTTATTAATGAAATCAGAAGTACAAACAAAACAGCTACGAAAGAGAACACTTCTCACAAAACTTCAAATTTGACAGCTAGTGTCAATCGCAGCAGTGATGCCAAATTAAGCAAAACACCAATATGCGAAAAATATTTGGGTCCATCCACAAGCTCTAAGACGGCTGTACGTGACACATGATGTGCCCATGTCTACCAGAATGATTCTGAAAAAAACATGGTTATTAAGAAAATAAAAATGTTAAGCTGCAATGTGTCAGGTTTAAAAAACAAAACGAATTTTGTAACATTTTTTAATTATGTAAAAAGTTTTGATATTTTTGTATTATTTGAAACACATCTATTAGATAATGAAGAAATTAGATTTAAGAATATTTTCTCAAACCACCAGATGGTCTCCTGCTATAAAAACTTCACTTTTTGGGAAAGGAAGTGGTGGAACACTATTCGACTTTCGTAACGACCTCGAAGGACTGTATACAAGTATCTTTGTAAAAGCTGGCAAAATGGATGTTATTAACTTAAAACTGAATACACAGGATGTAGTTTTGGTAACAATCTAAATACTTAATCTGTAATCATTGGCAGCGTGATTTCGATAAACTCTGCGACTCACTGCACTCCTTGAACTGTACGGATATAATACTTATTGGGGATTTTAATGGTCGTGTAGGACTCACACAAAATAATTTCGCATCGGGATACAACAGTACTCTGCTGGAACCGTGTCGCAAATCTGAAGACCTAATTTGTGATAACAAAGGAGCAAAAATAATTGAACTTGCTGATGAGTATGACATGTGCTTGTTGAATGGTAGTTGCGAAGGAGATCAAGATGACGAATTGACCTTTATCAGAGGAACATCATGCACAATAATAGATTACTGTTTTGTTTCGGGAAATTGGCTCAAGCTTCTAGACAGTTTTCAAGTAGGAACCGAAATCTTTTCGGACCACATGCCCTTGGAAGTAACCCTTAATTCTACTGCTAGCGGCAACTATGCTTGCACAAAACCATTAAGCCTTCTGCGGAAATTTGTCTGGAATGACCGAATAATGAAATCGTATTAGCGAAACATGAATGCGAATTTTATAGAACTATGCACACAGCGTTATACAGCCAACATTGAAGCTCTAACTGAAATAATGAAGAAATCCATTCTGCAACAGAAAGATTTAAAAACTCATAAAATATATAAGCAAAAATGGAATGATTCTGATTTCATGAAAGCTAGAACCAAATCTTTTAAATTTCTGAAACTTCTAAGGTCGAATAACTCCAATATCTTTAAAACACTTAACCAAGATGCCAGCAAGGAATACAAACACATCTGTTACATAAAAAAAGTAGCCCTTGAACAACAAAACATCGCGATTATAAATAATTCAAAATCTTTTGCTCAGGTCTGGAAAGCTGTCAAATACCTAAACAGACACACGTCTAACATCTCTGTAACTCTTAAAGCCCCGCAACTCAGGACTCATTTCGATAAACTTCTTAATGCCCCATTAATTCTCTCACAATTGAATTTAATCGAGTATTCGACTCTGCTAATATCTCCAACGTATTCAGGAAAGCAATAATTTTTCCACTACACAAAAAAAGCGATTACAGGGGCCCGAAGAACTACAGAGGAATCACATTTTTAAACACTTCAGCCAAATTGTTTGCTTCATTAATTTACAAAAGATTGTATGAATGGGTACAAGACATAACATCCGTAAAGAATTCCAAGCTGGATTTGGGAAAGGTTATTCTACAACCGACCAGATATTCTGCATAGCAAGCATTGCTGAAACATACAAGAGCAAGAAAAAAAAGTTGTACGCCTTTTTTGTAGATTTTCGAGCAGCGTTTGATTCAATACCACGTGAAGCACTCATTTACAAGCTTTCTAAAATCGGTGTATCAAGTAAAATTATTCGAATCCTGAGAGCCTTTTATGAGAATAATATTGCATATGTATGGGATGGAGACTTAATTTCTGAAGAGTTCGAAACTTCAATGTGTGTTAAACAAGGCTGTATTTTAAATGCTCTGCTTTTTATATTATACATCAATGATATAACAGATGATGTCAATGGTGGAATAAGATTCAACAGTGTATCAATTCCTGCGCGGATGTATGCTGATGATATAGTGCAGTAATGCAGGGGGACGCTTCTCGCACTTGGAAAAGTGGAAGTTAGACGGGGAAGAGATTGAGGTAGTATCCAGATACAGATACCTAGGTGTCCTTATATCGTCCTCCTTAAATTTCAAACCACACTTTAAGGAAATATTAGCTGTTGCTAAAAGAGCTATCCGTTCGATTTGGGAACGTTGCTTCGAAAATAAATATGTATCGCAAAGTGCAAAACAAACTTTGTATTGATATTGGGTTACAAGGGCTACGATGCTGTGGAAAAATTTCTTCGCTACTTTTTGAAGAAGTTTTTCCGATTACCAAAAAATACCCCGAACTATATGCTACATCTTGAAACGGGAACTCCTCCTTTGCTCTTGTACACGCTCAAAATGCACTTCAACTATATCCTTAAAATACTAAAAATGAATGAATGCAGAATACCAAACGTAGTTTTAAGAAGCATAATTAGAACAAACGAAGGCATTTGCGAGGGATGGAAGAAAACAGCTTCTGAATGCGGAGTAAATCTGTCTATTGTGAACGAGCATCCTCATCTTATAAGGGCAAAATTTAACTTGGTTTTGGAGAATTTTGGCAGACATACATATAACCAATATGTTGAAGAAGCTGAATTGTCACTGTTGAGGAACTATTACAGCAAACTAAACCATTTTCTAAATGAAAAAACATACTCCCTAGATAGTCACGCAGTTGACAAAATAAGTACTATTTTCAAACTGAGAGGGGAACTCGTTCAACTAAACTTTATACCCTATAGACCAGATTTACCAATTACTTTGTGACCTCTGCAACATGAAAAAGAGAGAAGACATCTTTCATTTTCTTGGTGTTTGTCCGATTTTAAAAGAATTTTGACTATCAATGTTCGGAAAACATGATTTAGACGAAGATGAAGTAATGAGCATTTTAAATGGAGAAAAAGGATGGAAAGTCTTATATGATTACTCAGTAGCAGCACTTTGTTATAAAAAGCGTATCATAGATGGAGATTTTTAATGTAAAACTTATGTATGTATTTTGTCAATCTGGAAGACGGCCACAGGCCAAACCATTAAAGACTTATGTTAATCGTTACATTGTAAAACATTTATTGAAAATAAAAGTCAACTAACTACTGGGTCTTAATTAAAACCATTTATACTTGGAATTTTTTGCATGTCATTATTATTGGTAATGCAGTGGATTACTAATGTCTTACATTTACCCCTTTTACATATATTATATATTACATTATCATATATTTTATTACATATAATTAATTAATCCAATTGTAATCTCGAACATCCTCTCCGGCCGTGAACATAGTTCTCAATGTGTTTCGACCCTTAATTTCGTAGTGTCTCTGCCTTCATTTTGGTGCTTTCCTTGTCGATCACCCACAGCCATCTTCTTCTTCGTTTGTTTTGATCATCTTCGTTCGTTATTGATGTTTATTGTATTGATTGCCGAACCGGTATAATGTGTAGTGTAAGTGTTGTGTTGTGCGTCGTATAAAAAAATAAAAAAAATAAAAGAAATAAAGGGTTTTACTCAAACTCTGAAGTTCCTAGTACGGCCATATTGAAAATTGTAAGTATAGTGTGTAATTTAAAGTAAATTGACAAATATTTGAGTATGCCTTATGGGGTTAATGACCATTGTTGTTGCAACTGTGCATCGTATTTTTTAATGAAAGTTGCTCATCCTTCTTCTCCTCTCTTTCGTGCTCGTAGTACGTGTAGGAAAGATGTAAACGATTTAGATTCTTGTGAAGTGTCGTGTTGTCCTTGAACTCCAATATGCAAAATGTACATTTTGTACATGGAGAAAAAAAAAACTTGGAAAAGGGCATTGGTGAATATATATTTTTTGTGAGAAAAAATAAGTGCATAGTATGGAAAAAAAAAAAAATAAAACGACGGCGCGTTTGTGGTATTGGTATTTCGATTCGCGGCGAAATTGTGTGCGAGTGAAATGGTTACGCATGTGTTTTCTTGTGTGTAAATAGGTGTGGTTTTGTTGATGTGTTGTACCAAAACAATAAATTTTAGAATTTTTGTGTGTTGTATTTGCCGTCGGCATTCTGAGTTTTGTGATTCGCCGTCGGCATTTTGAATTTTGTGATTTGCCGTCGGCATTTTGAAGGTTTTGTATGAATATATGTTATTAACATTTATATTGTTGATTTTTATTGTGTATGTTTTGTAAGATATGATAAACGATTAAATTAATTCGTCGTCTTTATATGTGCTGTTGGTCGGAAGTAAGTAAGTAAGTTCGTCCCATTATCGCTAAGTACATACGAACATAATCCTCTTCTCGCTGTGAATCGTCGTAGGGCTGCGATGAATGCGTTTGTAGTAAGGTCGCTCACCAATTCGATGTGTATGGCCTTGGTAGCCAAACACACAAAAATGGCAAAGTACGCCTTGAAGATTTTGGTCCCCCGTCCTTTCCATGACTTTACTTCGATCGGACCTGCGTAGTCGACCCCGGAATGTGTAAATGGTTGGGCGATGTGCACTCTTGGGACCGGTAGATTGCCCATCAGTTGATACAACGTTTTAGTTCGATACCGAAAGCAGATGGTGCAGCTATGTAAATATCCCTTAACACAATTTTTAAATTTAAGAATTCATTACCTGTTGCGCAAGTATGCTGTGGTTTGCTGTAGTCCTCCATGAAACGTTCGCAGATGAGCATCAGCAATCAAAAGCTTTGTGAAATGATGATTTCCTTTGAGTATGATTGGGTGTCGTTGATGAAATTGAAGATCCGCCTGTTGTAATCTACCTCTGACTCGCAAGATTCCATCAGAGTCCGTAAAGGGCAGAGCGAGCTTAGGGCTTTGGCTTTCACGTCGGGAGTGAACATGTCTGCCTGTACAAGCTTTACGGCGAACAGTGTGGCAGAATGAATTTCGACTGGAGAGAGTAAATTACCTTTTCTCGACTCAGGTATGTTTCGTAAATTTGTTATAAATCGTTGACAGTACGCAATGATCCTTATAAGTTTTGTAAGATGAGAGTGTTTTGATATTAGAGTATAAAAATCATTTTTTACCTGAATCCCCATGTGAGCTTTAATTGACCGTTTCTCCTCGTTTGTAGTTAAGCTCGTCGGTTGTTATGGACATTGAAACTCCGAAGATTCTCGCAGAAAATCTGACCCATTCCACAAAAGTCTGTTAGCATGTAAGGCAGAAGGCGTTGTTCCTCTGGATGCTATATCCGCAGGATTCATTTCACTGGGAATGTGTTTCCAGCTTTCTGGTCTCACCAGTTGTTGTATTTCGGCTACCCGGTTGTTAACAAAGGTGGCCCACTTAGTTGGAATAGCAGTAATCCACGATAACGCTTCACACCTAGAAACCTTAAAACCTTAGAAGTATAGTCCAGCAGTGTTGCCAGAGTAACAGCTAAACAGAGTTCTAGTCGTGGCACTGTTTGGGTTTTTCCTGGAGCGACTCTGGTCTTTGACATAAGCAGCTGTACGTGGATAATGTCGTTGGAATCGAGAATTCAAAGGTATATAGCGGCACCGTATGCCTTTTCGGATGCGTCACTGACACCGTGTAATTCTAGTTCCTTAAGAGTGCTGTGCGTGTGGATCCATCGAGGGATACGGATCTTTCCAAGTTGCGGCAGTTCCTCTCGAAAAGCGTTCCACTCCTTCTTCAACTCCAATGAAATAGGCTCGTCCCACTTCAGGTAGCTACGCCACAGTTTCTGCATCAAAATTTTGCCTTTGACGACGTTCACCTTGCGTTTAAAAAGGGTTTTTAAAGGGTCGAAGAGCTTAGCAATGGTGGATAGAATTGTCCTTTTCGTTGGGTCAGCACCGTCGGGTTGAATGCTCTGAAAAGAAAGGCTATCGTCTACTGGAAACCCCTTAATTCCTAGAGTGTTGACGTGATCTGGGGTATCTAAGGGCAAAGAAAAGGCAACTTCCCGCTGATCTACAGGTAATTGATCCAAAACCTCGTTGGAATTGCTTACCCATTTCCGCAGATTGAACCGTCCCGCGGCCAGCAAACTGTTAAGTTCATCACGCCTTAACACTGTTTCCTTAACAGTATCAGCTCCAGCGAACAGATCGTCTACATAAATGTCTTCCCTCACTATTCGTGCGCCCAACGAATAGTTGTGCTCCTCATCAGTAGCCAGTGGATTGAGAGATTGAATGGGGAGGTAGGGTGCAAAGTTTGTACCGAACATAACTGTTTGGATGCGATATACCTTGATTGGATTGATATCACAGTCACGCCAAACAATCATCTGGTAATAAGAGTCGGCTGAGCTGACACGGATTTGCCTGTACATTTTCTTAATGTCTGCTGTGAAGACGAACCGGAGTTTTGTCGTTGAACTGGGTGCTTTGGACACGGCATGGTGCGGCACGAAGTAGTGATAAGGAGTTTTGAGTACTTCGTCATTGCTGACTTCGACTTCTTTCATATGTAGCAAAAGTAAGTACTCTTTTATACACCTTTTATACTCTAAGTGTAGTGTAGGGTCATACCTGAATCGTCGTTCTAGTTGAGCAAACCTACGCAAGGCTCCTTCGTTCGAGGATCCGAGGCCAGGTCCGCTATCCAACCTTTTCGTCGTTGCCTTGTAGAACTACTCCCATACTTTGTCCTCATGTGTTTTGTGAGCCTTAAAGGGTGTTTCTTCCATCTCCCAGAAACATTGGAGTTGTACATTACATTACATCAAGTACTTGAATTAAGTTCCTTGTGGGTTTATGTACTTTACCCATCAAAATCCACCCAAGTGACGTATTCTGCGCAATGGGTGACTTTGCTTCCTCGCCACGGATGATTCCTGCAAGTACTATCTCGAAGTAGATGTCGCTTCCCAATAGCAGATCGACTTCGGCGGGTTTATAGTAGGTCGGGTCAGCTAGAGTTAATCCATGTTTGTGTTTCCACTGCTTTGGTATTAGCTCGTGAGCCGGAAGAAGACCAGTCAGCGATTCGAATATTAAGGCTCGGGTGCTGGTTGCATAGACCGAGTGCAGAGACCCCAACCTAAGGTCAACGTAGCTGTGACAAGCTCCACTGCTGACCTTCCCCAACCCGGATACCTCTACGAAAGTCCGTTTTCCCTTCATGCCTAATCTCTTGACTGCCCGCAGTTTTCACTGCGTGAAAAATGTTGACCTGTTATGTGGGCTGAAAAGGGGAAGCGTTTAAGTTCACTGTAGATAAATTTGATTGTGTGCGGGTGCATGTGTGTTGGGGGGTGGTGACCGAATTAGGCGTTGCATGTGTTATGTAGTGTTGGGTATTTGTTGTGTGTGAACTGAATTGTTAGTGTGAAGGGGGGTTAACGTGTAAAAGGGAAATGATATGATCTCCAGGATCCATATTCTCCCAAAAAGACTGGTAAATTTATTTTCGGCAATCGAATAATGTTCTTATCGCTAGCGGTACTTATATTATCACTTACCGGAGACTGAACTGTTGCTTGAACTTTATCCATGCTATCTAATAGCGGTGTTTTGTAGTCCAGGTAATTGTCTTTAATCCTGTCGAAGATTTCCTCTAATTCATCCTCCTTTCCAGCTTCAATTGAGGATATTCCATCGGTGTTATGTTGGGTACTAATCTTGAAATTTTCGTCCAGCACGGCAAACGTATTGGAGATATAATTTTTAGTCCTCTCCTTCGGGGATCTCTTTCCATTGTTGAAATCAATTAAAAAAAAAAAAAAATACTCGTAAGAGAAAAAAAAATAAAATGGGGTTGTATTTCAACTTACGTATCTTTTAGATTATTTAAATTGCCGGAGATCTGCAGAAAATTGATTTGAAATCGAAACGGTATCCCAGATGTGTGTTGCACAGTTGTAGTGGATATCACAATGGAGCCTTTACGATAGCAACGGACTTAATGGTGGATGTGCTGTTGCAAAGTAGTCCAACGGTGAGCAGAACTGTTCACTGGAACAGCAAAATGGTCGAACAACGGAGATGACAATTATAGCTGCGATTTTACTGCAATCTTTTGTTGGCCTTATGTTTTCAAAACACAACTTAAGAAAAATGTCTTAAATTTAATTTAGGTCTCCGCCTAAATAATATAAAAAAAAAAATTATTATATTATAAAGGGTGATTCATTGTGAGTCTTGATTTATAATGTAAAATAAAACACATAAATTTGAAATTTTTATTATCGGTTAAAAGAACAATTTACTTTTTGAAAATGATATCATGTATAGTAAATGTTGGCCACGACTACGTCTGAGATGGTTACCATCACCGAGCAAGAACATGCTCGGCCAGTAGCATAATACTGGCCTACACAGTATAAGGATCACAACCCCTAAAAAGCATCGGATAGTAATGAATTTACTGTTGACGACCCTGGAAAACGATCTTTTAATCTGCACCTGGAATATGCAGAGTTCTTAACAGCCTATGTGTAGCCGATTAACTAGCGAGATCCTCAACTTGTACAAAGTAAACACAACCACGGTCCAATAAGTGCGATGGTATGACCGAACTAAAAGAGGATGAAAAACTGTCATATTTACTATGAAGAATGTTGCAGCACAGCAGCCGCAGCGTTTATTCAGATGCGGATTTGTCGTAAGAGGAAAACCTAGAGTACAAGTCTTGAGCTTTATGCATGTAAACGAACGTTTGAACGTTTGATAAATGTGTTGTTAACATAAGCCTCATAAACGCCCACGCCCCGACAAAGCAGAAAGACGACCGCTTCTACGAGCTTCTCAACAAAACTTATGAGATATGCACAAAGTATGATGTCAAAATCGTCTTGGCGATTTTAATGCCAGGCTTGGAAATAAGGTCATCTTTGGTAATATAGCGGAGAAGTACTGCACCCACGCCATTACGTCGGGAAACGTACTCAGGCTAATTGATTTTGCGGCGGTACGTAAAATAACTATCAGCCCTATCCTGCTAAACGTCGGTCGGGTGGAATGATCGTTTGAAATCGAAAATGTCTATTCCACAAAAAAATCGAACGAATCATTCTTCGTCGGTAAGTCAGTTTGCCTAATCACATTTAACGAACGAAACGGAATCGCCTATACAAATTTGTTATCGAATCATGCGCAACTATTTTGTTGCGTTTGTAAAGTATAAGTAAAATATATGCAATAAATACTTGTATGTGTTTACAAAATCGTTATGGGTAAAATGTTTAACTGTATAAAGAAAATGACGGGCAACCAATCAAATGTAATTGAGCCGGCCCGAAAAAACGATGTGGCAAAAACAACCTATTTGTATTCACATTTTTTAAAATTTTTCTTAATTTTCCTTACATATTTTCATCGGACATATCCATTATATCCTGTGCTTCTCTATATATGCTATATCGTACCCTTCTATTTGAACATATAGTCCCGGGCTTGATTCAAAAATGAAAAATGCAAAGCTACAGTAGGCATTTTTTGGAACCCACTCTAATACAGAAGCCGCTGCCCGATGACGAATGTAGAAAGTTAAACCTGGAAATACGAAGAATCTACAGGGCGGCCCCGCAAAAAAGGTTCGCAAAAGCAAGGGAAGAACATAGGCTCCACAGTAGAAAAAGGAAAGAGCACGAGAAACGCACGACCAAGGCCTAAGAGAGATTTTATCGGAAGAATGAGGTCCAAAAGATTTAGCAAAAAATAAAACGAACATGCCAGAGATGTAATTCCTGTAAAGTGATGCCGACCCCCTCAAAGAAAGCTAGGCTAGGTCACCTTGAGCACGTGGACAACAATGTCCCAGACCGAAAAGATTTCGATTCGAACCCAGAGTGACAATGCACACACAAGTGGAAGTGGAAGGAGACCTCAGCCAACTTCGTATGACCAAATGGAAGTAGCTGGCAAAAAAGCGCTCTAGCTGGAGAGGCGTGTTAGCTGAAGCCTGGTGCACCCCGGATTGTAGCACCATCTAAGTAAGTCAGCACTTGGACAGTGGTTGTGTTATATCTTCAAGTTATTATGGATTTCATTTTTGTTGGTCTTTACAAAAAAAAATTAACGTATTTCACAAAATTATCGTTTTTTTGAATAAAATTTATTCCAATATATATTACATTCATAATTCGACTGTTGTTCATTTTTAAAACTTTTTTTTTTTTTTGCGAAAACTAAAACAAGAATAAACATCTTATTCGTCCTGCATATCTTCTGGCAATTCATGCGGATTTAACATTCCAGGCACAGCGCGCTGCATTTGTCTTTTGCTTGCTTGTTCTTCACGTAGAGCTGCCTCACGTTCCTCTAAATATAAATCAGAGTCGTCCTCTCCAGTAACCTCCTAAAAATAAAAAATAAAAATAATATTACATAGGAATAAAGTATATGAAAAGCTATATTTTTTTTTAAACATGTATTTGAGCTACTAAAGTCTAAGAAAAGAGCTTGCATATTAAATAGGGTTTTAAAATAGGGACTTGACAACTTTGAATTTAATTTGTGAACGCGCTCTTTCACTAATCATTAAACTGTCACTGTCAATTTATTCAGTAAACTCAATATTTTTATCATGGTAAAATACACTAACGAGCTACGTTCTCCGATTGGGTTCTGGAGAAGATGCGCCAAGATGATGAATTTCATCGCAAAATCATCTTCAGTGACGAAGTTCATTTTTGGCTCAATGGGTTCGTCAATGGGCAAAATATGCGTTATTAGACGGGTGAAAATCCACATGTGCTTCATGAATCATCACTTCCTCCATAAAAATAACTGTTTGGTGCGGTTTGCATGCCGTCAGCGTTATTGGGCCATATTTTTTCGTCGACGATAACTATCGTCACGTTACTGTGAATGGTCAGCGTTATCGCGCCACGATCACCGATTATTTTTAGCCCGAATTGAAAGATATGGACTTGGACGACATGTGGTTTCAACAGGATGGTGCCACAAGCCACATAGCATACGCTACAATCGATTTATTGAAGAGTAAGTATGGTGAGCGTGCTATCTCAAGACATGAGCCAGTCGATTGGCCGCCTCGTTCGTGCGATTTAACGTCGCTTGACTATTTTCTGTATGGCTACGTTAAGTCATTGGTTTATGCCAACACGTCGACGACGTTGGAAGAGCTCAGAGCCAACATTGAACGCGAAAAAGCCGTCGTTTCGGCCGAAATGGGTGTCCGAGCCGTTGAAAATTTGGTCCAACGAATCGAGCGCTGCAAACGAGCCCGCGGTGGCCATATGAACGAAGTCAAGTTCCATTCATAAATGTTTTGATTGTACTTCAAGCCAATAAAAAGGTTTTTAAAATATCTAAAATGTTTTTTTTTTATAATCCCGCGCGCGCACCAAGGGGTTATGAATACCCTTTTACTGGTTTTTTCTCCAGGTCGCGGGCGGGTGGTGTGGTAGTTTGAAACTCAGGTGTATTAGGTTTAGATATTTTTCCCAGAGGTGGTTGTCAAACTGGACGGAACGAGCAGGTGCATCCTCAACCAGTGGGTCTCAGTACGTGCTAGTTGTTAGTTCGTTACATTTAGCGCAGCCAGCAACCACTCCAACATCAGTGTTATGCCTTCACGTCAGAGATGACGCAGACGTTATTCTCATATAACTACATGGAAATTCTACGAAGAGACTTTTTTCAGAGAATTGCCTCGCACGGGATTCGAACCCGCGACCCTCTACTTGAGGAGTGGTTGCGTATACATATACACTACACCACGGCCACCCCTTTTGCCTGTTATTTAAAAAAAAACTTGTCAAGTCGTTACTAGAATGCCCTGTACCAACACATGTATTTAAATTAACTTTATTTAAAAAGAAAACAAAGATTAGACTCTAAATTGACACAACCAAATATGTAAGGCACGGATACAAACAAATAAGACACACCTTCATTTCAAAATCCGGTTAAAAATACTTGCAATTATGTTAACACCACGAAATCTGTATACTGAATGAGTATTATATTTCAAATGTTAATTTCAATAATTATTTCAGGATGGTTTTAGACGTTTTATGGCAATTAGAAAATTATTCCCAAAAAAAAAAAAAACACGAAATTCTTCAATTTTAAAATTTACTCAAATACCACACAAAATGGGCAAGACACGAATAAATGAATAACACCCACACGTAAAAAAATTTTATAAAGTGTATACTCATAGATTAAATTAAAATGTAGCACTAAGTACATATACATACTTAAATGTATTGTATATAAACACACATGAATCTGGAATCTTTTTCCCTCGTTAATCTCATTAACACTCCGACGAATTCCTTTTTTTTTTCTCGACATTCTGAGAGCCAGCGATCAGAGATTATTGACTTTCTCACCATCTTGGAAGTACACCCAAAACAGATAGGTCGAAAAAAACAAGGTGCCTTAAATGTTATCATAAAAGACGTAATCAACATCTAGCTTTGTGAAAATAATATACATTTTGAAGAAAACGTGGCTACAGCTGGATTGCTGGATATTGTCAAACAACACAAACCAAACTTGATATCCATATTGTTTATGAAGTGCCTCAATTAGTAGTGTACAAAGTTATATAATAATATAAATTTTAGAAGGAAAAAATTATTTTATTATAAAGGGTGATTCATTGTGAGTTTTGATTTATAATGTAATATAAAACACATAAATTTTAAATTTTTATTATCGGTTAAAAGAACAATTTACTTTTTGAAAATGATATCATGTATAGTAAATGTCGGCCACGCCTACGTCTGAGATGGTCCATTCGGAAGGTCCAATTTTGGGGTACTCGCGGAAAACACGAGTAATGTTGGCTTCCAAAGCGTCAATCGTAGCTGGTATATCCTTGAAGATCTAAGACTTTACATATCCCCAGAGAAAATGGTCCAAAGATGTGATATCGCACGATCTAGGCGGCCAATTTACCGTAGCAAAATATGAAATTAAGTGCTCACCGAAAAAAAGTGTGCAGCAGTCACATTTGTCGTATCTAAGAAAGACATTGCAGTCATTCCTGGCTTGTTTAAACTTTTGTCGGTTTTCCGCTGTCGGGTTGGTCTTAAAGGTCCGAAAAAACATTTCTCAAACCCTGACAGCCGCCTTACAACTCGAGTCGTACCATGATTTTAATTTTTTTTTTTTTTTTTTGTTTGAAACTCTTCATACGATGAGGGCTAAAGGATCTCATTCCAAATAGAATAGTGTCTGTGATCATATCAGCAGCGAGATTCTCATCGATTTAAGAGTATCAAACCAAAATTAAAGGCGTGGTACGACTCGAGCTTTAAAAAGGCTCTCAGTATTGGAGAACGGCTGTTTCGATCCTACAAGACCAGCCCAACCAAGAAAAACTCAAAAATAAAGTTCAAATAACAACTTCAACGCTTCTCTGAAACGAGTAAATTTCAACACGACCAACAAGGATGTCCGAAAGATAGTAAGCACTTTTAGTCGTTCGTCAAAACCATCAGAAATTCTGCATCATCTTTCATCCCAACGCCCATTTATTCCAGACATTCTTGCTGATAACTGAAATTATTATTTCAGCAAAGAAATATGAGCAAATCCTTACTCATGCAGGCAAAAAGCATCGGATAATAATGAATTTACTGTTGACGACCTTGGAAAATGATCTTTTAATCTGCACCTGGAATATGCAGTGTTCTTAACAGCCTACGTGTAGCTGTGTGTACCCGCGACCCCCTGCTTGAGGAGCCTATGCACATGCCACTACACCACGGCCATCCCGTAGTGGAAGGAGACGTAAGAGAAGTAAGTAAGCACTTGGACAGTGGATGCGTTATATCTTCAAGTTATTATGGATTTAATTTGTGTTGGTCTTCACAAAAAAAAAATTAATGTATTTCACAAAATTATCGCTTTTTGAATAAAATTTATTCCAATATATATTACATTCATACTTTAACATTTGTTCATTTTTAACACTTTTTTTTGCGAAAACTAAAACAAGAATAAACATCTTATTTGTCCTGCATATCTTCTGGCAATTCATGCGAATTTAACATTCCAGGCACAGCGCACTGTGTTTGATATCCATATAGTTTATGAAGTGCCTCAATTAGTAGTTCTACGATTGCCGCTTTATCACTTTGTGTTCAAAATGTTGAATTTAACATTAGAACTAAATCTATCTGGAATGAATTTTTTTTCATTCTGAGGTGACTCGTTCGAGCATAGCGACTGGTATCTCGCGGAAAACACGAGTAATATTGGCTTCCAACGCGTCAATCGTAGCTGTCTTATTCCTGAAGACCTGAGACTTTACATATCCCCAGAGAAAATAGTCCAAAGATGTGATATCGCACGACCTAGGCGGCCAATTTACCTTAGCAAAACATGAAATTAAGTGCTCACCAAAATGATTTCTCAACAAGTCCATTGTTTCACGCACTGTATGGCTCGTAGCGCCGTCTTGTTGAAACCAGAGCTCATCGAGGCCATGTGAATTTCAGGAAGCAAATAATCCGTTAACATGACGCGATAACGGTTACTATTGACGGTAATATTCTTATTTGCCTCATTTTTGAAGAAATATGGACCAATGACTCATCCAGCCCATAAACCACACCATTTTGTCAATCTAAAATGCACGCATTTCGACAAGAGCCTGATGCCAAACTCTGTCAAATGCTGTCATTTAATCAGAATGAAATATTGAAATATTTCATGAGATTTATCAGCGTTTCCATGACTTTGGAAAGAAGAAACGTAAGTGCAATGGGTCTGTAGAAGGAGAGACAAGATTTTCCTTTTTTAGGGATGGGCTGGATAAATGCTGTTTTCCATCTGCTCGAAAAGAGTCCCAAGGAGTAGGATGGCAAGAACATGCTCGGTCAGTAGCATAATACTGGCCTACCTGAAAAATGATCCTTTAATCTGCACCTGGAATATGCAGAGTTCTTAACAGCCTACGTGTAGCCGATCAACTAGCGAGATCCTCAACTTGTACAAAGTAGACACAACAACCGTCCAATAAGTGTGGTAGTAAGACCGAACAAAAAAAAGATGAAAAACTGTCATATTTACTATGAAGAATGTTGCAGCACAGCAGCCGCAGCGTTTATTCGGAGGCGGATTTGTCGTAAGAGGAAGACCTAGAGAACAAGTCTTGAGCTTCATGCATGTAAACGTTTGACTATGTTTCGCATAAGGGGTAAATATGTTGTTAACATAAGCCTCATAAACGCCCGCGCCCCGACAAAGCAGAAAGACGACCGCTTCTACGAGCTTCTCAACAAAGCCCTATTCTGCTAAACGTCATTCGGGTGGAATGATCGTTTGAAATCGAAAATGTTTATTCCACAAAAAAATCTAACGAATCGTTCCTCGTCGGTAAGTCAGTTTGCCTAATCATATTAAACGAACGAGACGAAATCGCCCATACAAATTTGTTATCGAATCATGCGCAATTATTTTGTTGCGTTTGTAAAGTATAAGTAAAATATATGCAATAAATACTTGTATGTGTTTACAAAATCGTTGTTGGTAAATTGTTTAACTGTATGAAAAAAATGACAGGCAACCAATCAAACGTATTGAGCCGGCCCGAAAAAACGATGTGGCAAAAACAACCTATTTGTATTCACATTTTTTAAATTTTTCTTAACTTTCCTTACATATTTTCATCGGACATATCCTTTATATCCTGTGCTTCTCTATAAATACTACATCGTACCCTTCTGTTTGAACAATGCAAATCTACAGTTTGCATTTTTTGGAACCCACTCCAATACAGAAGCCGTTGCCCGCTGACGAATGTAGAAAGGTAAACCTGGAAATACGAAGAATCTACAGGGCGGCCCCGCAAAAAAAGGTTCGCAAAAGCAAGGGAAGAAAGAGAAGGGAAGAACATAGGTTCCACAGTAGAAAAAGGAAAGAGCACGAGAAACGCACGACCAAGGCCTAAAAGATATTTTATCGGAAGAATGAGGTCCAAAAGATTTACCAAGAAATAAAACGAACATGCCAAAGATGTAATTCCTGTAAAGTGATGCCGACCCCCTCAAAGAAAGCTAGGCTAGGTCACCTTGAGCACGTGGACAACAATGTCCCAGACCGAAAAGAATTCGATACCAACCCAGAGTGACAATACTGAAGTGGACGACCTCATCTAAGGTAGCACACACAAGTGGAAGGAGACCTCAGCCAACTTCGTATGAACTAATGGAAGTAGCTGGCAAAAAAGCGCTCTAGCTGAAGAGGCGTGTTAGCTGAAGCCTAGTTCACCCCGGATTGTAGCACCATCTAAGTAAGGAAGCACTTGGACAGTGGATGCGTTATATCTTCAAGTTATTATGGATTTCATTTGTGTTGGTCTTTACGAAAAAAATTAACTTATTTCACAATATTATCGTATTTTGAATAAAATTTATTCCAATATATATTACATTCATACTTCGACAGTTGTTCATTTTTAACACTTTTTTTTTGCGAAAACTAAAACAAGAATAAACATCTTATTCGTCCTGCATATCTTCTGGCAATTCATGCGGATTTAACATTCCAGGCACAGCGCGCTGCATTTGTCTTTTGCTTGCTTGTTCTTCACGTAGAGCTGCCTCACGTTCCTCTAAATATAAATCAGAGTCGTCCTCTCCAGTAACCTCCTAAAATTAAAAAAATAAAAATATTATTACATAGGAATAAAGTATATGAAAAACTAGTTTTTTTTTTTTTTTTTTTTTTTTTTTTTTTTTTTTTTTTTAACATACATTTGAGCTACTAAAGTCTACATATGTATTTAAATTAACTTTATTTAAAAAGAAAACAAAGATTAGACTCTAAATGTACACAACCAAATATGTAAGGCATATTTCAAAATCCGGTTAAAAATGCTTGCAATTATGTTAAACACCAAGAAATTTGTATACTGAATGAGCATTATATATCAAATAGTGTATTAATTTCAATAATGGTTTCAGCATCAAATTGGTTTTAGCCGTTTTATGACAATTAGAAAATTATTCCCGAAAAAAAAACGCGAAATTCTTCAATTTTAAAATTTACTCAAATACCACACAAAATGGGCAAGACACGAATAAATGAATAACACCCACACGTAAAAAAATTTTATAAAGTGTATGCTCATGGATTAAATTATAAAGTAGCACTAAGTACATATACATACGTAAATGTTTTGTATAGAAACACACATGAATCTGGAATCTTTTTCCCCCGTTAATCTCATTAACACTCCAACGAACTCCTTTTTTTTTTTCTCTACATTCCGAGATCCAGCGAGATCTCAGCATCTTGGAAGTACACCCAAAACAGATAGGTCGAAAAAAACAAGGTGCCTTAAATGTTATCATAAAAGACGTAATCAACATCTAGCTTTGTGAAAATAATATACACTTTGAAGAAAACGTGGCTACAGCTGGATTGCTGGATATTGTCAAACAACACAAACCAAACTTGATATCCATATTGTTTATGAAGTGCCTCAATTAGTAGGGTACAAAGTTCTACGATTGCTGAGTTTTCACTTTGCGTTCAAAATGTTGAATTTAACATTGGAACTAAATCTATCTGGAATGAATTTTTTTTCAGATTGTCTGAAATTTTGTTATTATTATTTGTTACTAGAGGTCTCCGCCTAAATAATATAAATTTAAGAAGGAAAAAATTATTTATGTGCTTGAATTTCAGGAAGTAGATAGTCCGTTAACATGACGCGATAACAGTTACCATTGACGGTAATATTCTGATTTGCCTCATTTTTGAAGAAATATGGACCAATGCCTCCACCAGCCAATAAACCGCACCATATCGTTGTTTTTAATGAATGTAATGGTAGCCAAATACGGCAATTTTGTTTATTAACATATCCATTGAGCTAGAAATGGGCTTCATCACTGAAAAAAATTTCACAATAAAACACCGGATTTTCATTGAGTTTTTCCAGAGCCCATTTACTGAAAATATGACGCAAATTCAAGTCACCTGGCTTCAATTCTTGCACAAGTTGAATTATGTACTTTTTTAGGCCGAGATCCTCACGTAAAATACGCCAAGTTGCCGAATACGAAAAGCCAAGCTGCTGAGAACAACGACTCTCAGCTACAGCTGCTAAAGTCTCTTCACAACGTGCTGGATGTGGACTAACCGGTCGAGTATCATCCACTAATGTAAACTGGGACTCAAATTTGCGAATGGTATTGGCAATAGTAGTTTCAGTAGGTCGATTATGCGCACCGTAAGTTCCTCGAATCGCACGAAAAACATTTCTCACAGAACGCTGATTTTCGTAATACAGCTGAACAATTTTGAGACGCTGTTGTGGTGTGAGTCTTTCCATGATGACTTGCCAAACGATACTGAACAAAAATGACAAACTAGTTTGATAGGGTTCACGCGTGATCTAACGATCTGGCACGTGTGTATCTTATCACTTCGCTCCCCCTCTTCCGTTTCCCCACTCTTTGGTTTGTTTATCGTTCAGTTACATTAAGTTTACGCATCGCAAAATGTATAATTTTTTCCAAATAAAACAGAAAATCTGACAACGAATATGTATCTGCTCCAAATTAAAAATGAACCTACATTAAATGTTATGATGGATATAATTATCAAAGCGGTACACTTCATAAAAACAAGACCCGTGAAGGCAAGATTTTCCAAAAGCTTAGTGAAATGCATACAATTTTACTTTATTAATGTAACTCTCGTTGTCAAAAGGCAATGTACTCTCACATGTATACGAACTAAGAGATGAGTTGTACGCGTATTTATTGACAGAACCGCATCGTGAAGCAAAAAAGTTTAGAGATACTGACTTCTAAATCAAAACGGAAGTTGCTGTTGTAGAAAAGAAAAAAAGAAAAGGAACAAGAAAATACTAACTGTTTTCCTATTTTGAAAGGCGTTCTGCAATAAAAATCTGTTCAAGGTCTGAATCCAAGTTTGCAATTGATATTTGCCCAAAACTTGTCATATTAAGCACCCTTTCTGATAAATATTTTCTAGAGAATTTTGATCAATATGACTGGATTGGAGATCTATTTGAATCGATCCCACCCCCATCAGTACTTTCAATAGCCGAGAAAGAACGACTATTAGAACCATCTTGTGTAACGAGCCTAATTTGAGAAAGACAAACTATTTCAATTTTGAAGTAATGTATCCCAAGAATATCCTACTCTCAGTACTACGGCTTTAAAGATTATTTTACTGTTTGCTACGTCGTACTTGAATGAAATTTGCTTTTCTGCAGTTGCAGTAATTAAGTAGGTATACAGGTCACAATCCAACTTAAAAAAGAAAAGAAAGAGTATTTTCATTCATTGTACTATTACCTTTTCTATTAAATAATAATAATTAAGATTCTATAATCTTTGAAGTTTTTTTTTTTTTAATTAAATAGTAAATACAGTAATCTTAATGTCTGTTAGAGCTACACGTCTCTTAGAAGCGCGTCGCAAAAAATTTAACGGCCTGTAAAGGGAGTTGCAATATAAAGGGGTTCTCAATATAGGGAAATATTTTACACTGTTTATAACAATAAACTAAATAAAAGAAATAATTTTGTGATGGGCAATTTAATTTTATTTATTAAAAACGAAATATCATCATAATAGGTTGGCCACCATACGGAAATCTTCGTATGTAAGTAATATGTAAGCCATGGTAATCCTATGAAAACTTTCAAGAGAAAAGAACTCCTGTTTTTCTTTAAACTATTTGTTCATGAAACATTCTGAGAGAGTGGTGGGCAGCCATCAATGCACTTTCTCAGTATCTTGGAAGTACATTAAAAACGGGTAGGACGGACGGTCAAAAACTCTGACTCAGACAAGCAGTATAGTTCGTTGTCGCTTTGGCAAACCGTATTTGAGAGGGGGACTTGCGGATTCTTTTAATCCCGTACCCCTATCTTTGCGCTTTTTGGAGGTGACAACTAGCAGATCTCCCGAAAACGAAAGAGCCAGGCAAACTAGCTGGAATTCTCTGAAGGGAATTGTCACACTTTGGCCTAAATGATACGCCCAGGAAGTATGCAGACTTCGAAAGTGTCCCCGAGGATAGTAAAAGTTGCATATTTGGGAGTATGTGAGAGTCTAGCGGAGACAAGGTAGTACACTCCAGTTAAACAGCGGAGCGCTGTACACATGCACCAGCCATTGGGCCCACTAGAACTGATTGTTTGGATGACTTGAATGTGTGTATGGGTGGCAAATAGTCTGAGTGAGCATGGTATGAATCAGGGCACCAACTTCTTTGTTGACCAAATTTTCAACCATCAAAAATTTTCCATTGTATGTCAACATGGGCTTTTCGAAATGTTAACATATTCTTTTGGGATCTGGTGTTAATATTAAGGCGACTATATATTTTATGACAAATACTGAACAAAATGTGTTCGATGCGAAGATAAGGGTAATCTGCTAAAATGTTCTCATCTGGCCTTTGCTTGTACTTGGATGTCCCATGTTTCAATATTAGTTCACCCGAAAAAATAGGGGTTTAACCCCCGAGGCTTATAACCATAAATATCTATATAACGAGAGTGTGCGCTTTGACGTTGGGCAGTGTGCATAAAAACTATTAAATGATTTTACTAGGTAATTTTTAAATAAATACTTGATTTTCATATATATAAAACGAGCATTTACTATGGGACATAATACGAGTACTTATTATTTAGATGCGGATGAATTCCACTGGTAAAAACTTTCCAATCTGTGTTCAGAAGTTATCCTAGCTGTTCCTTGGCTATGATTAAAAGATGATTAAAATAGGCATTCCTTTAATAAGGGATAAGTAACACTTCTTTGCTTACTTGATTTCTCAAATGCTGGAAATTACACAACTTGTTTGTCTTCGCTGAACAAGCTGAACAACCTCTAGAAGTTATCTTTCCAATAGATCGCAAAAAATTGTCATTGGTGGCAAATCCTGAGCCTTAAAAATAATTACACAAGGTGTACCGCAAGGATCGATTCTCGGTCCTATCTTGTTCTGTGCACTCATTACCGACTTGCTGAACTTACGTCAAAATTAAATGAAGTTTTATCAAAAATATATGATTGGTCGGTGGCTAACGGATTGTTGCTTAACCCAGCGAAATCGAAAGTTCTCCCGATATCTAAGCGAAAATTTGACATTGACGTCGTACCAGACTTATGGCTCTTTGACTATGGGATTAAATATGTAAGTCAGTAACAAGTCTCGTTTTTGTTTTGTCGTGATGAACTTTGTAACATCAAAATAGAAGAAAAATATTTGTATGTAAATGCGAAAAATGTAGGCTGTACGCAATGAACAGAAGAGAAGTGAGAAGGGAGCAGAGCACAGAGAAACCGCGGACATATTAATTTAATATTAGTCCACGCGAGTAACTAGGTAAAAATACAACTTGCGCGATCTCAAAAAACTAAAAACCCTATACAACCTGTCTATAGTTACTTTAATTGGTTACTTCTGTTTTTTGTTCACGCTATAAAACAATGGAATTCCCTTCCCCAAGACATCCGGGGTATTAAAAATGCCATAAATTTTAAAAATGCAATCCTTTTACACTTTTCTCTTCAATCTTAACTTTTATATCTCTCATTTCTTCAATTCCTTGTGTATTATCTACAAACCAGATTTTCTTTTTTTTTCCTCTATTTTGTATTTTTGTATTTTTTTTATGTTAATTTTTTTTTCTTTGAAATTTTTTAACAATTTTTTGAACAATGTTATAGTTTTTGGAATTTTTAACTGTTGAATTTTATACTACGAGTAATGTAGACAGGAATATGTTTTCTTAATGTACACTTGAAATATGCCAATAATAATAATTATAATAACAAAAATAATAATATAAATAATAGTAATAATAATAATAATAATAGTAATAATAATAATAATATAAATAATAATAATAGTAGTAATAATAATAATAATAGTAATAATAATATAAATAGTAATAATAATAATAATAATAATAATAACAATAATAATAATAATAATAATATAATAATAATAATAATAATAATAATAATAATATAATAATAATAATAATAATAATAATAATAATAATAATAATATAATAATAATAATAATAATAATAATAACAATAATAATACGATAATGCGATAATACGATAATACGATAATACGATAATACGATAACACGATAATACGAAAATACGATAATACGATAATAGGATAATACGATAATAGGATAATACGATAATACGATAATACGATAATATGATAATACGATAATATGATAATACGATAATACGATAATACGATAATACGACAATATGGTAAGCACATATTTTTTGTAGTACATATTTTATTTGCATTTTTTCAGTTTAGGGATAGCAACTTGAAAATTTGCTGGCAAATATGAAATTTTTTAGTTATTAAGGATTACAGTCGTTAGTTTCATTTTGAAGCAATCAGGATGCTATATTTACCAAAATGGCTACATTTTTACGTATTGATTCTAAAAATGTTTATGAGAAGCGAAGGGTTACCCAGTCTAATTTTAAAATAATTTACCGTTTTGAGAAGGAAAAAATAAATTGGTTAAAGGAATCCATACTTTATTGGTAAGCAACTCTATATGGTTTAACTCTAACGAACGAATTGTTTCATATTGTATATTCATATATTTTACGGCATTCAAATCAAAAAAAAGGGGAAGTGCGGTTTCACTCCTAGAAACGATGAGGATGTTTTTAAAAACACGTTTGAGATCCTGGATTTCAAGTTGGCTTGAAGATATTAGCTTAAATCAGAGTACCATTATGAGAACAATAATTTATGTTGCAAAACTCATAACAGACGATTAAGTTTCCTTCCAATTATGAAAAAAACTTGAAAGCAAAACATGATTGGCTTAGCAAATAAAGCTTCCCATCATGTAGAAATAATGATGCCGCACTTCCATTCAGAAGAATATATTAATCGAAAAAAATATGCTTCCATCAATTTTTAAGTGTGAATTACCAATGGCCAGGCTCAGTTCACAATTCCAGAATTTGGAGAAACAGATTTCTTGAACCTGTAATGAAAAATTTTACTAAAAGCGTTTTGTTTGTAAACGAAGGATATGAAATTGTATCTTCGTTAATGAAGCCTTTAAAGAATTCAACAAGTAGTCAAAAAAAGGCATTCAATAAATTGCATTCAAAAAAGAGAGTAATAATTGAAAGATGTTTTGGGAAAGTGAAAAAGAGATTTTCAATTCTGCAAAACTGAGTGTCTTAATTTAGAAAATTTTCTAAATACAATGATTTCCAAATGTCAAAATTCTTAGAAAAATAGATTTCTATTCACGTTAATGAAGAATTAATGGCCAGCGTTCTTTAAAGCCGACTAATGGAATTAGCAGAAATAATATGTAATGCAAATTCACAGAACTTTATTGAATATATGTATCTCTATAATTTAAGAAGAAATAATTATAATAAATACAAATTAAAAAAAACCCTGTTTCTAAATAAAAAAAAAAAAAAATTTATTTTAATAAAAACTAAACATTATTTTTTCCTGGTTCTATACTCGTACGAGTATGTACAAGTAGGTTAGTTAATTCACTTTTATTTAAAAATAGTTTCAGTTACTAAATCTGATGGAAGTGTTTAAGAATTCGCATGAATTGTAAAGTTACGGTTAATCGTTTTGTTGAGATGGTTCACTACCCTTACCAATGATAGAAGATCTTTTGGCAGCATTATGAGGATGTAAGTTGTTTTGTATGGTGTGTGGCCCTGGTGTAATGGTATATACATAGACTCCTCAAGCAGAGGGTGTCGCGGTTTCGAATCCCGTGCCAGACAATTCTGTGAAAAAGACTTTTCATAGAATTTGTATGTAGTTATATGAAAATCTCGTCGGCATCAACTCTGACATGAAGGCATAACACTGATGTTGGAGTGGTTGCTGGCTGGGCTAAATGTAACGAACTAACAACTAGCACGTACTTAAGACCCACTGGTTGAGGAGGATGTACTAGCTCGTCCCGTCCAGTTTGACAACCACCTCTGGGGAAAATATCGAAACCTAATACACCTGAGTTTCAAACTACTACACCACCCGCCCGCGCCCTGGAGAAAAAGCCAGTAAAAGGGTACTCTTTATCCCCTTGGTGCGCGCGCGTCAATATTAAAATTGCAATTGGCAGTTACCTCAAAGTCCAAGGAATATTTGACGGTAAACACTCATAAAGGACCTTATCGTTATAATAGACTTCCGTTTAAACAATTTTTTTCAAAAAAGTGTTAGATCAAATTTTAAGCGGTTTGGATAAAGTTCAAGTTTATTTAGATGATGAGTTAGTAGCCAGTGCGACATTCAATGAATGTTGAGAATTTAGTAAAGGTTTTGGCGAGGTAAGAGGATTTTAACGTAAAGGTTAATATTTTTTATTTTTTCATTCAGATATGTATAAATATAAATACTAACCAGAGTCGTTTTTCATTATTTAATATAAGTAAAAAAAAAAAGTGCTTAAAACTAAAATATTGTAAGATATTCATCCAAGTCCGTCTCTTCATTTTCATCATTTTCTTCGTCATCACTGAGTTCCATTTGTTCTTCCTCCATTTCAGGGACTTGCTTGCTTTCCTTATGTGGTTGTTTTCGACTGCTGCTTAGCATTGGGCCAGACGTAAGCATAAGTCTGTTTAATATGTCTCTATTGCATTTGACTCCGTCAAACTTTCGGGAGAAGTTCAGTCTGTAAAGCCTTAAGTGCTTCAGCAGCTTCTTCAGTGAGTTGCCCGATTGGCAAGATAAAGTGCGAAATTACTGTTGCTCCATGGTAAAAGTATTTTATGTACTGTGGAAGACGTTGGATGCCACCCGTACAGCTGCTTGTACAGAGTAGCAGTTTCAAATGTATAGTCTTCAAATTTTTTTGTGTCAATCGCATGGCCACTTGAAATTGTTTCCAAGATCATTTTTAACTTATGAACTTCTTGTATAATCTTCGAAATGTGTTACCATCGTTCACATATGTCCACTAATAGGCCCATTTCCTGACAAAATGCTTTTTGGATATTTTCCTTCCTGTCTTTCACTGTTTTTTTTATCTTTAGCTTACCTTAATTGCAAGCCCGAACTTCAGGCTATCGGGATCCACTTCATTTCGTTTTGTCAAATCATTAAAGTCTTTAGAAGTTGGTCCACAAATATAGAATTAAGCCGTGTTTAAAATGGCTTAATGTGTGTTTTAGCTCTCTGCATGTAATTGGAGAAGTTCCTCGGAGTGGTTTTGCAACGGCAACAAAGATTCACCAGATCGAGAGAAGATTCGAGAATGGTTCAATGACCATGCCTCATGCTCATGGTCATGGTCAAAGCTGAATTCGCTCATGTCGCTGTCGACGGGCATCCTGGAAAATTCCAAAGTAAACTGCCACCAAGCACTAGATATTGGAACAAAACGATGCAAAGTTTCATTGGCAGCAAATTCGGTGATATGAAGCAGTCTAAGAAGAATGTGGTTTCGTCACTAGCCAGTATGAGCAGTAGCATTAAAATCAATGGCGAGACAGTTACTGTTAACAATCTGACAATTTTCTAAAAAGAACGAAAAATATGTTAAAGAACTTTTGACCTATGAATTAACTCTATTCCCCATGGATCTGTTCCTCGAGGGTGGAATGCGAAAAGGGAAGAAGTCATCCCAATGTTTTGCCAGTAGAGAACAACGCAGCTTTCAACCTCAACCAAAGCATTAACGTGGTAGATGGTGGTTTCCTTCTATGTCGTATGAAATGGAAACCGTCCTCCAAAGTTTCTTTGATTTGCCATCAGTACATCACCTACGTACAGAAACATTACGGTCCAAATTGTATGGTTATTTTTGATGATTGCGGTGATATCAACAGCACAAAACGAACAGAGCAAAAGCGACGAGATCTGCCGAAAACTTCGGTTGACATTAGCTGTAAGGAAAATAAGATCACTGTTCAACAGGAGCATTTCCTCGCCAATAAAAGGACTAAAACAAGGCTGATTCAGTTCCTCACCGAGAAGATGGCAGCAGCAGGGATTGAAACAATTGTTGCAACAGGTGATGCAACATCCCACTGTTGTAATAATTGGGGAGGATGTCGACTTGATAGTGCTCCTCATAGGATTGGCTCCAACACATATCAACGTGTTCTTTATGAAACCAGGGCGTGGAAAGGTTGAGACCAAATTGTTTTCAGTGCTTCCATTCACCAAGACAATTCTCTTTCTCCACAGCTTCTCCGGATGCGACACCACCTCTGCGATCTATGGAAAAAGCAAAGTGGAAATTGCTAAGCTGTTCACAGCTAAGCCAAACCTGATCCAAAAAATTCGATACATTTTCAGTGAGCCCTCAACATCACCTGAGCGAATTAAACAGGCCGGCGAAAAGTTATTTCTGGCGATTTTTAAAGCACCTGCCCAAGAACAGAACCTCAATACACACCGTTACTAGGCTTTTTTGAAAGCAGCGGTGAAGCCTAAATCAGATGTAGCCACTTTTCCTCCTATCAAAGGGTCTTCCAGGCAGCACTCGTTCAGAGTATCTTTAATCACAAAATAAATATTTGAGCTAAATATTTACGTTGATCTTATTACTTTTTTACAGAAACTACAATGGCTCGGGAACCCTCTACCACCACCTACCACCTACCCACGATTTTGATGCGAGAAATAAAGAACGTGGAAGACCACTAAAAAAGTTTGAAGACGCCGAATTGCAAACAATATTGAATGAAGATGACACTTTGAGTCAAAAACAAATGGCTGAAATGTTAAATGTTGCACAACAAACAATTTCTAACCGTTTAAAAGCTATGGGGAAGATCCAAAAGTTTGGAAAATGGTTGCCACATGAATTGAATGAAAGACAGATGGAAAAGCGAAAAACCACTTGTTTAACAGAAGATATTAATGATGGAAAAATGAGCATTAGCAAAATTAATCCACGATGAAAATTGTTTTCGCATTGTATGAAAAGCAATTGCTAAATTTGATGAAATGCTAAGCATTGCGTGTTGCGTGCACAGAAATTGAGAAAGAGAAGAGAGGAAAGTAGGCTCATGCAAAAATAAAACGACAACGTACATTTTGAATTGTTGCGTGTGCACAGAGAAAAAATTAAGAAGATAACTAAGTAGGCTCGTACAAAACGAAAATTTATTGAATATTGCGTCGCGTATAGTGTATACACTTACACCTTATGTGTATTTTCATTTGAAGTTTTTGACTGTTCTGACCTGGCTTCATTTGCATTTGCTAGCATAGCACTAGCAAATACACATTGACGACAGTGTAAAATAAAATAGCATGATATTATTTATTGTATTAGAAGGGATTTTCTGGTGATTTTGTACATCTTGTTTACTTACTCTTCCCTGTTTTAGAGAGTACTCGTAAGTTCAATTTTTTCTAAATTCAAATGAAAAATTCTATAATTTTTGTGTATTCTTTTTCCTTTGCAAAAAAAGTATCTACCATAAATAAAGCGCAATGGCTTCTCATAATTTGCAAAAGAATTTGAACCATTCCGAGAACCTACGATTACGATGAAGAGAACTGTGTTACCCAACTGTCGGTATCTTTACAAACTATCACAGCTTCACAGACAGAAAAGACTCCTTACGTTCAAATCGAAAATGATGCAGTTCAAGCTAAAAGACAAAGAATGGGGCAAAATAATATTCTAAGCTATGCCAGAAGGCCCTTAGCTCCGGATGAGAAAAAACATATTGATGCCATATTTTTAAATTTCATAGCTCGAACTTATTAACCCTTTTCTATCTTAGAAGATTAAGATTTTATTGAATTTGTTGCAGCCTTAAATCCTATCTACATTTTGCCCGGATGAAAAACTATATCTAAAAAATTGATTAAAATTGATTGATTGATTAAAAAATTATAATAGGTGTTTAGAAAACCAAAAGCAGATGATAAATGAAAAAGCATTATTTGTATGTCTAACAACGGACTGTTGGACTTCAGCAGCTATTGACGCGTTGTGATACCTACAACGCACTTCATAAATACGAACTATGAGTTTAAGACAGTGGTGTTAAAATGCTGCCAGGTTCTTGGTGCACACACGAGCACCATCCAAAATTGGAATCGTCAAGTTAAAATAAATTTCTGCGATACAGATTTTGCAGCAAATATCGCCGGTACCAATAATGAAATAGGTTAAGATCAATGTGGATGCATAACTTAAATTAAATCTTACTCTTCAAAGTGATTTGAAGCTTTTTGAAACTACTTTAAAAAAAGTAACACCTTTTCAGGTGTCTTGTCGTGATCCATTTTTGAATAAGCTGTTCTATCATTCATCTACCAATTGAAGAGCATGGTTCTGGTCCCAGCAACTTTTCAGTTGACCCCTGTTTTGCAAGGGAGTAAGCATTTTCGTTGCCGTCGGTTGCTATGTGTCCTCGTACCCAAGTCAGTGTAACCTGATTTTTAGATGAACACTTATTGAGCTTAAATCACATTCCAGTGCCAATGATTTTGTGATAGTTGTCCGTTCCAATATTTCTCCCTTCCACCTGAGTCTCAAGAAATAATCCAACCGAAGTGTGCTTCCCGAGGCTAATGTAACTGCCTAGCTCCAGATCTTCTGAGAAGATACTGCCCCCCCCCCCCCTCCGCCATCTATCATGGATTCGTTTGTGAAAATCACGATTTCACTATCCCTCTTTTCTGGAAATAATCCGTTCTCAATACTTAACCTTCTTGGTCCTTGTTAGTTCCGATCCGAAAAGTGTGAAGGGCTGGAATTCAAGAACCTTCCTAGTGAAGATTATTAGATTTGCTTTGTCCGCATTAATGGAGAACCCTTGTTCCAGACACCACCGCTCAACCAATTTGAGTGCACTCCTCATGATATCCGCCGTGAAGTCTATGAATTTGCCTCTTGCCAATATTGCTATGTCATCGGCATATCCCACTGTGTGAATGCACGTTGCCTTAAGTCTGTCGAGAAGAGAGTCCACAGTGATATTCCACAATGAAGTGAAAAAACACCCCCTTGTGGGCAACCTCTGCTGACCCTTCCTCGGAGTTTTGAGGTTCCCGTCTGAATATTTATTGCCCTTGTATTTAACATATTGTCCACCTATCTTACCACCAGTGGGTTAACCCTACGTTTTTCCAAGCCTTGTTTCAGACTTTCAAAGCATATCTTATCAAAGGCACCTTCAATGTCCATTATAGTGGTCATCGCAATGCCCCCGGTATTTAGCTCTTCCTCCGCAGCGCGTACTACTTGATGTAGCGTTGTTTCTGTAGACATACCTGCCCTATAGGCATGTTGTCTACTATTCAAAGGATACATCTTAAGCGCCGTACTCTCCATATAGTCCACCACCACCCTTTCCATTGTTTTTAACAGAAAGGATGTTAGGCTGACCGGTCTGAAGGACTTTGCCTCGGTGTAATCCTTTTTTCCCGGCTTTGGAAAGAAGACCACCTTCGTCTTCCTCCATGTAATCGGGATGTAGCCTATTGCTAGGCAGGCAACGTATATATTTCTGAGCCTTGGTGCAATTAAGTCTATAGCTATTTTATCTAAATTGAGGAAGAAAATTGAACAAAATGAAGCTCAAAATAAATTGAAATTGAACAATAGCAAAGCAAAAGTTAGAAAAGAAGATAGATATAAGCCAAATGAAATGGTTAGATATACGAATGTACATAGAGATTATTGTAATTATGTTTTAGCCCAGATAGTTAAAAAGATAAGTAAGAGCTTGTATGAATTAAGTTTGAATGGAATTAAAAGAATTGTACATGTAGAGGATTTGAAAAGAGCAAGTCATATAAAAAGAGTTAGGTTCACGCCATCATATATTAGAATTCCGAGAGAGAAATGTATAGCAAATAAGTAAAATTATAATTTTGAATTGAATTCTAAAGGTTACTAACAAATAGTAAGAAGGATGCAAATGAATTTTTAGAAATTAGACGTTCCGAGCGAGTTAAGGCCAACAGAAAACATAGTTGCTAAAACATAAAATGATAATAATAATAAAATAGAACTAAATTGTTGAATATGAATTTTTTTACGTATTAATAAGGAAAAAAGTGATATGTAAGAGAAGAACAAAACCTTTAATTTTAAGACTATGTCCATGAGTTGTCTAAGGTAGTTGTAAGTACATAAACATGGTATAATAAAGGCAGTTGCCAGCTGACCGACAACGGTGTCTATACGCTTAATTTGCTTCACCTCCTACATAACAGCATCGCATATTTTGGCATTTTCTATATGTTTTGTTCTAAATGTTTTCATTATTATCAAAGAAAGATCGATTTATTGATATATCACTATCTTTGAAGGAATTTATATTTGCAGTAGCAACTGGGCTTGTAGGAGTAAATATGAATGAAAACCGTAGAGGCCAACCTTCAACCTCAGAGTCCATAAATTCAAATCGTTTCAAACTCAAAAAACCGTTGGACGAGAGGTCTGATCAGTACGCATACTTACCAACATACAGTTCATCGAGACGGTGTGCTTCCTGCAGCACAAAAAAAAAAAGAAAAAAACCACAACGTTCGAAATGGTGCTGTTCAGTTTGTGGCATGTTTGTCAAATGAGAAAAATTGTTTTGCCTAGTTTTATATAAAATAATTTTCGATTTTTAATAACAAAATTTAAATAACAAAATTCATTAATGAACAAATTATTAATATTTGAATAGTCAAAAGACAAGAGCCATTTTTTGATACCATTTAAACAGACGGTAGATGCTGAAGCAAGATAAAATCGTCCAAAATGAACTTTATAAACTGGTGAAACTACAACATTTCTTCTAATTGTGTGTTTTTGCACCGCCCCAACAAGTGATACCATATTTTAATTTGGATTTTAATAAACTGTTGTACACAAGTTCTAGAGTTGAATGAGGACAATAAAGACTAAGTTGATAAAACTGTCTCACTACTTTGTTAAGAAATTGTCTTAAATAATTTGTATGTTTGGATCAACTTAAAATATTATCCAAGATTATACCCAGGTATCTAAAGCTTTCAACAAATTCTATCTTAAAGCAATTACTGCAACAGGATGCGTCATAGTAAAATGAAGAATAATTATCGTCATTATCCGATAACCGAAAGCGGGTTCAATCTTGGGAGTGATAAAATAATAGCTAACCGTCACAGTTTGTAATATTAGTATTAAATGAATTTTGCTTTATCATTGATTATGAGCTTATGAATTCAAAGCCATTTTCTCAGTAAATCAAGATCATGAATTGCCACCTCTAGGAATACATTTAAAAAAAAAACTTTTATCGTTTGCTGTTTTTGATGGTAAATTGGTATTGTGTTTAGCTTTGCTTTTGTTCAATGTTGAGGTTTTTGGAGAGGACAGATTATCTTGACAAGGCTCTCAATATTCTTCAATGGAATGTGGACGGTTTGGTAAATAATCTTGATGAGCTCAATATAATAACTAGTAAATTCAATCCTGCAATTATATTCCTTCAAGAGACACGCTGTCCTTTTGACTATACACCGTACTTCCCAAAAAAATTTGAAGGTTATTTTCATATTTTAACAAGCAATGACCTTAGCAAACAAGATGTAGCATTATTAATAAGAAAGAATATTACTCATAAACCACTATTCGTAGAATCAAGCTTACAAGTTCTAGCTGTGGAAGTACAACTAAAAACTAAATTTACATACATGTGTATATAAGTATTTATTTACTTCCTAAGCAAATAATCAATAATAATGACTTGGAAGACATCATCAATCAAGTTGAACTTCCGATTATATCTGGAGGAGACGTCAATGCTTGAAATATACTATGGGGTTCTAGGACCACTAACAATAAAGGTGCCTCATTAGAAAATTATTTTTTAACTCCAACTTACTTATTTTAACGACGGCTCCCCTACCCATTTCTCTAACCATTAACACGTTGACGTCACTTGTTGCTCACCCGAACTGTTCCCAGAAATTAGTGAACATTTCCCGATAATCACTACATTGAAAATTAGCCCGAGAACAAACACAAAAATGTTCAATCCGAGATTTAAAACATACTTCTCCGATTGGATAATCTTCAAAGAAAAAGTCCGCGAATATCTTTCGGATAAACCCGTACCCAGAAATATAAATAAAGAAGACAATTTGCTCCAAAAAGCTATTAGAACTGCAGTCAAAAATATCAATTCATAAATGTAAACTACTGCACATATATATAAAAAAGAAAATTGTTGAAAATGTTAATAATCTAAATATTTTAGGTTTAGTTTTCAATAATACATATTGCTGGAAATAACACCGCCTATAATTAAAAAAATCCCTAGCTACGAGAACAAATATAATAAGATACTTTTCTTGTAAAAAAGCAATGTATATTAATACTTAAGTAATCTTAACTAGTAGTCTTAAGTAAAATAGACTATGGTCTATATATATACTGACAATGCCCGAAATCAATACTTAAAATCATCAAACCTAGGTACCATCAAGCTGCATGGAGAAGTATAAACACTTTTCCTACCACACCCATTATATACATCTTTGTTGAAGTAGGACTACCAAATATAGAGGAACGAAGAGATATGATAACATTAAAACTCTTTGCCAAACTTATGTTCTCCACAAACTCAATCATTGATGCCGATATAAAAAGAGCAATGGAGCACAAACCTAACAAGAGAATACCATCTGCAATAGCTACCATACTTGAAAAAGCAAAACAAAATAATCTTCCACTAAAGCGAAACCAGAGCACTACCCCACGGCACCCTTCATGGTCTATCAGTTCTGAGTCTATGATACTGACCCTAGCAAATTATAAAAAGAAAAATACGAATAACACAACATATCGAAAACTTTTTGCGAGTATCTCATTAGACTTGAAATCAGATGGGTGAAATCTAGTTTTCACGGACGGTTCAGACATCATCATACACATCTTTGCCGTATCTCTCGAAAATGGTATGATTGCCTGCATAGGTAATCCACCCTAAATCACATCAATTTTTACAGCTGAAGTCTTTGCGATTCTTAAAGCCACGAAAAGCGTCATGAAATAGCAAGGTAAACACGTAATATGCTCAGATAGTATTTCGATCCTAAATGCAATAAAATCTAATAACAATTCCGAGCTTAAATCCGATATCCGATACCAGCTCACCAAATCACCTAAAAATATTAAACTGATGACTTAACTCCAAGACACACTGGAATTCTTGGAAGTGAAAACTTGGATTTTGAAACCAAGCTCGCTAACAATGCTCCCGTATAAGTGTAGTATCGTCAGCAAATGCAGTTACTTTACCTTTAAATAGTTGAATGAACAAGGAGTTCACGTAAATCAAGAACGAAATAATAATAATAAATAATAAAAATACAACTGATCCTTGTGAAACACCGGTATCAATACTTTTTGGAGGGCTATAAATATTTTTTGATTCTCACCATTTGCTGACGATTATTAAAATATGAAGAAAAACAGCTATATAATACTCGTATATTACCTCTTAAGCCAGAATGAAAAAGTTTGCCTATTAATATTGAATGATCTACCATAACAATTGATTTAGTAATATCTAAAAGCAGAGAAGTCGGAATCTCAGAAGAATTAACACTTTGGTATAACTCTGCTATAATGAATCTATCAGTAATGGTTTGTTTTTTTGCCAAAATAAGAAGTTTGACGTACCTTAGGTTATTTGCTCAAATTCATTGCTGATAGCTGCATTTTCTTTGCTTGAGGCAAAAATGGTTACAAACGTACAAGGTTTGGTAAAACTTTGGGAAACTATTAGGTTGAATATTGGATTTTTGTATGACGATGATTAAGGGAGCTCAGGAAATTCTACGAGTCGTAAATTGACGTAAAGTGACGGAAACGAAACTGTTACAAATATTAGCTGATGTGACAAAACAAAACAACATTCTACTTCACTTTCATTTTAACACTTTATCTAACTCATTGATCTACATCGACCTGTGCTAAGTTGAAATATGTAATTTCTGGTGATACGAATGCCGAAATCAATCATGCACTTTAAGATCGAGTGTCTATCTTAAAGATTAAAACAAAATTATTCTCTTCTCATTCACAGGCCTCCGTGTTCCACTTATTGTGACCGAAATCAAAAAAATAGGAAAAGGTACCGCGTTACAGTTTACCGTAACAAACTGGACTCTTTTTGCCTTGTTAATCTCACCTTGAGTCTATCAACCTCAACCTTATATTTCTTTAAACCTCTTTTTCTTCCAACATCCAGAGAGACTGGTGGGCACCGATGGCTAGAGTTGCACTTTTATAATATAGTATAAAAAAAAAAAAAAAAAAAAATGCTTGGTTGAATATGAAAAGTGTGAGAAAAACGGCAGATAGAATTTTTGCTTGACAAGGGCCGAGCAGGAAATATTCGGCGGTAATTTCAGCTGGACTACCTGAAACTTTAAAAATATTACGGTCGGTCATATTATGGTCTGGATAATACACACAGAGTCAGATGGATAATACACGTAGATAATACACGTAAAGCCAGATGGATAATCTGAAATCCTTTGCGTAAAATCATTAATCATTAATTAAAAGTAATTAATTTTGGCCATTGCAATAACGGATTTGTGAGTTGGTGCATTGTCTTGAAACAACACTTTCTTCACTCAAACGTTGCAATAAGTTCGCTTAATACTGGCCGTTGATAGTTTTTCCTTTTTCAAGATAGTCAATGAAAATTATCCCACGGTCTTCGCCTTCTTTGGAGCCGGTTCTCCCTTTTGAATCCATTGTTTTGATTGTTCTTTTGTTTTGAGTGTAAAGTGATGGACCATGTTTCATCCATTGTTATGAAACGGCGCAAAAATTCTGCTTTGTTGCTGTGAAACTTCGCTAAACACTCAATTGAAACATCTTCACGACACTGTTTTGCTCGAGTGTGAGCAAACGCAGCAGCCATCTTGCACACAGCTTTCTCATGTCCAAATTTTAAAATAACATGGAATGTACCGCATTTTTTGAAATACCTACAATGTCTGCAAGCTCGCGCACTTTCAGTCGACGAACATCCAGTACCAGTTTGTGGATTTTCTCCGCCATTTCTAGAGTCGTCACCTTATTTGGTCGACCACTGCGATGCTCGTCTTAGCAGCTCGTACGGCCTCGTTTAAATTCAGCAACCCAACATTTTACTGTTGTAAACGAAGGGGCAGACTCACCCAGAGTAGAGTCCAGTTCAGCTTTTATATTGGTTGGGCTGAGGCCATTCAAATAAAAGTATTGTATCACATAACGATGACCAATTTTCTCCATTTTCACAAATTCACTGACATCGTTTATTATTGATGACTGCCAAACAAATACTTAACAACGTGGCGCTTTGAAACATATGCTTTATAGGCTGCGTACTTTCCAATACAGTGATATTTTCAAACAACTACCCCCATGTCTTGGTCAGGCCGGGTACTTCTGGGACCGACCTTATAGGAAAAATAGTGGGCAAAAAAGATCAGGAACAGAATATCAATAGCAAAGAAAAAAGATGCAAGTAAAAAGAGCCGGACAGACAATGAAAGACGATCAAGAATTAATAGTAAAATAGTACGTACATTTTTTTTTATCAGATTTATCAATCTAATTTATTGATTAGAAATTTATCAATTTAAAGACTGTGTAGTGAAAAATCCGATAAGCTTTTGTTTCGCGAAATTAAAACCTCCTGGCAAAAAAATAGAGTACACGACCCTTAAAAAAAATATTCAAACAGTTCAAAAAAAAAAAAAAAAAAAAGATAGCAGTTTTAGTTCCGGAGTTTTTTATTTTATTTTTTTTTTTGTACTTGTATAAATGCCGTTCAAAAAAAATCCAACAACGAAATTGCTCTGTTAATACTATAGTAATGGTAGAAGCTTCGTTTATGACTTTGTTTTTAGAAAAAATACTAGCCTTTGTAACTGCCTTTAAATAAAGTAGACATCTTGTTTGAGTCTTCAGACTTAACACATGTCAGTGCCGTTTTATAGTAAAACACAAAATTTTTGCAAAATTCAACTTTATTTATCAATATAGTTGCCTTCGAGGGCGATACACTGATTGAAACGATTTTTCAATCTTTCGATGCCAGTTTTGTAGTACGATTTCGGTTTAGCCTCAAAATAGGCCTCTGTTTCGGCTATTACTTCTTCACCGGCCTTAAATCTCTTTCCGGCGAGCATTCTTTTGAGGTCTGCGAACAGTAAATAGTCGCTGGGAGCCAAATCTGGAGAATGCGATGGGTGAGGAAGCAATTCGTAGCCTAATTCATTCAATTTTGCCATCGCTTTCATCGACTTGTGACTTGTGACACTGTCTTGATGAAACAGCACTTTCTTTTTCTTCAAATGCGGGCGTTTTTTTTTTTTTTTTTGCGATTTCGTCCTTCAAACGCTCCAACAATGCAATGTAATAGTTGCTGTTGATAGTCTGCCCCTTTTGGAGATAGTTGATAAAAATTATTCCATGTGTATCCCAAAATACGGATGTCATAAACTTGCAGCCGACTGTTGAGTTTTTGGTCGTTTTGGACGAGGTTCGTCGCCCGCTCGCCACTCAGCTGACTGCCGACTTGACTCTGGTGTGAAGTGATAGAGCCAAGTTTCATCCATTGTCACATACCGACGCAAAAATTTGGCTTTATTGCGGTTGAACAGCTTTAAACACTCCTCTGAATCATCAATACGTTGTTATTTTTGGTCGACAGTATTTTTTTCATAATAAAGCAATGTTTTATTTACATTTTTTCACAATAACAAAAGTTGCTTCACTCACAACGCTATATCTCGAGAACTAATCGCCCGACAGCTGTCAAATTTATACACGTATCTTTTAAAGGTTGGTACTAACTGAAAATGGTATGTATTTAATTCAAGTGGTGCCCTCTCTTAGAAACGGACTTTTCAGCCCATGTATTACAATTTCTAACAAAAACCGAAAAAATAAATGTTTAAAGAACAATATGGTATACCTTTCAATCTGATGTTTTGGTATGTTTCATATTTAGAGCAACCTACACTTCTTGTTGTACGCAAAAAAAAAATAATAATATTAAATTGGTAATGATTATAACTAAAAGTTCAGATCATTTTTAAAAAAAAAATGTTCTTTATTCAAAATAAATTTCAATCAAGTACAGATTGGGCATTATTGACCTTTAGCCATTTTCCAGGTAGTTTCATAATTCTGTGGTTAATCAGCGAAAAACTTGGCCAAGTGATTTTCAGCGACTCTTCGGTCGGCCAATTTTTTACCATCAATAGAGTTTTGCGAAGACCGAAACAAATGGTAATCAGAGAGTGCAAGGTCCGGGCTATACGGTGGATGCATCAAAACTTTCCTACCAAGTTCCGTCATTTTGTTCCGGGTCATCAAAGATGTGTGTGGCCTAGCATTGTCATGATGGAATATGTTACAACTCCCTTTCTGTTGGTCATTTCTGTCGCTCTTTCTTGGAAGCTTCATACAAGTTGTTCACAGTAGAGGATCGAATTGATCGTTTCGTCACGTTCTAGCATCTCATTATAGGCAATTCCCTTCCAATTCCACCAAACACTCAACATAACCTTGTTTGCCGTCAATCCAGGGTTTGAAGTCGTTTGTGGTTGGTCACCAACCTTTGAATATGATCACTTGGTATTCTTGGTATTCTCGTACAATATTTAATCCATTTTTCATCGACAGTTATGAATCGCTTTAAAAGTGCTTCCGTTTCGTTACGTTCCATCAGCGTTTCACTGATGGTTATTCGGTCAATTAAATCTCTGCGTTAATTCATGTGGTATCCAAACATCGAGCTTCTTTAAGTAGCCCGCTCGTATAGAATTTTCCAATAGGGACTTGACAACTTTGAATTTAATTTGTGAACGCACTCTTTCACTAATCATCAAACTGTCACTGTCAGTTATTCAGTAAATTCAACATTTTTATCATGGTAAAGCACACTAACGAGCTACATTCTCCGATTGGGTTCTGGAAAAGATGCGCCATGATGATGAATTTAATCACAAAATCATCTTCAGTGACGAAGCTCATTTTTGGCTCAATGGATTCGTCAATAAGCAAAATATGCGTTATTGGTCGGGTGAAAACCCACATGTGCTTCATGAATCATCACTTCCTCCACAAAAAAATAACTGTTTGGTGCGGTTTGCATGCCGGCAGCGTTATTCGGCCATATTTTTTCGTCGACGATAACGATCGTCACGTTACTGTGAATGGTCAGCGTTATCGCGCCATGATCACCGATTATTTTTGGCCCGAATTGGAAGATATGGACTTGGACGACACGTGGTTTCAACAGGATGGTGCCACAAGCCTCACAGCACACGCTACAATCGATTTATTGAAGAGTAATTATAGTGATCGTGTTATCTCAAGACATGGGCCAGTCGATTGGCCGCCTCGTTCGTGCGATTTAACGCCTATTTTCTGTGGGGCTACGTTAAGTCATTGGTTTATGCCAACACGCCGACGACGTTGGAAGAGCTCAGAGCCAACATTGAAAGCGAAATAGCAGCCGTTTCAGCCGAAATGTGTGGCCGAGTCGTTTAAAATTGGGTCCAACAAATCGACCGCTGCAAACCTGCCCGCGGTGGCCATATGAACAAAGTCAAGTTCCATTCATAAATGTTTTGATTGTACTTCAAGCCAATAATAATGTTTTTAAAATATCTCAAATGGTTTGCCTTTTATTTAAAAAAAGTTTTCAGGTCGTTATTAGAAAACCCTATATTAGATAATTCCAAACTGTCATACGGTTGATGTTTAGGGCCTTCGCTATCTCCAGACAGATTCCGTCTGGATCCATCAGTTGCAAAATTTTATCGACTTTTTCAGTGGTAGGTCGACCAGGAATCGAACAAACCACACCCCATTCACAGCATTCTCAGCATAAACTGCATAAATTTTTCGGCATGTTTTTGCAGCAATTTTTTCTTGTTTGTAGTAAAAAAAGCATCACATAGTGTATTTCTTCAGATATTTCACTCATATTCCAATCAGTATAACTTTTAACACGAGTAACGAATTACTCAGCTATCTTTTAAGAAAATGTAGCCTGACATGTCACCTTTCAAACACGTGGCCGCTTGACACAATCAGATTAGTGTTTCCAGATAAATGGACACCAACGCCATCCAGGGACAAAAAACCGCGGACACTTTTTATATGACCCAATATGTTTTCAATTCCTTCTAGCCTTTCAAAATTCTTAATTAAAACAAGTTTTATTATTGTCAACTTTTTAGTGAAAAATAAACCTATACAAATCATGGCTTTTAATCATGTTACAGTTTCTTCACGTGACACCTTGAATCTTACGTAATCAAAATTTACGTAAGTTGTGTTGTAAGCCGTAACCAATAATTCTACAAAGGATTAGTCCACCAGGACATTATCCGAGTATTTATATTTAAACGGAACAATTCCCCGTATAGTTTAAGCGAACTACTTTCTGCACACCTTTTCAGGTATATTGGAAGAACGAGGATTAAATTACAATAATCTGAAATGCACGGACCACCATTTATACCGAAACAAAAATGTGTTTTTGGGTATGCACATGGAATGCTAACATTCCGTTTTAAGCTGATCGACTTTTGTATTATCTAGACTAATATAAAACAGACATCGGAGTCAACAATATTAAATGCAGTAAGGTTTCTCACGTGTTAAACAAAATTAAGCAAAGAAAGGATATTGCTAAATATTTGTATAAAAATGGGACCATAATAGTTGTTGGTACTTACTCGAATTTGTATTAAAAAATCTCTTAGGTGTTCTTTAAAAGCAGGAACATTTTCGTCTAAATTGAATAATCCAGTTACAAAGACTTTAATTTGATTATCGGTTAAATGGTTAAATGCGGATTTTAAAAGTGAGGCCACATATTCCTGAACGAAAATTGTATTGTCTGGTATCGGGCCTAAGTTTACCGTTATTTTATTATTTTCTACTAATGAAAACATGTATGCCAAAATAGTTGCGTGAATGGCCAGTCCAGCAGTATGAGAAGTATCGGTAACAACGGAAAAAATTTGCATTAAAATATCTGTAAAATAAGTTTGAAAGAAGCTTTGTGCTGCCTGAGGGTGTTGTTCCAAGTTCTGTAGCATCTGCAATATTTTATTTAAGATTAGCAACAAATACGAACATGTAAATTAACGTACCTTATACAATATGTTGAGTCCCATATCAGCAACATTCCGCATTGTATGTTTAAACGCCCACACAACAGAATCAAACACAAGTTTAAATTGAGCTGGTGGTATATTCAGAAAAGCTTTAAAACAATGGGCATTTGTCGCCTGAAGGAGCTCATAGAAGCTTATTCTATGCTGGGGATTATCTTCGAAGTTTTTATTTATCATATCGAGAGTACATTCAAACACAGCATCAAATATTTTGGGTACTTCATTCGTAATACATCCTTTAAGTCTACACACTATTACAGCCATTGTGCTAAGAACTTTTGGCTCCCGAGCAGCCGGAATCTTACAACGCTGAAAAAAAGAAAAGGATAAAAAAATATATACTCGTATATACTTTTTTAAATATGTACCTGATAGTCGAGTAGTACGGCATTCAAAAGCGGAGGTATAAAGTTTTCCATTACCATTTGGTTATCATTCGAGCGAGGTACCCACTCCGAAATTAAGTTCAAAGTTTCCTTTTTAACTACATGCATAGCTTTTATAAGAGGTTGGTTATTTACATTTGTTCCGTTAAGAGCTATGGCCTGAATAATATTCTCAGATGTTATTTTATAGACGTTTAACATGTCTAAATATATTCTTCCTAGTTGTATAACGTAAGCATGACCTAACGCCTTACAAGCTGCGACATTCGTCTTCAAAATGCTTCCGAGTTGTTTGACAGCTGACATATTTTTCAAAAAATCTACATTTTTTGAAGCTCGTGATATTATTTCATCCCAAACTTGATTTGGAAGAAGCATATATTTTTCTATCAATGCATCTTGCTGGACTTGATCTGAACTTGTTGCGATCATATGACCTACAGCTTCGTAAAAAGTATGTACCTAAAAAATTAAGAAGATATGTTTATTTTTTTATTTAATTAAAAGTACAAGTACTGTATATTCATATATGATTAAAACAGATAGTCATTTTATTTTTATTATTTTTTTTTTTTTTAATTTTGCTCATCTTTTTATAGGAAAATAAACGCAAAAATCACCTTTAGAGTGACAATAAATAATAATAATAATAATAAAATCGATGAATCCATCGATTCAACGAAATGGAACACCAAGCTAAGTCATAACGGCCTTATAAGTAAAACCATTTCCATCCGACGTGGTATTTTTCAAGGCGATGCTCTTAGCCCGCTGTGGTTCTGTCTAGGCCTCAACCCACTCAGCAAAATAGTGAATCGAATGAAGTCTGGATTCATAATCAAAACCGAAATATTTGACTATCAACTAAACCACCTCTTGTACGTTGACAAGCTTTATGCTATTAGAAGAGATAAACTCTACAGAGTTATAGAGGTAGTCAAAAGTTTTAGTAATGATATCCAGATGGAGTTTGGGCTGGATAAATGTAAGATGACCCACCTTTTAAAAGGACAGCTCGACCCACAAGAGGAAGGTTGTCCACTTGACCAAAATCAGGTAATAGAAGACCTTTAATTTGGAGAAGCCTATAAGTACCTGGGATTCCTATATTAAAAAAAAAATTAAAAATCATAAACCAAAATTTAATCAAAAAGAGCCTTATGAAACAGTTTAAGTCAAGGTTAAGTGCAATTCTTAAGTCAGGTCTTAACGGAGGAAACCAGTGTAAAGCTATCAACACTTGGGCAGTTCCCGTGCTAACCTACTCATTTTCAGTTATAAAGTGGTCACCGACTGACATAATGCACCTGAGCATATTGATCCGCACATCGCTTACACGGTTTCGAAGTCATCATCCACAGCCGTCGAAAGAATAACATGCCCTCGAAGTATGGGAGGCAGAGGAAAAGTACATCTCCGCGAGCTTCACCATTCGCAAAGCCTATTGCTGCGGCATTATTTTCAAAACAGCTCGTCACCACTTCTGAAGACAATAAGCTTAAGTGATGACGCCTACATCCCTTTGTCTCTCAATAGGCACGAATTTCCCACCCCCGAAGATGCAACTACTGTCGATGAGCTCATGTCAGCCTGGAAATCAAAGCCTATTCACGGAAGACATGCGCAAGACCTTCAGATGGAGCACATAGACAAAAAAGCCTCAAATTTGTGGCTTGTTTAAGGCAAATTATTCTCTCAAACGGAAGGATTCGTACTAGCTATCCAAGTCCACAAAATGATTACGAATGACCGTAAAGTGAAGTTGATCGAGATAGCTGAGGCTCTGAAGATATCAAAAGAGCGTGTTGGATATATCAAACACGAATATTTGGACATGCGAAAGCTCTGTTCAAAGTGGGTGCCGCGTTTGCTCACAGTCGACCAAAAATAACAATGTATTGATGATTCAGAGGAGTGTTTAAAGCTGTTCAACCGCAATAAAGCCAAATTTTTGCGTTGGTATGTGACAATGGATGAAACTTGGCTCTATCACTTCAAGTCGGCAGTCAGCTGAGTGGCGAGCAGGCGACGAACCTCGTCCAAAACGACCAAAAACTCAACAGTCGGCTGGCAAGGTTATGACATCCGTATTTTGGGATTCACATGGAATAATTTTCATCGACTATCTCCAAAAGGGGCAGACTATCAACAGCAACCATTACATTGCGTTGTTGGAGCGTTTGAAGGACGAAATCGCAGAAAAACTCCCGCATTTGAAGAAAAAGAAAGTGCTGTTTCATCAAGACAGTGCACCGTGTCACAAGTCGATGAAAACGATGGCAAAATTGAATTAATTCGGCTACGAATTGCTTCCCCACTCATCGTATTCTCCAGATTTGGCTCCCAGCGACGATTTACTGTTTGCAGACCTCAAAAGAATGCTCGCCGGAAAGAAATTTAAAACCGATGAAGAAGTAATCGCCGAAACGAGGCTAAACCGAAATCGTACTAATCGTAGAAAATCGTTTCAATCAGTGTATCACCCTCGAAGGCAACTATATTGATAAATAAAGTTGAATTTTGCAAAAAATTTGTGTTTTACTAGACACTGACTTTTTAGCCCATGTGTTATACGATATTAGTATACTACAATAGAAACAAAATTTTGAGAATTTTGAGGACCCATTTATATGTATACAAGAAACGAAATTTTGGAAAAAAGGAATAAACAGCTGCCGGACTAAGACCTACCGCTTCAAGCTCCTGCGAAGAACCAAAAAGATTATCGCATTTATATCGTTGACTTTTTTTTTTTTGAATCCCCCCAAAAAAAAATTTAGGAGGTGATTTCTGAACTTACTCCTATAAGAGTTTAAAAATACACTCTCTTTATTTTGTATGTAAAATTTTTTAATATCATGTTTTTGGCTTAATCGGGGTGTAGTGTTACATCCGACTCGAAAAATGTTTTCAAAATTAAAAAGTATTTTTTTAGTATGATATATATACGTTTATAAGTAAGGCGTATTCTCTGGAACTACTGAACCGATTCTAAAATTCTTTCACTAACAGAAAGCTACACTATCTCTGAGTAATAGTTATATTTTATTTCGATAAAAAATAGTTTCGTTCGAAGTCGCAATCTCAGTCGGAAGAAAAGGCGCTACTTTATTGGTGTTCGCTGAACAAATGGTTGAACTTCCGCGAAAGTAATGTACTACAAAACTATTATTCACCAGTAGATCGAAAAAAAAAATCAGCGATAGGTTTTTTTTTTTTATGTTTATTTTTTTATAATTCCGCGCGCGTACCAAGGGAATATGAATACCTTTTTATTGACTTTTCACCAGGGCGCGGGCGAGTGGTGTATTAGTTTGAAACTCGGGTGTATTAGGTTTCGATATTTTTTCCAGAGGTGGTTGTCAAACTGGAGCCAGTGCATCCTCAACCATCATCGTCAATGAACAATTAAAAGTTCTGATTGAGGCAAATCCACGTACAACAGTAATAGAACTTGCAGGAAAACTAGGCGTGGCAGTTGGAATGGTTTTTATCCACCTGCAAGACATTGGGAAATCAAAGAAGCTCCACAAGTGGGTCCCGCACAAATTGAACGAGACCCAAGAAAATCGTCGTTTTCAAGTTGCGTCTTCGCTTATTTTGCGCAACAACATGATCTTTTTCTCGATGGCATCGTGATATGCGATGAAAAATGGATCCTGTACAACAACCGGCGTCGCTCACATCAATGTTTTTTTTTTTTTTTTTAATGATCCCGCACGCGCACAAAGGGAATATGAATACCCTTTTTACTGGCTTTCTCCAGGGCGCATGAGGGTGGTGTATTTATTTATTTACAAAAGCTAATAGATATTTATAAAAATTAGATGTTAGCTATTGAGCCGGAGCAACGAGGCCTTAGGCTATATATCTCGATAGTGGCAAGAAAATTATATTAGATTATATTGGGTATATATTTTAATTCGTGTGGTTTTTTTCTTCTTTTCAAAATGTGGACGTTTATTTAGGAAAAACATTTACAATAGTATTATTCAAAGTATTGCCCATTTGAAGCTTTGACTTTTTCCCATCTTTCTGGCAATTTGTGGATCCCATCCCAAGAATGAATCAAGCCAATTTTTGATATTCTGCTCTGATGTGAACCGTATTTCAGCGAGGGCGTTCTGCATCGACCGGAACAAATGGTAGTCAGAAGGGGCGAGGTCTGAGCTATAAGGCGGGTAGGGTAAGGCTTCCCATCCACTGTTTTCCAAATAGTTCTTAACCGGAATAGCAACGTGGGGCCGAGCGATGTCATGATGGAAAATTATTGCCTCGTGGCTGAACGCATATTCCGGGCGTTTTTCGGCTACTGCTCTCTTCAAACGGATTAATTGTGTTCTGTAGCGTTGTCCATTGATGGTTTCACCCGGTTTTAGCAGCTTATAATACAACACACCCATCTGATCCCACCATATACAGAGCATTACCTTCGCGCCATGGATATTCGGCTTTGCCGTTGATTTGCCTGGTTGGCCGAGTTTTATATATGACTTTTTGCACTTGGGGTTGTCGTAATGGATCCGTTTTTCATCACCAGTAACAATCCGATGTAAAAATGACTTCCTTTTGTGGTGTTCGATGACTTTCGGCAGCAGTTTTCTTCATATTAAAGTAATGAAGAAGAACTCCCCGCAAAAACACTTTTTCAGGCACAAAGTTTGACATATTTGAGTGAAAAAAAATGATTGTTGTTTACGCTTCAAATGAATGATATATACTGAAATGACGTACAATGACAGTAGCTTTCCAACGCATGTTCCAATGGAATAATAACAATGGTATAATAATAACAATAGAATAATACAAGTTACGCCATCTCTTAGCAAACCGCACGAAAAATAATAATGTTATAGTTGTCTGGGTTGAGATTGGAAAGGAGTTCATAGAAATTGATTTGGGAATTGGATCTATGGATTTGGAAGGCTGGGCAATTAAAAAGGATATGGCGGATGCTAATACAAAAATTATTGCAAAATGAACAAGTGGATGATTTATTTTTATTGATACTGTGTCTGAGTCTAGTGATTTTACTTATATCATTACGGGATAGTTTAGAAGCTGTAGCGTAATCTATGATAGAGGATTTGTTTTTGTTGATGGTTCTGTACCAATCCGACGTTTTCTCCCAGATATGTTGGGTTGGGTCAGTAGATTTTCTAATAAAATTGTTTAAGTAGTGATTATTGTAGTTGGAAGAGAAAAGGAAGGAGTTTTGAGGATTTCTTTGGCTGTTTTATCGGCGAATTCATTGCCCGTTATTTGGACGTGACCTGGCAACCATATAAACAAGGTATTTGAAAATTGTAGATGTAAAAAATTGCGAATTAAAGAAGGATAGTAACATTGGTTGTTGGAGTTAAGGATAGCATCAATGGAAGATAGAGAGTCAGTGCAAATAGCAAACTTTTTTTTTTTTTTTGAGTTTTTAGTGAATTGCGGCGCTTTAAAAATGGTTATCATTTCCGCTGTAAAAATTGAGGAATATGAGGGTAATAGAAAGAAGCAGATCGTTTCGCTTTCTGTGGTGACACTAAAACCTACCCTGTCGCCCATTCTGGAGCCATCTGTATAGATAAAAGAATGTTTTTGAAAATTATTTTTGAGTTCGGAGAAATAAGCTCGGAATATTTTAGGGGGGGTGTGGGACTTGTTATGCGATCTTAGAGAGGAAATGATGGAGGAAGATTGAAATAACCAAGGAGGTAGATATGAAGAGGAAGGTTGAATGGGTTGGTAAGAGATGTTCAATTCGTTGCAGATAAAAGAAGAACGTGAGATATAGGACATTATTTTTTTCTCTATTTTTTTCTTTTTAACTAATCTATGGAGTTGAGAATCTTTGGAAAATAAAGTGGATTTGTATAACTTTATTGTGGATTGATATCTAAGGTTTTCAAGAGTTGGCAGTTTTGCATCGAACAGTAGATTATTGATTGGAGTGGTACGGAAGGCGTTGAAGGCCTTTTTTTTATGGCGGAATTATAAATAGTTTTAATTTTGTTAAGATGAGATCTGGAAGAGATATCATAAAGAAAAACACCATAGTTAATTTTGCTAACTATTATGGGTTTGATGGTGGAAATGAGGGAAACAAGGTTGCAGTTAAATTTGTTGTATGAAAGTGATTTTATTATTTTCAGTTTTTTCCCCAAAGTGGGAAGGATAAATTCAATATGTTCATTTCATCTGTAATTTCTTTGAAAAATTAATCCCAAAATTTTTAATCTGTCAACTTTTTCTAGATATTCGAAACAATTTTGCATGTGCATTTGTGTTTTCTACAGATATGGAGGTGTTTGCTTTTAATAGGGGATAATTTAGCTCCAGAATACTCGCACCAGGATAGTATATCTTGAAAGATGGAGTTGAGGTCAATAATGGGGGAAGAAGTATTTTTATTTATCTCTTTGACAATTGTATAATCATCAGCATAGGCGCAGAATTTTATTTCTTTGTGAAGGGATAGGGTGGTGGAGAGTTTGTTAAATGCTATAAGGATCAGTGGGGAGGATGATGATGAGCTTCCAATTCGAGATCTTTCTGTTTTTCATAAAATTGAAGATATACCTAATGATATTGCGGCCTAAATTCCAGACTTCAAGTTGGTCGATTATTGTGTGGACTCCGATTTTGTCAAAGGCTCTTATAAAGTCGAGGGAGATAAGGGAAAAATGACTACTTTTCAAAAGGGAGTTGATTATAAGGTGGTCTAGATAAAGAAGGAAATTGGTGACAGATTTTCCCTTCTTGAATCCTATTTGGTAACTGCAGAGAAGTTTCTTGTGAAAAACAAACCACCAGAGTCTGTTGGCTATTATCTTATCAAGTACTTTGGCGCAACAATGGTGAAGGGAGATAGGTCTGTACGATTCCAGAAAAGTTTTGTCAGATTTTGATTTAGGTATGGAAATGACATTACTGTTTTTTATAAAGTTGGGGGATAAAGTTATGGAAAATGGAATTGTAAAGCTTGACAAATCTAGCTTTCATGGAGGGAGAGAGATTCTTTAACATTGCATATGATATTCTATCATTGGCAGGTGTCTTGCCTTTTAATTTGTATAATGCTATGTCTACCTCTAAAAGACTGATATCTTTGTCAATAATTTTTCCATTTTCTGAGGGGGAGTAGGAGACAGAAGGGGTAGAGAGAGAAGTTTATTTTGACAAAACCAATTGGAGAAATTTGAATCGTGAGACTCTTTAGACCAGAATTCAGAAAAGTGCTTGGCAATGGAATATGGGTTAGTGATATTAATGCTAGGGGAGTAAGTAGGGGAAATGCAATGAATGCGAGAGTAAATAATAATTCCGCAGAATCTTCTGATATTAGACCAAATTTTGGCATTGGGAGCATTAGGATTAATTTCAGAAGTAAATTTATGGATAGATTCTGATTTAGAAATTTTTATTTTCCTTTTGTATAAGGCGTTAACTCTTTTATAGTTGATAACATTTTCAGTGGAAATGTTGCGCTTTAGAAAATTCCAAAGTCTGTTCTTTTCTCTTTTTAGCTGCTCAAGCTCGTGATTCCACCAGGGTACTCTTAGGTTCCCTGCTGAGAAAGTAGTTTAAGGAATAGATTGGTTAGCGCTTTGGAGAATGATTTTGGGAATGTTAGCAGCTTCTTTGTTAATATTGTCACTGAAAGGGTGAACAGAGCTATGTTTATCTAGAAGTCGTTGGTTAAAAATCCAGTTGGCTTCGTAAGTTTTGAATTTAGGTCTTTTAATTTTCGCCGAAGGAGGGGGAGAATGGAACATAGAGATTATAATAGGAAAGTAGTCACTTCCACAGAGGTCATTAAAAACAGTCCATTTGGTATCAACAGTTAGAATTGGGGAACATTAGGAAAGGTCAATATGAGTTGGTAGTCAAACTTATTTATATAATTGGAAAGAGTGTTAACAAGATGGTTGTTTTTGGGCGAGCCCCATGTAGAATTCCAGCTGTTAAAGTCGCCAAGTCCTAGAGTTGGAACATGTTGAGAGTCAAGGACATTCTTTAAATTGGTTAAATTAAAAGGTTGGACAGGTGGAATGTAAACATTAATGATTGAAAATTTGAGTTTGAATGAGATTGTAACGCCAAGTGCTTTAAAGTCATTGTTAAGGATAAGTTGGTTGAATTGAACTGAAGAATGAATTAAAAAAGCAATTCCGCCATAGGGACTTAGGGAATGCTTTTGAGGGATGAAATGATAGTTGGCTGGGATGGGAATATTGGTTATGGATATCAAGTGGGTTTCCTGAAGGGCAATAATTTTGGGAGTGATTGATTTAATAAGTATTAATAAATCATTATAATTATTTAAATAGCCTTTGATGTTCCATTAAATTATTTTTAATGCAGGGTTTATGTGTGTTTGTGATTGGTGATCTGATGTTGATATTGGTGAGACTCCGTCGTCCTTGACTAAGGATGGCGGGGTCAGTAGCGTATATTCATCTGTATGTGTATGTTTAGAGAGAAGGTACTTGTTCCGCATACGTTTTGTGTTGATGTTTGATTGATGACTTGAAGAAGATTGCGGGGGATCGATTGGGGTGTAGTATAAGTTTTCTTGAATTAGTTTTTGTATTAAATTTGTGATTGGTGATTTAAGAGAACTGGTTTTCTGTTCAGTTAATTTTTGTTGTAGAAGTGGAGTGACTATTAGGTTTAAATGAACACTTTTGCGTAGTTTGAATATCAGAGTAGGTCGAACTATCTTTTTGTTCGTTGTCACTAATGATTTGGACTTTATTTGAAGGGTCAGGAGAATAAGCTTGTTGGGGCTGAGTGTTAGGGGAGGTTGATGATGTAAGGACAGGACGGGGATTGTCGGAGGCTTTTATTGTTGGTGCAAAAGTGTTGGGAAGCATAGGGGTTGGGTTTTAAATATTTTCTTTGCTTCCGACAGCGTAAATTTGTGTATAGTTTTTATTTTTAAAAGTTAAAAGTTTGAGATAGATTGTCTCGAAGAAACTGGGTGTTCCTCGGAGCAATTAGCACAGCAGACTGAGATGCAGGTTGTGTGGAGGAAGGTTGCAGTTAACACATCGAGAAGGATTGTTGCACCTTTTTGTGGTGTGTCCTAAATTTTGGCAGTTTTTGCAACGCATGGGGATCGGGAAGTATTCCCTCACTTTGACGTTAGACCAACCAACCAAGCGGTTAAAAGTAAGCAGTGGGAGTCATATTCCTTCCTGGTTTCTAGTGAATTTGAACACTTCAGGAACGCCCTGAGTGTTCATTTCCCTGATAATTTCCTCTTTCGCAACCTGGATCAAGCAAGGTGCATAGACAGCACCTTTGGAGCAGTTTAATGTGTTGTGAAGACTGACGTTAATGGGGCAGATATTTGACAGCATTTTTTTTTTTAATGAGTCAGCAACTTTTTGATTACGGCAAAGAATAAAGAGACTTCCGTCTCGAAGTTGGGAGATTGATTCATAACTTGTACTAATGCTGTCAATTCCTTTTTTTAGGAGAAATACACCATATGAAGTGAGAGGCTTCTTCTCATCACTCGAACTTATAGTAATGAACTTCGGATCGGTTGAATTAGATTTGGTAGGCTGATGATTGAAAACTTCCATAGGAGCACCGGCTATTGAACCGTTTTCCCGGAGGCACATGGCCCAAGGGAGACATTACAAACTTTAATAACTCGTACAAACACTAAGCGTATGTATGTATATGTAATATAACGTAAAAAGAAAGAGAAAAAAAGAACAGTAGATGAGTGTGACAAAGAGGTAACGGAACTTTTTCTAGCTCGCACGCTTTATAGCGACTCGCAGCAATAGACGTCTAGTCGATAACGATGTCAGACGATGACTGATGAGGGGGTGGTGTAGTAGTTTGAAACTCATGTGTATTAGGTTTCGATATTTTTCCCAGAGGTTGTTGTCAAACTAGAGTCAGTGCATTACCAACCAGTGGGTCTTAAGTACGTGCTAGTTGTAAGTTCGTTACATTTAGCCCAGCCAGCAACCACTCAAACATCAGTGTTATGCCTTCATTTCAGAGTTGACGTGGACGGGATTTTCATATAACTACATGCAAATTCTACGAAAAGACTTTTTCAGAAAATTGCCTCGCACGGGATTCGAACCCGCGACCCCCTGCTTGAGGAGTCTATGCATATACCACTACACCACAGCCACCCCCTAAAAGTAAAATTGAAAATAATTGATAATACATATTAATAATATGTTTTCACGGGAGATTTCCTGAGCAGAATTTTGAGTAGGAAATAAAAATTGATCGATTCCTTTTTAAGAAATTCGATTTTATTTTCTATGAAGAAATAAAGTGCGACAAAATACTAAAAAAAAATAAAAGTTTGTAAATTTGAATTCATAACAAATTAAACAACAATTAAAAATTTAAAAATGTCAGATATATATAGTTAGTTTATATATAGAAACTAAACATCACTTAGTTTGTTTTGACACCCATTTCAAAACATCGTCCTAGTGTTTTTGCGACCATGGAACAAGGAGTATCGCTCCGTGATCCGATCCTTATTTTTGAGTGGCAAAACCTGCGAGGAAATCAAGCCCTTTTTTGGAGGTTATGTATGGACCAATTCACCAGTTTCGCCATGGCCGCACGTTGGTTTTTTATGAACCGCGCACAGGTGGCCAAAAAACGGATAGCACAGAGGAAACAATGGACAAAATCCATGTTCTCGTATTGGCAGACCGCCAAGTGAAAATTCGCGAGTTGGCTGAGATAGCACTTAACTGAGTGCGTAAGCCATATCCTGGAGAACAAGTGCAATCATGAAACCAGTTCAAAGACGTGCTTGGCCCTGTTTAATCGAATTCCGGAGGAGTTTCTGCGACGTTTCGTGACCATCGTGACAATGGGTTTTATTCCGTTAACGTGCTCCAAGGAAGGCGAAGACCGTGCCTTCGGCCGGAAAGGTGCTGGTTACCGTTTTTTTGGTACGTTGACTATTTGGAGAAGGGAAAACAATCACAGGAGCATACCACTTCAATTTTTTTAAACCAAAAAATTGGTTTCAGATAAAGACTGTGACCTCCAGATATTACACAAGTTGCCCAGCTGGGTGGCGACTTACAATGCACGGCAGCTGATATCTCTGTGATTTTACAAGGAAAATGTTTGAAAATTCCAAGAAATATTGTTAAATATATGTATAAAATAACCCCAAGACTACAATAAAATAAATATATATATGTATATTCTTTATATGTTTAAAAAAATTCGTAAAAATTACCCAAAATACGCCGTCCTACACCTATTTCCCTCCTTCATGGGAAGACCGGATTATTAGTGTAATTGGGCTTGTTGTATTCTAGGCAACTTCTCTGATTAAATGATTTTAATTGCCTGAAAAAAAAATGTTTTTCGGGCGCGGCTTCACGTCCTTCATGTGAGAAAAACTGTTTTACAAATACACACCTTATCCAGGATGGGGGATGCCTACCAAAGCGGAAGACCCTGCGAACTGCGCTTCAATATCTAAGGGTATAGGTGTAGTTGAACTATGTTTGAAAAAGGGTTAACATACATAAATGTTTACGCCTGAGATGAGTTGAAATATATTAGACTGGATTCAACAGCACTATCGAATTGGACCACAGTATCGTAAAGGTTTTCTGAATTTAAAGCCTCTGAAGTTTGCTACGATTTGATCAGTTACAGCCGGTCATAGGTCCTGTTAGCCGCAGGACAACCGGTAGTACATATCAGGGCTTAAATTACGGTACCATGATGTAAGGAGCCGCCCGGATTTCGGTCCGGGCCTAACATGTTGACGTAGGTTTAAGCCCAACATCGCAGGAAGGATCCTCAAGTTGTTTTAGACAATAAGTGGTGCGTAATGTGAACCTAAAATCAGCAAGAGGTTTTAGACTGACCTTGACTCATGCCAAGGGTGGAACTGGTGAATCCAACACAGTTCCGAATTGGTACTCAGGAAGGCGGCAGTCGATGGCAAGGCGTAAGATTTCTCTCATGGATGTATAGGCATCCCGTAAGAATAAGCCTTCACAGACATTAGTTCACGTATAACTCTAGAGCCATCTGGACTATCGAGTATCGATGCATGGATGAATGGAAATCTTGCTAAGTGATCAAAGTTAAAAAGTGGAGTTGATTTCCTTTAACTGTGTATCATACAAACTTGAATCTCTTTGTTTGTTAGTTGCTTTTTGTTTAACCTGCACGCGCTCCATGGATTTTGAGTACCCTTAAAATGTTCGCACACAGCGCAGGGAGGAAAAAAAGAGGTACCGATGTACGTTGGTTTTGAATGTTTGAATATTATAATGACTAGAGCTAGATGTTAGAATAAAGAGCTCGTCAATATACTGTATAATATAAGCATCACCTATAAGTTTTATTCCGCGCCAAAAAGTTAATCTAAATCTATATTGTCCCTTTTAAAGTAATCCCCATCGACTGCAACACACTTATGCCAGCGCTTGATCCAATCCTCGAAACATTTTTTATATTCGGTTTTCGGTATGTTCATCAATGCTTCTTGCGATTTTTCCATTACTTCCTCTCGGCTGCTGAAACGCGTTCCCCGTAGTGGTTTTTTAACTCTATTGAACAGAAAGAAGTCACAGGGAGCCAAATCAGGTGAATTGAATGATATTTGTTGCATTTTTCGTGCGACGGTGCGTTATTATGGTGCCCACATTTCTTATCTCTTTCGGCGAATTGCTTCACGCAAAGGTCTCATAACGCCCAAATAATACTCTTTGCTTACTATCTAGCCTTCTGGCAAAAATTCATGATGCACTACACCGTTGTAATCCATGAAAACCGGACAGATCCATAGACAATGTTCAAGTCCTCCGCTATCTCCCTGATGATTATTGACCAACATTTATTTTACTTCATCAATGTTTTCGTCAGTTTTCGATGTCGATGGTCTACCACTGCGATCATCATCTTCAATTGACTCACGACCACTTTTGAACTGCTCGTACCACTGGTAAACGACCGTTTTTTTTTTAGAGAACGTTCGCGCATCATTAAATCCGTTTTTTACGCAAAATTTAATACAAGTTCGGTGTTGCAAATTTAAATCTATTTCTAAAATTGTAAAAATCGCCAACACACACAGAAATAGATGTACTCTTGGCTATGTAACTTTTGCAAATATCAAGCTATGACGCTAAGATTTAGAGGGAATATCAGCAACAGATGTACCATCTTAATGAAAAAAAAAAAAAAACCAAACTCAAATCGGAACAATAGGAGCGCCACACGGTGATGACAGCGGGAACTTTTTGACAAGGTGGTATTTTCATTTAACAGATACAGATAGGTCTTAAGAGCACTTGAATAGATATGAGCATTGTACTCCATTGTGAAACGGATAAATGCTTATATATTGTATTGGATTTAACTTTGGATTTGTGGAGCAACCGATAAAACCGAACAAGAAGTACTTGCTACACAATCGAGAAAAAAAAAAAAAAAACAATTTGAGTTATTCACCGTCTTTATTCGTTGAGATTTAAACAACTTGTGACATAAAATTCTTCAACCCATCTAACCTTGCACCCACGCAGAGCTATAAATTGTGCGTGTTAATTGCAACAACAATTTTGTGTCTTCTTTGTGCATAGTTGGATGATAATGGTCGATGGTACGATTGATGGTACGATCGATGGTGCGATCGATGGTGGTACGATCTGTGATGTGATCTATGCACACTGTTGTTGCACATTAGATTTACAGAATGACATATAGCAATGAGATACAGGTTGGTGATTATACAGTTAGTCAAAGCAAATTTTAACAAGGAGTTCAAAACAGAAAGAAAATTATTAATGTTACATCTTATAAAGGTTAAATGAATTCATGTTACAAACAAATAATTGTATTAAAACGAACATGCATAGTTCTGAATCTTAAACATATATTGAGGCGAGATAAGAGTTGGTGAAATATTTCGTACAACACTTGTGAAAACCTAGACATTTTGCAACATTTCTGACGGCAACTAATACGTGGTCGTTCTATGCTCAGAGCCACATGAACCATTTATTTTATACATGAAAAGGAAGAAAAATCGTTTGAAGCTCTCTAAAGACAAAAAAAAAAACTATTAATAAAATAAAATAATACTATAATATACATATTTTATCAAATAGCTAATTTAATATTTCACGTATTTCGTTGAATAGCTTTTAATCCTGATAAGAGCCAAGCAAGATATACCATCCAATCGACTAATTATTGACAAGTCACACAGCACAGCACAGTCCCATAAATGTCTGTTCATCATTCTTTATGATTAGGCGCTTTCACACCCTCTAAAATCATCTTAGACCTCTCACAAAATGAAAAGCTTCTCACGTAACCTTGGCACATGTCTATCTATAACTTATTATGATTAGGCGCATTTACACCCTCTACATAGATGCCCCTTTAACATATCGCAAGATTTTCGATATCGGATTTAAATCTGGCGATTGAAAGGACAAGCTTAAAAAATAATCATCAGGTTGGAATTCGTGTTAACTGTGGTTTAATCATATGGTACCGTAATGTTTATCATTCTGTACAACACTGCCATCCATTCTATGGAATTGACCAACAACCATATCTTACTTCTTTATTTTCGTAAAAGCTAGATAGCTGTTGATGCTGACAAACGAATATGGGAAATTTATTATGTTGGCTGCTTAACAGAACGCACGTGTTCTGACATGGTTCAAGAAATTCATTTCTGGAAATGTTTCACTTACAGATGATTAACGTTCTGGTAGACAAACTGGAGTTGATAATGACCAAATCAAAGTCATAATTGGGCATCAAAAGGCATATATCATATATAAAACTGTGCGAGAGATGCATAGAGGACAAATAAATTACACACAACAAATCAAAATTACTTAAATACGATGTTTGGGTTCCATATGAATTTCAAAAAAAGACTTACTTAACAAAACGAACTAATATTTGCGATATACATCTTAAACACAATGAGATAGATCCTTTTTCATTACTGTTGACAAAAAATAGATCGTTCACAACAACATCAATCAAAAACGATCATGGCCTAAGCGTGATGAGCCAACACAAGCCACATTGAAAGCAGAACAGCATCAAATTACGGTTATGTTTCCTTTTCATAGCCGTGTAGATCCAAAGGACCTTCTCGGTGACAGGGACCATGTCTTGCCGATAGCTCCTCTGCACTGTCAGAAGGTCGGTAGCGCCTTAGAGGCTTTCGACGTAACATGTTTAGGCCAGAGAAGTTTTTATCCAGGATGACACACAAATACTTAGTTTCTTTGGAGAATTGGATGATGATGCCTTTAATCAGTAGATGAGTCAGACGGCGCAGCTTCTTCTCTGGTAAAGAAAACAACCTCAGTTTTGAGAGGATTGACTAAAAGCCCATTACTGGTACATCAGACGTTGATCACGTATAGGGCTGTATGCGCTTTAGAGCAGACAGTCGCTAAACAAGATCCAACAGACAAGTATACATCGTCGATCACGTCTCGAACTGTTTGCGCTTTGGAGCAGACAGAGCAAGACACGATTCAACAGACGAGTACAGCTACATAAATCATTCGCGTATGTTTGTGCATAGAAGTTAGAATTATTGAGCGCGTTGAGCAGTGAGTCGACCAACATGTACCATAGCATTGGAGACAGAACGCTGCCTTGCGGACTGTTTACTCTCGCCACCACATATTGCATCCGCAATCGGTGTTCTATTCACCAGTATTACTAGTGAGTGCACTAGCAAAACTAGTGATTCGACTACGCCGTGCTGGTTTTTATTATTTTTTCATTATTTTCAAAAAAATAGGATATTTAAACATTGATGGGGAAAATGTATGTAAAAATAATCAATTGCAATAGTAAGTGAAATGAAACAATTTAAGAATTGTGTGTAAAAAGAAAATTGTAAAATTATTAACCAAATAAGAAATTGATCTACGGTATTGTACAATCATCTTAAGCAAAAAGTCAAGTTATGTTAAAGTTTAGAATTGGATTTAAATTTGCAACAACGAACTTGTATTAAATTTTGCGTAAAACACGGATTTAATGATGTGCGAACGTTGGAAATGTTGAAAAAGTGTTTCAGCAACGATTCTCTAAAGAAAACGGTTGTTTACCAGTAGCACGAGCGGTTCAAAAGTGGTCGTGAGTCAATCAAAGATGATGAACGCAGTGATAGACCATCGACATCGAAAGCCGACGAAAACATTGATGAAGTAAAAGAATTAACCATCAGAGAGATAGCGGAGGACTTAAACATTGCCTATGGATCCGTTAAAGACATTTTTGTTTATGATTTGGGTTTCCATAGTGTAACAGCAAAGTTGGTGCCAAAATACCTCAATTTCACGCTAAAAAGAGACCGTGTTGACGTCGCAAAAGAAATGATTTGCTAGGCTGAATCCGATCCCACATTCATTAAATTCATCATTACTGGAGACGAGACGTGGGTTTATGAAAACGCCACGCAATCCAGACATCAGGCAAGTGAATGGCGTTCACCAAATGAGCCGAGACCAAAAAAAACACGTCGTTTTCAGATAAAAAAGAAGGCAATGTTCACGGTTTTCATGGATTACAATTGTAGGCAGAAAACTCGTGGATTTTGCACCACGATAACGCACTGTCGCACGAAGCCATCATTATTCGTAATTTTTTGACGAAAAATGCAACAAATACCATCCAACAGCCACCGAATTCACCTAATTTGGCTCTTTGTGACTTCTTTCTGTTCAATCGAGTTAAAAAACCACTACGGGGAACGCGTTTCAGCAGCCGAGAGGAAGTAATGGAAAAATCGCAGTAAGCACTTATGGATATACGGAAAACCGAATATAAAAAATGTTTCGAGGATTGAATCAATCGCTGGCATAAGTGTGTTGCAGTCGATATAGATTTAAATGAATAAACTTGTATTTTTAATTTTCTGAATAAATTCCGATTTTTTTTTGATGAAGATGGTAGTTTTCATTGTTGTATGAAACTTTCGGCTGCTGTGCGAGCTTGCTGAGGACGTTAGCTGGATATCCATAAAGCAGTTCATAAGGCGTGTAGTCAGTACTTGAATGCGGAGTTGTGTTGTACACAAACATCGCGTATGGAGTCCATGTATCCCATGTAAGAGGATCTTGATTGAGGTAGTGACGTAGATACTCAATTAGCGTCCTGTGACTGCGTTCGAGTGCTCCGTTAGTCTGAGGATGATAAGGTGCGTATTCAATTTGTTTCATCAGTGAACACATTTCCGTAAACATTTTGCTAAGGAAGTTAGCACCTTGATCTATTAGTAGCGAGAATGGGATGCCATGTCAGCACCGAATTTTCTCGACGAACATATGCTTCGGAGTATTTATTCAAGTCATTTTGAAAGGTATGTAGATATTTATGGTCCGCATAACTAGTTAGTAAGTGTCCAACTATATCTAAAGCGATCCTTTCGAATGACTTTGAACTAGGTGTTGTGATCTTCATTGGTAATGGTGGGTTTTTCCTGCTTTTGTTTATCTGACACGAGGCAAATTTTCGGACGTACTCAGCTATGTCAGCTGTCATAATGGGCCAGTACTATTTGGATTTGATCCTTTTTGAAGTTCGGGTGGTTCCGAACAGACGAAGAACCTCAGCATTTTTATTGTCCGCCCGGGGAAGAAAGTTGGTGTAATTGGCAGAGAGCAAAAGCCGAATTTACAAACACAAAGCCGCCTTACCTTAAATTGTACTGGATGCAATAAAACCGATCTATGAATAATTAAGTGACGAACAATTACTTAAAAAGTGCTTAGATGGATTTACACAAAACTTGAATGAAAGTCCAAATTCGAAAATTTGGAAGATTGCACCCAAATGTACTCCAGGTAGTCGGAGAATAGTCGACATAGCTATCAATATTGCCGTATATATTGGGTATATATTTTAATTCGTGTGGTTTTTTTTTTCAAAATGTGGACGTTTATTTAAGAAAAACATGTACAATAGTATTATTCAAAGTATTGCCCATCTGAAGCTATGACTTTTTCCCATCTTTCTGGCAATTTGTGGATCCCATCCCAAAATAACTGCGCCGGCTTGGCAGCCAAGAATGAATCAAGCCAATTTCTGATATTCTGCTCTGATGTGAGCCGTATTTCAGTGAGGGCGTTCTGCATCGACCGGAACAAATGGTAGTCAGAAGGGGCAAGGTCTGAGCTATAAGGCGGGTGGGGTAACCGGAATAGCAACGTGGGGCCGAGCGTTGTCATGATGGAAAATTATTGCCTCGTGCCTGGTCGCATATTCCAGGCGTTTTTCGGCTACTACTCTCTTCAAACGGATTAATTGTGTTCGGTAACGTTGTCCATTGATGGTTTCACCCAGTTTTAGCAGCTCATAATACAGCACACCTATCTGATCCCACCAAATACAGAGCATTACCTTCCCGCCATAAATATTCGGCTTTGCCGTTGATTTGGCTGGTTGGCCGGGTTTCACATATGATTTATTGCGCTTGGGTTTGTCGTAATGGATCCGTTTTTCATCACCAGTAACAATCCGATGCAAAAATGACTTCCTTTTGTGGCGTTCCAGCAGCATTTCGGACATGCAAAACTGCCTTTCGACGTCTCTCGGCTTGAGTTGATGTGGAACTCAATTTCCTTGCTTTTGAATATATCCAGCTGCTTTTAAACGTTTTGAAATGGCTGCTTGAGTGACACCCAAAGATTCTGCGAGCTCTTCCTGTGTTTGGCAACAATCTTCATAGAGTAATGCTTCCAGTTCTTCATCTTCAAACTTTTTTGGATGCCAGGACATTCATCGTCTTCCAAGCCAGTATCGTGCAAACCACTTTTGGCACGTTCGATCAGCTAGCGCATGTTTACCATAAATTTCCACCAAAATACGATGACTTTCGGCAGCAGTTTTCTTCATATTAAAGTAATGAAGAAGAACTCCCCGCAAAAACACTTTTTCAAGCACAAAGTTCGACATATTTGAGTGAAAAAAAAATTATTGTTGTTTACGCTTCAAATGAATGACATATATTGAAATGACGTACAATGATAGTAGCTTTCCAACGCATGTTCCAATGGAATAATACAAGTTACGTCATCTCTTAGCAAACCGCACGAAGTTATAGACCCAATAAATTCTGTGCTTTTTGCTTTAATATTTCTTTTCCGAAGAAACAATTTAATAAAGAAAAAACCGTATAAAAAACAAAAATCTTACCTGTTGCGGCTGCAAGTCACATATTATAGTACTCATTGTACTTAAAATTTCATCTATAAAGGTGCATGCTTCATTCGGTTGAATAGTTACAAAATGTCTTCTACATTTTATGGCTATTTTAATAAAGGTATCACAGGCCATATCCTGAACTCCGTCATGTGTTTCATGCATAAACTCGAAAAGCTTATTTACCACTGTTTTTAAAAATTTCCAATGCGCACGTAAAAATCTCGGATATTGCCCAACAACGTACATTATATTGGATGCAATTATTGCTTTGTTATCTTTGCCCTTTTTTTGTTCACAAAGACCAAGTAAATCCTTAATAACGGTAACCAAAAAACGTTTTTCATCTTCTTCACTGAAAGCACCTACGGAACAGTAAGTAGGTAATAAACGTTTGAATGAGAACATTAAAATATATATATATATATATATATATATATATATAAATTTAAAAAAAAAAAATAAATAAAGTTATATAGTTATATTTCAAGATATTCTAATTTAAATTAAATGTCGGCAGAATTATTGAGATTTGGGTAAATAAAATATTTCGAAACTACCATATTTAAATTTATATTTGTTCACTCAGAGTTATTACAGAATACCTATAATTAACTAAGCACTCACGAACTTGCATTCGTATAAACATAGTTAAATCAATTTTATAAAAATTAATAATTCTTTTATAAATATGATATATTGTATATAATATATATATTTGTTATAAATATATTGTGGTATAAAAAGGGTGAATGATCGTGAGGTTTGATTTATAATGTAAAATAAAACACATAAATTTGAAAGTGAACTTAAAATTTTTATTATCGATTAAAAGAAGATGGAAGACAACTCCCTTTCTGTTGGTTAATTCTGGTCGGTCTTTCTTGAAAGCTTCATTTAAACGGTCGAGTTGTATACAGTAGAAGATTGAATTGACTGTTTCGCCACTTTCTAGCAGCTCATAATAGACAATTCCCTTCCAATCTCACCAAACACTCAACATAATCTTGTTTACCGTCAATCCAGGCTTTGAAGTCGTTTGTGGTCGGTCATTGGCCTTTGACCATGATCGCTTGCGTTGGATATTCTCGTATTTAATCCAATTTTCATCGCCCGTAATGAGTCGCTTCAAAAGTAGTTTCATTTCGTTACGTTTCAGCAGCGTTTAACTAATGGTTATTCGGTCAATTAAATCTCTGCGTTAATTCATACGGCATCCAAACATCGATCTTCTTTGAGTAGCCCGCTCGTATTAGATGATTCCAAACTGTCATACGGTTGATGTTTAGGGCCTTCGCTATCTCCATACAGCTTCCGTGCCGGTCTTGCTCCATCATTTGCAAAATTACATCGACTTTTTCAGTGAAAGGTGGTCGGCCTGTGCGGGGTGCATTTTTTACATCGAAATTTCCGGAACGGAATCGAACAAACCACTCTTGGGGTTTGCATGCTTTTTTATAGTAAAAAAGCATCACATGGAGTATTTCTTCAGATATTTCATTCATATTCCAATCAGTATAACTTTTAACACAACCAAACGAATTACACAGCTGTCTTCACAAAAAATGTAGCCTGACATGTTACATTTAAAACACGTGTTCAATTGACACAATCAGATTAGTGTTTCCAGATAAATGGACATCAACACCATCTAGTGACAAAAACCGCGGAGACTTTTTATATGACCCAATATAAGCCAAAAATATACCAAAAATGTGTGTTAACTTTAACCTTAAAAAAACGCAGAACTTAATATATTGAACAACTCAATAATTTTCAAAAAATGGTAATAAATATCTGAATACCTATCTCGACTTTTAACATATGTATGTCGCAAAACCTTACTAACTAACTTTAAAAACAACCATTTTAACACGGTTCACGAGTATAATAATACACAGGGAAACAAAAAACAGAAATGCTTGCTTAGTAATATTCATAGTGGATTCAGATTCAATACGGTTAAGTACTCTGAGTATATTTATTTTATTTTTATTATTATTTTTTTATTTTTTATAATACCGCGCGCGCACCAAGAGATATGAATACCCTTTTACTGGCTTTTCTCCAGGGCGCGGGCAGGTGGTGTAGTTTGAAACTCAGGTGTGTTTGGTTTCGATATTTTTCCCAGAAATGTCAAACTGGACGGGACGAGCCAGTACATCCTCAACCAGTAGGTCATAGTACGTGCTAGTTGTTAGTTCGTTACATTAAGCCCAGCCAGCAACCACTCCAACATTAGTGTTATGCCTTGATGTCAGAGTTGACGCTGACGGGATTTTCATATAACTACATACAAATTCTATGAAAAGACTTTTTCGACTCTCTGCTTGCGAAGTCTATGCATATACCACTACACCACGGCCACCCCCAATTTACATTGATTCTAGTTCTTATGGTAAACTGAATTATAAAAAATATATATTTTTTTACTTATCTACTCTCGTTAACATATTTTGTTATTTGTTGTTGTTTAAGTATTTTTCTTATAGCATATTGTTTATCATTTTTGATTGGTAAAAATAAGATTAGATAAAAGATGAGTTCTTCAAGGAAGTCTTGTACAATATTAATAACCTCGACCATTTATGTTATATATGTCATTAAACTTTATCAACAAAAACAACGAAGAAATATAAACGATTTTACAAAAGAGGTCTACCAAGCATATTTTTGGCGAAAAAAATTGAGACGACAGGACAAATATTGGATGCTACACAAGATTTGTAAAGCTTGCGTGGAGTCGCTTCGCTATTGGAGCCAAGCAGGCGTGCTAATTATGGTACATGAAATGATCCAAAAAACCACTTCGATGATTACAACTTACCATGAAAGTAAGAGGTATAAATCCATACAAAAAGTGCTTATGGTTTAAACATAACATCGCTAAGGCTACCAACGGTGCATAGTGAAGGCTTTCCGGTACTGATATTTTCTGCTTATCAAACGTGAACAATGATGATAAGATACACAGGGCAGAAGCGCCAGTGAAAATGAATTTGAAGGATGCAGACCTACACTTCAAGTTTTTTCTCAATGAAAGCGATAGTAGTTTTTCCAATCGCTATGTTGCAGAAGCTGTTAAAGTTACCTATGACATCCAGCTGTCAAAATATTCAGTAAAGTGACAAACTGTGATAAACTTAAATGATTCTGTAGTTTCACATCTTGCGCTGTAAAGCTTATAAGTTGTTATTTAACAGATCGGAGGCATGTAGTCAAACTTAATAACTGTTTGAACCCTCTGAGCACCTATTATAACTGTTTTAGTAAACATATAAAATAAAAATTATCTAAAACCAGATAAAATCATTTTTTATTCATAGCCTTCGGAGCTTAAAATTTTGTTTTTTAAATTTTACCTGCTGGAGGTTTTTTCAAGTATCATAAAATCTATGGGATTTCCATTATTTTTTTTTATTAGTATTACGTTCATAGGAAAAAATATATAAAACGTTATGTTTATCGGGAATTTTTTTTAGAGAAAAGTGACCTCAAAATCAAAAACTAGCATGGGCAAAAAATATGGAACAAGCTTAGAAATTGGATATCTGAAGCTTCAAACAGAATTTAAACTTCATTTAAACAAATTCATAAACGAAGTTTCTACCATTAGTATTAACATAGCAATTTCTGTTAACATGGAGCAGAGTACACCTAAGTAAACGTTTTCTTAAATCCTCGATAAATGAGTTCAACAATGGAGATAGACTCTTAACGTAAAATAATTTTCGTCTTAGAATATACCCAATAATCATTTCCCAAATTATCCTTGACTAATAAATGGATATGCTGTATAACTTATCACTAGTTTATAAGATATTACATACATATATCTTAAAGTGTATAAGAATCTCATTGCCAAATAGAAAATAAATAAATAAATAAATAAATAAGGGTTGCCATTTCATCATGCATCGTTTTAAGCTTGGCGAACGTGCGGAAATTATTAAAAAATATAATCGGAATTCCGGATCGATTGTAAATAAGCAACGTGAATTTCGTTGCTACCAACCAGACAGAGATTGGTACAAAATGATGGAAACAGCCGCGGTAGCTGCCGGTATCGAAGAAAAGCTAGAAATGTCGATTCGGCGCCGATCAGCTGAATTTGGCATCGTCAGAAAGTCAACCCGGCTTATTTTGCGGTTGGATTTTGGCCTACATCTGTATAAGATGTAGTTGTAGTTGTGTAGTTGTAGTTGTGAGTTCGCTAATTTGGCGCTGGGACGAAGCCAATTTTTGAATCAGCGGCTATGTAAACAAGCAAAATTGCCGTTATTGGAGCGAAAACAATTCATAATTGTTTGGCCAAGCAGTAATGCGTCCACAAAGACAATATGAATGTCAAATTACATTATTTACATATCCATTCGTTAGAAATGGATAATATATGTGATTACAGAGAAAACGGTTCCACCAGGATTTAAAGGCTGTGGGAGAAAGATATCAAGACTGGTTGGGATTGCCATAAAATGGCAGACTGGTGTTATACCTTATTAAGGGGCTGTTATGTTAAAAAATGGAGCGAAAATCACATACAAAACGGTTTTCCTAATGTATTTATGTTAATTTTAGTTTATCCTAATCAGTTTTATGAGATTTGTCATTTAAAACTTGTTTTTATTTGAAAAAAAAAAAGTTTTTGAATATATTCATAATTTTTATTTCCTTTTTTACCCATTTTCAATTGATTGTTTGTATCATAAAAAGTAGAGTCAATTCACCAAATCTGTTATTATTTTCGTAGTAAGTAGACCAGTAGTTGCGACTCCGAAACCCCACACCGCGGAATCATCGTTCCCTGTGTTATAGAGGGCGATTCATCGTGAGGTTTGATTTTCAATAGGCTTTTTTTGACAGATCAAGCGTGACTCCTAATCAAACTGCTTTGTCATTTTTGTTCAGTATCATTGAAAGACACATCACAATAGCGTCTCGAAATTATTTAGCTGTATTACGAAAATTGTTCTGTAAGAAATGTTTTCCGTGTGATTCGAGGAACTTATGGTGCCAGTTTACATAAGTGGATGATACTCGACCGGTTAGTCAACATCCAGCACGTTGTGAAGAGACTTTAGCAGCTGTAGCAGAGTGTAAGCGAAGACCGTGACGAATCGATTCGTCGTTGTTCTCAGCAGCTTGGCTTGGAATTGAAGAAGTTAACGGACTATTTGCTTCCTGAAATTCAAGCACATGGTCTCGGTGAGCTCTGGTTTTAACAAGACGGCGCTACGAGCCATACAGCTCGTGAAACAATGGACTTGCTGAGAAATCAGTTACCACATACGGTGGTAAATTGGCTGCCTAGATCGTGCGATATCACACCTTTGGACTATTTCCTCTGGGGATATGTAAAGTCTCAGGAATGAGCCAGCTACGATTGACGCTTTGGAAACAAGCATTACTCGTCCTATCCACGAGATACCAGTTACCTAGCTCGAACGAGTCGCCCAAAATTGGACCTTTCAAACAGAACACCTCAGACGGAGTCGTGGCCAACATTTACATGATATCATTCTCAAAAAGTGAATGCCATAACCATAATAACCATAACATAACTTCCATCATGACAATGCTGGGCCACACACAACTTTGATGACCCGGAACAAATTAACGGAGCTTGGTTGGGAAGGTTCGATGCATCCATCGTATAGCCCGGACCTTGCACCCTCTGATTACCATTTGTTTCGATCTTTGCCAAACTCTTGATGGTAACAAAATTACTTGGCCAAATTTTTCGCTGATAAACCACAGAAGTTCTACACAAGATAGTAGTCAGAAAGCTTAAGGTCTGGAGAGTAGGATGGGTGCTGCATAACTTCCCAGCCAAAAGAATTCATAATGGAAAACAACACTCTTCTTGTTCCACTGCCGTTCCACTGTATCGAGCTGAGAGCAATATTTAACGGCATTGATAGCGTGGAAGTAACTCAAAGTAAAGGACACCTCGCGAGTTCCATCAAATACTCAACATAAACTTTTTGAGATGAAAATCTGTTTATGCACCGATTGCGGTGTTTCACAAGAAGCACATTATGACGTCTTACACCATGTTAATGTAAACCACCCATTTTTCGTCCGCCGAAAACTCTTTTCAGAAAGGCCCCAAGCAGGTACCATCACAACAAAGACTTGAGGATCATTATACGATCCATGTTTCTTTCACTGAATTTGTGAGGAACCCAAACATTCACTTTTCCAACATTGCAAGTCTTTTCAGTCTGCGAAACGGTTGTATGAGCGATGCTGTCAACTGCAGCCAAGGGCCCTCTTTCGAGGCATCCTGTTGGCAATGCTCTGCTACTCGTAATCTTGTTTCATCATTGCTAGTGACATAAACTCTAGTAATTACTAGCAAAGTAATTTGATAATTCAATGGTTTTGAGACTACTGTGAAGGTGTTTCGGAGCAAAGTGCCAAAGTAAAGAATTTTAGCTTTCGTTATTATCCTGCCTTTTATTACCCTTACAACTATCAAGGAATTCACGCCGAGGCAAGTACATTTATATTAGCTTCAGAGCTTTTGGAACATTTGGATCAATCAAAAAATTAATAAAAAAAAAAAAAAAACGACAAAGCTCATTTTAATTATTGAAAAGATAGTTGCTAAATGAAGAAGCCTCATTTTGCAATTACTTAAGGGGGTATTCTGGTCTAGAATTTTGAATATATGTATTTGTATTTTCAAAGTATATACATTTTAGAATATACCCACCAAAGGACATTTTAAGATTCCAATTATTAATTATTTACAGAGATATACCTGCTTGAATCTTTCAATCAAATCTTCGAACGCGTTTTTCTCGAAACTACTTTTTTCAACCCTATTGACACGATATTTCAAATCCCTAATGAGCCGATTTACTTGAAATTTGGTAGACACCTTCTTTAAGGGTTTATACGCAGCTGCAAGGATGAAAAAATATGTTTTTTAATGTTTTTTTTCTGAAAAGGTATTTTACAAAAACAAAAAAGTATAGGTAAGTACATTTAGTGGCAACATCTTAGCATTAATGATTTGTAAAAATATCGATCCTGCAGATGATCTCCTGAAGGTCGTCCAAAAAAGGTGTTCTCCGGTGATCACGATATCTCCGGTTTGGTTCATCAGAAATAAAAAAACTCGAATTTTTTTTTTATTGAATAGATAAAACTAGGTGTTGATTAAAGGAATAATCGAAATTTTGATTTTTGACAAAATGGCGGCTTCGTAAGAACATTCAAATTTTCGACCAAAATAGTTTAAAAAAAAAATAGAAATAATCATTAGATTTTGATCTTGAAAGGCGTTTAAAGTTTCAGAAGAAGTTTACACATAGAAACCTTTTTTTACTTATATGTAATCATCTATTCCAGGGCCATAATTGAAGATCCCGGCAGCGATGTAAAATAAATAAATAAATAAATGACGCGGCAGCCCGGTTTCAGTCAAGTCCTAGCTTCTCGCACTCATTTGTTTTTTTCACTTTGTGAATTTTACACTCCTACTTTACAGTGCCTACTGTTTATTGCCGGTCCCAAACGGCTCTTCTGAGAGCTTTTTCATAGGTAGAATTTGACTTTCGGAGGCTTGCCATTGCCCGCCGAAAGGGTGATGACGATTTTGAAAAAGTTGCTGTTGTGCTCCTACCGAGATTCGCCAGGTAGGTGGCGTGACAGCCAGTGAGTCAACCATTACGTCATCGCCACTACCAGGCAGCAATGTAAGCAGCTATTTCTATAATTTTTGAGCCACACGGAACGATTTTTTCATTTATTTTCCATACCAACTAATTGTAGCTCTCACGGTTGTTTTGCGTAAAGCCACCAACACATCTTTCCAATAATTTTTTATCGCTGAGATCTGTATAAACTAGAAAGATAGCTTCAGTAACATCAGGTGGTTAAGACTGATAATCATTTTTATAAGAAGATAACGTGTCTGAAGTTCGTGCTCGATGCCAACAACACCATGAATCAGTTTCGACCGGGCACCTTTCGTGCTGAGGATTTTCATCAGTTGAACAATAAGTATAATAAGCTGCCCATATTGCATTATACATATTTTCAACAGAATCAAAGTGTCTCCTGATTGCCAAGCCATATTAAACTGTCAATTTATCGATCATTTTACCAGTGAGTTTAAATTTTCCAACAAATACTTTTTTGTATTTTTTTTTTTTATTACCTTTATCTACAGTTTCAATAATTTTATTTACACACTCGCGAAATCGTGAACTTATGTCAAATACAATCTTTTTTGGCCACTTCAATATCACCGTAAGGCTTAGCTTTTAAAATCTCACATATGTTTAGGAGTCACCATCACCGATGTTATTTTTACAACGAACGGCAAATGTAATCATTGAACGTCCGAACATTTCAACGATTGCATTGACTTCCATTTTTCCTTAAGAGCCATTATGATTTGCAGAACAATTATCTTTGTGATCTTCTAGCCAATCGTTGTAAACTTCAGTATTCATTTTCTTTTTCCAAAGTTCGTATTGTTTGCAGTACGAACTTTTATAACAATATTGATAATTTTCCCTGCATAATATCCAATCAATAATGTTATTCCGTATAAAGAAGTGTATCCTCGCTTTTTCGGGTTTCATCGCCAGATACTGTAAATTCATCACAACTTTCATCACCAGTCTTCCACTAGTCGCATCTTTTTCTTCAGCACAAGCTTTTTTGAAAGATTTCTTGGTGGCTACAAGAGTAAATATTTTCAATAATCAAGTCATACGTATTTTGTGACAAGCAAGCTGGCATGTTCATCAATCCATAGATTTTAGCTGCACCATTCCATCCTATTCCAAAAATTCTCATCACAAATATAAATTGTGTGTTTATCTTGACAAAAGGACTGGAGTTTATGGCACGAGCCTCACACTTATCACACAGCATAACGATTTTAAAACCAAGACCTCGTTGTGAAGCTGTTTCAAATTTTATTTCTCCATCACAAGTTTTACACTTTACAAAATCACTTATTGCTGTAAACACTGTTATAAAGTTCAAAATTCTCTATTCAATGGAAGAATAACGGGAAACTAAAATCTCCTTCTGTAGTTTGAATTTTTTCGCGGACGCCCCAAAACTACTTTCATCTGCCTCAGTTGTTTTTGGATTAAATATATGTTTCCTTCTTTTAGATCGTGATAAGTACACTTTTTCTACTACGCTTGCCTGGCATTTTAATTCACATTTAAAGTCAATTTAATTTAATTAAAAACGCAAAACTGAAAGCAGACAGTTAAAACTGGACACACTTATTCATTTGTTTCGTACAAGAAATAAATCGAGTTAGTCATCAGGAATAAATTGGACTACTCATAAGGTCATTCAATAATTGAGAACACAAAGAAAGAAAAAAGAAGCTGCTCCTCTGATTTGTGCTCCGCCTTTTTAATAGCTCGAGACGTCCTTACACATATGCGCATATCTCGAAAAGTACTAACCGGATCGATTTAAAATATAGTCAAATATACCTAGTCCTGCCTAAGTTCTGTTACACAATTTTCAACGCATATCGTTCAAAACTTCTTGCGGGAATAGAACCATTAACTTTGTTTTCAGAACACATGCACTGATCAATGAAGAATACTAGTCAGTTTGGTTTCAGTTTCAAGATAGTCTGTGGAATTGGATCTATCAAGCAGACCCATGTCTAGGTTGATTTGGAATGATCTGCATATGAAAGCCTGGCGTCTGTCCACGGGTTATCTTCTAACTCCTCAACTAAAAAAAATTAGGCTGGTAAGATGCAAGCGACTTTTGCAGTGGTACGCGGAAAATGGCCATGAAAACATTCTGTTTACGGATGAGAAATACCGTGGAAGAAGTTTTCAACAAACAAAATGACAAAATGTATACCACTTCATCTAAGGAAGCAAACAAAGTTGTTGCAAGAGCTCAACGTGGACATCATCCCGCTTCCGTAATGATTTGGTGGGGGGTCATTAGCATGGTGTCATATCAGTCCATTTCTGTGAAAAAGGCGTAAAAACTGATGCAAAGGTTTACCAAGAAGATGTGCTAGATGGTATTGTGAAGGGTTTGACCATTACCCATTTCAATGGATACCCCTTTCAACAGGATTCTACTCCAACGCACAAAGCCAAAACCACACAGGAGTTGCTCGGAGTCAATATTCCTGGCTTTCTAGCAGACCTGAATCAACTGTATTATGGTTTGTGGTGGGAATTCCTGCAAGACTTATCACAAAAATCTGGAAATCCTTAAAACAGCATAAGCTAGAGCAGCGTTTAGGCTATAGCGTAATAGCCAAACCGTTTGGAAGCTTGTGTTAAAGCAGCAGTCATTTCGAGTGAATCCAATTTTCTTTTAATAATCAATATTGTGTTTCAATAAATGATTATAATTTTGAATACAATATGTTTATCGGTTTTTTGTAACAGAACTTATGGCAGGACTAGGTACATATGTACATTACGAAAATACAAAAAAAAATAAAAATAAATAAATAAATAGATTTTTTAAAAATTCTAACTGTGTATAACCCTTTAATAACGCTCTAACACTCCTACCAAACTTTTGGTTACATTTTTTTTTTACTATATTTAAAAAATTAAAAACTAAAAAAAACATATAAAAAAACACTTGTTTAAGTCAGTTTTTGTTGTTTCAGATGACTGGAAGAGTTGAAAACGTGTCAATAAGGACGCACCCTTTTTTTCAACCCACCACTTTACCACCCTCTAATTTTTTGGATTTTTTTGTAAAATTGTTTTGTATATTCTTGAATTATAAATAAATATTTAGCAAAATTACGTTAGGTAAAATATTTCTTGTTCTTTTTTTCATCACAATTGAAAAAAAAACTCTAAATTTTGTGCTTCTAAACTAGAATTACCCCGTAAGAAGTATTAAGTCCAAATTCTATTTGCTTTTATCCCCTGTAAAAAGCGATTTGAAGCGAAAAAAAGAAACAGAAGACACTACAAGCTTCCTTCTAACAGAATAATTCTACAAAATAAAAATGACCATACAAACACTAGCTTATAAAAAAAGAAAAACCTTCCGATAATTTTGTTTGTTGTTGTAAATATGTATGTACATATGCAAGTCCACTTTCTACAACAGCGACGCAAGAATAAAGAAAAGGCACCAAATAACGAAAGAACCACAGAAGAGAGGACAGGAAATGGATAGAAATAAAATACATATCTCACATTTCCCTCCACTTCCCACCCTTTTCACCAACAATTTAAGGAAATACCAACAAAAATTCAGTAGTACTCGTAAGAATCGGGACTTAACGGATAGAAAACAGTGCCTCCAAATACTATTTTCTAGGTTTGCGATAATTCGTTGCAATAATGTCAAACACATATCTACAATTGACACATGTGCTATTACGCCAATAGAACTTCTGGCAGTAGCGCTGAAGTAAACTCACAAAAAGAAAACAAAATATTTTAGAATGTCTGTATTGGTTTTTAATTGTAATACATGAATAACAAAACATCATTGTTTTATGAATGAAAAGATTCGTAAAACTGGGCTGTTGCTGGCAGATTCTCTGAATGAGGATTTCGTTTGAGTTGCTTGTATATGGCGAACCTGGAAGCTGGTGTACTGTGTACACTCTTACTTAAAGAAGTTCTTGTTGATTGAGGTGCATATTCCTCATCCTCCCTCTGGGGAGTTTTCCTTCCAAAACAATGTTAGCAATTCTCATTTTTATTGAAGCTTGCCTTCGTGCTGAAAAAGTTGCTACAGTTTTAGCAAAACCTAGGTACATGTGCTCAGTGGCATTTAGATTGGAAATGTGAACTTCAGAAGTTTTCTTGGAGATATGTTAAGATTTTATCGACTAAACTTTCTTTTTTCTTGATGATACGATGTGTTCTAAAGGATCATTTTGCTGTTGCTGTTCACGTGATTCTTCATTTGCTGGGGAACGCAGGATACTTGTCGATTCACAGCTATCGTTGAGATCTCTTTGTACATTAATTTCATTGATATCGTTGAGATGTGTTTGTACATTGTTTTCAGTCTGAGCAAACTTTAGAAAGGGTTTAAATGTTCTCATTTGCCACCCCCATGGCCAGCCTTTATAGTAGCGAGTAGATGTTGCAGATTGGCCGGTTGTGGTCTTTTCGGATCGTATAAATACTCCATAACAATCCGGAAGATTCTTCCATTTTTTTATTTTAATTCATCTTCTAAAATTAAATATAGGTTTAACATAATGATAAATGTCTAAGATAAAACTAGTGTTTTTTTTTTATTTATTTTCAGATTTTAAACTACGGGTGATAGTTATGTTACAGTTGGCAATAGCTACAGTATGGTATTTTCCACTGTTGGGAAAATAATCAAAGAACTTTATAAAATTCTATGGAAAAAAACTGCAACCGGTTTATATGCCTGAACCTACTGAGGAAATATGGGAAAACTCTGAGCGCATGTACAGCGAAAAGTGGAGATTTCCTTATTGTATTGGTAGCATCGACGGCAAGCATATCACTAAAAAGCCCAACAAATAGTGGATCGATGTATTTCTCTTATTAAAAAAAAAAGTTTTCCATCGTTTTAATGGCTGTAGTCGAAGCCGACTACAAATTTATATGTGTTGATATCGGATGATATGGGAAAAATAGTGACTGGTAATTTCGAAGCATCTGCTATGGGACAGCATTTTGAAAGAGGATCATTTAATATCCCAAAAGAGAAATGCTTGCCTGGTCAAACAGTATTGACACCAAATGTGTTAATAGGTGACGAAGGATTCGCTCTAAAGTCAATATCGATCTCGGTGTGCATGCACAAGCTTGAATACACGTGTTGCGACAGATCGCTGTCGTTAACGCTATCGCTGCGGTATGTGTAAGCCTTTATGGTGAAAAATGTTAGAAAAAAAAAACTTAACACGCTCTGAACAACGTATATTTTATATTTTCCTAAAACCCTATACTTTAAATTCGTAAAATGGATTAAAATATGTGTACGCAAAGTTTGGGTCAAATCGGTCCAGTCGATTCTGAAATAATGGATCTTTTTCTCCCATAAGAAATACATGTAAGCGCGCCTCAGTTCCTTATCCGCTTAAACGTCTTATAGTGTGTTTCCATCAAATTATAAACCAGGATAAACGAACCAGATTTATAAGTTGTTTCCACTGAAGAAAAGAGGTTAACTTAATGTATGCCTCTTTGGCCGACACATTCAATAAAAAACAAATGTTATTGCCTGTCATTTCGAATTCCCATAAAGCTCCCCAAACAAAAATTTGTGTATTATATTCAAGATATAATAAAAAAGATAAATAAAATTAGCATAAGTTTGATGCAATCTTCAAGTGAACATACAACAAGAAAACAACCCGAATACACTTCCCAATCAACGAAAACTATCCTAAGAAACACGTTTGTTTCATAAACATAATAAATTCATTTATTTAATAAAGGGCGAGCCAACAGATGGTGTGAATGTTGGCTGTCAATTACTGTCATTTATTGAATTCAATGTGGTTGATCTTTTTGATGTCATACAATCTTTAGTCATGAAGTCGTTTACCACACTATAACGCATTTCTGTTATTCAATCGTATTACGAATATGTAAAAGTAACATTTCGTTAAATTCGTGAATTGTTCGCCCTAGAGAGTACGGAGTTTATGCAATGGTGAAGTGTTTTGAAAAAACTGGTTCATATCAGCATGCTCGGCTAGCACGTACACGCTAAAACATCGTAACTGTGAGCGAAAGTGTTCAAAACTAGCCAATCACCTCAATTCGTCGTCAGTCAAGTCAACAATTAGGGCTTACTTATGGCACTTTACGACGAATTTTAAAAGTTGATAATTATTTGCACGCGAAGCCTTTGGACTATCTACGGCGTCGCCGATTTGTTAACTGGATGTTGGATCGCCAATACAATTCGTCATAGAATTTGATCTTTTCCGATGAAACCCATTTTTGGATAGATGGGTACGTTAACAGAATTTTCGTTTCTAGGGACCGGAAAACTTATGCGAGATTTACGAAGAACCAATGCATTCCCAAAAAAAAAAAAAAAAAGTCACTGTATGGTGCGGATTATGGGCTGGCGGCATCATTTGCCCGTAGTTTTTCGAAGATGAGGCTAGAGAGGCACTTACAATGAGTGGATAATGTTACCGCAACATGTTGACAAGCTATTTTTTTCTTTTCCAAAGTTTAATGAATTGGGGATGGACGGTCTCTGTTTTCAATAGGATGGTTGATTCATCAAGCTATCAATCAATCAATTTAATGCGTACGAAATTTGAAGATAGCATTATTTCGGTTAGAGAAGTTGATTAGTCTTCAAAATCACGTGATACACCTTTAGACTTCTTCTGTGGGGTTATTCAAAGAAAAGAGTATATAACCCAGCGGCAATTAAGGATCTCAAACATAAAATCCAAACTGAAATTACGGCCATCGTCCTTAAAAAAATCATAGATAATTTTAACCTTTGGATGGTCACTTGCAACTGAAGTCGTGGTGGTCACAGAAACGATGTTGTGTTCCATTCATATTTGTCATAGACCAAACTTTATTAATCAATAAAATTTTATATTGATTTCACAACAAATGTGTGTTTAGTTTAATGAAAACTTCTACACTAGCTATTGATTCACCCTTTATAAAGAAATTCATAAAAAAAAAAACAATAACAAGAAATAAAATTAAGATTTACCACGCGTGATTGCTTTATTCTGATTATATCAATATCATCGGCGTATGCGAGTAGTTGTACGAACTTTTGGAAGATTGTGCCTCTCGTGTTGGCACGTGAGTTTTGCACTATTCTTTCAAAAATGATGTTAAAAAAGTCGCTTAACAGCGGATCACCTTGTCTAAATTCTTTTTTGACATCAAATGTTTTGGTGAGTTCTGTATCGACCTTGATGGAACAGAGTGCATTCTCCATCGTTATCGTACACAAGCGAAAGAATTTGCCGGGGATCCCATAACTGGACATTGCTCTGTATAACTCTATCTATAGATGCTGTCAATACGGGGCCTTAAAATCAATGAATAGATGGTGTGCAGTGTTAAATTACGACTTCTGGATATTCATAAGGAAAAATCAGAGTCAATCAAAAATACTGCAATCTTTTCTAAAAAGAAGCCAGTCACCTAAAAAATGTTCCAGAAAGGCATCTCAAATGTTATTTTTGTGGCAGTAAAAATCACGTTAGCGACAAATCTACGTACCACCTTGATCAAAAAAAAAAAAGTTTGTTTGGTTAAGTTGATACATCTATTGCTGATATTCCGTCTAAACCTTGGCGTCATAGCTTGACATTTGCGAAAGTAACGTAGCCAAGATAACATCTATCCCTGTATGTGTTGACGATTTTTTACAATTTTAGAAATGGATTTAAATTTGCAACAACGAACTTGTATTAAATTTTGCAACGGATTTAAAACATTGGAAATGTTGAAAAAGTGTTTCGGCAACGATTATCTAAAGAAAACGGTTGTTTACCAGTGGCACGAGCGGATCAAAAGTGGTCGTGAGTCAACCGAAGATGTTGAATGCAGTGGCAGACCATCGACATCGAAAGTCGACGAAAACTTTGATGAAGTAAAAGAAATGTTGGTCAATAACCGCAAATTAACCATCAGAGAGATAGCGGAGGACTTGAGCATTGCCTATGGATCCGTTAAAGACATTTTGGTTATTGATTTGGGTTTCCATCGTGTAACAGCAAATTTGGTGCCAAAATACTTCAATTTCATGCCAAAAAGAGACCGTGATGATTTGCGCAAGAGATGATTTGCGAGGCTGAATCCGATCCCACATTCATCAAGAGGATCATTACTGGAGACGAGACGTGGGTTTATGAGAACGACACGCAATCCAGACATCAGGCAAGTGAATAGCGTTCACAACATGTCGTTTTCAGTTAAAAAAGAAGGCAATGCTCACGGTTTTCATGGATTACAATGGTGTAGTGCATCATGAAAATTTTGCCAGAATGCCAGACTGTAAATACACTCCACGTTTGCGTGAAGCAATTCGCCAAAAGAGATTATAATTGTGGGCAGAAAACTCGTGGATTTTGCACCATGATAACGCACCGTTGCACAGAGCTATCAATATTCGTAATTTTTTGACGAAAAATGCAACAAATTCCATCCAACAGCCACCGAATTCACCTGATTTTGCTCCTTGTGATTTCTTTCTGTTCAATCGAGTTAAAAAACCACTACGGGGAACGCGTTTCAGTAGCCGAGAGGAAGTAATGGAAAAATCGCAGGAAGCACTGATGGACATACGGAAAACCGAATATAAAATATGGTTCGAGGATTGGATCAAGCGCTGGCATAAGTGTGTTGCAGTCGATGGGGATTACTTTTGAAGGCGGCAATATAGATTTAGATGAATAAACTTGTATTTTTAATTTTCTGAATAAATTCCGGGAACGTTTTGTGGTATATGTTGCCTACTACAGTAAAATAACAGAAAATCTTAAAGATCAGAAATGGAAACTCCTTTTTACAGATGACTCAAAATCTGCTGCTGGAGTGTCTTTTGGCGGTGTTGATGAATATGACAATGTCGTCACCAAGGGTCTGTTATCAAACTTATCGTCAAGATTCACCGCTGAGGCAACTTTAGTCTTAAAATCCACACAGGCCGCTATGAATAGGAAAACAGCAATATATACTGATTCTCTATCAACTGTTAATGTTATAAAAAATATAAACAATAAAACCGAGAATATAGAAAAAATTAGTGAGAAAATTATCTCAAAAAAGAATATCATGCTCGTTTGGATGGAGCAATGTAACAGCTAACTCCATAGAAAAAGCTGCGCTACATGAACCACTACACTTACTCCATACCTTTAATTAAAAAGACCTCAATAACCATCTTATTTACTCTATGCAAGAAAGTAAATAAACAATATAGGATTGCTACGTTCATCATTGTCATACTATAAACCCCAGCGCTGAAAGAGCTCGATATCCAAATAATTTCCCACCTTTAGAGCTAAAAATGTTTACCAGACTTAAACTCGGGCCCACTTGCTTAAGCCACAGCTACCTTATTACCAACGATAAACCACCACTTTTCCATCTTTGTTAGAAAAACGCATCTCTCTCTCCCTACATATATATATATATCCATCAGCCACTACATCTCCGGATACGTAACAGTCACCTCGAAATATACTTATTTATGTCCTAATAATAATCTAACAAATACATTAAAACTACCTTCTGAAGCCAGTGTAAAACTAGTTTTAAACTTATAAAATCATTGAATTTAGTAAACGAAATTTAATTTTTTTTTCTCTCTTTTTTTCTAACGAGCCGTAAGCCCTGGTAGCAAGTGCTCCTCGTTTTCTTATTATTAATAGTGTAATTTATTATTATTATTACAAAGACCTTGTATAAATATGAAAAGCGGAGAGTACTGTATTGGATTAGAAGTAGCAGACAAGATATCATTAATGAAAATTAAAAAGAGTGTCAGAGACACAACGGAATCCTACGGCACACCAGCATTTATTATGTGAATATCCGACTAGAAAGCGTCTAAGACAACTTGAACTGAACGTGCGAAAGTGGATTCTTCCCATTGAAGATTTGACGCACTCAAAGGTAGACAAAGACAGCACAATTTGGAAGCGTTGAGTTGGTCGCAAAGTGTGCACTAAGCAGATAAGCTTCGTTTATAGAGCTGACAGCTTGAATGCCATTGTAAATGAGCGTTGGGATGGAGGATGAGGCAGAATTTCTGATGTTTTTGACAAACGACAAGAAACTTTTACAACCTTTGGGACATTTGCCTCAGCTTTTGGTCGTATTGAAATTTCACACGCTTTAGAAAGACGTAGCAGTCATTCCTAGCTCGTTTAAACTTTTTTCGGTTTTCCTCTGTCTTCGGGTTGGTCTTAAAGATCCGAAAAAACATTTCTTTAACCATGACAGCCTCTTTACAGCTCGAGTCGTAAGATGCCTTTTTTTTTTTTTTTGGTTTTATTCTAAAGCGAATAGCAGCAGCGGCATCCACGTCGTTATCGAGGAAAAATAACAACCAGTTAAAGTTCCTAAAGAAGCTGTTAAGTCCGCTCCAATTGGCTTTCTTGTATTATCATACGGTTCTTTCAGGAATCTTGTTTGAAAGGTGACATGTAAGCCTACATTTTTAATGAAGACAGCTGTGTAATTCGTTGCTCGTGTTATTGGAATATGAATGAAATATCTGAAGAAATGCACTATGTGATGCTTTTTTACTAAAAAAAATGGGAAAAACGCTGCAAAAACATGCCGAAAAATTTTTGCAGCTTACGGTGAGAATTCTGAGTGAACATCGGACTGGTTTGTCCTATCCCATTCCGAAAATTTCTATGTAAAAGATGCACCTCGCACTGGACGTTCTGTCAATGAAAAAGTTGATGGAATTTTTCAACTGATGGAGCAAGACCGGCACGGAAGTTGTCTGGAGATAGCGGAGGCACTAAACATCAACCGTATGACAGTTTGGAATCATCTAAAACGAGCAACAGAAAGGGAGCTACCTTCCATCATGGCAATGCTAGGCCACACACATCTTTGATGACCCGGAACAAATTGACGGAGCTTGGTTGGGAAGTTTTGATGTATCCATCGTATAGCCCGGACCTTGCACACTCTGATTATCATTTGCAAAACTCTCTTGGTATTAAAAAAATAGGCCGACCGAAGAGCCACTGAAAATCATTTGGCCAAGTTTTTCGCTGATAAAGCACAGAAGTTCTACACCGATGGAATTATGAAGCTACCCGGAAAATGGCAAAAGGTCATAGATAATAATGGCCAATATGTACTCGATTGAAACTGATTGGAATAAAGAAATTCTTTTTTTCAAAAATGTACCAAAAAACCGCGGAGATTTTTATATTATCCAATATATTGAAATCGTCCGCAATAACGATTTCAGTATGAGGATTTAGGGATGCAATTCCTTGTACGGAGTCAGACAGCGCATCAAACTCATTAAAGGTCGAATTGCTGTTCAGTTTGAGGGTTCTGTAGATAAAGTAATAATGGATAATTTGCGTTCAGATGAAGTTGTATTCCGGATTCTAACAGGTATTACATTGTGATGGAATTAAGTAAGCAACATCACTACGCACGTAAATGACGGGACCGCGGTAAGAAAGGAATAATGACACTAGTTCGTAGCCAGGCAGTTTCAGATTAGCGTAATCTGAGAGGTGTGGGCGGGGATCTACTTGTGTTTCACTAAGTACCAAAACAGCTGGTCTGTATTTACAACCGTTTAGACGTAAGCAGAAAAGTGATTACTTTGTTTGCTATATCCACCATATATATATATATATAAAACACAAACACCGACGATGCTAAGCAAGGCTGCGAAGTAAAAATTCAGAATCAAATTGTTGTACGCGTCATGCCCAATATGTGCATAACCAACAAAATTCTCATTCACAACCCGCTATTCATCACCCACTCTCAGCCACTGCCCGTGATGACCAAAACATCCCTCCAGGATTTCAAGTTGGTCGTCGAGCGGTTTGTATGCAATCGACCTTCTGCTAAGAAACCCATTGATATAATAACAGGGGAATCACCCACATTTGCATTTTCAGGGTTTATGTCTGAAAATCAGCGAAGCTGCAATTGTAACTGGAAAGGGCATATTTCTATCAACTGCTCCATACCGGCCAAGAAACAGAGATGTGATGTACGAGTATGCAAGATCACGGAACATACAACCACGATTTTTTATTTATATATATACTATATATATACATATATAACTTTAATTCATTAACAAACCTAAAGTTATACAATGGTTTTTTTTTAAAGTTCAAAAAGAAACACTAAAAAAATAGCTTTTTAGTTTAAAGTGAAATAGTTAAGTTACATATATTCTGTTGTCAGATTCTGACAAGTGGCGAATGTATGTAAAAGAAATTGAGGATGTAAAAGAAAAAACAATAACCAAAAATGAAATCATACCATAAGATTCAGTAATTCACCAATTACAGCGTAGTTTTACGAAAAAAGCCAATATTTAACGCTTTTAAGGAATACGGATTTAACTCGCTCACATCTTAGACTTCCAGGCATTTTATTAAATATTAATTTTAATATTTAATTTTATTAAATATTGTGGGTGCATGGACGAGATTTCTGGTGTTGACACGTAGATTTCGGTTTTTATAAACACTAGAAGCGGTATACCCGGAATTTTCAAAAAATAATTTTAAAACCTTATAAAAGTACAACTTACTTAAAGGTAGAAATCCAAGACTTTTAAACAACTCAAAACTGGGAGTACGACGGTTAACCCTGTGTATAATACGAGCAGCATGTTTTTGTTTGATTAGCAAAGGCTCTTTTTTATTATAATGTGTACGACCCCAACAAGCTAAACCATACTGAAGTTTAGATTTGGAAAGACCATTATAGACTAACTTTAAAATAGACAAACTGCAGTATTGCCGGAGATGATAAATCTGCCTAACAACACTGTTTAGATATTGCTTTAAGAACATAGTATGGTCTATCCAATTAAGCTTATTATCCAAGGTAATACCTAAGTACTAAGAGCTGCATACAAGTTCAATTTCAAAGCAGTCGAAGGAGCAACAGGCATGCGAATCAAAAGTGGTTATATTAAGATCGTGTGTAAGATTAATCAAACGGAATCTATTGCAATTGGGCGTATGGTGATATCAAGGCATATCATCACAGATTTTACCCTCTATGTTAAAGATCATGAACTTTGTTTTGTTACTAATGACCAATTTATGAAGTTTAAACCATCTCCGCAATATTTCAAGATCACTTACCATAATAAGACAAAGCGGTGTCATCGGAAAAAGCTGTGAGTTTGTCCTTAAAAGGTTGAAAGAAAAGCGAATTTACAAAAATTAAAAACAGAATAGTACCCAACACAGAGTCTTGTGAAACACTTGTGTCGATGAGAACTTTAGCACTCAAACAATTTCGAATCCTAACTCTCTGTCTACGATTTTCCACATAAGAAGTAAACCAGTAATGGATAATACCTCTGAAACCAGCATTATAAAGTTTTTTTAACCAATATATTATAATTCAAAATGTCAAAAACTTAAGTGATATCAATGAATAGAGTAGCAGGGATATCAGATTCATTTCGACTGCTATATATTTCTCGGCACAACTTTACCAAGGCATCTTCAGTGAATTTGCCACTTCGAAAGTCAAACTGCGAATCACTGAAGAAACTGATAAAAGGGATATCAGTTATTATTTAGTCATAATAACAACTTTTTCATGTAATGGGATTACAACAGTTGAGATACGGTTGCGGATATCCCGAACATCATAACAGCACGAACATCAACCGAACGACGTCAGACGGCTACAATAGCAAGACATTACCAAATCATTTTCCGATCGAGTCTCCCTTAATCTATTAAGAGGTTCTATGCCGTCAGCATCAAGTATCGAAGACCAGTGGCAACATTGCTAAAAAACCATTAGAGATGCTGCCTCTGACGTGCGATGACGACCAAAATACCGCTGTCAGGTAGAATGAACCTTTCAACTTGAACGATGCAGATCAACAATTCCGTCCGCCCAACCTGGATGAAGTGAAGATAGCTATATCTAAGCTCAAGTCCAACAAAGCTGCATCAATTACATCGTTTGCGGAGAAAACTATATCATGTCTCGTTCTTTACTTTATCGGTCGAACTCATATGTTTCGACAATTTAAGGTTGGGGAAATTTGGAGTCGAAATTGGCTTGCAGTTCTCCATGTCAAAACGGTCAAGCCGATGTATTCTGAGTGATCCAACTCTATACGAGTATGTTCATCCATTTGATTGACGCGAATTCCAGAACAAAGTTTGGCTGATCTTGAAAGTTGAGATCAATGACGTTTTAACTTCTGATAACACTTCGATAGTATGTCAACAACATATATCGCTGCAATCAAGTCGTAGTATGATGGTAAAAGACGCATTAACCGAGTTTTGACTGTAAAAGGCTAACTGGATTTACAGCTCCGACTAACTTTTGATTCCATTCACGGCTAGCCTGTTTTGGGCCATACATAGCACGATTTAATTGTCCAAACTTGATTTTTCTATCGTCGACTTGTTCCGGTAATTCAATGTAAATATCTTCACTCAGATCCCCTCAAAATGCAGTGACCGCATCCATTTGCTCAACTTGAAGGCTTCTTTTTTCTTTGCACCAGGAACGACTATCTTATCATTCTTATAGCTTTGGTGACTGTCCAAGTTTCACTTTTAAAATGTGATTATAGCTCGTCATACATAGCTTGTTGTCATTTTTTGCCTTCTCTGGAGAGCGCTTGTTTTACTGCAATAGGATCCATTTGCTCAACTTGAAGGCTTCTTTTTTCTTTGCAGCAGGAGCGACTATCTTATCATTCTTATCGCTTTGGTGACTGTCCAAGTTTCACTTTTAAAATGTGATTATAGCTCGTCATACATAGCTTGTTGTCATATTTTGCCTTCTCTGGAGAGCGGTTGTTTTACTGCAATAGGATCAGAAACATTGGGATTGGTATATACCAAATGTATTATTCATTCCTTCAAAATTCGTTTGTTTTGGTTGACGAGATGATTTTTTTCTTATAGTGCTTGGAACTTGAGTTCGCCTGTTAAAAAATCTCGGATCATCTTACATCATAAGTGATGTAAAATTTGCAGCATCGTCTTCAATTTTGAAGTCCGAAATTTCACTTCAATCCGTTGAATCTTCAACTTTGTCGTTGACAGGTTGGTTCGAATTATTAACCACTTCCCAGTTTTCGAATTTCGAATCATTAATCGAACCAATGTTGAGGATAGTCCTCGTTGAAGTTAACATTGCGTGAAAAGTTACATCACGACGTATAGTTATTTTTTTAGTTTTTAAATCCATGCAACAAAAACCCTTTTTTCAACGAATACCGTTTTCGAGGACTTAGCATTCCATTTATTGCGACGTTGTTTTAGTATATGAACCATTACTGGAAAATCAAAAATCCGCAAATTTGAAACATCGACTTTTGAACCTACCCATATTTCTTCCGGTGTATTATTAACTATCGATGCAGAAACTGATCGATTGATTATGTATACGGCCATATTCCATGCTTCAGCCCAGAATAAATCATTCAGATGAGCATCGAAAACCATGCACCTGGCCCGTTCGATTATTTTCTGATTTATCCTGTCCGCCACACGATTCTGTTGTGGCGTATAAATACTTGCACGTTGGTCCTCAATTCCATTAAGGCGACAGAAGTGATCAAAGTTCCTATTGCAGTATTCAGTTCCACCATCAATGCGTACGTTTTTGATTTTTCTATCGGTTTGGTTTTCAACAAATATCTTAAAATAAAGGTGTTCCGTACCTCAGATTTTTTCTTAAGAAAAGAGGCCAAAACCTTGTGACTGTTGTCGTCGAAAAAAATCAGAAAATACTTAGCTCGGATTTATTACTCATCTAAATCTATATTGTCCCCTTCAAAGTAATCCCCATCGACTGCAACACACTTATACCAGCGCTTGAACCAATCCTCGAAACATTTTTTTATTCGGTTTTCGGTATGTCCATCAATGCTTCCTGCGATTTTTCCATTACTTCCTCTCGGCTGCTGAAACTAAATCAGGTGAATTTAATGGTATTTGCTGCATTTTTCGTCAAAAAAAAGAAAAAAAAAAGAAAAAAAAAATCACGAATAATGATGGCTCTGTGCGACGGTGCGTTATCATGGTGCAAAATCCAGGAGTTTTCTGCCCACAATTCTAGTCTCTTTCCGCGAATTTCTTCACGCAAACGTCTCATAAAGCCCAAATAATATTCTTTGTTTACTGTCTGGCCTTCTGGCAAAAATTCATGATGCACTACACCGATGTAATCTATGAAAACCGTAAGCATAGCCTTCTCTTTTGACTGAAAACGACGTGTTTTTTTTTTGGACTCGGCTCATTTAGTAAACGCCATTCACTTGCCTGATGTCTGGATTGCGTGTTGTTTTCATAAACCAACGTCTCGTCTCCAGTAATGATCCTTTTGATGAATGTGGGATCGGATTCAGCCTCGCAAAACATCTCTTTTGCGACGTCAACACAGTCTCTTTTTGGCATGAAATTGAGGTCTTTTGACACCAACATTGCTGTTACACGATGGAAACCCAAATCATAAACCAAAATGTCTTTAACGGGTCCATAGGCAATGTTCAAGTCCTCCGCTATCTCTCTGATGGTTAATTTGCGGTTATTGACCAACATTTCTTTTACTTCATCAAAGTTTTCGTCGATTTTCGATGTCGATGGTCTGCCACTGCATTCAACATCTTCGGTTGATTCACGACCACTTTTGAACCGCTCGTGCCACTGGTAAACGACCGCTTTCTTTAGAGAATCGTTGCCAAAACACTTTTTCAATATTTCCAACGTTCGCAGATCATTAAATCCGTTTTTTACGCAAAATTCTAAAATTGCAAAAAATTGCCAACACACACAGAGATAGATATACGTAACTTTTGCAACGTAGATTTAGAGAGAGTGTCAATTGGTATTTATGTTTTCATTTGGTAGGTACCACGAAGGGAAATGTGGCCCTTAGTTTGTGAACTTAGTTTTATTCCTATAGAAATATCCAGGCTTTTTAAGATCGGATGAGCATAGTTTGGTGAATTGGAGTTCTTTTTGATGAGTTGATTTTGGTAATAAGGAGAGCTGTAAGGTGTTTAGTTCTTTCTTGTATCGAAGGCAAACCTGCCTCAACCAAAATATTTCGGATTGGCGTAGTCCTAAATGCTTTCAGACAGGTTCTTATTGCCAAATGGTATTGTGATGAAACAAGTTGAATGGAAGAAGCAGATGTTTTGCCATAGATAGCAAGACCATAGTCAATTTCAGACAGAATGATTGAATAAGCGAGTTTGAATTGCAGAAGCTTCTTTTTGAAGACAAATATTTGATAATGTTTACTCTAGTTACTAGATTTTTTTTCTGTGCGATGCAATGAAGGTGAATTTAGCATCGAACTTTATGCCAAGTATTTTCAATCAAGTAGTTTACGTTTTCGATAAGTAGTTTATGTTTTCGATGACGTTCTTATGACGTTCTTTAAGTTCTTTAATAGTTTTAGCACAGGACCTTTTTTATGCAAACATATAAGATTTTTTTTTTTTTGTAGATATCGTAGATCTAGCATGTTTTTCCCATTCAAATTAGTCCTTAGGAATATTTTGGAAGACTCTTTCTACAATTAGTAACTCTGCATTTGGTAATCAGGATTAAATCGTCAGCATATAAATGATGTAGTTAATGCGCCTGTATTTGTCAATCAGTTGGTTGATATCACTAAAAGTCATGATAAAAAGAATAACTCAGAGAGGAAATCCTTGGGGGATGCCATTATTAAAAGGTCGAATTGTAGAAAAAGTCCAAATTTTTACTCTAAATTTTATATTAGAAAGGAAGCTTTTAATGTAATTCAACATTTTTGGACCTACTTTCCATTCAGAGAGTTTTTCCATTATAACTTGGAGCCCACAAGATCGAAAGCTTTCTCAAAATCAATAGTAAGAATTGAAGCATTATTTTTTGTCGATAAAGCTGCTGAAATAATATCGTCAATGTAAAGGGTTGAATCCATAGTGCTACGGCCCCGCTTATAGGCAACCTGATTTATGGTGGCTAAATTATTAGATTTTATGAACCAAGATAATCGGTTAGAAATAATTTTTTCAAACGTTTTAACCAAGCAAGGGTTTTTGTATTGGAATAAAACTTGCAACTTTCCACGAATGAGGGATAACACCTTGGTTAAAAATTTGGTTGAATAAGTTTAAAAGACGTTTACCTTATATTGTTGGCGATTTTTAAGCTTACCATATGATATTCGGTTCATGGCGGGTGTTTTACCTTTCGCAGAGTTTAGGCATTTATTGCATATTGAATCATTTATTGTGGATTTTATTAACTTGGCTGAAGGATGAATAGTATAAGTTTGTTGTCTCTTTGCTGAGGCTAATTTTTTGGCAATAAATTCTGCGTGAAAATTTGAGTCATCCAATGCTTGTGACCAAGTTTCGGCAAAAGCTTCACATATTTCTGTAGGACAGTCAAGGGATTGCGTTTCAGTTTTTATTATATTGATATTTGGTGCTTTGTAGCTTTCGGTGAGGCTTTTAACTTGTGACCAGAGTGTTTTGGAGGTGGAAGCTCATTAAATTCCTATATTGACACCATAATCCATTGGGGAACTATCAACAGAGTGGAATTTTATGCATTCAAAACACAATGCTGTCTGCTGTCATTAAAGCGAAATTTAAATTCCCAGGCATTATCCATGAATGACAATTGCATAGTCGAAACCGAAAAATTTTCCATTCTCGGTATGTGTGTCAATGACAACTTACGTTGGAATGACCACATATTCGATGTCACCAAAAATGCTGTGAAATGTCTAGGTTTCCTCAAGTGATGAAGGAAATACTTTTCCTCATCTGATCTGACCTAAATATATAAGGCATTTATCCGTCAAAAATTGGAATACAATACACACGTCTGGTCAGGTGCGCCTAAAACATCTCTGCACCTGCTAGATAGAAATTAAAAAATCACTCATTCTTTTGAGCAAGTCAGGATCATCATTGACGTCATTCTGGTCAAAATTAAGAAGTTTCAAAACAAACTTCGCTTGCACACGTCTCATGTCCAAAACATTCGAAAAAATTGTATGACACAAGCCGACCGATATGCTAACATGCTCAGCAACATCTCTTAGGTAATTCGACGATTTTCCAAAATAAATTTTCTTCGCAGCTTCGACGTTATCATCATTTGTTGATGTGCAGGAGCATTCAGAGGGAAGATCGTCATTGTCATCTTCTCGGGCATCTTGGAAGATTGTTAAAATTTTTTTTACAATACTTTTTTTTTTAAATTCCCGCGCGCACCAAGGATATATGGATACCCTTTTACTGGCTTTTCTCCAGGGCGCTGGCAGGTGGTGTAGTAGTTTGAAACTCAGGTGTAATAGCTTTCGATATTTTTCCCAGAGGTGGTTGTCAAACTGGACGGGACGAGCCAGTGCATCCTCAACCATTGGGTCTTAGTACGTGCTAGTTGTTAGTTCGTTACATTTAGCCCGGCCAGCAACCACTCCAACATCAGTGTTATGGCTTCATGTCAGAGTTGACGCCAACGGGATTTTCATATAACTACATACAAATTCTATGAAAATTCAGAGAATTGCCTTGCACGGGATTTGAACCCGCAACCCTCTGATTGAGGAGTCTATGCATATACCACTACACCACAGCCACCCCTACCCTCCACTTGCTTCCAACGCAAGAACACTAGAGGGAATCAATGATACGCGTTTTATTTAGCATATATTAGCGTCGCAGATGAGTTAAAACCGTTTTAGAAGACGAGGTCAAGGACGAATATTGTCAAAAGCAAAAAGCGCGACTACTCAGTAGCTCTCATTTCACTTTATCCAGTAAGTCCTAAAAGTTTATATATTTTTGACAAGTTTTAGATATTTACAAGAAACGGATGTTTAATAAACTGTATTTACATTTAGAATTATTCTATCAGGTATGAGTGATTTTATTTTATAGTCAATGATATTGCCAGACAGACCGGAGGAAATTAGCTTGAAATTTTTGGAATTATTCTTTATATCATTGTTTTTTTTTTTTTAATTTATTATATAAGTACTTAATTATTCATTACTTTTTTCTTTTTTTTTACATATACATACGCACATACATACATATATGTAGGAAGAGATGTTGCTTACCCAATGTGTGATGTTGCTTACCCCGTACCGCATTTATATTCTACCGATAAGAAGGAGGAAAAAACGACACAATTTCTTTTCAATTTTCTTATTTTCTTTTTTTCTTTATTTCATTTAATTCCAACCAAAAAAAGGGGGTAAAAGCGAAATTACAGAAAGCGACTCCACGACTCGAATTGACTTTTGCGACTGACTGTTGTTTTGTTTTTTTCATGGTGTGGTGTTCTTCCTCGCTGGTAACAGCGTTGCCAGCTGCGAACCTACATCTCGGCCATCCTGCAGAACGCCTGTCTCAGGCAGTTTCTCTTCCTCGTCTTCAACTTCATATTCGTCGCTATCACTGCTATGACTCACCCATTGTTTCATTTGATCAGCCGACGATGAGGTAACATTGGGTCCTTCGTGGTTACCAAATTTTGACTTCGTACCGATCGTTTCGCTTGATCTTGGACACCTCATACGGCCCTAAGAACTTAGGGTACAGTTTAAGCCCGGCACCGAACTGCGTACGTAAAATCGCGACTAGGTCGTGGACTCGGAATAGGAGTGCCGTCTTCCGTTTCCGATTGAACCCTCTCCGGTTCTTTTCCTGCACTCTCGATATCTCTTCCTTGGCTTCCCTCCGCAGGTCAGTCCGATGGTCCTCAAAATCTTCGATGATGGCTTCCTCTATCATTTTGACAAGCTTTGTATCCTCTAGACTCATTGGTATACCGAACATCAACTGGAACGGGCTCCTCTTTGTACTTCTGGAGACTGGAAAACTCAGAGCCTTCTGGAGGTTTGAAACAAACTTGAACCAATTCAGCGGTTCGTCGAGGGAAAATTTGGAAAGGATGTCAATTATGGTCCGGTTTATCCTCTCGACCTGACCATTTCCCCTTGGTACATCAGTAGTAATCGGAATGTGCGCGATGTTTCGCTGCTTGCAGTATTCCGTGAACGCACCCTCCGTAAAAGCCGTCACTCTATCGGTGATGACGCTTGCTGGATCTCCAAAGGTTTGACTCTGCAACTCCATCTTCTTTACCACCTCGTTCGACGTAGTGCTTTTCAATTTGCACATCTAACAAAACTTGGAAAACAGTAACAGACTCAACTCGTTTTGTACAACCATGGCTTGTTCCGTGAATGGTTTTCAGAATCTCCCTTTGAAAAGTCCGCGGAACTACCATCAACGTCTGCCCGTCGATCACCTTGTTGAAAAGGTCTCTTCGCACATTGAAACCTTCAAATCCATCCTTTTTCCCCAAGAGCCCTATTATCAGGTTGCATCCCTCTGTTGCGCGCTTCGTATTCTATGAAAGAGGCCGTACTTAATCCTTAGCACCGGAGTATACCGGCTTAAACAGTAGAAATGTAACATTGCTGAAGCCGATCTGTAGACGACGCTGCAGTCATATACTTGTATAAGGAGTGTCTACCTAGCTACCCGAAGCCATACGTCTCGCTTTTTCATGGTCGCCTGAAATGCTAGACAGTCCTTGAACACGCGGATTTTCAATCCTAAGATGTAGATTCGCAACTTTTTCAGACATTTTACGATTGCTAACATCTTCTGTTCGTAACTAGTGCAATCATTTTCTGCCAGGGTAGATTTGAAACTCGAGTAAAACGTGGGGTGAAATTTTCCGTCTTCGAGCTTTTGCAGAAGGACGCCTCCATAACCCACCTTGTGAAGCTCCGTATCTAAGTCCGGATTGAACAATTTCAGTACTGGCTCGCTAGACAGGCATTCTCTGAGAATTTCGAAAACTAGGATCTCGTCGGGACCAAATCGAAACTTGCTATCCTTCTTTAGTAGATCCGATAGGGGTTTTGCGATCGATGAATAAGACGAAATAAATTTACGAAAAAACCCGGTCAAACCAAGATAACTCTGGACATCCTTGGCACATTAAGGTTTTGGAATATTTTGGGTTGCGATTTTTTCTCGCGACGGCCTAATGGACCCTCCTCAAGAACATGTCCTAAAAATTCGATCGACCTACGAACAAACTGGCTTTTTTTCCAGTTGATCATCAAACCATTTTCCATAGCGACCTCCAACATCTGCCTTAACTTCTCCATATCCTCTTCCTCATCTATAGCTGCAATCACCAAATCGTCCATGTAGAATTGTACTAAACCCCTGCGAGCCAAATTTGAGAAAACCACGTTAATAAAGCGCATAAACACGGCAGGCAAGTTGCACAGCCCAAAATGTAGTACTCCGCCAGACTACTATATTCCCACCCCATAAGCAACACTCGCATCTTCCAATAGCAACGAATACATCATAATTCATACCCATAATCGAAACACACAACTGCATCATAATCCATACCCATAATCGAGACAAAAAGTCCAAAACAAGTGATTCCCATACCAACGTCATAACCTAGTGGAGAATCCACTTTGCGCTGCCACAAGCAAAATATTAGTAAACACTTTAATGCATTCATCCCGAAGCGTACTATACAAGTCAAAGCCAAAATGCCGACTCAACAATAACAAACACGCATAACCACTTCAAATGCATTCACTCCGAAGCGGCCAAAGCCAAAATGCCTACAATAACAACGCAGTGCAGGCAATAAGTGTCGTTGCACTTAGTCAGCATGCAGTTGTACACTTAATGGATCAAATTACCAACCAATCGTACAAAGGAAAGGGTAACTAACTGGGACACTTAGGACGATCGAACCGGAAACCCAAATCAATGAATGAAAAATACATAGTGGGAATTATTTTGTACTGAGGCTATTGCGTAAGTATGCAAGCAGAATTATCTACAAATTTAGCATAAAAGGCAGTGGTTGGGAAGGACAAAAATAGAGTTTGACAATTACTCCAAACAATAAAGGTCTCAGCCCTTGGTTACACAGCGGGCCTTTATTGTACTTTAAATTATTTAAATATACAAAAACCAAGATAGTAAAGGTCGCAGCCTTCGGTTACACAGCAGGCCTTTAACTATACAAATTAAATAAAGAATCATTATAACGATTAAACAAGTCTTTCTCTCCGCTCGTAAACTCTTTTTCGTATTTTGAACGGGGAAAACATGGTAGACAGGGCGTAATTTAATAAAAAGGCATCTTGAGAAATTCCCATTGTCCATCGGGATTTATAAACGCTGTGTACTTTCGGCTATCCTAGACGATGTCTCCGTGAAAGAACCCGTTTTTCAGTCGAAGAGTAGTAAAAGCCCGCGCTCTGTGCAAGCCTTCCAAAACTTCCTCTATAAAGGACATGCGAAACCTGTCCCGAATTACTTTGCGGTTAAGCTTCCGGTAATCTACGCAAAGTCGATGGAATCCATCCTTCTTCTTCGCCAGGACGACTGGACTAGGATAACTGGAGTTACTCTGCTGAATTATGCTATCTCTAAGCCATTCCTCTACCTGCTCACGAACGACTTCCCTCTCTTTCGGCGCTAGCCTACGCGCTTTCTGATAAACTGGAACTTCGTCTTCTAATGTAATCGTCATTTGTATACAGGACTTCTTCGCCTTCCCGGGCTTGTAGGTTCCCACTAACCCCTTGACTTCCTATCTAACTTTCGGATAGCCTATATCACTTAATGCGACTTGCTCCTCGCCAAACAGGTATACAACGTCGATTTACTTGAGCGAATCATATGCTCCTACGCAAACTGGCTCCCTCTTCCGCACCATTGTCAAAAACCCGTCAATGGTGACGACCACTTCATCCAAGAAACTTTTTCCTAGCAGAATGTTATCTGGAAGCAACCTATCCGGGACGACCCGAACCATAATTTCGAAGGCTTCTTTTTGTACCACTAAAGGTACCAGACATGATCCCAATGACGATACGGGCACATCGGATCCAAATCCACGAAGCGACATGCCGGGATGGGTAAGCATATGAATCCCATAATCTCGGAGAACAGATCTTTTTATGAGGGTAGCACAGCTTCTGGTATCTATCAGGGCAGTATATGTTTGGCTTCTTGTGCTAACCTGTACGAATCCGTAACCTTCAGAAATCCTTTTGACCCCTCCCTCAGGCTGGTTTCATTGTGGACACTGGTTGGCAAAATGGCCATACTCGTTACAGACAAAACACCTTACTTCCCCATTAGGTTGGCTCTTTTTTGGACAGCGCTTTGCAATATGCACATATGAAACATCTAACCCCTTCTGCTTTTCGGGACACCCTTCCGACGAGTGTGTGAAGGCCCCACAGTTTGCACTGCCATTCCGTCGCTTTTGTATCTGTTCGATTTCCCCTGCTCTTTGATGTGTTTATAGATTTTTAGTTTATCCTTCAGTTGTCTAATTGAAACAGCCTCGTATTGTTTTATTTCTCGCGTCATCCGGGATCCTCTAAATGATATAGGAAATGAGGGACTCCTCATCTACTCCCCCTTATTTGCTATCTGCTTCATAGAAAAGACATGTTCTAAAAAAGTTTCGTTAAATAGTTTTTTCCGGGACTGCAGCATTTGATGGACCGATATACTCGAGGGTTTCTGGCTGAACTCCTCCTCCAATTTGGACTTCAATTTCTGCCAGAGGTCCCTTCCTCTGACTCGATGGCTAATTTGGCACCCTGGGCAATTTGTCCTCCTCCGACATTAAATACCAGCGTAAGCTGTCCACGATCCCGTTTGCCAAAACCAAATCCCGTTTTTCAAGACCGAATCACACTTCTTTTCTTTCTGTACGTTCTCTTTTTTTTGTTTGTTTGTTACGCGCCGAACACCAAATCAAATCCCGTTCGTTACTTTTTTTTTTCTTTTCTTTTCTTCACTTTTCTGGATTTTTTATTCCGTTCCCGTTTCTTTTCACTTGGTTGTTCTCCGTCTGCGAACAATACATCACACCACACTGCGTGTGGAGCTGTTCCGTACTTTTGTTTTTCCTCTTTTCTCCTTCTTATCGTTGTCATCGCCTTTCACGTTTCGTTTGCGTTTTTGGATTTTTTCACTTAACTGATCTCCCCCTTTCACTGCTCTCGCGTGATCCCACTTCAGACACCATGTGGGAAGAGATGTTGCTTACCCCGTACCGCACCTACATTCTCACCGATAAGGAGAGAAAGACAAAACAATTTCTTTTCAATTTCCTTATTTTTTTTTCTCTTTATTTTTATTCAATTCCAAAAAAAAAAAAAAGGAAAATTATAAAAAGCGACTCCACGGCTCGATTTGACTGTTTTGTTTTTTTTTTCATGGTATGGTGTTCTTCCTCGCTGTTAAAAGCGTTGCCAGCTGCGAACATACATATATACATACTATTTTTCTTCTTTTTTTCTTGTCGAACATTGCAGTGCATCTATTTTACTTTTTATAAACTGAATCATGCAAAGTAATATAATAACAACGCACATAATAGGTCATATAAAAAGTCTTCGCGGTTTTTTGAAACATTTTTATTCATTTTATTCAAAATCAGTTTCAATCAAGTACATGTTGGTCATTACCTTTTGCCATTTTCCGGGTAGCTTCATAATTCCATAGGTGTAGAACTTCTGTGGTTTATCAGCGAAAAATTTATTCAAGTGATTTTCAGCGGCTCTTCGGCCGTCCAATTTTTTACCATCAAGTGAGTTTTGGAAAGACCAACACAAATGGTAGTCAGGGGGTGCAAGGTCAGGGCTATACGGTGAATGCATCAAAACTTGATGGAAGGCAACTTCCTTTCTGTTCGCCAATTCTGGTCGCTCTTACTTGATAGCTTCATTCAAATGGTCGATTAGTGCAGAGTAGAGGAGCAGCTCATAATACACAATTCCCTTTCAATCCCACCAAACATTCAACATAACCTTGTTTGCCGTCAATCCAGGGCTTCAGGTCGTTTGTGGTCGATCACCGACCTTTGACCATGATCGCTTGCGTTGAATAATCTCGTATTTAATCCATTTTTCATCGCCCGTAATAAATCGCTTCAAAAATGGTTCCATTTCGTTAAGTTTCAGCAGCATTTCAATGATGGTTATTCGGTCAATTAAATTTATCTGCGTTAATTCATGTGGCACCCAAACATCAAGCGTTTTTAAGTAGCCTGCTCGCTTTAGATGATTCCAAACTGTCATACGGTTGATGTTTAGTGCCTCCGCTTTCTCCAGACTGCTCCCGTACCGGTCTTGTTCCATCAGTTGCAAAATTTCATCGACTTTTTTAGTGACAGGCCGACCAGTGCGACGTGCAACTTTTACATCGAAATTTCCGGAGCGAAATCGAACACACCCCTGCTGGGTCCGGCGTTCACTTACAGCATTCTCACCGTAAACTACACAAATTTTTCGGCATGTTTTTGCAGCATTTTTCCCTTTTTTATAGTAAAAAAGCATCACATAGTATATTTCTTTAGATATTTCACTCAAATTCAAATCAGTATAACTTTTAACACGAGCAACGAATTACACAGCTGTCTTCACAAAAAATGTAGCCTGACACGTCACCCTTCAAACACGTGTTCGTTTGACACAGACAGATTGGTGTTTCCAGGTAAATGGACACCAACACCATCTAGTGACAAGAAATAGCGGAGACTTTTTATATGACCCATTATAATTATGAACGTTTGAATAGTCAAGCAAAAGGTTTACACATTGGTCACCTTATTAACGCGCAAAGTCTTTTACCAAAGATTGATGAATTCCGCGATATGTTTGAAAAATCTGGGTTGTGTGTTTGTCGGAAACATGGCTACCTGATGACATTGATGATGAAATGTGTCGACTTATAGGTTTTAGATGTTTTCGGGCTGATAGAGTTGATATTAACGATATATAATGAGCATGTTCCTTTAGTAACGAAAACAAGCAAGTTAAACAGCAACGCTAACACCTGGTTCTCAAACAAAATACTCATTTAAGCACTCATGCTTAAACGTGACCAGGCTTATAAGAATTGGAAGCTTTTTCGCTTTGAAGAACTTCCTCTACTATACCGCTCACTGCCTAACAAAGTCGTCATGGAAATACGTAAAAAAAACACAGCTGCATCACAGCGTTGCTAAATGTAACCGAGGATGTACGACTTGGAATTGATAACGATTTTATTTTTAGTCATGCTCGACTTCTCTAAGGCATTCGATACCGATACCGTACCATGCCACCTTATGCACTAAGCTCTTGAGGTTATATAATTTTTCACCATGCGCCGTAAAGTTGATTTCATCCTATTTGGCCAATAGACTCCAAGCTGTTTCATCAAACAATATTCTCCGACTTTTTACTTTCCGTCCCTCAGGGATCTATTTTGGGACCACTGTTGTTTTTCCTGACATTGCTCTATACATTTGTATGCCGACGATGTACAACTCTACACAAGCTGCCCGCTGAGCCTTATTGAGCACATCGCTAGTGTTGTAAACGACGATCTCGCTGAAGTAGCACGTTGGTCTCTGAAAAATGGTCTTTTATTAAATCCATCGAAATCTAATTTTTTTTTTATTTTTTTTTTTTTTATATAATCCCGCACGCGCCCAAAGAGGATATGAATACCCTTTTACTGGCTTTTCACCAGGGCACGGGCGGTTGGGGTAGTAGTTTGGAACTCAGGTGTATTAAGTTTCGATATTTTTCCAAGAGGTGGTTGTCAAACTAGAGCCAGTGCATACTCAACCAGTGGGATCTTAGTACGTGCTAGCTATTAGTACGTTATATTTAGCCCAGCCAGCAACCACTCCAACATCAGTGTTATGCCTTCATGTCAGAGTTGACGTAACTACATACAAATTTTATGAAAAGACTTTTTTTCACGCCTTTGGCTACCAGAATTATTATTGCGAAAACCCTGATTATGCTCGTATTAACTTATGGTTGTGAAATCTATTTGAACTCTAATCACATGAGTAAGCGGAAGCTTAATGTCGTCTTTAACTGTACTACACGTTATATTTCTGATATTTTGCTAACCCATTAACTAACTTTATGAAAGCATAATGGCTGTTTCGTCAAGTAGATCCGGACTCTTAATCCACTCCCGACACTCTTCTTTGACCTCTGAACGCCAATTTTTCCCCAAACTCTATCCGTTTGTGGAATAACTTACCGCGACAACTTAGGATAGATAATGCAGCACAATTTAAAAGGGAACTAAAAAAGCACTTTTGGTGTTAACATCCGTGTTAATCACAGATACAATATCTTTATGTAATATATGTATCTACCTATGTACATATATATGATTTCTTGTGCTCTAATTTTCAAATTTTTGTAGCTTACATCTTTAGATTCCTTTCTTTTAGCTTAGGAATAACTAATAAGATATTATATCTTACTTTGTATAAGTTCTCAATGAAATAAATAAATAAATACTGGTAGTGGAAATCAAATTGATAACTAAGGTGTTAACTCGGTAGTCATTTTTCAGCGAAATTCACATAAAAATAGTGCAAAAATATATAAAATAACTTAAGAAATATATTTTCAAAAAATTGCGGTTAACATTTTTAAGGATCTTTCCGGTGGAAAACTCTTAAACTTGAAGAAAAAAATTACACCAAAAAACAAAGTATGACCATAATAATAATAAAAAAAAAAAAACTAAAATATCAAAACTTGCTTTTCATAAGTAATCTAGACCACCATTTACGGAAGACTACATGAATTGGATTAACAAAGTGTAGTTAATCCACTTAAGAGTTCATGGGTTCCACCAAAGATGAATGTGGAAAAATATAAATTTGTTGGAAGAAATGATGGTGGAAAAAGCAAAAGAAATTTGCTAAGCAGACTTAATTTTCCAGCAAGACCACCGCCAGAATAGTTTTAAGCGAATATAACTGTTTTAGAATGGCCTGCTGAAGTCTCTGGGTAATCCTGGCACGGGATGTTTATGAGAAAAGACGGTAATACGAGGCAGTTATAAACCTCAAAGATGCTACTTTAGCTACATGGGCATCAATTTCTACTGAAGCTGGTAAAAACTTGATAAAATCAATGCTAGACCGAATTTCTCAATTAATAAACAAAAATAGTGGCCATATAATGTAAAATATTAAAACTTCTTTTTATTATTTGTTTAAAGTATTGAGATGTTTTTATTTCAATTCGAATTGCTCATAATTTTTATTTATGCTTAAGTTTTTGTCTTTTTCTAATATGTTAGAATAAAATGAAAATTGTTTGTTTTAAATTTATTAATTTGACTTTTTCCATAATCATAATCAAAATTTTGATAAAGGTTATATTTTTATTTGACATAAAATTCAAAATTAACCAGTATCTTTATGACACACTCTCAATGTGTCATAGAGAGCAAAATTGATGAAAAAAATAAAACAAAATTTTAAACTTCCAATATTTTGGTAAAACTTCTGAACAGAAAAAAATAAATAATGAAATATAATTTTTTATTGCACAAGGCACATGTGTCTAACACGACTCTAAAACTAGTACAATTTTCTAAATAATTCAGACGATTTTAAACCAATGTTTTTTTCTAATTTTCGTAAAATGGGTCCTATGTCACGTGTAATATGTGGGTTCACTTTATTCGACTTACGATCCGTTTCACTCTAAAGCTAAATTACAACTGCCCCCTGTCTACTGACAGGCTCTCATATAGTGTTACCAATTTACAATTTTTATTCGTTGTTCAGTGTTACCAATTTATGTAACATTATTTACGTGAATTTTAACTGCACTGTTTTTTTTTTGAATAATAATAATAGATTGCTATTGGATATAGATAAACATTAAGTAACATGAAGACCCAGGATCGGATAAATCGATTGCAATATTTTGTGGTTTATCATTCGCCAAATCTCTATTAAGTTGGTCTTCTGTCATAAAGACGAGATACTTTTACTCCATAAAACGCAAATTTAGACTCGTTTGCCTAGAATTATTATTTATTTCACTGCTGGGCAGTTTTGTCACGTTTCAATATTATGTTCAATTTTTAACTTATATTTAATTTTCGTGAGAGGTGTAAAAAGATTAATCTGTGAATTAAAATACTAGCTTGCGTTCCTATCTTTTTAATTTCGTTGAGTATGTAAAGGCATTTCTAATTACTAGCGGTGAGCAACAAAGGTTTATGATTTGGGTGTATGATTTAGCGTTCAAAATAACTCTATTATAAGCAGTGCTACATAAACTATTCCAATCGCTGCCGAAAATCGAACAATTCATATTCTTTACCGGTCTCAAAATGTCGTACAAAAGTCGTAAATCAATACCTCGGCGGAATGAAACAGTCCCAGCAAATAATAGTGGATATTCTGTGTACTAACGTGTGTAAAGTCGAAAAATTTGAGTCCCAGTTTACATTAGTGGATGATACTCGACCGGTTGGACCACATGCAGTACGTAGTGAAGAGACTATAGCAGCTGTTGTTGTTTTCAGCAGCTTGGATTGGCGTATTCGACATCTTGGCGTATTTCACGTGAGGATCTCGTCCTAAAGGGCTGATGAGCAACCCGAAAAGTACCAAGAGCTACCATTACATCCATTAAAAACAACGGTATGGTGTGTATGGCTGATGGATCATCGGCCCATATTTCTTCAAAAATGAGGCAAATAACCGTTATCGCGCAACATTAACGGACTATGTGCTTCCTAAAAGTCAAGCACATAGTCTCGGTGAGCTTTGGTTTCAACAGCGCGTGAAACAATGGACTTGTTGAGAAATCATTTTGGTGAGCACATAATTTCACGTTTTGTTACGGTAAATTCGCCGCATAGATCGTGCGATATCACACCTTTGGACTATTTTCTCTAGGGATATGTAAAGTCTCAGGTCTTCAGGAATAAGCCAGCTACGATTGACGATTTGAAAGCCATCATTACTCGTGTTATCCGTGGGATACCAGTTGCTATGCTCAAACGAGTCGTTCAAAATTGGACTTTCCGAATGGAACACCTCAGACGTAGTCGTGGCCAACATTTACATGATATCATTTTCAAAAAATAAATGCCATGAATTGTTCTTTTAACCGATATTAAAAACTTTAAGTTCACTTTGAAATTTATGTTTTATTTTACATTATCACCTTACGATAATTCACCCTTTATATTAAAAATAATATATAATATAAACACCTATTCCATTGACCAGCTGATACCTTAGGTATCAATTTGACCGCAACTTCAAGCACTCACATACATACACCCACGCTTAAAAAAGTCTCAATCTCCGTTTTAACTTTTGGGAGAAAAAAATTAATTTAATTCGTCGATTAATAAAAGAGGATTGACACTACCCTTGCTCTCAACGAGTAATATATACATATACAATATATAAATAAGTTTTTTTTACCTGATATTGATCCAATTGCCCAACAAAGAGTGTTTAAATTTTTCCACGAGAATTCCGTACCGTTGACTTGATTCAGAAGCTTTAATGTCATTATACGCTCGGTGTCTGTATAATCTAAATGTGTTAAAAATACCAAGGTCTCGCGCATATTTTTATATAAATTAATGGCATTTGTATCTTTCATAAATTCTCTCACAACCTCACCATTCTCATTTTCTACAACTAAAACTTCTTCGGGTTTTGCCATACGTGATATCATAATAAAACGAACTTTTGAAAGTATGTTAGCATAAAATCGCCGACGTGAAAATGAATTTCTTTTTGCCAAGGAAACGGCATCTGTTTGTATGTGAGCAGTGTTTTCAGAATTATAAAGGTCTTCCACGAGATTGTACCAATATTCGAGACAGATTTTAAATATTTCAACATCTTCAACTTCAGATATCATTACTAAATAAAGCAGGGCTTTATTCAAATATTCAATATATTTAACATCTTCCACAAGTTTTCCGTGATCTTTTAAAAAGGTACATAGAAACATTGCCAAATTTTGCACAAATTCTTGTTCCATGTCAGATCCGTTAGCATATATATGGTTCATATTTGTATTCTGTCCAATCATTTGATCCAATTGTTCCATCGTATCTTTAAATAGCTTAACAAAGTTTTGGTTATAATCTGGTACAATTAAGCCAGCTATCTCCGCTAAACATTTTAAAGTCACGTTTCGAAACATAGGGACGCTTAGAAATTTAAAAATCAACGTTTCAACAAGGGAAGTTTCAAAAACATATCCTAATGGAATCCAATTAAGAAATCTCAAAAGCGTATCCAAGGTTACGGCAATCAAAGGAGCATTCATAGAACTTTCAAGGACAAATGAACAAAGTTGAAAAATTTCTGAAAATTCAAAGCACATAGCATCTTTTAAATGTTTAGCTTTTGTTTGTGTTATTTGCCCCCCACAAAAATCAAAAACTTCTTCGCTAAGATTTTTTAGTATAACCATGTTATTTTTACACAAGCTTTCGTTTGTTTTAGAGGCACCAACTATGTCGCTTATAAATGTGTGCCAGTTTTTGGGCCATTCTCTTTTTAAAATTTGCACTAAAATCATGTTTAGTTTGTTTAAGTAGACTTTGTTTGCTTCCATAGTTGCTTGATCTGATGATGTTTTTATAATAAGCCCAACAACATATTTTTTAATGCCTTCACACTGATTTCTTGGCAAAATTTTCCAGCGTGTTTTAATAACTTCTTCCAAAATTTGTAAAGCATAAAATTTTGTTTGTTGGTTTTGGGAATATTCCAATATACTATCTACCCTAGTCCAAGCATCTGGATGTTCTTTTAACGTTGTAAGAATTTCTTGAATCACACGTAATTGATCTCCTTGGGAAGTATAAAGACATTCAACAATTTTATCCAGTAGGCCAATATCTAGTTTTTCCGAGAAGTTCAACAGCTTGCTAGCTTCCTCTGTCGTAAGCATTACCGCCATTTTTTTATAATAAAAATATCTCTCCCTTCTCTTGGAAAAAATGTTGACTCGTATAAGAGTTTATAACAATGTAAGAAGTTATCAAAAGTAGAACTTCGAGATTGTGTTGCTTTATCAAAAGTAAGGACTCCGCACTTTTATTTTAGTCAGTATACGTAAAAACACAAAGTTTTTTTCTGAAAATAAAAAAAGTTTCGTATAAGATAATATATTAAAAAAAATATTGTATTATATATTGTAATATATACTTTTCATTTAAACATAAACATCCATCATTAAAAAAAAATCATTATACAGTGGTGGAAAAAGTAATAGGTGTGAGTGAATCGTCTGCTTAAAATGTCATTTGCACCTATGTAAAGCGATCTCAACATATGATGGTTGACAAGGAAGACAAGGAAGTGTTGCGTTTTGTTGACTGTAATAAGCCCCGTTTGTGATCAGCACACAATAAAAATCACAAAATGTTTGAATTTCAATCATTGATTTATATTATATCTGTGTAATTTAATTATTTTGTTTGTCATTTTTCATATACTATTTGTATATACTGTGCAAAAAAATTAAACTCCATGATTTTCGTCCAACAATCATATTGTCAAATTTGATATTTATTACTATTATACAATATATAAATAAACAATTGGAAATAAATATATATTGTTATTATTTATATATTAATCAATATTTAATTATATTTTTATTTTTTTAACATACAATACAAAACTCATGCTTTTTTTTATAGGGGTACCTGGGTATCCAAATTTTTTTGCAAATATTGAATGCAAATTTTGATAGACTATCGGTCAAAAAAAAAAATTATTCAACAAAACGTACCCATCGGTACCTGAGTGGCAACACTAGGGTTAAAGTGTTTTTTATTTTTGTATATGCATGTGTATTGGCAACTACTGTGTGCAAATTCATTATTTTGCTAATAATAATGTTTGTGTTTTCCGGGACGATGTAATTCTTTTCATTTTGGGTACCAATTGAAATTATGGCGATTACATTTGATTTTCTATCTTCACCTACAATTACAGCGAAGATGAATTTTAATTTTTCTATTTTTCGTGGGTTACTATTGATGAAAATGTAGTTTTATAAGTTAAATTTATAGTCCTAATAAGTAGACAATAAGCACTATGAACTTCTGTATAAAAAATTATTTTATTATTTAAATATGTGTTGGATACTATTATTTTTTGAGCTTTACGATCTTTAGTTTGCCATACCTTCAATTTCTGTGGGAATCTCTTCATCTCCATTTACCACCTCAAAAAAATCATTAGCGTTAAGTATGATTTTCACTTGGAACTTCCAAATGTTCCATTGTTCCGAGCATTGCAATTTCTCAATTTTTGCACTATCACTATCCATTTTAAATGTGATTCTTGCGAAAAAAAAAGTATCTAACACGATCTTAAAATGAATAAATATTTTTCGTAAAACTTCGACAAGGTCCGTTTAGTTCAAAAGATAGACAGCAAGTGCCTGTTCTTTATTAACAATGACATTTGCTGTAAGAAGTAGGTGCACATCATACGATCACTGTATGTGTACGTATATAAAGAAACTTGAATATATGTACCAACAAGAAGTGTAAAGTACAGTGATGGCAAAATCTACTTTGCATAATAATACACTTTTAACAAAATGATATGATGGCATCTCTATCTGTTTCACTCACACTAGTCGAAATGGCGTCGCTCACACTTGGTACTCATTTTAACTTATTAAAAAGAATTAACTATGAATCGGGTTTATTTTTGTTGTCATCAATTAAGCGTTATTGTAGCAAGTGTCATACCATTTTGGAATCCAGTCTAAATACGCCATCTTTTAAAGTTACTTGCCAAAATGGCATAGTACATTTTTTTGTTAATACAGTCAGTTCAAGTTGGGTGATTAATGATTTTCAGATACATGGATGGAAAGTACATGACTTAGTTTTTTTTTTTTATAATTTTGCGATAACCGACACCACTTGACCTATCATTCGTTTCCGACTTGACGTTGATGTTTGTGAAGTGAGCGATCCCGCGCATTAAACCGCGGATAATGCAGACTACTACTCCAAGAAGAGAGAGAGGGAGAGAGAGAGGGAGAGAGAGAGGGAGAGAGAAAGAGAGAGAGAAAGAGAGAGAGAGAGGGAGAGAGAGGGAGAGAGAAAAAGAGAAAGCGAGATAGAACCATAGAGGTGTCAAAAAAAAAAAAAAATTAAGGTGTCAACAAAAAGTGGATAATTGGCATTTAATATCGTTTCTGTCTTATAGGTAAGGTGTTGTAATTAACAATAATTAATGTATGTATATGTTGGACACTACCTAGTGATTCACATTATGAACTGTTCGAAGTCTGGTGAAATTTGGAACAAACTTTGTTCGGTGTACGAGCAAAAATCAAGCGCAAGCTTGATTCAACAACGTTTTTATAACTTCCAAAAAGATCACGCACGTGAGCAAATTAAAAAGCTTAGTGCAACAGTTAAGAGATGTTAGAGAAATGGTCTCCCAATCCATCCTGATTGCAAAAATCTTGATGACCCTGCCCAGTCGTTTTTCGCATTTCTTTATTGCTTGAGAGTCTACAGATATCAAAAGCAGGACAATTGAGAATCTAAGATCACGACTCATTATGGAGGAAACTAGGTTAAACGCAATTTATCATATGACATCGACTTCAACATATAAAGAAGAAAATAGTGCACTTTTCGCACACAAAACACAGAGCGGAGCGAGACATGAGATTTATAGTTGAGACAGCTAGAATAATGCTTCACGAAAAGGACTTGCCAGTCTATTGCAGTCTTCATAGTAAACAGATTTGGGCCCAGCCCTGAAAAATTAAAAACTCCTTTTAATTTTTTTTTTTTTTTTATAATAAAAAAATGACAATATAATTTAAAAATATTTGGAAAATCAGGAATTTTTGTTGGGTATCCTGAAAACGTAAAAGGTTTGTTTTGTTCAAAGAATTTTCGCTAGTTGACATAGATTCTAATACAATGAAGGAGAACGATGTTGAAGGTCTGAAACATGAGGTAATTTTTGAAGCAGAAAATTCAAATATTGTGAAAACGAAACATGCCGGTGCCGAGCCCAATAAATATCAAGAAAAACTTCAAGGCCATTCTGAAAACAATTTAACGCTAGAAGATGCTCTTTCAAATCAAACAACTAGAAACTACCGAGAAAAACTTCGTTGTCAATTTCAAAATAGTTCAAAACAGTGTTCTGGATTTTACACTAATGCCTTAGAAGGATATACATCGATATTACATCGATTCGCACAATTTTCGCTATTGCTGCCAAGTCAAAGCCTAACCCTTTACCAGTTTGACGTAAAGACTGCCTTTCTTAACGAACAGCTAAATGAAGAAATCTATATGTGCCATCCTCAGGGGTACAACGATGGTTCTGGTCGAATTTGTAAACTTATTAAGAGTATGTACGGCCTAAAGCAAGCCTCAAGATGTTGGAATACGAGATTCACAAAGCATACTGGTCGAATTTAGGTTTACCATCTCTAAAGCTGATCCATGCGTGATACGCGTGCAGTTTATATTGATGATGGTTTGCTCGCTGTACGAAATGCTCTTGATATGGAGTACATCAAAAAGTTTTAACTCAACTCTTCGAGGTTAAACTTTTTAAAGCAAATTACTCCCTTGGACTTCAAATTTTTCATAAAGAAGATGGCGGATACTTTGTTAATCAGTCGAATTACATTGACAGGCTACTTAAAATATCAGAATCATGTCCTGTACTTACACCAAGTAAACTTAAAAGCAGGTCTGCAGTTGAATCGGAAAGCTCATCATCTGTAACCCGATTTCCTTATCGTGAAGCAGTAGGAGGCCTAATGTATTTAACTATTGAAGCGAGGGCTGACATTTCGTATGCAGTGAGAGTAGTTAACCGTTTTCTGGATAAACCAAATTCTCAAGAGTCAAACGATTTTTCAATCATTTGAACAATACAAAAAAATTTGGTATACATTTTAAACCAAAAACTTTACTTAATTTTTTTATTTATAGCGATGCAAATTTCTCAAATTATTAACCAACGCTTTATATTGACAATCAGAGCGCTCTTAGGCTAGTGAAAAACTCAGAATTCCATGCGAGAACCAAACACATTGATGTTCGTGTTCATTTCATCCGAGAAAAATTCAATGAGGACTGATTTGAGATTTGTTTTGTACCATCAAACAACCAATTAGCTTATGCTTTCACAAAGCCACTTGCTGCAGTTAAATTTGAATTATTTCGTAAAAATATTAATATTTTGAAGTTGTAAAAACATAGTTCTTTTATTTTAGAGATAGTAAGAAGTGAGAGTGTTACAATGTATTATTATGCAAAGTAGATTTTTGTCATCACTGTACTCTACACTTCTTGTTCGTACATAGGTTATATTCAAGTTTCTTTATATACCTACACATATAGTGATCGTATGATGTACACCTACTTTTATAAAGCAAATGTCATTGTTAATAAAGAACAGGGACTTGAGAACACTACGTTCTCTTGGTGTATACTCTCAGGATCGCTTTACACAACTGTTGTTTACAACTTGTATCTTACAACAAATGTTGTTTTTTACTGCTCCCCAGTAAAAAAAACCGAGTGGGTTTAAATCAGGTGAACGGGCTGGCCACGAAATTGTATGAGACCGCCCTATTCACCTGTCGGAGTATTCCCGATCAAGGAACACTTGTACTGTGTAGCATTGTGCGCTGGGCAGCCACATATCATGATGGCATTCACTACACAATCACGGGATCAACGATCAACACTAGTCCAAAAGAAATCCAGGGTCGACAGAAACGGTCAAATCAACGTCGCAATGCAATGAAGTCCAATAAAGAAAGCCAAAGTTTTAAGCACGAAATCAACACGAATACAGAATAATGCGTTGTAAGCGGAGGAGCGTCTGCAGTACTGCACGATGTGCCTATGCGTCACTACTTGACAAGGGTGGCATCTCTATCTGTTTCGTACACACTAGTCAAAATGACACTTGGCACTCATTTTAACTTATTAAAAAAATTAACTATGAATCGGGTTTCTTTAACAAAATATTTATCCTCAATTAAGTCTTAGTCTAGTAAGTGTCATACCATTTTGGAATCCAGACTACGCCATCTTTTAAATTTACTTGCCAAAATGGCATAGTACATTTTTTTGTCAGTACAGTCAGTTTAATTTAGGTGATTAATGATTTGCAGATACATGGATGGACAAAAAAGCAATATTTTGGACCGTAATTTACAGAAGAGCTACTCAGGGTTAAGTGACAAAAAATATCGAAGAAAAGTAAAAATTTGCGGTCACAGTACTTGAAAGATCGTTACTTGCCAAAATGGCATAGTACATTTTTTTATCAGTACAGTCAGTTTAATTTGGGTGATTAATGATTTGCAGATACATGGATGGACAAAAAAAGCAATATTTTGGACCGTAATTTACAGAAGAGCTACTCAGGGTTAAGTGACAAAAAATATCGAAGAAAAGTAAAAATTTGCGTCACAGTTCTTGAAAGATCGTCACAGGGTGTTAGATTTCTAAATTTTTTATTTTTTGAGTGCCAATAATTTTGTGATAACCGACACCTATCACAAATGACCTATCATTCGTTACCGGCTTGACGTTGATTTTTTGGACAATATGTACTTGATTGAAATTGATTTTGAATAAAGAATTTTTTTTTCAAAAATGTACCAAAAAACCGCGGAGTCATTTTATATGACCCATATATAGAAATTAATTTTCTTTTCAGTTAAAGTCGGACTCTTCCGGACCTTCTTTTTAAACTCGATCTAAAATCTAAAAAGTGTACCGGAAATAGTGTGTACAGAAACATTAAATTAGGTAATTTTGAAAAAAATAATAAAAAACTCATTTTTGATTTAACAAATAAATCTTATACATGTAGCGCTAATTTTTGATTTTACAAATGAACACATATGTATTACACACGAAATGAAAAATAAACGATTTTTTGAAACTTTCCAAAAGAAATAACACTAGTCAACACGACTTTTTTCCGTTGGTAATCCAATTATACTTTTTCGGAATCCTCATGTATATAGTAAGTATTAACAAAAAAATAATAAATAAAATTCTATTGTATTACATCGAAATATCTAAATATATGATACACTATACATTTGGTATAATTTTTGACGGTATATAGAAGAAAAGTATTGTAACTGGCTTTACTAACAAAAACAAGATTGCTATTTGTAAGTACACGATGTACCCTCACATTTATATATTTTTAAATAGATACTGTTGGTTTATGGACGTTAAATATTGCTAAAACGGTTACTACAATTAACGGCGTGCTGTTTCCAGAGTTCTTTTGTCCGGGTTATTGTTAATTGTGAATTTTTTATTTTTTTTTATCAATTTTCATACGTTTTGGTTTTGAAGAAATATACTTAATACTCGTACATATATCGTAGTCTACAATATAAATCGAAAATACTTAAATTTAACAATCTCCTTTGTTTTGTTTATGGGGAGCCGTTAATAAATAACATCTACAATTTGCATCTTGGTTATTAAATTTTTAAGATTATTAATAAACCTTTGGCACCAAGTCTTTTTTTGTTTAAGATGTGTACGTTTAAAGGTGCCCAACTATCAATGTCCTTTTGTAAACCTGTAATTTAGAAGGAACAAAAAGGTCATATGAATAACTGTTATATCTGTTTAACGAAACTGAAGGAATATTCTTATAAAACAAAAGGTAAAAATATATCCAGATTTTTTTTTTTTTTTATAATCCCGCACGCGCATCAAGTGGATATGAATACCCTTTTACTGGTTTTTCTCCAGGTCGCGGGCGGGTGGTGTAGTAGTTTAAAACTCAGGTGTGTTTGGTTTCGATATTTTTCCCAGAGGTGGTTGTCAAACTGGACGGTGCATCCTCACCAGTGGGTCTCAGTACGTGCTAGTTGTTAGTTCGTTACATTTAGCCCAGCCAGCAACCACTCCAACATCAGTGTTATGCCTTCATGTCAGAGTTGACGCCGACGGGATTCTCATATAACTACATGCAAGTTCTACGAAAAGACTTCTTCAGAGAATTGCCTCGCACGGGATTCGAACCCGCGACCCTCTGCTTGAGGAGTGTATGCATATACCACTACACCGCGGCCACCCCCTTGATGTGGAATCTGTACCACCACCGCAACCTCCAATGAAGGGAAAAGATGCAGAGGACAACGTAAGCGATATTGAATCAGAACATTCAACACAAACCACCTTTAAGTCGCAAGATTTTGTTGTAAATGAAAATAGACCACATTTAATACGTCACGGTAAACTAAATGATTTAGTTAGAGACCTAAATTTGTCTAAAGCTCAGGCTGAACTCCAAGGTTCTAGACTTCAGCAAAAGAATTTACTGCGTCGAAGTGCACAAGTTTCGGTGTATCGACAACGCAATGCTAAATTTGTAAATTTGTTAAAAAAAGAAAGTAGTCTTACAATATTTAGCAAAATTGCGACCCATTTGAATTCGCATCAATGAGTATATCGGTTTTCCATTAAGGACTACACATTTAAGTTTTTTAATAAAACAAAAAGTGTTTTACATATCGAAAAAGCTCTTAATTCCCATTAAAGTACATCTCATACCATTACGAATAGAACTCGATTTCATTCATATCCTTAACACGAGCGCGTTTGCAGCGATCAATTCCAGCTCCATTGTTTGGCCCGCTGTGTGGCAAATGGCGCCGTGCCATTAAAACCACATCTCACCAATTTTACTCGTATGTTCACACAATTGTACGATACGGCTAAATCAAGATTCGTGTTTGAGTTCTCTCGTTCCGAAAAAGATGTTGCGAATTATATTCGAGTTAAAATGTTCATTGTCATAAATTAGAACGGGTGTTCTGATGGGATTAAAGGTATTCTTGAGACAAAAATTATCCCGCCACGAGCACACCCAGAGATCACTGGTTTCCAAAAGGTTTTAAGAAGAGCCTTTACAAGTAGGCTGCTTTTATTGTAAAAGTTCTAAGCAACAGTACAGATGTTACCGATTTCAAGAACATTTAGAAATTCTACGCTATAGTGTACATCGTCGCCAGTTCGCATTATTGAATTAATAGACCTGAATCAAAGGTCTGAAAAACAAAAATTCAATCGGGTTAAAATTTCTATAGAAAATCTGGCGTTATTTCGAAGGAATACCAGTGATTTTTTGAGAAGATTAATAACCACTGATGAAAGAAGGATTCAACACTATACCTAAAAACAAAACAACATTCGAAAGAATGGAAACATAGCGGTTCGCATCCGCCAAAGAAAGCCAAGTCAAGTCAAAGTGATGGCGCCAGTGTTCTGGGATTAAAAGGGAATTGTTTTTATTGACGACCTTCCCAAAGGGCAAACTGTTTATACTAGGTCAATACTACGCTAATACGTTAGATAAATTAGCTGAAAAAGTTTGGGAAAAAAACCAGGTTTGACCAAAAAGAAAATTATTTTTCAACAGGATGAGAGTGCACCGGCGCATTAGTCAATTTAAGCCATGGCTAAGCTCCATTAATTCCGATTTAGAGTACTGAAACACCCATATTATTCGCCTGATATGGCACCATCAGATTGTAACCTGTTCCCTAATTTAAAATCAACGAAGAGGTGATAGCTGAGACGGAGATGTTTTTTGAAGAGTTGGGTTAATCGGCTGATGAAAAAGGTGTAAAAGCCCTGGAATGATGGAATAAGTGTATTGAAATAAGAGGAGAATATGTAGAAAGAGAATAAAGAAAAATTATCAAAGCTTCAATGTTGTATTGGTCAGGATGTGAACTTTTCAAACATCCCGCGTATATTAATATATTGTATGATATCATAAACATATTGTATATGTATCATATGATGTTTATTCATCCTAAATATTCTATATATCATATCTTATAGTTATAATCTGAAAGTTCGGTGTTGAAGGGGACTTGCTATGTTATTACACATAATATTCACTATTGAATGTTGTTGTTCCAGTGAATATTACGCCATGTTACGGTCAATGGAGTTCGCTATCTATGTCGGAAGACTATTTTTGGTCAGAATTGGATGGACTTGATATCAGTGATATCCAACTAGATGGTGCCACGCAACAGGTCGAACAATTAATTTATTGAAGGGGATCGATCGACCATTTTCGAGAAATGGTCCGGTCGAATGGCCACCTTGCTCATGTGATGTTAAGTCGTTAGTTTATGCCAACAAGCCAACAACGTTAGTGGAGCTCAGGATCAATATCGAATGCGAAATTGCCAACGTTCCAGCTGATATGTGTGAAAGAGTGGTGGAAAATTGTGTCCAAAAAATCTGCTTAATCGAGACTTAATATAAGTTCCAGCTAAGGTTCAAGGAAGAATTATGTAACATGTATCATGCACAAACTCTTGACCTAACTAACGAGGTGATCAAAAACAGGTTGGCCTGTAGAATAGCTTTTAGGTCCGCAAATTAAGCCAAGTCCACAGTCGGATCAGTAAAAATACAGAAATCTGCGGGAAATATGTAACATTAGATGTAATCATCCTCGTTAGGTAGGTTAATAAGAGAAGAGGAAGCAAGGGTATTTTAAAATAAAGTCTTACAATTATTTAATTATCTCGAGGACATTGAAGACATTCCCAACAGCAAAAACCCTCATAATGTCAGAGTTCAGCGTCTTAAACAAAATATGGAGCCATTCATAGTGAATCTGATAAATATTTACAGGCTATAAAATAATCACTTCTCTTTGTACGACTACATCTGTAAAAATAGGATTTTATATATATATATAATTACCACGTGTATGAAGGATTTTTAGTACCTTAAAATTTTTTCATACAGCGCGGACGAAGGAAAGTTAGGGAGGGAAAGAAGAGATATACTGATGTAGTTCGGCAGGATATTCCATAAGTAGGAGGGCATTCCTAAGAGGCTTAGGAAATAATGACAATATTTCAGAATATGTATGTCCGAAAATGTGATTCAGGGTATACTGGTGAACATTAATGACGACTAGAGTAGTGCCGTGTATTTACCAAGAATTTTTAGACAAATAGCCATAAGAGCATCTGTCGCGACTAAAATGATGTTTCAAATGGTGGCGTGTGATTGTGCGACAGGAAAGTATGATCATCCAATAAAAAATAACAAATTCCAAATTTCAATGGCACCTGTTCAACGAAAGTTTTCAGAAAAACTCGGCTTTTAATAAATGCCTTCATCAAGCAAATATGTAGTTTGTTTTTTTATGTTTTACCAGATATTTAAATGATAATTTAAGCATGATACGGGTACTAAAGTTTCGTTATATCGTTGGAAAAGTGTAAAAATGTACTATTTTCTTACAATACAATAACAAAATACTCTAGCTGTCATTTGCTACACTTTTTAGCATACAATGTTAACGAGAGATAAACGTATAACAATGAATTAAACATGTGTTTTTGACAGGTAATTGTTGTCGATTAGATCTGTTAGGAAAATAAAAATGGCATAAAATGACTGAAATCCTCTACGAGAATATGTGATGAAGATAAGCGCAAAATGGAAAACACGTTAAAAAAGGAAGATGATATAAAACTTACCTAATTTTGGACTACATTCGAGAAACGAGAGATTTCAAGAAAAATTTATTTCTTCTGTAATTGTAGTTTTTTACGCTATGTTCATTATCGAAAAAGTTTCTATACAAATAATTTTTAGAATAGAGCGTAATTGAAGCTACATATAGTACGTTGGAAGATGTGAAATTTAATGCTTTCCTTTTTCCGATCATCTGTAAAATGAGGGCGGTTTTTGTAGTGCTAAAGGCAAGTTATAAGTACATACAAAAGGAATAATAATATATATATATATTTTTTCTTTACAGCAATAGTTCTTAATATTTCTCTTTATTACGACAGACTTGAAGACAGGAGTACAATAGTTGCGCTTGCACTTCGTGCGTCGCAAAAAACTGCACTTCCATTACACGAACTTCAAAGATACTTCGAGCTGTAGTGCTTATTATTATTATTATTATTTTTTTTTTTTGTTTCTAATTTACGCGCTCTTTTAAAATTAAAATATCTGCAAAATAAGGGAGGAAAAAACTACTGGTTTTGAATGTTTGTAGGTTATAATGGAAATAAAGAGCTCAGTGGGGCATTCCATATGTTTAGGAAAGAATAAAAATAATTAAGAGTTATGGGAAAACTGATGAGTCTTCAAAATGAGATGTGTGTTACGTTGCAAAGTTTGAAGAAGCGGAATGATAACGACAATTTCGATGTTTCAAATTCGCTTTAACGACAGCAGCAGGTATTGTGTTTTGGAAGCATTAAATTTTCCATTGTTGGTAATTCCCCAATTAGTTATGATGTTAGTATCAGAATTTAATGAACTTAACATACGCAGCGGAAGAGCAGGGACGTAGGTTGAATATTAAAAGCACAGAATACTATCGTCGGCAATCAAATATATTGGATTCAGAGAAAAGATCATTTATGAAAATTGAAAATGTCAGACTTAAAGTCGGCTTTAATTGAACATTCCGAAGGGCAATTTCTAATCCATTGAAGAAGAGATTTATCTTTCGCTTTCGCCAGAAACATTTCATTTCATTTCACTGAAACATTTGATATGAAAACCGTACATTTACCACAGTTTCAATGACATTAGAAATAAGGGCCGTAAGTGTAATGGGTCTGTAGGGGAGAGAGAAGATTCGCCTTCTTTTAGGACGGACTGGATAAATCCTGTTTTTCTTCTGCTCAGGAAGAGCCCTCAAAGTAACATAGGATAGGGAAGATAGGAATATTTGCCACTCACTCTGGTTACAAAGAAATGCATAAGCATTTCGCTCTTGAAAGCTCTCATAGGGATACTATGATATGCATATATTTATCAACAGGAATTTCTGAAAATAATTAATTTTTGAAAAAAAAAAAAAAAAAAAATGCATAATTTACATTTTTTATTTATTTTTATTTATTGTACCAAAAAGTGTAAAACGTTTTATAATAATATAATAAAAGCAAACTAATCTGGAAAAAATTTACCGCTGCTTTACATTAAACGTTATAACAATTTCCTCTGTTGGTGTTTCGGCGATAACATCTACGTGTACATCGCAATGACTTTAAGTTCAACATGTTTGGGGCAACTGAGCTCTTTTTTATTGACCGCTTCCTCGATGCTTAACGTAATAGTAGCTTAACGTCTTTCATTTTGAAAGTTTTGTTTTGGTTTGCTACGAATCATTTTACTTAAGCGAATATCAATTCTATGGGATTAATCCCGCATTGGTAAGGCGGCAGTCATACCATGATATTTTGTGGCCTGCCATTTGAACCAGAAAAAAAAGTTAAATAAAGAAAAAGAAGAAAAAACACTTCGTTTGGAACGAGGGACAGAAAAGTCTCTGTACCAGTTCTATCGACTTGAGCGCTCTACCTGGTTTGTGTTTAGTGCTTTGATCAGTTATTGAGTGATTAACGTCAAAAAATCTCTAAACGTTTCGTGTAGATATAGGCAGACAGTGCACACGCTACAAGTTGACCATGCGTATAATCCTTTCGCCCTTATCACACTAAAAAACATTTACAACTGATATTAGCAAGTATTTAAAATACTCATTTAAAAAAGCAGTAGACATTCATAATCAAAGAGAATAGAGAATTAAAAACTACGCCAGACGGCGACTTTACTCAGAATTCACAACATATTTTTCGTGTCATGAAACTTTTATTATTACAACCTACGTATACCATATAACGTCATAAATTCGTTCTCGTTAATCGGACTTAATTGTTCTATAACTACCTGCATCTTATCGAAATTCGAGCCTTTTAGGGGTCAGATGACCTTATAATAAAAGCTAGTAATACAACTAGAATTTGGTATCGAACCTGATAACTAAACTCTCAACATATACATGTTTGTTTAGTTTTTAGCATCTACTTCCACTTGCACTTTAAATTTACTGTATCTCAAGCCAATAAAGATTGCATACAGTCACATAAAAAAGGATTTCCAACCTTCTTTAAAGCGCCGCTTTGTAAGCTTCTTGTTTCGCTGCGTGTGTTTACGGGCACTCGTCTTCGAACCAGGGGTTTTGTTTGGTGGTCGAGTGAAAGCAAGCACCTAAGAAGCGACGTATCTGATGGCTTTTTGGCAGTGCTGCCACTGGCTTCAATTTTTGATGCTGGCTGCATAGAACCTCTTGAGAGATTAAGAGATACTCAATAGGAGAAGGATCTAGTGATCTCTTGCGATTTTAGCCGTCCGACGTCAAACTTCCCCACAGTATTTGCTTGTATTGGTGGTGTTCGGGATATCCAAAGCCGTACCTTGGCTACAACAAGGTAGTGGTCTTGTCAATGTTGGCCCCTCAGAACGTTCGGACATATATAATACTGGAGGAGTCTTGCGTCGGTCACAATGTGGTCAATCTGGGTGACGGTTGATTGATCGGAAGTTATCCATTTCCCTTTACGAATATCGAGATGCGTGAACCGCAGCTATGACACTATTTCGCCCCACCGCAAAGACGATCAGCCAGTGGTGTCGTGTTGGCTGTACTTTCCGACAGTACTACCAAAGATGCCCCCTCTTCCTATCTTTGCATTAAAATCATCTAAGACAATTTTAATGTCATAGTTAGGGCACTGCGCGTATGTCTTGTCTAAGATCCCAAAGAACCTCTCTTTGCTGTCGTCGTCTTTCTCCTCCGTGGAGACATGCTATTAGGCTAATATTGGCGAATTTAACCTTGATGCGAATTTCCGTGAGGCGCTCGTTCACACAATTGAAATTTAAGACTTCTTGCTTAAGTCTGCCTCCAACGACGAATCCACATCCAAATAAGCGCTGTTTTCGTTGACATATATAATAATACGTCCTCTTTCTGAGGGGCTCGTCTTAACGACTTCTGAGACTCGTTCGGTAAAACTTTCCGACAGAGCATTATAGTATTGCTATTTTCTTCATGTTCAACACTAGCGCTTATAAGTTCAGCAAGTCACGCCTGGATGGGCAGATCAGTACCCGGTGGTTACCACGGGGAGGTAAAATAAGCACAGTTGATATGTATGAAAAGGTACAGCAAGTGGACACCGCCAAGTTGGTGCCAATCAGCGCCTAACCTAATCATACATACCCAGCCTTGCTAATTAAGAACTATAATAATGGCCACCTCCATCAAACCGGAAAAAAAGCAGTGTGGTCCCTTTTGACATTATTCGGTTTGCCATTTTTGTTCAGTATCGTTTGGCAAGTCATCATGGAAAGACTCAGAGTTCTGTGAGAAATGTTTTTCGTGCGATTCGAGGAACTTACGGTGCGCATAACCGACCTACTGAAACCACTATTGTCAATACCATTCGCAAATTTAAGTCCCAGTTTACATTAGAGGATGATACTCGACAGGTTAGTCCACATTCAGCACGTAGTGAAGAGACTACAACAGCTGTAGCTGAGAGTGTACGCGAAGACCGTGACGAATCGATTCGTCGTCGTTTTCAGCACCTTGGCTTGGCGTATTCGACAACTTGGCGTATTTTACGTGATGATCTTGGCCTAAAAACGTACAGAATTCAACTTGTGCAAGAATTGAAGCCAGGCGACTTGAATTCGTGTCATATTTTCAGTAAATGGGCTCTGGAAAAACTCAATGAAAATCCGTTGTTTTTTTTTTTTCAGTAATGAAGCCCATTTCTGGCTTAATGGATACGTTAATAAACAAAATTGCTGTATTTGTGCTGATGAGCAACCCAAAGAGTACCAAGGACTATAATAACATCCATTAAAAACAACGGTATGTGTGGTTTATGGGCTGGTGGAGTCATTGGTCCATATTTCTTCAAATATCAGAATTTTACCGTCAATGGTAATCGTTATCGCGCCATTTTAACGGGCGATGTGCTTCCTGAAATTCTAGCACTTGGTCTCGGTGAGCTCTGGTTTTAACAAGACGGAGCTACGAGCCTTACAGCGCGTAAAACAATGGACTTGTTGAGAAATTTTGGTGAGCACTTAATTTCATGTTTTGCTACGGTAAATTTTCTGCCTAGATCGTGCGATATCACACCTTTGGACTATTATCTCCGGTAATATGTAAAGTCTCAGGTCTTTAGGAATAAGCCAGCTATGATTGACGATTTGGAAGCCAACATTACTTGTGTTATCCGCGATATACCAGGTGCTATGCTCGAACGACCTTCCTTCCGAATGGACCACGTCAGACGTAGTCGTGGCCAACATTTACATGATATCATTTCACTTTCAAATTTATGTGTTTTATTTTACATTGTAAAACAAAACTTACGATGAATCATCCTATACATAAACCGTGATAGTAGATACGCGAATTGCGCCGTATACAAGAAGCTTATGAAATCTGAAAAAACAAGCCAGTGAATTAGCAACAAAATAAAATTTGCGGTATTTATTGCAACACAAGAACTTGCGGGCTACTATGGAAAACTATAACACAACTCCAAGAATAATACCACTGACATTATTGAAGATACTGAAATTTTTATAAAAGGTTACAAAAAAAAGTGAATCGAGGCATACGGGTGGTATGTACATATACATATATTATGTACCATAAAAAATTGTTTTGAGGTGTGCGATATAGAAAAGTCAAAATGATCCAAAATTTTGTGGCTTATATGCAAATTAATAAATAATAATCAATCAGTACCTCGCTGTTGTCTATCGTGTTTATACATCATCACAACGTGATTTCCATAAAAACCACTGAGCCATTAAAAAGTATGAAAAAGGAAAAAATTGCTAAATATCACGAAATTAGATTTTGTAATAGTGACGTTTGTTGGAACAGTTAACGACAAATAAGAAATGGATGACAAACAAGGAGTCTGATATATTTTTTGTGCTTTGTTTTCAATATTAAACGTATTTACAAAAATATCATATATGAGTTAGGTCAGCGAATCTCATCCATACAACTTAAGAAATGACTACCTATCTAAATGACAAACATAACACAAAATAGCAATGTATACAAAGGTTTTCCAATTAAAGAAATTGGACCATATTTAAAAGAAAAACTATAAGTTTTGTAAAATGTAATTTTCTACAAAGTATGTAATTATTTTACCTACAGGTGTAATATTAATAACACATATTAATTATACATATGTGTAAACTTTTTGTATTTAAAAAAAAATAAATAAATAAATTAAAATAAAATATGAAGTTAAATGGTTGATTATCTACTAAATACAACTAAATAAAATAAATAAATAAATACTCCTTCTACTACACGAATGCGAAAGTGGATTCATTCCATCAAAGATCCGACGCGTTTAGGTGTAGGCGGAAACAAAGCACAATCTGAAACTTTTGAGCTGACCGTAGAGTGTGCAGCAAAAAGATAGGCCTTGCCCAAAAAGCTGATAGCTGGAATTTCATTTTAAATGAGCGTTGGGATGGAATAGAAGATGAGGCAAAAGCTTTTACTACTATAATTCTTTGGCCTCAGTTTTTGCTATTTCAGTATTGAAATTTCATACACTTAAGAAAGCCGTTGAAATCATTCCTTGCTCGTTTAAACTGTTTTCGGTTTTCCTTTGTGGAGTGGTAAGACCGACCGTTCTTTAACCCTGCAACTCAAAATCGAGCACACCTTTTCTTTTGATTTGATACTCGTTATCCGACGAGGGATATAGGATCCCATTCTAAGAAGAATAGTATTTGTGATCGTATCAGCAGCACTTTCGATGTCGTTACCGAAGAAACATAACGACCAATTAAAATCCATATTTCATGTGTGGTCAGTGTTTGATAAATTAGCTGAATTGGACCTCTGTGCCAGGGCCTACTCCTGGGAATTTACCATATTTTCATTTCACTATTCAACGTGATCCTAAGCGAACGCTGAATGCAAACATTCAAATCGCGTTTGCGGCAAGAAAAGCTATGTTTAATAAATAAACGAGTGCAATGTCAGTCATGACAATTTTTTATTTTTGTAAAAGAAAATGAATTCGAGAAAAAAAAGGTAAGAATTAAGTTTCGGAACATGTCCCTGTTATTTTTTTTTACATCTATATATAGCAAGAGAAAAAATGTTTATTAAAGTATTTGTTAGTACAATTAGTATTTTCTTTTAACTGTTTCGAAGGATAAACACTTTTTTAGGTTTGCATTCCCTGTCAAATATTACATTTAAAAACATACTTGATGTAATTCTGCTGATACTGAATTGATGTTATCAAAGAAAGGTATGCATAGAATAGGTTCACATATCTACATAGTTAATAGAATATTGTAAGGTATAAATGACATACGTACGTACGTAACATATAAGAAGTATATGAGAAAATTTGGACGTAGGCACACACATAATAAAAAACATTTAATATACATATATTTTTTTTTTTAGTAAATATATGTATATTTCATATGCAATTTTATGATTACAGATTTACGTTTGTTGTAACACCAATTTATAAGGTATAAAAATCTTGAAGAATCTTGATACTAAGCCGAAGCTTGATGTTTGTTTTATTTTCTCTTTGTTATTTAAATGTGTTTTCCTTCTTAGTAACCATAAAGAAACTATTCTAGGGAAAATATATTGTGTAAACGAGTGCCGACCGTATTCTGTAACAATTTATTTGTTAAGTAACGAATATTTTGGTGTATCAGGTTTTATTTTGAATATTTGTAAAATGGAGAATTACAATTTATGAATCTAATATAAGATTTAGCATAAAAATTTTAGATTTTAGCATAAAAATATTATCACTTCGGTGGAATTTTGCAATAGATATGTACTCATTGCCACTTAACATACATATTTAGAAATTCCGCTTAATATTCGATTGTTTACAAAATTTTATGGCGCGATCGTAAAAAAATATAATAAAATAAATAATTCTCTTTATAAACCATAAATATATTCCAGTTCCAAAGCCAAACAAATGCTACTGTACTCGAATTTCCAACATATCTATTCCAAAATTGACAGGCATATAAAGTCGCCATAACTTCATTGGGCCTTTCATAAATAGAGATTTTCCGTCTGGAAATACTTAAAGGCTTTTAACTTAATTGTTATTTTAAATATTCTTACACTTAAAATATTTGATTTTTTTTTTGTATTTTAATGTATCTACTAGGATATATGAACATGTAAGCACAATCACCACGAGTTACATATGCTACTTACTTCAGAAGATACTTTTACATTCAACTTTGTTAATCGCACACAATAAATTAATTTAAGTAGAGTTTATGTTTAACTAATAATATATCCAGCACTTTACAAACCGATAATTCTTAAAAAAGTTAAATTTCAACCTAGCAAAGATGTCAGGTTTTAATAACGAAATCACTCACACAAACCAAAAAAGAACCAGTGAAGTTTGCAATGGTTTAAAATAAGGATTCAGTAACAATATTGTGAAAATATAGTTCAGAGGAAGAAAGAGCGCATTTAACAGTGTGACCATGTAGTTAGCGAATAACGAGATAGAGTATTAGATGATAATAGATAAAAATACAATAATTAAATTAGGTATTTTATGATAACAGCAAATGAAAAATTTTGTAGATATAATATTTAAGAAGCTTATGTAAACGTTTATATTTTAGTTTTTATAAAGTTTTTTTATCTAATAAATAGAAAAATTATACGATATTAATAATAATACAATTACTGTAACTTATTGTAACTAGGTATAAAATTTTACTACCTTTTATTTTCCTCTATATGCAAACATTTGTCAGTTTAAAGCCTGATATGTAACAGGTGGTTTGGGCTTAAGATTTAAACACACAATATTTTGGCATATTTTGACTTAATTCCTTCGTTTCAGCGCTCCACTAAAATATCTATGCCTTTCTTATTAAACAATTTGTCCAACCCTTCAAAAATACCCTTCAGTTTCGGCGATCATCTTTTCATTGAAGACACACATATCTTTCCCACGAGCATTTATTGAGGTTTTCGAACAAGTAATGCGTAGTAATGTTTCATCCACTGTCATATACTGCATAAAAAAATTATTTTTCTTTCGCTTAAAGAGCTCCAAACAGCGCTCTGAATGATCAACACGCTGTTGTTTTTGGCCAACTGTGAGCAAATGCAGTACTCAATTCGAACAGAGCTTTCGTTTAGGTACTCAAGTACTCGTGCAAAATATAATGTACACAGTCTATGTTATTGATATCTTTACGATGTCAACTATTTCATGCGCTTTCTTTTACGGTTGTTCGAAGCGATTTTGTAACAGCCCCATTTAGGCGTCTAGAGCCTTCAGCATCATTTGTGGGTGTAGGACCGCGTTTGAATTCAGCAAACCAGTGACATATTGTTGCTTTCGATGGAGCGGAAACTTTACAACATTTTTAAAGCTATTCTTGTATGTACCGTTTTAACGGTATTTTTTCTCATCTAATAACGGTGTCCTACAAATGTACAAAACCCATTTTTTTCCATGGTTTTGAAAATATCAAGTCTGTCACCAAAACTTTAATATGTATGTTTAGAGAGATCCAAATGAATACAAAAGAGAGGGATAATGAAACAAAAAATACATTTGCCGACTTATATGGATAAGATTTTTCTTGCACCTTTTTGACATTTCTTTTTCTCCTTCTTTGTTTTTGCGTTGCTTAATTACTAATTCATCTGTTGTTATGAGTGCAAAATTTTTGAGAATGGCTGTTGCCGCCAAAAGAAATTAAACATAAACATATAACATATCCATACATACATATATCAATGTTTAAAAACATAATATCTATTTATATTAATTGAGGGATTTCTCTTATGTATTCTTAAATTCAGGGAAAATCGTATTAATTACATGTGTACGTATGCGTGTATTATTTATATTAATTGAGGGATTTTCCTTATGTATTCTTAAATTCGGGGAAATCGCATTACGTACATGTGTATGTATGCGTGTATTATTTATATTAATTGAGGGATTTCCCTTATATGTTCTTAAGTTCAGGGAAAATGGTATTACTTAGATAGGTAGTTCATCGACTAGCAGTTACTTGTACATGTTGAAAATTTTAGATAGTCAGTCAGTTTTAGGCACAAGAACAAACAAATTGTATTTAAAGCGCTCTCGCTAATAATTCTAATCTCACGTTAATAAAGTATAGTACGATTGGACAAGAAGTGCTCTTAAATATTTAGTTTTATTATAAGCGCGCACCAACAATGGCGGATGAATTCAAAGTGTTTGGAACCAATAATTACAGTGGACTTAGTAAAAAAAAAAGTTGCACACACAACGGACTCAGTTCTCAAAAGTTCCGCAAAATTGAAAAGTCCAAGAAAAGTGGAGCTGGTGCCGATAATGTGTATGAGCCTAAGCTCTAGTGCTTTGCTCAATTAGTTTTTTGAAAACTCACTGCAGTTAAAGAGCATTCAGTTCAAACATTGAAGAGGTAAGTTTAAAAATTTAAATTTTTTAGTATATTAAAATACGTTTTTTTTTCTTCAATATTTGTTTTAAGAATGATAGATGGACCGGACAACATCCATCAGTGAAAACGTTCAGGATGGCTCGGATTTTAAAGGTTCGAATGTCTCAAAAAGAAAAGTAGGTATATTTTATTTAAATCTGTTTATTTTGATATTCAACTTTCCCTTCATTACAAAAATATTCAGCAAATATAAATATCCAATAAACAGGGATTATTAACTGTTTCACCTTGTATGTGCGAGCTTGTTGTGACGGCGGAAGATGAAATTAATGAATTCATTTCATTAGAGTTGTGCTTCATTAAAAAAAAAAAAAAAAAACTATGAAAGACACAACAAGCTTTCGTGACAATTTCAACATGTTCGACTCGTAGATTCATAGTTGACTGCTCTGCTTAATCTTGAGGAAAAGCATCACCTCCAACAATTATATATGTAAGAACTCTTCCCTTTCCCACAACCTTGTCAAGTGGGAACTTATTAGCTGCATCATCAATAATGTTTTTTAAAGAGCTTTGCAATAACACTCCAGAGTTATTTGTTCGCCCATTGCATCCTATGTCCACATAAATCAATTTAAAATTTGCATCTGCTAAAGCCAGTAAAAGTATGCTTTTAGTTCCTTTATAATTATGATGATATGTGAATTCATCAGCGATTCGTCCCCATTCCGATTTCGAATCTGGAAACTAAAAATATTCTTTTAAATAATAATAATAGTAGTATTAAAAAAAAAAAACATTTTTTTTTGTTTCAGAAAAAAGCAACTACACCAGTTCTGGGGCAAAAAATTAACACGTTCCAGCAGCTCCCCCCCAAAAAAATTTAAAACAAATCTTATTCATGGCTGGGAAAGCAAGTCGTTTTTGAAATGGACAATATAAAATTTAACACAATTAGTTTTTGTGTTATTTTAAATTATGAAGATTTAGTTTAATTAGTTTTTAAGTAATTATAAATTCATAAAATATAATTCAAATTTTAAACCAACCTTTGAATGTCTTTTTCATGTTCTTCCAAATTGTTTTACAAGCTTCTGGGATGACTTTGCAAAGAAAAGGCTGTTATAGTCTAGTTTAATAATTTATGCTCATGAATGATTCATCCATTCCTAAGAATCTCCGAAGAGCTGCCAGTTTTACTGATAGTGAGATTGCATCTCTCAGCATGGTATTTTGTTTTTTTTATGTAAATTCCACTAAGTGTCAAGAGCAAGTCAAAAGTGTTTTCGGTCATCCTTAAATAATTTAAAAAGGATGCTATATCATTCACTTTTAGCTCTCTTGTCAATAAACTGAATATTTTCTTCCTCCACCCCTTAAACCCATTTTTTTTTTTTTTTCTTTCATTATCTCCAAAGCATCTTCACAAAGGTGTTAAAAATCTAACACTTCTTGATCCGAGCTGCAGTCGATATCCATGCAATCCAGAATCATTTATGCAGAGTCCAATAAGTTATTTAGGTCTTGAAATGTCATTGGAATTTTTATTTTTACAAATACATCACTATAAATTTTCAACACAACAGCACGAAAGATGAAGTAAAATATAGACGTCAAATGACATGCAACACTTAAGAATAAGAAAAAGGCTTTGTCTAATAATGCGCATATCACAGAATGACAGTTCAAAAGAAAATAACGAAAAGGAGCGCACTAAACTCATGCGCCGTGTAATACCCGTCTAACTGAAAACCTTATGAACATGTTATTAGAGTGGCTATCTATGTGTAATTCTCAGGACTAAATATTATTTAAGTCACAAAAATATGTTTTTATCATGAACAAATAAATACAATCTAATCCAATTACTTTGAATGAATTTTTATAAAGCCTGTTAGGTTTGATCATTTGCATATTTTATATAGCATTTAAAGTATGTTCTAGTTAAATGAATATTGTATGTATCAGAATAATCAGAACGTTACACAGTGGACCGCTTCATACATGCTAGACGTAAAAAAGTCAACTGCGACTCATTGTTTTTGATGTAGCTTCGAGCAAAAACAATTCCCCATGGATCATATAACTGTAATCCAAATTCTGTTTAATTGATTTAGCAACAAGTGATGGCGTGTATTAATTGCATTGTGAGCTTCTCATATATTTTATTATAACTCTAAATTGAAAAGGAAACAATTTACATGAAATGGCAGGCTTATTAGTCGGTATGTTCTCTTTTATTTATCCATTTTTGATTTCTTGTGCCTCGTTTAATTGTTTAATTAATAAGCCTCAAAAACAAGTCGTATTTTGTGGTGTAAAATTGAAAGATTTTTTGTGTGTGTCCAGACCAGTTATATAATTTTGTAGAGTGTATCGTTTCAAGTTAAAGGATATGTGTCATTTTTGCTCCGCACGAATTTGCAAAACTTGATTTTCTTCCTTTTAATTGATAGAGTATGGGATTCCGCAAATGGAGTATTTTGAAATATGGTGTTCCAATGACAAGAAAAACCGTATTAATAAAATTTTTGAATGTGTTTCAAACAAAATTGCGAGCTTTCCAAGCAAATAAAAAATAAAATTCGACTGTTGTCAGTATATTTCGATAAGAAATGGAAAGCAGCCGGCTTGAGAAAAGAAAGGTTTCTTTTGAAATATGAAGATTGGTTGAATGGCAATGATTTTATTCTAGCACGTAAAGCAAATAGTTTTGAAAGTGAAAATGAAGACTTTGCTCATACTTCTAAGCGTGGAAGGCCAAGAAAAAGTTTTGAGGATTGTGTTAATCACTCTAAACGCGCTAAGGTTCGCGATCTAATCGAATCAAGATCTCCTTCAGAGCTATTATATGTTGCTCAAATGGCTTCACGTGCAAGTGAAAAGCGTATAGTTGCAGATGTTATAAAAGAAGTAACAGAGCATCCCGAAGCTGCAAAAGATCTTAAAACTACTCAAAGGAAGTTAGATAAAGTTCGATCCTACAGTAATGACGAGGCTCTTGCTTTGTATATAGCCACAAAACTTACGCGTCATACATACAATTTTAAGAAAACAATCGATCGAAAGAGGTCATGCATAATATCCATCAGTTTACAGTTTAGCCAAAGCTAAAAAGGATTGTTTTCCTTCCGAAAATGCAATATGTGTCGATGAATCGAGTGCCTACATAAATTTAAAAGACATAGTTTATCACACAGCTAAGCGTTTGTTATTAGTGCAAGGGAGAGTTGTATTCCAAAACATAGCAGACGGATCCTCAATTCTTTTTATTTGTAAATGGGGAGATGATGGTAGCTCAGCTCATAGCAACTACAAGCAAACTTTTGAAAACCAAGCGAATTCAGACAAATGTTTTTTCCTTATTTCATTTGTTCCTATTCAGCTTAGATTGGTTTCGGAACCGTCAAGGATTGTATAGCAAAATTCCCATCCTTCATCCACACGTTTATCCCGTCCAATTAAATTTATGTTTGCTAAAGAAACAGAAAATATGGCGCTTAGAGAATTTAACGCAGTTCGGAATCAGATTGCAAATATCGAAGAGCTCGAATTCTCGGTTGGCGGCAAAAATGTCAAAATTATTTTCAAATTTGTTTTTACGATGATAGACGGTAAAGTTGCTAACTTCCTTACATACAACCGGTCAACTCAATCGTGTTATATTTGTGGAGCCAAACGAAGTGAGATAAACCAATTAATGATTAATAGAGTTCCAAAAACAGAAAGAAAAAAATGGTTTGTCAAGTTAGCATGCTTGGATTAAAGCACTGTTTTTTACATATAGCATATAGACTTGACGTAAAAAAATGGGCTATAAGAAATGAAAAAGATAAGGCCCAAATCGTATATAGATATCAATCAGTCGCTCTAGAGTTTTTAGAAGAAAAGATGATAGACTAATAGATCTTAGGTCCTTTGGGACAACATGAGAATATTTACCGCTTTTTGGAATGAAAATTACATTAACTTCTCTCCATGACAAAGGTATGTGGGATAGTTCTACGCAGTACCTCATGATATTACCTAGGTATAGCAAGATTATATCTGAGGATCTTTGTAACTCGACTGGAATTATAGCATCCGGCCCAGCAGACTTATATGGTTTGAAGCTATGCAGTGCATAGTGCAGTTTGTCTCTTGTGATAAGGCCAGTAATTTTTGTCGCGGCTGCAATAATTGTATTATGATTGTTGCTAGCCGTGAAAGAGGAGCTATCTGGAAAATGAGTATCCAGTAGCAGGTTGAGTGATTCGTCACTTGAGGTCGTCCATGAGCTGTCGCTATTTTTTCAATCATCAAGGCATCGAAGGATTTGTTGAGAGAACTTTTCTCAGTCGTGATGCCTCAGAGGCTTCAGTGATTTTATCACAAAAGGATCTCCACAATTCACGCTTTGCTGTCCTCAATACTTTTTTATATGTTCTGAGGGATTCTTTGTATGAGTCCCAATCAGACGCTTTTCTTAAGGTTTTTGCTTTGTTGAAAAGTTTCCTACAAGCGTGTCGAAGCAGCCCCATCCTATGAAGATTTGCAGAAGCAGCATGGATAAGGAGGAAGAGGAGAAAATCTTTCTCCTCCTCTGTACATGTCCAGCTCTCTCCAAAAGAAGAAATCTTCACCTAGGGGCATTCTTTCACAAAGAATTACCATAAGTGGCTTAAGTAACATTGACATTAAAAGTCTCCTACGCTTTAATAAGAGCTTCAAATGGTTTCTGGAGTAGTAGGATCACAGATCCAGGTGGCATCACAATGGGTCAATAGGCCTAAGTGGGTTGGTTTTTCAACAGCCACATAAACCTAACCTTACCTATCCTATGATGAGGTCAGTATTGTGTCTTCCTTCTTCCATTACCACCTTTTTCAGGTTTTTACCAGGGAGAAGGCTCATTTGATCGTGACCTAGATACGCCGATGCTATCTAGAATCTGTCTTTGGCTTCTAGCCAGACAACGGTTAAGTCGGGGTCGCCGAGATAAGGAAGAAGAAATGAATTTAGGCTACGTCTCACTAATATACAAGTTTTGATCTTACGAAACATATAGAGGTGTCCTTAGTCCACCAACCACGCCTTCAGCAGTCCATGGTTCTTGAATAAGGATGATGAAATCTGTGCCTTTGGATAGACGCATAATGGGTGCGGCCGAGGCCTTTTTTGAGTGGTGGAATTTAATTTAGAGAAATGTAGCGTCATTGCTGCAATCCTGTTTGTTTCGTCGTCAGTATCCATCTCCGACGTAAAACTAGAGATGGATGCCGACGCCTTGTTAGTCGCCCCGGACTGGTTGGAGTCGTCGCTATCCAACTTAGGAAAGGATATCATCGCTCCAATGTCCGACGCTAGGTTTGTACTTTCTGTTAAAGGGGGTCTGCGCTAGGTAGTTAAGGGATTCCTTATTGAGCACAATTAACGAGCATCTGTAATTGCCCCTTAGTTCCTCTAGTTTCGCGAACTTCCAGTCATGAGTCAGAAGGGTCGGGTTACTGAGCCTAATGATCTCTAGAATATCTTCTGGGGAGGATGGTTCAGCTGGGATACAGGCGCGGGTTCCACGTCTGCTAGGAATATCCTCCTTTGCCGCGACGTCGAGCCTAGCACCTGGCCAGTCCTCTCCTTGATCACCGTCGCGTCGCTTGTGATGGGAGGTGATACAGCTTTGGCCAGATCTGTTTAGTCGCTAGACTTGTTGTTCTACCGGTATATCTAAGGTCTGTTGTTTTATTAGAATCCAACTTTAATAGTGTTTTGCACGTAGCGATTGGTATATTTGTGCTTCTCTTTTCCGAGTGGTTCCTATTTTGGCGAGTTCGTCGGCCCTACAATTCCCTGGAATGTCCTTGTGGGCCGGCACCCAACAAAGGTGAAGGTTGAACTGCTCTGCCATCTCCGTAAGAGATGATCGTCATTCAAGGACAGTTTTAGAATTTAATGAGATCGAATCTAATAACTTGATAGCGGCCTAACTATCTATCCTTTGCATATATTACTTTTTTCTTCAGCCAGGAAAGATCCCTAAAATTTCCGCCTGGAACACGCTACAGAGGTTTGGAAGACGGAAGTTCAGTATACCGAAATACAATGTAACGCACTCTTTGTGTTGAAAATATAGACTGCCTTTATTTAGAAATTATGAAAGAGTAAAATATGATAATATAGGTATTTATTAAATATGGATGTATTTTATGTATGAACAGTGCGTTCATACTATACAGGAAGGAGAGGTTTACATATAGTTTATCTGAGAAAATACCGCCCCCAAACCCGCTATCATTTTCAGATCTATCTGTGTAGATGTGGATAGACTTGTCCTCCATGAAAGCATCTTCCAGACGGAACTGGAGGGGAAGCTCACATAAAAGTCTTTTTCGAACCGAAGCTTAGGTATGGTGTAATCGATGTTCTCTTTGAGGATTCCTAATATATTAAGAATGTTAGCGTGGCCAAATAAATTATTTGTCCACTGTGTAGTCGCAGCTACTTGCCTGCTGAAGATATCGAGGGGTGTCAAGTGAAACAGAATGTCTAAAGCCGTATAGAGAGTGGAATGTAGAGCTCCACTTTTGCATGGGCATGATGTTCTTTGGACTCTGCTTAGCTTGTTGCAATTGACTGCAATGTCTAAGGCCGTCCACTAGACAATCACACCGTAGGAGAGTATCGGTCTTATGACCAAGATGTATAGCCAGTGGGTTATTTAAGGTTGAAGTCCCATTTTTTCTCAATGGCTTTTTTTGCAAGAGAATGAAGATACTTTAGCCTCTTTCTTGAATGTTAGGTTTCCAGTTTAGTTTCCCGTCAAAAATGAGACCCAACTATTTTGCTGTATCGGAAAACACTAAGTGGTATCGTTTATTGAGGGAGGGTCTATAGTTGGAATTTTATATATCCTGGAAATAAGGACAAGATCAGCGTTATGGGGTTTAACTCCCAATCCACAGCGATCAGCTCAACGGGTTAATCTGTTAAGATTTAGATAAAGGAGTTGTTTGATGGTATTAAAATGCTTACCTGAGACGGCTATATCAACGTCATCCGCATAAGCAATTACGCTGCTACCTCCATCGTCCAGGTATATCGACAGTTCATTGAAGGGGAAAAAGGACACCACCTTGCGGCGTGTCTCTGCTGGCACATCTTTTAGGAGAAGTCCCACCCAGTTTGAAGTTGATTACCCTGCTATTTAGCATAAGACTTATCAACTCCCCAAGTGAGTCGTCTACCTGCCCTCTATGTCTAGGAAAGCAACCATTGTGTACTCTCTGTACCTACTTCTTGTAGGAATCTTTCGATGTTGCTAGTCGGCGAATGCAGAGCCGTTTCCATCGATTTTCTTTTACAGTAGGCAAATAGAGCCGTTGACAAAAGTCTTGGATTTTAGCTCGAATATGGATATCTATCAGTCGTTCTAGAGTTTTCAGAAGGAAAGATGATAGACTTATAGGTTTGAGTTCATTTGGTACAACATGAGAGCATTTTCTCTCCATGACAGTGGAATGCGGATAAGTTTTACATAGCTCCTCATGATATTCTCTAGCCTGGGAAAGATAATATCTTTCTTGTAGCTCGGCAGGTATTATACCGTCCGGACTTATATTGCGTTGAAGTAGTCGCGTTTTTGTTACTACTGGCCGCGAATAAGGAGCTATCTGGAAAGTGGATGTCCAGTAGCAAGTTGAGTGATTCGTCACTTGAGGTTGTCCAAGAGCCATAGTTTTTTTTTTTTCAAGAAACTAGGAATCATAGGATTTTGTCACAGAATGATCTCTATGATTGTCGCTTTGCTTTCCTCAGTTCTTTCTTATATACTTTGAGGGATTCTTTGTATGAGTCCCAGTCAGTCACTTTTCTTGTGCTTTTTGCAATGTTGAAAAGTTTTTTGCATGTGTTACTAAGCGGTCCCAGTGCTGATGTCCACCAGTGCGGCCTTTTCTTGGCTCTAGATTGAATCAGAGGACAGTAAGCAACCATAACCTGATTGAGAGCCAGTGTAAAATCATCGATTTTTATGTCAAACTCATTGGAGCCACGCGGTGGACTTGAGAGTTTAGAAGATAGTGTTTGTGACAGTATTCCTTTGTTCTGGAATGCTGTTTGACTAGGGGATCATCGCTCAGGCTGAATTGGATCTACCTTTCGTCCAAAAGCGAGTGTTCAGATGATACCATCTAGTTTTTTAGCATTTGAGTGGTGTTGTCTGAGACAAGTGTGATATCTAGCACTTCCTGTCGGTTTCTTGTTATTAAAGTGGGCTCATTGCCAATGTTGCAGACAATGAAGCTAGTACTCAAAATATAATCAAAAAATAACTCACCTCTATTGTTAATGCTGGTACTGCCCTATTTCGTGTGATGAGCGTTAGCGTCGCGTTCGATGTTGAGGCCAGTTTTTTGCCTTCCATCTTCCAGCTTCCAGTACCGCCCTTCCTAGGTTATCAGCAGAGAGAGGGTCCACTTAATCGTGGCCAAGAAACGGCGATGCCAGCGTATAAACGTATCCCAACGCCAAAACACACGAACCAGGTCTAAGGCTATGTTTGGAGTTTCGGTTAAAGAGGAGGTTGCCTCCAGCATCCATCAGCATCCAGCTGCTCCTTTTTATAGACCCTTAAGTGAATGTATTGTCTCAAACCCGAACCGAATCATGCCTTTAGTCTGCGCTAGAGAGTTAAGAGGTTCATAGTTGATCACTATCAAAGCGCATCTATCAGAGCCCCTTAACTACTCCAGTATTGAGCGTGATGATCTCCAGAATGCTTTCTGTGGATTAGGGTTCGGCTGGAATCTAGGTGCGGGGTCTAGGTCTGCTATAGATATCCTCCTTTAGCTTCGTCCAAATATCTCCTAAAGCACCTATGGCTTTCATGAAAAGATCGAGAGATCTTTTGTTGGCACACGCGATGAGCTTGAGGTGGTGTTGGTGCAAGCCAGCGTCGTTAGTAATGGAAGGTGGTCCGAAATCTCCCCGCATAATGGCCAAGAAGTTGCCCGAAAGCTTCAACTTGACCAGCTGCTATCGTTCAGGGTTGATCGATCCGTCGTTGTCGCTTCTATTGATTACCGCGATCGTTATGGCATCTATTAAAACTTCGTTGATAGACCTCAGAGATGTATTGTTGGATGGCCCAGGGGTTTTGGTGTTAATGGTTTTAGACCTTTTAGGAACCGGCACGGTTTCCTCCAAGGATCTCTGGCAGCAGTGGGCAATCCGTCTTATAGGATGTTGTTGGCCCACTTAATTTTGCACTTGATGTCCGCTCTTCCTTCCACCTCCGGAATGGATGCGAAGGTTTTATCGAAGCGTGATACATTTCGGTGTCTTAAGTAGAGTGCCTTAGATGGAGCTTGCCGATGCAGCTGAGTCTCTGGTTCTTCCTTCGGGGAAGGCATTTTAGTAGCAGCGGCAAGTCCGTGGCTACTACCGAGGGGTAGAGGAAGAGATAGGACCATGGCTTGCCCCAATCTTATCCCTTAGAGGATAGTGCATCATGGCCTGCCACAGTCATACCTCCTCTCGACAATTACATTTCGGTTTTCGGTGCAGTCACCGTTCTACCGCCCGGTTTTAAAGGAGTACCCGCCTCTGTTTGGGGATAGTCACATGAGTTAGGTTTAAAAGATCCAATTACAAAGCCGAACGCAGCAACGAGAAAAAATTCTGCAGTAGACTGGCACATTTGTGATACTCCACCGGAGGCCAGGACATTACCGACGAAATGGCAAAGGACGCATTTATTCGGGGAAATGCAAAATCGAAGCTAAGTCGGGAAAAGAACCCCTGCTGAAACACTGTCTTCGTTCTGGCGATGGAAGCTTCCAATCAGGCCTCCAAAGGAACATATTTCGTGAGGGAAGTAGAATCTGCTGAACGCTCCTGCGCCAGATGGAACGAGACACTCCACGGGATAGACGAAGATTATGCTGCTGGAATTGCAATAAAATACACTTCAAAGGCGGTGTAAGGAACCGGTGCGACGAAAAGACTGCCCTCACTGTGGTAACATGCAAATAGATGAAGAAACGGGCAGAAACGACTATCAAGAAGCCGGTCAATCTACTCGACGCCTTTACTAGGGAAATAATTAAGCACCAACTTCGGGAGACAGAAGTTGGTAGCACAAATCGACGACCCGGAACCATCATTCAAGTTTTATCATCAAAGATGCAATAAAAGTCTTCTGTTAGAAGGAGTCAGCGGTAAGGGAAATGTAAGGCCGCAATGGACTCCGGCGCCACGATCTCAATCATCAGGAGGGATCTTTTGCAGATTGATTGCATTACACCAGCAGGTGCAACATGCAAACAGCTAATGAAGCAACGGTTAAGGTATATGGTTAAGGTGTCATAAAAATACATCTGGCTGGAAGAACAATTTATCACGCGTTTCTGGTGGCTGACATATGTGAAGAGTGCATCATTGGTACAGATTTTATGAGGGAACATAGACTAGTAGTCGACTTTGGGCATAAACCCTGAAATACGTAAACTTTGAGATACCAATAATATACGCAAACGACAAAACTTCCGTTTTAAAAGTCGTCATCAAGAACCGAATATAATTCAAGAACCGAAAATCCTAAACGATCGTCAATCGTTGCTACATTTGCAAGCCATACAAGCAAAAACAATTATCTTAAAAATGCTTATCTTCTCCGGAGAGTAGAGTTTAGCACAATTAGAAAAAATATATGCACCAACGAAAACAGAGAACAAGAACAAGGGAATCAGAAAAAATGTGTTTGAATACACTAACACACAGCTGACTCCAACAAATAAATACTTACTTTGGCTCGCCAGAAACATTATACAAGTAAAAGATTTTATTCCTGAATTTAAAAAAAAAGGCATTAAAGGAGGAGGAATACAATAAAATCTATACAAGAGCTGTTTGATATAAAAGTTTAAACATCGAAATAGAAAAAAAAGTAGAAGTATTGAAGAAATTGACAGAAATATTAAAAATGAAAAAGTAATAATCGTTATTGGTGACATATATGTATATAGATGTAAATGTTTTATGTAATGTGCAAATTCAAAATTATCTAGAAGTAATTGCGTCTAAAGGATTAACTAATGTAGTAATGCAATCTACTCGTATTGACATAAGTAAAGATGCCTGCACCCTAATTGACCATGCCTTTGTGACGATATATAAATATGACATCACATCAGCCGTGATAGAATTTGACTTGTCCGACCATTTTGCAACAGTGTATGGCATTAATACAGGGGCGGATCTTGCAATCACCAAACAAATCCTAGTGGGTTTCAATCAGTGTAAAATTAAAGAACTTATACAGAACAAGATGTTGAGCGCCACTAAAATCTTTTTCTGGGAAGAATTAACAATATACGAAACCAATCTTAAAATATAAGGATAAAAAAAATGTCAAAAAAAAAACGAATTTGCTGAACAGTTTTCCAACCAAGCCTCTAAAAGTGTTCATGATTGCAATATAACAATAAATAGCCACCAAAATCTATAAGTTGCACTTACAATCTTTGTAATCAATACGGAGTCTAAATGCGAGCAAGACTCCTAGAGTCGATACCGTAAGAGCCATTGGCCCGAAACTAAATGCAGCTTTATTAGCATCAATTATACAAACGATAATTAATAGAAGTCTTGAGTATGGACTTATACCCATGTTACTTAAAATATCTCTCATACGCCCAATTTTTAAAAATGATGTTAAAAACAATTGGAAGAACTATAGACCTCAGCTATTCTGCCGGTAATTGAAAAATATTTGGGAGAAATTGTGGTGCGACGATTAAACAGTTTCATAAGCAAACAAGGGAAAAGCACCGAAACACTCCTGGCAGAGCTCTCCAATTTGGTGACTACGAGCTTAAATGCAATACATTACGTATTATTTTTTTTGGTGGATTTTAGTAATTATACGCTTAATCCTAATAGGCTTATTGAAACTTTACGTAGAATCGGTAAAAGGGACCGCTCGGAATGTAGATGGAGACTTATTTGTCCGAAAAAACAGCGAAAGGGAAAATATTGAATAAGTGTAGGATTAAATACTCAATACGGTGTTCGACAAGGCTCAAAATTAAAATCTTTTCTGTTCATACTTTTTACAAATGAACGTCTTCACTCTTTTGAACGCAGTACTGTTTTTGCAAATGCGGACGATATAGCAACAAATAGCATGCAACAAGAATGTGAGAATCTTTAGAGGTGGTGTCATGATAATGGTGAAGAAAACTAAACTCGTGCACGGGTACACTCCAACACAACCAAAAATTGATATAAATAATATATATGACTACAAAATGAAGACATTTTCGCAACTCTAAGAAGTGATCCTGTGGAATGAGAAAAAGCTTTAAGTACCTAGGGCTTATAAGTGAGGATTTCCTATGGCAAGATCACATCAACAAACTCATATCAAACTTAAAAAGCGCAATGCTTGCCATGGCGCAACTTAAACGACACGCAACGTAAAAAGTTCAGGAGCAGGTTAACTCCTCATTGGTGGAATTGCGCTTGAGATACGGTATACTTATTTGGGTAAATGCTTCTGAGAGGTCTTCAACGTAGTATTATCATGCTTATAAACAAAAATAGTGCTAATTTCAAGGTTCTAGACATGAACGATATATTTAAGATGATAGCTATCAAAGAGCATTATGAAGATCAACGGTTTCAACAACAGATACCTCATACCCTTAACACAAGAAGACGGCTGTAATACTTTTTGAATACTCCAAGCTTCAACAACAAATAAGCTTATTTATACCCCCAATAATGAACACTTTACTCCCGAATTAAAAAAAAAAAAAAAAAACATCCACAATTTCAAAAAACGCAAACATCTTAAGCAATATTTTATTACCAACCATTTTGTAACCTAGCATCATTCGTATATTTTTCATTTTTAAAATTAATGCTTAATATTTTAACTTAAAGTAATCAATGAATAGCTCATTGACTAAATGCATTATCAAATGTATGTAAATGAAAAACTACCAAACAAGGACTAATATAAAAAATTAAATCAAATTATATTTTGATTTATTAAAAAAAAATCCTTATTGGTTCACATTTGGCTTGGAACTAACTTAATATAATTTTACAATTTTTCTTTACACCTTCACCTGTGCTTGATATTTGGTTCTAGTTTGCAATTTATTAAAGTCGTGTGTTGAAAGGTGCTAATACTGAGTTATGTTGAACTTATTGAAGTCAATGCTGCTTTGTCATTGTTGTTGATGTTGTTTTTTGTGTTTTCAGTGTAACTTGCGTTAAATATTCCGCCCTTAAAATCGGACATCCTCGTTCCATAACCTCGACCTTAGGTGGATGTTGGAGTTCTTTCAGTAGGAATTGCAGATGTATTGCACTCCGCTTCGTGTTTACTGCATTTGGTTTAATATTTGAGTTTTCTTCTTACAAAAATTGATGCCGAAATTATGATTGAAATAAGTCCAAAATTGATCGTTGTACTAAATTTGTTTCTGCTTTCAAGTTATTCAATTTTTGATGTGCTGCTTAAGCATTTCAAGCGAAAGGACTTCATCTGTTTTTGTTATAAGGGTTGCGACATCAGGCATTGGTTGGTGGAAAATTACTTCATTGTTTCTTATATCTTTTCCTTGGATCAGAATCGTAGCATTTGTGTGTCGAATAACGTATGTTCCACTAAGTTGCAGTGTTGATTTTTACTGGACCTTTGTTTGGTTGAGTAGGAGTAATCCTGATGAAGTTTCTTCTATTGTTGATGTGTGTTGATTGCTAATGATGGTACAGTTGGCTTCTTGGCTTTGGATTAACTTCGGAATACAAGTCGTTGAACTTAAATTTATAACTTTGTTTTCATTACATATAGCTAATTTATTATAATCCTTACATTTATTTATTACGCCGTATATTCTATTATTACAATCTAGGATCGATCCGAATTCAATTTTATTGATTTTGTCATTTTGTTTAACAGGTTTAATTATCAAACGGTTACATATATAAGTTTCGTTCGCAGGTAAATCTAGTATATAAACCATGTTTTTATTTCAACGCTTCGTCTAAATTAAAATATGGATTATTTTTTCTATTGTATTTGTTTCCGACATCTTCATTTCAGTATGTGATTAGTTACATTAGTAATTTCATTGATCTTATCTAAAATTACTTTATGTATAATAAATTGATTGTTAATGCTTTTTAACACATTATTCATTTTGTCTATAAGAATTTCGAAATCTTGGTGGTCCGGGTTTCCAGCGACTCATTTCCACGCACTTCCAATATATTCTAGCGATCTTTTATTTCTGTTGTATACTTTAAATCGGTTTAAATGAATACGCGCAGTGTTCCGCGGAATAGGATATGGTATAGGGGATGATTAGGTTTTATTTCGGATATTATTGTTCTTTCCAGTCTGTTGATTAGTCAATGATATAAATGCTTGAATGCCAATGATATAAACTAAAGGTTGTTTCATCGTGAGGTTTGATTTATAATGTAAAATAAAACACATAAATTTGAAAGTGAGTTTAAAATTTGTATTATTACTATTTTTATTATATTTTAGTATTATTTTTATTATATTATTATATTTTTATATTATATTATTTATTATTTTTATTCCTGAAGACCTGAGACTTCACATATCCCCAGAGAAAATAGTCCAAAGGTGTGATATCGCACGATCACGATGATTTTTTAACAAGTCCGTTTTGTTGAAACCGGAGCTCACCAAGCCCATGTGCTTGAATTTCAGGAAGCACATAGTCCGTTAACATGGCGCGATAACGGTTACAATTGACGGTAACATTCTGATTTACCTCATTTTTGAAGAATATGGACCAATGATTCCACCAGCCCATAAACCACACCATACCGTTGTTTTTAATGGATGTAATGGTAGCTCTTAGTACTCTTCGGGTAGCTCATCAACCCAAATATGGTAATTTTGTTTATTAACGTATCCATTAAACCCGAAATGGGCTTCATCACTCAACAAAATTTCACGATAAAAGACCGGATTTTTGAGTTTTTTCCGGAGCCTATTTAATGAAAATGTGACGCAAATTCAAGTCGCCTGGCTTCAATTCCTGCACAAGTTGTATTATCCACCCTTATTTTGAAGAATACATTTCTTATTTTAGCATTTCCGGCGTTAATTTTGATAAGTTGGGAGTTAGTGTAGTCCAATTTGAAAATAACCAGTTCTCAAAGGCACAAGTAACCTGTAGAAGTGAATTAACTCCTTATCAAAATTTTATGAATAGTTTTCTCTGACTTTGTTATAACAGTAGAGTTCTTATCTCTTGATACTATTTCTTTCTTGAATTTGGATGAGAGTTTATTGCCTAAACTTTTATTAATTTTAACGTAAATTATGTCTCCTACTGAATAGTGCTTTAAATGGGTTTTTCTTTTTATTATGATAGTCTAAGTCAGTTGTTTGTTTGGCTTTGAGTTTATTCAAAGTTTTTTGTTTCTCTTCTTTAAGTCTTCTGGTTCCTTAAGTCTTGTAAAGAATAAGTCTATTGGTTTTTTTTCCTGTTGTTGAATGAGTGGAGTTATTATATTCGAGAAATGACTTATTAAGTAGTTCGTTAAAGGTGGTTGAACTATTTTCGTATTTTAAGCAACGCATTAGTTCAGAGAGAGTAGAGTGGAATCTCTCGATTTGTCAATTGACGGCACTGGTGTTCGGTGGTGCCTTGACCACTTTAATGTTAAAAAAGTTTCAAGCATAAATAAAATGGAATTTGAGTTTAGCGATTTTTCATTATCTACGACGATAGTTTCAGGGACTCCAAAGGATAGTATAAGTTTCCTTAATGGTTCCTTTATATCTTCTGTAGATCTTGATCTAAGAATTCTAGCTAAAGCGTAGCAGTTAGGATGATACGTTTGTCTGTAAAATATGTGTCTAAATGAAAAATATGGCCTTGGTATTGGGGTATTGGTGTTGCTTGAAGAATGGGCTTCTTAAGGTGTCTGTCGTATTTGTGCAATTTGCATGTTTGGCAAAACTTTTTTTTATCTTGGCTCTAATTTGCGGAAAATTGAATTTTTGCAGTATCTGAATTTTATTTTCTCTATTATTTCGGTGTGTTCGGTTATGTTCGTTAATAATTTCATTTTCTTGCTGAGAATCAAACGTAAGATCTGTAACAAATTTTCCTTGTAAATCGAACTCTATACTGACTAAAATGGTGGGGAAATCCTCCCCCCTGAAAAAAAAAAAAAAATTTTCGAGTTTTTAGTTCTGTAGTAGCTCTTCAAATAAATGAGTCTGAAAAAGAAAGGCAAAAACTAAGGAGAAACAGCGAATTTGAACAAAATCGCAAACTTACCAGAGCGCAAGTTTCTCATATGATGACAGGTAGGGTACCAAAAGTCCACCACAGTCCACTGGCCGGAATCAATTGCATTAATGAGTATTAATAAAGATGCTACTCACTCTTCACCATTCCAGCTGTTACTAGAAATTATCCGCCGTCAAGTAGTTCGTCCTCACAGCTTCCACCTCCTTCCAACCCTCTCAGCCACAGTCAATAGACCCACCATCTTTTAGTAGTCTTAGTCATCAGGGGGCCGTGGGGGTAGAATCACTCAATCCAAGCAATCGGTCCAGTGTTACTATTGTAGAAAAACAAAAATACATAAATAATATACAGAATACCAACGAAGATAGAAATAATATACCGTCAGACATTAGAACCAACGATAACGTGGCAGCCGTGAACGCATATAATGAAAAGAAAAATTAAAGAAGAAATGCGAATAAGCTTCCTCGAATTAACGAGAAGCATAAACGATCTGATTCAACCACTGCTAGGGCAAACAAATAGGGAGTCATCACAGGAGCCGTGTCAAACCACACAGATGCAGGAACAACACCTTGCGCACCATCAGGAACCAGTGATGAATCATCCTGAAAAGGTTAAATTACTATGGGATGAACCAGCAGAGATAGCAAACATCCCCGATGCTATATACAAAATATGGGGATGGCCCAGAGTCCGCCACAACATGCACTGAATCCGAGGTACCACATAAACACTAGAGGCCCGATAAAAATCGACAACTGGGGCATTTACTACGAAATAACCGTGGAAGATTTTATTTTCCGATTAGAAACCCTTCAACGCCAATACAAGTGCCCGTGGTCTGAGATCGCATGCGAATGGTATTGCCAATTTAAAAGAGCCAATTACTATTCGGATTGGCCATCTCTGCGTGATGTATTTATGCGTCAGTTCCGTAATTCGAAATCTGACTTCGAAATAAGGAGAGACCTTATGGACCGCAGACATGGTACCGGAGAGTCGACTGATGAGTTCTTTGCTGAGATTACCAAGCTCAGATCACAAATGACCATCCAAGCCCCAGAGTTTGGAATGGTTAAAGTTATCAAGAGAAATTGAAATACACGAATTGGTAGGTTGGTTTATCCCATGGAAATTTTCACGTTGGACCAACGGAATGCTTGTCCTATAAGATAAAAACATCTAGAAAGGTATAACGTTTGTCCGATATGCTATGAAGACTTGGAAGATGAAGTAACGCAGACAAGATGGCAGCCGCGGCCAAAACCAATAAAAAGTTCGCAGAGTCAAGAAAATTTTGTTGCTGAAACTGCAAGGCCGAGGGTCACACCTTCATGGATTGCTCCTCTAGTAGCAGAAATATATTCTGCTATAGGTGTGAATAAGAGGGAGTGATAACCCCTAAATGTCGCTGGTGCAACTCGGGAAACATTCAAGGCAACGTGATGTCGATGAGGAAGTCGCGTTGGACGCAAATCCACCAATAAACAGTCGAGGTTTTGTCACCGTCCAAATAGAAGAAGACAACAATAGTAATGATGGACAGCTGAAAATATTTAAGAGGAACGAAGAAAAAAGACAAATAAAAAAGCTGGAGAATTCAGAAATAATACCTCTAAACGTAAGAATGCAGGAATATGAAAAAACTAGATATAAAATCATAGGTAGAAATAACATAGTAACTAAGAAAATTCTAAAAGCTAGGGAAAGACACAAAATTGAAAAGGCATCAGAAGAGCGATTGCGTCAACTATAGTCGACACATCCTCTAACCAAAGGCTCTACGCCAAAATAAGAATTCGAAAAAGTGAAGTATTGGTGTTACTAGATAGTAGACTCACTATAAGTATATTAGTTCAATTACACTACCAGGTAATACATATGATGCAAATACTCATCAGTTATCAGCACGAGATCAGTCAAGGCTAGAGGCAGTCAAAACAAAATTTCTCTGTTTCACCCAGCATGGTCTCGAAAAAACATCATTGAAAGAGCATGTGATCAACACCGGAGACACGGAACCTGTAAAGTAACGTCACTACCGTGTTACCTAAGTCATACAAGATCTCGTGTATGCTGAGTTAGACCGAATGATAAGTCTCGGCGTTATCGAGGAGAGTGAGAGTACGTGGTGTTCGCCCGTTGTAAAAATCGACTTTGCCTAAATTCTCAAAAAGTCTACGAGCTTACTAAAAAGGACGCTTACCCTCTTCACCATATCGACGGGCCTCTCAGTCGGCTACAGGACGCGTACTTTATCAGCAGTGTCGATTTAAAAGATGCTTTCTGGCAGAAACAGAGTAAGGAGAAAACTGCTTTTACGGTTCCGGGGAGACCCTTATACCAGTTTACATGTCGGGTTGTGTAATTCGGCTCAAAGGATGTGTAGGTTAATGAATAAGGTCATCCCGTCCCGTCTAAGAAATGCTGTGAAGGACGGAGAACTACTGACCTTGAGAAACAGAATAAAGTAGAACATAAAGAGGTCTTACAACACGAGAACACGACTGGTCCGATTTATACCTGGCCAAGAGGTATATAGAAAAAAAATTTCGTTTTAGGTGATACGTCTAAGTACTTAACTTCCAAGCTGTGTTCTAAATATGTAAATGTCGTGTTGTCTAGAAAATCTAGTCAGAAAAGAAATCGGAGTCTACCACGCGAAGTACATGAAACAGTGACAGTAACGTAAAGTTACAAAAGTATGCATCTAATGATAATGTTAGGAAGATTGTTTTGTTCATTATGTTAGTTTATTTATTTATGTATTTATTTATTTATTTATTAATTTATTTATTCATTTACATAGGTATAATTAGAGAATATAGACTGAAATAGGATAAGGCATTAATTTACGTATACATTTTTTTTTATTTATCTATGTATTTATTCATTTTCTATATATTTTTTTATTTATACCATATTATATAAATAATATATTATATATATATTATTTATATATTATGTAGTTTATTTGTGTACATAGCGTATTTACACGTATTTATATTTATATATTTATTTATACTTATTAAGTTATGTGCAACGTTCACTATTGTGATATGCGTGTAAGGTATTTACTTCAATAAAATATAGACATATTCATATCCCCATTCACTGATTGTTATTTATAATTTCTTGTTTTGAATGTGTTAATAACATTGTGAATTATATTTTTTGAATTAATACAGATGTATTTATAGATTTGTTTGTCCACATTTTAATATCCTCGGTGTTGTCAACATTTTTGTTGTAAGAACGTTGCATAACACGCCACCTGATTTGAGCTTGAATTAAGTAGGGTCACTAGCTTAAAATGTACAGATATATATAAGGGGAAAGTAAATATACAATTTTTGCAACAGAGTAAGAAAACATAATTGTTTGAATCTATAATCTATATTGTATTACATACAAGCCAAAGATAATGTTAGTGCCTAAAATCAGACAATAAAAAAAAAAAAATATATATATATATATATATACCTATATGTATTTTTGTTTTCTGTTTTAGTGAAGCGTGTCTGTAGGCGCTGTAATGCCTTGCTAAGGGAATTTCAGGGAGTGTTATAAGGAAGCAGACTTCGGCTGGAGAGAAATCCGCTTATTGGGGATATCCTTAAATCGGCTACCGGATTTCCAGATTGGGAGGGAAACGGCCTGCGCTGATCAACACCACAGCGCCCCTCAGCAATGTAAGTTCCGCTCGCTTTGTGGTTCGCTTTTTTTTTAAAAACGGCATGATTTGTGTTTTTGTTAGAGTATGTCCTGTCAAGAAGTAAGGACAAGAACCCAATAGGCGAGCCTAGCCGTGCCTCGCAAGCATGCCACGCTCCTCACTCATTCTTCCCGTTCCTTTAATTTCCTTTCCCAGTGATGTCCACATCCTGGTTTCCTGTCCTCTTTTCGTCTCCAATGCCCTTTGTCGTCCTATGTTCACTCCGAATTTTCGGTTTCCATTCCTTTCCTATCCATATCCGCCTACACCCTCTACCTATTTATAACAAATGTGATCATCCAATCCGTTATGGTATTCCCTTACCTGTTTTATACCCCACTTATTATAACAAAGTCTCCCAGGAAATGTGCCAACATCTGAGAATAAGGAAGACAAGGACAACGCCACTACACCCTCAATATGATGGAATGGTCGAGCGATTCAATAGGAAATTGAATAAGCATCTGTCTTAGACCGTCGGTAACTACCAGCGGGACGGGGATCAACACATACCCTTTTACTTAACAAGAAACATACCACCATATTATTTGTAAACAGTTCGGCTGTAAGGTGAAACAAAATTTGGATCCCTAACTACGTAGCCCAAGGAGGTGAACGTATACGTCATCACATGTTACCGGCAGACTCTTTTCCTAGTGTGGCCACTTTACAATCACTAGTCAGTGTTGCTACTTTATATTTCTTACATTCTCATCAGTTTCTCTCCTATGGCTTGCTACAACTCGACCATCCTGACTTGTAATCATCCCGATTTCCCCCTTTGTCCTACTACAATTACGTGATTCGTTTGCTCTCGTTTGTAACCATGGTTTGATGTTGGCTGCTTCCCATATTCCTTCATACGGGATCTGGCTTACTTGAAATCCTTCTACATCCTTCGCTATGTACCAATCATTTGGCAAAATCTTTTCAATTTTATACGGACCCTTAAACTTTGGGGCTATCTTCTTACTAGCACCTGGGGCTATCTTCTTACTAGCACCTGGGGTGCTGATAAAGTTCTTCATCATTACATAATCTCCTTTCTCATATGAGTTATTCGTTCTGTAGTGGTCCTTTCGTGATTTATTATATTCCTGACACTTAATTATCTTATTAGCAGCTTTCGTTCGTATTTTCTCTAAATCTCTCTCATTTTCCTTCTCGTAATATAAACTCTCCTTTAGAAAATCAATAACTTCGCCTTTTTGACTTACTCCGAACAGCAATTCACTCGCTGTCGTGCCTATACTTCGGTGTATTGTCTTGTTCACAGCGAATTCTATCCTTGGTAATATCCCGTCTAGAGAATTTTCGTATCTTGTGTCTGTCAGTTTTGCTATCATGGGCGCCAGACTTCTGTTTATCCTTTCCACTTGTCCGTTGGCCTGTGGGGAAGCCGTCGCAATCCTTATGTGATGCACATTCTTATCTTCCAAGAAATTTCCGAAATCCTTTGAAGTAAACGCACTTCCTCTGTCTGACACCAGCAACTTCGGTCAGCTATATGAATTAAAATAAGATCTAAGGCAGCTTATTACTTCACTTGTGTTTGTTGTCCTAACGGCAAAAAGTGTGATGTACTTAGTAAACTCGTCTGCTACTAGGAACACATACATCTTTTTCGTCCGTTTGAGTGACACTGGGCCAAAGTGATCTATATGTATCATTTGAAAGGGAACATTTCCTTTTGGTATGTTGTGTAAGTAGCCTTCGTGCTTTCCAAACTTAGGTGAAAATGCGATACGCTTTAAGCAATTCGCTATGTGCGTCTTGATTTTACTTTTCATCTGAGGGAACCAATATATTTTCAGAACCGCGTCCAAGACTTTGTCACAACCCACATGACCCATCTCGTCATGGTATACATGCAAAATCTTACTTTCCATCCCTATAGGAACGTAAAACACTATTCTTTTCCCTACTTTCCTATACACTAGTCCGTTACGCATCTCATATAGACTACTCTCTTTTTCTTTCAATTGTTTCCGTATCCCGTTAATTTTTCTACCCTTGTGTTGGCAAATAGATAAATTCTGTTCAAACGTATTTTCTTCTAGCAGCAGAATGTTTAAGACTCGACTGAGAGCGTCTACGTGCTGCATTCTGTCCCCGCCACGATATTTCAGGGTGTAGTCGTAGTTTTGGAGCTCCAGTGCTCATCTGGCTATTCTGGGGTTTACCTCTCTTCTGTTAAGTGTCAATGTTAGTGAGTTACAGTCTGTTACAATCTTGAATCTAATGCCGTGTAAATATGTCCTGAATCTTTGCAGCGCATAAATAATTGCCAATGTTTCTAGTTCGAAGCTGTGATACCTCGACTCACATTCTGTCGCTCTTTTGGAAAAATAAAACACACATCCGCCTTCTTCTGCATCAATATGGTCCCAAATCCGGTGGAGTTCGCGTCGCAATGGAGCTCCGTCTCATCCCGATGACAGTAAATTGCCAGAATAGATGCCATCAGTAGTCTTCCTTTTAGTTTTCGAAGCATTGCATCTCTTCACTGTCAAATTTAAAAATGGTATCCTTCTTTAAAAGTTTGTATAATGGCTGGGCGTATCCATACGGCGTTTCTAAATACTGGACCTACACTTGTCCAAACGTAACTCCAACTTGTTTTTCACTAAGCTATCGAAAACTTCATTCAGTATCTCTCAATGTTCTTCTACCGTCTTCTTAATCGCTATTATTATATCATCTATGTAGCTTTTCTTTATTTTTACTTTTTATTTATTTATTTATTTATTTAAACTTGCTAACATAGTAAGAATTCACTTATAAATCTGTGAAAGATAAACATTATTGCGCTAAAGCTTTAATTTAGAATTTACATTTTAACTCTAGTGAAACTATTTATTAAAAGTAGAAGTAAGTTAAATTTCATATTAATGAAACTTTGTCAATTTAACATTTTATCCTTTAATTCAAAAAGTAAAATTTTGATTGAAATTGCCTGAGAAGGGAAAAGTGTTGGGTGAACCTAGTTGCTCTGATTTTCAAGGAAATGTTGAAGTTCGTGTTTAAAGTTCGCGCGTTGTCTAGCTCTCTTATAGTACGTGGGAGTGTGTTCCAAAGACGTATAGTAGCAATATAAAACTGTCTCTCAGATGTTAAACATCAAAATCGCGGAAGTAGTAAACAGGCAGATCTGTTAGACACCGGAAACTTGATTTTTTCGTATAGATATTTCGACTGCCTACTTTTAATAAAGCTAAAGAGAAATAAAAGCGCATGAAATTTTATATAATTTTGAAATTACATCTTTACCAAGTTTTTGGCTAGGTGTGAAACGTGGTCATATCTTTTGAGACAATATACATATCGAATGGTGGTGTTATATGCTACTTGTAGTTTTCTTTTGCTCTCGGCGTCATATTCATGAAAAATTTCGCATCCATAAACCAGCAGAGGAATAACTAAGGCTTTGGCAAGTAGCAGTCTGGTTTTAGTTGGTATACACTTTTGGGCAGTCCATAGCGTTCGAAGAACGCCATTTGTTTTTCCCACTATAGAATTTATATGGTTGTTCCACTTTAGTGTTCTATTGAAGACAACGCCTAGATTTTTCGAGTAGTCAACGAATTCAATTTTTGAGCCGTTTATCATTAAATGTGGGAAATAGGAAAGATCAAGAATAGTTTTAGAGATAACTAAACATTTACATTTTCCTGGATTTAGTACTAAACTACTTTTTGACGACCAATTTGAAATTCGTTGAAGCTCTTCATTTAAATCACTAGCGCAATTCTCAATGAGGTTAAGGGACAGCTTTGATATTCTCAATATTAGAGAAGCTATATTATTAACATAGACTGAAAATAAGAGAGGCCCTAAGATCGATCCTTGGGGAACACCTTTAGTTAAGGGAAGAGAATCAGATAGGACACCATCTATTGACACAACCTGTTTTCTTTCACTAAGATATGACGAGATTAATTTAATTGAAGAAGGAGAAATGGAAAAGTAGTGCGTTAATTTATTGATCAGAATAGAGTGATCTACCATGTCAAAGGCCTTAGAAAAATAAATAACATTGTCATTATCCAGTCTATCTTTTATGTCTTCAACTACATTGACCAAAGCTGTAGTACAACTATGCCTTGCACGGAGACCTGACTGAACCGGAAGCAGCAAATTAAGTTTCATAAGAAACTTATTAAGTTGTTTATGCATAATCTGTTCACATATTTTTGAGAAAAAAGGCAGGATTGATATTGGCCTGAGTTCATCACCTATAGAGTTTTTAGGAATAGGAATTATTTTTGCTAATTTCCACTGGTAAGGATAAATGCCAGTCATAAAAACTGTATTAATGACGTGCGTAATAAATGGTAACAATGATGGTAAAATTGCTTTAACAAAAAATCGGATGAATCTCATCAACTCCTATAGCATTTGATTTAACAGACAGGAAACTTTCTACTATGTCCGTATCATCCACACTTTTGAAAGCAAAAGACGTTGCAGTTGGTAGAACAGTACCATCAACAACAACAGTACCACGCAAGATAAGAACTTGCGATTTAGGTCATTACGATCGATATTAGTAGGACAACTTAACTTTTGTTTACCGGCTCCTAGTTCACGAATATTGTTCCATATTTTACGACTGTCGGATGTAGAACTGAACGGTTGGAATAAATTTGCATCTTAGCAGTTCTTATTTCACGGATAACACTATTACGCAAGTCTTTATAGATTTGATGAAGCTCTTCCACCCGAAAACGTTTCCACCGTCGATACGCCTGATCACGTTGCAACATCAATTCTCGAATTTCATTCGTGAACCACGCTTTTGTACTGTCTCTTACAATCCCTCTTCTCATTGGAATGTATGTATCAAAAAGAAGGTTGATGTTTTTATTGATAAAATCGATTTGTTCATCTGGTGAGGGCATACAATAAATGAGGTTCCATGGAATAGAATTAACATGCTGTTCAAGAGAAGGCCTATCAAAATTTTTAAAATCCCTATACATATAATTTGATGTGTCTACGCAATCAGCAATATCAAAATCGTATGTAAGAAACAATAAGTCGTGTTTAGAAAAGGCTGGTGCAGCAACTTGATCGTAAAGTAATACCTTGTCGGTATTATTTACAAAAAACACATCTAATAGGGTGCTGGAGAAGCTGGTGAAATGAGTAGGAACATCATTATTTACCGGTTGTAGATCAAATGATTGCATGTTTTCGATTAAGAGACTTTCACACAACAAGTTACTATTAAAATCACCGCAAATAATTATATTGGTTGAGCATGTCGACACCTCTTCAACTACTTCATAAATGGGTGTCAAGCCCATATTTCGATTTGGCCTATACACAACACATAAGCAGAAAAATTCTGAACAAGTGATCCATTTGGCGAGCGACATTTTTAAAATAAATCGCCACTCCGCCACCAATACGATCAGATCTATCAGCTCGAAAAAGTTTGTATCCGCTCAAAGCATACACATCGCCTTTCACACCTTCAACAAACCAAGTTTCCGTCACGCAGATGGCATCAGCGTTTGAATCTACAAAAATATCTCTTAACTCGTCTAATTTAGGCTTTAAGCTTTGTGCAATTAAATGACAAACCTTAAAACCTTCACTATGATTACAAAATACTCCTATCATAGGTCGCAATACCCCATCACTACCATCATCAATGGAACCCACTCCACTCTCATTCAAATCCATTTTTAGGTAGTGAAATATTATGAGAACCTAACGACGCATTCTGAAAACAAGAAACCTCTTTCCTAGAGCAACAACATTTCATTAAAAGGGGTATATGAAATAACATCAGGCAGATTTCAAGAGAAAAAATAAATAAATAAAAAGAAAAGTAGCAAAAAAAAAAGAAAACTAGCAAAACAAAAATAAAAAATCTACTGATACTTGTTGATAGATGACGATTTCGACCAGCTGTTGTTCTTTGCATCTTCTTCTTAAGTCTTCCTCGTTTGAAATCTCGTGGCAATAGCATCCATTACTCTCTTATTCTCTACTAGTATCGCTTCAGCTTCTGCATTCTCTTTCCCATCTACGGAACCAAAATGTGTGTAAACAGAAAACAGCTGTTTACTGCGCTTGAGACGCACAGCTTGTTGATGAAGGTAGCGGTTCTTCTTATTTAGGCTACCGTACATGTAGATGTTGCTGTTGTTTTCTGTTTAGATATCCACATCTTGGAGACATAACTGCCTATGATTTTTGCAGTAAAGAGCAATTGCATGCAGGACGGTGGTTCTTTCGGCTAGAGAGCTGAATTTGACTACAATGGGAGAGTCTTTTTTCATTGTATTTGAGTACGTTCGTCGCTTTTGCTGAGAGCGAAAAACGCCTTTCAAAAGTGGAGGCATACAGTCAATGTTGTGACATATGTGATGAAAAATTGTCTTCAAGTTTTCATTTGGTAGCTGTGGGACACCAAAAATAATGGCATCGGCTGCAATTTCCCGTCGTTCGAAAGCTTCACATCTTTTTTGGAGATCAGTCACTTCTTCTTCAAGGGTTTGCGATTCAGCTAACCGCGTTTTCATCTCGTCTAACTACGTTTGAAGAGTATGAATGTACCTTTCAAATTCGTTAATACGAATCTCAACTTTCGCTTGTCGTTCTTTTAGGTTACTAAGAGAAAGCTCAACCTCGTTAACGTGCGAAGACAGCCTTTCTTCAATGGAAGAATTACGCAGTATAATATCATTTCGCGAATGACTCATTTCCATTTTCTTTAATCAAATCTTCAAAAACATTTGAAATATAACGTTGGAATTTCAATGGAGCATTCTTTAGTCCAAATGGCATCCTGAGCCACTCGTACTGTCCCATTGGTGTTACAAATGATGTATATTTAATCGATTCGTCACTCATTCGTATGTGGTAAAAAGCGCTCTTAAGATCTAATAATATGTACACTCGTTTATCTAAACACTCGTCTTAAGGTAACTTTATTTAAGTTCCTGAAGTCCACGCAAAGTCGCAAATCGCCTGTTTTCTTTTTTACTAATACTATAAGCGACGCGTATTCCGATCTGATTGGCCTGATTATTCCTTCCCGCAGCAACTCGTCTACGATAGATTGTACTTGTTCCTTTTCGGTATATGAGAGTTTCTTCCGGTAGCAATAAAACGGTTTTGTATCGTTCAACCTTAGCTTCATTTCGTATTTCATCTCGGGTTTTTCGGGACGCTTACAGTACAAATATTTTTCATTGAACATTCGTTTGAACTTTTCTTTTGTCTCCCAATCTAGATTACAATTTTTTAATAGCTCTACTTCCGTTTCTACATCTATATATACATTTCTAGTAACTCCTGAAAATGTTCTGTACTTACCTCACTCGTTTATTTTTCTAATGCTACGGTAGTTAATCTTAGCTTCGCCTTTCTCATGAAATCCCTACTTAGAATTAGGGGAAATGTCATTGTACCATCCGGTACTACTAGTAGATCGAGTTCAACCTTTCCTTCTTCCAATAAAATTTGACAACACTTTACCTAGTATTCTTAACGGACTTTTATTTATTCTCTGAAACTTTACATTTTCTTCATATGAGTTAATAGCTGCTGTTGGAACGTATCCCTGCCTGACTATACTGATCGAGTTGCCGGTATCTAGTAGTGAATGGATTCATCTGCTTCGTCTTCTTGGTGTACGTTGCATATCGACTTCCTGCTAGGCTTCTTCCGCTCTGGACAGTCTGCTGCTATATGTCCAATTCTGGCACAAACGTGACAAGCGCCTTTCTCTCGTTTTTCCTTTCTACACTCGTTTGCTATGTGCCCAACACAATTGCAATTGTAGCACCTGATTTGGTTCCTTGCTGTATCACTTCTCGCTCTCGTTGGACGGCTTCCGTTGTTTTATTTTTGAAAAGGTTTGGAGTAGTTGTGCCTTTGTAGAATAGCATTGGATGAGAGCCTGTAGTCGTAGCGATTCATCCGTTATGCCTTCTACCACATATTCAACTAGCTCATCTTCGTCGATTTGAAAGCAATTTGAAAGGATGATCTTGTCATTAAAGTAGTCCATAAAACTCTCATTCGTCTGCCACTTCCTGTCTTCGAATTTTCGTCGCAATACCATTTTGTTTTCCTTTGTACTGAACAGCTCCTTCATATGTAGCACCAATTCGTCCACTCCTTCGATCAAAAAATTCGGCTTTGAGTGCATCCCCTCCAATGCCTTACCTTTCATTTTTGTCCACATAAGTGTCCGCATCATGTTCTCGTCCGGTTTGTATACATCCTGAATACTTTTCTGTTGGGCTAGCCACACATCCAGATTTGTGCTGCCGTCATATTCTGGCAACATGTCTTTCCACATACTTAAATGTTGCGGATCAGATGTTGTTGCACCCATTTGACTTTCGCTCGTTTGTGTGTTTGCGTTTATCTCACTCTCATTTGGTTGTGTCAGGTCGTTCGTCTGCACTTCTTCGTGTGTGTGTGTGTGTCAGCATTCGTTTGTGTCGTTTCGCTCATTCGCACCATTCTTCGCAGCCACTCATTTTCTTTTTCCAGCAGTTCTTTTTCTCTCTTTAGTAATTCTATTTCTAATTTCTATTTCCGTTTCTCCCTGGCTGAGCATTCTGCACTTACACTAGCAGCCGATCGTTCGATGATGCATGCTTTATCTTCGGATTCCGTTGCCCGTTCACTTCTATTCACTTCACTCTCTTGCTCGTCCACTTGTTGGTATTCTGCTTCGGCGTCCTCCTTTGTCCACCGCTCGTTGATGCTTCGACGCATATCGGCACATCGTTTAAACGCATCACGAGCACATTTTTGGCGCCGGCTGTGGAAAGCCCAAGACATAGTAGCCATTTGCGCAACTCTGTGGAGGAATAATCCGACACAGCAATCGAATGCTCCATTTTGTTCTCTCCTTTTGGGGTTTCTTTTTTCACACTCTTTTGTATTTACTTTTTTGCACACTCGTTTGTTTAGTTCAATTTTTTCTTCTTTCCACTTTGACAATCGTTATTTTGTATTATTATTATTTTTTTGTTGGATTGGATACCACTTCTGATTTTTAGCCGTTAGTCTTATCGCGAATAAAACAAACACAATCCTTTAAAAAAAAATAATTTACGTTCTTTATTAGGTTGCTTAATAGGCGTCTGTATTCTACAGTGTTTGACTTACGACTGATCTCCTACCTACTGGCAGACTCTTTTCCTAGTGTGGCCACTTTACAATTTCTTATATTCTTATCAGTTTCTCTGATATGGCTTGCTACAAATTGTATGAAAGAGCAGATTGTTCTCGAAATATGTCAGAGAGTATACTAATATATCAGCATCCCATAATGTGCAAGGCAGTTCATTAGCTGAATTTAAAATGTGAATTAAGAGAAGTAATTAAGTGGTTTAAGTAAAAGATAAGAAAAGTATAGGTGGTTGAAATAAGCGATTAAATTTTAATTGTATTGAATAAAGTGATTATATTGAAAGGAAAGTTCCCACACAAATACTTTACAATATTATATGTGTTTACTTTAAAGATACACCAATCGCACTTCTTTATTGACATAATCAAATTGATATATACCCCCTTTTTATTGTGAACAGTGCCAGTTCTCGATAGATGAGAATAAGGTAGCATGGAGTATAAAAACTGTCGTCGTCAGTTCTAAAGTTGAATTTGAGAAATGAATTAATAGTAGTGATAAATAGGCTTAGATAAAAGATAAAATAAAGTAATGTGGTTGACGAAAGTGATAAATATGATAGTTGGTTAAAATTGGATAGAATTATAAATTGTTGAGTAAATTTTACAATAGTAAAAAGACAAAAGAATTCACTGCGGAGGTAGTTTTATTTTTTTACTAATTAATTTTGAATGAGCTTCCCACCACAAAAATATATCCAACATTAAAAAAATAAATAAATACGTAGATCTGTAGATACCGGTTCATCATTGAGCATTTTTGGTGACAAGGTAAATAATTTTAAAATTGAAACTGGAGAGGCTACAAAATAGTTGAACCACATATTCCAACACTAATAGATGTACATGGTGGAGCTGGAGAGTTTAAACTTAGCTAAACAGGCAATACCAGTTTATTTTATCTACTGATTTACTCAACGAATTAAACGCATTAATAGATTTAAAGTCAGGAACAGTAAAACAAAATTGCCGAGAATTTGATTTCAGAACAAACATAAAAATACGTACTGTGCTAGATCACCGAAATCAAGCAGTGTTAGGCGAGGTAAGTACGTAGGTGGGTGACCACATGGGAACTCAGTACTCTGCGTGCTTTTGACAAAACGTGCCACATGGGCATAGTACAACGGCGTTAAATCCCGAACACTACAGATTAATTTTAATCGTTCCCTTGATAATAATAATAATAATAATAATACGTACTGTAGAAATTTTGAATGGAAGTATTGAACGTCTAAAGTCAGTTCACTTAAACGAAGAAAAGTTGAAAGCTGAAATTAAACTTATATGGAGATTTCGTAAGTTAAAGAAGGGGATAGGTTGACTACCACTTTTATATAAGAAATATACAATAAATAAATACGATTTCAGTAGTGTGTTTAGAACGGTTTCACGCGAGGTGTTGTGGGCTGTGGCACAGTGAAAACTTGTAAATATTTTTGGGTTAGTAGTTCATTGTTCACCCATTTGATAATGTTATATATTTTTGTATATTTTGTAAGAAGGAATTAGATGTAGTGGTTTTAAGTCATTATACTTAGTGAAATATTGCAGATGATTGTTTTGTAAAAAAATAATAATGTTCTTTCCTTAAAAGGCATATTGTACTTGAAGAATATCGCTCTTGAAATTTAATGATTTTATTAAATTGTGTATTATTGTAGAAATTTTTTATATTTTTTTTATACGAAAAATGATAAGAATTGTTTAAGATTGTTAAAGTATCATATTTTGGACGATTTAGTATGTGAATCCCTAGAAGCGGCATATACGAGTACATATGTATTTAAGTGGAAATTATGTCAGAAGTGGCGTATATTATTAAGTAGGTATATTGAAGGTAGTCTTAAAGGTCACATAGAACTTTTGTTTGGTTTGTTTTTTTAATTTTCTATTTTGATTGGAAAATTAATTTAAAAGGATCTGTGGTGAATCATTTAGAGCAGAGCTTGAAAAAATTCAAATGTCATTGCTCTTGGAAAAGTTCCTTACAAAAGATAAAATTGACGATTAAATGTTTCGAATATTATTAATATCAATCTGAAAGAATCTTAGCGATGGTGAGAAATTGAGCATTTAACAAAATATGACTAAGATTGTGAGGTAAATGAATAGTAAAAAATAGTTGTCATTGATATGATATGCTATTTACGAATATATAACAGAGTTTATTAAACAAATAAACATTTTGTAGTGCACAACTTTTGATTTTAGTGCGTTAGGATAGAGTGTTTTATTTATTTGTTTTCAATATATACTATTTGAACATTTTGATTTTTTTGATAACCGTCTCAAACTATTGAATTTTTTCATTTGCTTTGACGTAAACAATTGTTTTTTTTTAATTTTTTCTTGAAGATACATTTAAACTTTATTATGTTCGATAAATCTTCTATCCTACATCTACATCTACACAATCATAGAAGATCTCATTGAAGTATGATTTAAAAATGGACGCTAAGCCTTTTTCAATCTAAACCAATGATTTTACATCTAAAATGTATAATAGGAAATAGGAAATTTGCAATTCGTTAGGGCATGAGTGTTTTGATTATATTAATAACAATCAAATTAATCAATTAATTATTTCTTAAAAGCACATTCTTAGAACAATCTGTGGAAACTTTTGAGAGCATAACTTTTTGTGTTTTTCTTAGTTCGAAGTTCTTCAAGCTTAACGTCAAAAATTGCCTGACAATAATTTTCACTCGAAAACGTGAAAATGGTGATATGATTACACCAGTTAAAAGTATGCAAACCAAGATGGTAGCTATACTAAAGATAGAAAGAATTTAAAGAGAAAGATATTAGTTAGGCATAAGTTTCCCTTATTAGAATTGAAACTAGTGTGAATAAGTATCAACCTTTACGATGATCTGTATATTACTAGTTTTACTAAAGAAAAATCCTGGGTATATCAAGATGAATATTGTTTTAAATGAAGAACGCTCAGCAATGTTCAGCATACAAAGTACATAATATTAAAGAAGAAATGAAAAAGGTTTATAATACAGTTTCTGATTTATCGAATTTAGATGTTCCGCTTGTGATAAAAGATATTGAAATAATTGAATAAAATAACTGCTCCCTAAATGTTAATGCTTTTGACGATGAAAGAAAATAAGTAAATTCTATATATGTAAATGTTGTATTATTAAACTGTATAATAAAGTTGTAAAGAAAAGATCAGTTATACTCTTTTGTAAAAATGTTGATGGAATAACAAATAATATATACTTATGTATTATGTACTCGTATTATATATTAAGAACTTTTCGCATATAATTTATAATCAAATAATCTTTTAATTAACATGAAATAGGTCTTTGTAACATACGCTTTCCCAGCGAATAGTTGTACAACCTTAAAATTTACTTTGAAAAGTGTAATTCCATAAAATAAGATCCATTAAGCTGTTAGATATTGGAAAAATTAAAAACTTTGTTGGAAGGAAAAAATGAGAAGGGGAAACATGGTTTGCTGTTTCCTGAGTGTATTGAAAAAGCATTGTTTTCGGCCCTAATATACTTAAATTTGAAAATATTTAAATATAATTATTCAAAGTATTAACATCAGCCAAAATATATATTTAAACAAAAAAAAATATATATAAAATCTATCAAAGTTACGGGTTATAAAGAATTTTCAAACTGTGAAATAATATCAATACAGATGTGGCTTATGATAGACAAACCGCTTCTACAATAACCACTAATCTTATACTATAGTAACGTCTCATAGACCACTCCCTTTTAAGCCCGTTAGTTTCCCTACCTCCTCTTGCCAATATAACAATGATAAAGCATTGAATGACAGAAGCCGTCACTTCCCCCTTTTTCCCGTTACTTCCCCTACATCCAAATCCCACCATGCAAATATGCATTACCTGTCTGTTTACTCAGGTGAATGATCACGCATACCCCATATGCATACATTTGCATTCAATAGTGCACGATCAGTACATGAGCTTTGAAACAAGTGATAAGCCAACTACAGATAAATTTAAAATTAAATTAAGATAAATTATCCCACAAAAAAAAAAAAAAAAAAAAAAATCATTAGGTCTGGTTCAAGGAGAAATATTGTGAAATAAATGAAAACAAGGTGAAAATATCCGTTTAAGGACGAAAACGTCACAAAAAGTGAATAAATAAAAATAAGGTGAACAGAACAAAAACGGAGCTAACAGTGAAAAAATAAAAAAAGGTGAAAAGATCGGTTTAAGGACGAAAACGAAGCTTAAAGTGAAAAAATAAAACAAAGTAAAATGATCCGTTTAAAGGAAAAAAACACTGATAAAGTAGAAAAGAATAATAAAAGTACAAATTGAAAATAAAAAGAGAATAAAATCGTAGAACAAAAATAAAAGTGAACAAAAAGAAAAAAAAAGAGTGAATGATAACACAAAAATAAAAAATAAAAAATAAAAAAAAAGACAATAATAGCAATAAGTCTAAAAAGTGAGAAAATCTGGAAAAATTAAGGCAAATTAAACGACGAATCCTGCTTGAACAAAAAATTAATCTATAAATGGCGACGCAGGAACCAGCAGCGGTAAGCCCCATAACATTAAGCATTGATCCAATTAGGTACTTAAGCAATTTACCTCCTTACGATTTTAATAGGAACAATCTTCATAGCTTTATTGACCTAGTAGATAGGATTTTCCTAACTCTCAGTAAATACGACGAGATAAGTCAGCTTATTTTCTTTGACATTATAAAAAATAAATTAGTAGGCAAAGCTAGAGAGACAATTGGAATCAACAGCAGTTTTAAGAACTGGCATGAAACAAAAAAAATAATCTTCCCGTACTTCGGGGATAGGAAATCAGTAGAATAGCTTTAGGATGACTTAAGGGGGATACAATTCAAGAAAAACTGCCAGGAACTCTGTAACGATATAAAAGTAGTCCTTAGACGTCTCAATAACAAAACCAAAATAGATAGAAGAGCCAATAGCTCCAAACTGGAACAAAACTGCAAAGCCGCTTTGAAAATTTGTATATATTAGTAAATTACCAGAGCCCATGAAAGGACTGCTATATTGTAGGAATCCTAGTAACTTAGAAGAGGCGATGCAAATTCTGCACGAGACAGGATATGCATATTACGGTCAGGACTATAAGCAAACTAGTTATTGTATAAAAATAACATACATCAAAATAACAAGCGAGAAACAGACAACCAAGAAGAGAGTCACCAATCTCGGGACAATATCTCAGAAAATTTTAGGAAAAATAACAAATCATAAAATAGCAATGTTTTCGGTAATTATAATCAAAGGAATAGTATTATTAATAATAACGAAAGTAGGGAATAGAAAAGGCGATAGAACGGAAATAACTCTAGCATATCCAGAAATAATATCAATAGAAATTTCAGAACAAATCAGGGTATTTCTAGGAATAACAAAAATGCTATCGAACCAATGGACACTCTTTCAGCTATGAGTAGTTAATTACACAATCTAGAAGAAAACTCGGATTTTCAGGAAGGCAATCTTCCCAAAAATTACACTATATAGTTGTCAAAACCAACAGCTATGCTCTAAGAATACTAATTGAATCCGGTTCGGAAACTAGTATTTTTAAAAAAGGGATATGCCACCCCAAATAGCAAATTAAGTTACAAAAATCGGTCAAAATTTTAACAACAAGTACACCATAACATATATAGTGCATTCAAAAGTTAGAATTCCTTTATTAAAGGAGTTCAAAAAATCTAATAGAACCGCGGAATTTCTGGAATTTAATTTTTACGATACTCGGAAATAACATCTTATTGCCATTAGAAGAAATGCTTGATTTTAAGAGTAGGGTTCTTATTGTTCTTCAGCATGGCTGAAGAAGAAGTAACGAATGAAAATTACAAAAAATGAACATAATAAACGGAAACCACCAAAGATCTGATCTCTGTACAAATCAGAATCGATCACCTGAATGAGGAAGAGACAAGGGGAATCACTCACCACGTCTCTCAATACTCGTCAATTTTCGATCAAGAATGTAGCGATTTGACGTTCACTAATGCGATCAAGCATCATATAAAAACGTTCAATGAAATACCAATATACACAGGAACATATATGTAGATACCCGGAGGTACACAAAAATGAAGTAAAAAAACAAATAAATAAAATGCTTCAGCAGGATATTATATGCCCAAGTAAGTCGCCCTGCTCGGCACTAATCTGGATCGTTCCAAAAAAGAGGGACGCATCTAGGAAGGAAAAATGATGAATGGGTGTCGACTATAGGAAACACAACGAAGTTTCAGTCGACGACAAATTCCCCATCCCAAATATGAACAACATCTTTAATAAATTGGGAAAATTCAATTATTTCACGACATTGGACCTTGCCAAAAGTTTCCACCAAATAGAAATAAATAAAAGCGATGTAATGAAAACGGCGTTCTCAATGAGCAACGGCCATTTCGAATTTATTCGAATGCTGTTTGGTTTAAAAAACGCATCTTCAAGCTTCCAGCGTTTAATGAATGACGTTCTGGCAGAATTCATTGGAAAAGTTTGAGTCGTCTACATGGACGACATCATTGTGTTTTCCACTAGTCTTGAGGAACACCTTACATATCTTAAGAAAATTTTTCAAAAATTAAAAGAAGTCAACCTCAAAGTTCAACTTGACAAAAGTGAGTTTATGAAAAAGGAAACTGAATTCTTAGACCATATAGTAACAACCGAAGACATTAAATCGAACCCTTACAAAATAACGGCCATAAAAAACTATACAATCCAAAAAACAACGAAACAAATCAAATCCTTTTTAGGCATTACTGGGTATTACAGAAAATTCATTAAGGATTATTCAAAGGTGGCAAAACCTATGACAGTTTTCCTAAAAAAAGACGCAAAAATTGATGTGAATAGTCCCGAATATATTGATAGCTTTAAGAATTTGAAAAAACTAATAACATCACATCCCATCCTGAAGTACCCAAATTTTAACAAAAAAATTACAACTAGAACAGACGCTACCAGCCATGCTTTGGGAGCCATCCTGACGCAACAAAACCATCCAGTAAGCTTAGCCGTACATTAAATGATCATGAGACTAGGTATTCCACAATAGAAAAAGAATTGTTGGCGATTGTATGGGCCACAAAATATTTTAAGCCTTATCTAGAACAGACCACTGATGATTAGTCTGGCTCAGTTCATTGAAGGAACCAAACGCTAAGCTTTAAAGGTGGAAAATCAAATTAGGAGAGTATAACTTCGAAATAGAGTATGTAAAAGGCATAGACAACCAAGTTGCAGACGGATTGTCAAGGATAGAATTCATTACAGCGAAAATGTAGAGAATTTGGAAAACCTTAACAATGTCAACAAAACCACAAGTGCAGAAACCATAAATTTCGACGACCAATCTGCCATAGCCACAATTCATAGTGCTTTTGAAAATAGTAGCGAATACGTACATCCCGATTGTCGAGACACCAGTTAATATTTACAAATCTCAAATCACTTTGAATAACTCAGACTGGGCAAAAGAAGACTTGTTATAGAATTAAAAGAATTCAAAGAAAATTACATTTTAGATATTTTGAAAAAAATTATTGCAATTTATTTTCAAATTACGATCAGGACACATATGTGCTCGAATACCAAATATTTCAATAAAAATCGATTACTTAAAACAATGAAATGCAGTAAATTTTAAAGTAACCTCACTGATGAGAAAAAATTAGCAAAAGTACAGTATAAACACGCATAAGCTTCTGAACCATAGAGGCATTAACGAAACATATGCGGAAATCAAAGACATATCTTACGCTTCGAATCTCAAAGATAAAATCCAGAAATTTATAAATAATTGCGAAATATGTAATAAAGCCAAATCCGAACGACTTAAAAATAAAATTCCTCTAAAATTAACTGCTACCCCAGAAAAACCTAACCAGATTCTACATATCGATATCTGGTATGCAAGGAGAATGACGTCGAGCTACATTATTATTATTATTTATTTTATCATTATCCTCGTTTTACAATTAACAAATAATTTCTGGATAAAATATGTTGTAGCTTAAAATACGACAATAGTTAATGACATTTTTTATTAAATAACATAAATAGAGGCAAATGTCACTTTATATTAAACTATTAAAAGTGGGGTGAATAATTCAAAATAAGAAAAGAGAGAAAAAATATATATGCATATTGTATAATTAATAAGAAAAAATAAGAACCATATATTACAACATATTACTACACCTTATAATAAAAGCAGAAGTTCTGACAAAAAAGGTTTCATTCTACGTTGAATGAGCGTTGGAAAGCTACTGTCATTGTACGTTATTTCAGTATATGTCATTCATTTAAAGCATAAACGACAATAATTTTTTTTCACTCAAATATATCGAACTATGTGCCTGAAAAAGTGTTTTTGCGGGGAGTTCTTCTTCATGAAGAAAACTGCTGCCGAAAGTCTTCGTATTTTGATGGAAGTTTATGGTGAACATGCGCTAGCTGAGCGAACGTGCCAAAAGTGGTTTGCACGATTTAAAAGTGGGGATTTTGGCTAGGAAGACGATGGACGTCCTGGGAAGCCAAAAAAGTTTGAAGATGAGGAACTGGAAGCATTACTCTATGAAGATTGTTGCCAAACACAAGAAGAGCTCGCAGAATCTTTGGGTGTCACTCAAGCAGCCATTTCAAAACGTTCAAAAACAGCTGGATATATTCAAAAGCAAGGAAATTGGGTCCACATGAACTCAAGCCGAGAGACGTCCCATACGGTTTTGCATGTCCGAAATGCTGCTGGAACGCCACAAAAGGAAGTCTTTTTTGCATGGGATTGTTACTGGCGATGAAAAATGGATCCATTACGGCAACCCTAAGCGCAAAAAATCATATGTGAAACCCGGCCAACCAGGCAAATCAACGGCAAAGCCGAATATCCATGGCGCGAAGGTAATGCTCTGTATTTGGTGGGATTAGATGGGTGTGCTGTATTATGAGCTGCTAAAACCGGGTGAAACCATCAATGGACAACGCTATCGAACACAATTAATCCGTTTGAAGAGAGCAGCAGCCGAAAAACGCCCGGAATATGCGACCAGACAGGAGGCAATAATTTTCTATCATGACAACGCTCGGCCCCACGTTGCTATTCCGGTTAAGAACTATTTGGAAAACAGTGGATGGGAAGTCTTACCCCACCCGCTTTATAGCCCAGACGTTCCCCCTTCTGACTACCATTTGTTCCGGTTGATGCAGAACGCCCTCATTGAAATACGGTTCACATCAGAGCAGAATAGCAAAAATTGGCTTGATTCATTCTTGGCTGCCAAGCCGGCGCAGTTCTTTTGAGATGGGATCCACAAACTGCCAGAAAGATGGGAAAAAGTCATAGCTTCAGATGGGCAATACTTTGAATAATACTATTGTACATGTTTTTCTTAAATTCGGAAAAAACCGCACGAATTAAATTACATACCCAATATATTAACAGCTGACGAAAGCAAAAAACAAGCCGTAACAATTTACAATAGAACGATACATTTAACAACTAAACAAAGACCCATTGTGATGATTGTGTTAAAATTATAGAAATAGTTAAGAAGAATAAAGAAACTTACATCAAAAAACATAACAGAATTATAAACGATATAGATTTTACAGAATATATAATAGAGATAAGAGTAAACTTAAACCAATACATAAGAAAACAGACCTAGATATTTTATATAAAGACCACGTTATAGATAAAAAAGGTAGTAAGTTTTAAATGACGCAATTTAAACGCAAATACAAATACAAAAGTTCAGATTAAAATAACAATATATTTAACATTTCAGAAAAGATTTTTAATTTACATTACAATGACCATCATACATGGACAAAAAATTGACGTACGAGGCTTGAGAAATGGACAAGGATACGTGACGATAAGAGACGAACAGCTTCCAGTAATAAAAGGCTACACGAAACTATTTCACATTGTTAACCTAATATCAAGGACTGAGAACTTAGAAATTATTGAACACAACATTAATTAATTAAATAATAAAAATGAATACACGACCTTAATGCATAGCCTTAAACTTTTGGCATAGGAGATAGAAAACATGTCGTATAGGAATAGGTAGGGGATTAGTTAATAATATAATGTCGGAAAATGTTTAAAATACCTGGCAGGAACAAAGTCTAGAAGTCAACAACAAAAGTAGTCATAGCTTAATTAATGGACTAAATGAACAAATCAACATTAATTACTATTTAAATGAAGCTATAAAAAACATTACAAGTCATATTAACATACAACGATTAGAAATCAAAGTTACAAAATTTAGGAAATGCAATCAACCGAGAGTTCTCAGAAATCATACATATGCAACAGGTATTTAAAATACAATTTAACATACAGTTCCTAAAGAAACAGGCAGGAAAAGTCAAAGAAAATTTGCTGGCAAGTTCTATTACTGGTAGAACAATTGTGAAATTAATAAATATAAAGAGTTCCGTTATAATATATGATAGTAAAATAATATTCGTTGTAATGATACCTCAATACTCAGATGTAAAATTTTACAGCAATAATATAATGCGAATTTAAAATTGTGAAATTGAAATAAATAGCATTAAGTAGTATGAAAATAATCATATGATAGTTTTATTATACTAAATTTTAATAATGTAACAATTGAAAATATTGCAGTAGACGTTTCCACACAAGAATTACATATAAAAAACTCAGAAAACAGAAAACTAATAGATGAAATAAAAAACGAAAAAACAATATCTATACTCTGTAACAATATTTCTAATCATAATTGCACTCGTAATCATTATTTTTAAAGGGATAAATAGAGATCACACAATTGTTAAAATAAAAGTTCAGAACATTGATTCTTCGGAGCAAAATCGTATGAGGGAGGAGTTACGTCTCAGAGATCACTCCCTTTTAATCCCTTTAGTCCACCTGCCAATGCTTCTCAAACTAACCAATGATAAAGTCATTGAGTGATAGAAGCCGCCACTTCTCTCTTTTCCCGTTACTTCACCATCTTCCAATCCCATAATTCAAATATGCATTTCCTGTGTGCTTACTCAGGAGAATGATCACGCACCAGGCACACTTTACACTCAATAGTACACGATCAGTACATGCGCTTGGAATCAAGTGACAAGTTAACAGCAGACAAATTCTTTTTCCACAAAAAAATCATTACGTTTGCAAAAGTGTAGCTATAAGAAGAGGTAAAAATTATATGTTAGTTTAGTTTTAAGTGGAATTCCAAGATGAAATAAACTTTTTTTTAAGCAAAACTGGTGTTTGCATCTTTAACTCTATTAGATGATTTCAATATTGACATCCGACTTCTGACCTTTATCAGACACTTTTGGCTGAGCACGAATTTCATTCATTCATGAAATTGCAGGATATACGGTATTTCAAGCATTCATCTTGATCATGTTTTTAGTCGTATTTTGAAAACACATAAAGGGTGATTTATCGTGAGGTTTGATTTTTAATAGGATTTTTTTGACAGATCACGCATGACTCCTATCAAACTGCTTTATCATTTTTGTTCAGTATCGTTTGGCAAGTTATCATGGAAAGACTCACACCACAAAAGCGTCTCCAAATTGTTCAAATGTATTACGAAAATCAGCGTTCTGTGAGAAATATTTTTCGTGCAATTCGAGGAACTTACCTACTAAAACCACTATTGCTTATACCATTCGCAAATTTGAGTCCCGGTTTACATTAGTGGATGATATTCGACCGGTTAGATCACACCCAGCATGTAGTGAAAAGACTATAGCAGCTGTAGCTGAGAGTGTACGCGAAGACCGTGACGTTCTCAGCAGCTTGGCCTAAAAATATACAAAATACAACTTGTGCGAGAATTAAAGCCAGGCGACTTGAATTTTCGTCATATTTTTAGTGAATTGGCTCCGGAAAAACTCAATGAAGAGTACAAGAGCTACCATTACATTCATTTAAAAGAACGGTATGGTGTGATTTATGGACTGGTAGAATCATTGGTCCATATTCTTCAAAAATGAGGCAAATCAGAATGTTACCGTCAATTGTAACCGTTATCGCGCCATGTTAACGGACTATGTGCTTTCTGAAATTCAAGCAGGTCTCGGTGAGCTCTGGTTTCAATAAGACGGCGTTTTTGGTGAGCACTTAATTTCACATTTTGCTACGGTAAATTGGCCGCCTAGATATCACATCGACTATTTTCTCTTGGGATATGTAAAGTCTCAGGTCTTCAGGAATAAGCCAGCTACGATTGACACTTTGGAAGCCAACATTACTCGTGTTATTCGCGAGATACGAGTCGCTATGCTCGAACGAGTAGCCCAAAATTGGGCGAAGTTTTGGGAACTGGCCAACTGGAACCCAGGTTGGGGTTTGTCGTGTGGCCAGCAAGCACACACTAGAAAAAACATCACAGCTTCGAAAACTTCTCATTCGCCCCGGATACCAGACGGATCAAACTGTTGCAGATGAAGGAAACGAAATAAGGACAACGAACTATCCATAGAAACATGAAATATGCTTCAACTAGACAAAATGCTGGAAATAGCAAATTGATATAAAATTAACATCGCCGCTTTACAAGAAATAAGATGGAAAGGTAACGGAAAAATCAATAAAAAAAGATTTTACCATATTTTCAGCGGAAACAAAGACAGAATCGGACAATGCGGGACAGGCTTCATAATAGACAAAAAGACAAAAAAAAAAAAAACATTATTGGGGAAGGAACAGAGACCTGTACAAAATAAAGAGGATACTTACGTACAAAATATGCGGAAATAAATAGAAAAAAATGATGAAAAGAAAAGTAGAGGAAATTGAAAACGAAAGATTAAAAGGAAATATTTTAGGATATTCTCTACCAAGGTAAAACAAATGTCTGAACAGTTTAAACCAAAGTATAATATCGTATATGTATGTAAGATGAAAGCGGAAATTTAATTGTTGAAGAAAACAAAGTTGTTGAAAAATGGAAAACCTATTCCGAAAAGACTGTGAAAATACTATATGTAAATCCCAGAGAGAGAAGAACATAACACAATAAGTAGTAATAATAATATAGTAATAGTCGACCTACCAACACAAGAAACTCCATAGCTAAACTTAAAAATAATAAGTTACAAAATGGTGGTGACATCATAATCCAAGTATTACATTGACTTATATATGTAGTATGGAAGGCAGAAGAAATGCCAAGAAAATGAAAAGCTTGACTGCAAAAACTACAGAGGCATCACACTTCTTATAATAGGATACAAAATAATGATAAATGTGTTGTTCGAAATATCTTATTGAAAAGCAGAAAACAAAATAGGAAAATACCAAAGCGGCTTTAGAACCAGACACGGTCAACAACAGATCAGATATTTATAATAAGACAAACAATAGAAATATTCTACGAATACAACATAGTTCTATATATTGATTTTCAACAAGCATTTGAGAGCATTGAAAGAATCAAAATAGACGAAGCTCTTGTTAGTATAAAAAACTCTAGAACTCTAGAAGACCCTAGAAACCTTCGAAACTTGGTGTTAATGACACTCAAAGAAACCAGAGCTTAAATCGTTATGCAGAACAAAATATCAGAAACGTTTACTATCAAGTCTGCGGTTAAACAATGAGACGTTTCATCTGCCCTCATATTCAATGTCGTACCACACTAGAAAGCGAATGAATAAAACCTCGTATCTTCGACTGTTCGTCGAAAAGTGACCTGATTTATTTTACATCTGTCAAATAACGTATGTCAAGGAATTGTAAAAAAAACTGTACGTAAAGTTCAGGTTATTAGGAAGATTAATTATAAGTTAAATATGGTATATAACAATTACGCAATAGTTAACCTTAAGAACAACGAAAATACTTTTAACATGGTTATGCAGACGACATTCTAATAGTTAGTAGAAACTACAACACAATGATGAACAATTGGAAAAAAGTGCTGATGAGGTAGGACTTTAAGTAAAGTACAAGTAAAACTATAATAAATACCTGAAACTATCTAATAACGAAAATAGAGGACGATGCCAAAACGTAACCATAAACCATTACCATTTAGGGGAAGTAGATTACTATGAGCATTAATAAACAAGAAAAATGAAAAAAAAGTATCAAAAGACGATAGACTCAAGGCTGTTAAGACTATACAAGACCGTAATTAAACCGGTGATAACGTATAGCGCAGAAACATTGACACTGATATTGGGGGTGGCCGTGGTAGTAGTAGTAGTATATGCATAGACTCCTCAAGCAGAGGGTCGCGGGTTCGAATCCCGTGCGAGGCAATTCTCTGAAAAAGTCTTTATAGAATTTGTTTGTAGTTTGTTTGTAGTTATATGAAAGTCCCGTCGGCGTCAGCTCTGACATGACGGCCTAACACTGATGTTGGCTGGGCTAAATGTAACAAACTAACAACTAGCACGTACTAAGACCTACTGGTTGAGGATGCACTGGCTCCAGTTTAACAACCACTTCTGCAAAAAATATCGAAATAATACACCTGAGTTTCAGACTACTACACCACCCACCCACTCCCTGGAGAAAAGCCAGTAAAAGGCTATTCATATCCCCTTGGTTCACGCGGGGGATTATAAAAGAAAAAAAATCTGACAAGAGAAACCTAAAATTTGTGAAAGATAATAAGACAAATATATGGAGAAAAGTTAAAAGGAAGATGGTTCGTATACCATAAGCACAAGGAATGAAATCGAATGATTCTAAAGAATGAATCTAAAAGAATGCGAAAACATAGTACGACATATCAAAGCTCAAAGACTGAGATGGATATGTCACGTTCAATGCCTATCAGAAGAAAGAAATACAAGAATAATAATAAAAAGCGTTTCTGAAGGAAAAAGAAAAAGAGGCAGACCAAAACTAAGATGGATAAACAACATCGAAGAAGATCTTAGTAAAATGGAAACCAAAAACTGGAGAAACAAAGCCGAAAGCCGAGAAGACTGGAAACAATCGTAAAGGAAGCCAAAGCCCACAAGGGACTGTAGTGTTGTTTTAGGAGTTTCCTATTCAATCTTACTAATAGCAGGCACCCGCACTCCATTGTCGCTAGCGAAACTTAGCTCCATGTGTCGCGAATTCGAAGATCTTTCCAGTGAATGTTAATTCACTGATTAGGTTCGAACGAAGAGCTTTCTTCTTTTTCTTCTTAAGCGGCTCTACAATTCGGGGTGAACTGAGGCCTCAGCTAACAGGCCTCTACAGTTAGCCCAGTCCTTCGCCTTGCGCGCACCACTTAAGGCGAGGTCTTCTCTTACTGCGCTCTCCCACCGGGTTAAACTTGAAGACTCTACGGGCCGGAGCATTTGTTCCCATCCGCTTTACACGTCCTAGCCAGCTTAAACGACTGACTCGCAGTTTCTTAAACAGGTCATATTCGCTGTACAGATCGTAAAGTTCTTCGTTGAATCTTCTTCTCCAAAGCCCATCAACGCAGACGTGACCAACAATTTTAGGAAGAATCTTTTCTCGAAGCGACCGAGGATATTTTCATCTGTTTTAGATAGAGTTCAAGCCTTAGAGTCATAAATCAGGACTGGAATGATCAAGGTCTTATAAAGAATCTTCTTAGTTGTTCGGGATAGGTCATTGCTCAAACAAACAGCGGTTGACAAGAGTTATTCTTCGTTTAATTGCTTCTGAGATGTTGTTGTCAGAATTTTCAGCAGAGCCGAGGTAGAAAAAGTCCCTAACTACCTCAAAGTTAAAGCTGTCGATCGTGACGTTTTGTCCGATTCTACGATGTTGGGTGTCCTTTTTGTTGACAGCACATACTTGTTTTGTTCTCGTTGACCGCTAGACCCATTTTAGCTGCTTCCGTTTCTAAACTAGCAAACGTACCAGTGACAGCTCGCTGTGTTTTACCAATTATGTCAATATCATCGGCGTATGCAAGTATATACAATAATTGGACGGACTTTTGAAAGGTTGTGCCCTAGCCCTTATGTTGGCCTTTGAGTTTCGGAAAATTCTTTCAAGTATGATGTTGGAAAAGTCGCACGACGGCACGTCACCTTGTCTAAATCCTATTTCGACATCAAAGGCTTCGGTAAGGTCGTTACCGAAGTTGACGCAGCAGCGAGCTTTCTCCATCGTCATCCTACACAATCGAACGAGTTTTGCAGGGTTGTCAAAGCTAGACATAGCTTTGAAATCGATGAAAAGATGGTGGTTCTCAATTTGGACCTCTTGGGTTTTTCCAGGATCTGCCTAAGTGTGAACATTTGATCGACAGTGGACTTTTGGCGCCTAAAACCTAACTGATAGGGGCCAATCAGGTTATTAACGAAGGGTTTAAGGCGTTCACACAATATGGCAGATATGATCTTGTATGGGGTGTTAAGGAGACTGAAGGGATCTCCTTTCTTGTGGACCGGGCAAACGATGCTGAGATTCCATTAATCAGGCATGCAATTATCTAAACAAATTTTACAAATGAGTTAGTGCATGATCTCTACCTAGTGATCTGCAGCTGCTCTAAAAAGCTCGGCAGGCAAACCATCAGGCCCCGCAGCTTTGTTGCTCTTTAGCTTGGATATTGCTATCCGTCTATATTGAGTGGAACGTTCTGTCTAACAGCGGGATTCTGGTCTTCGTCGCCATTATAGAGTCTGCAGAAGTAATTTTTCTACATTTTCAGCACCGACTGTGATTCTACTATAAGGTTTCCCTTATTATATCTACGGGTTTCTCTACGGGTTTCTCTACGGGATTTTCTACCCTGGCACGTTCTTTTTACCTTTTGGTAAAACTTCCGTACATTGTTCCAGGAGTAGCATCTCTCAATTTCTTCGATCATACGTTTCTCGTGCTCTTCCTTTTTCTTTCTGAGGATCCGATGTTCTTCCCGTCTTCTCCAGAATACTGGAGGTATTTGATCGATTTGGTTGACAGTTTGGTGATCCGGAGACAGCCTTGTCCCCTTGTGGATATTGAGATGTGGAAAACTGGTGCTTGCTATCAATTTATTCCGCCCCGCAGCAAAGTCAATTAGCCCAAGTCCGTTGTCAGACGTATTGTCATGTAGGTATTGTCATGTATGTATTGTCATGTAGATATGGTCATGTATGCCAACTGTCCTACCAAAGATGTTCTCTCGCCTATTTTAGCGTTAAAGTCGCTTAGTACGATTTTAACGTCGTGCTTGGGGCATTGCTCGTAGAAACTGTCTTTGGTAGCGTCGTCTTTTTTTTCAGTGGGGGCATTAGCGCATATGAGGCTGATGTTCTAGAATTTTGCCTTAATGCGAATTGTCATAAGTCGTTCACTAACGTGCCGATATCTCAAGACTTTTTCCCTAAGTCTGCCTCCATCGACGAATCCACATCCAAATAAACGCCTTTCTCTCTTCTCTATAGCAATCCACGTTTTTCATCCGTTTTTTGCTTGGCCTATCCTATCGCACTTCCTGGATGGCGGATATGGCTGCCTTGTGGCCTCTGCTAGTTGTTCGGCTGCATGTGGTCTGTTCAGTGAACGAAAATTCCACGTGCAGATCTGAAGGTCATTTTCCGTATTTCGTTTTCCAGGGTCGTCAAAAGTAAATCCGTCCTTTTCCAAGGCTTGTTGCTGTTTCATAACATGTATTTTTTTTCAGTGGTAGAGAAGTTAACCGACGCACAACCCCCAACCTGGAGGTCCAGTTCCATATACCCCTAGGACGAGGGGCTCCAGTAATCCACTTGATGTGGATGTGAGCGCTGCCGTTGGCCCATTAAGGGTTCATCCGCCACCAACTGTTTTCCAATTTCCTGGTATAGTATTGGAGATCCCTATAGACCTGGGATCCGAATACGTCGAAGCAGCTCTTATAGGGATGTCACAATTTAGTTCAGCCTGACTGGAACTGTAGGCGGCACCGTTGATTCCATCTAGGGTGTTCTTCCGCTGCCGCCTGGAAACAAGAAGAAGTTCTTTAGTGAATATTCATTCCTCCCCTCTCTCTCGTCCGCTGCCACCAATGAACTTCCAAAGGGGTTGGATCCCCAATCTCCAGTCAAGGTACTAGGCACCCGAATATCACCAATGTGAAGGTGAGAGTAGTAGTTGGTAGTGAGAGGCTAGTGTGAGGACGTCTGTGTTCTCATATAATCGCTTTACTACCTTTTGACGGCTTTTTAAATTGTTTAAATAGTCCTTGATGCGTCTTTGGTTAGCGAAACCAAAAAACACAAAATGAGAAAAGATATAAAACAGTTCGAAGAAACCGACCCAACTCCATTAATAGAGGCTATGTTGTTATTTTGATAAGAAAAGGACTGTATTTGAGAAGAGTGTACAGTAGTGCAACAGGTAGGTTCCAGGTGCTGGAAGCATTCATCGTATCTGTATTTCTTCGTAGTGAAAAGCGGTTGTTAATGGTGTCTGTTTATGCACTTAAGACTTCGGAATGCACCTTATTCATCTAAGAGCTCGAAACACTTTTTCGATTTATAAGGCTGGAATTGGAGTACAATTCAACGTCAACCATAGAAATTGGAAAAATAATACGCCAAATATTTGAGAGAACTTACTATTCGTTTACTGAGGCTAGCACAGTGTAATGTATAGCCTAGGCTTAAAGGCGACAGATAGGCTGTTGTTTCCAACATACGGCTCCTATTTGAATCTCCTGCTAACCGTATTTCGAACAGCACTAACCAACATACCGCCAACTCTCTACACACTTCCGTGTATGAAGTGACCATTGCGGTGTCGAAAGAATAATTCCAAACGAAACTACAGTATTGGATGAGTTTATTCAAAGGTATTCCTATAGTAGGGTGCATTGAACATTGAACATTTCTCCATTGACGAAAGTATTCACCTCGAATTCGCTCTCTTCGCTGCCCAACAGATATCTGTAAAACAATTAGATTGACAGGTATCTAAAACTAATTGAAGAAACAATTAAACAAGCAATGGACAAAACGTTACCTCAATATCAACACCGTAAACATTGGGTTAGGTGGTAAGTGTGGCTGTTAGAAAAAAAAACCAAAAAACTTAGGCATATTGGTCCATTTTGATACCACGTGGACCTACGGTCCTCCTACTTTTGCAACCAACTTAAGCCTTTGATTACGCGTAGGAGACTGTTAACGTTTATACGATATTATTTAGATCGCTTGAGACATTGAAGGAGAAGGTGGAGTTTCCCTTTCTGAGAGAGAGCTGGGCATGTACAGAGTAGGTGAAGGATTGTGTCCTCCTTCTCCTCGTCCATACAGCTTCTACAGAAGTGATTTGTAGAATTGTCAAGCCATTTGAATGCTTACCTATAAGGCAGTGTCCATTGATGGCATCTATATATGAAAGCGCTGAGATGAAAGCGCTATTTTGAAAGGTCAAACTCTTAGAGCGATTCAGATCCAACTTTGGCCAGATTTGTTTGGCTACCAGTTATGATGATTCACCTAAGCTCTGTTCCTTTGTTAGCATCCATTAGTTTGCGCGTAGCGATTGGTATACCAATGCTATCTTTTTTAGGTAGGATAGGTAGAGTGGCTCCAATTTCGGCGAGTTTATCGTTCCTGCAATTCCCTCGAATGTTACTCTGCCCTCTCACCCAACATATGTGAAAGTTGAACTGCTCTCCCATCACCCTCTGTTAAAAATATTAGTGTGGCGAAATAATTTTTTGTCCACTGTGTAGTCAGTTTAAGGAGAATAACTGCAATGACTTGCTTGCTAAAAATATCGAGGGATGCCAAGTGAAACAGAGAATTCAGTGCCACGGAGAGCGTATTACGTAAAAACCGCACAGACATGTAGATGGCTATGGTTTAAATAGTAGTGTATTTGCTTCCCAATCAGGCAGTTCGGGGTTCAATTCTAACCGCGCATGAAATCATTCTTTTTTCAAGCCACTGAAATGATGTAAGTTGAGTTGTTTCCTAGAATACAACAACAAGTCACATTACACTTATAATTTAGTCCCCCATTAGATGTTGGGGAGAATATCCACTGAGTCCAAACATCTTTCTTTCTTTTTCTGTTCATTATACGAAAAACTTAAGACATGCTTTCGCAACGTGAGTGTAGTCATACCCATTTGAGGGCTAAATTTAAAAAAAAAAAAAAAATCACTTGACATCTTTCGAGAACGTTCTGTACAACTCTCTATTTTACCAGAATATACTCTTAAATTTCCACTCTCCATTTTCCAATGGTTGAATCTTCTGCTATTCAAATATGGAAATCTTCTGCTATTCAATGACACTGTTTTAATGTCAAAATAAAAGTTTATAGCACTGCTGCCCCTTACTATTGTTCGTCATCCATTGTTCCGTTAAAGTGAAACCATCTATCTACATGGACCAGCTTCAGTTTCACACGGTCTGTATGCTGTATCCGCTAGACAATGTCATTAATGCGCTTCAGCGGTAAAACTCCTTTTACTGTGTATGTCTAAGGAGTAGTACAAAATGATAGTAAATCTTACATTTGGACTTTGCTTAGTATACTAACGTTGACTTTTGTGTACTTTTGTGCCCTCTAGTCTGTATAAAGATGTTTTAGGAGCACCTGATAGATGTAGGAATCGTACCCAATTTTGAGCGAATTAATGGCTTATAAAGGGTTTTCCAATAGGGACTTGACAACTTTGAATTTAATTTGTGAACGCACTCTTTCACTAATCATCAAACTGTCACTGTCAATTTATTCAGTAAGCTCAAAAGTTACTATGGAGATCTGTGAACGATCTAAGGCAGTGGACAGAATCGGGGTTTGCCGGAACTGTCTTGCATACAGTCACCGGGCCAGTCAACTGTGGAGGGTCGAATATTGCAAAGGTTAGTACTAACACTACAATAGGTACACAAACTTTCCACATAAATTCAAGGATTAACTAACCTGTCTCTCTTGGGGTAGATCAACCAAGTGTGCTTCTTGCCACAGCCGTTGTGAAAGTGAGGTCTAAAGCAACGTTCATACTGAATCCGCTGTCCAGTTATTAGGGCTTCATCAACGGCGAACATTCATTGAGGTATTTGGATTGGGAAAAATCAGTAGTGGTTCATGTCAGCGGTATGTAAATCTTACTTTTGGGTCGCTGGTGACACCATTCGAAACAAATACCCGGGCCTACGTGTTTAGATCGCTGACTGGTCTGATGCCGTCCAAGCCTCTAGCTCAACAAAACTGGGAACACATCGAGGGCTTAAGGTTATCTGATCCACGATTCGATAAGCCTGTAACTGTTGACATTCTCCTGAGAAGCGATGTTTATACTGAATTTATTTTAGCATCCATTATACGTAATAATGATGTAAGATCACCAATTGCATAAGATTCAGAGCTAGGGTGGCTTCCCCTTGGGAAGATAATTTTGCGAGGTATAGAACCTGTCCAAAGCTTTTTACAGGTTTTCGACATAGATACTCAGCTGAGAACTGGAAGAGTTGCCATTCGACGCTAAAGAGACTGCTGAAGACAAAGCATGTGAAGAGCATTATCTCAAGACAACTACAAGACAGGCTGATGGGCGATATGAGGTATCGCTGCCATTTAAAACCGGATACTGGGTTTGGTGGCTCGAAGTTAGGTGACTTACGTAGGTTTCATCAACTGGAATGAATATAAGGAGCTTGGTCAGATGACTGAAATTGAGGAGCAATGAAAGGAGAACACTACCAACATTTTCCATGTCACGCAACAACCCGATGAAGACAATGAGGCTATCGATCTTATGCTTAAGCAATTTTCGTTAATAAGGCTTCGTCACATTGTAGCCTATTGCATTCGTTTTGTGTTTAACTGCTGGGCAAAACCTGAAAGGTTAATTGAAGGTCAACGAAATTGACAAGGCTATGAAATTGTTGATAAAAACCTCACAAAAACAAATGTTCCCTTAAATGTATGCTCAAAAAAGGTACATCCTCGTTTCATACGAGGAATGTGTGCCGAACTGTACATTGATCGTGGCACTAATCTTGTAGGGGCGAAAACGGAGTAAGGGAGGTTGCTGCAAAAGGCGAAGGTTGACTAGGGGTCGGTTAGTAAACAACTGACACAGCTATACACAAAGTGGAATTTTGTTCCCTCTGCATCTCCCAATTTCGGAGGACTTTGGGAGGCATGGGTGAAATCGGTAAAACATCACCTCAGAAGAGCGGTCGGGGTAGAATCCCTGACACTGAAAGAACTGTCAACGTTACTTACTCTGGTTGAAGCCTGCCTCAATTCCAGATCTTTGTGCCCAATGTCGGACGACATCGAAGACTTGGAAACGCTGACACCAGCACATTTTTTAATTGGCGAAAGACTCGTCGCAATTCCTCAAGGAGACACTGCCTTGGAAAGGGTAAGTTACCTTGAGCGATGGAAGCGGATCACCTCAATGAACAACTGTTTCTGGCGAAAGTGGAGTACGGAATACTTGTCCAGAATGCAACAGCGCATTCCGTGGTTGGAACGGGAGCCGGGCCGTAAATGCGGAGACTTAGTTCTCACCGTCTTAGTCGCCACCGTTGCAATGGCGACTCGGACGAATCACCGCTACACATTCCGGAACCGACGGACTAATTCGAGTGGTCACTTTGAAAACAAAAACCGGAGAACTTACACGATCAATTGGAAAAATCTGCTGTCTACCAAGCAACAATAAAGAAATACAAAATGATCAAACAACACAAAACTAGGATTTCACACTAAAATAACGATAAACATATACATTTTTCATCCATTTCTACACAACACAACACAACACAAAAAAATTTTACCCTGTTTCCTCATCCTTTTTTTTTTTTCTTCTCAATCACTCAATAATATTTCTCAGTCAACACTAAACAAACATACACAACATATAACGAAGCTTCTTTCCTATACAACACACATACAGTCCACTCTAAACTTCACAAAATCATTCATTCCAAACAACGTTGCGGAGTTCTGAAATTCCAAAATGCCAACGGAAATTGGAGAATGAAAACCCGACGGCATTTGATAATTTTCACCCTGTTTTCTCTCCATCAATCAATGAAAATTTCTTTCTAAATAAATGTACACAAAATATAATGAAATTTCTTTCCACAACACAACATTTTAAACAACACAACACAACATTTAAAAAACACTTAAAATAAACTCACATAAAAAATTAAAGACATTTCTTTTTTTTGAAAAACAATTTATTAAATTAATAAAATATAATGATACAAATTAATAATAATTACTTATCCTAGATTCCCTACGCAACACAACACACATACATACAGTCCACTCTATGTCACACAAGGCATTCATACCAGACAACGTTGCAGAGTTCCAAGATTCCAAAATGCTACTTCAAGTTTTCACTGAACACTCAACGTTGTCCACTTTTCTTTTATAAAAAGAAAAACAAAACAATGTAAAATTTATAAACACTCAATAATAATAATACATATCTTAAACTAATCGTAACATAAAATTCCCAAAAAAAAGAAATAATAATAATAAATATGTAAATAATAAAAAAAAATTAATATGTCAAAAAAAAAACTTACTGAAGATGAATTGCAACAACAATTCATGGCTTTACTTGAAAACGTAAACACCAAACACACTAAGAAGGCTAATTCGACCATCATCAACAACACAGCATGGCACTGCACAACCAAAAATTGCGTACACAGAGAACAGTTATCGTACAAAATAACACCCCAAATTGTACCGAGTTGTTGGGAAAATAATTACAACGAACTTTTGTTTTTTTATTTTTCCAATGAAATGTTGTTTCCAAACAATAACAGACAATCGATGCATATAAATATATACACACGTACGTATATACGATTGTGTATTCGCGCCGATGTACACATTTCAAAACGAATAGAATGTTTGGAGGAAACAGGAGAGCAGACAAAAAAAAATTATTAATAAATAAATAAATAAAAACGCTTACCTTTAACAAAACACAAAAAAGGAAATTAAACAAAACAAAAACCGAACAACACGACACGAATTGACCTAGTTTTGGTCAATGATCAGAACAAATTATTGCACTAGGCCAATTACGCACATTTTATCTCCCTTTGTTGCTCGTTTGATATATCGTCGTCCTTGTCACCTACATGTAATGTTTCAAATTATTAATTTACACGATTTTGTCTCACTTACATGTAGATAGTCAACACACTCGCACTCACACAACACACAACTTTTATGTCAAAAGAGGTACAACATGTTCGTGAACAAAATGTATAAATAATATATTGTACATTTATTTTAGTTTATATAATTATTATTTTCAATATTAAAATTGTAATCTGTATTAAAACTAAGCTTAATTAATTGAAACTTAATCTAATGTAAACGATTAAACGTAACGTAAACGTTAAATATGGAAGTAATTTCCGGAAAAAGAATAAAGATTCTCTTTGCTGTGACTGTTCAACAAGAAGGACGTGTTTCATTTAAAACCGCATTTTTCCGACTCCTCTTTTTTACCCTACACATGTAATTCAAAAAGCTCAAACTCTGCACACCCCAACAGTTCTTTTAGGAATCTTTTCTCTCACTGTGTGGTGGGTGTACAAGCAATAAGCTGATGTGACACAGTGGTCCGACGAGCCTATAGACAACCCAGGTCAAGTTATTTTCCGCAGCGAAAATCTCAACACAGCTACTCAGAATTGCGAAAATTGAAATCGCCCGTAATCACGATTTCAGTATGAGGATACAGGGATACAAATCTTTGTAAATAAAGCAGTACTGGATTATTTGTTTACGGAGATGGAATTTTAAACACATGAAATTGAATTCCGGATTGGAACAGGGGTTACATTGTGTTGGACTTTGGTAAGATACATCACTACATACGTTTATGGCGATAACGCGGTAAGAAAAGAATAATGACACTAGTTCGTAGCATCAGATCAGAGTGATCTAAGAGGTGTGGGCGGAGATCTAACTGCGTTTCACTAAATGCCAAAACTGCTGGTCTATACTTACAGACATGAACGTACGCAGAAAAGTGATAACTTTTTTGCTCGCGTTTATCAGCTACATCTACTATGAATTCCTTAGTCAGAATCACAAACAAATAAATGTCCTGTGCGATTCAACGTGAGAGCAAGTTTACAGAAAAAGCTTGCCTAAGTCCTAAGCCATTCGCTCATACAGAACGCTAGAGGCTAAGTGCATAAATATCTATCTTAATGAAATCTTGTACAATAGGGTGATTAGTCGACTCGAAGACACATTGCAAGAGCAATGACATCGTCGAACAACCTGATCTCCGGGGCTTAGTACCCCAATTATATGTATCATGAGAGAATTCGTTTTGACGGCTTTATCAATCCAGAAGCGTTCCTCTGTCTGGCTTGAAAAGCTGCGGACAGGTAACTCAATTATAACAGAGACATCGCACATGGCAGTGTGGAGGGTCTCCGGTTCAGTAGGGTGCTAGGAAGTCGCGACATGAGGGATGTTACTCTGCAGCACCAACGATTTTGGTGGCTTGTTAAAGGAGTGGAAGCTTTTTCGTCGAATTTCTCCAATAAAGAGTGGCTTTATTAGGGAGAAAAGTTGGTCAGCTTAATTTTTTAGTCGTGGCAGCGTTACATAGCTTTTGGTAGGATTAGGTTAGATTTATTAAACAAAAAAGTTTTAAAAAATTGGCAAGCAAACAAAACACCGAAAAAAAAAATTTAAAAAGCGTAACAGCGTTCGGTGTAATTTTCCAATACAATATGTGCGGAATTATTCCGGCAATAGCGTCTTGAATGTTATCCTCGAGCCGTTTAAAATGGAGACTTGTTAGCGTAGTGTCTCTTTCCTCATTTCGAAAAAAATAAGTTCGGATGATGCCGCCATGTCATTAACCGCGCCAAAAAGTCAATCTTTATGGATGAATTGATGCTTCATCATACCGTACCAAACGTCAAAAGACATAGATAATTATTATGTTTAACTTAAAATAAAATAAATTTAAGTTATTTAAGCGTTTTATGTCTAACATGAAATAATTGAAAATAAAAATGCATTTAAAATGAAGATGAATGACTGCGAACCTGACAAGCGAACTTTGGCATTCACCTGTTCGAGCTCCCATGTAGGATCGCAGTTGTCCTTTTTGGATTTTGGATTTTTTTGTAGCCAGATTCCCACATCGCGCGTCACTTAATTGTCCATTATAAATTTTGGTATTGTGTACTTTGATTGTGAACAATATTTGTTGATCTGGCAGTCGTTCGTAGTTAATTGAAAGTTTGCGGTCGTTGATTTTTTGAAAAAAAAAATAAATAAATAAAAATATTTTTTTCAGTAGAAAGTGTAAGTTTTTTGATTAAAAATATAATATATGTGTATGTAAACAAAAAATAATAATTACTTATCCTAGATTCCCTACGCAACACAACACACATACATACAGTCCACTCTATGTCACACAAGGCATTCATACCAGACAACGTTGCAGAGTTCCAAGATTCCAAAATGCTACTTCAAGTTTTCACTGAACACTCAACGTTGTCCACTTTTCTTTTATAAAAAGAAAAACAAAACAATGTAAAATTTATAAACACTCAATAATAATAATACATATCTTAAACTAATCGTAACATAAAATTCCCAAAAAAAAAGAAATAATAATAATAAATATGTAAATAATAAAAAAAAATTAATATGTCAAAAAAAAAACTTACTGAAGATGAATTGCAACAACAATTCATGGCTTTACTTGAAAACGTAAACACCAAACACACTAAGAAGGCTAATTCGACCATCATCAACAACACAGCATGGCACTGCACAACCAAAAATTGCGTACACGGAGAACAGTTATCGTACAAAATAACACCCCAAATTGTACCGAGTTGTTGGGAAAATAATTACAACGAACTTTTGTTTTTTTATTTTTCCAATGAAATGTTGTTTCCAAACAATAACAGACAATCGATGCATATAAATATATACACACGTACGTATATACGATTGTGTATTCGCGCCGATGTACACATTTCAAAACGAATAGAATGTTTGGAGGAAACAGGAGAGCAAACAAAAAAAAATTATTAATAAATAAATAAATAAAAACGCTTACCTTTAACAAAACACAAAAAAGGAAATTAAACAAAACAAAAACCGAACAACACGACACGAATTGACCTAGTTTTGGTCAATGATCAGAACAAATTATTGCACTAGGCCAATTACGCACATTTTATCTCCCTTTGTTGCTCGTTTGATATATCGTCGTCCTTGTCACCTACATGTAATGTTTCAAATTATTAATTTACACGATTTTGTCTCACTTACATGTAGATAGTCAACACACTCGCACTCACACAACACACAACTTTTATGTCAAAAGAGGTACAACATGTTCGTGAACAAAATGTATAAATAATATATTGTACATTTATTTTAGTTTATATAATTATTATTTTCAATATTAAAATTGTAATCTGTATTAAAACTAAGCTTAATTAATTGAAACTTAATCTAATGTAAACGATTAAACGTAACGTAAACGTTAAATATGGAAGTAATTTCCGGAAAAAGAATAAAGATTCTCTTTGCTGTGACTGTTCAACAAGAAGGACGTGTTTCATTTAAAACCGCATTTTTCCGACTCCTCTTTTTTACCCTACACATGTAATTCAAAAAGCTCAAACTCTGCACACCCCAACAGTTCTTTTAGGAATCTTTTCTCTCACTGTGTGGTGGGTGTACAAGCAATAAGCTGATGTGACACAGTGGTCCGACGAGCCTATAGACAACCCAGGTCAAGTTATTTTCCGCAGCGAAAATCTCAACACAGCTACTCAGAATTGCGAAAATTGAAATCGCCCGTAATCACGATTTCAGTATGAGGATACAGGGATACAAATCTTTGTAAATAAAGCAGTACTGGATTATTTGTTTACGGAGATGGAATTTTAAACACATGAAATTGAATTCCGGATTGGAACAGGGGTTACATTGTGTTGGACTTTGGTAAGATACATCACTACATACGTTTATGGCGATAACGCGGTAAGAAAAGAATAATGACACTAGTTCGTAGCATCAGATCAGAGTGATCTAAGAGGTGTGGGCGGAGATCTAACTGCGTTTCACTAAATGCCAAAACTGCTGGTCTATACTTACAGACATGAACGTACGCAGAAAAGTGATAACTTTTTTGCTCGCGTTTATCAGCTACATCTACTATGAATTCCTTAGTCAGAATCACAAACAAATAAATGTCCTGTGCGATTCAACGTGAGAGCAAGTTTACAGAAAAAGCTTGCCTAAGTCCTAAGCCATTCGCTCATACAGAACGCTAGAGGCTAAGTGCATAAATATCTATCTTAATGAAATCTTGTACAATAGGGTGATTAGTCGACTCGAAGACACATTGCAAGAGCAATGACATCGTCGAACAACCTGATCTCCGGGGCTTAGTACCCCAATTATATGTATCATGAGAGAATTCGTTTTGACGGCTTTATCAATCCAGAAGCGTTCCTCTGTCTGGCTTGAAAAGCTGCGGACAGGTAACTCAATTATAACAGAGACATCGCACATGGCAGTGTGGAGGGTCTCCGGTTCAGTAGGGTGCTAGGAAGTCGCGACATGAGGGATGTTACTCTGCAGCACCAACGATTTTGGTGGCTTGTTAAAGGAGTGGAAGCTTTTTCGTCGAATTTCTCCAATAAAGAGTGGCTTTATTAGGGAGAAAAGTTGGTCAGCTTAATTTTTTAGTCGTGGCAGCGTTACATAGCTTTTGGTAGGATTAGGTTAGATTTATTAAACAAAAAAGTTTTAAAAAATTGGCAAGCAAACAAAACACCGAAAAAAAAAATTTAAAAAGCGTAACAGCGTTCGGTGTAATTTTCCAATACAATATGTGCGGAATTATTCCGGCAATAGCGTCTTGAATGTTATCCTCGAGCCGTTTAAAATGGAGACTTGTTAGCGTAGTGTCTCTTTCCTCATTTCGAAAAAAATAAGTTCGGATGATGCCGCCATGTCATTAACCGCGCCAAAAAGTCAATCTTTATGGATGAATTGATGCTTCATCATACCGTACCAAACGTCAAAAGACATAGATAATTATTATGTTTAACTTAAAATAAAATAAATTTAAGTTATTTAAGCGTTTTATGTCTAACATGAAATAATTGAAAATAAAAATGCATTTAAAATGAAGATGAATGACTGCGAACCTGACAAGCGAACTTTGGCATTCACCTGTTCGAGCTCCCATGTAGGATCGCAGTTGTCCTTTTTGGATTTTGGATTTTTTTGTAGCCAGATTCCCACATCGCGCGTCACTTAATTGTCCATTATAAATTTTGGTATTGTGTACTTTGATTGTGAACAATATTTGTTGATCTGGCAGTCGTTCGTAGTTAATTGAAAGTTTGCGGTCGTTGATTTTTTGAAAAAAAAAATAAATAAATAAAAATATTTTTTTCAGTAGAAAGTGTAAGTTTTTTGATTAAAAATATAATATATGTGTATGTAAACAAAAAATAATAATTACTTATCCTAGATTCCCTACGCAACACAACACACATACATACAGTCCACTCTATGTCACACAAGGCATTCATACCAGACAACGTTGCAGAGTTCCAAGATTCCAAAATGCTACTTCAAGTTTTCACTGAACACTCAACGTTGTCCACTTTTCTTTTATAAAAAGAAAAACAAAACAATGTAAAATTTATAAACACTCAATAATAATAATACATATCTTAAACTAATCGTAACATAAAATTCCCAAAAAAAAAGAAATAATAATAATAAATATGTAAATAATAAAAAAAAATTAATATGTCAAAAAAAAAACTTACTGAAGATGAATTGCAACAACAATTCATGGCTTTACTTGAAAACGTAAACACCAAACACACTAAGAAGGCTAATTCGACCATCATCAACAACACAGCATGGCACTGCACAACCAAAAATTGCGTACACGGAGAACAGTTATCGTACAAAATAACACCCCAAATTGTACCGAGTTGTTGGGAAAATAATTACAACGAACTTTTGTTTTTTTATTTTTCCAATGAAATGTTGTTTCCAAACAATAACAGACAATCGATGCATATAAATATATACACACGTACGTATATACGATTGTGTATTCGCGCCGATGTACACATTTCAAAACGAATAGAATGTTTGGAGGAAACAGGAGAGCAAACAAAAAAAAATTATTAATAAATAAATAAATAAAAACGCTTACCTTTAACAAAACACAAAAAAGGAAATTAAACAAAACAAAAACCGAACAACACGACACGAATTGACCTAGTTTTGGTCAATGATCAGAACAAATTATTGCACTAGGCCAATTACGCACATTTTATCTCCCTTTGTTGCTCGTTTGATATATCGTCGTCCTTGTCACCTACATGTAATGTTTCAAATTATTAATTTACACGATTTTGTCTCACTTACATGTAGATAGTCAACACACTCGCACTCACACAACACACAACTTTTATGTCAAAAGAGGTACAACATGTTCGTGAACAAAATGTATAAATAATATATTGTACATTTATTTTAGTTTATATAATTATTATTTTCAATATTAAAATTGTAATCTGTATTAAAACTAAGCTTAATTAATTGAAACTTAATCTAATGTAAACGATTAAACGTAACGTAAACGTTAAATATGGAAGTAATTTCCGGAAAAAGAATAAAGATTCTCTTTGCTGTGACTGTTCAACAAGAAGGACGTGTTTCATTTAAAACCGCATTTTTCCGACTCCTCTTTTTTACCCTACACATGTAATTCAAAAAGCTCAAACTCTGCACACCCCAACAGTTCTTTTAGGAATCTTTTCTCTCACTGTGTGGTGGGTGTACAAGCAATAAGCTGATGTGACACAGTGGTCCGACGAGCCTATAGACAACCCAGGTCAAGTTATTTTCCGCAGCGAAAATCTCAACACAGCTACTCAGAATTGCGAAAATTGAAATCGCCCGTAATCACGATTTCAGTATGAGGATACAGGGATACAAATCTTTGTAAATAAAGCAGTACTGGATTATTTGTTTACGGAGATGGAATTTTAAACACATGAAATTGAATTCCGGATTGGAACAGGGGTTACATTGTGTTGGACTTTGGTAAGATACATCACTACATACGTTTATGGCGATAACGCGGTAAGAAAAGAATAATGACACTAGTTCGTAGCATCAGATCAGAGTGATCTAAGAGGTGTGGGCGGAGATCTAACTGCGTTTCACTAAATGCCAAAACTGCTGGTCTATACTTACAGACATGAACGTACGCAGAAAAGTGATAACTTTTTTGCTCGCGTTTATCAGCTACATCTACTATGAATTCCTTAGTCAGAATCACAAACAAATAAATGTCCTGTGCGATTCAACGTGAGAGCAAGTTTACAGAAAAAGCTTGCCTAAGTCCTAAGCCATTCGCTCATACAGAACGCTAGAGGCTAAGTGCATAAATATCTATCTTAATGAAATCTTGTACAATAGGGTGATTAGTCGACTCGAAGACACATTGCAAGAGCAATGACATCGTCGAACAACCTGATCTCCGGGGCTTAGTACCCCAATTATATGTATCATGAGAGAATTCGTTTTGACGGCTTTATCAATCCAGAAGCGTTCCTCTGTCTGGCTTGAAAAGCTGCGGACAGGTAACTCAATTATAACAGAGACATCGCACATGGCAGTGTGGAGGGTCTCCGGTTCAGTAGGGTGCTAGGAAGTCGCGACATGAGGGATGTTACTCTGCAGCACCAACGATTTTGGTGGCTTGTTAAAGGAGTGGAAGCTTTTTCGTCGCATTTCTCCAATAAAGAGTGGCTTTATTAGGGAGAAAAGTTGGTCAGCTTAATTTTTTAGTCGTGGCAGCGTTACATAGCTTTTGGTAGGATTAGGTTAGATTTATTAAACAAAAAAGTTTTAAAAAATTGGCAAGCAAAAAAAACACCGAAAAAAAAAAATTTAAAAAGCGTAACAGCGTTCGGTGTAATTTTCCAATACAATATGTGCGGAATTATTCCGGCAATAGCGTCTTGAATGTTATCCTCGAGCCGTTTAAAATGGAGACTTGTTAGCGTAGTGTCTCTTTCCTCATTTCGAAAAAAATAAGTTCCGATGATGCCGATATGTCATTAACCGCGCCAAAAAGTCAATCTTTATGGATGAATTGATGCTTCATCATACCGTACCAAACGTCAAAAGACATAGATAATTATTATGTTTAACTTAAAATAAAATAAATTTAAGTTATTTAAGCGTTTTATGTCTAACATGAAATAATTGAAAATAAAAATGCATTTAAAATGAAGATGAATGACTGCGAACCTGACAAGCGAACTTTGGCATTCACCTGTTCGAGCTCCCATGTAGGATCGCAGTTGTCCTTTTTGGATTTTGGATTTTTTTGTAGCCAGATTCCCACATCGCGCGTCACTTAATTGTCCATTATAAATTTTGGTATTGTGTACTTTGATTGTGAACAATATTTGTTGATCTGGCAGTCGTTCGTAGTTAATTGAAAGTTTGCGGTCGTTGATTTTTTGAAAAAAAAAATAAATAAATAAAAATATTTTTTTCAGTAGAAAGTGTAAGTTTTTTGATTAAAAATATAATATATGTGTATGTAAACAAAAAATAATAATTACTTATCCTAGATTCCCTACGCAACACAACACACATACATTCAGTCCACTCTATGTCACACAAGGCATTCATACCAGACAACGTTGCAGAGTTCCAAGATTCCAAAATGCTACTTCCAGTTTTCACTGAACACTCAACGTTGTCCACTTTTCTTTTATAAAAAGAAAAACAAAACAATGTAAAATTTATAAACACTCAATAATAATAATACATATCTTAAACTAATCGTAACATAAAATTCCCAAAAAAAAGAAATAATAATAATAAATATGTAAATAATAAAAAAAAATTAATATGTCAAAAAAAAAACTTACTGAAGATGAATTGCAACAACAATTCATGGCTTTACTTGAAAACGTAAACACCAAACACACTAAGAAGGCTAATTCGACCATCATCAACAACACAGCATGGCACTGCACAACCAAAAATTGCGTACACGGAGAACAGTTATCGTACAAAATAACACCCCAAATTGTACCGAGTTGTTGGGAAAATAATTACAACGAACTTTTGTTTTTTTATTTTTCCAATGAAATGTTGTTTCCAAACAATAACAGACAATCGATGCATATAAATATATACACACGTACGTATATACGATTGTGTATTCGCGCCGATGTACACATTTCAAAACGAATAGAATGTTTGGAGGAAACAGGAGAGCAGACAAAAAAAAATTATTAATAAATAAATAAATAAAAACGCTTACCTTTAACAAAACACAAAAAAGGAAATTAAACAAAACAAAAACCGAACAACACGACACGAATTGACCTAGTTTTGGTCAATGATCAGAACAAATTATTGCACTAGGCCAATTACGCACATTTTATCTCCCTTTGTTGCTCGTTTGATATATCGTCGTCCTTGTCACCTACATGTAATGTTTCAAATTATTAATTTACACGATTTTGTCTCACTTACATGTAGATAGTCAACACACTCGCACTCACACAACACACAACTTTTATGTCAAAAGAGGTACAACATGTTCGTGAACAAAATGTATAAATAATATATTGTACATTTATTTTAGTTTATATAATTATTATTTTCAATATTAAAATTGTAATCTGTATTAAAACTAAGCTTAATTAATTGAAACTTAATCTAATGTAAACGATTAAACGTAACGTAAACGTTAAATATGGAAGTAATTTCCGGAAAAAGAATAAAGATTCTCTTTGCTGTGACTGTTCAACAAGAAGGACGTGTTTCATTTAAAACCGCATTTTTCCGACTCCTCTTTTTTACCCTACACATGTAATTCAAAAAGCTCAAACTCTGCACACCCCAACAGTTCTTTTAGGAATCTTTTCTCTCACTGTGTGGTGGGTGTACAAGCAATAAGCTGATGTGACACAGTGGTCCGACGAGCCTATAGACAACCCAGGTCAAGTTATTTTCCGCAGCGAAAATCTCAACACAGCTACTCAGAATTGCGAAAATTGAAATCGCCCGTAATCACGATTTCAGTATGAGGATACAGGGATACAAATCTTTGTAAATAAAGCAGTACTGGATTATTTGTTTACGGAGATGGAATTTTAAACACATGAAATTGAATTCCGGATTGGAACAGGGGTTACATTGTGTTGGACTTTGGTAAGATACATCACTACATACGTTTATGGCGATAACGCGGTAAGAAAAGAATAATGACACTAGTTCGTAGCATCAGATCAGAGTGATCTAAGAGGTGTGGGCGGAGATCTAACTGCGTTTCACTAAATGCCAAAACTGCTGGTCTATACTTACAGACATGAACGTACGCAGAAAAGTGATAACTTTTTTGCTCGCGTTTATCAGCTACATCTACTATGAATTCCTTAGTCAGAATCACAAACAAATAAATTTCCTGTGCGATTCAACGTGAGAGCAAGTTTACAGAAAAAGCTTGCCTAAGTCCTAAGCCATTCGCTCATACAGAACGCTAGAGGCTAAGTGCATAAATATCTATCTTAATGAAATCTTGTACAATAGGGTGATTAGTCGACTCGAAGACACATTGCAAGAGCAATGACATCGTCGAACAACCTGATCTCCGGGGCTTAGTACCCCAATTATATGTATCATGAGAGAATTCGTTTTGACGGCTTTATCAATCCAGAAGCGTTCCTCTGTCTGGCTTGAAAAGCTGCGGACAGGTAACTCAATTATAACAGAGACATCGCACATGGCAGTGTGGAGGGTCTCCGGTTCAGTAGGGTGCTAGGAAGTCGCGACATGAGGGATGTTACTCTGCAGCACCAACGATTTTGGTGGCTTGTTAAAGGAGTGGAAGCTTTTTCGTCGAATTTCTCCAATAAAGAGTGGCTTTATTAGGGAGAAAAGTTGGTCAGCTTAATTTTTTAGTCGTGGCAGCGTTACATAGCTTTTGGTAGGATTAGGTTAGATTTATTAAACAAAAAAGTTTTAAAAAATTGGCAAGCAAACAAAACACCGAAAAAAAAAAAATTAAAAAGCGTAACAGCGTTCGGTGTAATTTTTGATGACTCGGTCCAATATGTGCGGAATTATTCCGGCAATAGCGTCTTGAATGTTGTCCTCGAGCCGTTTAAAATGGAGACTTGTTAGCGTAGTGTCTCTTTCCTCATTTCGAAAAAAATAAGTTCCGATGATGCCGCCATGTCATTAACCGCGCCAAAAAGTCAATCTTTATGGATGAATTGATGCTTCATCATACCGTACCAAACGTCAAAAGACATAGATAATTATTATGTTTAACTTAAAATAAAATAAATTTAAGTTATTTAAGCGTTTTATGTCTAACATGAAATAATTGAAAATAAAAATGCATTTAAAATGAAGATGAATGACTGCGAACCTGACAAGCGAACTTTGGCATTCACCTGTTCGAGCTCCCATGTAGGATCGCAGTTGTCCTTTTTGGATTTTGGATTTTTTTGTAGCCAGATTCCCACATCGCGCGTCACTTAATTGTCCATTATAAATTTTGGTATTGTGTACTTTGATTGTGAACAATATTTGTTGATCTGGCAGTCGTTCGTAGTTAATTGAAAGTTTGCGGTCGTTGATTTTTTGAAAAAAAAATAAATAAATAAAAATATTTTTTTCAGTAGAAAGTGTAAGTTTTTTGATTAAAAATATAATATATGTGTATGTAAACAAAAAATATAATGATGCCTGCTTATTTGTAAACAATACCTCCAATAACTCAAATTATTCTCCTCCTTTTCTGTTCCATTCTAACACTTAATTCTGATTGATTTCAGAATCAGAGTCACTGAACCATAACTCAGTTGATGTCATTTATAAAATAAATTCGTAAACAAATAATATGTTAAAAAATAACCAAAATTATGTCAGTCTTTACTATTCATAATAATGCAGATTTTTCGATTGAGTTACGCCAAATCAAATTAAAAATCAATCGACAATTATCGAGTCAATTGCTAATCGATGTTCAAAATAAGTGGAATTTGCAATAGCAACAAATCGTTTCCTGAACCTAGTGGATGTTCAGCTGGGCCGTAAAAATAAACTGTAAAACTAATTAACTTGTAGGCGGCATGTTAAACCGTATGCTATAAACCAAATCTGAAAGTATATCACAGAATATTCCATAGGAGAGAAAAGACTATACTTGTTTTCTTTTTTCTTTTTTTGCCACTTTATAAAAAGACAATTTATTTGCGAAGGATTGGCAGAACAATATATTGTTGAAACTAGTTGGCGGCAACAACAAATCTTTACTTGAAACGGTGGTACTGACAGTACCACTAGGTAGACCAGACCGCTAGTTTTTGTTATTTTCTTATTTTAGTTTTTATTATAGAAAAGTTTTGCCCGGAGCAATGCTACGTTAAACTATTTCTATTTACTGAGAGTACTTGTCATTCATCGTCTCTCAGCAAGTTTGCTGTCTTGTAGAACTACTTTAATCCCATTTTGTCGGCTCTTATTCCGTACTTATTTCCTCTTTACTTTTCGTATATTTTAGTCCTTCCTTTTGTAAAAAATTCCCGCAACTTTTCCCTCTTCTTTTTTAAAGATTCTTTTTAGTTTGTATTGTGTTTTTAATGTTTTTTTTTATTCGTAACTTTTTATGTTTTTTGGTTAAGCGCGAAGATATTAGCTCGAACCGTAGGTCTCGTACATTCTTTCATCCATACATCCATTTAGACCGATACAACGGGTCAATATTGGTTTTTGTGTGCTACACTCCGCAAATTTATTAAAGTGTGCCACCATACCTCCATTGCTTTCGCCCTCTCACACATATAGGTACAGGGCGCCCCAGTTTAGGTTTTCATCCTTTACCTCTGATTTCGAGGTAAAACTCCTTAAAAGGCAGTAGCTTTTTAACGGAATGCTGAATAAGAGATCGTTGTGCACATTGAAAGAGAATTTCAGTGCGCATAAAATACTAAAATTTCGTTGAGTTCGATGAACGCCAGCTAACATTATGGCTTTTTAAAGATAACATTTTGAAAAATCGTTGGACCAATTTCATCAGAAAAAGGCGTTTATCTCGAAATTTTTAACTTTTAGGTTAACTTGTTTTGTCAAAATGTTTGTCTTCTCTTCATTTTCTACGATATGACTTTCCCACATACGAGCAACGGAAGTTATTGCCAACCACTATTTTATTCAGGCAAATGGGTCACAAAATAAATAGTGTGTTCAAATAAAAAAAAAAAAATAAAAATACTAAAAGCTGTCAGTTTGTGGAATGTCAGCTATTTTGTGGAATGTTTTTGTTTAATTCGGTGACAACTTATGAAATGTGCCAATGTAACTTAATTTAATGATTAAGAGTGAAGGAGTAAAGTGTTTAGCAAATGTTTAAGAAAAACTGTTTTCGATTCGCGAATACGCCGATATCATTTTAGTTTACGGTTTCTTTAATGGGGATGTAGAGTTAGCTAGGTAAAAGTGCCAACGGCGATATCCTAGACGGAGGATCCCTTCAAGGCCAACTTTTATCAATGCTTTTCACCGCCTTTCAACCGTCGTCCGCTCAATTTATGGATTAAGAAGAGAAAGATTGTCTAACATAACAGTAGCAGAAGAAGAAGAAAGAATTTTAAATGCTGTAAGAATGCAACCATCTAATATATTAGCACCAGAAGGCTTGCAGCACAGTTGCAAACTCCAAGAACAACAATCCATAGAGTTTTTCAAGCCAACCGCGTTTACCCCTTTCATTATACGCCCGTACATGAACTTTTGCAAGGGGACTTTCAAAAAGGAATGAATTTTGCTAATGGCTGCTGCATCAACAAGATAGAATGAGCACTTTCTTCAAAAAAATTTATGGACTGACGAAGCCCAGTTTACGAGAATGGGCATTACCAACCAACGAAATTCCCAATATTGGGAAGTGTCTAATCCTCACTTAACGCGAACAACATCTCCTCAAAAGTAAAGATTCAGTTGAAATGCAGATATAACTGTATACCATTTCACAGAAGGCTTACCGTGAATGTCTGGGCCGGCATATTGGGTAATACTTTAATCAGGCCATTCATACTTCCACATGTCCTAAATTCAACATTCTACATATTTAGAATTTTTGAGAGACCAATTGCCGGAACTCCTGGAAAATGTTCCTCTTGCTCCGAGGTAAATAATGGTTTTTCAACACTATGGACCTCCTTGCCATTAGCAATAACGTAACTTCGTTTTTAAATCAAAGATTTAATGGACGATGGATTTGCCGATTTGGTCATTTTCCTTGGCCACCTAGATCTCCTGACCTAACATCAATGGATTTTTATTCTGGGGAGCCATAAAAGAAAGGTTTTATTTGACTGTGATTTCAAGTCGGGAAGAGCTCCAAGAGAGAATAAATACCTTATGTACAGTGGCAGAGGAGCTAAGAGGAAATTTACCAAGCATTTATTTGCAGTCTGAAATCATCAAACGCGCTGAAACGGGCATTCATAGGCACGGGCAACATTTCGAAAATTTACTATAAAAACGTTTTGAAATCTCAAAGCCTAACGACATTTTTAGGACCAAACAAACTATTTAAAGGGATATTAAATTTATTTTGGGACCCATTTGCTTGAATAAAATAGTGGTTTGCAATAACTTCCGTTGCTCGTAGGTGGAAAAGTCATGCACAAGAGTCGTAGGTAATGCAAAGAAGATAAAAGTTAACATAAAAGTTGAAAATTTCAAGATAAACGCATTTTTCTGATGAAATTGGTCCAACGATTTTTTAAAATGTTAGCTTTAAAAAGCCATAATTTTGGCTGGCGTTCATCGAACTCGACGAAATTTTAGTAATTAAGCACATCGAAATTCTCTTTCAAAAATGTGCACAACGGTTTCTTAAGCTGAATCCGTTAGAAATTATTGACATCGTCTAACGGATCAACATGCGAATCGGGGGAAATTGAAGCTGATCCTGATGATCAACAGAACGATGAATGACAAACGATGAACAACTTTAGGGAGGAGCAGTATTATAATGTTGTAATATGTTTGTGTGGGTAAAATTGATAGAACTAATTACTTTCAATCCAATCCTTCTATTCAATCCAATTAGAATTCACAATTTAATCCCTTATATTAACCTTTTTACTCTTACTTTACTTTTGCTTACACCACTAAATCACCGTCTTAATTTACACTTTCAATTCAAATGATGAACTGATTTGTATACCTTGGGGATGCAGATATTTATTTATATTAATCCGCGTCATCCAGCGTTTTACCCATTTTCCAATTTGCTAGAAAAATCGATTCTACTCTCCACTCAACAATGGTTGATGCTTCTGCTATCAAAAATGTCTCCTATGGAAACATAGATGACGCCGCTCATATTCAAATGGATGTAACAATATCTTATCTTGATATTACAACGGTGTCATCTATATTTAAATAGGAGAAGACTTCCGTATTGGAATAGCAGAAGAATCAACCATCGAAAAACGGAGATTGTCAAACTTTAGAGATTATTCTGGTAAAATGGAGAGATGTAATGAACCTTGGATAGTTATTTTATAAAGTGGTGAACTACTTTTCATACGTGATTTTCGTTGGTTGAAAAAGTATGCTTTTGGGCGTGATTGGGAGCCACAGCCATCCAGTCGTAGTGAACGTGGCTCAAGTTATAGTGTATTGGCTCAGTCCATAAATAAACTAAACATAGATGGCAAACTTTCCAAAATTTTAAAATCAAAACCGGTTTTCTCCTGATCGCTCATACCCGTGTGAACATGTCCGTGAATACGTGTGAATTGTCAACAATGTCAAAATTCGAGAAGTGATGTCATAAAAATGAAGCGGTGAATTCCTAATTTGACATTTCTCATGTTAAGAACTCTAATTACGTGTAAGTTGCAAAATATTTTTAATGTTGTACAATAATACGGAGAAAAATCAAGAAATCTGGACCAAAATGAGAGAATTCAACAAACTGCTTTTATGGGGATGTTGCAATAGCAGTTTCAGTTGTTTGTTTGAATTGTGAGTAAGTAAAAACATTTTAGTTTCAAAATAATTTATTTTACTTCTTTTTTACAGTAGGAACAAATGTGATATTTAAGAGCTTGAAGAAATGTGAAATAAATTATACTAACTGAAAACATGTGAGTAGGAATTATAACTTTTTGTTTAACAATTTATACATTTAATGCCTTTCTCTTTGTTATTGGACATTTGGACTACAAAAGTTCCAACAAAAGCATTCCAAGGGTGCCACTATCAACTACTGGCTAAAAACGTGTGATTAATTATACAATACAATTTTGTTTAATAATACATTTCATTTCTCTTTCTTTACAGATTTAACATTTGGACTACAAAAGTTTCAACAAAAGCACTCTAAGGGTGAAACTATCAACTACTGGGTCAAAACATGTGGGTAAGAAGTATACCATAAATTTCAGTTTAATAATACATTTAATGCCTTCTTCTTTGCAGATTCAACATTTGGACTACAAAAGTTCCAACAAAAGTATTCCAAGGGTGCAATTATCAACTGCTGGGTAGAACCATGTGAGTAAGAACTATACATTTTTGTTTAATAATATAGGGTTTTCTAATAACGACTTGACAACTTTTTTTTTAAATAAAAGGCAAACCATTTGAGATATTTCAAAAACTTTATTATTAGCTTGAAGTACAATCAAAACATTTATGAATGGAACTTGGCTTCGTTCATATGGCCACCGCGGGCACGTTTGCAGCGGTCGATTCGTTGGACTCAATTTTCAACGACTCGGCCACACATTTCGGCCGAAACGGCCGTTATTTCGCTTTCAATGTTGGTTCTAAGCTCTTCCAACGTCGTCGGCGTGTTGGCATAAGCCAATGACTTAACGTAGCCTCACAGAAAACAGTCAAGCGGCGTTAAATCGCACGAACGAGGCGGCCAATCGACTGGCCCATGTCTTGAGATAACACGCTCACCATACTTACTCTTCAATAAATGGATTGTAGCGTGTGCTGTGTGGCTTGTTGCACCATCCTGTTGAAACCACATGTCGTCCAAGTCCATATCTTTCAATTCGGACCAAAAATAATCGGTTATCATGGCGCGATAACGCTGACCATTCACAGTAACGTGACGATCGTTATCGTTGACGAAAAAATATGGCCCAATAACGGCGCATGCAAACCGCACTAAACAGTTATTTTTTGTGGATGAAGTGGTGATTCATGAAGCACATGTGGGTTTTCACCCGACCAAAATGAGCTTTGTCACTGAAGATGATTTTGCGATGAAATACATCATCTTGGCGCATCTTCTCCAGAACCCAATCGGAGAACGTACGTCACTTCAAATGGTCCATCGCCTTCAATTCTTGAGTCAGCTGGACCTTGTATGGGTGTAAACCAAGATCCTTACGCAAAATACGCCATAATGTGGTCTGAGCGATGCCCAATTCTTGAGAACGTCGTGGTTTTGACTGATTTGGATCGTTTGCTACGGACGTCTGAACGGCAGCGATATTTTCGACACTTCGACCAACTCGTTGTCTTACTGATACGGCAACATCACACAACGAATGTGTAGACTCAAATTTTTGCACTAAACTTGTTATTGCCTTTCTACTAGGGCGAGAATCACGACCGAAAATTGGAGTTAACGGTCTTAAAGTTGCAGTCACCGACTCCGAATATCTTTAGAAAATTTTTATAATTTACAGACATTGCTCGTTAGTGTACTTTACCACGATGAAAATGTTGAGTTTACTGAATAAATTGACAGTGATGATTAGTGAAAGAGTGCGTTCACAAATTAAATTCAAAGTTGTCAAGTCCCTATTGGAAAACCCTATACATTTAATGCCTTTTTTTGCAGATTCAACATTTGGACTATAACAACAGAATGTATTCTTCTTACTGCATATTAACTATATGTGTAACATAAATACTTTATTTTATGAAATAAATAAAATAAATTTAAAGTGTTTTTTTTTTTTTGTCTTGTATTATGTAATTTCGCACCATTTTTTTTTTTTTTTGGGTTTTCGGTTTTCCCTGTAGGCCTATTGCATCCATTCCGCATTCCGAAAAATAAAGAATAAAAAATAGTTCCACAAAAATGAACAGCAGTTTTTTTTAAAGATATCTTACTGAAAAAAACTTGTTCCTGAAGGAGGAATCGCAAATATCTCTGTTTCAAAAGGAAATAGTGCAAAATGAAATTCTTTGGCAAATTTTCGCAGCAAACGTAAGTGCGAGCAGATTTAATTTTTGCAGAAATTTCCGCTGCAACCCCGTGCAAAAAGTTTTATTTATCGAATAAAATGCAAAACTGCTCCTCCAGTACACGGATGTATTCGACGAATTAAATAAAAGTAAGCTCAGTGGTCTAAAGTGGGTAATGGCAAGCTGCACTTATGACCTTTGAAACACTTCTTGTAAAGCCAACCGCAGACATACATAAATCTGTTTTCTTGTAGAAAACTAATTATATATATGTCCACAGTTAAATCCAAAATCAGCGTGTTTTTTCGTGTAATGTCCAACTGCTTTTGTACCCAGGACGTTTATTTAACCAAATGTTGATCATAATTTTGTTTGAGTGTAATGTAATTTACCAATTCACAATTCCCCGTTCTAACAATCTTCAAATACTGGTAATTTTTGAAAAATTGTTACGCAAGTACTCTTAACTCCATAACTTCTAACTTCGATAAAAAAATTCTCTACGCAATCCTAGTTAAGATGTCTTGTATACATGAACAAAATATTGGAAGATCTTATTTTGCCACAAAGACGTTAAAGAAGAAATGTTAATCAACCAGCACTTTATGAAATAGAACTGGTTGGTAACGTCTTTGCCTTCAGGATCTATACTAGGTGGGGTGAAAAGTAACCTCCTTGGGAATGAAAAAATTTTTTTTTTTAATTTTTTTTTTTTTATTTATATTATTCAATATAGTCCCCTTTAAGTTTGATACACTTATTCTAGCGATTTTCCAACTTCTTGATCCCGTCCGAAAAGTAATTTTCCCGAAGGTCTGCAAAATACTCCTCCGTGGCGTCGTTGGCTCCAAATCGCTCAAATACGGTGGATGCGACAGCATTTGGAGTCGTAAGTCATTGATTTTAGCCGTTGTTGCGTTGCTCTTGTGCGCCGGAGTGAGTAAGCGCGACACCCAGCGGCGGGATAACTTTTTCATATGCATAATATTGCATATATTTGTGGTATCTGCTAGGTCGCGCACCTTCACTTTCCCGTCAGCCAACACCATTTCATGTATTTTTTTGACATTGTCCTCTGTAACTGCATCGCTGCGGACATGATCGGTAGTTGAGTTGCCACCACCACGAAACTCTTAACCAATATTTGACGGTGTAATCTGACGGATCATTAGCCCCATAATATTTATATAACTTTTCTTTTGTTTCCTTCGCCGCTTTGCCTCTCAAAAAATAATGTTTTATGAGAGAACGAAAATCGTTTTTGTCTATACTCAACATGATGCCAAACACGTCAACAACAATCAGCTGTCAAAACAAAACTAAAGACAGTATCGCACTGAAATTTGGCATGTCTGCCTGAATGTGAACGGACTTCAAGTCAGCATAACCTTTTTTGCATTAGCAGCGCATTCTGGCGGTCAAGGTCACTCCACCTTGTTAATTTCATGGATTGAAGAAGTTGTTGTGCGTTTAACAAAAATTGTCTTTGAATCTCATTTGCACTATATGCTTGCTTAAATTGGTTTGCCTCTTTGAGCCTAGATGAGTTAAATATATCAAATAAATTATTAAAATACATTAAAAATCGGCCGTGCTGCTTACAGTTGTGGGTCCTTGACCAGAGCTGCAGTAAGTTAAAAATCCCGCTGCAAGCTCAAAGCTTGAGAGGCATATTTAATTTTCATTCTCTGAAAGTTGTTTGACCGTACATGTACCTCTGTTAATTTTTGGAATCGATGCCGTAAAACCTAACCACATCGTTCCTGGTTGCACGGCGAATACCTGAATTATTATAAGCAATGTCATTTTTTTAACAGACAATTTCGGGGAGATTTCTGCAAATGAGGAGAGTCAAAGAAAACAAAATTTCTACTTAAATTAACTGTGAAGTAGGGTTCAGCAAAATCTACGTCTAGTAATCATACTAAGCCTCTGAATTTTGATCCCTGGCTCTCTTGAAGTACAGAAATGGCTTCAAAAATAATTTTTTTTTTTAATGCGTGCATGAGGTGCGAACAAAATAATAGGCGATGGGATGTTTCCATCTATTCGCAATGCCTTGAACCATCAGCACCAAAACATTGTGCGGAGGACATTTTGAGCGATACTCGTTATCACGAAAGTCTTCCAAACCAATTACGGTATCGCTTTTTCTGCAGTAGTCCAAATGCCCTTTTAAAGACATTTCGTCAGCTGAAATGAAGCAGTATTTGTTGATATTGGGTAACTGACTCATCTTGAGATCTAAGTTTTTGACATTGAACTCAATGTTACCCGGTGTATTTGGCCACGATAAAATAAAGGACTGCAGAGTGACAACCGAAGGTAGATTGAAGAATGGCTAACTGGAGAAGTGAAATGAATTCATGAATGAAATGAATTTTCAAATCATTTGTATACCTACAACCCTTAGCTTTCTTATCCAAATTTAATTGTACGTTTTGCACAACAGTTTGCAGTTCGGCGGGTAAGCTATGGCAAAAGTTCTTCTCTCTCTTAATTAAACTTTTAATTAGTAAAACGGGCGAACGCAGTTTCAAATTGATTTTGCGTGGTGAAAATATTGATAAACGCTTTCTTGTCTGGGTTCGTGCATCCTTTGTAAATCCGCTTAAAGAATTCACTTCCCAACCGCTTAGCGATTCATCAACATCGCACTTTCGGAGCGGACGCCTCCAAAGTAGCTGCTTCGTTCTCTGGACAGTTCAGTTCAACTTGCAAACTTACGGGGATACTGAATACCTCCGAAATTCCTCCCTCGCTAACCCGACCAATAGGTAACGCCGAAAGATGTAAATATTTTTTTTTCTTCGGCAATCATATTATCAGCAAAGTGCTTCTCACAGATTTTATCTGTCTTATTGAATTTATCTAAGCCCAATATTTTCCACCACATTTCTCTATTGGACAAACAGATTATTGGATCCTAAACTAAATAAAAACATGCACACATGCAAACAAAACGAAAAAAAATTAATAAATTAATTAACGATATTAATTTAATTTTTTTATTTAATTATAAAGAAAAATTAGTATACAAAACTTATCTCGCTCTCACTCGTTTTCTTAATACTATTACATGTGTGTACTTATTCTAAATTTCTTAAGCCTTACTATACTCATTACATTTACATACGTAGATTTATCTTAATTCTATTGCAACCTGCTTATGTCAGTTTCTATGAAATAAATACAAAAACGGATGTCCCAACATATTTTGGAAAAAAAGCCCCAGTGTTTATTTGATAAGTAGTTAAGTTTTTGTTTAAACACAAAGTGTAGACATGGACAACCCGGGAACAATTCCTGAACTAAAAGTTAAGTCGACAGGCCATTGATGAAATTGAGTAGACGCTATGAAAGTCATTGAAAATTTCGTCTATAGGACCAGCTTGTTCCATCAATGACGAAACGGCTATTTATCGGATATTGTGTCGCATACGTAAATTCCATGTCTACACTCTTTATTTAAATAAAAACCTAACGACTGATCAAATAAACACTGCATTTTTTTTTTTTCAAATTTTAATATAGGCTGTCTTAATTGGACACCTTATATTTATGTGATTTAGTATACAGTGTGCAAAGTTCATATTCAAACATCCCTATTTTAAGAGAAAAGAAATTAAATAAAACAATAGTATGATTTTATTACATTTTTTTGGGCTTGCGTTTTTAATAAAGAAATATATTTTTTTTCTTAATTGTTGTTCTTAAACGGGGAAGATGAAAAGGCACACGCTCAAACTTTGCTGATAATTCTGTCGTTTATTTCTAAAAAGTTATTTTGATTATTTAACATTTTTGATATTTATACAGACGTAGTTACCGCAGTTTTCAGCTCTTCCCATGGCTTCAAGAACAAAATGAAAGATGGCTGATCAGCCGGAAATTAACATAGCTGCCAATGACACCATGAAAAGGAGTGCCAACCGCAGCCAAAGGAGTAATGCCAAATCATGTGTATTATGCGGTAATACTATTGAGAAATAGATGGCGTGGACGGATAATTAATTTACACCCACGCCCCCGTGTAAGGCTCCGATTCACTATTAGCTTCAACATGCAATACGGCTAACCTCGAGAACGGACGACATAAAACTCCGGTGCTCGTCTGTATTTCGACTCGTCTAACCACTCCATTAGATCCTTGATATACACGTAGCACTCTGGCTTGCCTCCAGAAATCAGATTCTAGAGCCGTTTAAGGCTTAAGGTTTAAGTGGAAGCTGGTCCTTTTCGCCAGCAGTTCTATTTGATGGAGCCAAAAAATAGGAGAGACTTTATGGTAGGAAAAATCTTAGTGGAACCAAAGAACAACATGGTCCCTGTAAGGGTTATAAATCCAAAACGTTTACGCTGTAAAGGTAAAAAAAGGCTAAATAGTGGGAAAATGTGTACCTGCTATATCGACCACAACGGAAACAAATCGTGCAACAATGGTCGCAACAGTTCAGAGCATAAAAATTAAGAACAAAATTATCAGCCTTTGTAATCTGGATCAAGAGCAGCGAATTCTAGCAGAAAAACTATTGGGAGAGTATGCTGATATATTTGCTACACAAGACGGAGAATATGGACGTACACAACTTGTTCAACAACACATTGATACCGAAGGCGTCCGGCACATCCGTCTACCTGCAAATCAAACAAAAGTTGCCGTCGAAGAAGAAAGTTGAGGGACTGATTGAAGAATCGCAGAGTCCGTGGGCATCTCCAGTGGTCCTCGTGAAGAAGAAAGACGGCATGACGAGATTTTGTGTAGACTACCGACGTCTCAACGATTTAACTAAAAAGGACAGCTACCCACTTCCGCGAATCGATGACACTTTGAATACACTTTCTGAAGCGAAATGGTTTTCAACTCTCGCTTGAAGAGCGGATATTGGCAGGTAGAGAGGAATCGTACGAATCATTAAGCGGTCTTTGGCAGTTTACAGTGATGCCGTTTGGACTGGCTCCCTCCACCTTTGATTGACATTATATCAGCAGAAGGGGTAAGAATGGATCCTGAAAAAATAGAAACTGCCAAAGTTGGCTTGCCACCAAAGATAAACACTGAGAAGCTCCTTAGGGCTTGTCACGTACTATAATAAATAGTAAAAATATAATGACATCGAATCAACATTGGCATGGAAGGATCACGAGGAAAGACCAAGCTGTCAGGAGATATCGGACCAGAGCCAAACTCTGAAAGCATGTTCGACATATAATCTCCTTGAGAGCGGATGTGTTTTTAATAGTGTCATGCGGTGCGCACTTTGTATTACCTTAAGTTCTTTAATTTAATTTAAATAAACTGAACTGGCTATCTGGTGTAATTAAAATTATTGGTGTGCCTGAGGTAAATAATAACAAAGCTGTAGAGAGTGCGCATTTTTATTTTATTTTATTTTTTTTTTTTTTTTGTGAAGCTTTGAATGTTTCTGTCTCTGTTGATGAAATATAAAACTGCTATGTTAAACGCATCAACGATATAAATGCAACTTCGAATCCTAATGAGGCAAAAAGAAATATTTTACGTATTAATCTATCCTCAATTGAAGTCAAGCAGAAGAATATGAGAAGCAAAAAAACCGCGAAGAAAGCTCTTAACACTTTCATATTTGGTGATCGTAGAAGCAAAAGTATATTTATTAATCATTTCTTCACGAAACATACTAGGGCTTTGTTTATGGCAGCGAAAAAAGTTAAAATAGAAAAACAATATACCATAAATACCTATGGTTAAGTAAATCTCAAATTTTGATGAGAAAGGTTGATAATGGTAAGGTTGTCGTTATAAGATTCTTTAAGAGCAATTGAAAATTAACATTATGAATAATAGTTTTGATCTTATAAACGACAACACTACCATTTAAACCATCAAAAGTATCAATGAAAGTATGTTTTATTCTAATTCTAAGAATGGAATACCAGTTTTAATTGTTCATCAAAAAGTTAGAAGCATGCGACAAAATTTTGATTTGTTACTCTGTAATATTGAAGGCTTTGTGAATATGCCAGACTTTATTTTTTTGTTCGAAATATGGTTTTTTTCTTGCGAAAAATAAAACTTCAAAATTTCAAACTACGAGTTTTAAGGTAACAATAATGATTCGTATTCTGTGGGAGGAGTATGCGTATTCGTCAGTAATTCGTATTTACGTAATGATGAGTTTAAGGTTGACTGTTACATATAGTTTGAATAGTGCTAATATCATAAAATCTCCTGAGTTTACAGCTTTCTTGCGCAATGAAAACGCGGCAAATCTTATTATTCTTGCCTACTTTAATGTGGATATTTTAAGTTGTAACGCTTCAGTTGACACATATGCATTCTTAATGGCAGAGCATGGTTTAACATCGTTCATTAATGAACCTACAAGACCGATTTCTAATACTTGCCTTGATCATGTATTTAATCGCTTTAACAAGTTAGAAATCAATCTTTGCGCGGATGTTAACTTTGATATAAAAATTAATGATCATTGTTTGACCGGTTTAGTCTTAAGTATCTTTAACAACAAAAGGTCTGTTATTACCGCTCCTCTAAAGGTAACTAAAATAAACTACAGGCAACTTAACGACAAGCTGCTGCGTGAAAGTTAGGAAGAAGTCTATATCATTAGAAATGCTTCACAGGCGTATTAACTATTCTTAAAAATTCTAGGTGAGAGAAAATCGGATACCCAACTTAAGCCCTGGATGAACAAATCTCTTCTAAAAAAATAAAATCTAAGCACAATCTACGTAATAAATGTTGCAAACATCCACATAACCTTGTTTTGAAAAGACGTTACACTACCTTGATCAATTAAAAATTAAAAATACAATACAAGTTTATTCATTTTTTAAATTCGGAATTTGTATGTCTGATGCTAAAACGCGTTCCCGTAGATATTTTTAAACTCAATTGAACACAAGAAAGTCACAGGGAGCCAAATCAGGTGAATCCGCTGGCTGTTGGATGGTATTTGTTGCATTTTTCGTCAAACAATTACGAAAAATGATTTCACTGTGTGACGGTGCGTTATAATGGTGCAAAATCCACGAGTTTTCTGCTCACAATTCTGTTCTCTTTCGGCGAATTGCTTCACGCAAACGTCTCATAACATCCAAATAAAACTCTTTGTTTACTGTCTGGCCTTCTGTCAAAAATTCATGATGCACTACACCGTTTTAATCCATGAAAACCGTGAGCATTGCCTTCTTTCTTGACTGAAAACGACGTGTTTTTTTTTTTGGTCTGGGCTCATTTGGTTAACGCCATTCACTTTCCTGATGTCTGGATTGCGTGTCGTACTTATAAACACACATCTCATCTCCAGTAATGATCCTTTTGATGAATATGGGATCGGATTCAGCCTGGAAAATCATCTCTTTTGCGACGTCAACACGGTCTCTTTTTTGCATGAAATTGAGGTCTTTTGGCACCAACTTTGCTGCTACACGACGGAAATCCAAATCATTATCCAAAATGTCTTGGACGGATCCATAGGCAATGTTCAAGTCCTCCGCTATCTCTCTGATGGTAACCAACATTTCTTTTACTTCATCAATGTTTTCGTCGATGTCGAAAACACTTTTTCAACATTTCCAACGTTCGCGCACCATTAAATCCGTTTTTTACACAAAATTTAATACAATTTTGTTGTTGTAAATTTATATCTATTTTTAAAATTGTTAAAAATCACCAACACACACAAAGATAGATGTACTCTTGGCTACGTAACTTTTGAAAATGCCAAGCTATGACGCTAAGATTGAGAGGGAATGTCAACAACAGATGTACCAACTTAACAAAAAAAAAACAGGTGGCAATTATTAACGAAATTAAAGTCTGCCGTGATAGTTACTATCAAAGTAGAATAAGAAATTCACAAGGAAATCTTAAAAAAGAATGAGAGGTTGTAAACAGAATTATTAATCGCAAAGTTAAAAACCATAGTAAATAAATTGTTCTAAAAAATGAGAATCACCGATCCCAAAGTAGTTGCAAAAGAATTTAATGACTACTTCACTTCAGTGGGACAAATATTTTTTCCATCATACCTTAGATGCGTCGGCAGCTGTTGCTCTGCATCTGGCCTTGGAGACCACACACCTGTAAGTAACAGCTTTTTCTTTAAAACCCATTTCAGGGTTTGAGCTGTCTCAAAAATTCAAATTCTTGTGAAAACGATAGTATTTCTAACATTGTATTGAAACAAATTACCCTTAATGTCGTTGATATTTTGGCTCATATTTTTAATTTGAACATCTTTTCTGGAAATTTTCCAGATTTGTTACAATGTGCCAATATAATTCCTATTTATAAAAATATGATGTTAAAAAATATTGCGCCGGACTCTTTGTAGATATTACAAAAGCCTTCGATATGGTTTGACCACATCATTCTCTTGGAAAAATTTAATTCTGCGGGATTTCGCGGATTTATTTTGGAATGATTTGCATCTTATTTAAGATGTGTTCTGTACACAAAAGTTAAATATCGGGAATAATTTAAGTAGTTCAAAGGTAATCAATACATGTGAACCCCAATGATTAGTTCTTGGCCCTATGTTGTTCCTAATATATGTCAACTCTATTTTTGCAATCACATTTATTGGCAATGTAAAGGCTTTTGCCGACAATTTTGCATTTGCATATGGATCAACCAACCTTTTAAATCTAGTTGCTGCAACGTTCAGTTGCTAAGACACTGGTTCACCAAACACAAGTTAGTAGTAAGCAATAAGACTAAATTGATGTATTTCAATTTAATAGTGAAAGATTCCCCAGACTTTGACATTATATTTCATGCACCGCCTTTTCACACATCAAGCTTTAGGAACTTTTTCTCAATTATTTCCTGCACGCTATTTAATAGTCCACCCGAGAATATACGAATTATTAGAACTGCGTCTGTATTTCTTAAAAAAGGAAAATCGTGGCTTCTTGCGATTGATCACAATGAAATCTAAATTTTGTTACATTTCATTATTTGAGTTCTTTCTTAACTTTTAACTTTTTTAACTCTTAATTTTATGAACTCATGTTAGCTCTTATTGATATTATATATGTATATTTCTTTTTAAGCAATTGAATTTTTAAAAAGTGTAATAAAAATGCACAAAAATGCTTGTCCACCCCACGGTGTAAATTTTGAAGTGGTATTTCTCTCTATTTTTTTCCACTAAATAAAAATGTCACTAACTATTCTCCAAATTAGGATACGTATGCATAGTGAGAATTGTTAAGCAACTTAAAATAGATTACCTAATTGAGAATAAAGAATAAAAAAAAAAAAAAAAAAAAAAAAAAAAAAAAAAAAAAAAACAGTAGGACTCGCTCTGTGTGCAAGATAGTTTGCTGAAGAGAAATGGTAAAGTGCAGATGGAACAATATATCGTATGCAGCTTATCGCGCCGCGGTCCATAGTCACATGACGGAATCTCAGGAGGCCATTTGGGAATAAACAAGACGTTGGAAAAGGTGAGGGCTAAGTGCTAAACAAGATGTCGGGAATTGGTGCAAAAAGTGCATAAGGTTTGCGCCTACAAATTGCCCCAAAGTAAAGCCGCAGGGATGAATGCAACAGTACAATGTCGGAGCACCATTCGGACGAGTAGCCATCGACATCGCTGGGCCGTTTCCTTTATGGCAACCTTTAATGGCAATCGATTCACCGTCATGGATTACTTCAGTAAGTGGCTGAAAGTGTTTGCCATCCCAAATCAGGAGGCTTAGACCGTAGCCAGTGGGACTGGGATCGACACATACCCCCTTCTGAATGGCCTACCGAAACGCGCTCCATAGTTCAACAGGAAACACACCATCCCAAATCAAGAGGCTAAGACCGTATCAGAAGAGATATTGAACAACTGGTTGAGCAGATTCGGGATCCCAATGGAGCTACACTCCGATCAAGGGCGAAACTTTGAATCAAAAGTCTTACAATCCAGTCCAGTCTGCCAGTATCTAGGAATTAGGAAAACAAGGACAACGCCACTACACCCTCAATCTGATGGAATGGTCGAGCAATTCAATCGGACCTTGAACGATCATCTTTCTAAGGTCGTCATCAACTACCAGCGGGACTGGGATCGACACATACCCCTCTTCTTAATGGCCTACCGAAACGAGGACCATAGCTGAACAGGAAACACACCGAGATCTTATTTGGTCAAACAGTTCGATTGCCAAGTGAAATAAAATTCGGATCCCCACCTACGAAGCCCAAGGAGGTGAACGACTACGTAGACGTTGCATGTAAGCACCCGAGAAAAGATGAAGCTAGCGAGCAACCGCATGAAGACCAGATATGACATCAAGGCAAAATCTTCCGGCTTCAACGAAGGCGATCTGGTGTGGCTGTATAATCCTCTGCGTAAGGAAGGAAAATCACCAAAATTGCAGCGGGATTGGGAAGGACCATACAAGGTGATAGGCCGAATTAATGACGTTGTCTACCGTATCCAACATGGGATCGAGGAAAATTGAAGATGGTCCATTTGGATGGAATGTGTCATTTAAACGGGATGAGGAAAGTCGAAGTTGTTCGGGACAGCGTCATTTATGTTTCCATAGGAGAAGATTTCGATAGCAGAAACATCAACCATTATTACGTGGAGAGTAGGATCGAATTTTCTGGCAAATTGGAAAATGTATGGAATGCTGGATGACGCAGATTCTTCTCGAAATATGGTATGTCATTGGAGTATAAATATCCGCATCCTCGAGGTATACAAATCAGCTCATCATTTGAATTTGGAGTTTGAATTACTGTCTTAATTAAGTGGTTTTAGCAAAAGATAAGTAAAAGTGAAAAGGTTAAAATAAGCAATGAGTTTTATTATTATATTTAAGAAAAAAAGAATTCACTCTTTCTCTTCATCAGAGTCAGATTTGTCTGAAGAAATTTCATCTGATTCATCTATTATATTTGTAAAAGATCCTTATTATCATCTTCTTCGGTTAGTTCTGTAATGATAGAAGTTGTTTAAGTAAAATTGAATAATTCATGGTTGTATGATGATAAAATTTTGTCTGTAACTTGTATATCGTCCTGCATACTAATACTCTTCACTGATGGAGGCAGTTAATCACCTTCGACCCATTAAACGCTGTATTTATCATTAATTTACACCAATTCATACTCTGTAGCATCTAATTCAAGTGGAATCTGCTGATCAGCGTTTTTTCATAAATGGGAAATATACATAACATATATTGTCCATAAAAAGTGAATATACAATTCTGATTGAGATGGAGCGAGCTGCGAGGCGTCAAAATTTATTTCAATATATCTCAAAATGTCTTTTTCATCATTGATTTGATATGTTTTCAAGAACGTAGCCACACGTGATTCATTAATTTTTATGATTTTCTTATAACCATGTACTTCACGTAAATTTTTCTACATATTATATTAAAATAGATTGCGACTTTGTTAGTATATTGAAGGGTGTTACTTTCCCTTTTGAAAAATGCTGGGTTGAAGTCGCATCCGGTAAATGCATGGAAAGCTGGCTATGCGTTGCATAATTCTGCACCTAATGTCTCTTATAGTTTATTTACATCAATAAATCTATGGTTGTTTACAGTACCAACATGCATACTTATTCTGATGTTTCGAATTATGCGGCTCATGCGTCCTAATAATATTATAATATTATATTTTTGTATCTGCTCCTGTATGATATGGGCACGAATCACTTCATTATCAACAACTACATATTTGTAACAATCAACTTGATTAACGTAGATACATTTTATTTGCATAAAAGAAACAAGATGATTGTTAGACTAATGATCAATCAAAAACCTTACAAGAGCCTTTTTAAAATTTATGTTTCTTAGTTCTACGTTATAATCACTCGGGCGAATATGCTCATTGTCTTTGATATAACGATCAAATGTAATTACAATAATATTTGCTTGATTACTTGTAAGCATATGCAAAAGTTTTTGCGAAATGTTACCAAACGTACCTGGTACTTCCGATAATCACATTACTACGGTCATTTGCACCACTAATAGGTGCATGCATAATATATTTTTTTTTCAAGTAATTTCATCAACACAGTTCTGTTAGTTTGAGCGATGACTATGATTTTTGCACCAGTGCTGTCTAGCAGAAATGAAATTCATAGTATGGCTTATACCAGTCGGTTTATTTGCTGCATCAGCATTGATAGTTTGTTCAAGTGTAAGACAAGTTGTTTTGAAAAAAAGTTATCTGTTCTCTGGGCTCCAAATTCTCCGCCTTTTTGCTGATTGAAAATGAAGAACATATTCGTAATTTTCGGTAAAATATCTCTAAAAAGATCAAAATTTCCAGTTCTTATGCTGTAATTTAGGATTGATAATAATCTATCATTGGATAACTTTATTTCCTCTTCCTCTGCAAACCTTTGAAAATGCAATATTTGTAGAGCCATTAAATTCAAAGGGTGTAATCGTTTAAATTATAATGCTTTCCAATAATGAAAATATCAATCGAACCTTGCGCCAGAACATTTGCATTGGCTAAAACATTAGTGATTCCACAATTTTCAATATGCCATATGCTTTGAAATAAGCCATAATTAAGTGAAATGAGACATTTCGGTGGGTAACGGTCTACTGACGCGTTTAAATCAGCTGTCGTAATCCAGAAGGGAAGAGGGTACAGGTAGAAACCGAGACCGTTGCCATGTCTCTTTTTCTTACCTGACATTTTCGGTTCAATATTGTTCTCACAGAATATTTCTATTTCATTTAGTAATTTTAATTTATTTAATGGAATAAAATGATTGCTTTATTTATAATGAAGACTTCATACATTAATGCATTATCATAATTATGATAGATATTCATTAATGTATTCATTAAAATTTTATAGTATCCGTGTTAAACTTATTTTACACCACGGGAAACTTTCCTAATTTGGAAGCATTAAACAGCGCGTTGCAAGACTTACGATAGATCCAAAACCAGCTTGGTGGTGCAATGATTTTATTGATGGTGATTTTCCCCAAACATTACCAGAAATACCACAATCAACACTAGCCGACTAAATTAACGCGTCTTTAAAGTCGTCCATTTTATGGAAATACGTTAAAACGCTCAAATTTAATATGAACATGGGAGCCGAATTGCAGAATAACCAATCTGGAGAAGTTTTTTTTAAACAATTGCTCGATATTGGTAATGGCAAAATACCTGTTGACTTGTCATCTGGATACATTACATTGCCTACCAATTTTTGATTCAGTAAAATAATCGAAGACCGAGCTCATCGATAAGGTTTTTCCAAACAATGCTCAAAATAACAAAAATCATTTTTGGTTGAGCGAACGAGTTATATTGGCTGCAAGAAACGATGTTAACAAAATAAATTCCCAAATTCAAAATAAGAAAGCTGGTGAATTGATGACATACAAATCGGTTGATTCCATCACTAACCAAGATGATGTCAATTATCCAACGGAATTATTAAATTCGCTGGAATTGCTTGGAGTACATCCTCATGATCTGCATTTAAAAATCGGATCGGTGGTAATAATGTTGCGGAATATAGACCAGCCACGTCTTTGTAACGGCAAACGACTTACAGTGAAAAAATTAGTGAACAACGTCATCGAAGCCACAATTTTGAAAGTAGGGTACAGAGGCGAAGACGTTTTAATTCCACGGATTCCGTTGATTCCGAATGACATGCCATTCGACCTTAAACAGTTACAATTTTCAGTGCGGCTAGCATTTGCAATGTCGATAAATAAATCCCAAGGGCAGTAGTTAAGTGTTTTTCACAAGGTCATGTTGTATGTCGCCTGTTCCCGTGTCGGCATACCAACAAAACTGTTCATATACGCACCAGAAAATAAAACGAAGAATGTTGTGCATCGTAGAGCATTAAATTATAAACACTATATTTTGAATAACTATTTTTTTTACTAATTATACCAATTCGAATTCAATATTCATAGTAAAGACAGAAAAACGTCTGTCGAGTCAGCTAGTTTGTTTATATATGAGTATTTGAAAAAAGCGTTTGATAGAGTAAGTACCTAAAGAGTAGTTAAAAATTGTCAAATAAAGTAGTCAAGATATCTCAGATATCACTATTATTCTGAATTGAATAACACAAGGTTCACCTATTTCTACGTTGTTGTGTTACGCCTAAATGAATCCGGTTTTTGAAAAAAATTCAGAATTTGTACAGACATAAAGTTTTACAAAGTTATACCGACAATATATTTGTCTTGGCATCGGGCAAACTATAATACAATAGATGAAGTAAAAGATCATTTAGATTCAACATTACGCGCCCCCGATACGGCTCAAAATTGGTAGAATAACTCACTGAAATGGCACGAATTATAGGGCAAATAAGTTTTTTATTAGATTGTGTGTAATAAATTTTGAAAAGTTGGAAAAAAAAATCAAAATTTAAGGTTTTTTATACATCTAAAACTATCGTAACTTTGTTTTGCTCATCATTACTGCCCATTTTATTCATTTTTGATGAACACTGTGCATTTTGTTTGTTCCTTGCATTATCACAGAAAATTGTATGGCACAATCATCTCCTACCTATGAATCACTTTAAGGAATTGATCAATGATTCTGACTTGAGATCCATAGCAACTTTGAAATACACAAAGATTGCGAAATAGAACTTTATGGGAATCTTACCTCGTATTTTATAGTGTGATTTCACAGGACTTGCAAATTCAATTCCGTTGTAGTAAAATGGTCGAGAGGGTATAAATTTTCATAAGCTACCCAATAGCTGTTGGCTTGGATTTGATATATCTGATACAATTTATATTCCGCTTTTGGCTTCTCTTCCAACGCTCAAAATCCAATTGTTGTCAAGAAATATCTCTGAATTGCTATTTTTTGGCAATAATATTGATTTTTAGCATCTGATAGGATTTTTGAATTCGCTAGTCTTTCACCAACACGTAGCGAAATAACTACTGAGACCAAAAATCTTTCTTTCTTTCGCTGTCCTATATATTTTTTTTTTTCAATTCAATATATGGTATTTATTTTCCTAAAAACACGTGCTCAAGCATTTTAAATGTAATAAAGATAATAAAGTTACATGGATATCGAGTGCAGAGTAAAAAAATATGTCACTTTTTCAGGCGAATTAGATATACTACTACGTCCAAGTTTGATACAACTTGTTCGAATCGTGCAGAAGACATGATGTTCTTTCACATTTGGTTGGAAAATTGCTTGTTGTTTTTGCTTATCTCTCTTTGTGTTTTTTGTTTCATTATTTCGGTTTTTGTTTTTATGTACCCAGTATGTTTCTTTTTGTATTTCGGATTCTGATTGTGATTCAATGGAAGGAATTTCTTATTTAAGGTTATTTCCTTTTTTTAAGAACAGTGAGAGTTGATTAGCAGGAAAGTATGGTATATCTTGCAATAGCGACTTGGGATACTGCTTTTAAGTCTTGGGATGTTGGTTTATAGTGAGGTCCCGGTGCATCTCACTCTTGGGGTGTTGGTTTATAGTGAGATCCCTGTGCCTTTCACTCTTGGAGTGCTGGTTTATAGTGACGTCTCCGTGCCTCTCACTTTTGAGGTGTTGGTTTATAGTGAGGTCCCGGTGCCTCTCACTCTTGGGGTGCTGGTTTATAGTGAGGTCCCTGTGCCTCGATTTTCCAGTCACATTGTTTTCGCAAGAGAATAAGAAGTGCAAAGTAAGGAATTTATTTGCGATGCTCAAAGCATTGGTTTTGCTCATCAAACCAGTTCGAATCTCTAAGGTTGGTTATTTTCATGCATTTCAAGGCCATTCCCTCCGTTTTATTTATTATATGCGGACGATCTAAAAAATTGTATGGTATACTTTAAAATGGAGCTTACAAATATAGAAAAATTCATCAGTTGGTACTAAGAGACTTCTAAAATCACTATGTTGGGAAAAATTCTTAGCAAAAATTCCGACGGACGTGTTATTTATTTCAGTTTTTAAAAATTATTTCAACAATTTGCCGCTTTTTTTTTAAAAGCATTTTAAATGCCAGATATCCTGTAAAATATGAAAATGCATTTGTAATTTTGATTTCATTTGTCACTTTTGCGAACAATATAATTTCAGTCTCCTTGCGTGCTTCAGCTAATAAAAAAGTTCTTGATGTATGCGGTTGAGTCTGGGAGGTATCTAAATTTAAAAATTCTACATAAAATTTCCAAAATTTCTTGATGAGTTCTTTTTGTAAGTAAATACTCAACTTTCCCGAATAAACCATTACTTAAATCTTCATTAAGGATTAGAACCTAGTTTATTGTCTGTACCATTCCTTTTACACAAAAGTTTCTTGAAAGATTAGTGGACTCTTGCATTGATCCTAAGTAAGACAAGAATTTTTTAAGCTCATTATAAGCTGGATTTCCGACCTGAACTCCAAGCTTTAAAATATTTTTATTGTAATGATATCCACTATCCATACAGTCAAAAACATTATTCATTTTTCATGTCAACGCTTGATTTGAAGAGCTTGATTTGAACTATTTTTTAGGCAATTAAGTTGATGAGCCGTTTGTATTGATGCTGCCGTTATCTTACTAAAGGTTTCCGTTGCCAAGCGAGCACTTATTTTTTCAAATGCATTCAGAGCTATGTGTAAATTGTAAAATGTGAACTTGGAAATTTTTTAAGCATGTTTAAGCCCCATTATCACTTTCTAAGTTGAATAATTCTCTGAAAACATCAAAGGAAACATTACCATCTCGAGTTAGCATATCAGATTTGAGTAAAACATTACGCATGGATTCTATTAAATAGAAGAAATTATAAAAACAAAATATTTTTTTTATTATTGAAAATTGTAGAAGACTTTTCTTCTGTAACACCTAATAATGGATAAGCTTTCTTGTGGTTAGGACCTTGGTTGCAAACTATAGCTCACATTTTCAGACCAAGTTCCTGGCAAATTGTATAATTATTTTTTAAAATAGATTTCAGGTTAACACTTTTGACAGAGTTTTCTGAAACAAACTAATTTAAAATACTTTTCCAGCTATTTACCATGAAAACACACTTGCCGTACAATCTTTTTTGATCCACTCTTTGATCTTCAAATCCAACAATTACATCATTTGGACGAATTCTAATTTCATCAAATATCATTACCACATTCTGTTCCCGTTGGCTTAATGATGCAAAGTTTGCTTTTAGAATCCAAATTGTAAGGTTATAAGTCTTTAACAGGAGCCCAGTGATATAATGTTAATACGTGAGGAAGTTTAAATCCCAGTCTATCTCGAAGAAATTTATAAACGTTCGGAGATCTGTTCAAATGCTTTTAAAAAGTTCTATTTCAGCAACATTATATTTTTTTGGCTAAGGCAGCCCTACCAATACGAGTATACCACAAAAAATTGTTGAATGCTCTCAAATATCAAGTAGTTAGTTCGTAAAGCGTTTTCTTCTCAAGCTTTGAATTTTAATTCTGCAGCTTAATATATTTTTTTCAATTCCGAATTTGTTTTCTCCTCTTGTGCGCATTTTTCTAATAATTTATTGCATCTAACGCAAGAAATATTTGAACTATTAGAGGTCCTTCTTCGTTTTGGTAACGACCTCCTTAAAATATATATTGTACAAGTTAACACGACATTGGTGATTTTCCCAAACACCTAAGAGTTGTGCAAAACAACACCTCCACGAGCATCCGGTCATTCTTTATCCACATGATTTACTTGTCATCATCTTCTCATATTTCCCATGCACTTCATTTACAGCAGTGAATTTCACCACCTGAAACCCACTCGATGTTCCCACACCGAAATCTGCTGATCCCAAACATTCCCTCACGATTGCGATGCTCCACATTAGAATAAGTTAGGTGATAAGTTAAATTGTTAGTTTCTTAGTAGTCAGTTATTGTTAAGTCACATCTGAATAAGGAGGGTAATCCTCCAAAAAAATATTTTTTTAAAAACTTTTTTAATTAAATGTTTTAAATGGCGCCTGAGCAGGGACCCAGGAATACAAGTAGCTAAAGAAAACGAGTTTATTTTCGTTTGGCGTAATATAATCGAGAGCCATTAAAAGTCCTTAAGTAGCACAGACGCGCTTAGTGAAAGAATTCGAATTAAATCGCGAACCGGCAAAAGTCCCCAAGTGGTCCCCCCAAAAATCCGTGTGTGTGGTGAAAGTGTTATGGAAAAAGAAACAACACAAAGGCCCCCCCGTAGCCGTAGGCAGATAATCCAACGCCCTACAGAAGAAAAGGAGGCGGCCAATCGTCAGCTATCTTCCAATGGATAGGTCTGTAAGTTACTTTTAAGAAAGAAAAAGAATATACTAAAGTGCAAAAGAAATTTACTATATTAAATTGAAGAATAACTTCCAAATAAGAAAATCATATCTTAACATATTCTAAAAAAAAAAAATTGTTGTTGCCAACCAATTGTTTTATAGTGAGTGAATTAGTCTTCAATTTTAAAATTTCAAAATTTTATTATTTTTTGACTTGCTTTGGTAATTCGAGAAAATTAAATTAACCTGATCCTACTACCCAAGGTTCACAAGCCGAAACTAATCTTCCTACCTCTGTTACCCCTCCTATTTCTGTACCAAGTACATCGCGTGTATCGAACAATGAGCCAAGCCACAATAGCTCCTTTCAAACTTCTTCTTCCAGAGCCGAACGGCAAAATCAAGAACCTGGTACAACTAAAGAGTTTGAAGCACTATTCACAAGTATTGTAAATCGCGTCCTGGAAAAACAAATACCCAATATAATTCAAAGAACTTTAAACCCGAATGCAGCTCATCCATCAGGAACACAGAGAAAACCTATCTGATTTAGACAAGATACCGGAAGTAGTCAGGTGCCTGAGAGAATTATCTGGCAATCGCAATGGAAACGAAGCGTGGATAGAATTTTCGCAACTTACGAACCCATTCGGAGTACACCCAAATACAAAATTGTTGGCGAAGCTGATGTAGCCTTAGATGCCTAGTCATGCATTATGCTGACAAAAGAGACTAAGGTACCCTCGAGTACCAACTCATGTCAATCGTTCAAGGTAATAACTCAATAGAGGCGTTTTACCAAACCGTATATGGCCCCTTGTCACTTATCCTTAATAAGATTGGTTGGCAACGGGGCATGGGACTTCTCAAGCAAAAATATCGGGACAAAGCCCTCGATACATTTATTTGAGGCTTGAAGGGCGACCTTCCCAGGCTACTCGCTATACGCGAACCCTCAGACCTACACCAAGCCTTACATTTAAGTCTCAAACTTGAGAGCCATAGTTTCAGAACTCACCACGCCAACCAAAATGCGAACAGAAATCCTTTAATCCCAACCATGCCTCGCATAGACCTCACGCAATTAACTTCCCATTACAGCAGATCGGGAAAATTTCATATCCACAGCAAACCCCTAGCCCCCAGGGAGCTATACCATGCGCTCAAAACCAACAGTCTACCCCCCAAGTAAAAACCCAATATTAAAATATTAATCAACAAACTTTCAGGCCACAATACAATCCTCAAGCTACTAATCCTTCTGCGACTCCAATGCAACCCAAGCTAGAGCCTATAGATAAAGGTCCCAGCAAACAAATAAAGAACCAACACCAGAGAGGTGTAACTCAGTTCAAGCAATCACAACAGTGACATAGACCAGTCCCTAACTACAAATAGAGCCTGAACTCCTAGAATACAATGAGGTATTCGAGTCAGAAAATAAAAATTGCGAGGGAACCCTTGACAATTAGGAACAGATGGAACATCCCGAGCTCCCCGACGTCAACGAAACACTTGATTTTACTGGCGTCAATTTTTCAGACTAAATAATTTTTCGTTGTCTTATTTTATAAGCAGAACGAAGAACGGAAATTTCATTAAGATTCTTATAGATACAGGTTCCACGTAAAACTACATCCAACCTTCCCTTATAGATAACCAATCTCCGAATAAAGAATGTTTTTACGCTAACTCCATGGGTGGCAGTGTCAATATAACTCACTATGTGGAAACCAACCTGTTTTGATTAAAAGATCCCGAAATTAGGTTTTTCCTTCTACCAACACTTAAGTCTTTCCATGCAATATTGGGCAACGATAGTCTTAAGGAACCATCTGCAATAATCCACACGGAGCACGATTACATGGAACTTAAGAATGGCCTAAAAATAATAACAGATCACCAACTTTTGACATTCGCTCTAAGTAGCAAGAATAATGACAGCAAAATGAAGCGCTGGAAAGCCTTCTTTGAAGAATATATATTAATTACGAATTATTGTACAAACCCGGAAAAATAAATGTCGTTGCAGATGCCCTTTCCATAGGTCCAGAAAATAACTATCAATTGGAAAACCCCTTTCGAAATTACCTAAGGCATACATTCATTCAACCGACATATACCAAAGAAAATATTATATCCATATTCAGAAGATATATAAATCCATTTGTTATAAACGGCTTAATGACTACCGAACAGATTATGGGACAGATTCAAAAAATATACACTTTATACTTTAAAAAACATAAAATCAAATCTACCCAAACCAAGGTCGATGATCTAAAAGGAGAGGAAGACCAGGAGAAGCAAATATTAAAAACACACAACCGTGCTCATCGCAATGCCCGTGAGAACAAAATACGATAGACACCCTAATAAGCCAGTATTAAAGGAGACCCCTATTCCTCAATAGCCCGGACAAATCATCCACCTAGACATTTACATAACATAAGGCCATTTAGTACTAACGGCAATAGACAAATTCTCTAAATATGCCCAAGCTAAGATTCTTCAATCTAGGGCAACAGAAGACATAAGGCAGCCTCTGAGAGAATTACTATTTTCCTTCGGACTCCCAGAAATGATGGTAATAGATAACGAAAAATCTTTGAACTCCGAGTCCCTCAAATTCATGATTCAAGATCAGCTAGGTACACAAATTTACAAAGCCCCTCCTTATACTAGTTCCGTTACTGGGCCCATTGAAATGTTCTATTCCACCCTGTCCGAAATAATGCGTTGTCTTAAAACAGACCGCATTCACAGGAACTTCCAAGAACTGCTAGAGCGTGATATTTGCGAGTACAATTTCTCCATTCACTTCTCTACGGAAAAGAAACCAATAGAACTATTTTTCGGAAGAAATGTAAGTACTGACCCGATTCAATTAGAAAAACTTAGGAAAGAAAACATTGAGAAACTTAGGAAAAAGCAAGAAGCTGATCTAAAAACCCACAATAAAAAACGACAATCAATTAGAACCTATTCCCCTGGTGAAGAAATATATGTTAAAATCAATAAACGACTTGGCTCAAAAATTACTCCCAAATACAGAAAGAAAATAGTAAAAGAAGATAGGAACACCCAAATACTAACCCAATCAAGCAAAGTAGTTCATAAAAGCAGTATTAAAAATCATAATCCTTCCCAATAGACTAACTACCGCCATGGTTACATACGGCGAAATGGAAATCCTGGACTAATAGCAGTAAAGACAGGAACCGCAAGGCTTCAGAACGGCTCATTCAAATTAATTCACGAAATAGATCTAAATATTTACGAAAAGCTAATTGATGAAATATCAACATGTATTAGCAATTAGATCAATAAAAATTACCCGACCTATCAATTCCTCTCCCAAGAACTGTACCAAATCCAAAACGTTTTATATAGAATTAAGCCTACTAGAATAAAGCGTTCACTGAACTTTAATGGGAGCGCATAGCAGGAAATCCTGACCATGACGACTTCCACGTTCTAAAGAAAAATATCAATATGTTAATATAGTCGAAAATAACAACAGGCAAGCAATAATAAACAAAGTTTCAATTGAAAAAATAAATAAATTAAAAAATATTACTAACGAAACCCTGAACAAACTAAAAACCAATAGAATATTTGAAATTTGTTAATGTCATTCAATACAAAATGAAATTACTAAAAGAATTGGGCAAAAAACAAGATAAGAAACTAATTTTTGCTTTCTAAAACAGAATTAAATATAATTAAAAATAATTCAGATAATGAGAAATTCCCATATAAATCAATCAATGAAATCATAGAGTTTTCAGACATAAAAATCGCTACAAACAATACTATTATTATTTAAATTGTTAATTTACCTACTATTAGCCTAGAACCATGTGAAATTATTCTTATAATACCTATTAAAACTCCTCCAACCACGTCTGAGATATCAGAAAACATCCGCTGCTGACTATGCATTAGCACCGTATTTGGGAACTGTATTGGTTGTAATGTTAGTTTAGTTTAAAGTTAACTTAAATAAGTAATATAGAATAGTTTAATTTGAACACCATAAGTAAGCGAAATCCATCCTACGTCTCCGCCTTCTACTCCTTAAAAGTTAAGGAATTTTTATGTTTATTTTTTTATAAATCAGCCAAAATATAAATATTTTTTGTAATGTGTAAAACTAATTTCTATGACTTATATGACTTAAAATGGTTGGATCGTGAGTTACAGTGGTCAATGCAAACTTAATCTTACGTAATTAAGGCAAAACTTCCGGCAAATTATACTGGTTTGGTTCGCATAAGGCTTCGTTTAATTTAAGGAACGTTGGATATTCCAATCAAACTGATGAGACCACAAGATCTACGAGACTGCATGATCTCAAAATTAAATCAGATCAGTTAACACAGTTCCATCGCTGTGTTTGGGTCGCTGATTGGATTTTTGACAATCTGTTGGCAACATATATATGTGGCCCAAGTATTCGAAGAGGAACGTATCCATGCTAACACTGTGACTAAGTCTGTGTAATATACTACCAATTCTACGATAAACACAGCAGTCTGCAACTCCAGAGGAGCGATGGGACAAAGCAAATTAGAAAAGATTTGACTTCTTTCGTTTGCACATCTTATGTATAAACAATACACATACTTTAAACGCAACTATACCACTGTCATGCTGAGTCATGCATTTCAGTTTTCTTGACCGAAAAACACAATACAAAATGGAGATCTAAATTTTCTAATTTAAAAAAAAATCCAGATTTGGAAGAAACTGATCGTCTCATGTCTCAGTCTTTCATTAATCTTGCATAAATAATTTACCGAGCATTACGAGTGGACTCAATAAGCTCAGTAGGGTGAAAAGTCGCACTAGGACCGACAAAAAAATTCTAGTGTTACTTGCCTTTTGGGTTAAAGAAAAACATGGATTGATCCAGAACTGGATCCCAGATCGGTCCTAAAGTTTCGATAATTTCTGACTGTTGAAATTTCACCAACCTTTATCTTGTTTAGGCGTATTTGTTAGAATGTCTAGCTCCTTTGCACAAAATGTTCTCCATTTAAAATTAGTTTTTCGTAATAAACTGGTGATTTCCTCAAGCAAACTCTTTATTCAAACCCAGCTCCTTTACCTGCCAAGAAATCGTCGACATATATTTGATTCCTAATGACTTTCGATGCCTTTTGTGTTCCTTTCCTTTTTTTATATGAGGAGTTAGAAGATGACCTGTGCTTTCATATGCAGATCATCAAGAATCAACCTAGACATGGATTTCTTTGATAACATATATCCTCCTATTCCTTGGACATGATCTTCTGCTTCCTAAGGGGATTTCTCCGAATTTGTTCACGCACTGCCTTTATTACCGCATTCATACGGACGGCCACTTCTTTGCCCGTCCTCTACTCCAGACAATTCGCCGAAGGGAGCAAAAGCCCAATATATGAATATTCTTGATATTTCGAGTAGTTTTAGCAACTCCAAAATTGGCCAACATTCCTTTCGCTCTTATGCAACGCTATTACCGTGGCTCGATTCTCTTTAACGCCAAACTTCATGTTAGTATAGGGTTTTCTAATAACGACTTGACAACTTTTTTTTAAATAAAAGGTAAACCATTTGAGATATTTCAAACACTTCATTATTGACTTGAAGTACAATCAAAACATTAATGAATGGAACTCGACTTCGTTCATATGGCCATCGCGGGCACGTTTACAGCGGTCGATTCGTTGGACCCAATTTTCAACGATTCAGCCACACATTTTGGCCGAAACGGCCGCTATTTCGCGTTCAATACTGACTCTGAGCTCTTCCAACGTCGTCGGCGTATTGGCATAAACCAATGACTTAACATAGCCCTACAGAAAGTAGTCAAGTGGCGTTAAATCGCACGAACGAGGCGGCCAATCGACTAGCCAGTGTCTTGAGATAACACGCTCACCATACATACTTTTCAATAAATCGATTGTAGCGTGTGCTGTGTGGCTTGTGGCACCATCCTGTTGAAACAACATGTCGTCCAAGTCCATATCTTCCAATTCGGGCCAAAAATAATCTTTGATCATGGCGTGACGATCGTTATCGTCGACGAAAAAATATGGCCCAATAACGCCGCCGGCATGCAAACCGCACCAAACAGTTATTTTTTGTGGATGAAGTGGTGATTCATGAAGCACATGCGACTCCGAATATCTGTAGAAAATTTTTAAAATTTGCAGACGTTGCTTGTTAGTGTACTTTACCATGATGAAAATGTTGAGTTTACTGAATAAATTGACAGTGACAGTTTGAGTGCGCTCAGAAAATAAATTCAAAGTTGTCAAGTCCCTATTGGAAAACCCTATATATAGATACATTTGACTTTCGTAAATTCAAAGCCAATTTTTATTGTATTTCATTAAAACAACTTTTTCAAACGTTGTATCAAGTAACGATTGGCGTCTTGGAATGTGAACTAGTCCTGCGAATGGAAAAAGTCGCTCTACTGCGACTTGAATTTAATAAATAGTCTCTTCATCAATGGATGTTTATTCAGCATGACCATTTCCGTGTTGCAGTCGTTCTTGTAAGCTGCAAATTCATTTTCAATTTGTTACAAGGGTGTACTAGATTCTACTTCTGAAATCAGATTTGATTTGTCAGCAGGTGATGTTGTTGAAGTTGCATCTGTAACCCAATTTGTGGTCATTACCAGCCAAAATGAATAGTTGAGTTTTCAAGTCCCGATACTTCTTTTCCACAGGATTTGCTTCAAGGTGGTATATGGGCGTACCACCAAACAGTAAGTAAGCTTCTGCATAAGCGGTGATATAAATTGTGTTCAGTTATCGCTATGAAGTCTTCTTGGAACACCAAATCGCAGGAATACTTCGTTCAAAAGTGTAAGGACACATATTTTTTGCTGTTCCTTCCTTTAACGGAAACAATTTGACCCATCGACTACACAGGTCTTCAATAATTGAAATCCACTGATATCTTTCCGTGGTTACGGGTAGTGGTCCGAACAAATCGACTACAATCACCTTGAACCTCTGACTGCTTGGAGTAGTTTGCATCAATCCGGCTGGTTTAAGATTTGAGGCCTTGTAGCGCTGGCACTCGATGCAATTCTTACCGTGTTTTGCTACGTCAGATCTCATCTTAGGCGAAAAATAACAGGATGATATGCAGCCTAAAGTCCTATCCAAGCCATAATGACCAGCTGTAGGATCATCGTGGTACTTCTGCGAAACGAGGGACTTCATTGTTTTAGGTATGACGAGTTGCCCGTTTTCGGAGTCTTCTTCGGAACAGAAATGATACAGGACCGGTTCCATCAAGATATAGCCACGGTTGGTCCATCGAACTAAGTTGTAGTCATTGTTTTCGAATGAATTCATAATTTTTCTTAACTCAGGATCGGCCAGTTGTTCCTCCCTAATTTCCTTTGACCCTCGCCTTGGCATATCGATGTCCACAGAACAGATTTCACAACTTCCTTCTAAATGGCCCTCATCAGAACAAGGTGACCTTGAGAGCATGTCAGCAACAGAATTGTTTCTTCCTGGGTTGTATCCAATCTCGAGGTTGTATGGCTGTAGCTGTAGCGCCTATCTGGCAAATTTTCGGTGGGCGATTTCAGCGTCATAAACCATTTTAACGGCTGGTGGTCGGTTAAAATCTTGACCTCGAATCCTTCTATATAGCCTCGGAACTTCTGCACTGCCCATTCAACAGCGAGTGCTTCTCTTTCCCTAGTGGAGTAATTGCGCTCTGCTGGCAATAACAACCGGCTTGGATATTCAACAGGATGTTTCATTTCTCTCTCCCCCTAAAATAATACAGCCCCAATAGCGTAACTGCTTGCGTCTGTCTTTAATATAAATGAAATACCTTCTTTGACTTTCTGCAATACTGGTGCGGGGGTTAAAAGTTGCTTAAGTGTATCAAAAGCCATCTGTTGGTCAGCTTCCCATTTCCAAGTTGAACTCTCCTTGGTTAGGTCAGAAAGCGGCTTGGCAGTCTTTGCAAGATTAGGAATGAATCTTCTATACCAATAACAGGTCTGCGAGAATGATAAAACTTGTTTCGTTGTCTTTGACTTGGCTCTCTCAAATATGGCTTCCGCTTTGCTGGGGTCTACTTTTATTCCTTAAGCGGTCAATACATGATCTAGGCATTTGACCTCAGAACAGCAAAATCTACATTTATCCCGGTTAAGGTCGTATCTAAATTCTTCTATCCAAGTCTTTAAAGGATATGATCAGGTCATCTATAAATGCTAGTACCAGAATGTTAGCTAGACTTCTTCTTAATTTGTCAATTACTCGTTGGAACGTTGATGGCGCATTTTGTAATCCAAAAGGCATGCGGTTGAATATATGTATATGTACCGAATGATGTGATGAAAGAGGTTTTCTCTTGGTCTTTCTCAGCTACCATAATTTGTCAGTATCCTGAACGCAAGTCTAATGTTGACTTGTTCATTGTACTTTTTGCTTCATGTAAAAGGTAAAGGGTAGGGATCTGGGAGGGTCACTGCGTGAAGGGCTCTATAATCGACGCCTTTTCTTCTATTATGCCTTTCTATAGCATTTGATCTATTTCAGTTTTCAACTGAATTTTCCTGGCCGGCTGAAAAAAAGCCATAGGATTTGCGGTTCCCGTTTTAATCCTATGCTCAACATCCGGAATAGGGGTCTCTATTTCTCCAAATATGTTCCTCGTGTCTTCTAAAGGTTTCTCAAGTGCTTATTTTGCCTTTGGTTTTAGGTGTTCTGCTTCATCGGGTCGCAGTTTAATGTCGAGCCTGTTCAGCTCAAACCAGGCACCGACATCTTCAAGTACCGAGTCGGAGAATATGGATTGAACACCCTGTGGAGATTAATCGTTTGGTCTCTTTCTTTTCGGCGTTGAACCAGTGGGACTTATATCTCCTCGATTTTCTACCCAAGCAAGGTATGCCGCTACTTCCTTATTTGTTCCTGTTGTGGGTGTTTTGGGCTTCTGCTTTACTTCTGGTAGTCGAAAATATATAGATATTCTCCTCCTTTCGAAGTGGTTTCAAAACGCTACTATTGGCCATTTTGAAATCAAATGTATTTTCTGGTCCGTCTATAAAATCGAATGATCTTTGTGCGACGTTTAACACAATTCCACATTGTTCCATAAAATCAATTCCAATTAGAGTTCGGTTACTTTTAGCATAGTGATAAATCGTATATTCCCAAATCTTTCTCCAGTTATGTTATGATAAATACAGTGGCGTAAAAAACTTCCTTCCTAGGGATACCGTCGGCAAAAGTCATCTCTGACTGAGCTCCAGCAACACTGGTTCTGGCTGCTGTGCCTAAATATGCTTCACCAAGGAGTCCGTTAATATTTACGTCCACTGAAGGCACATTTCTTCCAATTACAATGGAATCCAATAAAATAAAGTCGAGTGCATTCGGACTATTTGCATGTTTGTTGCTACAAGTTGGACAGTTTGTTCGGTAGTAGCCAGAAGCTTCACAGCCATAGCAGTTTAAGGTGGGCTTCCTATTTACCGTACCCAAATTGCCATGCTCTGCATCTTTAGCTTTCTAAAAACATGCTTCAGCTGTGTGTCCTTTTTTTCTGCAAAATGTGCAACGTTTTTTTTCATTGGTCCTCTCCAGGTTCACAGGGTTTTTGCTCTCAGCATTGAACATTTTAACTTCCCTAGCTGGTTCCAAAAAATCCAGGAAGGTTTTTATGGAATTCCTAAACCATGTTCAGCATTGTCGATACAGATATCTCATCAGTCAATTGCGAAAGCAGTGATCGCTTGATCTATCGTTTCATTTGCTCTTTGTTTCCTCTCAAACAACACGCCAGAACGGTTTGGATGGTGAAAACGCTGCGCGAAGAAGTTTTACTGCAACTGCCACCGAGTTGCTGCAGAGCCTTCTAATAAAAGAGGAATACTTCTCAGTGCGCAAGCATCTGTAATATTTTCAGCATTTTTATACACTAATTGTTGCAATGAAATCGTTGATTTTGGACACACTACTTTCTTTATCGAATTGAGCGATACATCTTGCAAATGTTCCATGGTTCTCCCTTACTATTCATGAACAGCGGTCACTATACGTTGTAATTGTTCTTCTGATAGTGCCGTTATTGTTGTCATGCTCGTCGAGCCAACAGAACTTGCTGTTCTCGAAGTATTCGGCGTATCCTCTGGCATTTTGACGCTCGTTGTTGACACTTTTTGCCGTCGTTTGTGACGCTATACATTCACTTTTCCTTGTCATAAGTTATTAAGCGTGTTTAAATTTTACGACCTCTATTGTAGTTTACCGTAGCCTTGCCTTCCACACCTTTCCTTCAGAGGGTTTTTAATGTATTCCACGAAGTTTGTTTGGAAAAAAGCAGACTGCCAATTTTCCCAAATCACGCCGCCCTTATATACACAGAATTGTAACGGTTCATCTTTTCAAATTCTTTAATTTCCTTTATTCAATTCTGTGTAAGGAAAGACTGCGTATTACAGTGAGTATGATCTTGTGTGTGTATTACATATAAATTTAACATAACAAAAGGTGCTTTGTATTAACAAAAGAATTTAGTTATTTGATTTAAAGTTACAAGTTCATGATTGAAAAAAAAAAAGTTAATATAAATGCTGAAATTCAAATGTTTATTAGGATGACCGCTACAACTATTAAACAATAATTTTCTCACGATACCACCATCGGTCTTTCTTATTTTAGACCTAGATCCGGAAATGTTGTCATCATCAGTCGGTACTCTTTTCCTAATTTTTGAACATCCAGGCTTATATAATGGATCAACAACGAAATCATCGGAGCTAAAATCCATACCCTCCGTGATATTTTCAGCTCGATCCATTAGTAATCAACAACAATACTGATATATAATATTATATCAATAATATTCGATTCAATCAAAATTGATTCACCCTTAGTATTATTTCACTGTTAATCACAATCGTGTTATATTGAAGATCGTACTTCCTAACCCACTTATGTTTATCACTTATAAGTTAAAACAAGACACCAAAATACTTTCATTAAGTGACTCATGAATCAAAATACAGTACAACTGTTTACCAAATTTTCTGTTTTTTGTGCTATCAGTAGACGAAACTGTATTAGACAGATCATTGGTACATACCATATATAAAGCACATTTGCGTAAAGTACAATTTAAATCTGATTCATTTAATTAATTTAAGACGTATGTAAATCGTACAAAGAAGTAGGGACTCGATATTAATCAAAATTAAAAAAAAAAAAAAAAAAAAAATATTAGCAATTAAAAGGAATTGTTTGATCTTGAGGAATTAAAGAAAACATTTTAAGTACTTTTGGTACTGTCAAAGGAATTGCAAGTACATTTACAATTACTTGTACTGGTAATTGATTTTTTAAAGTACAACTACCAAGGAATTGAGACTGGTGCTTATAAAAAATGAAAGTACGAAGAATGGTACTCATACTTGTACAGACTACGTCTGAGGTAGTCCGTTCGGAAAGTTCAATTTTGGGCGACTCGTTCGAGCATAGCGACTGGTATTTCACAGATAAAACGAGTAATGTTGTGTGATATCGCACAATCGATTCTGATTTGCCTCATTTTTGAAGATATATGGACCAATGATTCCACAACCCCATAAACCACACCATACCGTTGTTTTTAAAAGATGCAATGGTACTCTTCGGGTTGCTCATTAGCCCAAATATAGCAATTTTGTTTATTAACGTATCCATTGAGTTAGAACTGGGCTTGATCACTGAACAAAGTTCATCGAATCGCACGAAAAACATTTCTCACAGATCGCTGATTTTCGTAATACAGTAGACAATTTTGAGACGCTGTTGTGGTGTGAGTCTTTTCACGATGACCTGCCAAATGATACTGAACAAAAATGACAAAGCAGTTTGATAGGAGTCACGCGTGATCTGTCAAAAAAGCGTATTAAAAATCAAACCTCACTATGAATCACCCTATATATAAAAAAAGTACGTCTCTTTTTTTTCCCTCTAAATTATGACAATTTAAGAGGTATCCTGAATTAGAATGCCCAAAAATAGTGTTTTTGTGATTTTTTTAGAATGGAAAGAAAGAAATGAAATCATTTAATTTTGAGGTAGATTTTATATATATTTAAAAATTACAAAAAAAAAAAAAAATTAAAGTAAAAAAATATATATATTTTAATAGATTTTAAGCCTATTTCTTAGGAGTCTTATCGCTGCAGTCTTCAATCGGCGGGAAAGATCCATCTCGTAATTCTTGACTAAAACAAAAAAAAAAGTATTAATTTTTATATATTTTTCTTATGGGTGAACTAAATCATAGCAGAAAAATATGTGAAATTAAAAATGTTAGCGGAAAGAAATTTTTTTTTTTAAATTTTAAAGTACGCTAACAATGTTTAAATAATTTTTTTAACAATTTTTTTTTATTCTTTTAGAAGATAATTTGACAAAGAAGTAAGAAGAAATAACCAAGAGCAAAGGAAGCTGAAAATCGCAGATAAGCGATAAAAGCGAACGAAAATAAAACCATAAAAAGTTGTGCAAAACAAAAGAAAAACTTAAAGTATGTATTATTATGTATGAGTGTTCTGTCATGGTCCGATATTGTTCTTAATTTTCGTAAACTCCTTAATATTAGATGACACAGTTCTAACTTACTCTTGTTATAACCCTTTTGATGTCAATGTAAACATTAATTTTGATTTAGATTTACTTCGTATGTAATTTGACAGGCATAAACTAGCAATTATTGTACTAGTGTACAAGATTTTTAAAATTAAGGGAAAATTGACTGATAACTTATTTCTATAATATCACTCTCCAAACTGTTTTAAAATTAATCTAAGAATTGTTTGTCCTCATAATCAAGGCGTATCAACCTATAATACCGATGTTAGTTGTTCTACAGATTGTTTTGTTCTTGAACGTCTCGAATGTTTTATATACTTAAGAGTTATTTTAGACTCAAAGCTTAGTTGGAGAGAACATACCCTGCATTGAATACTTTAACTTAATAATAAGGCATCTTTATTACCCTAGTATATTTTGTGGACCCGATATTTTAAAATTGGTATATAATGGTCTTATTAAATAAAAGCTGCAGTACGGTATAACCTAAATCCTAAAGACACCTCTAGTACTACAAAGTTTTGAAAAATTGTTTTCTGAAAACTGGGTATAACGTCGCTAGACTGTATGGGAATCTTAATTTGCGAGCTAATTCCGTAAATCTTTGTATCCTTACCTAAAATCAATAAAGCCCTTTTTTCCCGTTTTTTCACCTTCATTGCTCCTCGCTTATTCAATAAGTTACAGGAAAGTATTATATGCGAAAAAAGACAATCTTTGTTCTTAAAAAAATGTCACAACTTGGCTTTTTGCTTACGATCATTGTACAATAGATCAATTTCTTATTTAGTTAATAGTTTTACAATTTTTTCTTTTTACACATAATTCTTAAATTGTTCCACTTTACTTACTATTGCATTTGTTTATTTTTACATATTATACATTTTCCCCATCAATGTTTAAATATCCTATTTTTTGTTTAACAATAATGGTACATTCGCCTCTTGTCCTTGGGCAAAAGAATGTCCCTAACTATACTAAATACAATAATTGTCATACTATTTATTGTATTATATTTATAACCCGAAATAATGAAATAATAAAAAAATTGTATCTCTAATAAAAATAGGAATTTTGTAACGGTGGATAATGAACTTATTTGTGTTCCTGTTTTATTTAATCCTCGTAACAAAATCTGAATTTGTATTTGTCGATATCACGACAACAATTTACAAAATTCTTTTATTGTGTGTTGCACATCAAAATTTAAAGTTCAGTCCCTCTCTCCAAGTCTAGAAAAATGCTTTGCCAACGATAACGCTCATGCTACTGAGGAGTACAATTGCCAATCTTGCAATGCCGCAGATTCACAAGAAAGTATGGTTTAGTGCGACAGTTGTAATATATGGTATCACTTTTCTTGCGCAGGCGTTGACAGCCAAATCACTGATAAAGATTGGCTTTGCCCACCATGTGTCGAACATACTGCTGTCTTCACAGCACCATCTTGTTTTGCAGTACCAGCTAGGTGCCTTTCCACAGCGTCGAAATCTAAGTGTTCCAAGTCCTCAAAGGCTTCTTCACGTAAACGACTCCAAATTGTGCTGAAAAAGTTGGAAGTGGAACGTAAATTGGCAGAGAAACGCGACCGAGAAGAACTTAAACGAATAATAAACTTAGAGGCCACTGGATTAAATTTACACTTTTTTAATCCGACGCTGCTCCAAAAGCTTTTAAATAAGTTACCACCAAGCATTAGACTCAACTGGGTCATTTATACTGCGCACAAAAGTTCAACTCAGTGAATGGGTTTACAAAATTGCAGAAGCAGCAAATCGAGTGGACCTCCCAAGTTTTTCCACACAGAACCACGATAGCAAGGCGTATTAAACTAAGAATCAGAGCAGATGTTTAAGAGAAAAAGGCTTTTTAAACGCACACTTAAACGATGAAGATAAAGATGTGTAAAAAACAGCAAGGTCGGGTTGCATTATTTTCAGCGGCAAATGCTCATCATTAGCAAAGTGTTCGAAATTTATAGAAGCGTCTAGACTTGAGAAATGGACTGCCATAAGAGACTATAAACTTTGTCGAAGATATCTCACTAGGCACGGAAAAAACAGATGTGCATCTTCTTCAGTATGCGGTAAGAATGACTGTACACTTAGGCACCAAAGCCTCCCTCACAACTATGACAAAGATGGTGCATTAGCCACAGGTGCAGAGCCACAGCGCGCGGTCGCAACAATGTCACAGCAGTACTGTAATATTTATAATCATGGGGGTGAGTCTATCCTGTTCCGGATTTTACCTGTGATAATCTATGGCATTAAGGGCGAAATCCATACTTTTGCCTTTCTGGATGAGGAATCCTCCGTCAGTCTTATAGACAAAGAATTTGCGGACCAAATTCTTAAGGGACCAAATGAAGATACACCAATTACATCAGTCCATTTTAAGTTTCGAGAGGATAGAGTTGTTATATGTGCTGATATTATAGAAATATTTCACCAGATCCAGGTAAGAAAGGAAGACAAGCATTTTCAAAGGTTCTTGTAGGGAAAAAAGCATAATGTGTACATGATGACCGTGATGACATTCGGAGCGACATTTTCTCCCTGCACCGCAAAGTTTGTAAATAATAAAATAGCTGATGAATTTGAAAGTAAGTTCCCTAGAGCAGTAGAAGCCATTCATAAAAACCACTACGTTGATGACTTAATGGACAGCGTTGAAACAGAGGAAGGAGCTTTAAAGCTTGAAAATGAAACCCGATTTAAACTCCAAAAGGATGGGTTTGTAATAAGAATTTGGATATCAAACAGTAAAGCGGTTCAAAAATCGTTACAATCTAATCCAGTTGATGAGGTTAGCGGTGTACCAACACAGATACCTTTAGTTATAAGGTGGGTTCTAATAAAAACTTGTTGCTCTTACTTTCGCAAAATATCGCCCAAGAAAACGTGAAGTTTTACAAATGTTGATGACTATTTTTTGATCTAATTGTCCTTCTGGGAAATTATTTACTGTTTTTAAAAGTCCTATAACAGGAAATATGGCGAACCGGGATGGAATGGGATGAATAAATAAAAGACGAACAGTTTGAGAAATGGTTGCACTGAGTGCATCTATACAGACTTGTTGAGTGGCGTTGGGTACCCACAAAATCAAACATGAGAGACGAAGGTACAAAATGGAAAGGAACCCCGAACTTTAAAGAGTTAAGTAGATGGTATATAGAACCAGAATTTTTATATGAATTCTACGAAAACTGGCCACATGAAAACAGAAAAAAGACCATAAGCAAGGAAATAAAAAAAACAAGAATCACGAGACCGTTGTAAATGAGCTTAGACAGAAATTTCATATTCCCTCCCTAGGAACGACTTTAAAAAGTGTACGAAGATCCTGGCAAGTGTGCAGAAATAATTACGCAGTACCCGAACCACCAATGATGGCTGATCTTCCTTCAGCCTGACTTGCATCCTTTTGTCGCCCATTTTCATACGTTGTGATCGACTATTTTGGCCCTCTACATGTAGTCGTACTGAGGCAAACAGAAAAAAGATGGGGATATTACTAACATGCCAAACTACAAGAGCCATCCATACAGAAAGTGCCTACATGCTTTCTACCGATTCTTGCATATTAGCTCTACGAAATTTCATTGCAAACGCGGAAACCCCTTAGAGATATTGGCACGAATTTTCAAGGAGCCGAACGTGAATTAAGGGAACCATATAAAGACCTAATTCTGGATGCAATGACGGAGGAATTCACTTCTAGCACTACAAAGTGGAGCTTCATCACACCGGCTTCGCCTCACATGAGTGGAAGTTGGGAGCGATTAGTTCGGTCCGTCAAGTCCGTGCTGTATGCCAACCAGATAATGCCAACCAGAAATTTGACTGATGAGTTGCTACGCAGTATGCTTGTGTAAGTAGAGGATATTGTCAATTGTCGACCGTTGACATATATGAAGGAAATAAAGAAGCCCTGACAACAAACCATTTCCTTCTGGGATCTTCTAGTGGAATGAAGTCTCTGGTAAGTTTCGAAAATGATGGGGTTGTGTTCAGAAGGCGTTGGATGACATCACAACAGTATACGTAGAACTTTTGGATGCATTGGGTAAAGAAATACCTGACTAAAATTACACGCCGGACTAAATTGACAACGTAAAACCACTGAAATAGGATATAGTCCTTATGATGGACCCGAACAGTCCAAGTAACACCTGGCAAAAGGGTAAAATCGTAAAAATCAATTTGTCGAAGGATGATCCGGTGCATAGTGACGTTGTTAAAACCCAGACAAATATATATGAAAGACCTGTCCTCGACGTCAGACCTAAAAATAAGTTGTTAAAAGGAGGTGTTAAAAATATAGGTAATAAATGGAAGGACACATGGTAGTATAATTTCGAGAAAAGTTGGATGTATTTCATCTAATCCAACATATACATATACATACACTCCTCGACAACTCACAAAAAAAAAAATCGGCTTATAATAACAATATATCAAAACGTAGTATTTTACATAAAACAAGTGCTATTTATAGTACATAGTATTAAAAATGTCAAGTAATATAATATAATAAAGTTACAATAAAACTCAAAAACTTAATAAATCCACTTCTTTTACTAACGCAGACTTCTTTTTATACTGCAACTTTCTTTAACTAGAAATAAGTGAATTAAGAAGAAGCCTGTGCAAGAGATCCATGTTAGTAACATCTCGTTTCAACGTTAATGTTTCCTAGTATTATCGCGTCTCAGATAATTCACCAATAGATAATAAAGAACTATCTATCACTTTTGCTCCGTGAATCAATACTTTATGTATTGATGAAAGTAAATTATACCAAGGGTATTCCTCCACAAGCATATTTTTAGTATTAAAAACATAACTCTTAAAATTTTCTGAATTTATTTTATAACCAGAAGAAAGGCTCCGCAGAAGGTGACTACATCTGTTTATAAGATCTTTTCTAATACCTGTTATTTCAGATGAAATATAAGAGTTATGGAAAATGTACATGCTGTGTTTCCATCATTGGATGTGTCACTTCCTCCACTTCGAGATTTGTCTACAATTAAACCTAATTTTTCCCTAAACTGCCGTTGAACTAGTTCTCTTCTCTACCACTTTTTATTATTAATTCGATAAGAAACGTGAATAAAATATTCGAAAAATCTAATGTATGAATTCAGAGGAGATAAGCCAAACTCAAATTTATTAGTATCAGGGACCTCTTTTAATCATATATTTAAATCGTTCATCTCTTTTGGTGTTGCATCACAAATGTAACACCTACTCGTGGATAAGTCGCTAAGTGCAGAACAAACTTTAAAATCTACCATCATCAATTGTAAGGAATCGGTGATTTTAATTTTGTGGCCATTAATAAGCACTGAATAATAGAATAAGAAATAAACTTCTTCTTGCAAGGTGACTTCAATTGAAAACGAATTGATCTGCACCACCAAGTAGAGGAAGGGCATGGGTTTTTCCAAATGATTGATTCATCACAGGTATTTGGTTTATAAACAAGTTGAAGAGGTACATAAGATGTGACAAATAAACTCGAATCTGCAAATTTCTGATTATTTTCATTATGGCCTGTGCTGCCATCAAAACCCTGTTTACCAATTAAAACTAAGTCATCCTTAGGTTCGTGATGATGTATGGTCTACCATACAAATTGATTTCAGCAGAAGATTCAGTCACGCGAATTTGGCTTCCAGCACTTTATGTTAAGACGGAAAAACATTTGGTATTTTAGAATGAATCACTTCTCTTAATAAAAAATATTGGTTTTTTGTAAGCTTAGCTTCATTAATAAATGAAACAACTTCATCCGTGCTAAATTCCAAAGAACTTTCTGATTAATTTGAACTGCTGAGTAAAGTAGTTACAGCGGGATCGTCCATCTGTGATAAAACTACTAATCTGCGACGTTTGGACCTCTTGCTGCGGCCTCCAAACTCCTTCCTGTATCGCGTTCCATTTCTAGATTGAGAAGATTCCTTTTGCACGTCGTTGTAGTTTCCACATACTTCTCCATCAGATACTTTAAGCATGCAAACATCGGTCTCATTTAACCAGCTTGCGTATTGGCCAATACTATAGCTTAGCTTTTGATCTCCTAAATTGCTTCCAATATGCGGCAAACCATTTACGGAGATTCAAAAGGAGATTTCTCAAGCTATCGGTCTGGATATTTTCAGCATCTGGTAAAGAATTCGCAAGGGATCCAAACACTTTCCGAAATCTTTCTGCTTCATTTTCTTTATTTTTTGAAGCCATTCACATGTTTAAAACAAGCATTCGGGTAAAATAACACGTAATGGTTGTACCTGCAAAATAAAAACACAAAAAATTAAAACAAACATTTTTTTTAGTACTGGACCTAGTCTCCTCAATAACCTGTAACAACCCTCAGGGCACCTAGGAGCACCTAGAACTTACGGTTATTAAAACTAGGAAAATAAGAGATTATATTGATATATGACTCATTTATGGCGATTCATGCCTTCATAAGTAGAAGCTTAGTTGAATATGGAAAATGGTTAAAAACAAAAAAAGTGTGTGTCTTGTGTTTTGACGGAGCTAGTTATGAATAGTCTCATTGTTAAGGAAAACATAATCACTTTAAAAATATCGTATATATATATACCTATAGTTCTCTTCAATTACATAGGGAATTAATCTCGATAAAACAGAATACAGAAGAGTCTGTTTTCCATTTCTTACAGCTAGTCGAGACTCTGCAAAGACGTCTCTTACAAAGCAAACTTTAAAAGTGAACACAAGGCAGGGCATTTGGAATGCAACAAGATGAGACTCTTACAGTTTTCATAAACAGGTTAAAAAAAAGATTGTCAACGTAACGTATGTGATTACTAACCGAGGCTAGTAAGTTTGCTTGTGAAGACGAACAACGTTGAACCTCTTTAAAACAATATTCAGAAAGATTACACCTTTAAGAATTTAGCTAAGATAAATAAGAAATAAAATGTCATAATTACGGAAAAGTAGAACATACTATATTGCAAGAAATTGTAGGGTACCGAAAAACAACAAGAAACAGTTTTCTAAAAACATAATAAAACAAGAAGAAAATCAGTCTGAAACCGAGCAAAAAGAATGAACTGAAGAATTTTCCGTAAACTGTATGGTGTCCGAGGCAACTTAATCGAGGTTGACTGTGTTTATAAGGACCAAGTTAATTCAAAAGTAAAACTAAAATTTAATGGAATAGGTAGAAAAACGCGTGAATCAATGGGTGAAACACAGGTTGAACTCAGATTGTGGCCTGGTTCAAACAAGGCTTAGTTTGGTAAAATAGGTTTTTAAATTATTGAAAATAATTTACTAGACGCGTATGATATGCTAATAAGAAACCATTTTCTTAGAGAAGTTGGTTTTAATATCAACTATGAAAATAATACCTTAAATAATTATAATAGGGAAATTCTATCAGGATTTCTATATAAAAAAAATATAACTAAGGTAAAATATAGTAAAGTATAGTAAAAGTTAACTAAGCCATAAACAAATAAATTTTCACTCCCAAACAAGAAATAAGAGCAGGAGTAATAGTCCCAAGTTGCGTTACGTCCAATAAAAGTGGAAAATGCCTGGATTCAGTTCTAAATAGAGCGCATAAACCTGTAGATTTAACAAATGCTAGATTATGAGGGTCTAATTTAAGTGACTTTGAAGTATGTAAAGAACGTAATCAAAAAATTTCGGGAAATGTTCACACTGGACATTTCAATAAGGAAGAGCAAGAAAGCTTGCTATAAATAGTAAAAGAGTTCAGCGGCATTCTAAGTGTCGAGATTAAAAGACTTTCTTGTACTTCAGTGATGAAAGGATAAGGATAAGGATAAGGACGACAAACTTCTCGAAACCAGTTTTTACAAAAACTTATAAACACCCAAAAGATCACGACAAAGAAATCCGTGAACAGGTATCAAAGTTAAAAAAACGATGAAACTATACGTAATAAAATTCTCCTTGGAATTCGCCTTTATAGCCCTAAAAAAACTGATGCAAGTGGAAAAAGGAAGTGGTGCTTGGTATTTGATTACCGAAGGTTAAGCGATTTGATTAAGTATATCGGAGAATTCCCTTTGCCCAATATAAGTAAAATCCTGGATCAGCTTGGAAAGGCAAAGTAATTCTCCGCCTTGGCTTAGCGTCCGGATTTCATCAGATTCCTATGGAAGAAGAAGACTTGGAGAAAACGGCCTTCATTACACCTAATAACCACTTTGAACATACTCGAATGCCATTCGGCCGATGAATACTGTTTTAGCATTACTTCAGAGACTCAAGTGTTTCGTTTATTTAGACGATATTGTGGTATATGGAAAAAATTTAATTGATCAGAATGTTGCAACCTGATAAGTGCGAGTTTTTGCAGAAAAAAATTTCGTACTTAGGTCATATTATAACAGATAAGGGCGTTTGAGTGCATCATTAAAATGGAAGCACCAAAGAATACAAAAAGAATTTAATCGTTTCTAAGAATGATTGGATATTACCGGAAATTTATTAAAAATTTCAGCAATATCGCAGAACCAGTAAATCGACTATTTAAAAAAAAAAATGTTGATTTTATCTGGGGTCCAGATCAATATTGCAACAAATCCGATATTGCAACACCCAGATTTTAGTAAAACTTTCATCATTACCATAGATGCTCCAAATCGACGCATAGGGGCCGTGCTAAGTCAATACTATTAGATCCTAGATATATGAATACATTTATAAAAAAATTTATTTTATACCTGCACAATTTTAAGCAGTGGTTTTTGTTTTGTGAATACATTCTGGAATATTTATAATTATAACACTTTGTAAAAAACATAGAAATTTTACCGCCAATCGCGATGACCACCATATTTATTATATTCGATGTTTTTAAATTATGTAAAGAAGACTACTTACTTATCATGCCACATTTCGAAATAACGTTAGTTGCCTGAAGAACTCATTATTGAATAAATCGCCTTTTCTCTTCGTCGATTCGCTCGCTCCATTCGCTGTAGTAATTATATTATACTTACATTCGATGGTATAATAGTATAAATTATAATCAACTAGGATTCATCTATCAATCAAAGATAGAAATCTCGACTTGGCGTTGTAGAAACATAAGAATAATTAAAAAATAAAAAGAAGAAACTTTACAGGATTTAATGAGTTTAATTGAGGAGAAAGGTATTGGAACTAGAAATGAAAACGATCAAGAAGTAAACGATTAAAATATAAGCACCGAAATCAATGAAACAGATATTATGTAGTAATCACGATAATACTTCTGTTGAAAAGGAAAATGATTAGGTTAGTAAATCAGGTTAAAGCTCGGTAAGAATAAATGTAGAATAAAAGGATAATGTAGAAATCGTAAATGACATGAATTAAAGAGAAGCTATAATAAAGGAATATCACAATGGTTTACTAGGCGGACACAAGGATACATATGCGAAAGTTAAAAAATATATTACTGGAAAGGAATGCAGAAGCATATCGAAAACTAAGTGAGAAATTGTCCTTTGTATCAAACCGAAAAATTTAACTGATCAGCTCTGTTGAAAAGGCTTTAGAAAATATTATGATAAGCATTATAGGTCCTCTTGAAATAACAGAAAAAGGATTCAAATTTGGACAGACCATACAAGATGATCTTTTATACCACTTAAATATATGCAAACTGTTGCAAAATCTGTTATGGAAGAATGGATTATGAATTATGAATTTCGGTATAACAAAAACAATTTTATCTGACAATGGATTGGAGTTCTACAGTAGTCTTTTTGAAGAATTTTGTAATGTTACGAATATAAAACATCACCACAGTTGTAGCTTATCCCCAAGCTAATGGCAATTTTGAAAGAGATCAACGCAGAGTGTAGGAGTATTTAAAACCAACGGGACAAGAACTCAATCAACTTAAAGATTGGCATAAACGTATGCAATACGCAGGGTTTTGTTACAATAGCACAAGACATGACACAACCGGTTGCACTCCCTAGGAATTTATATTCGGTTTTGAAGTCAATAGACCCAGCAGTTTTGATTCTTATAGCGAGCAATCAGTTTTCGATTATATCGATGAATTCAAACCAAATCTATTTGAAAAACAAGAAGTGGCAGAAAAAAATACTAAAAAGAGTAAAGAGAGGTAAGATAATACAAAGGTCCTTTTAAAAAAGTTGAAATAAATGAACAATTTAATGCCTACAAGATCATAGTGGTGTCTACTTCAAGGATGTAGAATATGGAAAGAAAATTTTAATAATCGTAGTATTAGTAATTAACTTAGATATAGCTGTATTGGAAGAATCTAGTTTGAAGATGAGAATTATGATAAATTCAATTGATAATATTTGTATTGAATTTGTTATACGATATAAAGAATTTAACATTAAAATGGTATGGAAGAAAACGTTAGAGTCTTGATTCAGTTAAATAAGCAGAGCAAAATCGACCATATATTTATGCATTTAAAATTAGAAATAGAAAGAATTATAGAAAGCCTCTTATTCATACAAGCAGGTATCCTGCACCCAAGGATAATAGAACCACTGGACTTACTTAATGAAATCCGAGAAGAATATGTCTTAAAAGATAACTTTAATAATAGTTAGATTATAGCTGAGGCTAGGTCAGCATGTAATTTGTTTTTTGCAAACAACAAACTCAAGTTTCAAAAAACGTTCTCACCCTGATTGAGCAATAAAAAGTTGGAGGGAAAATCGCAACAAATGTAGGAGTCGGAGTTAACATAGTGTTCGAGAAAATATTATAATCATGAAATATTGTATTCAATTTGAATTTATAATTAATTGATTAGGTTAATATTGTTAATCAATTATGCAAATGTAAATGTTATGTTAACATCAAGTTACACCACCTAACCAGTAACTAAGTAATACCAAAAACTCAACGTATATTAAAGTATATAAATAGAAGTGTGTCAAAGTTCAATATTCTTTTTTGTGGTGAATCGAAATATATTTTTTATAACGTGGATGAAGAGTTTTATTTTTTTTAAGTAACTAAAGAAAACATTGGTCCTTCGAGCTTTTAAAATTAATAATAATTAATTAAATAATTTAAAAAATTTGGTGTGTGAACAAATTTCTTTTAACGGTAATATTGAACTCTTAAATACATTTATACAAATATATATGTACATGCACATATATAGAACAAAACAGAAACCCTTTGAAAATGCATATAAATGACACTAAGTCAAGTGCTAACTAAAACTAGCTAAAAATTAAAAGTGAGTTTTTTTTTCAAGTGCCAATCGGGCTCTCGCGCCGTGAAATAGTTTCTTTGTGCATACATATATATATATATATATATGTACATAAGTAATACACTACAAGCAGTGCATCGTTGGAAGTACACAACAACTGACAGTTAGGCAGTTACATCCAGTGAAAAACTGAAACAATGAAAAAAAATTTTTCATTAGCCAAGACAGGTTCGAACGTAAGTTGAAATACATGCTCACATATATATTTTTTTTTTTTCTCTTACGAATCATCTTTTTCGAGCCAACTTCCTGCATCGATGCAGGATGCGTTGGACAAACTAGAAGTAGTAACGGAGAGTACGATGAGTGCTAAGAAAAGCAATGACAGTGATAAAAGATAAGTCTGCCAAAAATAAATATACCGATTTTCTCCGGGAATTATAATACATTCATTCTGCGTGATGAAGCAGAGCGTTTGTTGCAACACCTTTCAATAGATGAGGGGAATTATAAGCCTGCATGAGAAATTTTGATTAAGAGGTATGACCACAAACGTGTGCTCAGTACGCAATTAAAAATATTTTTCTACCAAGAAGCGATTCGAGTTGAGTCAGTCGCGGCACTAAAAAAGTTACTCGATACTTCGGTGGAGTGCAAGCACGCTCTCGAAAATTTAAAGCTGCCAGTCGAACACTGGGATACGGTCTTAATTTTTTCACTGGTGAGGAAAATACTGCCTATCACTCAACAATTGTGAGAGGAGAAATTAGGAACCCATAAAGAACTACCTTAATTTAAAGATTTTTGTGATTTTTTAAAAGTGAGGCTCAGAACGCTAGAAGCTGTTAAGCAACAGCAAGATACGAAAGTCAATAAAGATGTATCGGTAATAAAAAATAGTCTTTTCTTCTTAAGCAAACTAAAAATAATCAATACAGTTGCAAGTTTTGCAATAAAGATGCCCATGCTCTACTTAAGTGCAACAAATTTATTAAACTCGATATTGCTTCACGCAAGTCATTGGTTAATCGAATAAGGGTTTGTCAGAACTGCTTGTGCCCAAGTGGGCTCAGGTGCTACTTCTGTCAGCAACTCTACCATTCGCTGCTCCATTCAAATTTAACACCACACAGTTCACACTCTACAAACACACAACACCACACCACTTATACAGCGCCATTAATAGTCAACATTCACACTATAACCCAACACAGGCACAATAACCACATCTTAATCCTAACACTTTAACTTTTCAACAAAATTATATACAGAGTCTTCACACTATGCAAGAAATTAGGGAAGTATTGTCAGCTACAGCGATAGTAAGTGTACGGTCTGTTCAGGAGAGAAGGTCAATCTTCGCGCATTACTTGATCCAGGATCAGAGGCAAGTTTCATTTCTAGACATGCCGCAAACATGTTAGGTCTATCGGGAAAACGCACTCATCGGAAGCAGATTTAGTACTCGGTAACAACATTTACGCTCAAGTCGTGGTACCCAAAATTGTGAGAGATGAGACAGAAGTAGATCCAATAGCCCAAAAGACGAAGTTTGGATGGGTTGTCATGGGTAAAACTTCTCAAGTAAGCAGGAGCATAAAAAGCTTTATTCAGATTATTGATATAGACAAACAATTGCTATGCTTTTGGGAAATTGAAGAAGCATCATTAATGACTCATTAAACCGATGAGGAAAAAGCATGCGAAACGTTTTTTCAATTCAATTCAAATAACTTTTTATTTTTCATAAGCGATTTTACAATATTTAAATATTTCTGCGAAGCCGTGGCTTGTCTGCAGAAGATTGTATTTCTAATATATTAAAAAAGTCTAGGTATGCTGATCTGGCTACATAAAGATAATAAGTTAAGTTAATTTTAAATTTTAATTTTTGGTTTAAATTGAATTCATGGCTTTCTTTAATTTAATTTGAAAGGAAATTTACTTTTAAGGATTTTTAATTATTGTAACTAAGTGTTATTTGAGTTTAAAAAATTGTTTTTATAATGCTTTTTGTTCTCGTTGTGACGTTTTGAATGTTGACGAGTTTTCGAGTTATCGAAGTACTCCTTTCGTGACCCCGTTAAAGTTTATTTGCTTTAGCACAGAATTTTGCAGCCAATGTAACTTCTGAATGTGTGTTTTCGCAGCATTTTCCCAAGTATACCATACCGCAGCTTTGACTTTACGAAGGCATAGTAGACTTGTTTCAGAACTAGAACAATAGTATGGTGTCAAGGATGAGCTACCGCAAATAAGGCTTTCTTCAGGTCCATACGCTGCTTTTCAACATGCTTATCATAGAGAAAGCGACAGTCGATGATGACTCCAAGATACTTGCAGCTATCTACTACGTCTATAGTTTTCCTGGGCGTACTAAGACATGCATCGTTTTCGTAGTAAATTCTGTTTGGTGTATTTGCATATTCGAAACTAGGTCTCCGAATATGCATCATCTTTGTTTTTTCAGCGTTGATCACCAAACTGCTGTCGTGGCACCATCTCATAGTCGCATTAAACCCTTCCTGCATCATCCTCAAAGCAGATTCAAGGCATCTCTGTCGAACAACAATGGCCGTATCGTCCGCAAAATCAAAAGCAACACTCTGTTTGAAGACTCGAAATAGTTTGTTTGCATTTAGTATATAGAGGATTGGACAGAGGTTTGAACCTTGAGGGACACCGTACTTCACATTCTTATTTTCGCTTAAAACGTTTTTGATCATAACACTTTGCAATCTGTAGCGCAGGTACTCTGCAAACCAGTCCGCCATGACCCTTCTTATACTGAGCCTTCTAAGCATTTTAAGCAGTTTTGAATGGTCTAACGTGTCGAATGCTTTGCTAAGATCCATGAATAAAACTAAGACATGGTGGCCCTTGTTGAGACTCCCACATTACCACAGTTAACAAATTCAAATTAACAGTTTGCCGTACTTTTAATTTTCTGAAAACCATACTGACTTGGGTGAATGATTGATTGTTCTGTAATCTTCTAACAATTACTCCTTCCAGGCATTTCGATATCGATATCGGTCGATAGTTGTTTATAAATTGGTCTAACCATAGCAGTTTTAAATATTTAAGGAATTTTCAATTGCGCGAGATTCAGATTTATCAGCTTGCAAGGGATGGGAGCAAAAATGTCGGCATGAGTTTTTATGTCGACAGCTCGAATTCCATCTATTCCTGGAGATTTTGCTCCTCCCAGTGATCTGATGACGGCGTTAATTTCACAAATATTTTTGTTATTCGCAAACATTTTATCTGTTAAGACGATGTTATTGTGATTCGATGTAATCGCGTAAAATGTGTAAAATTTCCGTCACCTGCAAAGAGAAACGTTGCGCAAATTCGTTAGCCAATGCTTAGTTTTTCCTTCCAAGAATTTCGTTTATTAAACCTCATGTTTACGCGGGTCTCTCTTTAATTGACTGAACATGGATTGGTTTTAATTTGATTTTTGTGCTATTATTATTTTGTTTAGTTTGTTGCGGAAACCTGTATTCATTTCCGTAGCCTTTATTCATCCTATTATTTTTCCATCTCCTGTATAGCTCACCTCTTCGCTGACATTCGGCAACCAGATTCGGCGTCATCCAGGTATTTGTTTTTCGTTTTTTCTTTGTTGATTTTATTTTCCTACATTTTTATAAATGTCTTCAATTTTCTCCACAAGTTTTTGGTACGATCTTTCTGCATCGTTCTGTCTCATGAATTCATCCCAATCTGATTCGCAAATAAGCTGGTAAACTTTTGTATTGCATATGTACGTGGCAATGATTTTCCGCTCTTCTGATATTTTATGCGGTAGTGGTCAGTTATTACAAATATGTGATCAATTATGGATTTAGGTCCACTATCTGGATCAACAATGGTATACTCAGTAATTACATTCATCAGTCTCAATGAAGCAAGCATTTCTAGATAATTTTTTGTGTAGCTAGAATCTAGATCACGAGTGTTAATGTTTATATTACCGATCACAATCATTTCTTCGTTTCGACCTAATTGCCCCACATTATTATGGAACTCGTCAATGAAAGCATTTTTGTTAAAACTGGGTGGTCTTTAAATACCCATAACATGTGTTGTTACTTTCCCTTGCGTGAAGCCAATTTTTATGCATTCATAAGATTCTGTTATGGAGGGAACGCGTTCATGGCCTAACTTAACTCGAACAAACATTAAAATGCCACAAGGCGCCTTGCGTAGGTTTCCTCACCTGGAGCGGAGATTCCGCGACAACAAGAATTTAAAATTCGAATATTCTCAATGTAAAGAGGAATATTTACGTTTGGTCACATGACAGAGGTAGACATGATGCAGGATGAAGTTCTCGATAGTCCATATCATTATTTTCTGCCACACCACGCCGTGTTCAAAGAGGCCAGCTCCACTACGAAATTGCAGGTGGTCTTTGATGCGGCAGCCAAAACTTCAGATGGCGCATCGTTAATACAGAACTTATTAACAGGCCCTAAGACACAGACAGATACTATGGATATAATTTTAAAGTGGAGAAAGCATAAATTTACCTTTACAGTGGACATCGAAAAGATGTACCGCCAAATCCGCCTCGGTAAAGGCAACTAATATTTTGGCGCAGTGATGAGACACAACTCTATCGATACACAAATTGTATCGATTACAAACGGTTACTTTCGGAACGACTTGTGCTCCATACTTAGATATTCGCTCGCTCAATCAGTTAGCCGACGATGAAGCAAATAAGTGTCATCTGGGTGAAAGACGACATCTATGTTGATGATTTGTTTACGGGAACTGACTTGGTCGATGAAGAAGTAGAAAGACGGCATCAAGTTGACAATCTCTTAGGGGTGGGAGGATTCACTCTGTGGAAATGGGCAACAAAGGAAAGTAGATTTGTCCTTACCTCTGTCTTCGCTTGCGCAGGTCAAAGCGTTAGGGATTAAGTGGTTTCCGGGAGATGATTATCTCTCGTTTCAAAACGCACAGCCAGACCAGTCTGCACCCACTAAGAGAAACGTTCTTTCAGCAATATCCAGACTTTTTGACCTGCTCGGGTGGATTTCACCGTGTATGGTAAAAGGTAAGATGATCATGCAAAATCTTTGGATAAGCCAAGTGGATTGGGATGAACCGATTCCGATGGAAATGAGGAAGGAGTGGACCACGTTCAGCGCGGAGCTACACGCTGGATACACACTCACGGAACACAGAAGGAACTGCAACTGCACGGCTTCAGCGATGCTTTCCATATAGCATATGGGGCCATAATTTATCTTCGTTTGTTGGACCAAGCGAACAAAATACAAACACACTTGGTGATGACTGGTAGCTTCAGTAAAGACCTAAACTTTTCCGCCTTTGCGGAGCAGTTCTTCTGGCGACTCTTTTGGACTACACGGCGAGAGTTTTCGACATTCAAGAGGCAAGGCAATATGCATGGAGCGATTTAACGATTACCTTAGCCTGGATAGCCGCATCTCCAAACTAGTGGACTATATTTGTCAGCAACAGAGTTGCAGGGATCCAACAACTGGCGAAACCGGAGAGTTGGATACACATTTACAGTAAAATGAATCCTGCGGCAGTGTAAAAGACCAGGGCAACAACAACTATAGGGCGCGAAGCCTACCTGACACAAATACACAACACAGCACAATCAACAGAAGCAGCAGCAGAAACACCAGAAGCAGCTGCAGAATCAAGAAAAACAGCAGGAACGGTAGTGACAACAGGATAAACCACAAAAAAAATAAAAAAAACCACAAGGAATTAGACATTATTGTTTTTTTTTTTTTCTTTTCTCTCTCCTCAATATATGTATAAAAATAAGAGAGATATTTTTTATCTCAATATTTAAAATAAAGATACATTTTTTTTAAATTATTTCTTCATCAAAGTCAAAAAAAATTAAAAAAAATTTATTCTTTTAAAATTAAATAAATAAATAATTTAAATAAATAAATTTGATTTAATTTCTTTTAAATTTAATTATCTCAATCTCACACACATTACTATACGATTTAGTTTATATTTTAGTCACCATTCCCTTTAAATCCACTTGCTCTTCGCTTACATCTCCCATCCCTATTTCATTCCGTGAGAGTTCTAACGCGAAAAAATAAGAGCACAATAGAGCTCTTCAGAGTTCTACCTTTTGCTCTACCCGAAAATCATACGAGTGTTGTTTCACCATCACAAAAACATAAAATGGCAGTAAAAATCTCTCTTAGCGACGTGTTCAGTATAGTACCAACCATCGATGGAAATCCGGCAGGTCTCAATAAATTTGTGGTATGCGGCAACACTCTTTTTACTTACATCAATGACGAAGCGCACCACTCTCTTTTTCTGGACATTATTAAAACGAGGCTTTAAGATCCGGGTTTTGATCTTGTCCAATACAGGTCTTACACTAAAGATATGGTATCAGAGCTAGAGTCTCAATTCAGAGAACTCAAGTCACGGTTCTCCGCCCAGAATGAGCTAACAGCCAGGCAGAGACACCAAGGGTCCGTCCAAGAATTTGGGGACATAATTATCACGTTATTGTGTGCACTCGACACAGTCACATGCAGTTCTATAGCGGAGATACCCGTAAGAGATTTCCTTATTAAGGAAAATACAAACCTGGCAGGACAGACTTGCGAGGATGGACTTAAATGCCCCAGTCTCAAGATCCTGGTGAAGGCTCAAAACTACCAAGATCTGAAAACTGCGGTCATCTATGCATCCGATTAGAACCTGCCGTTGGACCCACAAACGCGTCCACAAAACAAAAGTCCCAAAGTGTAGTCAAATGTCAGACATGTAACAAGTTGGGGCACACCTCAACTACATGTTACATGAACCAGGTTACGTACTCCCAACCACCCAACCATCGGCCTGTCTGCCAAACATGCAACAGAATAGGTCACATCTCCGCCACTTGTTACAGGATTACTAATATTCCGAATTTCATTCCGCAAAAAATAAAGAGGGAAGTTCTGCTGATAAGATGATATTGTAACAAACTAAACCACTCTCAGGACGAATGTAGGATGCAAGGCCTCAACAAGGGAGACCAAATCCCTCAAGTTCCCCCAATAACCAAAAAGTGAGACATTATTCTTCCATCTCTGGAAACGAGCAAGCTCGGGAAGCAGAAGCCGGCAATCTTACCCGAGTACAAATTAAAGCCGATGTTCACAACGCCCCTCACTAACCTATCAAATGTTCATATCACTCTGTCCCAAACGCCAAGAGGCAGTGATACGAGCTAATTTCACCCCATAGTCCACAAACAACTAGCTACATTCCTAATCAACACAGGCGCTAAAATAAGCCTGCTAAAATCAAAAATTGCGAAGGTATTTGAAACTAAAAAGAAGTGTACTATATCGACCATTGCGGGATCCTCTCTAAATACAATGGGGGAAATCTTGGGAACGCTAGAATTCGAAGCGAACGAACAAACGATTTCTTTGGAACACACCTTCCAAGTAATACCGCCTTGCATAAATGTAGAATATGACGGAATAATCGGCAACGATAAGAAGAAAACATAAAGAATAAGCTTTTAATAGAAGATAGTAACTGGGGAAAAATGATTAATATCATTCCCAAAGTTCAAGCCCTAGGAAATGTTGAAGCTTCTGGTTTCACAAGCCCGGTGTTTCCTCGGAACATCAATGTGAACCAAGAAAATGCAGAGAACGAGGCAATAGTTGATTCCTTTTGTCTACGGGCCGGAACAATCAACTCGTCTTATCAACACCTAAATGACAATCGAAAAGTAAAAGAAAAATACACAGCAAAAAGTAAGCCTTAAACACAGAACCCGGTCAAAAGTAGACCGTAGACCTCTGCAAACAATAAGCCAGAGGTACGACACAGTCTCGCCGAATGTAAGACTGAGACAGCTAAAAATGTAACGGCTCGCAAGAAAAAACAAGACGTACTCGTAAATAATAATAATATGGTGATACTTAAACCAAGGATGCAGCAAATAATTGAGGTCCCTTTCAATGATAAATCGCCCAAAGAGCAAGATTTAATAATACGTAAAAGGTTAGTCAAACCCTGTATTTATATAGAGCCACCAGAGCCACAAATTCCAAAATCAAGATTTTAATGATGAATACTTTAGAGACGGAGCAAAACTTACGGTACCAAGATATCAATTTTCAATGGGATCGGCCAGAAGACTTTGAAGTAATTTCAGACAAATCTAGGGATACCATTAAAAAAAGATTAGATTAGTATAGGTACTAGATCTTGAACACTGTAATAGTGAGGAAAAAGAGTCCATACTAATAATCTGTAGGGAGTACAATGATTTATTTTATCTTGACGGCGATTATCTTACCTCAACTGACACCATCAAACACCGCATAATAACGGACCCCAATAAACCTCCTGTTCGTAAAGCCCTATAGGCTTCCTGACGCGCAACAGAGTGAAATTCACAAACAAGTGAATGAAATGCTTCAGGAGGGCATTATCACACCCAGTGCCAGTCCATGGAACTCCCCCTTGCTACTTGTTCCCAAAAAACCTGATAAGGAGGGTAACAAACGTTGGAGAGTGACCAAGTGGGTAGAGCCAAATATTTTAGTGCTCTTGATTTGGCCAAGTGATTTTACCAAATTCCCATGGAAAAGGAAAGCAAATGCAAAACCGTATTCAGCACACCATACAGTCACTATGAATACAGTCGTATGCCGTTCGGTTTAAAGAACGCACCAGCAACCTTCCAGCGCCTAATGAACAATGTGTTAATAGGCCTTCAGGGATTCGATTGCTTTATGTACACTGATGATATAGTCCTATACGGATACCATCTCAAAAATCATAACTTAATATTATTACGTGTTTTTGACCGTCTACGACAACACAACTTAAAACTCCAGCCGTATAAATTTTCCTCAAAAGAGAATTTATGTATTTGAGGCACATCATATCCGAGAAAGGACTCAAACCAGACCCCGAGAAAATAAAAGCCGTAAAGACTTACCCTGTAAGTCTTACCCTGGTTCTTAGATAATTTTTCTACAAATTTCTACTCACAAATTTATTAAAGAATTCAAATGGGACACGTTCTGCGATGAGGCTCCGAACGCTCAAGCACAAGCTTATGGGACCCCCTATTTTAGCATACCCTAATTTCGACTAACACTTCATAGTAACAACCGACGCTAGTGATATTGGTTTGGGAGCAGTATTATCTTAAGGTATTATAGGCCAAGACAAACCAGTTTGCTTCGCTAGTCGTACATTGAATGATGCCGAAACAAGGTACAGTACCACGGAAAAAGCAATTCCGATCGTATGTCTATGGTAGGAAATTCGCCATATGCACTGACCACAGGCCCTTACAATGATTATGAACCTGAAAGACCCTACGTCAAGACCAGCCCGTTGGAGAAATTTGTTGGACGAATACGAATACCAAATAGATTATAAGGCGGGATATATAACTCCAATGCAGACGCATTAAGTCGCTTTCCCAGGTCTGAGGACGAGACTGGAATTTGTAAAGGAAATACAGTCCTGATAACCACATAGAAAGGACCAGGAACCTATACGAGAAATAGATACCTCAGAAGCTATTCAAACCCTTTCAAGATTTAACCTTCAAGAAGTGAGAAGAGCTTTTTTAACAGACAAAATGATTCAACTTAAAATTATAATATTGCCCTTAATAGATTCACGAGACGAGGAAATCTTCAAAGAGAAAACACGCCAATTCGTAAAGCCACAGGTAGAAGAAATGTCCACCTTCACTCTTGATAGTAATGGAATGATCTATGTCATAACCCTACCAATACCATTCAGAACGACATCAAGAATTTATTCTGCGATAAAGATCTCAAATCAATAGGTAATGGAGGACGAATTTAAACTAACCTTCAACCAGCTCCTCGAAAAAACTTTCCAAACTTTCGATGTGAATATACATATTTATATTGAAGATCGACTTTTCCTGACAAACCCAGAAGATATAAAGGAAGCGATATACGATTATCACGACTCACCTTTCGGGGGACATCAGGGAACCACTCGAACCCTAAAGAGGATGAAGTTAAAGTATTACACATAACATGTGTTGTTACTTTCCCTTGCGTGAAGCCAATTTTTATGCATTCATAAGATTCTGATTCATGGCCTAACTTAACTCGAACAAACATTAAAATGCCACAAGGCGCCTTGCGTAGGTTTCCTCACCTGGAGCGGAGATTCCGCGACAACAAGAATTTAAAATTCGAATATTCTCAATGTAAAGAGGAATATTTACGTTTGGTCACATGACAGAGGTAGACATGATGCAGGATGAAGTTCTCGATAGTCCATATCATTATTTTCTGCCACACCACGCCGTGTTCAAAGAGGCCAGCTCCACTACGAAATTGCAGGTGGTCTTTGATGCGGCAGCCAAAACTTCAGATGGCGCATCGTTAATACAGAACTTATTAACAGGCCCTAAGACACAGACAGATACTATGGATATAATTTTAAAGTGGAGAAAGCATAAATTTACCTTTACAGTGGACATCGAAAAGATGTACCGCCAAATCCGCCTCGGTAAAGGCAACTAATATTTTGGCGCAGTGATGAGACACAACTCTATCGATACACAAATTGTATCGATTACAAACGGTTACTTTCGGAACGACTTGTGCTCCATACTTAGATATTCGCTCGCTCAATCAGTTAGCCGACGATGAAGCAAATAAGTGTCATCTGGGTGAAAGACGACATCTATGTTGATGATTTGTTTACGGGAACTGACTTGGTCGATGAAGAAGTAGAAAGACGGCATCAAGTTGACAATCTCTTAGGGGTGGGAGGATTCACTCTGTGGAAATGGGCAACAAAGGAAAGTAGATTTGTCCTTACCTCTGTCTTCGCTTGCGCAGGTCAAAGCGTTAGGGATTAAGTGGTTTCCGGGAGATGATTATCTCTCGTTTCAAAACGCACAGCCAGACCAGTCTGCACCCACTAAGAGAAACGTTCTTTCAGCAATATCCAGACTTTTTGACCTGCTCGGGTGGATTTCACCGTGTATGGTAAAAGGTAAAATGATCATGCAAAATCTTTGGATAAGCCAAGTGGATTGGGATGAACCGATTCCGATGGAAATGAGGAAGGAGTGGACCACGTTCAGCGCGGAGCTACACGCTGGATACACACTCACGGAACACAGAAGGAACTGCAACTGCACGGCTTCAGCGATGCTTTCCATATAGCATATGGGGCCATAATTTATCTTCGTTTGTTGGACCAAGCGAACAAAATACAAACACACTTGGTGATGACTGGTAGCTTCAGTAAAGACCTAAACTTTTCCGCCTTTGCGGAGCAGTTCTTCTGGCGACTCTTTTGGACTACACGGCGAGAGTTTTCGACATTCAAGAGGCAAGGCAATATGCATGGAGCGATTTAACGATTACCTTAGCCTGGATAGCCGCATCTCCAAACTAGTGGACTATATTTGTCAGCAACAGAGTTGCAGGGATCCAACAACTGGCGAAACCGGAGAGTTGGATACACATTTACAGTAAAATGAATCCTGCGGCAGTGTAAAAGACCAGGGCAACAACAACTATAGGGCGCGAAGCCTACCTGACACAAATACACAACACAGCACAATCAACAGAAGCAGCAGCAGAAACACCAGAAGCAGCTGCAGAATCAAGAAAAACAGCAGGAACGGTAGTGACAACAGGATAAACCACAAAAAAATAAAAAAAACCACAAGGAATTAGACATTATTGTTTTTTTTTTTTTCTTTTCTCTCTCCTCAATATATGTATAAAAATAAGAGAGATATTTTTTATCTCAATATTTAAAATAAAGATACATTTTTTTTAAATTATTTCTTCATCAAAGTCAAAAAAAAGTAAAAAAAATTCATTCTTTTAAAATTAAATAAATAAATAATTTAAATAAATAAATTTGATTTAATTTCTTTTAAATTTAATTATCTCAATCTCACACACATTACTATACGATTTAGTTTATATTTTAGTCACCATTCCCTTTAAATCCACTTGCTCTTCGCTTACATCTCCCATCCCTATTTCATTCCGTGAGAGTTCTAACGCGAAAAAATAAGAGCACAATAGAGCTCTTCAGAGTTCTACCTTTTGCTCTACCCGAAAATCATACGAGTGTTGTTTCACCATCACAAAAACATAAAATGGCAGTAAAAATCTCTCTTAGCGACGTGTTCAGTATAGTACCAACCATCGATGGAAATCCGGCAGGTCTCAATAAATTTGTGGTATGCGGCAACACTCTTTTTACTTACATCAATGACGAAGCGCACCACTCTCTTTTTCTGGACATTATTAAAACGAGGCTTTAAGATCCGGGTTTTGATCTTGTCCAATACAGGTCTTACACTAAAGATATGGTATCAGAGCTAGAGTCTCAATTCAGAGAACTCAAGTCACGGTTCTCCGCCCAGAATGAGCTAACAGCCAGGCAGAGACACCAAGGGTCCGTCCAAGAATTTGGGGACATAATTATCACGTTATTGTGTGCACTCGACACAGTCACATGCAGTTCTATAGCGGAGATACCCGTAAGAGATTTCCTTATTAAGGAAAATACAAACCTGGCAGGACAGACTTGCGAGGATGGACTTAAATGCCCCAGTCTCAAGATCCTGGTGAAGGCTCAAAACTACCAAGATCTGAAAACTGCGGTCATCTATGCATCCGATTAGAACCTGCCGTTGGACCCACAAACGCGTCCACAAAACAAAAGTCCCAAAGTGTAGTCAAATGTCAGACATGTAACAAGTTGGGGCACACCTCAACTACATGTTACATGAACCAGGTTACGTACTCCCAACCACCCAACCATCGGCCTGTCTGCCAAACATGCAACAGAATAGGTCACATCTCCGCCACTTGTTACAGGATTACTAATATTCCGAATTTCATTCCGCAAAAAATAAAGAGGGAAGTTCTGCTGATAAGATGATATTGTAACAAACTAAACCACTCTCAGGACGAATGTAGGATGCAAGGCCTCAACAAGGGAGACCAAATCCCTCAAGTTCCCCCAATAACCAAAAAGTGAGACATTATTCTTCCATCTCTGGAAACGAGCAAGCTCGGGAAGCAGAAGCCGGCAATCTTACCCGAGTACAAATTAAAGCCGATGTTCACAACGCCCCTCACTAACCTATCAAATGTTCATATCACTCTGTCCCAAACGCCAAGAGGCAGTGATACGAGCTAATTTCACCCCATAGTCCACAAACAACTAGCTACATTCCTAATCAACACAGGCGCTAAAATAAGCCTGCTAAAATCAAAAATTGCGAAGGTATTTGAAACTAAAAAGAAGTGTACTATATCGACCATTGCGGGATCCTCTCTAAATACAATGGGGGAAATCTTGGGAACGCTAGAATTCGAAGCGAACGAACAAACGATTTCTTTGGAACACACCTTCCAAGTAATACCGCCTTGCATAAATGTAGAATATGACGGAATAATCGGCAACGATAAGAAGAAAACATAAAGAATAAGCTTTTAATAGAAGATAGTAACTGGGGAAAAATGATTAATATCATTCCCAAAGTTCAAGCCCTAGGAAATGTTGAAGCTTCTGGTTTCACAAGCCCGGTGTTTCCTCGGAACATCAATGTGAACCAAGAAAATGCAGAGAACGAGGCAATAGTTGATTCCTTTTGTCTACGGGCCGGAACAATCAACTCGTCTTATCAACACCTAAATGACAATCGAAAAGTAAAAGAAAAATACACAGCAAAAAGTAAGCCTTAAACACAGAACCCGGTCAAAAGTAGACCGTAGACCTCTGCAAACAATAAGCCAGAGGTACGACACAGTCTCGCCGAATGTAAGACTGAGACAGCTAAAAATGTAACGGCTCGCAAGAAAAAACAAGACGTACTCGTAAATAATAATAATATGGTGATACTTAAACCAAGGATGCAGCAAATAATTGAGGTCCCTTTCAATGATAAATCGCCCAAAGAGCAAGATTTAATAATACGTAAAAGGTTAGTCAAACCCTGTATTTATATAGAGCCACCAGAGCCACAAATTCCAAAATCAAGATTTTAATGATGAATACTTTAGAGACGGAGCAAAACTTACGGTACCAAGATATCAATTTTCAATGGGATCGGCCAGAAGACTTTGAAGTAATTTCAGACAAATCTAGGGATACCATTAAAAAAAGATTAGATTAGTATAGGTACTAGATCTTGAACACTGTAATAGTGAGGAAAAAGAGTCCATACTAATAATCTGTAGGGAGTACAATGATTTATTTTATCTTGACGGCGATTATCTTACCTCAACTGACACCATCAAACACCGCATAATAACGGACCCCAATAAACCTCCTGTTCGTAAAGCCCTATAGGCTTCCTGACGCGCAACAGAGTGAAATTCACAAACAAGTGAATGAAATGCTTCAGGAGGGCATTATCACACCCAGTGCCAGTCCATGGAACTCCCCCTTGCTACTTGTTCCCAAAAAACCTGATAAGGAGGGTAACAAACGTTGGAGAGTGATCAAGTGGGTAGAGCCAAATATTTTAGTGCTCTTGATTTGGCCAAGTGATTTTACCAAATTCCCATGGAAAAGGAAAGCAAATACAAAACCGTATTCAGCACACCATACAGTCACTATGAATACAGTCGTATGCCGTTCGGTTTAAAGAACGCACCAGCAACCTTCCAGCGCCTAATGAACAATGTGTTAATAGGCCTTCAGGGATTCGATTGCTTTATGTACACTGATGATATAGTCCTATACGGATACCATCTCAAAAATCATAACTTAATATTATTACGTGTTTTTGACCGTCTACGACAACACAACTTAAAACTCCAGCCGTATAAATTTTCCTCAAAAGAGAATTTATGTATTTGAGGCACATCATATCCGAGGAAGGACTCAAACCAGACCCCGAGAAAATAAAAGCCGTAAAGACTTACCCTGTAAGTCTTACCCTGGTTCTTAGATAATTTTTCTACAAATTTCTACTCACAAATTTATTAAAGAATTCAAATGGGACACGTTCTGCGATGAGGCTCCGAACGCTCAAGCACAAGCTTATGGGACCCCCTATTTTAGCATACCCTAATTTCGACTAACACTTCATAGTAACAACCGACGCTAGTGATATTGGTTTGGGAGCAGTATTATCTTAAGGTATTATAGGCCAAGACAAACCAGTTTGCTTCGCTAGTCGTACATTGAATGATGCCGAAACAAGGTACAGTACCACGGAAAAAGCAATTCCGATCGTATGTCTATGGTAGGAAATTCGCCATATGCACTGACCACAGGCCCTTACAATGATTATGAACCTGAAAGACCCTACGTCAAGACCAGCCCGTTGGAGAAATTTGTTGGACGAATACGAATACCAAATAGATTATAAGGCGGGATATATAACTCCAATGCAGACGCATTAAGTCGCTTTCCCAGGTCTGAGGACGAGACTGGAATTTGTAAAGGAAATACAGTCCTGATAACCACATAGAAAGGACCAGGAACCTATACGAGAAATAGATACCTCAGAAGCTATTCAAACCCTTTCAAGATTTAACCTTCAAGAAGTGAGAGGAGCTTTTTTAACAGACAAAATGATTCAACTTAAAATTATAATATTGCCCTTAATAGATTCACGAGACGAGGAAATCTTCAAAGAGAAAACACGCCAATTCGTAAAGCCACAGGTAGGAGAAATGTCCACCTTCACTCTTGATAGTAATGGAATGATCTATGTCATAACCCTACCAATACCATTCAGAAGCGTGAGAGATGAAAAAATCGGCGAGTCCTGTCTAAACGACATCAAGAATTTATTCTGCGATAAAGATCTCAAATCAATAGGTAATGGAGGACGAATTTAAACTAACCTTCAACCAGCTCCTCGAAAAAACTTTCCAAACTTTCGATGTGAATATACATATTTATATTGAAGATCGACTTTTCCTGACAAACCCAGAAGATATAAAGGAAGCGATATACGATTATCACGACTCACCTTTCGGGGGACATCAGGGAACCACTCGAACCCTAAAGAGGATGAAGTTAAAGTATTACTGGCCTAAAATGGCACAAGACATAGCTGCCCACATAAGAAAATGTACGTTTTGTCAGATAAATAAGAGTAGAAAGAACCCCAAAATACCAATGAAAATAACCACAACGAGCACGAAGCCATTCGAAAGGATCGCCCTAGACTTGGTCGGACCTCTACCAGTAAGTTATAGGTCAAAAATACTTGCTTACTTTCCAGGACGACCTTACGAAATTTTCTGAAGCATTTGCTTTACCGAATGCAGAAGCTCAAACAGTTGCAAGAGTTCTTGTAGAAAACATTATTTGTCGACATGGTATTCCCACTTCATTGTTAACTGACCAAGGGACAAACTTTCTTAGTACACTCTTTAAAGAAATGTGTTCAGTAATGAAGATAAAAAAATTTATTACAGCACCCTACCACCCACAAGCAAATGGAGCTCTTGAACGAAGCTATAGAACGTTGGCCGAATATATCCGCCATTATGTCAACCAAGATGCGTTCACCTGGGACACTTGGGTCCCATACGCCATGTTTGTGTATAATACTACACCTCACAGTAGCACTGGCTTTACGCCCTACGAGATACTTTACGGATTGCCAGAAAGTGTTCCCAGTATTTTCGGACAAAAACCAAAGGCCTCATACATTTATGAAAATTATGCCACTGAGTTGCGGGTCAGACTACAACACGAATACCAAGCTGCCAACGAGATTTTACAAAGAAGGAAGGAATGCTCAAAAAGGCAGTACGACAAAGATAGCCAAAATAAACAGTTAAATCTCGGAGATAAAGTTTTGCTGAAGAAACACGTCAGAAAGAACAAATTCTCCTCACTGTGGGAAGGTCCTTATGTGATTATAAAACTTATTTCAAACGTAAACACTATGACCCAAGTAAGAAATAAAACAAGAATAGTGCACAATAATGACATAAAATTGTTTACTGAATAATAACCCAAGCCAAAAGTGTGGTGTGGCTACACTACAAATAAATACATATAAAAATAATAAATAAATAAAAAAAAATGCGAGGATAAACTAATCAACTGATACTAACATTGCAGAACAGAATGATGAGGTTCATGATGATCTTTGGCATAATGGCAGTGGCATTTGGACAGCTCAAGATAATTCAAATTCACCAGTAAGCTGGAATCTATTTCGATGAAATTGGTGTTACCTAACTATATGCAAACGAATGGAAACTTGACGCCTGCTATGACTTAGAACCTCTGTCTGGGGCGTTGGACCATGCTGCTGGCTATGTCCTAGAAATAAACGAGTTATGTCAAACGCTACACAAAAATAAACAATTCAGTATTATATGCGATGGGGCTATAAGCGAAATGAACCATTTAATGATGGACCTTCAGAGCAAACACAATTTCCTGGGTATGAGTAAACGATACAGAAGGGCCTTATTTAATGCTGTGGGTATATTAAGCAAATTCCTTTTCGGCACACTTAATGAAGATGATACTAAATACTATGATAGGCAAATAGAAAAAGTCAAAATTAACGAAAACCATTTATTATCGTTAATGAAAAACCAAACTTTCATACTCGAAACAACAAAAAATATATTTAGCAAATCAGACACGGCTATTGAAAATCAACAACACTAAATTCCCAAATTGCAACCATAAAACAAGAAATGGAGAAATTAGCTAACTCTACCAATGAACAGCGATGATTGCCGAAGTAGAAGCCTTTACGTCACTGGTCATATATGATACTTGATTTGGTGACTGATGTTAAGAATGGCAAGCCTCATCCAGCCATCATTACACAACTCAATTTAAGACAGCCCTCGCATCCATCAAACAAAATCTATCCAATGGCATAAGACTACCACACATGGCAAACGATGACAACATCCTCTCGTTATACCAGATCTGTACCACGAATGGCGCTATAACTAAACAAAAAATTATCTATCAACTTAGAATCCCTCTTCCGTTTGTGGAAAACTTTCAACTTTTTAAAGTAACTCCTTTACCGACAAAACACAGAGAAGGATTCGTATTTATACAACCCTCAAATCAATTTTTAATTGTAGATTTTAAGCAGGAACACTATTTCGGACTAACTTCAGAAGAAGTAGCGAATTGTAAAACAGGACACAATAAATTCGTATGTCCCATTTATCACCCTCTTTTCAGTGTTAATTATGCCAAACCCCAATGTGAAATAGAATTATTAATTTATTAATTGTCCCTTAACTCATACGTTATAAAACAATCAAATCAAACAACAGTGCAAATACAGTTATATCATCCGAATAAATGGCTTTTTTTTAACCCAGGGTCCACAAATTGTCAGTCAAATCTAAGAAAACAACGTTACTAAATATATTCTTCAGGAAACTGCGACGATAGAACTCTTTGGGAGCTGTTATCTAAAGACAAAAGATTTAAATATTTACCAATTTAACGAGATAACCTCGCCAATTAACAACTTTTATATTCCTCCAATAAATATTTCAAGCTACCTTGCAAGCTCGTCAAACCTGTATTTCAACATAACTGATGAAACAACCATCGTACGTAACGAGCTAAATTTAGTTTCCCGACGCATAAACGATTTGAAAACCAGAGAACTAAAACCATTTGAATCTTTGAACAAGCACGACATCAACCACTATATATATATAGGCGTCATATTAATAATAATAGTGCTCACGTATAAAAAATTAAGACTTATAAGTTCAAACATGAGCCATCAGAGAATAGTACATCAAAAGAAAAAACCCTTCCTAAAAACACAACGGCCGAAACTCCAACCTTTATCCTCTGCTTGAAAACATAAACAAATCGTGTTGGTAAAACGAAAAAAAAATTGTTCAATAGAAAAATATATGTATACTAAAATAGGAACATTCTTATTACAGGTAACATAAAATTTCTAAAACTAATTAACCTAAAAATTAAAGCACATATAGTACAGTAGGGTTTGTATATATGATATATACGTATACCAGATAATAATATATATCTCGTGTTGTTGATTTAAATGATCATACAAAAAAAAAAAAAAAAAAATGTTAGTATAATAGGAACATTCTTATATTTTTATATTTACCAGTAGTACAGCAAGATTGGATTTATGTAAAACATAACATTTGTAAAACTATATTTTCTTTTCTCATCGATCTCTTCAATCAAAAATAACCAGTCACAGAAAATTCGAATCCTTTCAGGAAGAATTTTATTTTTTTTAAGGGGATGGGGTGTTGTGATTCACACGCCGCATGATAACAGCACTTGCTGTTACAACAATCCACTTATCCAGCTGCATATGCATTTTCGGTCAAGTTCATACCCGAGTCATTCACCGAAATTCGGATCCGCATGTAAATATACCATATGCCGTGCTGGCGTACATTCGCCGCACTGCTGAAACACGACGCTGAACATGTTTCGTATTTGGGTCGATCCCAGGAAACAATCAAAGAATAATTATGAATGGGATTGCACTTACAATGTTCAGATTGTGGAAGTGATTGACAAATGGGATGACGTTTGAAACCGACAAAAGAAAAACCACCCAAGCTGCAAAATAAACTGGAACAAGTGGTGAATGAGTGGAGTGGAGTGGAGTGGAGTGGAGTGGAATGGTTGCGCAAGCCGATTTGACTACGCACAGAAAAGGTTATAAAAGAGATACGATGCGAAAAGAAAGACAGTTTGTTAATTAGACTAATACAGACGACAAGGTTGCAGCGACGCTAAAGACGGCGGACCTTTAGTTAATAAAATAAAATAAAGTAAACAAAATTAATGTCTTTTAATCAACTCCGTGGTTAGACTCTTCTCTCGTTGAATACTAGAAAGCACAGCCTCGCGACAATACAATACCTTATTCAATCCATTTAGAACATAGCGTTGTCACAATATCTTCATAGATCAGCTGTCTTCACAAAATTCGTGCCAATTCCGGTGATCCAGGTCAATGCACGTACAATGTTCCATTTCGCACTCCGCATACAACAACACACAGCAGGAATCTACACATAAACTACAAAAAAAAAAAATCCGTCGTGTAACGATTCGATTATCACAAACACACGCGCAAACGCGCGGCATCGATCTATTTCTTTAAAAACAGATGTTCGAGATGATATTATAATCAAGAAATATTCTATTCAATTTGAATACAATAGTGAATTGGTCGATGCTATCGACAATACCAAATCAGCATCTAAAGAGAAGATTGTGGAAGGTGAATCCACAGGTGCTTCGTGTAATGAGCTTTCATTACCCCAAATTCAAATACCACATTTTGAGGGCTCGTACACGAAGTGTCGGGCTTTCCACGATGTTTTTTTGTCTTTAGCCCACAGTAATCAACAGCTAGGGGAAATTCAAAAGTTAGACTATTTGAAATCGTCTCTTACAGGTGAAGCTGCTCGCTTGTTGCAGCATTTAGGTTTGTATGCTGGCAATTATGACAAAGCATGGGAACTACTTGTCGCCAGATACAACCACAAGCGAGTGTTGATAAATGCTCACTTTCAACTTTTCTTTGAACAGCAGCAGTTGACGAAGGAAACTACAGGTAATATAAAGTCCCTATTGAACACGTCCCAGGAATGTTTCCATGCCCTGGAAAATTTAGGATTGCCGGTTAGTTCTTCGAATGACATACTAATTTATATTCTGGTGCAAAAAATTCCTGCTTTTACTCAGCGTTTGTGGAAGGAGAAGTTAGGTAGTTCGAAGGAGTTGCCAACACTGAGACAAATTACAGAGTTCCTGGAGACACGTTTTCGAACCTTGGAAGCAGTAGTTGGAACGAGTGGCATAAAGGTCAGCGGTTCTCCTGCACACAGGGCTGTTGCGGTCGAGAAGAAAACGATGTTGCACGTCGGGAAGAAACAGTTTGCATGCCAGGTATGTGGTAGAGGTCAGCATTCCCTTCGAGCCTATCAGAAGTTTATTGCCATGGAGTCATGGAATCTTGCATACTGTCTTGCATACAGTCACCGGACTAGTCAATGTCAAAGCAGTGTGCGCTGCTATTACTGCAAGCAGAAACACCACTCTCTGCTACATGCCAACTGTGGAGGGTCGAATATTGCAAAGGTTAGTACTAACACTACAATAGGTAAACACATAAAATCAAGGATTAACCAACCTATTTCTCTTGGGGTAGATCAACCAAGTGCGCTTCTTGCCACAGCTTAGGTCTTCAAAGGGGGCAACTATTATCATATTAGGGCGCTAGTCTATCCTGGATCTGAAGCAACGTTCATTACTGAATCCGCTGTTCAGTTATTAGGGCTTCATCAACGACGAACATTCATTGAGGTATCTGGATTGGGAAAAATTAGTAGTGGTTCATGTCAGCGGTATGTAAATGTTACCTTTGGGTCGCTGGTGACACCATTCGAAACAAATACCCGGGCCTACGTGTTCAAGTCGCTGAATGGTCTGTTGCCGTACAAGCCTCTGGCTCAACAAAACTGGGAACACATCGAGGGCTTAAGGTTAGCTGATCTATAATCCAATAAGCCTGCAACTGTTGACATTCTCCTGGAAAGCGATGTTCATCCTGAATTCATTTTAGCATCCATTGTACGCGGTAATGATGTAAGATCCCTAATTGCACAAGAATCAGACCTAGGTTGGATTCTCATTGGGAAGACAACTTTGCGAGGTATAGAGCCTGTCCACAGCTTTTTACAGGTTTCCGACATAGATACTCAGCTGCGAAGGTTCTTGGAACTGGAGGAGTTTCCACTCGACACTAAAAGACTGCTGAAGACAAAGCATGTGAAGAGCATTATCTCAAGACAACTACAAGACTGGCTGATAAGTGATATGAGGTATCGCTGCCTTTTAAAACCGGATGTAAGCCTGGGTTTTAGGCCTCGAAGTTAGGTGCCTTACGTAGGTTTCATCAACTGGAAAGAAGATTCCAGGAAAACTCCACACTGCACAAGGTGTACTCTAAGTGTTTAAATGAATATAAGGAGCTTCAACAGATGACAGAGGTTGACGAAACGAATACCATACTGGATACACCACACCATTTCTTCATTTCTCAATATGCGGTATTCAAAGAGTTGAGCACAACTACGAAGCTTCGCGTTGTTTTCGACGCTCCAGCAAAATGTTCGAACGGATCCTCGTTGAATTCACACTTATGGACTATACCTAAAATTCAAGCAAATGTTTTTAAATTAATTTTAAGGTGGCGATTACACAAAATTATATTTACAGCAGACGTCGAAAAAATGTATCGCCAAATTCGAGTTCCAATCGACGACTCAAATCTACATGGGTTTTGTGATGCTTCAGAGAAAGCATATGAGGCGGCCGTCTAATTGCGTGTCGAAGATGAGGAAGGCAACGTCCACCAGTACTTGATGTTTGCCAAGACGAAAGTGGCACCACTCAAGACAATTCGTCCATCACAGCCAAGCCGATGGAAAACCTTCGTTGCCAACCGTGTAGCAGAAATTCAACGCCTGATGAACTGCAGCTCTTGGAAACACATTCCGACCCAACACAACCCAGCTGACTTCGCCTCGAGGGGTATACTGCCATCAGCAATTAAACGAAACGTGTTGTGGTGGAAGGGCCTAAGTTTCCTACGAGAGAATTGGAACTTTGAGATTCCCATTCAACCCAAAAGGATTAACCCTGACTTGGAGCAACGAAAGGAGAACACGACCAACATTTTCCATGTCACGTAACAACTCGGTGAAGACAATGAGGTAATTTGTCTTATGCTTAAGCAATCTTCCTTAATAGGGCTTCGTCACATGCTAGCCTATTGCATTCGTTTTGTGTTTAACTGCCGGGCAAAACCTGAAACAAGGTATAAAGGTTCATTGAAGGTCAACGAAATTGACAAGGCTATGAAATTGTTGATAAAAACCTCACAAAAACAAATGTTTCCTGAAATGAATGTTGCAAAAAAGGTATATCCCAAACGAACCTTGAATTTGAATCCCTTTATAGATGCTGGCGACATTCCACGTGTTGGAGGAAGACTGCAAAACTCAAACTTGGACGACGAACAGAGACATCCATCTATTTTGGCACCAGATCATCATCTCACACACCTTAATACATGGGCTGAAAAGTTAGTGCCGTTTTATAGTAAAACACAGAATTTTTGCAAAATTCAACTTTATATGTCAATATAGTTGCCTTCGAGGGCGATACACTGATTGAAACGATTTTTCAATCTTTCGATACCAGTTTTGAAGTACATTTCGGTTTAGCCTCAAAATAGGCCTCTGTTTCGGCGATTACTTCTTCACCGTTCTTAAATGTCTTTCTGGCGAGCATTCTTTTGAAGTCTGCGAACAGAAAATAGTTGCTGGGGGCAAAATCTGGAGAATACGGTGGGTGGGGAAGCAACTCGTAGCCGAATTTATTCAATTTTGCCATCGTTTTCTTCGACTTGTGACACGGTGCATTGTCTTGATCGAACAGCTCTTTCTTTTTCTTCAAATGCGGCCGTTTTTCTGCGATTTCGGCCTTCAAACGCTCCAACAACGCAATGTAACAATCGCTGTTGATAGGCTGCCCCTTTTGGAGATAGTCGATGAAAATCATTCCATGTGTATCCCAAAATACGGATGCCATAACCTTGTCAGCCGACTGTTGAGTTTTTGGTCGTTTTGGTCGAGGTTCGTCGCCTACTCGCCATTCAGCTGACTGCCGACTTGACTCTGGTGTGAATAGATGGAGCCAAGTTTCATCCATTGTCACATACCGATGCAAAAATTCGGCTTTATTGCGTTTGAACAGCTTTAAACACTCCTCTGAATCATCAACACGTTGTTGTTTTTGGTCGACTGTGAGCAAACGCGGCACCCACTTTGAACAGAGCTTTCGCATGTTCTTATATGCGTGTATGATGTATCCAACACGCGCTTTTGATATCTTCAAAGCCTCAGCTATCTCGATAAACTTAAATTTACGGTCATCATTTTGTGGACTTTTTTGATGTTTTCATCTGAAACAGCCTATTTTGAACGTCCACTGCGTGCATCATCTTCGGTGCTTGTATGACCACTCGGCTGGTGCAGAGTCCGGGTAACACTTATCAAGCCATTTCTTTGCATCGGCTGCATTTTTTTCGATCAAAAAGCAATGTTAAATTAACACACGAAATTGCTTTGAATCCATTTTTTTCACAATAACAAAAGTCGCTTCATTCACAACGCTATATCTCGAGAACTAATCGTCCGACAGCTGTCAAATTTATACACGTATCTTTTGAAGGTTGGTTCTAACTGAAAATGGTATGGATTTATTTCAAGCGGTGGCCTCTCTTAGAAACAGACTTTTCAGCCCATGTATTATAATAAGAGATGCACACAAAAACGCAATCCATGGTGGTGCTTCTCTAATGATGGCGTACATCCGCAAAGCGTCCTGGATTTTTTCTTTAAGGAGATAAGTGAAGAAGATGGAAATAATGGGAAACTTACTTGGGCCAGTTAGCATGGCAAGGCCTTTCTCCAGATCGAGTGTAGACTTTGCAGGACTTTGACATCAAAACCTGCAAAGGACGGGGTGCAAAAAGATTAAAGGGATATTTTTCAATATTCATTCGCCTAGCAGTCAAGGCAGTGCATTTGGAGGTCGTGTCAGACCTTACGACACAGGCGTTCTTAGCGGCTTTCAAACGATTTATAGCTCGCCGAGGAATGTGCGCCGATTTATAGTGATCGTTTTAGTAATTTTGTTGGTCCGGAAACAGAGTTAGGGAGGATGCTGCAAAAGGCGAAGGTTGACTGGGGGTCGGATAATGAAGAATTGACTCAGCTGCACACAAAGTGGACTTTTAATCATCCTGCATCTCCCAATTTCGAAGGGCTTTGGAAGGCGGGGGTGAAATCGGTAAAGCATCACCTCAGATGAGCGGTCGGGGCAGAAGCTCTGACATTTGAAGAACTGTCAACGTTGCTTACTCAAGTTGAAGCGTGCCTCAATTCCAGACCTTTGTGCCTAATGTCGGACGACATCGAAGACTTGGAAACGCTGACACCAGCACATTTTTAAATCGGCGAAAGACTCGTCGCACCTTAATGACCAACTCTTTCTGGCGCAAGTGGAGTACGGAATACTTGTACAGAATGCAACAGCGCCCAAAATGGTTGAAACGGGAGCCGGGCCCAAAATGCGGAGATTTACAATAGTTCTCATTAAAGACGAGAGACTACCACCGTTGCAATGGCGACTCGGACGAATCATCGCTACACATCTCGGAAACAACGGACTAATTCGAGTGGTCACTTTGAAAACAAGTACCGGAGAACTTACACGATCAATTGGGAAAATCTGCTTTCTACCAAGCAACTCTAAGGAAATGCAAACTACTTAAACAACACAAAACAAGGATTTTGAACACTAAAATAACGATATACATATTTTTCTTATATTCTTCCTTTAAACAACACAACACAACATTGAAACGACACAACACAACATTTATAAAACAAACACTTTAAATAAACTCACATGAAAAATTAAAGACATTTCTTTTTTTTTTTTGAAAAGCAATTTATTAAATTAATAAAATATAATGATACAAATTAATAATAATTACTTATCCAGACAAACAACGTTGCAGAGTTCCAAAATTCCAAAATGCCGACGGGAATTGGAAAATCAAATTTTGATTCTCCAAAACCCCGACGGTACTTAAAGTTTTCACTGAACACTCAACGTTTTCCACTTAAAACACAACGCAACACTTTATAAAAAGAAAAACAAAACATTGTAAAATTTATAAACACTCAATAATAATAATATATATCTTAAACTAATCTTGACATAAAATTACATAAATAAAGTAAATAATAATAATAATTAATATGTCAAAAAAAAAACTTACTGAAGATGAATTGCAACAACAATTCAATAGGAAGATTCAACACCGACCGCGAGGGAATCTATGTATGCACTTTATTTGTTATAGATATATTTATACATATATTTTGCACTTTGCACTTGTCCTTGCAATTGCACTTTGCACTTTTTTATCAATTTTGTTCTTTTAAATGTATAAGTTTTGTCTATTAATTAAATGTATATATATATATATATATATATATATATATATATGTTTTGTGCACTTGCACTTTGCACTTGCACTTTTTTATTAATTTTGCTCTTTTTTCTTTTAAATGTTTAATGTTTCGTGTAGTCTTTATCCGACTCGAATGACCAAATGTTGGGGTGTGTAGGGCTTTAACTTTTTGATTTATATGTGTAGGGTACAAAAGAAGGGTCAGAAAATGCGGTTTAAGTAAAACACGTCTTTTCTTGAGTAGATGTTACAGCAAAAGCCAATCTTTATTCTTTTTGCGGAAATTACTTCCATATTTAACGTTTACAGTAAGTGTCATACAATAGCAGAATAGAACTTTACGTTACGTTTAATCGTTTACATTAGATTAAGTTTCAATTAATTTAGCTTAGTTTTAATATAGATTACAATTTTAATATTGAAAAACAAAAATTATATAAACTAAAATATATGTATATTATTTATACATCTTGTTCATGAACAGAATGGGTTAATATTGTTAATCAGTTATGTAAATGTAAATTTTATGTTAACATCAAGTCACACTAAATAACCAGTAACTAAATAGTACAAGAAACTCAACGAATATTAAAGTATATAAATAGAAGTGTGTCAAAGTTCAATATCTTTTTTTGTGGTGAATTGAAATATATTTTTATAACGTGGATGAATTTTATTTTTTTTAAGTAATTAGAAAAAACACATAGAGAAATATCACTAGCAAATAAGCTAGTTATAAGAACGTTAAATAAAACTCACTTATTACAATATTAATATTTAAATTCATCTCTGTGGTTTTTTGTGTGTTGTTGAAATCTAGGGAACACGTTATAAAATTGACCCATACCATAGAAGACAACAATAAATTTTAAACATCTGAAAACACTGTAGTCAAAATAAAAGAAAAACCGGAGCCGAAATCCCAGATAAAATCCGGCCTGACGCAAAAGGGAAATATCGAAGAAATATAAGGTATATATACATATATGTAAAATGTATATATATGTTTTTACCACTAATTAAAACCTATGTCTTACATTTAACTTAAGACCACTAACCACATAATAACTATGATATTCACCAGATCATATGGTATCCACCCGCAGAAGTTGTGCACATCATCCCGGTAGCCTAGGTAAGTCAGCTTGACATTCTTTTATTTTCGTATCATCTTTTATGTACTAACGTGCTAGAGAAACAAGTACATAATCATGCAGTGTTAAAGAAGAAAAAAAAAAAAGTTTTTTTCATTAATGAACGGTGTTGCTCAAGCTAGCGGACATCTTCTGTAGGTGCATGTTTTTCTGAGCACTTTATAATTATGTTTCTTATCGGTATTTATTATTTATAGTTTTATTTTAATCATGGATTGGGAAGCCGACACTGGTTTCGAAACCTCCTCTTCAAATCATGATATAAATTTTACAATAGTGTATCATTCTACCCATTGTTTTTTTTTAATATGATAACCTGTGTCTATAAGGTGGGCTTATACACGACATCATACACGGCGATACACGGTTCGTACGGTGGTTTTTCATAGTAACCGCCTTTATTTACTTTTTGTTTTCCTAATAAAAAATTAAGGGGATATAGGAAGGGCGTGAAGCATCTCCAAGTGGTATAGCTTCTTGAGATACCAGCGATCTAAGTTGTTAAGATGGCGTGTCATAATGATCCACTGCGTGACATTTAGAGAAGGATTGGTACCGCAGAAGATCATTTCATTTCGCTTTCTTTTACTTGTTTTGGATTTGGGGTGCGATAAGCTAAGGACGAATTCGGGTTCTACCCTTTCTAGTACTTACCGCCCAGCTACCACCTTGAGCAAGGCATAATATAAAGTAAGTTAAGTCGGCCTTGGTATAGCAATCAGATGACTCACATTCCGGCGAGCATAGAACGGTGCTCACACGGGCATGCTTGCAGTTGCTAATGTGTCATACCCCCTATTAATCCTAGCCCTGACTGGCCTCGAGAGTTGCCTGTACTCTCAGGGGTCATACAAGTGAACTAGGGTAGTAAGGAGGATTCTTGCGAGAGCTCAAAAGGGTTGCTGAATGTCTTCTCCATTGTTTTCACTCGCGCTGACCCCACACAGACTTTGGGTTGAGTATATATCACCAGAGCACTAATTCTGTATGATTATTGCCTGGTCTAAGAACAAGGTAATAATTAAAAACGTTACATGTTCAAATTTCCATGGAATTTATCAAGCGGAAGACTTGAATCGGACCATTTTTAAATGTAAGCTGTTGGCGTGGAATATGTCCTTTTTTATCTTCTTTACACTTTCGTAATGCCTATTCATATTAGCATGCGCAGGAAGATTATCTGAAAGAGTGGGGAAGCTTTTAATTTGAGTGGGAAGAAGAAGGGTTACTTGCACTAAAAATCCACTTCTAAATGGACTTCGGGCGTTTTATCCCATATCGCTCAATTTTTGACATGTTTTTTGTTTAGCTTTGATCGTTGAAATATGCGCTATATTTTAAAACGAAAGTTAAATGCACTGCAGCAATAACCTCTCGATTTGTCCTGCAAATCAAAAATACAGTTATTTGCAGTAATCCTGATTTTGCGAGTCACTTGAAGGCTATTAAAAATTGGGAATACGTTATTCCATTCTTCTGACGCAATGATAACGCAATTCATCGCATTGGCTCTTTTTTTAAACTGATTTAGCCTCGTTTCGGGTTGATCCCGTAGAATGTCATCGATTGGGAATCGAAAGCTCCTTCGTAATACTCCCCATTGGATTTTGGTAGTTTCGATTTGTTTTACAAACAATCTAATATCCAGGTCGGTGATTGAATACTTTGTACATCCTGGATTGATAGATGCAAGCAAGATTAAAATCACCAGGCCAATAGAGAAATTTGATGACGGTGTGGTTGATTTCTGTTTTCTATCTTTCAGATTCCTTCAGATTCAATTGTTGATCTCTGTCCTCTTTAGATTTCATAATATTGTCCTTAATTGGCAGCAAACAGACCTTGGCTTTTGGTCGCTCGAATGTTCCCTTATCTGTTTTGATTGTTACAGAGGAAGCTTCGATCCTGTCAGCAGCTCATTTTTCAGAAACACTATTTGACCAATCTCTCAACCTTTTCCTGGCTTATATCGTTGTTAAATTTTATTTATGGAATTCTCGTACCAACGGTTGCAAAAATTTTGTTTAATTTTTGAATAAACTTCTAGCTCTTTAAACTAGTCTCTGCCAAATCTAGAATAACATCATGTCGTGGTGTTATCAGTGGCGATCCAATAAGTCAAAGCATCAAGACCTTCAATACTGTCTGTTAACGGACAGAGTGATCTCGAATTCAAACATCCTTCTAATTGGACATGAACTGTGTTCATCTGCTCGTATGTCAGTTTCTGTTCTCCTAAGATGCGATTTAAAAGGTATTTGACTGATTTAACCCCAATTTCGCAGATTCCACCAAAAAATGGAATAAAATCCCACTTAATCCCGGTTTCAGGATTTCTTTCTCCAATAAAGTTCATTCCATTATCGCTTTGCAGATGATGTATGGATTCTCTTCCACTGATAATTTTCCGGAATGGTGACATGAATCCATGAAAACATTACTCGTGCCTCCGGAAGTTGTTGACTTCTCATGAGTTGATGTGACTCATTGGCCTTGAATCAGTACCATCTTATGCATTGATATATTATGGCCTTGACTGTATGTGTTCCTCGGATGACTCAAAATTTATTCTGAAGGTGTTTCAGAGTCAGTTTAACTCCACCGTTAAGTATATCGAAGTGAGTTTTATTGATGATTTATTTCGTCAGCGAATGCAATGAGGACAAAATCATAGGATGTCTCTGATCCATTGATAAAATTAAGTTTTTTAATCAACCTCCCAATTGCAATATTTCATTGGCGTCGATGAATGGGTTTGGTGATAATAACTTGCTGTTTGATTTCAGTGCTTTGTTTGTATTTAGATTCTGCATATCCTTAGCAAATGTTCGTTGAACACCCCTTACCTATGCATTTTCTGCTTCCAGGAACTCCTTTACCGGTAAATTGCAATGTTCTCGTGTTCCTTCGCCTATTGTTTTTAGATCTTAGATAGTATACGCTCACGCGTTTAAGTCTTGAAAGTGATGAAAAAACAAGAGTAATATCTACTTTGCCTGGAGGATTTCGGGGTTGTATATTAATGCAAGAATTATATTTTTGGATCTCATGCATATCTATGATAACCTTGTCAGATGATGTTGTTCTTCTGTCTTGAAACACTTTGGATCAAGCTACCATATTGAATTCTCAGCAAGGGTATCCCCAAACAATCCTTTGGAATGTTCCAGGTACAAACCTCCATTGCTCTTTAAAATGCTATTGCACATAGAATACCAGCTTGGCTACAAATGTGTTCCATTTCACTGGGTGTTGTTTTAATCAGTCTGACCAAGCGAGAACTCTGGTGTATTTTGTGTCTGTTCCCTCTCTGATGTAGTTCATTAACATAACTCTAACCCGGCCAGTGAAACTTGCTTTACAAATGCCACCAAGATCTTTGACGCAATGATGCGAATTCTAATAGAGTAGCTAATAAAAACTTAATGATACACCGGAGCTGCATCATATGCTTAATTTGATGCATCTGGGAATCCGTGTAGCTTTAGTTGAGAATTTTCCAACTTCAACCTGCAGAAGTTTTCCCAAGTATCATAAAATCTATGGGTTCTTCTGCAAACTTTTTACGATTTATTTATTTTTTTTTTTATTGTTACGTTCATAAGAAAAAAATAATAAAACGTTATGTTTATTACGCATTTTCTGAGCTCAAAGCCAAAATTTACACGGGCAAGAAAAATGGAACAGGTTAAGATGTCTAAAAACTCAAACAAGATATTTACTTTACTAACATGCAGTATTTCTTCTAAAAACAGAGTCATAAACGAAGTTTCTGCTACGATTAATATTAACAGATCAACTTCGGTTAACATAGTTCAGAGTACACCAAAGCAAGCCCTTTCTTAAATCTTCCATAAATGGTGTCAGCAATGGAGAAAGAGCCTTACTGCAGAACTATTTTTTTCGTAGAATATACCTATAAATCGTTCTCCAAATCATCCTTAATGAAAAAAGGAAGATCAAAGAAAAATCTACATAAGTTAGATTTTTATATTACGCAGCCTCACATTAGGTAAAAAAAGGCTTGATTCCACTAACATGATAACAATGTATCAGTTTATTTTATTTCACGTTTTATAGTAAAGCATAGTAAGCAAATTAACTAACAGTTTCAGGAGTAGGAAACATGAGCATAGATGAAGCAATAAATAAGTGGACAAAACCAGACTGAAAGTTTTCTCTCTCACACACATGCTGTGGCATTTAAAGTGTATTCATACAAGTGAGTATTTTTACAAGTGTTTAATTCTTTAAAACAAAAACAAATATTTACATGTTCCGATTGCAGTGATATTTATTTTTTGAATATTAAATTTATTTAAATTGACAGCGACATAAAACTACATTATTGAGAAGTGCGTTAATTCGTGTAGTTTCACCATGAGCTCTATACAACACTTCTTTTAATCTTCGCCATATTTTAAGATTGTGTCACTGGCTTCTTCAAAGAGCCTATCTTGTATGCAGCCTAGAATTCGTTTAAAATTAATGTCTTATGATTCTGTCAAAGGGGTGAGTGCATTTACGAGGGCAGTGTGATGAGCACCCCAATTGGAAGATTGGTAGCGCTACTGAGCCAAAATGTGTACCATCATTAAGTATAACCTCTTTAAGCACCCCTCTTAATTTGGTGACAATCCGACAATTAGTTTTGTATTGATACCTATTTCAAAACATCGTCTTAGTATTTGATGGTATGTATGGGAACCATTCACCTCCCCATACAACCGTTTACCACCATTACCGTGGCTGCACGTTGGTTTTTGATGAAATGCGCCCAGGTTTCCCAAAAAGGGTTACCACAAAGGAAAATGCAGACGAAATATATGATCTCGCATTGGCGGACCCCCGAGTGAAAATTCGCGAATTGGCTGAGTTAGCAGACGTCTCAATTGAACGCGTTAGCCATATCCTACACGATATTTTGGGCATGGGAAAGCTGTTCGCGCGATGAGTGCCGCGTTTGGTCACACCGAAGAACAAGCGCAATCGGGAGACCACTGCAAAGACGGGCTTGGCCTTGCTTAATTGAAATCCAGAGAAGTTTCTGCGTCATTTCTTGACCGTCGATGAGACATGGATTTATTGGTACACAACAGAGAACAAAGAACAACCAAAACACTGGGTTTTACCGGGTAATTGCGTTGCCATTTCTAATCCGGGTATTCATCAAACAGCCCTTGTATGGTATCTATTATGTTTATAAAATTAAATAGCTTTTTTTTATTGCAATTAAATAATAGGTAAATAGATGAACAGAGTTAGTTATGCATATACTACACTTACCATATATTTAAATTATAATCTTAAGGTTAAAAAATCGCATGCACTTATTTCTAGTTTCTTTGTTGCTGGAGGTTATGTGAATATGTTGCGATCCGCTGTAGCCATAGATATAAAGCTACAGTAATTGCCTGATGTGTTCTTGCAAAAATACCATATGTAGTATATAAGATGTATAGATAGTATGCACGTACATATGTACAATATCGTAAAAAATTGATGAATGTTTCATATTTATCAATGCATGTAGGTACGTAACGTTAGGTATCGTGATATAACTGATGTATGAATTTGTGATTTTGCATGTTAACTCTTAGATTAAACTTTTTCATTTTAGTATGGTGAGAATTTTCTTTTAATGTACTTAATGTATTTCGTAATAATTGTCTCAATGATCTGTTATTCTAGTTAGAAAAGGACCGACGTGTGCCATCATGTTTATACTCTTTATAAAAATAAAACATCAGATCTTTTTAAATAAGCAATTATTTTAAATTTTTAGAAGAAAGAGTCAAGTTTATAGCGTTATATATTACATATACATATATTATACATTACACACTACTTTTTGAATGAGTTTGTCTTTCTCGGACGACTATCGATCACAATTCATAACTATCGAATAAGCGTAAATCTCCACTTCTGAGAGTTCATGAAGAAAAAAGATTAAATGTATTAGCGAACAAAATCTTAGATTTTATGTTTTTCGCGTTTACCGACTGCGACAGTGATGTTACTTATGTAACATGTGCAAAAAAAAAACAAAAAAAAAAGATTAATTTTTATAAAATGAAATAAACTTAATTACTTGACTATCCATTGCAGACTAAATGAAAATAATTGAATACTAATTTTTAGGACTCTTAACTTTGTTTTCTATTAAAAACAAAGGTAGAGATCTTATTTTATGGGCAACATTCTGGAGTTGCTGATACTCTTGCAGGCTACATGTAAAAACGTTGACATCTGTGACAAAACAATCAGGATAGGCAGCTACAACTTTGAAGTAGTAAGGGACTTTATCTACCTCGGCTCTTAGACAGTAAGTTATCTGCCTGTTAGCTCACACTTTTATCACCACGCCCTGCGCAAATCATGCGAAAAATCACTCTTGCTAATAGCTGTTTCTTTGAGCTTAAAAGGCAACATAAAGTAGTAAAGCCTCTCTCTCGAGCAACCAAAAAGACACTGCAGAAGCGTGAACATGAACGAGTGCGAATGAAAGTGCTTATGTCCGCTTTGAGAGAAAAGCCGTTCAGGTAATTTGGTCCTATTTGCACCAATGGAGAATGAAAGAGACGTCTCAACAGCGAACTGTTGAGTGCCAAGTTGACCTCCGACCTTCTTAGTATAGATTTGTGCAAAGAAAAATAAAAAGACAAAAAGCAGCACATTCTTTTCAGATTGTATTGAATTAAAAAGTATAGATATTTTCTGCACGTAAACATGCTTCCTTTATTGATACAAATTTAAGATTGACTTACATTACTATGCTTAATTGTTTGTTTGTTGGTTGATAAAATTGTTTTTCTCTTCGTCTGCTGACTGGTTTATTTGTTCTTCCCCTCTTTTGTTTGTTGGCTGATAAAGTTGTGTTTCTTGTCTTTTGTTAGCTGGACAAATGTTTTGGCTAGTTTTGTTTACCAGTTGATAAACATGTTTTGTTTACTGTTTGGTGATATTGTTTTGATTCTGTTTTTCTTAATACAAATTATCCACTATTTCTTTATTTACAAAAGCCCCAAACTAAACAGCAATTCGACCTTTAATGAGTTTGATGCGCTGTCTGACTCCATTCAAAGAATTATATATCAGTATTCTCATACTGAAGTCGTTATTATGGGCAATTTCAATATACACAGTTCTGGGTGGCTACGGCATTCTTTACAGACAACATCCAAAGGATAGTGTGTTGAGATCTTCGCTGCGGAAAATAACTTGACATAGCTTGTAAATGATCCACGTGAATACCAGAGGTTAATAGTCATACCGCTAACACCCTGGACTTGTTTAAGGCTTTTCACACTAAAAAATACAAGGTCAATTTGCTATCCCCTCTAAGCTCGTTGGACCATTGTAACATATCAGCTAATTTCTCGTATGCTAACCATACTGTTAGAGAAAAAAGAATCGTATGGTAATACGAGAAAGCCAATTGGATCGGACTTAACAGGTTCTTTAGTAATTTTAACTGGTCGTTATATTTCCTCGATAACGACATGGATGACGCCGCTGATATGATAACTGACACTATTCTTCTTGGAATGAGATCTTTTATCACCCCTCGGTTAAGGAGTATTAAACTAAAAGAATAGACATGGTATCATTCGAGCTGTAAAAAGGCTCTCAGGGTTCGAAAAATGATTTTCGGTCCTGCAAGACCAAGCCGACAGACGAAAACCGAAAAAAGTTTGAACGAGCCAGAAGTCATTGCAACGCCTTCCTCAAGGTAGTAACAATTTTTGGCCGTTCGTCAAAAACATTAGAGATTCTGCCTTTTCCTTCATCCCAAAGGTACCCGTAAACTTTTTTACCCATAAGTCTGCTGAATTTTACAATAGTAACATTGGAAGAAAGTAATAGATCATGATGGTCTATATATGGTATCCGATGGATTAAATATAAGCTCTTGGTAGACTTTTTTGCATAATCCTGAGTAAACTTTCAATAGTGCCCTGACGCTCCTAGAGTACTTTGTTGGTGTTAGGTTTTAATAAATTATCCGGTTTTTCATTCCATGTTCTTTTTGAGGAATGAGCATTTGTTCTCTTGTAGTTTTAGATTATGTTTTTGTAATACCCTGATAATATTAACAAGACATTATATGTTCTTTTAAAGATGTTGGAAAGATTAAAATGTTGTCTAAGTAAACGATACAGGTTTTATTAATATTATTATTTTGTCTAATCTCTTAGACTGTCTGTAAATTGTTGTTCTAGATTCTTGACTCCGTCTGTGATTTCTATCTTGTACGGAACCGTTACAATATTGATTGGTTTTTTGTTGACGAGAGTCATTTTGTCTCCACATCCCAAAATTTCTGTGTGTGTCTGTCGTCTCTTCACTACTTCGTGAGAATCATTTAATGTTATTTCAGAATTTGCTTCGGTAGATTTATTTGAGTAGTTTTTAAATTCCCATAGCCCATAGCATATCAAATTGGTTTCTTAATTCCCTAGCTAAATTGCCTATTGTTATTTACCTATGGTAATAATATATAATCTTATTTATTGTAACGTAAAATTCAATTATGTTTCTTGTTCACGGCTATCAGAGAATATAACAAAGGAGATAATTTTACTAAGTAATAATTCTAATTACTTTTATGTTTAAAATTTCTTTGGTGAGGTCCGTACTATTGATAATTGGTCTGTAGTGCTGACTGCTGTTTGAACAACTCTTTATCTTCATTTGTTGAATGATGTCCCAGGAACTTTGATGATTTTCTTCGTTATGCATCAAAAGGTTTTCCACTACACAATAAAGCGTGTCAGATTCCTTGTTGAGAATGAAAAACTATCACTGAATACATTCATTAAATAAGTTAACATTGTAATACTTCATCTTATGAAATATGTCAAATAAACTTATTCTAATTTATAGCCTACTCTGTCGCTTCTCAACTGGTTATGGGCCTTTAAAGTCGCGAATTAAATTAGTTTCAATTAATATTTTAATAAAATAAATGTACAATTAGAAAGTTTAAACGTTTTTCTTTAAAACTAAGTATTTTTTTTTTTTAATTCTTTATTCTCAATTCGGTAATCTATTTTAAGTTGCTTAAAAATTTCTACTATGCATATGTATTCTAATTTGGAGAAAAGTTTATTTAATGAAAAAAATAAAGAGAAATGCCACTTCTAAATTTACACTGTGGGGGGAACAAACATTTCTATTACATTTTCTTAAAATTGAATAATTGTTTACAAAGAAATAAATATATCACCAAGAGCTAACATAAATTCATAAATTAATAAATTAAAAGTTAAAAGTTAAGAAAGAAATCAAATAATGAAGCGTAACAAAATTTCAATTTCATTGTGATTAATCGCAAGAAGCAACCATTATACTTTTTTTTAGAAATACTGACGCAGTTCTAATAATTCGCATATTCTCGGGTAGACCACGAGTATTAAAAAAATAAATAAGATTTTTAAAATAATCGCACGCTATTTCATTGTTTTTATGGATTATTATTCTAATTTGTTCGAAATGGTTTCATCATCGATCTTATTTCCATTTGAGAAGAAGGAAACGACATGCGAATTCATTACTGGTTATAAGAAAGAGTTGGAATCGAATGAGCGTGCACATATTGTAGATGTCCAACAGCAAAATGAGCCTGGGATGCTCTGGTTTCAGCGTACGATGACAGTGGGCTAACGCGAAAGTTTTAACTGCTTAAGCAATTGGTACAACTTAAGTTAACCGACTGCGAATCCATGCAGGATAACATAAATACTTTGATACAAAACGCCGGCTTCAATAAAGTTGACGAAATAACAGTATCTCTGATGCTGGCAGGGCTACCTGATGACTTTCGGGCACTAGTTCTAACAGTGGAAAATTCCAAAAAGGAGCTTACCGTGGACGTTGTGAAGAATTTGCTTCTAATAGCGCACTTTATACAAAAAAGAAAGGAGTCCAAACCATATATCGTTGCCACACGTGTAAGCAGGTTGGTCATTTTAAGAAATCTTTTACAAATAAAAACAATACCTTCAGATCAGAGTGATCCTGGAAGTCCTAAAGAAGCTCTTTCGAGTTGGGTTGCCGATTTATGGAGGAACGCGATGCAAGAAGAGTTTGATTCTTTGCTCTTTAATGAAACCTGGACCTTAAATGAGTTGCCAGCTGGTAAGAAGGTTGTTAGTTCCAAATTAGTCTTCAAAACAAAATTTGATACTGAAAGAAAACTAATTCGACGGAAGGCAAGATTAGTCGTAAGAGGTTTTTGTCAGCAGAAAGAGATCGACTTTATGGAAACTTTTGCACCTGTAGTAAGGTACACATCAATCCGTTACTTGTTGGCACTAACGGCTAGACATGATCTTCTTGTACATCAGATGGATGCTGTAACGGCTTTTTTGAAAGGTGAGTAAAAAGAAAATATTTATATGACTCAGCCAATCTATTTTGAAGATGGTTCTGATCGTGTATGTAAAATACGTAAATCAATTTATGGACTCAAACAATCCAGTCGAGTGTGGAATGAAAAACTTAATACTATTCTGCCAAATTGTGTTTAACGCGCAGCGATGTCGATCAGTGAATATATCTCCAATATTCTGGAAAGAAGATGTTATATATTGCCATTTATATCGATAACGTTCTGATATTTTCGATCTCACTTGATCTGGTAAGTTATTTGAAGGATGAGATGTCCAAAAACTTCAAAATAAAAGATATTGGCGAAGCTACATCAGTTTTAGGCATACAAATCAAGCGAAGTAAGTCGTCTTTAAAAATTGATCAATCGCAGTACATTTCAGATATTTTGAGACGATTTGACATGAATGAGTGCAATCATACCTCCATACCGATAGACCTAAAACAAAAGCTTTCTTCAGATATGTGTCCCAAAAACAAAAATGAAAAATAACAAATGAAGGATGTGGCTTATATTCAGGCTGCTGAAATCACGCGCCCCCGACATCTCCTACGCAGTGAATCTGCATGTCGCACTGGACAGCTGTCAAACGTGTGATCAGGTACCTGAAAGGTACGATTGACGAGGGCATTGTCTATCAGAAGGAAGAATGTGATATGGCTGGATTCTGTGATGGAAACGGGGATGGCGATATGGATGCCAGACGTTCTACATCTGGCTATGTGTTTACGTTTCAAAAGGGTGCTATATCGTGGGATTCAAAACGTCAAAGAACTGTCGCGTTTTCTTCAACTGAAACTGAGATAATATCTGTTGTTGCTTTTATCCAAGAGTCTGTTTGGCTTAAAAGATTGGAAGGTGAGCTGACTTCGGATGCGTCAAAAACAATGGTACTTCACTGCGACAATAAATAAATAAAAGTGCTATTCACATCGCTACAAATAACTCTTATTCACCGAGAACAAAACATGTCCACATAAGGCAAAATTTATTCGTAAAAATTAGAGAGTTCAGAAATCAAGCTGCAGTACCTTTCAACCGACCAGATGTTGGCAGATATAGTATCCTCACAAAAGGGTACGCCTGCCAAACAAACTTCTTTTGCAGAAGGTTTTGGATTAAAATAATATGCAAAGTACTTTTTTTATCGAATTACATATATTTACATACATAAAGTACATAACATAATTTTTTTTTAAATTTTAATATTTTGGTTTATATGAATAATAGTTAAATAACTTTCAGATAATATTATTTCCATTTCACAATATTTTTTTTTTTTTAAGATGCTTGGAAGCGCTTTACAATTTTTCTTACTCTATTTGGATATCTTTTACATTCTTCAACAATCACTTTATCTTCATTGACATTTCGTGCATTAGACTCCTTATCTTTGCTGGCCGTTGAGGAGCCCCGAATATTTTTTATTTAATTCTCAATCTCATCATCGACTCTTGAGAATATATAATCTTCAACTTAAACTTCATGTTTTTCGGTTATTTCGTTATTATTTCTGCCCTGTATGATTTGGTTCGAAGGACGTTTCCACTTTTCACACTTATCGGTTCTTACAATAAATGTTAACGAATATAGTTGTTCTTAAACTACCCCCTTCACCTATTTTATCAAAGTATTTCTATAATCTCGAAATAAATCCAATCTTCTCTTTGAAACTGTCGTTCTTTTCTACCCAAACTTTGTCTTAACCGTTTTGTTTTAACAATACAGTTAAGACGTTTTGACAAAAGATTCGCTGGGCAGTCATTTGTTGTCAAATTTGTTGCAATTCGATAATCAAAAAGAAACTTCGCTGACGCAGCTACTGAATCCTGTCCGTCAAATTTCCTAACGCAGTTTTTGACAACCTTAACTGCACTCTCAGCCGGCCAATTTGACGCGGGATGATGTGGTGGAGAAAAGGAATGATTGATTCCGTTAAGATTTATAAACAACTAGAATTCTTGAGCGGTAAATATTCTGCCATTGTCTATTACCATATGTTCAGGCAACCCAAATCTTTCGAAAACTTCTCGCAGCTTGGATATGGTGTATTTTGTCTCCATCCACTTCACCCGGAATGGTCCCAAAAAATATAAATGTAACCTCCTCCAAAGTCCCTTTGGAACTTCTCAAAAATGAGATCGATAATTTGGTGGATGCTGTCGATATTTTTGACATTCAATACAATCGTTCGCAATATCGACTATAACTCGAAAAGAAATCAAAATCAATCGAAAATGAAATCGAGTTTTCTTAATTTCCAGAAATCGGTTTTGTCGATTTCCAAATGATTTTAAATAACATAAGTCATTCGAACTGAAATAGTGGAAAAAACATATGCGGTTGGAAATATAAGTTAAAAAAACAGCTTTAAACACACTTAATAAGTTTTTACGCTTAAAATGTATTTAAAATAGGGGTTAGCATAAAAATACTGCACAGGAAAATATATTCCTTAATTTCATGGAGCAACATAAAGATCTTACCGGAGGAATTATGAAAGGGGATCGAGTTGTCGCAGAACCTTTATGGGAACATTTAAAAAACTGAACAGTAATGGCCCACTACAGAAATACACGACTGGATGGAAAAAAGTAATTAGAAAGATGAAACAAAAAAGATATATCTAATTAACAACAAGGTTTGGGCAGATTGGAAGGATGCAATAAGAAACAAATTTTCCCATAACAAGGCGATCATATGTTCGTGGTATCGGAAGATACCATCGCAAAAATTTGTGGAATTTACCCCGTCGTTGAAGGAATTCTCTTCACGTTTGATTTCGACTTGGTTAATGAAATCGAAAAAGAAAATCACAATTTATTGTTAACGCCCACGAAGTAGCTGGAGTAATACAAAAAGTTTTTGAACCTGCAATTACAACCAACAGAAAAAGGAAAAGACACGCTAGAAACAATGATTTGGATGATCACATAAAAAAGCAGAGCAAAGCAATCGAGGAAATTGGTGAAAAAATGTAGGGTATTTTGGAAGTTACCGTCAAACACACTCCTTAACTACAATACCTTAACTATTCAATATTTTGTAGGGTATTTTGGAAGTTACCGTCAAACACACTCCTTAACTACAATACCTTAACTATTCAATATTTCTTAGTGATAAAAAACGAGAAAACGAAGAGACATAACAGTGAAATAGAGAAATTTCGAAAAGATTTTTTTTTTTTTGGAGAAATAGAACTTCAAGAAATGAAACCCGATATTTATAAGGAAAGCAAACTTTAAGAAACAACTTTTTAACAGGTACCTGTGAAATGTGTAATATATATATATATATTTTTTTTTTTTTCATTTTATTTTAAGAACTCCAAACTGTAAGAAAACATTTGTGTTTCACTTTTTTTTAATTTTTATTTGAAACTTAAGATAAGTCAAAAACAAATGTAGATAAATAATTTAAACAAATAAAATGAACAAATAAATGAATTTCCTTAACCATATTCTTCCTGCAATCTCATTTTTTATCCGACTGGCTTCGTTGAAATTTTCAGCCCTTTCCACTTCATTGAATTCGTTTTCTATCAGAATGCTTTCATTATGCTCATTCTGAATATTGTATGTTCTACAAATGCTGTGCAATGCGCAAAAAATATTTATTATTTGTACAATTTTGTTCGGTTGGTTTTAGAGGTCGAGCCAAGCACCTGAAACGGTTTTTCAAAACGTCGAATGTCATCTCGACTATGTTTCGAGCCGAAGAATTTTTTTGGTTAAATGCGTGATGAACGGTTCCCGATTCTCGATCTCTATAGCGCGTCAGAAGTAAAGGCTCTAATATATACATCTCCTTGAAGCCATGAAGAGTGGTCACTAATCTCGTATCTACTTTTAAAATAGTTCCGAACTTTGCTCATACTTCAGATTAGTGCATCATAGCTTGAATCTGGACGACACGCATCGACAGCGACAGGTTGTAGTCACATATCTGACATATCAAGTCGGATTCAACATATGCAAATTAGGTTCTCCAAAACTTTAAGCACTTGTGTCAAAATTTTTGATACAGTACTTTGACCCAAGTCAATATCCGAATCTTTGTCAACTGAATTTTAAAAGTTTCCTTCGTCAAGAAAACGCAAAATTGCGGCCAACTGCAAAGTTCCAGGAATAGAACTTTGCTTGAGGTGTGGCTCAGCAATTTGCAGAACCATTAGGAAGGCACATTTATTAAGACGGTAGTATGATAAAAACCTAGATTTAAAGGTAAAAAATAAGCAATTCTTAACATTTAGTTCAAGAAACATACGTAGCGTCAGCAATTCCTTAGAAATCAAATATATCTCTTAACCTTCGCCTTTTGACAATTTTACTTAATGTAATTTCAAAGTAACGAAATCGGTCGGGATACGGAATACTGAAAAAAAGAATTCGCTCGATTTGGAAATTCTATTTAGGTTTCATTGCACACAGTTTCTGGAACCTATCTGTATATCTGCATCCACATAGGGTTACCAAAAATGGCTCGTGCAATCGATTTCATTTCTGTAATTCCTAAATGATTACTATGTAAATCTTTCAGTATTTCTTATCTTATGTCCCTCACGCTAAAACTCCCTGTTCCAATATCAACTCTTCCTGCGTATCCGTACTGTACATAGCCAACTATAGTAGATAATAGTGGGTCTTTAATTGTGCTGCTTCTAATCAGCTTGCGATATACAATTCTTTGTTCCTCAATCACATTTAAATAAGATTTATCCTTATATTCATCATTCTCTTTATTATTAAGAAGTACACGCGATAAGCCATCAGCAACCTGATTATTTTCCGATCTTATAAAAATTAACTCATAGTCATACCCTGATAGAAACACTGAATACCGCTGGAGCCTACTTGCTGCCATAAGGGGAATTTCATGATTTTCATGAAGATAAATTTATCATTATGTAGTACAGGATATAAAATAACATTAAATGTGCAAAAGTGTACAAAGAACATTACAAGTTGAAGTGTTAAAGTGTGTGTTATGGGGTGAATACACATGTGAATACATGTGAATACATAAATATTTTTTTACAAAATTCCGTTTCCTTGCAAACAAAAAGTGTTCTTCCACCTAAAGTGCGCTAATATTCGCTAGTCTGATAATATATAATAAATCGCTAAGAAATTATGTCTACCACCTGAAATCTGTAGTTAATTCTCTTCAGCAAAAATGAAATGTGTGGATATTGTAGGAATGTAAAAAAGCAAAATGCGTTTGATTCTGCTGTCAGAGGGCTTACAAGAAAATGTTTCTGTTGATGACATCGATAGATGTTTCATTAAAATGGTCCAACAACAACAGGAATCTAGTACGAACTGAGGGCAAATGAGTATTGTTTGTCTGAGATTTAAGTCAGCTGATCTCAAACTGCGTGTACTCACAAAAAAGCGAAAAAAGCTACTGACTTCTGGGCTTTATGGTGAACATTTTGGGAATCGTTCTTATCTTAATAGATTTTTTGTTTTTTCATTTAATCATGAATAATGTTTCTTGCTAAATTCTGTTTGTAAATTTAATAAGGTTTTATAAAACTATTTTCCATTCTTATGAATTAAAAAATAATTACTATTTGATTCACCAAAACACACGTAGAATGCGATAATATTTTGATCTATTGTTGGTGCATCTGGGTCATTTTCAAATACCCAGATCTAATTTTTCTAACTGAAATCTGGATATATGAAGTTGAAAAAGATCTTTTTAAAATAACAGTCTTCAAGCTAAGTGCAAAAATTCTTATGCTGCAGAAGCAGCTGCTTTTTTTTTTACAAAGAATTTACAAATTTAAACTATGTATACTAGATGGTGTGAAAGGTAACCACCTTGGGAATGAAAAAAAATTTTTTTATATGTGTTTTTATTTTATTCAATATAGTCGCCTTTTAGTTTGATACATTTATTCTAGTGATTTTCCAACTTCTTGATTCCGTCTAAAAAGTAATTTTCCGGAAGGTCTGCAAAATACTCCTCCGTTGCGTCGATGATTTCCTCGCGTGAGCTGAATTTTTTATTTATGAGCCATCTTTTGGGGTTCGGGAAGAAATAATAATCCGAGGGAGCTAAATCAGGCGAATACGGTGGATGCGACAGCAACTGTAGCTGTAAATCATTGATTTTAGCCATGGTTGCGATGCTCTTGTGCGCCGGTGCATTGTCTTGCAAAAAAAATTTTTTTCGCTTCATGTGAGGCCGTTTTGCAGCGATTTCATTCGCTCCAACAATGAGTTATACTCGCGTTAATGGTTTTTCCTTTTTCGAGGTAGTCCACGAAGAGTATGACACGACAATCTCGGCCGCTTCGAAACACTCGTGCCGGCTTCAGCCCATTGACGGGCACTCATTCTGTTCTTTCTCTGGAGTTCAACAGTTACCAATCGACGCCAAAAGTCCGCCCGATTCCGCATCAGCAAGTCCAAACACTCTTTCGAAATGCTCTCGCGTTCGTGTTTTTGGTCAGGAGTGAGTATGCGCGGCACCAAGCGGCAGGATAACTTTTTCATATGCAGAACATTACCCAAAATATGGCGTGTGCGCTCAGTACTAATCTTTGTGGTATCTGCTAGCTCGCACACCTCCACTTTCCGGTCAGCCAACACCATTTCATGTATTTTTTTGACATTATACTCTGTAACCGCATCGAAGGGCCTGCTGCTACTGACTTGATCGATAGTGGAGTTGCGGCCACTACGAAACTCTCGAAATCAATATTTGACGGTGTAATCTGACGGAGCATTAGCCCCATAATATTTATCCAACTTTTCTTTTGTTTCTCTCAAGTTACTTGTTACCTAAAATAAGGTCGAAAAACAAATTACGCGTTACAAAAATTAAGAATTAAGTTCCATAGGGCTAAAGGAGATTTGAAAAGGAATACGGATTCCGATCTGGTAATAAAAGTGAGTGCCTTGATTTAGATGGGTGTCCCGCAAGGGTGAGTACTAGGCCCCATACTCTTTCTCGTCTTTATAAACTCTATTTTCAGTCAAAATCTAAAAAGGCTTCAAACAGGGTTTGCATAATAATAAATTACAAGCTTTAATAATTTCACAAAAACATCTTTTACGCCTTATTTGGAAAAAAAAAAACGTCCCACTTGAACTATACTATACTTGTACTATATAATATACTTCCATTCGAAATTCGAAGGATAAGAAGATATGGTATTCTTCCTTTATTAGAGAAGTTAAGATTTGGCTTTTTAATTTTGTTAAAAAAATTCTTAATAAGAATTGTTGTATGAAATCAATCAAATATCGCTGCTTTTATCGACTATAATTTTTGAATTTAAGTTTAAAATTAAATTTATACCTACATATATCTGATATCTTAAACTCCACCCCACAACTAATTTTTACATTCGTTCTTTTTATATTTATTATTTAGCATTTAGGTCGATACATTCGACACTGGTTTACTCAACCACAGAATGTATCTGAAATTTTATTTATTTCAATTTGGCAGATCCTTACATAATGAAAAATACATTTATTTATTCTCTTTAATTACCATATAAAATATGTTGTTAGTATTTGCCTATATTATAACAAGAAATACTGTCATATTTTGTAGCCATTGATTTATGAACATGTATTGAAGTAAATAAAAAAAAAGAAATAAAACAAAGTAAATATAAAATAAATAAAAGAAAAGATAAGATCGCAACCAAGGAAAATTAATAATCACTGAAAAAGACAAATAAGTTCAAATTAGAAAAGTGGTTAAAGCAGGCTGTATGAAATTTTCTGTGTTCGATAGTAGACCTCATATGATTGGGTGAATTATTACATAGCTTGATAGCATAAATAAAAATTGCCTGCGTGATGTTAAACAGGTGTATGTAGCAGATCGCAACACTATATAGCGATTACTAAAACAAAAATTAATTATATTAAACAGATAGTTTGGTTCTTTCTTATGAGTAATTTTGAAAACTAGAGAATAGTACCGATGTTTAAAAAAATTCTACAACTTACATCCGAGGATTTGAAACGCTTCCGATGAGATACGATCAAACCTTCGACGATTGAAAACTAACCGGGTAATTGAACTAAAGCAACCTTTAGTTTTTAAAGTGTAAGAGAAAGCTTTAACTAATTTTAGCTTTACTTGCATAAATAAAATTGTTTTTGTAATAGATAGTCCTCGTAGCGAAGCATATACTTTAATTGTTACGGTGTTATGTGAGTATCCCACGTTAATTTGTAGTTAAACATGAGAGAAATTCGGTTAATGTTTGGCGGTTGGTATCGCTTTTGTTTTGTTGGGATTCAAAGTCAGGTCAATACATGCAATCCAAAAATTCAACTTTATTTCTCAATTTATCAAAGGGCGGTATTGATTGAAACGATTTTTCAATCTTTCGATACCAGTTTTGTAGTACGATTTCGGTTTAGCCTCAAAATAGACCTTTATTTCGGCAATTACTTCTTCATCGGTCTTAAATCTCTTTCCGGTGAGCATTCTTTTGAGGTCTGCGAAATAGTCGCTGGGGGCCAAATCTGGAGAATACGGTGGGTGGGGAAGCAATTCGTAGCCGAATTCATTCAATTTTGCCATCGTTTTCATCGACTTGTGCAACGGTGCATTGTCTTGATGAAACAGCACTTTCTTTTTCTTCAAATGCGGCCGTTTATCTGCGATTTCGTCCTTCAAACTCTCCAACAACAAAATGTAATAGTCACTGTTGATAGTCTGCCCCTTTTGGAGATAGTCGATGAAAATTATTGCATGTGTAATACCATAACCTTGCCAGCCGACTGTTGAGTTTTTGGTCGTTTTGGACGAGGTTCGTCGCCTGCTCGCCACTCAGCTGACTACCGACTTGACTCTGGTGTGAATTGATGGAGCCAAGTTTCATCCATTATTCGGCTTGATCGCGGTTGAACAGCTTTAAACACTCCTCTGAATCATCAACACGTTGTTGTTTTTAGTCGACTGTGAGCAAACGCGGAACCCACTTTGAACAGAGCCTTTGCATGTCCAAATATTTGTGTATGATATATCCAACACGCTTTTTTGATATCTTCAGAGCCTCAGCTATCTCGATCAACTTCACTTTACGGTCATTCGTAATCATTTTGTGGACTTTTTTGATGTTTTCACCTGAAACACCCTCTCTTGAACGTCCACTGCGTGCATCATCTTCGGTGCTTGTATGACCACTTTTAAATTTTTCAATCCACTTGCTAATGGTTCGTTCAGCTGGTGCAGAGTCCGGGTAACACTTATAAAGCCATTTCTTTGCATTGGCTGCATTTTTTCCCATCAAAAAGTAATGATAAATCAACACACGAAATTGCTTTCAATCCATTTTTTTTACAATAACAAAAGTTGCTTCACTCACATCCCTATATCTCTAGAACGAATCATCCGACAGCTGTCAAATTTATACACGTATCTCTTGAAGGTTGGTACTAACTGAAATTGGTATGGATTTAATTCAAGTGGTGTCCTCTCTTAGAAACGACTTTTCAGCCCATGTATTACGTGGAATCGACAATGAGATATATGAGAAGGTAGGTCATTGTTCTGGGCTAAATGACTCGAAAAATAATTTATAATGGTTGGAGAAGTCTCCGAACGCTTAGTTATATTCTAATATTAACTATTAACAGCAATATTTTTTGTTGGTCTATATTTGATGACGAGATGGATGCAACTGTGCTAATCTTCTCTACGCACTAACCTCGTAATCTCTACACCTTGTAAAACAGCTGGTTTTATTTTACATTGGTACGTATATGGTCATTGACCCTGCTTTGGATTTTATGTGCCATACCGTTCATTTATAATGCACTTATATTGTTACATTTGTTAACAATTCCTTCTACTTTGCATTGTGGGAACGGGATGGCTCTATCGCTGATTGCCCTCTCACTTCATGTGTTGACAGCATTCCAATTTGATTGAAGGTGGTTGGAGTGAACCTTTCCCAGTCCCTTGTGGATTTATCGTAGGTGTGAGTGAGTTGGCATGTTTTTTGCCCTGCTGCCTGCCATTCTTGTGATAGTTCGGCATATCATTTCATGTTTTTTTTTTTTTTTTGATATTTTGTTAGAGCTGCAAGATATTTCTTAGCGGCGCGTATATTTCGTTCGCACTGTAGCAACCAAATACCATGCCCAAGAAGTGGAAGTGCGCGCTAACAACCCACGATGGAATTTGAGTTAGGGTGCACTACAGCGATGGAAATATTTTTGGGAACCAAATACTCCCCGCCTCCGAGTTTGGTGGTCGATGCTGAGGGAGTTTTGCTCCGGTGTCCTTTGCCTGCTCCAGTCATCATGTTCCTCTTTGGGTTCAGGTAAGTTGCATGTATCAAAAATAAAAAAAAAAACATTAATTAGTAATTTGCTAATACCAATAGGTCTAAATGGTGAAAGTGGGTTAATTCATCCTATGAGGTAAGTTGACCCTAAGCACTGGGTTCGTAGTGCTTCCTTATGATGTGTTTTTTTTTTAATAGATTTCATAGGGTATATAGAGTTCAAAGTAGATTGGGGGTTCGATTTGTTGATTCAGTTCATATATTTTCATAAAGTTCAGGGTAGATTGAGGTTCGTTAGATCAGTTCAGGGGGTTTTCACTTGTTTTATATTTTAGAGTGGTTTACTTCGATTCTATTGCCGAGTTCGCTACCGGCAATGGGGATAGTTTCGCGGTCGGAAGTTTCAATATTGATTTTTCAGTAGAGTTTTCACGCGCGTAAGACCATCAGAACCCGGATGTAGTTCGATAACTCGCGCGAGCCGCCATGCGCATGATGGGAGATTGTCTTCTTTGACTAAAACAATATCGCCGATTTTAATGTTGGTTTGAGCTTGCAGCCATTTTGGTCGATGTTGAAGGATGTGTAGATATGTTGAACTCCACTGTTTCCAAATGCGTTGTGTTAAATGCTGCATGAACTTTCATCTGTCCATATTGTTGAGCTTAATTTTTTTAAAATTTCTTTCTGGAAACGTGGTGCCGTGGTGCAGTGGTGCCCCGATTAAGGAATGGCCTGGAGTTAGGACATTTAAGTCATATGGATCTGTTGTCATCGCACACAGTGGGCGGGTGTAGAGGTAAACTTTAATTTGCGTTACCAAATTTTCTGCGATTTCAGCTGACCAGTCTGCGGATATGAACTTGACTTCCTTTGTGAGCTCATTATTTGTTTCCTTAAAATTTGTTCTGCAGTGCTGCAGCTTCCTCGTCTTACGATAAATCTTCTGAATGCTACGATGAATGCTGCAGCACTTAGGCCACTAACGAGTTATGTGTATGGCCTTTATAGTCAGCTATGTATCCCTTTGTCGATCTTCTTCTTCTTCTCTTTCCATAATTTTGTTGGGCCAGTGTAGTCGACGCCCGTATTTGTGAAAGGTCGGCTAACCCTTACCCGTTCTGCTGGTAGGTTTTCCATTAGCTGCTGTTGCATTTGGACATTGTAGCAATGGCATCGGATGCATCCGTTGATCGTTGATTTGACCATCCAATAGCTTCTTCGAATGGTTCGTTGATGAACGTCGGTTACCACCAATCTAGAAAAGTGATGCCTTTGGTGAAGGATGATTGAATACCGTTAGTGGAATGGAAGTACTGAGTTGAGCAATCTGCCACCTACTCTTTCAGTTCCTCTTTATTCAGAAATGGATTCAGATTGCGAATCACACTTTCTTTCGGTATTGCCTTTTTCTGCTGAAATGCCTTGATCTCTTCCTGGAGCATTTCCCTTTAAACGGGTTTTACAGCAAAGTTCTCCTTGCCGCCTACATGTCTCCTTGCCTTGGTGATTAACCTTTGGATTTCGGTTATTCTGTTGCCTACAAAAGTGTTCCGCGTCGATGGATTTCCCTTTATCCAAATTAAGGTGATTATGGAATCCGACCAGACAAAGTTCTCTGCCTCTTCCAGTTGCATAGTGGTAGTTATTTTGTGCAACAATCTTGCCAGAGGCATTCCTACGAAAAGTTCTAACCTCGGCAATGATACATATTTTAACCGAGCCACTCTTGTTTTGGATGCAAGTGTACATGTTCCTGACCGTTTTTTGACACTCGTGCGTATATCACGGCCGTATAAGCTTTTTCAGAGGCGTCGGTAAACCCATGGAACTGCACCTGGGATCCGTTTTCGTAGCCTATCCAACGCAGAATTTCCAAAATTTCCAGTTTTTGTAGGTTGTTTCGCAATTTTATCCACTGCCTTTCTATCTCAGAACTTATTGTGGAGTCCCCAGATGGTTCATTAGTCCACAGTTGTTGCGTGATGATCTTGGCCTTAATAATGCATGGCGCTATTAATCCCAATGAATCAATGAGGCGTGCGATGTCAGCGAGAACGGATCGTTTGGTGTGATTTTCGACCTTGTGTACGTCGATTTTAAAATTAAAGGTATCTTTGACTGGATGCCATTGGATATCCAACGTTTTAATGGCATCCGATGAATCAAATGTTAAATGTTCAAATGTTTTCTTTCAGTTTTAGGTACCTACTCCAAAAATGTTGATGAAATCCAGCTGCCATTAACACAGTTAAAACATCTCTTTGTAACCTGAATGCCGCTTCTACATTATCCGCCCCGTAGAACAAATCATCCACATAGAAGCCTTCGAAAATCGCCTTAGTAACATGGGGGTGCGTTCGCTTGTTATCCAATGCTACCTGATGCAACGTTCGTACTGCTAAATATGGTGCCGAAGCAGTACCCAACGTAACGGTATTGTCACTTCAATTATGTTCCTTTGTAGACGTGATCCTACCATAAGATGATCGTTCAACGATTTTCCGTTCGATGTCGTAGATGAAGCGTCGAAGACTACCCGCAGCTTTATGGTGGTACTTGAGTTTTTGAATACTACATCGTGAGGTAGGAAATAGTACTCTCCTTTCGTACATAGCTTCCCTCATGTGCGCCAATGCAACGTATTCGTCGATGCATTTGGTGTACTCTTTCTTTAGTTTGCTATTTCCCTCTAGCTTTCTTTCTATTTAGAACAGTCGTGCTATTGCTGTCCTCTTGCAATTTCCCATCTTTTGCCGCTCATTTTTTGACTCTTCATTAATGCACCTAGGATAACCGATGTGTATAAGTCAGCGCCTATGAGAAGATCAACCTTTCCAGGATAATTGTATGAAGGATCAGCTAAAGAAAGTTTCGAAATATTTTTTTTTTTTTTTTTTTTTTTTTTTTTTTTTTTTTTTTTTTTTGTGGATAGGTGAGAAATCTTCATAGACACTATAAGTTCAGTGCTTATAGTAGTGTGAGATTCTTACTCACTACAAAACACCTCCCTTATGCAGACTACGACTGACTTCACACTCAACAACTTCTTTCGCGTTTTATTTGGCTGTGATAAGATATTTTGCATACGATTTTCCATTGAAGTTTCCTACGTACTTTAAAAATTAAGCTCTGCTGATCACCGCGCTATATCGAAAGGCTATAGATAGAAAGGACGCAATAAATTTGTTTCGTCAATGATCTGTTGAACAGAAATGCTTTTATGTCCTTGTAGTCGATTTTTGTGTTTTCGCGCAAATATTTTAATTTCGTTCTGAACGTTTTCGACTCCTAGGTCTCTGTGGATATCATCGTTTCTAATGTACCACGGTGCATTAATTTTGTTTTGGAATGTCTGTAACAAATTAACGTTACTAATTTTGGTACAATCTTAAAGTTGTATACCATATGTCCAGACCGGTTTTAGCACTTGCTAATATAGCAGCAATTTCTTTTCTAAAGAAATACTTTCCAAGAAGCCAGTACAGAGACACGTACATAATCTCAAGCTCTTCACGTTTTTTCTTAACGTGTGCTCTCCATTTAAGTTTAGGGTTGAGTGTCATACCAAGATATTTGGCCTGGTTTCCGAAGGGAATTTGTACTGCGTTGATAAACACAGGTAGATTGTCAGTTTTCTTAAAAGTTAAGTTCACATGGACAAACTTGTTTTCATTAAGCGCAATTCGTCCAGTCTTTGTCCAACTGTTAATCCATGTAAGAGCGCGTTGTAACTTAGCAATTGCTTCTTTGAGGGTTTTGGCTGTTGCCAAAATGGCAGTGTCATCAGCAAATGTGGCTAATATAGCAGAGGGCCAAGTGCACTTCCTTGCGGCACCCCCTTTATTGTCTTAAAAATAGAATATTCATTTCCTTGAGTAAGACTTGTCGAAGTTTATATTTGAGGCCCTCGTGCCATACCTTATTAAAAGCTTGCGAAATGTTAAGGAATCGAGACTAGTTTACATTCGATTGTTCGTTCAATTACATCGGTTATTCGATGCACTTGATCAACAGTGGAGTGTTGGCTTCTAGAGCCAAATTGATGATCGGGCAATAGGCGATTTGTGTCAATAATCGGTTTAAGACGACTAAGTAAGATTCGCTCGAAGACCTTCGATATAATCGAGAGGAGCGATATTGGTCGGTATGACTTGACTCAGTCAGCGGGTAACCGGGTTTCGGAACCATATAAACTTCGGCAACTTTCCACTGATGCGGTACATCATAAAGTCTAATGGTGGCATTTATAAGATAGAGCAACTTAAGCAAACCTTTTTTCGGTAGCGTTTTAATTATCTCTTCTGTAATTAAGTCATATCCGAGTTTTTTATTGGGCTTAAGCGTGTTCATAACTTGTCTTAATTCCTTAAGTGTTGCCTTTTCTATTGGAAGGTTCGTCGTCACGTCTAGCGTATTGACATTCTCTGGAAGCACTTCCCCGTCGAAAATTTTGAACGTTTCTGCAAGATGGTAGCGAAAACGTTAACCTTTTCTTTATCTTCTTTCGCCCAGTCATTCTGGTTTCTTCTTATAGGCGCCACGTGGGCTTGCTAAAAGTCTTTGGCTCTCCTAATGGAGTAATTGGTATTTTTTGTCGCCGTGAGGCTTTCTAGGTGCCCTGCCTCTTGCGTTCTCCGATAGATGATGAGCGTGGTAGTCGCGGTAACCTTTAAGTTTCACGCGTGATTGTGTCGTGAGTTTCAGGAATTAAACATATATATTCGTGCGGTTTAAGAGATGGCGTAACTTGTATTATTCCATTGGAATATGCGTTGGAAATATACTGTCATTGTATGTCATTTCAGTATATATCATTCATTTGAAGCGTAAACAACAATAATTTTTTTTTCACTCAAATATGTCGAACTTTGTGCCTGAAAAAGTGTTTTTGCGGGGAGTTCTTCTTCATTACTTTAATATGAAGAAAACTGCTGCCGAAAGTCATCGTATTTTGGTGAAAGTTTATGGTGTACATGCGCTAGCTGAGCGAACGTGCCAAAAGTGGTTTGCACGAATGAAAAGTGGTGATTTTGGCTTGGAAGACGATGAATCCTGGGCAGCCAAAAAAGTTTGAAGATGAAAAACTGGAAGCATTACTCTATGAAGATTGTTGCCAAGCACAAGAAGAGCTCGCAATCAAGAGATTTCGAAAGGCGGTTTTGCATGTCCGAAATGCTGCTGGAACGCCTTAAAAGGAAGTTATTTTTGAATCGGATTGTTACTGGTGATGAAAAATGGATTCATTACGACAACCCCAAGCGCAAAAAATCATATGTGAAACCCGTCCAACCAGCCAAATCAACGGCAAAGCCGAATATCCATTGCGCGAAGGTAATGCTCTGTATTTGGTGGGATCAAATGGGTGTGCTGTATTATGAGCTGCTAAAACCGGGTGAAACCATCAATGGACAACGCTACCGAACACAATTAATCCGTTTGAAGAGAGCTAAAAACTATTTGGAAAACAGTGGATGGGAAGTCTTACCCCACCCGCCTTATAGCCCAGATCTTGCCCCTTCTGACTTCCATTTGTTCCGGTCGATGAAGAACGCCCTCACTGAAATACGGTTCACATCAGAGCAGAATATCAAAAATTGGCTTGATTCATTCTTGGCTGCCAAGCCGGCGCAGTTCTTTTGGGATGGGATTCACTAATTGCCAGAAAGATGGGAAAATGTCATAGCTTCAGATGGGCAATACTTTGAACAATACTATTGTACATGTTTTTCTTAAATAAACGTTCAAATTTTGGAAAAAAAACCGCACCCAATAAGTTATATACCCAATAGTATCAACTGCTTTTTCCTGAATAAAATATTTAGTCCACGCAAGAATATTAAGCTTCTTTGTCATGATTAGTTACACAGATTTGCTTCGAGATTGAGAGCCCCTTCAACAATAATTTAATTGGTTTTAATCAGTTTTTCTAGTCTCTCGAGGATTACTGAGAAAACATTTGAGGCAGGATCAGGTTATTCACAGTTGGTCGTATTTGCTTGCGCCGCTATTTGCGCATAAGTTTTTCCACTTTTCACTTGCGCGTTGTTATTTTTGACGTTGTTGTTACTAGTGATTTTAGCGGCCATCACGGCGTTTCTATCTTTGCCTTCTTTAAAGGCTTTGGGGTTGGACCGCTGTTATGATTTCTCGTACTCAGTGGCCCTGCGTTTTTAGTTTCTGTTCTGCACCGATAGCAAGATAAAGTTGAGCTCTTCCTTAAAGGGTCATGGACCCTGCCTTGCATCTTATCTGCAATACCGTTCATTTATAATGCACTAATATTGTTACATTTGTTAACAATGCCCCCTACTTTACATTGTAGAAACGGGATGGCTCTATTATTGTTTTTACTATTATTTATTTTCTTATTCATATGTATGTACATTAGAAAAAATCAAGTATAGCATGGCAAAGCAGTCTGCCAGATTGACTATTATTATAAATTACATAAATACATTTATTGTCTATGTTTCTTACACATCAGTATCTAACATCAATCTTCCTTATTTATTTTGAACTCAGAACTTTTCGATACCATTTCGTCAGCTAAATAATTGCCGCCGAAGAAGGATCGATTGTTTCTAATAATACCGAGCATTTTCCTACAAAATGAAAGACATCTTCCCTTTCCCTCCGGTTATACAGACTGCATAGGCTGGGAAGATCCTCTTTATGTGGAATATAATTCAATTGTTGAAGCTCGGCACGAAGTCTTACCATTTTACAGTTTCTTGAGCCCAGGTTATGACATAGCCGTCTGTAAGCCACTTTAAGTACAGAGCTTATGGCTTCTTGAATGAACTTCTCTCGAAGCTTCTCTTCAACCATAGCAATTAACTTATACAGTTTGACTCTCCATTCATTGAGATATTCAATATACAAGTCTAGCTGCATACCACACCATTGCGCGAGCTCGTTCCATTGCACATACCAGCTGTGTCTTCGGTTGATTAAGTAAAGGGCTGCTTTCTTCAATAGTCTTTCATTATGCATGTTCAAAACCTTAATAATGTAGTCTACCTGGGTTTCGAGGTGTGTTTGAAGGCAGATGGAATATCCTTTTAATAAAAAACTTCAGCAACTTTTCTACACTTTTATATTTTTTGTATCCCCATACCTGTGACGCATAGAACATAATCGATTTCGCAGCTGCATCAAAAACACGGAACTTACAGCTATGCGCCATACATTTGTTGGCAAAACACTTTTTCCAAGTAGCTTCAATAGCACTCTTGGCCTTAACAAGTTTCTCACTCCGATGCTTATCCATACGTAAGTTTTTTGTAAGGCACACACCTAGGTATCTAAGTTCGTTCACGATTTCAATAGGTATTAAATTATAGAACCATCTTTCGCTTATGCTATTTCTTCCACAGTGGAAGTGTTGAGGTTAACTTTAAGATTCCAAGTAGTACAGTACATATACAGTTAGTTGATCTTCCATTGGAGCGATTGGAGTGAGTAAAATATCACCACTATGTCGTCAGCGTAAAAGAGGGTCTTTATAGTGGTCCCCGCAAACTCTACACCACCACTAATGCAATCCGTTAGATCCTCTATGAAAAGCGGGAATAGCAGAGGTCTCAGTGCACACCCCTGTCGAATGCCAAACTCTATTTGCGGCTTTAGTTTCCGTGAACAGATTTTGTAAAACTTTTCCAAACTTTGGAGACATCCCAAGTCCATAGAGCTTGTAAATAAGCGCACGTCTATCCACCGCATGCATAGACTCCTCAAGCAGGGGGTCGCGGGTTCGAGTCCCGTGCGCAGCAATTCTCTGAAAAAGTCTTTTCATGGAATTTGTATGTAGTTATTGGGTCTATAACTTGTATTATTTCATTGTTATTATTCTATTGGAACATGCGTTGGAAAGCTACTGTCACTGTACGTCATTTCAGTATATGTCATTCATTTGAAGCGTAAACAACAAAAAATTTTTTTCACTCAAATATGTCGAACTTTGTGCCTGAAAAAGTGTTTTTGCAGGGAGCTTTTCTTCATTACTTTAATATGAAAACTGCTGCCGAAAGTCATCGTATTTTGGTGGAAGTTTATTATTTTGGCGAACGTGCCAAAAGTGGTTTGCACGATTTAATAGTGGTGATTTTGGCTTGGAAGACGATGAACGTCCTGGGCAGCCAAAAAAGTTTGAAGATGAAGAACTGGAAGCATTACTCTATGAAGATTGTTGCCATACACAAGAAGAGCTCGCAGAATCTAGGTGTCACTCAAGCAGCCATTTCAAAACGTTTAAAAGCAGCTGAATATATTCAAAAGCAAGGAAATTGGGTTCCACATGTACTCAAGCCAAGAGACTTCGAAAGGCGGTTTTGCATGTCCGAAATGCTGCTGGAACGCCTCAAAAGGAATTTATTTTTGCATCGGATAGTTACTGGTGATGAAAAATGGATCCATTACGACAACCCCAAGCGCAAAAAATCATACATGAAACCCGGCCAACCAGCCAAATCAATGGCAAAGCCGAATATCCATGGCGCGAAGGTTATGCTCTGTATTTGGTGGGATCAGATGGGTGTGCTGTATTATGAGCTGCTAAGACCTGGTGAAACCAATAATGGACAACGATACCGAACACAATTAATGCATTTGAAGAGAGCAGTAGCCGAAAAACGCCCGGAATATGCGACCAGACACGAGGCAATAATTTTCTATCATGACAACGCTCGGCCCCACGTTGCTCTTCCGGTTAAGAAAACAGTGGATGGGAATTCTTACCCCACCCGCCTTATAGCCCAGACCTTGCCCAATCTGACTACCATTTGTTCCGGTCGATGCAGAACGCCCTCACTGAAATACGGTTCACATCAGAGCAGAATATCAAAAATTGGCTTAATTCATTCATAACTTCAAATGGGCAATACTTTGAATAACACTATTGTACATATTTTTCTTAAATAAACATTCAAATTTTGAAAAAAAAAACCGCACGAATTAAGTTACATACCGAATATATGTAAGTCCCGTTGGCGTCAACTCTGACATGAAGGCATAACACTGATGTTTGAGTGGTAAATGTAACGAACTAACAACTAGCACGTATTTAAGATCCACTGGTTGAGAATGCAGACTCCAGTTTGACAACCACCTATGGAAAAATATCGAAATCTAGCACCTGAGTTTCAAAACTACCACACCACCCGCCCGCCTGGTAAAAGGGTATTCATATCCGCTTGGTGCGCGCACGAAATTATAAAAAAAAATGCCGCCTTATAATCGATAAAGAAGCTGTAAAGTTTTTTCCTGTTTTGAAGGAAGGATTCTTCAATGCTCTTTAGCACAAAAATGTGATCGACCGTGGAGTTACCACGCCTAAGACCGTTTCGTTCGCGATGCATCAACCAAAATGACAACCCAGGATGAAGTTTGAATTACGGTGCACCACATATATATTGTTAAGAAACAATAGTCGTTAATGAACAGAGAGAACAGTTATAGACCAAGAATAGATCCTTCAGAAACACCATTTTTAACAGGAAGAAACGAAGACAGTTTACTATTACCTGAAACGGATTGCAACCGATTAGTCAAGTATGAATAAATAAGTTTAATAGAAGTTTCAGAGAAGTTAAAAAGTGTTGCTAGTTTATCACAAAGTATTTTAGGGTTAACACAATCAAATGCTTTATGTAATGTTATCACAGTAGTATAATTGGTAACAATTGCCTCTCCTATGTCTTCACAAACTTTTAATAAAGTTGGTGAAACTGTGTCCTGACTGGAAACCTGATTAAAGAGGATTAAAAGCGGTTGGTCTTTAATAAACTGTTTGATCTTGTTGCTTACAATACATTCAAAAACTTTAGATAAAAAGGGAAGAATAGCTATTGGTCTATACTCTGGGTTTGTACCTTTTTTGTATTGTAATTGGGATGATTTTGGATTGTTTCCAGGCGCAGGCGTAAGTAGATGTCATTATAATGGTGTTAAATATTTAGGTAATGTAGGGAAGTATAAGAGGAAGCAGAACTTTTTATAAAGTCTGGGTGAATATCATTAAGAAAACACTGCATCTGCTTCGTAGTACATGTCAACCGTGGTCAGGGAAAAAGCATTTTCTCGGTCTTGTTGTGCTGTAGTAGAACTAATTGGTGTAGAGAACTTAAGGTTCAACTCGAGGTTCCCAATACATTAGAAAACTGCCAAGATAATTCCCATTTTAAAATCTGGCAAAGATCCCAATTTAACCTGTAGCTATAGACCAATTAGCTTGCTAAGTTCTCTGAGTAAATGCCTAGAAGAAATCATAAAGAACAGAATTACTTCCTTCTTAGAGAACAACTGTATTCTACCTTCCGAGCAATTTGGTTTTAGAGCTTTTCACAGTACTACTCACCAAGCACATCGTATCACAAAGGACATCAAAAACAATCTATAAGATGGAAAAAGTACCGGTATGATCATTTTAGATGTTCAAAAACCTTTCGACACCGTATGGCATGATGGCTTAATACATAAGCTTAACAGTATTGACCTCCCGTTGTATCTTATGAAAATTATTTAGTCTTTCCTATCATCCCGAAGTTTTATGGTGTCGCTTAATCGTTACTTTTCAGACAATAAATTAATTCATGCTGGAGTCCCTCAAGGGTCCGTCCTGGCTCCAATCTTATATAACGTATGCACTTACAATTTCCCAAATCTGACAAACTGTAGTATCGCCCTGTTCGCAGATGATACTTGCATTTACTCATCTGATGCAATTGGTTTCAATGTTGAAATGAACCTGCAATCAGCTATACATGCTTTCGAATCATACTGTGTTAACTCGAAAATCAAAATAATGCTTCTAAGACTCAAGCTATCGTTTTCACTCGTAAAAGGAAAGCTTGTTTACTACCAAGCAACAGACTTCTATTCAACGGAGTTCAGATTGAGTGGAAATCGAATGGAAAGTATCTAGGTATATATTTAGACAAACACTTAACTTTTATTCTTCATGTGCAAGAAGTAATCAAAAAAGTCAACACAACCATAAGAATTCTTTACGCTTTCATATGCAGAAATTCGAAATTGAATGACCCAAATAAATTACTGATTTTAAAGACTATCTTTCAAGCCATTATATTTTACGGATCTCCAGTCTGGGGTAGGTGCGCGAAAAGTCACTTGCGTAGACTTCAGACAACCCAAAACAAATTATTGAAAATGATCCTAAATCTGCCTTGGTTTTTCTCAACAAAACAACTACATGAACAAGCTAATATAGAAATAGTAGAAAATAGAATTAAAAAGCTTTTGCACCAATATAATAATAAAAGCCAAACCATTTCAAATATTTCAAAGACTTTATTATTGGCTTGAAGTACGATCAAAACATTTATGAATGGAACTCGTTGGACCCAATTTTCAACGACTCGGCCACACATTTCGGCCAAAACGGCCGCTATTTCGAGTTTAATATTGGCTCTGAGCTCTTCCAACGTCGTCGGCGTGTTGGCATTAATAAATGACTTAACGTAGCCATACAGAAAATAGTCAAGCGGCGTTAAATCGCACGAACGAGGCGGCCAATCGACTGTCCCATGTCTTGAGATAACACGCTCACCATACTTACTCTTCAATAAATCGATTGTAGCGTGTGCTGTGTGCCTTGTAGTAACATCCTGTTGAAACCACATGTCGTCCAAGTCCATATCTTCCAATTCGGGATAACGCTGGCCATTCACAGTAACGTGATGATATGGCCTAATAACTCCACCCGCATGCAAACCGCACCAAACAGTTATTTTTTGTGGATGAAGTGGTGATTCATGAAGCACATGTAGGTTTTCATCCGACCAATAACGCATATTTTGCTTATTGACGAACCCATTGAGCCAAAAATGAGCTTCGTCACTGAAGATGATTTTGCGATGAAATTTATCATCTTGGCGCATCTTCTCCAGAACCCAATCGGAGAATCGCTTCATCGCTTCAAATGGTCCATCAGTTTCAATTCTTGAGTTAGCTTGATCTTGTATGGGTGTAAACCAAGATCCTTACGCAAAATACGCCAATTCTTGAGAACGCCGTGGAATTGACTGATTTGGATCGTTTGCTACGGACGTCTGAACGGCAGCGATATTTTCGACACTTCGACCAACCCGTTGTCTCACTGACACGGCAACATCACACAACGAATATGTAGGCTCAAATTTTTGCACTAAACTTGTTATTGCCTGTCTACTAGGGCGAGAATTACGACCGAAAATTGGAGTTAACGCTCTTAAAGTTGCAGTCACCGACTCCGAATATCTGTAGAAATTTTTTATAATTTGCAGACGTTGCTCGTTAGTGTACTTTACAATGATAAAAAATGTTGAGTTTACTGAATAAATTGACAGTGACAGTTTGATGATTAGTGAAAGAGTGCGTTCACAAATTAAATTCAAATTTATCAAGTCCCTATTGGAAAACCCTATATGTAATATAAAATAAAACACATAAATTTGAAAGTGAACTTACTATAAAATTTTTATTATCGGTTAAAAGAACAATTCATGGCATTTACTTCTTGAAAATGATAACATGTAAATGTTGGCCACCACTACGTCTGAGGTGGTCCATTCGGAAGGTCCAATGTCGGGCGACTCGTTTGAGCATAGCGACTGGTATCTCGCAGATAACACGAGTAATGTTGGCTCCAAAGCGTCAATCGTAGCTGGCTTATTCCTGAAGACCTGATACTTTACATATGCCCAGAGAACATAGTCCAAAGGTGTGATATCGCACGATATAGGCGGCCAATTTACTGTAGCAAAATGTGAAATTAAATGCTTGTTGAAACCAAAGCTCACCGAGATCATATGCTTGAACTTCAGGAAGCACATAGTTCGTTAAAATGGCGCGGTAATGGTTACCATTAACGGTAACATTCTGATTTACCTCATTTTTGAAGAAATATGGACCAATAATTCCACCAGCCCATAAACCTCACCATACCTTTGTTTTTAACTGCCAAATACGGCAATTTTGTTTTTTAACGTATTCATTGAGCAGAAATGAACTTCATCACTGAACAAAATTTCACGATAAAACACCGGATTTTCATCGATTTTTCCAGGGCCCATTCTTTGAAAATATTACGCAAATTCAAGTCGCCCCGCTTCAATTCTTACACAAGTTAAATTTTGTACGCTGTTAGGCTGAGACCCTCACGTAAAATACGCCAAGTCAAGCTGCTGAGTACGACGACGGATCAATTCGTACACTCTCAGCTACAGCTGCTACAGTCTCCTCACTATGTTTTGGATGTGTTCTAACCAGTCGAGTATCATCCATTAATGTAAACTGGGACTTAAATTTGTGAATGATATTGGCAATAGTGGTTTCAGTAGGTCAATTATGCGCACCGTAAGTTCCTCGAATCGCACGAAAGACATTTCTCAGAGAACGCTAATTTTCGTAATACAGCTGAACAATTTGGAGACGCTGTTGTGGTGTGAGTCTTTCCATGATGACTTGCCAAACGATACTGAAAGAGAATGACAAAGCAGTTTAATAGCAGTTACGTGTGATGTCAAAAAAAGCCTATTGAAAATCAAACCTCACGATGAATCACCCCTTACAACAATAAAAATATTATTATATGGTAGAAAAGTAAAAAAAAAAAACAACAGTGAATAATATTGTTTCTGGATAACACTAAAAGCACAGGTGCATTTTTTTAATTTTAGAGACTTACATAGAACGCCTTGTAAGCTTTTGGTATTAAACTTTTTTAATAATTCGCATGAGGTCATTCTTTTTAATGTCAGAAATCTTAGGCTTTTGGTCGAAGGCAGGTTTGAACGGAACATTAACATACATGGCTTGGATTTTCTTATGATTTTGGCCTCCATAAAGTCTGAATCCCCATAAGAATGCTTATAAAAAAACAAATTTGGAGAATCACTAAACTCGCATCACTTCGATCTCTTTAAATTGAACAGGTTAATTTTGTGTATTTTTTACGGTACGCACCGGACCAATATCAGGGGTTTAAAGTTTCAAATCGAAGAAGTTTTCATAGGAAAGTTAATTTACTGAAAATTCTTCACTCGTTCTTTTTGCTGTTTTGATCAATGAAATGAAACCATTTGGGAGTATAAATTGGAAGACTTATAAGAGTTTGTTTCATTTTCCTTTCATTCAAAGAGTGAACAAAATCACCTTCGTTTTGGGTATGGCCTTTGTTTAGAAATTTGTGAGTGATGGAATTAAGGTTGTTTTTTCGGACCCTAAACATGTATGCGGCTAACATGAACTGATTCTTTTGCTGTCCGCTACAATTATCGGAATAGAAAGTTACATCCTTGTATGTTCCAATTTTCATAATATTCAGTGGTTTTTTTTTTAGAAGATCGGTAATTGTAAAGTTTAGCACATTCAATTTAGACAAATAGTAAAAAGTTATTCAGTCGCTGTTGGGGTGTGTAGGGTTTTAACTTTTTTGATTTATATGTGTAGGGTAAAAAAGAGGGGTCGGAAAAATGCGGTTTTAAATGAAACACGTCCTTTCTTGTTGAACAGTCACAGCAAAGAGACTCTTTATTCGTCCAGAATTTACTTCCATCTGCTTTTACAATAAGTGTCATACAATTACGTAACGTTACGTTACGTTTAATTGTTTACATTTTAGATTAAGTTTCAACATTTGGATTAAGTCTTAATTATTATATTAATTATTAATTAATACATAGGTATAAGATTCAAAAAGTATATTGTACATCCGAACATGTCCGGTGGACGATTTTCATCCGTTCTTGTACCTTACTGTACCCAGTTGCAGTTGGAGTATGTCGTACTTCTTCTGACATAAGAGTTGTGTGTTGTGTGAGTGCGAGTGTGTTGACTATCTACATGTAAATGAAACAAAATCGTGTAAGTAAATAATTTGAAACATTACATGTAGGTGACAAGGATGACGATATAACAAACGAGCAACAAAGGGAGATGAAATATGCGTAATTTGCCTAAAACTGGGTCAATTTGCATTTCGTGTTTTTTTTTTTTTTTTTTTTTTTTTTTTTTTTTTTTTTTTTTTTTTTTTTTTTTTTTGTTAAGTAGTTAGTTTTCCCTTAGTTTTTTTGTTTTTATTGTGAATAAGGTAATTTTATTTAATTATTTATTTTATCTTTTTGTCTGCTCCCCTTCCTTCGCGAAATTCGAGTTCGATTGAGTTGTGTACACGGCGCGATTACACAATCGTATATAAATGCGTGTGTATATATTTATATACATCGTTTGTTTTTGGTTTCGCGGAAGTGATCTGAGAAATATTATTGAGTGATTGAGAAGAAAAAAAAAAGAAAGAGGAAACAGGGTAAACTGTTTGTGTTGTTTTGTCTTGTGTAGAAATGGATGAAAAATTGTATATGTTTATCGATATTTTAGTGTGAAATCCTAGTTTTGTATTGTTTGATCATTTTGTATTTCTTTATTGTTGCTTGGTAGACAGCAGATTTTCCCAATTGATCGTGTAAGTTCTCCGGTACTTGTTTTCAAAGTGACCACTCGGATTAGTCCGTCGTTTCCGGGATGTGTAGCGATGATTCGTCCGAGTCGCCATTGCAACGGTGGTAGTCTCGTCTTTAATGAGAACTATTGTAAATCTCCGCATTTTGGGCCCGGCTCAATAGTTGGTCATTGAGGTGATCCGCTTCCATCGCTCAAGGTAACTTGAGGAATTGCGACGAGTCTTTCGCCGATTTAAAAATGTGCTGGTGTCAGAGTTTCCAAGTCTTCGATGTCGTCCGACATTGGGCACAAAGGTCTGGAATTAAGGCACGCTTCAACTTGAGTAAGCAACGTTGACAGTTCTTCAAATGTCAGAGCTTCTGCCCCGACCGCTCATCTGAGGTGATGCTTTACCGATTTCACCCCCGCCTTCCAAAGCCCTCCGAAATTGGGAGATGCAGGATGATTAAAAGTCCACTTTCTGTGCAGCTGAGTCAGTTCTTCATTAACCGACCCACAGTCAACCTTCGCCTTTTGCAGCATCCTTCCTAACTCTGTTTCCGGACCAACAAAATTACTGAAACGATCACTATAAATCGGCGCACATTCCTCGGCGAGCTATAAATCGTTTGAAAGCCGCTAAGAACGCCTGTGTCGTAAGGTCTGACACGACCTCCAAATGCACTGCCTTGACTGCTAGGCGAATGAATATTGAAAAATATCCCTTTAATCTTTTTGCACCCCGTCCTTTGCAGGTTTTGATGTCAAAGGGTCCTGCAAAGTCTACACCCGATCTGGAGAAAGGCCTTGCCATGCTAACTGGCCCAAGTAAGTTTCCCATTATTTCCATCTTCTTCACTTATCTCCTTAAAGAAAAAATCCAGGACGCTTTGCGGATGTACGCCATCATTAGAGAAACACCACCATGGATTGCGTTTTTGTGTGCATCTCTTATTATAATACATGGGCTGAAAAGTCCGTTTCTAAGAGAGGCCACCGCTTGAATTAAATCCATACCATTTTCAGTTAGAACCAACCTTCAAAAGATATGTGTATAAATTTGACAGCTGTCGGACGATTAATTCTCGAGATATAGCGTTGTGAGTGAAGCGACTTTTGTTATTGTGAAAAAAATGGATTCAAAGCAATTTCGTGTGTTAATTTAACATTGCTTTTTGATCGAAAAAAATGCAGCCGATGCAAAGAAATGGCTTGATAAGTGTTACCCGGACTCTGCACCAGCCGAGTGATCATACAAGCACCGAAGATGATGCACGCAGTGGACGTCCAAAATAAAATTTCAGATGAAAACATCAAAAAAGTCCACAAAATGATGACCGTAAATTTAAGTTGATCGAGATAGCTGAGGCTTTGAAGATATCAAAAGTGCGTGTTGGATATATCATACACGCATATTAGAACATGCGAAAGCTCTGTTCAAAGCGGGTGCCGCGTTTGCTCACAGTCGACCAAAAACAATAATGTGTTGATGATTCAGAGGAGTGTTTAAAGCTGTTCAACCGCAATAAAGCCGAATTTTCGCGTCGGTATGTGACAATGGATGAAATTTGGCTCCATCACTTCACACCAGAGTCAAGTGGGCAGACAGCTGAATGACCAGCAGTCGACGAACCTCGTCCAAAACGACCAAAAACTCAACAGTCGGCTGGCAAGGTTATGGCATCCGTATTTTGGGATATACATGTAATGATTTTCATCGACTATCTCCAAAAGGGGCAGCCTATCAACAGCGATTATAACATTGCGTTGTTGGAGCGTTTGAAGGCCGAAATCGCAGAAAAACGGCCCCATTTGAAGAAAAAGAAAGTGCTGTTCGATCAAGACAATGCACCGTGTCACAAGTCGAAGAAAACGATGGCAAAATTGAATGAATTCGGCTACGAGTTGCTTCCCCACCCACCGTATTCTCCAGATTTTGCCCCCAGAAACTATTTTCTGTTCGAAGACCTCAAAAGAATGCTCGCCAGAAAGAGATTTAAGACCGGTGAAGAAGAATCATTTTGGGTTGAATGGGAATCTCAAAGTTCCAATTCTCTTGTAGGAAATTTGGGCCCTTCCACCACAGCTCGTTTCGTTTAATTGCTGATGGCAATATACCCCTCGAGGCGAAGTCAGCTGGGTTGTGTTGGGTTGGAATGTGTTTTCAAGAGCTGCAGTTCGTCAGGCGTTGAATTTCTGCTACACGGTTGGCAACTCGGCTTGGCGGTGATGTGAACCAAGCGAGGGCTATCGTAGAATCTATCCACGCGTGTATCTCCAAATTCTTCAGATCCAGTGCCTTCTTGGTATAGTCAAGCAAAGTGGCTAACATAACCGCTCCAGAGAACAGAAGCCTTGGCAGACAAACTGTCTTGAGTGGTGCCACTTTCGTCTTGGCAAACATCAAGTGCTGGTGGACGTTGCCTTCCTTATCTTCGACACGCAATTAGACGGCCGCCCATTATGCTTTCTCTGAATCATCACAAAACCCATGTAGTTGCAGCTTTGTTGTGCCTCGTTTGCTCACTACATGTACCCACCGTGGAATCCTGATGTCCTGTATCTGCGGAAGTTCCTGTTGAAACGTCCGCCATCGCTGTTCTAGCTCTTGTGGTATTGGTTCATCCCACGTCACTCCTTGACACCATAATTCCTGCAGCATTATTTTTGCTTGACCAAAATGGAGCAAACCAACAGAATGGGTCAAAAAGTTTTGCGATTGAAGATAGCATGCTTCTTTTTGTCACGACTTTATCTTCTGAGAAGAAAGTTTTAAAAGAAAACGAATCTTCCTTTGGCAACCAGAGAATTCCTAACGTCTTTATTCTATCAACCGCTTCGATTGGTAATGTAAATCGCAATTCCCGTTGATCCGCAGGAATATCTCGAAGAATATATTCCGAATTGCTTGTCCATTTTCTTCTTCTATCTTCATTTATCTCCAATAAGGCATCTTCGATTGAGTCGCCTCCTGATATGAGGTCATCGACATACATCTCTTCGCGTACGGTTTTGGCACCTAGAGGAAAGTGCTGAGCCTCATCCGCCGCCGCCTGATGCAACGTTCAAATAGCCAAGTATGGAGCACTGGCCGTGCCAAAAGTAACGGTCTCAAGTCTAAAAATCCTTAATTTCTCCGTAGGATGATTACGCCAAAATATAAGCTGGTAATTTGAGTCGTCGATTGGAACTTGAATTTGGCGATACATTTTTTCGACGTCCGCTGTAAATATAATTTTGTGTAATCTCCACCGTAAAATTAATTTGAAAATATCTGTTTGAATTTTAGGTCCAGTCATTAAGTGTAAATTCAACGAGGATCCGTCTGAACATTTTGCTGCAGCGTCAAAAACAACGCGAAGCTTCGTAGGTGTGCTCAACTCTTTGAATACCGCATATTGAGGAATGAAGAAATGGTGTGGTGTATCCAGTATAGTATTCGTTTCGTCAACCACTGTCATCTGCTGAAGCCCCTTATGCAGTGTGGGGCTTTCCTGGAATCTTCTTTCCAGTTGATGAAACCTACGTAAGGCACCTAACTTCGACGCACCTAACTTCGAAGCACCTAACTTCGAGGCACCTAACTTCGAGGCACCTAACTTCGAGGCACCTAACTTAGAGGCACCTAACTTCGAGGCACCTAACTTCGAGGCACCAAACCCAGGCTTACATCCGGTTTCAAACGGCAGCGATACCTCATATCGCCCATCAGCCAGTCTTGTAGTTGTCTTGAGATAATGCTCTTCACATGCTTTTTCTTCACCTGTAAAAGTCTGTGGACAGGTTCTATACCTCGCAAAATTGTCTTCCTAAGGAGAAGCCAACCTAGCTCTGATTCTTGTTCAATTGGGGATCTTAAATCATTACCGCGTACAATGGATGCTAGAATAAATTCAGGATAAACATCGCTTCCCAGGAGAATGTCAACAGTTGCAGGCTTATCGAATTGTGGATCAGCTAACATTAAGCCCAGTGTTCCCTGTTTTGTTGAGCTAGAGGCTTGGACGGCAACAGACCAGTCAGCGACCTAAACACGTAGGCCCGGGTATTTGTTTCGAATGGTGTCACCAGCGACCCAAAAGTAAGATTTACATACCGCTGACATGAACCACTAATGATTTTTCATAATCCAGATACCTCAATGAATGTTTGCCGTTGATGAAGCCCTAATAACTGGACAGCGGATTCAGTAATGAACGTTACTTCAGATCCAGAATCGACTAGCGTCCTAAAACGATAATAGTTGCCCTCTGAAGACCTCACTTTCACAACGGCTGTGCCAAGAATCACACTTGGTTGATCTATCCCAAGAGAGACAGGTTGGTGAATCCTTGATTTTATGTGGAAAGTTTGTTTACCTATTGTAGTGTTAGTACTAACCTTTGCAACCCTCCACAGTTGACATGCAGCAGAGAGTGCTGTCTGTTGCAGTAATAGCAGCGCACACTGCTTTGACACTGACTAGTCCGGTGACTGTATGCAAGTAAGTTCCGGCAAACCCCGATTCTGTCCACTGCCTTAAATCGTTCACAGATCTCCATGGCAATAAACTTCTGACAGGTTCGAAGGGAGTGCTGACCTCTACCACATACCTGGCATGCAAACTGTCATCCCAAGAACTAACCGACAATCCTAAATTGTCTAGAGCATGGAAACATTCCTGGGACGTGTCGAGTAGAGACTTGATGTTGTTCGCAGTCTCCTTTGTCAACTGCTGCGATATATAATGGTGCAGTAATATCGGATAAACGTGAGATCGCAGACAATTTTAATTGTTACTTTGCTACAATAGCTGAAACCCTTCAACCGCAAAATATTCCTCCGGTATGTACACTTTTCCACTACAGTGAAACTGCAAAGTAACAGTTTTTTCTATGAACCTATAACAGCTCTAGAACTAGTGAAAACGATTAACTCATTAAAAAATTATCAAATAGTATTTTAAAAAATACCATATTGCATGGTTTGTGGTTGATGTACTAGCCTTTGTATTTAATAAAAGCATTATCACTGAAAATTTTCCTGTTGCGGATGTAATACCACTTTTAAAAAACGGTGAAACAGATTGCGTTTGAAACTACAGACCTACCTCACTCCGTCCATCAGTGAGCAAACTTTTTAAACAAAACAAGCTTTTTTAATTCGGCCCGATTTGGGTTTTAAAAAGGTAAGTCTACAAAAGATACATATTTAAATGTTGTTCCCAAATATACACTAATCTGGAGAACAAAATGAATGCAGTAGGTTTATTTGTGGATATAACAAAAGACTTTGACATGGTAAATCATGAAATTTTGTGAAGGAAGCCAAAAAGAGCAGGTTTTCTGGGCTTTATTTTCGAGTGGTTTAAATCTTATATGGAGAATAGATCTCAAAGGGTGAAAATAGATGAAGCCAAGAATGGAATTAAATATATTAATATAGGTGTACCACAGGAATAGGTATTAGGACCTTTACTTTTCCTTATACCTATACATAAATTCGCTATTTGGGTTGAATTTTAAAGGAATGTTAAGCGCTTTTGCTGACGATATAAGTTGTGTGTATAGTTCTAAGAGCCGTTTAATTAAATTATTAGTTATTAAATTAATTATTAGTTCTAAAAGGAAAGTTATGTTTTTCAGTCTGTCTAATATATTTTACCACCTGAGTGTCCTAAATTCAAATTGACTTCATGTTCTTGTAACTCATCGACTTCTTTTTTAAGCAGACTTGTCTGCAGTGGTAATTGTTTTCTTATTGAGAAAGTCGATTAATTCAAGCACCTGGGGTTAATTTTTTACTCAAAGATGTCCTTTTTGAATCACATCGAGGCCCTAAAAACAATATTTCGGTTTACGCTTCGTAATTTTTTTTATTTGAGGTGTTTTCTCTACAAAATTACTAACATCTAAATACATCTAAATACATTTATAAAAAAAACCTATATATGTGAGATAAACAAAAAGCAATGAAATAAACTTAAAACATTGTAAAAAGAATAGTTTCCTTTCAAAGAACTTTACAAAAAAAAACTTTATTATTCACAACTCGTGTCCTTTTCCCCCCACAAAAAAATATTACCAGGTGGATTCACTTAAAAATTAATGAAGTTAGTTATGGTTTTTTTACACCACCACACCTTTAAAGGTGGAAACACACTGTATTGCTAAGGTTGATATGCTGAATATATGATTTTAATGACGCTTAATGGGTCAGTGTTGCTTTGATAGCCGGTGACTGCGGACTTTGGCTCGTGCGCCTGCATTAACCACATTCATAGGCGGCTTGATTCAACCACACCATCTTAAGGTATTTGACTCACTTGAAAATCATCAATGTCCCTAAAAACTTAAATGTTATTCGGCAATTTCTTTTTTACCATATAGTGACCACTATACCTGGGTATAAACTTTTTGTTCATAACCACAAAATCCCCTATCTCAAAGGCCCTTACCTGTACACTGTACTTTAAGAAGTAATTGAGGTTATAATCTTGTGATTTCTCTATAAATCCTTGGGCATTTAATTGGGCCTTCTCCAAGTCACAGCTATCAGTCTCCGTTTTTTCCCCTAAATCTCTTTGCTCAACCCCAAATAATAATAATAATAACTCACAATATGATTTCCGCGTTGAGGACGGAATTATTAATAGTGGATTCTACATTGACCAACTTGTTCACACGGCCGGAGTGGTAAACTCGTTCGGTGAGTCTTGCTAGCATTGATCTTAGAACCCTATTCACCCTTTTCAAATGTCAGTTGGCTTGAGCGAAAGCCACTGCGACCTTAACATGCTCAATGTTATTTTTTTCCACAAATTCCTTAAATTCACTGGACGTGAAACACGTTCTCCTATCACTCATTATCCGCCGAGGCCATCTAAAGTATAGAAATAATTCTGTAAGAAGGCGCACACCAAAGAATGGTGCTGGTAGTTTTTACTGCGTATAATTTAACATGTTACGTGAACCCATCTACTACCACCAGCACAAGTTTCCACGCTGAGTTGACCGAAGGTAATGGACCGAAGTGAATGATGTGAATTGTTTCAAATATTATAGAGGATATGCACATTATTCCTAGTCGCAGGTGAGTAAATTATGCACTGAACACAATTCTTTATGTATCCTGTAACCTTATTCCTTAATTTCGGGAACCAATAATCTTTCCTAAGTTGATCGGTCGTTTTGTCAATACCTGAATACCCAATCTTTGCGTGCATAGTTTTAATTATGTTATTCTCCATTTCAATAGGTACATAAACCTGAAGTTGGTCAAAGCTGTTGCCTCTTTTGAACACTATTGAACACTTTTGAACTAATGCTGCACTTGCTCGTTTTCAAGCCTGTCTCTTAAGCTCTTAATCCTAGCATCTCGATTCTGTGTGATTTGGATGTTCAAATCTAAGTCATGGATATCATTGCTACTTACTAAGTGACACCTACTAAGTGCGTCTATGTGCTTCATAGATGATCCGCTGCGATGACTTTGTAATTGTAATTCTCGAAACTAAACACCCACCTTGGAATGCGCTGGTTTACTTGTTTTTTTTTTTTATAGCTTGCGCTAAAGCATTGCAAAAGTGTACTTGCACTTGGTGAAACCCATTTTTCTAGTCTAAAACAGAAAAATTTCTCTTCCCCTCCAAATACTCTATGCACTCTTCGATTATTAGCATCGGGAAATTGTCTCGAACTGTTTTCTCATTTAAGAATCTATTAATCAATACAAAGTCTACCTTCTTCATATTTCTTCCCAATCAAAACTATCACTGACGCATATGGAGCATTGCTGTGTCAAATTATCCCCTTTTATTATAGTTGATCGACGATTGCCTGTACTTCTGCCTTCTCCTAGTATGAAATCCTGCGGAGCGCACTGTGAAAAGGAGTGTCATCTGTTAAATTTATTTTCATTTCACTGTCGTTAGATTCTATCCTAGCATCGGCGCCTGAGTTGCAATATATACCGCCCGCAAGATTTCTCTCTGACTATCTTCTATCTTAACATCAATATCGAAGATGAACTCAACTGCTTAAGTAAGTGGTTCTATTACTATCAACTAATTCAACCGCATGAATTTCTTACCTATATTCATCATCTGCATGCACCAATGAGGACCCTGGAGTAAAGAGCCCATTTAATTCTTGTTCAACAGAATCCAGATCGAAGTTTGGTTGGATCAATCTGTCAATCTGTCCCAAATATTTTTCTCAAATTAAATCGATCAAACGCACTGTTACTCATAATTTTATTAGTTTCTTTTACACGAATAAGTTCCTCTCTCGAATACGTTTTTTCTTAAGCTTACATAAAAAAATCCGAAATTTCTTCAGCAAATCTCGACCTATAAGTATAGATACCTCTAGGTCGGAATCTTGTAAAACGGCAAACGAATGTGTAACTATTTGGTCATCAACGTCGACTTCGCATAGGACTTCATCGAAAATGCTTAAATTTGCATTGGCAACACCGCGGTATTTAGTTGGTTTTAACGTGAAACTTATTCGGAATTGTTTTAATGAAGCTCTACGGGCTGCCGGAATCAAACAGACCACACCACCGTGGTTTTGAATAGCACCCATGCTCAGTTGCGATATAAGTTTTGCTCCCATATCAGCTTTTAGGTGCAACCTTTCGTAGCAGTCCAACTGCACCCGAAGCTGCCACAGCGTCATGGCCTGGTATATCATAGTTACCAAAGAAGATTTGTCGTTCAGCCCACTTATTATAATGTCGAATAAGTCGCACTCTGGTACATCAGCTTTCTCGGCAATAGCCCTCTAATCTCAAGCACGTACCTCTGGACGCTTTCGCCTGGCCTTAGTTTTTGGTCTCTTAACTGCTCGTATACCTCGAACAATGTACGCGTCCGTCCGAACTCTTCCAACAAAGACATTTTAAGATCTTCGTACTCAACAGCACCGATGGTCTGGATAAATAATTTTGCTGTTCCATCCAATAAGCTCAAAACCGTCTTCCAAATCTACAAATCATTTATTGGCGTCGTAGGAATCGTCACCAGAGAAGTGGTTCACCATCGAGTCATTAGCGGACAAGTCGATTGGGGCGTTCTGATGCTTTTAGTTCCGAAGTAGGTCAAGTTCCTTTCGCAGCAACAGTATAGTAAATCTTTTTGCCGGTTAAGGAGGTCGATGTCCTGCTTAATATGTGCGGCGGCAGAGATATCAGCAAAAGTATCTGCTGTTGCGGCGACGGGAACTAGCAATAGAGACGGCGGTGACTTTACTTCAAGTCGTCAGGGTGACCGCAGGATTTTCGGCCAGGGTGGCGGTGTCATAATTTACAGCGGTGGATACAATTGCTGGATCGACGGCAGTGGAAGTTCTTACAAAAGGGACAGCGGTGACACTAGCGACAGGAGGATGTGCATAAGTGGTGAATGCATCAGGCACAATGGTAATATTGACATCGGTGGTAATTGCAGGGTCGGAAAAATGGCGTCATGGATTGACGGCGGCGTCTGGGTTCTTTGGGTGCTTCCCATTCAGTTCATTGAACAGCAGGCGTAATTGCAAGATGGTGGCAGTTTCTGGGACAAAGACTCTCGCATCTGTTAATGCGAGTGCCATCTCGGTCCGAGTTATTGATCTTAATGGCATAAGTTCTGACAAAATCACAGAAAATACTATATTATTCTTTATTTTAGTTAAAACCCCACTTCTGAGATGTAAAAAGAGAAATTTCGTTTCAAATAATTTTACAAAAAAAAAAACTTTATTATTCACAATTCGTGTTTTGTGAATTCACTTCAAAATTAATGAAGTTAGTTGAGGTTTTTTATTACACCACGGTTGTCAAAGGTATTGCTAACGCTGATATGCAGAACAAATGATTTTAACCTGGCTTCGTTTTGATCCCCGGCCACGTCGGCATTTACGACAATGAGGCAGCAGATGCGGAAGCCAAATCAACCTCAAAGGAACCACTTAAAGTATTCATTCAACAAAATTGGAAATACAAAAGAAGAACTACTTGGGCAAACTACAACCATTACTACAAAATCATAAATCCAAACGGCGTCAGAGCAATTTATCCTAACAATATATCTCACAAAAAACTAAAAATATACATCAGACTCAGACTAGGCCACTCATATATAACACATAGGCACCTGTTCAGCAGGGAGTCACCTCCCGTCTGCTATCTTTGTGAAGACAACAACTCAACCCTCACAATGACTCATCTTCTGACCTGTCCAAAAATCTCACTGACGTGCACTAAAATATCCAATAACAACATACAACATCTTTTAAATGAAATTAACATAGATAATATTAATTTAGTGTACAGTATAATTAAAGATTTTAAACTCGAAAATAATATTTAAAATACATACAACTTGAGATATCCAAATTATTCGAAAAATACGCGATATCGCGAAAAATATTTCAGATAAAAGTCACAAGGTTCTGAAGGGGACATAAGATGGTGACCACGAGTTTGACCTTGAGCCCCATTTGCAAGGTCAAACGAGGGTCAACTTTGATTTTTTAATGGGAACCCCTATTTTTTTGACAGATTCGTAATCTGCGTGAAAAATTACAATTCTTTTACATGAAACACTTTTTTCAAAAATGCGTACTTTTCCCGTCAGAGGGCGCCATAAAACTTAAGACATCCAAATTACTCGAAAAATACGCGATATCGCGAAAAATGTTTCAGGCAAAAGTCACAATGTTCTGAAGGGAACATAAGATGGTGAGCACGATCTTGATCTTGAGATCCATTTTCAAGGTCAAATGCAGGTCACTTGATTTTTCAAATGATGATTCCTGATTTTCATTGTTCAGTCGTATTCCTCAATGGGGCACACGACTTTGTCTCAAAGGTCTTATTCATTCAGTGCTAGATACCACTGCGCTGGCACGCCTAATTCATTAATCGGTTTCCAACGTTGTTAGGGTGTTAGAAGGTCGAGATTTGTTTTGAGGAAGTCATTATTGCCTCGAGTGAAGTTTAAACTCAAAGAAATTTCAGAATGTGCAATCTGCCCTATTTTTCTACTCCGTCGTATTGCTCGTAGGCTTGTCATTTGTTTTTACATACTGCGTTTAGCAAAACCCAGAAACAACGACGTGGACGTAGCAATATTTTGTTTCCTTCGGGGTGATTATTTAGAGTGGGTCCCTTGCCTCCCACTGTTGAATCATTGAATTCTTCACATTTCGACGTTTATTTCCCGAGACTATTTCAACAAATGCTCGAAAATGTGACCAATCACTTTAATACACTTGTCTATCTGCGCTCTAAATGAACCAACAGAACTGAGAAGTATTTCTGGCGTAATCTTCCAGTAAGCTTCAGCTATTCGTATTCGTTGTTGGCTTTTTTCTGTAAACCTCACTTTTTAAGTAGCCCCACAAGAAGAAATCAAGTGACGTAAGATCAGGCGATCTAGCAGGCCATTGCCTCGGACCCCCTTGTTCGATCTATCGTTGATGGTAAATATTGTTTAATACGCCCCGGGCTACTTGGGCATAATGGGCTGGACAACCATCATGTTGAAACCACATTGTTTGTCGCAACTCCAATGGCAGTTCTTCTAGTACTGAAAGATGGTCCCGCAAGAAGTTTGCATACTTTTCGCCATCCAAGTTGCCTTCAGTAGGTCTAGGAAACGTTGAGCGTAAAGAGCAACAGCAACATCGATGTTCCTTCCACTTTCTCAATAAATCAATATCATTTCAATTTTCTCTTGAATTGAAATAGCCTGCATTATTAATCTGGAAAACGTTACTAATAAGATTCAGTTTCTCAAAATAAATATCGAACTCCTAAATGAAGTACAGTTCCGTTCAAGTAGAAAAATAGGGCAGATTGCACATCATACACTCTCAGATAAGTTTAGGACAATTTGTCTCATTCTGAAATTTCTTTGAGTTTAAACTTCACTCGAGGCAATAATGACTTCCTCAAAACAAATCTCGACCTTCTAACACCCTAACAACGTTGGAAACCGATTAATTAATTAGGCGTGCCAGTGCAGTGGTATCTAGCACTGAATGAATAAGACCTTTGAGACAAAGTCGTGTGCCCCATTGAGGAATACGACTGAACAATGAAAATCAGGAATCATCATTTGAAAAATCAAGTGACCTGCATTTGACCTTGAAAATGGATCTCAAGGTCAAGATCGTGCTCACTATCGTATGTATCCTTCAGAACCTTGTGATATTTGTCTGAAACATTTTTCGCCATATTTCGTACTTTTCGAGTAATTTTGATGTCTTAAGTTTTATGGCGCCCTCTGACGGGAAAAGTACGCATTTTTGAAAAAAGTGTTTCATGTAAAAGAATTGTAATTTTTCAAACAGATTACGAATCTGTCAAAAAAATAGGGGTTCCCATTAAAAAATCAAAAGTGACCTTCGTTTGACCTTGAAAATGGGGCTCAAGATCAAACTCGTGATCACGATCTTATGTCCCCTTCAGAACCTTGTGACTTTTGTCTGAAACATTTTTCGTGATATCGAGTATTTTTCGAGTAATTTGGATGTCTCAAGTTAAAAAAACTCACCCGGTATAAAAATCTCTTAATTAAATTCTCTTACCACTCTAGTAGATAGCCCTGGTAGCTAATTTCTAGCTTAAGTTATTGAATTTGTAGTTTATTTACCATTTAATAGAATAAATAATAATAATAATTTGGCTTCTTACTAGGTGGGGTAAAAAGTAACCTCCTTGGGAATGAAAAAAAAAAATGTTTCCCTTGCTGCGATTTCGGTCTTCAATCCGAAGACCGGATTGAATGACTCCAATAAAGCACAGTAATGCTCGCTGTTGATGGTTTCTTCTTATTCGAGGTAGTCCACGAAGAGTATGGCATAACAATCCCAGGAAACCGACCATAACCTTTCCGACCCATCGAGCCTCGCTTGGCCGCTTCGGTGCACTCGTGTTGGCTTCAGTCCATTGCCGGGCACTCATTCTGTTCTCTGGTATTTAACAGTTACCAATCGACGCCAAAAGTCTGCCCGATTCCGCATCAACAATTCCAAACACACTTTCGAAGTGATCTCGCGTTAGTGTTTTTGGTCAGGAGTGAGTATGCGCGGCACCCAACGGCAGGATAACTTTTTCATATGCAGAATATTGCCCAAAATATGACATGAGCGCTCAGTACTAATCTTTGTGGTATCTGCTAGCTCGCGCATCTTCACTTTCCGGTCAGCCAACACCATTTTATGTATTTTTTTGACAACGTCCTTTGTAACCGCATCGGAGGGCCTGCCGCTGCGGACTTGATAGGTAATGGAGTTGCGGCCACCACGAAACTTTCGAAACCAATATTTGACACTGTAATCTGACGGAGCATTAGCTCCATAATATTTATCCAACTTTTCTTTTGTTTCCTTCGCCGTTTTGCCTCTCAAAAAGTAATGTTTTATGAGAGAACGAAAATCGTTTTTGCCATACTCAACATGATGCCAAACACGTCAACAACAATCAGCTATCAAAACAAAACTAAAGACAGTATCGCACTGAAATTTGGCATGTCTGCCTAAATATGAACGGACTTCAAGGCACCATAACCTTTTTTGCAGTAGCAGTGCGTTCTGGCGATCAAGGATGTTACTTTTCACTCCTAGTACGTCTTGAAGTTAAACTAAAGTTAGATTGGTTAAAGAAAATTACTACGCAAACCACCTCAACCCTGCGGGTTCTGGGAAAAATGTCTTGAATACTTGAAGAAATGTAGGTATCGGTAAACAAAACTGCAAGGTCCCCGACAACGTTGATTGTAACCTTTTGAATGCAAAATGTTTGGATCTAAATAAAACCAGTTCAAGTGTACCTGCTGATTTATTTCCTGACTCACCAGAAGAAGCAGATAGAACCTCTAGCCCTACCTTGTTTGATCATACTAATGTTGTTGCAGCATTACTGTCAGTAAAATCAAATGCCATAGGTTTGGACAATATAAATCCCAGGTTCGTTAAACTGCTTTTACCCTTTATTTTTCCTTACCTCAAACATTTTTACAACTCTATCTTAACAAGCCCTGAGTTCCCAGTTGCTTGCAAAAAAAAGCCAAGATTATTCCAATTCCGAAGGGTGGCAGCGGTTCAGTAGATTGAAAAGAGCTAATCGGAGCTGTAAAATCGTACTACTTAATATTGTTGATGAGATACGCATAGGATAGAAGTTAATTTTCTTACTCTTCTCGACTTCTCCAAGGCTTTTGACTCAGCCGATCATGCGATCCTCTGTTCTAAACTAAAAAGCTTATTTCGGTTCTCTTCAACCGCAACCAAGCTTTTTCAATCATACCTCACAAGTACAAGTGAGTCATCAAGTCATGCAAACTGGCTAAATAGACTATCTCTTGTAAAATTGAACTTTCCAGTTTCGCGGCGATCGCATGTGATTATCCAACCAAGATACACCTGCTCGGCATCCGAACGCACCTTCATTGTTTATACCACACGTCAGTGGAATTCCGTACCAATCGCAATAAAAATTATCGCAAATCTGCGCACTTTTAGAAGCTCCGTCCTGAAATTTCTTTCATCATACTAGTCTCCCTCCGAACATTAGTTTTATTTTTATATACGTCAATAGAGTTCTGATAGCATCATTTTCTATTTTAGATTTATAATACATGTATACTTTCACTTTTCAATACTCTTTTGAATTTTTCTTAAGCATTACGCTACATACAACAAATCATTCTTTAAGTAAGTTATGTTTAAATAAATAAAAAATAAATAAATACATAAATAAATAAATATTTACTCAGTACTGGAGAAGATCCAAGAAATTATAACCGATACTCACTACCTTTTCATTGGTTTTTAGATTATTTATGATAGCATCTATGCAGATAAACTAAAGAAAGTCTTACACAGGGCTACGTTAGATCACGACACTTCATTAACTTAATGCAAAAAACTTCTCTAGAACGTTAACAAGTCAAAGAAAAGGTATCTACAGTACCAAGCAAACTCTTAACCAGAGTAGACAGGTGATCGAGCGCGGTATTATAAGAGTAATTTTTTTGGAAAGAAAGAACAGTAATTCTCCAAACCAAGTAAATAACTTTTCTATTTCAATTTTACTTTCCTGTTCCAATTTAAAATCCAAAGTATAAACTTAATCATCCAAAACAAATATAACTTTTGCAGACCGTTCATCCAGTAAAAAAAAAAAATGTAACAACAACGATTCACAAGGTCAGTGGCCAACGCTAATTACTCCGCACCAAACAACAACTGATTTTTCACGCTTCCTAATAATAACGAATTCCCCAAATGACAACGATAAAACACCTATAGCTAACAGAAATCCAATTATTATAGGAAAAGGAATTGATGGCGTTACAACCAATTACAAAAGTAGCAAGGCACTTAGAAATGGTGATTTGTTAATACAGGTTGACAACAAGACAATCGCAGATAAGCTTGCTAAATGAAAAATTCTTGGACATATCCCAGTTGAAATAAAATATCATCGGTCTCTTAATTCTAGCCAAGGTTATCACTCTTTCAGAAATTGATATCTTAGATTCCTTAAAAAGGTTTAATGTAACAAAGGTAAAAAAAATATATAAAAACGATGCGGAAAATATGAAAGCAACGAGTGCTCCAATCCTTATCTTCGACGCGGCAAAACCACCAAAGGAAATTAAACTGGGTTGGCAGATATTAGAAGTAGACCCCTATTACCCCAACCCAATGTCTTACAGAAAATGTCAACGTTTTGGACATACCAAAAACCACTGTAAGGAAACCCAAAGCATATGCCCAACCTGTGCTGAAGTTACTCCGCATACAGAAGAATGCAAGAGAAAATTTTGCGTCAATTGTATGGTTAAGGAGCATTCGTCAAATAACCGTAATTGTCCAACTTTCATTAGAGAAAAAACTATAATGATTATAATAACCATGAAACGTTGCACTGTTAAGGAAGCTAAAGAAGAATACGTAAAGTCAGGACATCTTTACACACCAAAGGTTCAACCCCAGAGACCCATTAAGTCATTAGCCGAAATAGTCTCTAAGGTAACACCGTTAATTGACAATAACGCTATTTCATCTACCTCCTATCAAAATAAAAACTCCCTTTCTCATACCTCAACAACAACAATAACAAAAACAACACCACCAACCCCATAGAAAAACCAACAGATCTCAACACATACACAAATGCTAAACAGACAGCCAATATTGACGTTATGAACAAATTAAAAGAAACTCATGATCTGTCATTAACATACTCACAACTTAATACAGAAGAACATTCAAAACTTTAAGAAATAAACACTCTCTGACCTACACTGAAAAGAATACTATAGCAAGTTCTTCAAATGCCGGCAATAAATCAATGGTTTCAACGTTGCCTTCAGCATCGACACCAAGTTCAACATTGGCGATAAAAAAACCTTTCCTTTCTTTAGCCCCAGACGATAATAAACCCTTTACACAAAATGAATAAACAAAATAATAAAATTAAACTGAAAATATTACAGTGGAATATACAAGGATTTTTTAACAATCTCCCATCCTTGGATATTCTTATTCAAAAGTACTCACCTACGGTTATAGCATTGCAAGAAACGAAAGTGTTGGCAAAAAACGCTCCAACCAGGTATAAAAATTACCTAGCGTACTTTAACAGCAAACCTCACTGTCGCAATAAGGATGGGACAGCTTTCCTACTTGAATCAGGGATTCCAATTACGTACTCAAGCTCACCAAATGCAATTTTAACCCAAACGCTTACAATTCAACTATCCAGATTATATTGCAAAACATTTATCGACAATCGGACAACACAATATCACACCAGGAGTATCTTAACCTTACAGCAAATAATTTTCCGTACAGCACTGAGAAAATGCTATTGCATACCGCCGAATAGCAGCAAGGGTAAAAAGAGAAGTATGGATAGCTAAAGCGGAAGCCTGGACAACATTTTTGTCGGCCCTGAATCTTTCAATGGAAGCCAGATCTCTCTGGAGAAAAGTTAAAGCAATAAATGGATATCATTCCAGAAATGGGATAACCGCAATTAAATATAACGCTGCTTCTGTTGTTTATGCTAATGATATAGCAAACCTTTTTGCAAACAAATGGGCGGGATATAGTTCTGACAAAAATTCTTCAGATAATGTCTTGAAAAAAAAAACATTTCAAATCAGTTCACTCCTCCACAACACTCAGAATTCTGAAACCATACCGACAATCAGTCTCCCAGAATTCATTGAAGCTCTTCGCGGTACTAAAGGATCAACCCTCGGTTCTGATAAAATGTCATTTAAAATGTTAAAAGAACTACCAGTGAGTGCAATGTTAAGACTTATTAGACTTTATAATAACTTTTGAAGGAAGACATCTATCCTCACGAGTGGAAAAGGCTCATCTGACTCCAATACCTAAACACAATGCTGACCAATATTTATTAGATAGCTACCGTCCGATCTCCCTCCTTTCCGTCCTATCCAAATTATTCGAGAAAATAATAGGGAATAGGCTCAGGTGGACAATAGACAATAACTTAAGCAGTGGCCAAAACGGCTTTAAGACAAGAAGAGGCACGCACACCCTGCTCCATAAGCTGGATCATACTGCGCATGCAGAGTTAGCCTTACGCCACCATTCGATCCTTCTGTCCATAGATCTGGAGAAAGCTTTCGAACGTGTGACTGCTTATATGTTAATCAACCAGCTAAGAACTGGGGAGTTAACAAATATGTCCTAAAGGTCATATACTATTTTATGTTAAATAGAACTATCATCGTTAAAGTCAACGGATATTTTTCAAAAACCACTCCCATCGAGAATGGAATTCCACAAGGCTCACCAATCTCCACAATGCTATATAACGCATATGTAAACGAGCTCCTTTTAAAAATACAAGCGGAAGCATCAGCAACTATGGCAGTACTTACTTATGCAGATAATATTTTCGTTTTGGCATCGGGTGAACCAGAAGAAGTAAAAGACGTCTTAAACTTAACTGTTTCAAAAGCGCTCAAATGTTGCGCCGATTCTGGTGCTAGGCTTTCAACTAGCAAAATGGAAGCGCTACATAGCTACATTCCTACATACATGAAGGAAAAGAAATTGTTCAAATAAAAACATACCCATCGGTGACGCGTCGATTCCTCTTCTTGAAAGGGCCACAATTCTGGGACTTATATGCACCAAAATATGGAAATAGCACGCTCATGCAAAAATAGTGACACAAAAGTTTGGAAAAGATCATAATGTCATCATAGTAATTTGCAACAAACATAAGGGTCCACATATCAATACTTGAATTGAGATAGCGAGACACATATAAGAGAAGCTACGCAGCATGGCCAAACCATATACTCTCATTGGACTAAACAAAATGACCAGCAAATCCAAGTTAAATGCAATATTAAGAGCTGCGATCGGAGAACTACCATCAACGCCAATTGATGCCTTACTCGTAGAAACAAATACGATCAGATTCAAAAAATTTTTGCGCAAAGATTATGGCAAACAGCTTATTCGATAGACCCATTACATGAATCTTACAAGTCAGCTTGGTTTTCATCCGCATCACAGTAAGCTCCTGAAAATAGCTTTCCTGGAAGCAATCAGTTATGATTATATAACACCTTGAATGTCTTCTAAAAATGTATTCTAATAAATCCGTCCCTGGATTACACACAAAAAAATCAAACACCAGCCGAAGTATATAGAAAGAAGTTCGCTGAAATTTTAGCTCTTGGCAAATTTGGTTGTATATTGTACACTGAAGCTACTACAAGGATGGTGTAACAGGTTACTGTGTTTATAGACTTGACAGCACTAAGGATGAAATCATTACGCAACAATTTACAACACCTGATCAAAATGCATTTATTGGAGAAGTTATGGCGCTGGTAGAAGCATTTGCTTTTGCTCAGCCCTTAAAAGCAAAAACAGCTATCTGCAGTGATTCCCTTAGTGCACTCCGTGCGATCCAGAACAATAAGTGCAGGGTCCCTATCATACAAGCCCTGCAAGCTAAACTCTATTCGAACAGAAATCCAATTCACCTGATATGGTCACCGGGACATGTTGGTATACAGGAAAATGAAAAAGCAGACACCGGTACAAGGAATGCCCTTAACATGCCTTTTGAATACAGAATTCCGCCCTTTGCTAAATCAATGTGGATCCAAGTAGTGCACCATCTGGAAAAAGAATCAGAACACAAATGGGATCAATCCAATTCTTTTTTAAAGAAGCATCATTTTTCACTGACAAATTTACAAATTTACAACAGCTGCTTAAGTCGATCACAAGCAGTACAAATCTGTCGAATGAGATTGGGACACGCAATGTTTAACAAGTCGTACCTGTTTAAAAAGGAAAACCCACTCACATTAGAACACATTTTAAAAAACTGCTTACAAAAAAATACTTCAGAAATGAGATACCAAATATTAAGGAACTGCTGGATCCTTCTCTACCACCAAAGGAATCTAAACTTCTCTCCCTTATAAAAAAACATAAAGTAAGTATATGATAGAATTTTAGTCTATTTAAATGAATGAAAAATTGTTAATTTAACACTATTATTTTGTTTACTGCACTAATTAATTGGCATATAGACACACATTATTTGTATAAACCTAATAATTGATATTATGTACCTTATCTATTTATAACAGCCATATGGGCATTGTACCCCGGTGTTATATCCCGGACAAGACAAATTTATTTGTATTGTATCCTTTGTAAATAAATAAATAAATAAATAAAAGGTATCTAAAACTAATAGACGAGACAATTAAACTAACAATGAACAAAACGATACCTCGTTATCAACACACTGACAATAAAAACTTATTGCGCAACTCAACACCGATATAAAAGTCGGTGTCAGTACTAAAACTCTTGCAAAATTTACTGCCAAAAAAAATATATATAATTTGTTTGGAGGTAAACTAAAGTCATCGATTAAAATCCTCCAAATAAGTTCCCGAAATTTAATAAAATATTTCGAAGGAATAATCAAAACTACCTTTCGTGTTTTAAAATCGGCCGAGCGACAGACAACAAACAAATACCTTAAGCAGCAAACATGGTGCAAATGAGGCCGCTCATGTTGATAACTTCTTTATGGTCGAAGATTAGCAGAAGAGTTACAGGCTGTAAAAACGATAGCCGAATGACTTTGGCCTGAACTCAACTCAATCGATTTTTTGAACACAATTTCTACCTTTGAAATGGAATAGTGACCTTTCAATTCGAGAACTTGGGTTTCACGTAGTGTAGTGACAAAAATATAACAAGTATTGTCATCGCCAATGTGAGTTAACAACTCCCGTTGATTTCGAAAGAAGAGCTCCAAACGATCTTCCACACAATTAGAAATCAGTGGGAACCAATGGAATACCGATAATTCGATATCACTCACTATAAGCCGTGAGAGGGAGGGGGGTGGCCGTGGTGTAGTGGTATATGCATAGACTCCTCAAGCAGAGGGTCACGGCTACGAGTCCCGTGCAAGGCAATTGTTTGAAAAAGTCTTTTCATAGAATTTGTATGTAGTTATATGAAAATCCCGTCGGCGTCAACTCTGACTTGAAGGCATAACACTGATGTTGGAGTTGTTGCTGGCTGGGCTAAAATGTAACGAACTAACAACTAGCACGTACTAAGACCCACTAGTTGAGGATACACTGGCTCGTCCCGTCTAGTTTGACAACCACCTCTGGGAAAAATATCGAAACCTAATACACCTGAGTTTCAAAGTACTACACCATCCGCCCGCGCCCTGGAGAAAAGCCAGTAAAAGGGTATTCATATCCCGTGACGGTTTTATTCTTCTAGAAGCGATCCCCTACCTAGACATAGATATAAAAAATGCATTTAAAATTAAAAAAAGATGTGGTCTAAAAAAATACAAAATCGGATGGGCGGACACTCAAATTCCAACCGCGCCCGAAAAAAAAATCATTTTGTTTCAGACAACTAAAGTGGCGTAAAAAAATCGGTTTAGTAGCATACGACAACAAGCCCAATTACACTTATGCTTTATTCTTCCATGTTAGATGCCACCCAAGGAGCGAAAAAGTCACTCAGTCCCAACCATTTTTCTTTCTTTTTCTATACCATTTTCAAAAAAAAAATTTATACTTGCATTGTATTCGTTCCTATTTTTTCCCCGTTTGCAAGTATTGATCGTCATATAGCAAAAATTGATCTGCCAGTCATTGAAGTCAAAACAACCCACCTTAGATACAAAACAAAAAAAAAAACAAACTTACTTTGAAGTGGTAGTGATGACATCACTGCGGATATGAAGTGAAGAATCATTTTTGTCTTCCGTTTCTTCTATGGGCTAAGAAGGCAATCAACTAAGCCTTATTATGAGCACGTAAAATACAAGTACCTCTTCATTCATGTTATATGGCGCAGCTTGCTGTTGGGCATGTTAATTGAACCCCAGACTGTCTTCAAACTAAATTAGATAAAGACCTTCCTGTTCTAAGCTGCAAGCAAAACGATTATTATTAATAAAAAGGTTTCAATTGGAAAAAATAAACAATTACCTAGTAGTATGAATTTTTTTTAGAGAAAAGTAATTACAATTTCAAATCTTAGCTTTTTATCCAAAACATCACGAAAAAAATGTACAAAAAGTTTATAAAGGATAGTTTATTTAACGCCAGAGTACGTATGTATATATGTATGTAGCAATTGTTTTGCATCACAATGAGACATAAAACTAAAAATACTTAGAAAAGCGTTAAGAAATTTTTTTACAAATAGTAAAAAAGCTAGTCTTAAAAATTATAGAATTATTTAGATATTTTATTAAAAAAGTCATAGACACTAGTGTAAGTTAAAATAGTATTTTGCAATTTTTTCATTCGTTCCATATAAATTAAATGCTGTTTCGATCTTATATATTTATATTTCACACTTCCCGTCAGTTTTGTTAGAATATAGTGTAACCACATAACATTTGTTTGAGGTTCATGTGTCTTCCAATTATTCCTGAAATTAAGAAAAAATATAAACACATAATTTTTTTCACATGTACTCGTAAGCGACAATAACAATTTCGAAAAATTATATGACATTGCATTATGGAATTTTTAAATTTTTTCTTTTTCCAATTATTATACCATACACACATTTCAAAAATATTATATCGGACAGAATTTCGAAAGCAGTCATACTTAGTCTAGTTGCAAATAGCTACGGACGAGTTAAGATTCTAAGTGTTTGCACATCACACAACTAAAATTAGATTGGAATATTTTAGCCAATTATCTACCAGAAAAGAAATGCATATGGTATATCGTATACCATATGCACAATTTCAACTTAACACTCCGACTCTAACAGAACATAATTTCTCTCATAATGCTTATCATGACATGAAATATCTTGTGGAGTCACTCCATTTCATGTTATGATTGGATGTTGAGCGATCTCTCACTGGGATTATGTCTTAACAGAAATATCTAACATGAAATTTGACTGATGTGCTTTTTCTTTTTTGCTTTCTCTTTTGTCCATAATTAATTATTGTCTTCTCGTTTTCATGCCGGTTGCCTGTGTTCTGAAGTTTATAAAAATTTAAATTGGCATTTTGTTTGTTTATTTATTGTGCGTGCGGTTTTTCCTACAGAGAACTATTTTATTTATTCTTCCTTTTTCGTTTATTGTCAGGAATAAAGCAGGTAAGTAAAACAATCGTAGATAATATTTATATTTAATATTTAATTTATTTATTTAAATATTTATTTATTTTTAATATTTAATAGTTTATTGGTTCTAAAATTTGCTAAGATTCAGTTAAAGTTGTACCATATATTATGTATGTACTGCAATGCATTCCTGTTAGCCGAATTTCAGAACTTAAATTGTTCTGGAAAATCGTTCTAAAACTCTTATTATCTTTCCAAACAGATTAAATAATGAGCGACTGGAGAATATCCCAGAATGATGGAAAAAGAATGCCGGTGAAACTAAGAAACAGCCTATATAAAAGAAACTACTTGAAAAATAAAGCTTGAGATTACATAGCCAAGGAATTTCAAAGAGATGTAATCGATATAAAAAAAGTAAAAAATCTCCAGTCAGCCTATGTAGCTGAGAAAAAGAAAGGAGAAGACTCCCTACGTTCCCTATTTCTGAAGAAATATTCCAATCCCACCTCTTTTATTACAAGGATTTTTCTTTTTTGGACGCTGTTATTGTGCTACGTAAAACTAAAAGTAACATTAACCTGGTAAGAATAAAATCATAAAAATTCGATACAATTTACGTATACACGTTTTTTTCATAGGACGACACATTAGAGAGAGCTGTGGAGGCTACGGAGCAACAGATATCAATGGAATCTCCGATAAACATAACATAAGATGCTCCCTTTTCTTTCCCACCTGCAGTCAGTGCATCAATGCTAATCGGCGCATCAAAAAAGCCATCAGGGCGGAGAGCTGAAGCACCTACATCATCCAGTTTTTGCAGATATGAGGACGCTATAGCTGCGATTCTTCAAAAATCGACTTCTTCGCAAGGTAGTTTATGTTATCCTATGAAAAGCTAGGCCTTCGCCCACACTGGGCTAATTTTATTTATATAAGTTTAATAAAAAAAATTTCGTTATTAAATTCAAATTTTTTACAGAAACCAGAAACAAGTATTCAAGCTTTGGGAACACCAGGCAGCTGCAGCTATGGCTGCTTTGCAGCGAGTGCTCTCTAGGCACGCAGTTAGGGCACTACAAAGGAATGCTACTACTCCTTCATCCTCTTCCCTCTCAAGCTCAAATGAAGAAGGTGATATTCTCCAAAATGCAATGCTGAACTCGCAGTTATTCCATGAAGAATTTTGACCATTTTTTTATTGTTATTATTATATTATTTATTATTATTAAATACATTATTAATAATTAAATTAATTATTAAATACATTAAACATGGATAAACTTTTCATTTTTTGATATTTTTCCACTGGTATGGAACGTCACCATCAGGAACACAGTAACGGACCAAATTGTTACGAGTTTTCGAATTGTCAAGTTTGACATCGTTTGTGGAAGAGTTTGGGAATTTTCCGGCTCGAAATTTGGTGTTTTGTTTAGAGAAGGTGAAAGAAAATAACGTAACACATATTTCCAAAGTCAAGTCAATGGGCCGATGAAAAATTCGAAACCTCGTGGCCAATCGCCCAAATGCCATTTCAACCGTCAGCCGACACCGACTGAATCTATAGTTTAGGATTTCTTGTTATGTCGTTAATTTGGAGCTTCAAGCAAAGAGGGCAAAGATGTCATCCCCGACGAAGAAGTATGGTGTTGAACTTCCTTGGCCTTTCAGTGGACTGGCTTGATTTATGTTTAGACGCCCTGTGATAAGCGCTTTACAAAGGCTGGAGGTTTTATACACAATAACATCCGATGCTCTTCCATTTTCGCCAACATCAATATAAAGGATACTAAAAAAGCCTTTGTAATTGTAAAACCCGGATCCTGAATTTGGTGGCGCTCTAATGCGAATATTTTTGCAATCAATCGACCCAATAGTATGTGGAAAATCCCAATACTGTTCAAAATCTTTGGCAGCGTTCACTCTAGGCGTGATTGTAAAACGCATTTTCGTGTCTTGTCTTTTAATTGAAGGCTCAATCTGCAATCAGAAATTTATGCAAAATTGTAACCAAAAATATATTTTGCTTTACAAAGACAAGAAGAGCGGTAAATTTGTCAATGAACATTCTACAAAAGTTTGTATAGTCTTGCCTTTCATCCCACAATATGTCTCTGAGCAAATCTTTCTCCAGCTTATGAAACTCTCTTAGTATAAGGAAAGAATTAACCCAAAAGCAATGTTCTCGTTTCTGAATAGCAATCAAGTCTTCTTCACAAATTATGTTCGTCATTGTATTTCTAAAATATGTTAACGCCACCACGGGGTGGCCGTGGTGTAGTGGTATATGCATAGACTCCTTAAGCAGAGGGTCGCGGTATCGAATCCTGTGAGACGCAATTCTCTGAAAAAGTCTTTTCATGGAATTTGTATGTAGTTATATGTAAGCCCGTCGGCGTCGACTCTGACATGAAGGCATAACACTGTTGTTGGAGTGTTTGCTGGCTGGGCTAAATGTAACGAACTAGCACGTACTAGGACCCACTGGTTGAGAGAGATGCACTGGCCCGAGTTTGACAACCACCTCTGGGAAAACATCGAAATCTTAATACACCTGAGTTTCAAACTACTACACCAACCGCCCGAGCCCAAGTGAAAAAGCCATTAAAAGGGGAATTATTTAATTAAAAAAATTGGAATTAAAAAAAAATTGTTGAAAACACTAAAATAAATAGTTACGTTGTCATACGCATATACAATATATATATTTATATTGATGCACTTAAAAATCGTATGCAATTTGTTTAAAGCAATTTGCTCTAAACAATTAATGTGTCAAAAAATATTGTATCAAAAATCAAAAGTGTTTTTTTAAACTTAAAATTTTTACATTGTCATCGGAAAAAATCTTATTTACCCCACTTTTTGCAATTTGAAACGTGTACCTAGTATTTACATGAAAAAAAAAACTCAGGTCATTTTATTTAAAATCATGTGGCCGATTTGTTTTGAAAAAAAAGTCTATGACTCTGTTTATACGTTACTCATGAGTAAGTAAGAACTTTGAGGAGCAAAAACAGAGGGACGAAGAAAATATAAAAATCGGGGAAAGTCGCGTTCAACAACCGAAAAGTTCGTAAATAATAACGACGAAAGATGCGGTATTCCATACAGATGTGCTTCAACACACTTATCCCTCCTTAAACTTTAACAAAATAGTTAGCATGTATGTATTAGCACTACAGTGTGTAGACACGACTAGAATGCCAACAACGTAGTTGAGAGTAACCATCTAAGCAGGGTCTATGTTAAAATATTTATCGTTTACACATATACAGGGTGGTCTAAATGCAAGTTCCTTTTTGAAATCTTAATATTTTTGTCTAGTGCCCTAAAAAGATCGATATTATGCGGACAATCCAGAAACGAAAATAACTGATTTTTGTTAATTTTATTTTATTAAAAAAAAAAACTCGTATTTTGACAACCCGTTATACACACACAACAATGTTAAAGTAATAAATTCTACAGTCTGCTGTAGAACAATAAATATTCGCTTTTAATATCCACAGTGTTACTGTTTTGTTATTTTGCTTTGTTTTAAGATCTTCCCGCCGCTTTCAATATCAAAAGTGGGATTCAACAATCTACAAACGGAAAACAAAAAACAAAAAATATCATATAAACGAGAAGTTCAACAAGTTAAACCTTGCGCAGCTGAAAGGTTGTCTGGATGCTATGGGGAAGAATTTTGACGGCAATAAAGTGGCACTTTTTTGCGGTTAAGTGTTAATCCACAAGAAGAGAGAGGAGAGTATCCGATCAAGGTGGTAGAAAAATCCTGCAATTCATTGACGACACAATTGAAGTAACAGACCATGGCGGAAAATGATGACGACGATGACAATGTGTCAAAGGAAAAGGAAACAGGAGGAGGGCAAAAGAAAACAAAGCAAACGATCGATATGAAGCATACGAAATGAAGTGAAGCTGATAAAGAGGGAAATGTAGTTACGACGCAGGGAAATTAGTTTGCTAAAGAGAGGGAAAGAGCGTCTGGAAAAGTTAATAGACAATGGAACGCAAAACAGAGAAAATTAAACGTCAAACGAAAATAATTGTCACTCTAACAAAATTTCGATGATGAAAGAGTTGGTCTCTGACTATTCTGGCGAGGGAGACAACTTCCAGCTTAAAAGGGTCAAAAATTCTTTCAAGCTTTGAAATGACCCCACTTAGAGTAGACGTCGCAACTGCATACATCGAATGCTTTATGAGCGAAATGAGGATTCTTTTTGACAGTTCCACGAGTAAACTGGCGATTCGTCAAGAAATTAAGACGCAAACGTGGCGCGTTAATAAAACCTTCCAAAGCTATTTCCACGACAAACTCATACTGACCAATAAAATCGAGTTTGCAGATGACGAACTAGTGGAATACATCATCGAGTGAATACCCAACCTTCAGCTACGGTCACAAACGAAAATGCATCACTTCAGCCACAAAACCCAAATGATGACAGCATTTATGGATGACTCGCAGCCGAACAAGCTGTTTTCCCAATATCGGAGCCTGTAACGCATGCGGAGTGTAATGCGGAGTGATACCGATTGTGAAAAATACATGAAGAGGGATTTGTTCACCATGTACAGGGTGAAGAAGACAATGAATTCGTAAGAAGTTTATACCTAGATTTTGAATTAACTAATAACAGTCAAATTTTACTAGAATGTCTAATCCACATAGGATCATGCCATCAGTTTCATCCATTTGAAGTTTTGCATTAATTGCAGCTTTCATGTTAAACAAGATTTCAGTTAAACACAATTAAGATCATCGTCACTTTCTGGAGAATTCTTTGATCTAAATATTGTATAATAAGATAAATTAATCGTATTCACCATATTTCCATTTTTCGTTTCTTGTTATTATGCCAGACCCTTTTTGAAATATCATAACTTTCGATTTTTCGACGTTTACCTCCAAACACCACAGTGTGCAGCACTCGAAAAGTTTGTTTATCATCATCTGAAGAGAGCACGGTAATTCTGCAATCATGATCTGCATACATGATAACTTTAATTTTCGTATTGCCAACTTCTACACCACATGTAAGCTATTCCACGAGATTATCCAGAAACAGAGCGAAAAGTAGGGGACTCAGGTTACAGCCTTGTTTGACTCCTCGGTTTATCACAAGCTTCTCACATTTTTCCTTGCCATTATATATGTTTAACGTAGTTTGTTGGTACAACTTTTCTAATGCTTGAACGAATTTTGGAGATATTCCTATGTTGTACAGTTTATAAAACAACGCATTTCGGTTTTTTTGTATCGAAGTCTGCTATAAAATCAACAAAAAAAGGGGAAACGCTTCTTATATTGGTCCAGCCTATTTTAGGCTATAGATGTTAGTACGAAAATATTGTCTATTGTAGAGTAACCATTTTGAAAACCAGCCTGAAATTCGCCGAATTTTTTATAAGCGTTCACCCATGTGTTTAATCTTTTATATAGCAAAGTAGTATACGCTTTCAATGCCGAGTTTAAAAAAGATATTCCTCTACAGTTTACTGGAACACATGGATCACCTTTTTTTATAAATTGGCCAAATTAGTGTTTCGTAAAAGTGTTCAGGAAGAGTGCCAAAATTAAAAATGATGTTAAGAGCCTTAGTTAAATTTTCTTTAAATGATTCTGTGTTGTATTTAAAAATAACTCTGCCGGTATTCCATTTTAGCCTGTTGCCTTACCGTCTTTCAATGATTGGAGCACTATTTCGACTTCTTCAAATACTATTTTTGCATCCAAAATTTCGTCCTTTAGATCAGATTGTGCGTAATTCCAATTAATTTGTTCCGACAAGTGTAGTAAGGAAACATAGTATGCGTGTAAATTTTCTATTGGTACACTAGCAACTTCTTTTGATTTTGGTTTCCAATTTAATTTCCTTGTCACTGTTCAAAATTCAGCTGAATCTCTGCTTTGGCTCAATAATAATGCCCATTTTGCTTCATATGTTCGTTTCTTTTCTTTACTAGGTGGAGTGAAAAGTAACCTCCTTGACCGCCAGAATGCACTGCTACTGCAAAAAAGGTTATGGTGCCTTGAAGCCCTTTCATATTTACATAAGCCTGCCAAATTTGAGTGCGATACTGTCTTTAGTTTTGTTTTGACAGCTGATTGTTGTTAACGTGTTTGGCATCATGTTGAGTATGGACAAAAACGATTTTCGTTCTCTCGTAAAACATTATTTTTTGAGAGGCAAAACGGCGAAGGAAACAAAAGAAAAGTTGGATAAATATTATGGGGTTAATGCTCCGTCAGATTACACCGTCAAATATTGGTTTCGAGAGTTTCGTGGTGGCTGCAACTCCACTACCGATCAAGTCCGCGGCGGCAGGCCTTCCGATGCGGTTACAGAGGACAATGTCAAAAAAATACATGAAATGGTCTTGGCTGACCGGAAAACGAAGGTGCGCGAGCTAGCAGATACCACAAAGATAAGTACTGAGCGCACACGCCATATTTTGGACAATAATCTGCATACGAAAGAGTTATCCTGCCGCTGGGTGCCGCGGATACTCACTCTAGATCAAAAACACGAACGCGAGAGCACTTCGAAAGAGTGTTTGGACTTGCTGATGCAGAATCGGGCGGACTTTTGGAGTCGAGTGCTCCGAAGCGACCGAGGGAGGCTCGATGGGTCGGAAAGGTTATGGCGTCGGTTTTCTGGGATTGTCATGGCATACTCTTCGTGGACTACCTCGAAAAGGGAAAAACCATCAACAGCGAGTATTACTGTATTCGCCCGAAACCTCAAAAGATGGCTCATCAATAAAAAAATTTAGCGCACGCGAGGAAATCATCGATGCCACGGAGGAGTATTTTGCAGACCTTTCGGAAAATTACTTTTCGGACGGGATCAAGAAGTTGGAAAATCGCTAGAATAAGTGTATCAAACTAAAAGGGGACCATATTGAATAAAATAAAAAACATTTAAAAAAAAATTTTTTTTCATTCCCAATTAGGTTACTTTTCACCCCACCTATTACACATCCGTTTGTATTGTTTGCTAGTTTCCACATATTCTATTTTGATGTTCCTTAAATTGTACCTCCGCAAAAGGTTAAGAAGTGCTTACAATCTTTTTCTTAATTTTTTACATTCGTTATCATATTGTACCATTCAGATTTTTTTCGTAGAGTAGGGTTTTTTTGTAGCGAACCAGCCACTTCACGAATTATTGATTCAAGTTCACATAAAGGTATATACTTTGCTACTGAAACATTTTCATTGACGCTTAGCTTGCTATCCATTTTTACTTGAAATTCTTTTTTTTTTTTGCATTTCTTCTTAAGATTGATGTTTTGAGCAGGTTTTTCGTTTTAGAGAGATTCTTGGATCAGAGCTTCCAATCATCATCGTGGTTGGAAGATGATGATGAATATGTTGCATCTCCAACCACAAAGTCTTTAAGGAGATGAAGTGACAGTCTCCACCAATAAGCCCATAATCAATTGTGGAGCTGCCCTGCTTCCCAATTGTTAATTCACCCCTTTTGTCTCCCTCCGCGCTTCCATTGAAAATGCTCAATCCAAATTCTTTAGAGCTCCGTTTACGGCTTCCAGGTATCTTATCCGATTCTTAATGTGCTGTCCTTGCATTTAAGTCTAACATTATTATTAAGTTATGTGATATAAGATTTCATAGTCATGCTGCCGATGGTTGCAATTCAAGTAGATAGGCACAATATATAGAAAATTATTAGCGTTTTTTAATTTTATGTACACCATTTTCCCTATGGTTTTAATATCACATGCAGAAAATATTTCTTTTTTATTGCAGTTAGTGTTCCACCGCTTGCTCTGCTTCTGTTTGCTGTCCATTTTGCAGAAATTCAAAAACATTCATACGAAGAAAAATATTTTTCGAAATTTTTTAATTTGTTCTCCTCCGCATGTTTCCAACAAAAAAATAATACCAAAACAATACAAATATTTTAAAAATCAAGGAAGTATTAATTTCATACCAGGTTTATATTCTCAATGACATTCCCGTACTACTGGTTCGAGCCACTTGGCATCATAGTTTGATTCTGATCTTCACTAACACCTGTCATTGGGCTTGATTCTGTCACATTGCTGTCATTGTCAATTGTTTCCTTTCTACCCGGTAAACATTTTTTTGAAAAAATCAATCGATATACCAAAGGTTTCACTTTTCACAGTTTTTTCCTTGTCTTAGGCCGAGTGTGTCTTCCCATGTAAATTCAAGATGTTCAATAAAAAGCCTGTCATCCCTTACACGTCATCTGACGTGCAACAATTGTGCTCTTCTCCTTCGGATGTTCGGTGGATAATCTTTTTGTATTGAAATATTAGTGTTTTTAAGATTTTAAGGTCCAATTTTGGGCGACTCGTTCGAGCATATCGACGGATAACAAGAGTAATGTTGGTTTCCAAAGCGTTAATCGTAACTGGCTTATTCCTGAAAACCTGAAACTTTACACATCCCCAGAGAAAATAGTACAAAGGTGTGATATCGCACGATCTAGGTGGCCAATTTACTGTAGCAAAACGTGAAATTAAGTGTTCACCAAAATAATTGTTTCACGCGATGTATGGCTCGAAGCGCCGTCTTGTTGAAACCAGAGCTCACCGAGACCATGTGCTTGAATTTCAGGAAGCACAACATAGTCCGTTAACATGGCGCGATAACAGTTACCATTGACGGTAACATTCTGATTTGCCTCATTTTTGAAGAAATATGGACCAATGTTTCCACCAGCCCATAAACCACACCATGCCGTTGTTTTTAATGGATGTAATGGTTAAAGAAGTTGAATTTTGTACGCATTAAGGCCGAGATCCTCACGTAAAATACGCCAAGCCAAGCTGCTGAGAACGACGACGAATCGATTCGTCACGGTCTTCGCGTACACTCTTAGCTACAGCTGCTATAGTCTCTTCACTACGTGCTGGATGTAGTCTATCCGGTCGAGTATCATCCACTAATGTAAACTGGGACTCAAATTTGCAAATGATATTGGCAATGTGGTTTCAGTAGGTTGATTATGCGCACCGTAAGTTTCTCGAATCGCACGAAAAACATTTCTCACAGAACGCTGATTTTCTTAATACAGCTGAACAATTTTGAGACGCTGTTGTGGTGTGAGTCTTTCCATGATGACTTACCAAACGATACTGAACAAAAATGACAAAGCAATTTGATAGGAGTCACGCTTGATCTGTCAAAAAAAAGCCTATTGAAAATCAAACCTCACGATGAATAACCCCCTAGCTTCTAATATTATTTTTAAATCTCCAATTGTCATATTTGTCACCAGATCAGATTCGTTTCTACACTTTTTGTTTGGTTGGTTCATTTTGTCAGGCGAGAGTTGTGAAAAATAGCGTTTGTTCTTCATCTACTTAGCAAAATTGTGACAGGAGCTCTTTGTTCTCTTTGATTTTTTATTTTTACAATAACTTAAAAATGTATATATGGTACACACTTGCAACGAAATTCCAATCGGATGTTATGACCTTATTGGTTCTGCGTTTTTGTATAACTTTATAACTTTAAACCGTGCCTTTTTAAGTGATAAATTCTTTTTTTTGTTTATAGACCTCAAACTTTTTAACTCCTAACACTTCTGCCTCATTTGATGAATTACATCTGAAGCTAAAGAATTATCTTCAACGTCAAAATACATTTATGAAAAATTCTATTCAACCAATTTAGATGTTGGCCATAACTCTCGGGTAAGTCAATAAAATCAATATAAATAGTTTTTTTTAGAATCTCTTTTTATTATTAAAAAAAAATACGTTCATAATCATTAAAAAATCAAAGTCAACGTTAAAAAAGTGATTTTTCATAAACTGAATCTTTTTTTACTAATTAAAAAAAATTACATAATAAAACATTAAAAAATAGGCAAACAAAAAAGAAAAAAAATTAAGTTCAAAAAACTGAGCTCCTACAAAACAAAAATCAATATTTTTATAAATTTTCAAACGAAGAATCCGAGCTTTCATTGGATAAAGAAGAGATGCTACGGTAGTTCTTGAGGGTGAAATATTGTGGATAGTTTTCTCATACAATTGACCACCAGATATTTGTGATTCAGTTTGCTGCTGCGGGGCTGTAAGAATAAACATGGATTGTGGCTCAGAACGGCGGAGTCCCTTGTGGAACGGTTTAGCTGCAGACACTGTATCAACTGCAGAAGGATTACCCCGCCGCCTTATGTTCTTTACGACTTTCACGACCTCCATTTTAAAATCAAGTGTGTCAGATTCATTGAAATCTTCAAGAGAAGGCAGTAATCCCTTAAAAAATTAAAGGTGTCGTTTTTCCGTTTTCTTGTCTCTGGCTTTTTGAAATACGTTTTTTTTATTTTTTTTTAGCGGATTTGATTATCATTCAATACGCTCGGTCCTGAAATGTTTTCTTCATCTTAAACCATTACAACTCCATCATCATCATTTTTGGCAGGTATCTTCTGTATGTCTCTCTTCAAATACTTTTTCAAGAAAATATATAACATATAAATATATGTTATTTCTTTCTGAGCTATTAATATACTGATCTGGTTACTAACGTAAGCACTACCCCAGCATACAAGACCATACTCAATCCGCGATTGGACCACTGCATAGTAAGTTGCGTGGTACTAATTTACGCAAGTGATATATTTTACTAAGTGATTAATATAATAACTTTTTTATGAACATTATATGAAGTTTCCAACTCAATTTGTTATCTATTATAACACCTAGATATTTGTGTTCTTTTACGAATTCGAAACTAAAGCAATTGTCCCTGCAATTTATCTTGTCACATCTGGGATAATGAGAAATAATGTTTTCAATATAGATATTTGGCTTAGACAAAGAGAAGCACATTACTTTTGATTTATTGCAAAGAATAAGTTGATGGTAGTTTAACCAGGTGGTAAGTATCTCTAAATCTGTATTTAATTGGTCACGAGCCACAGCTGCGGAGTCTGCTTAACCGATTATATGACCATTGACAGGCAGACTGAATATAGAATTTATATAAAAGAGAAAAATGATCGGACCTAAGACAGATCCTTGAGGGACGCCGGTATTAGCGCAAATCTCTTCCTTGCTAACAACGTCATTAACTATTACCCGTTGTTTTCTGTTGGTTAGGTATGATTTAAACCATTCGAGTATATTTCCTCTGAAACCAGAATTGTAAGGTTTTTGAAGTAGGATTTTATGGCCAACTAGGTCAAAAGCTTTGGTTAGATCAAGAAATAGGCCAAATGTGCTCAGACTATTGTCTAGTCCTTTATATATATTACTTAAAAATGCCACTATTGCATCTTCAGTACAATTAGCTTTTGTGAAACAAAATTGAGAAACTCTAAAGAAACTTGATTTATTCAAAAAAAAAATAGCATCTTTTCAACAATGATTCTTTCAAATATTTTTGAAAAAAGTGATTGCAAGGATATAGGTCTATAATTGTTCGATTCACTTGGATCACCCTTTTTAAAAACAGGAATAATCAATGAGGTCTTGAGATGTTCTGGGAATACTCCGATTTGGAAGCTTTGATCAACACTATATATTACTTATACCATCAGGTCCAGATGAATTTTTGTTTTTTAGTGAGTTAATAATAGCCAGAAGGTCAGAATTATTTACTGATTTAAAGAAGAAAGAAAAAGGATATATTTTATCAATCAAACATTTTTTGTTTGTTTCAGTGATTTGAGTGCATACATCCGGTTTTTAGATGTTAGCAACATTTTTAAAGAAGTCATTCATCCCGTTGCTTAACTCCTCATTACTAACAGCAGTTTTATTGCCTAGTTTAAGAAGCTTTAAACCATGTTAATTTTTATCTTTTCCTAAAATGGTGTTTATAATTCGCCACTGTTCTTCAGGATTAAGCCTATGTTCCTCAAATTTTCTTTGGTAGTATTCAGTTTTACGTTCCTCTACTAAATTGTGCACATTCGTTTGCAGCATTTTATATGTGTGTTTAATTAAAGGCTGGGTTATTTTATTCCTATTTTTTGCGTAGAATTTATTTTTTTCCCGAACCTTTTCACAAATTTCAAGAGTCATCCATGGTTTAGTTTTCTTGACCCTTTTTATTTTCTTATTTTTCACACATAATCTATTATAACCCTTAAAGATTTTTAAAAGAGCTAATAAGCCATTTGAAGGACAATGTGAATGTGAAATGTTCCAGCAGAAGTCACATCGCCATTTTTCACGATTCTTGCCTTTGTGCTTTTGAATATATCAGCAACCAGTTAAGACACTGTATGAATGACATCATGCTCCGCTTTGAAACCGAATTGATTATCTGGAACCTTTTTCAAAAACCTTACTGATGTTTGGAAGAAGACTGATCGAACGAAGATTTGCCGGATTGGAAGTGGCTTTATCTCTTCTTTTTTTTTTAATGCATTTTGTTTTATTCTTCTCAAATTTACTTATCTCACATAATAGAGAAAATGCTTAAAGGCTAGCTTAACATAAGTTATTTAACTTATTCTAATTTAATGGCCCTCTATATTATTAACCAGTCTTTCGACGTCCAATTTAACATTTTAAAAAATAGTTAATATTCAATAACAGTTAGTTAAACTAATAAAATATTAAGTACTTAAAAAAAAACTTAGTAAATCAAAAAAAATTTTTTTTTTGTATATATATAAAACTTAAATATCTAACTTAAATTGCTTAAACTAAGCACGAGTACTTATGCTAACTTATACTTAACCTTTAATTACTTAACCAACTATACAAACTAACCTAATAGAATTGTTAGCAAACTAAAACAAGTCGCTATCCTAATTGTTAACAAGCCTAAAGGTTGCTAACCTTCTATATCTAAACTACCCTAACCTATGTAAGTTGGCCATTTGATAAACATAGCAAGAAAAATATGGCCCACTTTGTCTTCTGATTAGGCTAACCCAGACTTGAAGCAAACGGCGAAGGAATCAGTTCTTCTTCACTCAACCACCAAACATTTTGGTGCTGGAGATCATCTTTTCTATCGCGTTTTGAAACCGCCCTATGAGACGATCAACACTGCCATGCGCGATGTATCTGCCGTAGTTGAGTCGCCCCTCACCAACTGCACGAGCTACGTGATAAGTTAGCTGTACCGCAAACCTATCCTAGATTAGCCCTTTCATGTCTAAATAGAGGAACCCTTCAGGGGGGGACGAAGCCTTTCAAGAGCACACCCTCATTATATAAGTAGTTGGGGTAGTAGGCCCCTGATATCAGGTTGTTGAACGAGGTCATTGCTCTTGCAAAGTTGTCCACTCTTATTATTGGGTATATATTTTAATTCGTGCGGATTTTTTTTTTTCAAAATTTGAACGTTTATTTAAGAAAAACATGTATAATAGTATTATTCAAAGTATTGCCCATCTGAAGCTATGACTTTTTCCCATCTTTCTGGCAATTTGTGGAAAGATTTGGCAGCCAAGAATGAATCAAGCCAATTTTTGATATTCTGCTCTGATGTGAACCGTATTTCAGTGAGGGCGTTCTGCATCGACCGGAACAAATGGTAGTCAGAAGGGGAAAGGTCTGGGATATAAGGCGGGTGGGGTAAGACTTCCCATCCACTGTTTTCCAAATAGTTCTTAGCCGGAATAGCAACGTGGGGCCGAGCGTTGGAAAATTATTGCCTCGTGTCTGTTCGCATATTCCGGGCGTTTTTCGGCTACTGCTCTCTTCAAACGGATTAATTGTGTTCGGCAGCTTTGTCCATTGATGGTTTCACCCGGTTTTAGCAGCTCATAATACAGCACACCCATCTGATCCCACCAAATACAGAGCATTACCTTCGCGCCATAGGTTTTCGGCTTTGCCGTTGATTTGGCTGGTTGGCCGGGTTTCACATATGATTTTTTGCGCTTGGGGTTATCGTAATGGATCCATTTTTCATCACCAGTAACAATCCGATGCAAAAATGACTTCCTTTTGTGGCGTTCCAGCAGCATTTCGGACATGCAAAACGGCCTTTCGACGTCTCTCGGCTTGAGTTCATGTGGAACCCAATTTCCTTGCTTTTGAATACATCCAGCTGCTTTTAAACGTTTTGAAATGGCTACTTGAGTGACACCCAAAGATTCTGCGAGCTCTTCTCGTGTTTGCCAATAATCTTCATAGAGTAATGCTTCCAGTTCTTCATCCTCAAACTTTTTTGGCTGCCCAGGACGTTCATCGTCTTCCAAGCCAAAATCACCACCTTTAAATCGTGCAAACCACTTTTGGCACGTTCGCTCAGCAAGCGCATGTTCACCATAAACTTCCACCAAAATACGATGACTTTCGGGAGCAGTTTTCAGTAATGAACAAGAACTCCCCGCAAAAACAATTTTTCAGGCACAAACTTCGACATATTTGAGCGAAAAAAAAATTATTGTTGTTTACGCTTCAAATGAATGACATATACTGAAATGACGTACATTGACAGTAGCTTTCCAACGCATGTTCCAGTGGAATAATACAAGTTACGCTATAAAATCAACAAAAAAAGGGGAAAAGCTTCTTATATTGGTCCAGCCTATTTTAGGCTATAGATGTTAGTACGAAAATATTGTCTATTGTAGAGTAACCATTTTGAAAACCAGCCTGAAATTCGCCGAATTTTTTATAAGCGTTCACCCATGTGTTTAATCTTTTATATAGCAAAGTAGTATACGCTTTCAATGCCGAGTTTAAAAAAGATATTCCTCTACAGTTTACTGGAACACATGGATCACCTTTTTTTATAAATTGGCCAAATTAGTGTTTCGTAAAAGTGTTCAGGAAGAGTGCCAAAATTAAAAATGATGTTAAGAGCCTTAGTTAAATTTTCTTTAAATGATTCTGTGTTGTATTTAAAAATAACTCTGCCGGTATTCCATTTTAGCCTGTTGCCTTACCGTCTTTCAATGATTGGAGCACTATTTCGACTTCTTCAAATACTATTTTTGCATCCAAAATTTCGTCCTTTAGATCAGATTGTGCGTAATTCCAATTAATTTGTTCCGACAAGTGTAGTAAGGAAACATAGTATGCGTGTAAATTTTCTATTGGTACACTAGCAACTTCTTTTGATTTTGGTTTCCAATTTAATTTCCTTGTCACTGTTCAAAATTCAGCTGAATCTCTGCTTTGGCTCAATAATAATGCCCATTTTTCTTCATATGTTCGTTTCTTTTCTTTACTAGGTGGAGTGAAAAGTAACCTCCTTGACCGCCAGAATGCACTGCTACTGCAAAAAAGGTTATGGTGCCTTGAAGCCCTTTCATATTTACATAAGCCTGCCAAATTTGAGTGCGATACTGTCTTTAGTTTTGTTTTGACAGCTGATTGTTGTTAACGTGTTTGGCATCATGTTGAGTATGGACAAAAACGATTTTCGTTCTCTCGTAAAACATTATTTTTTGAGAGGCAAAACGGCGAAGGAAACAAAAGAAAAGTTGGATAAATATTATGGGGTTAATGCTCCGTCAGATTACACCGTCAAATATTGGTTTCGAGAGTTTCGTGGTGGCTGCAACTCCACTACCGATCAAGTCCGCGGCGGCAGGCCTTCCGATGCGGTTACAGAGGACAATGTCAAAAAAATACATGAAATGGTCTTGGCTGACCGGAAAACGAAGGTGCGCGAGCTAGCAGATACCACAAAGATAAGTACTGAGCGCACACGCCATATTTTGGACAATAATCTGCATACGAAAGAGTTATCCTGCCGCTGGGTGCCGCGCATACTCACTCTAGATCAAAAACACGAACGCGAGAGCACTTCGAAAGAGTGTTTGGACTTGCTGATGCAGAATCGGGCGGACTTTTGGAGTCGAGTGCTCCGAAGCGACCGAGGGAGGCTCGATGGGTCGGAAAGGTTATGGCGTCGGTTTTCTGGGATTGTCATGGCATACTCTTCGTGGACTACCTCGAAAAGGGAAAAACCATCAACAGCGAGTATTACTGTATTCGCCCGAAACCTCAAAAGATGGCTCATCAATAAAAAAATTTAGCGCACGCGAGGAAATCATCGATGCCACGGAGGAGTATTTTGCAGACCTTTCGGAAAATTACTTTTCGGACGGGATCAAGAAGTTGGAAAATCGCTAGAATAAGTGTATCAAACTAAAAGGGGACCATATTGAATAAAATAAAAAACATTTAAAAAAAAATTTTTTTTCATTCCCAAGGAGGTTACTTTTCACCCCACCTATTACACATCCGTTTGTATTGTTTGCTAGTTTCCACATATTCTATTTTGATGTTCCTTAAATTGTACCTCCGCAAAAGGTTAAGAAGTGCTTACAATCTTTTTCTTAATTTTTTACATTCGTTATCATATTGTACCATTCAGATTTTTTTCGTAGAGTAGGGTTTTTTTGTAGCGAACCAGCCACTTCACGAATTATTGATTCAAGTTCACATAAAGGTATATACTTTGCTACTGAAACATTTTCATTGACGCTTAGCTTGCTATCCATTTTTACTTGAAATTCTTTTTTTTTTTGCATTTCTTCTTAAGATTGATGTTTTGAGCAGGTTTTTCGTTTTAGAGAGATTCTTGGATCAGAGCTTCCAATCATCATCGTGGTTGGAAGATGATGATGAATATGTTGCATCTCCAACCACAAAGTCTTTAAGGAGATGAAGTGACAGTCTCCACCAATAAGCCCATAATCAATTGTGGAGCTGCCCTGCTTCCCAATTGTTAATTCACCCCTTTTGTCTCCCTCCGCGCTTCCATTGAAAATGCTCAATCCAAATTCTTTAAAGCTCCGTTTACGGCTTCCAGGTATCTTATCCGATTCTTAATGTGCTGTCCTTGCATTTAAGTCTAACATTATTATTAAGTTATGTGATATAAGATTTCATAGTCATGCTGCCGATGGTTGCAATTCAAGTAGATAGGCACAATATATAGAAAATTATTAGCGTTTTTTAATTTTATGTACACCATTTTCCCTATGGTTTTAATATCACATGCAGAAAATATTTCTTTTTTATTGCAGTTAGTGTTCCACCGCTTGCTCTGCTTCTGTTTGCTGTCCATTTTGCAGAAATTCAAAAACATTCATACGAAGAAAAATATTTTTCGAAATTTTTTAATTTGTTCTCCTCCGCATAATAATACCAAAACAATACAAATATTTTAAAAATCAAGGAAGTATTAATTTCATACCAGGTTTATATTCTCAATGACATTCCCGTACTACTGGTTCGAGCCACTTGGCATCATAGTTTGATTCTGATCTTCACTAACACCTGTCATTGGGCTTGATTCTGTCACATTGCTGTCATTGTCAATTGTTTCCTTTCTACCCGGTAAACATTTTTTTGAAAAAATCAATCGATATACCAAAGGTTTCACTTTTCACAGTTTTTTCCTTGTCTTAGGCCGAGTGTGTCTTCCCATGTAAATTCAAGATGTTCAATAAAAAGCCTGTCATCCCTTACACGTCATCTGACGTGCAACAATTGTGCTCTTCTCCTTCGGATGCTCGGTGGATAATCTTTTTGTATTGAAATATTAGTGTTTTTAAGATTTTAAGGTCCAATTTTGGGCGACTCGTTCGAGCATATCGACGGATAACAAGAGTAATGTTGGTTTCCAAAGCGTTAATCGTAACTGGCTTATTCCTGAAAACCTGAAACTTTACACATCCCCAGAGAAAATAGTACAAAGGTGTGATATCGCACGATCTAGGTGGCCAATTTACTGTAGCAAAACGTGAAATTAAGTGTTCACCAAAATAATTTCTCAACAAGTCCATTGTTTCACGCGATGTATGGCTCGAAGCGCCGTCTTGTTGAAACCAGAGCTCACCGAGACCATGTGCTTGAATTTCAGGAAGCACAACATAGTCCGTTAACATGGCGCGATAACAGTTACCATTGACGGTAACATTCTGATTTGCCTCATTTTTGAAGAAATATGGACCAATGTTTCCACCAGCCCATAAACCACACCATGCCGTTGTTTTTAATGGATGTAATGGTTAAAGAAGTTGAATTTTGTACGCATTAAGGCCGAGATCCTCACGTAAAATACGCCAAGCCAAGCTGCTGAGAACGACGACGAATCGATTCGTCACGGTCTTCGCGTACACTCTTAGCTACAGCTGCTATAGTCTCTTCACTACGTGCTGGATGTGGTCTATCCGGTCGAGTATCATCCACTAATGTAAACTGGGACTCAAATTTGCAAATGATATTGGCAATGTGGTTTCAGTAGGTTGATTATGCGCACCGTAAGTTTCTCGAATCGCACGAAAAACATTTCTCACAGAACGCTGATTTTCTTAACACAGCTGAACAATTTTGAGACGCTGTTGTGGTGTGAGTCTTTCCATGATGACTTACCAAACGATACTGAACAAAAATGACAAAGCAATTTGATAGGAGTCACGCTTGATCTGTCAAAAAAAAGCCTATTGAAAATCAAACCTCACGATGAATAACCCCCTAGCTTCTAATATTATTTTTAAATCTCCAATTGTCATATTTGTCACCAGATCAGATTCGTTTCTACACTTTTTGTTTGGTTGGTTCATTTTGTCAGGCGAGAGTTGTGAAAAATAGCGTTTGTTCTTCATCTACTTAGCAAAATTGTGACAGGAGCTCTTTGTTCTCTTTGATTTTTTATTTTTACAATAACTTAAAAATGTATATATGGTACACACTTGCAACGAAATTCCAATCGGATGTTATGACCTTATTGGTTCTGCGTTTTTGTATAACTTTATAACTTTAAACCGTGCCTTTTTAAGTGATAAATTCTTTTTTTTTTTATAGACCTCAAACTTTTTAACTCCTAACACTTCTGCCTCATTTGATGAATTACATCTGAAGCTAAAGAATTATCTTCAACGTCAAAATACATTTATGAAAAATTCTATTCAACCAATTTAGATGTTGGCCATAACTCTCGGGTAAGTCAATAAAATCAATATAAATAGTTTTTTTTAGAATCTCTTTTTATTATTAAAAAAAAATACGTTCATAATCATTAAAAAATCAAAGTCAACGTTAAAAAAGTGATTTTTCATAAACTGAATCTTTTTTTACTAATTAAAAAAAATTACATAATAAAACATTAAAAAATAGGCAAACAAAAAAGAAAAAAAATTAAGTTCAAAAAACTGAGCTCCTACAAAACAAAAATCAATATTTTTATAAATTTTCAAACGAAGAATCCGAGCTTTCATTGGATAAAGAAGAGATGCTACGGTAGTTCTTGAGGGTTAAATATTGTGGATAGTTTTCTCATACAATTGACCACCAGATATTTGTGATTCAGTTTGCTGCTGCGGGGCTGTAAGAATAAACATGGATTGTGGCTCAGAACGGCGGAGTCCCTTGTGAAACGGTTTAGCCGCAGACACTGTATCAACTGCAGAAGGATTACCCCGCAGCCTTATGTTCTTTACGACTTTCACGACCTCCATTTTAAAATCAAGTGTGTCAGATTCATTGAAATCTTCAAGAGAAGGCAGTAATCCCTTAAAAAATTAAAGGTGTCGTTTTTCCGTTTTCTTGTCTCTGGCTTTTTGAAATACGTTTTTTTTATTTTTTTTTAGCGGATTTGATTATCATTCAATACGCTCGGTCCTGAAATGTTTTCTTCATCTTAAACCATTACAACTCCATCATCATCATTTTTGGCAGGTATCTTCTGTATGTCTCTCTTCAAATACTTTTTCAAGAAAATATATAACATATAAATATATGTTATTTCTTTCTGAGCTATTAATATACTGATCTGGTTACTAACGTAAGCACTACCCCAGCATACAAGACCATACTCAATCCGCGATTGGACCACTGCATAGTAAGTTGCGTGGTACTAATTTACGCAAGTGATATATTTTACTAAGTGATTAATATAATAACTTTTTTATGAACATTATATGAAGTTTCCAACTCAATTTGTTATCTATTATAACACCTAGATATTTGTGTTCTTTTACGAATTCGAAACTAAAGCAATTGTCCCTGCAATTTATCTTGTCACATCTGGGATAATGAGAAATAATGTTTTCAATATAGATATTTGGCTTAGACAAAGAGAAGCACATTACTTTTGATTTATTGCAAAGAATAAGTTGATGGTAGTTTAACCAGGTGGTAAGTATCTCTAAATCTGTATTTAATTGGTCACGAGCCACAGCTGCGGAGTCTGCTTAACCGATTATATGACCATTGACAGGCAGACTGAATATAGAATTTATATAAAAGAGAAAAATGATCGGACCTAAGACAGATCCTTGAGGGACGCCGGTATTAGCGCAAATCTCTTCCTTGCTAACAACGTCATTAACTATTACCCGTTGTTTTCTGTTGGTTAGGTATGATTTAAACCATTCGAGTATATTTCCTCTGAAACCAGAATTGTAAGGTTTTTGAAGTAGGATTTTATGGCCAACTAGGTCAAAAGCTTTGGTTAGATCAAGAAATAGGCCAAATGTGCTCAGACTATTGTCTAGTCCTTTATATATATTACTTAAAAATGCCACTATTGCATCTTCAGTACAATTAGCTTTTGTGAAACAAAATTGAGAAACTCTAAAGAAACTTGATTTATTCAAAAAAAAAAAATAGCATCTTTTCAACAATGATTCTTTCAAATATTTTTGAAAAAAGTGATTGCAAGGATATAAGTCTATAATTGTTCGATTCACTTGGATCACCCTTTTTAAAAACAGGAATAATCAATGAGGTCTTGAGATGTTCTGGGAATACTCCGATTTGGAAGCTTTGATCAACACTATATATTACTTATACCATCAGGTCCAGATGAATTTTTGTTTTTTAGTGAGTTAATAATAGCTAGAAGGTCAGAATTATTTACTGATTTAAAGAAGAAAGAAAAAGGATATATTTTATCAATCAAACATTTTTTGTTTGTTTCAGTGATTTGAGTGCATACATCCGGTTTTTAGATGTTAGCAACATTTTTAAAGAAGTCATTCATCCCGTTGCTTAACTCCTCATTACTAACAGCAGTTTTATTGCCTAGTTTAAGAAGCTTTAAACCATGTTAATTTTTATCTTTTCCTAAAATGGTGTTTATAATTCGCCACTGTTCTTCAGGATTAAGCCTATGTTCCTCAAATTTTCTTTGGTAGTATTCAGTTTTACGTTCCTCTACTAAATTGTGCACATTCGTTTGCAGCATTTTATATGTGTGTTTAATTAAAGGCTGGGTTATTTTATTCTTATTTTTTGCGTAGAATTTATTTTTTTCCCGAACCTTTTCACAAATTTCAAGAGTCATCCATGGTTTAGTTTTCTTGACCCTTTTTATTTTCTTATTTTTCACACATAATCTATTATAACCCTTAAAGATTTTTAAAAGAGCTAATAAGCCATTTGAAGGACAATGTGAATGTGAAATGTTCCAGCAGAAGTCACATCGCCATTTTTCACGATTCTTGCCTTTGTGCTTTTGAATATATCAGCAACCAGTTAAGACACTGTATGAATGACATCATGCTCCGCTTTGAAACCGAATTGATTATCTGGAACCTTTTTCAAAAACCTTACTGATGTTTGGAAGAAGACTGATCGAACGAAGATTTGCCGGATTGGAAGTGGCTTTATCTCTTCTTTTTTTTTTAATGCATTTTGTTTTATTCTTCTCAAATTTACTTATCTCACATAATAGAGAAAATGCTTAAAGGCTAGCTTAACATAAGTTATTTAACTTATTCTAATTTAATGGCCCTCTATATTATTAACCAGTCTTTCGACGTCCAATTTAACATTTTAAAAAATAGTTAATATTCAATAACAGTTAGTTAAACTAATAAAATATTAAGTACTTAAAAAAAAACTTAGTAAATCAAAAAACAATTTTTTTTTGTATATATATAAAACTTAAATATCTAACTTAAATTGCTTAAACTAAGCACGAGTACTTATGCTAACTTATACTTAACCTTTAATTACTTAACCAACTATACAAACTAACCTAATAGAATTGTTAGCAAACTAAAACAAGTCGCTATCCTAATTGTTAACAAGCCAAAAGGTTGCTAACCTTCTATATCTAAACTACCCTAACCTATGTAAGTTGGCCATTTGATAAACATAGCAAGAAAAATATGGCCCACTTTGTCTTCTGATTAGGCTAACCCAGACTTGAAGCAAACGGCGAAGGAATCAGTTCTTCTTCACTCAACCACCAAACATTTTGGTGCTGGAGATCATCTTTTCTATCGCGTTTTGAAACCGCCCTATGAGACGATCAACACTGCCATGCGCGATGTATCTGCCGTAGTTGAGTCGCCCCTCACCAACTGCACGAGCTACGTGATAAGTTAGCTGTACCGCAAACCTATCCTAGATTAGCCCTTTCATGTCTAAATAGAGGAACCCTTCAGGGGGGGACGAAGCCTTTCAAGAGCACACCCTCATTATATAAGTAGTTGGGGTAGTAGGCCCCTGATATCAGGTTGTTGAACGAGGTCATTGCTCTTGCAAAGTTGTCCACTCTTATTATTGGGTATATATTTTAATTCGTGCGGATTTTTTTTTTTCAAAATTTGAACGTTTATTTAAGAAAAACATGTACAATAGTATTATTCAAAGTATTGCCCATCTGAAGCTATGACTTTTTCCCATCTTTCTGGCAATTTGTGGAAAGATTTGGCAGCCAAGAATGAATCAAGCCAATTTTTGATATTCTGCTCTGATGTGAACCGTATTTCAGTGAGGGCGTTCTGCATCGACCGGAACAAATGGTAGTCAGAAGGGGAAAGGGATATAAGGCGGGTGGGGTAAGACTTCCCATCCACTGTTTTCCAAATAGTTCTTAGCCGGAATAGCAACGTGGGGCCGAGCGTTGTCATGATGGAAAATTATTGCCTCGTGTCTGTTCGCATATTCCGGGCGTTTTTCGGCTACTGCTCTCTTCAAACGGATTAATTGTGTTCGGCAGCTTTGTCCATTGATGGTTTCACCCGGTTTTAGCATCTCATAATACAGCACACCCATCTGATCCCACCAAATACAGAGCATTACCTTCGCGCCATAGGTTTTCGGCTTTGCCGTTGATTTGGCTGGTTGGCCGGGTTTCACATATGATTTTTTGCGCTTGGGGTTGTCGTAATGGATCCATTTTTCATCACCAGTAACAATCCGATGCAAAAATGACTTCCTTTTGTGGCGTTCCAGCAGCATTTCGGACATGCAAAACAGCCTTTCGACGTCTCTCGGCTTGAGTTCATGTGGAACCCAATTTCCTTGCTTTTGAATACATCCAGCTGCTTTTAAACGTTTTGAAATGGCTACTTGAGTGACACCCAAAGATTCTGCGAGCTCTTCTCGTGTTTGCCAATAATCTTCATAGAGTAATGCTTCCAGTTCTTCATCCTCAAACTTTTTTGGCTGCCCAGGACGTTCATCGTCTTCCAAGCCAAAATCACCACCTTTAAATCGTGCAAACCACTTTTGGCACGTTCGCTCAGCAAGCGCATGTTCACCATAAACTTCCACCAAAATACGATGACTTTCGGGAGCAGTTTTCAGTAATGAACAAGAACTCCCCGCAAAAACAATTTTTCAGGCACAAACTTCGACATATTTGAGCGAAAAAAAAATTATTGTTGTTTACGCTTCAAATGAATGACATATACTGAAATGACGTACATTGACAGTAGCTTTCCAACGCATGTTCCAGTGGAATAATACAAGTTACGCAATCTCTTAGCAAACCGTTACATATTATTTTAATTATATACCGACACCCATATACCGACGGACTGTCCGTGGCTTCCGAATCGAGTATATACATACCACTGTGCTGATTCCACTAATTGAATAGTAGGTTCCCTCTAGTATTTGGTACATGATTTTCCCAATCTCTGTTTGGCATTAAAATCCCCCCGATTATATAATAATTCTCCTCCGATTTCAGTCTTAGGAGTTGAAAGGATCTATAACTTTGAGATGAATGGCGTGGATTGAGAAGCATCAGGCGCGTAGACAGAGACAGTGTATAAATCCTTTCAGCTACGGAGAGGGATGCGCACGACACCTGGAACCCTCGTAAAACATCTTTGCACATTTTTCTAAATTTAAATTTTTTTCTAATAAAGATCGCGGAATTGGGTCGGTTTCTTCTTCTACTATTAAATTTATTGTATTCCAGGTTTTGGTTATCGGTAAGCTTAGTTTCGCTACCGAAAAGCACATCAGGAACTTGGTCTTCTAGCAACTAATCAGTGAATTAACATTCACTGCAAGTACCTTGAGGGTTTGCCCCACAGTGTGCGTACCTATTACGACATGAGGTGCAGCAGCTGAGCCATCTGCTCTTGAATGGAGAGCAAGATAGCTAGCATGTCAGATGTAGCTCCTGGTGCTCCAGGTGCTGGGGATGATGGGGAGCTTTTGCACCATTCTACCCCTACTTGCCGCCATTTGGGCGAAGGTAATTCGGGGCGTGACGGCTGGAGTTTGAAGTTGAGCAGATGGACGCTTAACCTCCGCTTTCTGTTGACGAGCCATACTTGCTTTCTTTATATCTTGAAACTTGGGACAACCCCGATAGTTAGCAGGATGTCCCGAAATTTTACATAAGACACATGAGAGTTGGCTTTTATCTGACTGTTTGCTGACCCAAAGCACATTCCTGTGAATTGTGGTTCTTTCCACAACCTTTGGTAGCGAACACATTTTATAATGTTATCGCTCCTTTTTTAATTTCCCCCAGTGTACAACCTGGTAGTCCAGGACTTTGATACCCCTTCGACTATCCAGTTTGCTGTTGGGATAGAGCCGTTTTAAATTTACTACGTTTCGGTGTGTACGTGAAGTACCCCGTCATCGTTTCCTTCAACAGACTTTGCATTTTTCTGTAGCCCTTCACTGAATTACAGTGGATGACGTGCCTGTGTAAGCCTAATCTTACCTATGGTCAACTTACAGAAGTCCTTGGTGTCCTGGAATTCCAGGTTGTAGGTGTTGATTGGAGGCACCTTATATTTTTTCTTTTTTAGCTGCTATTTCTGGTGATGTTTTTGCTGCTGCGGTTGTTGCTCTTGCTGCTGCAATTGTTTCTTTTGTTGCTGCAGTTGTTGCATTTGCTGGTGCGTTTTTTTATCTTTCTGCTGCTTTTGCACTTTTTGTGTTTTTATTTGATGTTTTTTCTGCACATCATTTTCATGCAGTTGTTGTTTCTCCTGTTGTAGGAGCATTAGCTTCTTGCTCCCTTTGTCTCCGGGCGATTTGTTTAACTTTAATAGCAAGCACCCTTGTTTTTAATTGCAAGATTGCAAGATCATCCGACTCAGATGATGCCTTTTTTGATGCGCTGCAGTTGCTGCCGCAGACCCTGAGGCCCCTCCCCCCCAATTCATTACTTAGCAGCATTTCATTAGAAGTGCATAGGAAGGGGCGTTTTGCTAAGTTTGATGTTAGGCTTGTTTTTTTTCCTCCGTTTACTTGTTATTTTACAAGCCACTGCTAGTTAACCCACAATGGGGATAACGGGACGGTCATTGCCACTCATCACGTGTTTGTTTGTATCCACTTCACTAATTTATTATTTATTTTCAATTAAAGAATTAAAAAAAAAAAAAACGGAAAGTAATATAATTTTGCACCTGCGCACTATTCCTTTTTTTATTTTCAATGCTTTTTTATCAAGTCAATTCATTAATTCTTATATACTTTACAAAAAAACGCTTAAAAATTAGCTTAAATAACTTAAAAACTATCTTATTCTAACTTACTGGCCCCATGCGAATACTCTAATTTAAACCTAACAATTAAATTTTGTATTTATTTTTTTAATTAAATATATTGTAATTAAAACTAAGAAAACATTTTTTTTAATTTAAAAACTTAATAAATCAATATTTTTATGTATAGTATAAAACTTAAGACTAAAAACCAAAAACTACCTAAAATAAATCTTAATCTACTTAGCCTACTTAGACTATCTTATCTTGTTACCATTTTTTTATTATTATTATTATTATAGTTATAGTTATAGCGCCACCTATCTTCCAGTCAGGATACTCATCGAACAGATCTCGTACTCGTTTGAGTATTCGTGTTGGTCTGACTCAGCTGCCGCCCTTGTTAACGTTGTTGGCGCACCTTGCTGAAGCCAGTCCACTACCACTTAAGCCACGGTCACCATAAGTTTAAGTTTGGCAAAAAAGAATTGAATTGTTTTCACGTTCTGAAACAGAAGTTAATGCAGGCCTCTGTCTAATCCATTATCTGAGTTGCGATGCTAGTACGATAGGCTTAGGTGCATAGATGTACTAACATAGAGTGCAAACACCATTAATACTTATGCGAACCCTTAAACTCCTCACAAATACACTGTTCACTTACAAATACTTGTCTAAGACTGTAAATTGCTAGATCAGTTTCAAAAAAACGAAAGTTTAAGTTAACATATATTCGAGCAGTCTACCGCGAATACCAATACGTCCGTTGAAAAACTATAATAAAATGATGATAATAATATTGTGATTGATCTAACTCATGGATCATTACCATTATTCAGTTTGTTTCGGTTTTTTATGCAATTAGCAATTTAGGAATGTGATGCGATGCGTGATGCATTTATGGGTATCGGAATAAGCGGAATTAATCTTTTTTGCAGTTTGATAGATTTAGCAAGTAAATTTTATCATCAAATTTACGCTGGATGTTTCATGAATTTATGGATAGCAGAATCAGTTTGTAAATTTAGTATGGAAAGAGCTAATGAAGAAGAGAAGAAGCAGACATTAGAGAAAAAAAATCAGAGACAAATTTGGCAGTTTCGGGAGATGGCACTGAACGGAAACCATGGAAACTTTCCAGAAGATGCAGGGAGTTGGTACGTTTATTGCCGCGCGTAAGCTGAATGAATGAACTTGACTGAGCTCAGGCACGATTATCTCCCACTTAATCCAAATGTTCAAAAAGCTCTGAAGCCAATATACGAGGACTTGTCTCGGCGTGAGTTGCTTGATAGATGTAAGGGTAATAATACGCAGAATAATAACGAAAGCTACAATGGTTTACTTTAGCACTTCCCTCCGAAACATCTCCGCAGTTATCTCAAAACTATTGAATTATCAAATTACTTTGCTACTTCAATATTCAATGATGTTATATTTCTATTTTAAAAATGTTTGATATGTCGCTAGCAAAGATGAAACAAGACTTCGAGTAACAGAGCATGACTGCCTCGAAAGATCCCCGATCATCTCGAAGAAGAACTTCAACAGCCCAGCAGGCGCTTTTTGAAGAAGAGGAAGGTGAATTATATTGGTCTGGAATAGCAGGTTAGCTCTTAGTATTTCCCTCGACTTTGCAAAGGCTTTTGACAAAATCGGCATTCACACAGTAATTGATCAGCTTAAAAAGTGGAAAATAGGTTCTAAAATGATACTTTATATAATAAATTTCGTGTCGAACAGGAAAATAACAGTTCGTTTTAAAAACGCCTTATCTCCCTCCCTCCCCCTTTTTAAAGGCATCCCTCAGGGATCCCCCTTTCCGTTACCTTATTTTTAATTGCCTATAATAATCTTGCCCATATTCTATGGCTACAAAATCATTTAACATTCTGTGGATACGCCGATGACTTTACAATAATAAAAAAGCTTAATAAGAAAGACTTTTCCTCCAACATCGATTTAAATTCTACTTTTGAAGAAATAAAGGCCTAGTGCCAATACTCTGGGGCTCAACTTTCCTTGGAAAAAACTAAGCATCGTCATATTTGTCGAAAACATAAGTATCACTGCAACATATCATCTGGCAATGTTGTTCTTGAAAAAGTGGATAGACTAAAAGTCTTAGGTATTACTTTCCAAAAAAAAAAATTACAAATGGAATTCACACATCCAACACTTATGTTCCATTCTAGACAAAAAGCTTAATATAATTAAATCTCTTTAATCTCGTAAATTCAACTGCAACCCAAGTATATGGGTCAGTTATCCAATCCATTATAGTCAGCAAAATAACATATGGTCTCTTTTTTTACGGATATACCGTGAAATCCCAATTTAATAAAATCAAAACTATTTACAACTTCGGACGATCTCCGTCAACCACCTCCTTTTCGAAACCAAAATGTAAACTATTGAAAATCTCCTATATAAGTCTTCTTTAGGGCTCTCCAAATCCATTTTATTTTGCAAAGATACTTCTCTCTATGAACTATACAAAAACCAAAAAAGGAGACCAAAAAAACTCCCTTCATCTACCGAACGTGCCACTGCTCTTTGCAACGAAATGAACATTCCTTGCCAGCCAATATAACCCCAACACACATTGCCCCTACATCCCACATACCCACTTAGAATGTCCATCCCTTCACAACTCAAGAATCAAATTCTTCTTCCAAACCAACCCAAAAGAACTCCTCTCAAATCCCAATAACATAAAGCAATTACTCGAATTTCTTAAAGATGTAAATATATTTAACCTTTAACCTAATTTAACTTCACGAACAAAGCCGAAGGCCTAAGATGCTCTGGCAAGCCTTACTTACTTATAATATTAATTATAAGGCAGTAATAGAATAGAATAGAATGATTGTTATCTTTATATATATTTATAACAATGAAATCAATCATTTTAGTTTTACTATACTGCGCGACGCAAAGGAAGGTAATGTGTTTATCAGCCTATATTGTATATGTTTCTTCCTTTGTGGCACTCTAGAGACCAAACGCGAGGGCCGATTTTGATGGTTCTTACATCCATCGGTTTGTCGTAATCTTACGCATGTCACTGAAGATATGATATTAATCAAAATTCAATATGGCGTTAAATGGGTATTTGAAAACCATCTTAAAGTTGCTCTTACCATTTTTTCCTTATAATGATTTAAAACTAAAATGTGTTAAATAAAAAAATTAATTTAAAAAAAAAAACCGACTGCGTAAAAAATAGACTTTAAATATGAAATAAAAAGAAAAAAACAAGTCCAGTAGTCTAGAATTCTGTTAAGAAATATTAAATAACTACACAATTGAAATAGTTTCATGTTGGAGACGCACATAAAAAAAATAATAAATTCTAATGCGGAACCAATCGAACCCTTCAGTTTTTCGATTGTATGAAAAATGTGATTTTGGCCTGCCAAAAATCCTCAAATTTTCGGGCAAAATTAGAGTTTTTTTTTCCAAAACTTTGCCATTTCGTTAAATTTTTTTTTTCACAATCGTGGGTCTAATAATAGTCTAATAATCTTTTCAGTTGTTTTAATTTCAGTCACTGCAGCAGTGGAGGACCTTTTTTTGTGAGTCAGGAAATAGCGAATTACTCGCTATTTTTTTTCTGTAGACCTTTCCGGTTCTTTAAAAAAGTTACTTAAAATCACCTTTTTTTAGCGGCCACAAAAGGTGTGCCTTTTCCGTAAAAAAAAAAAAATTGTCGCCAGCTCTTAAGGCTTGTAGAAGAGTTATTACATATCTGATGTTTGGTGTCAATTTGACACAATGTGTTTACATTTCTAAATAAGGTTCTTTGCGCCGTCGACACTCTCGACCAGATGGTGGGCACTTATCGGTGTAAACGTAGGACCAACCGATGGCCACTAACGTTGTTCTACAATATTCTTGACATTTCGGCTTTCAATGTCTTCTTGATCTTCACTCAATTGTTCCCGGAATAGAACACGACTAAGAAAAGTTTTGTTTTTGTTGGACTTGGCGAGGCCTTATGTGAAAACAATATCAAAGTTAGGGCACTAACACCACATGGTATACATGCGGCAGAAGTTTTTCGTCGTGTACGAGATCTAGGTTCGTCGATTTAATCGTACTCCTCTTGCTCGAATTCTCCAACAACATCACCACAAGCATCAGCATCGGTAGAAATGCTAGCGGTCAACACATTGGTTCATCAGCCAACCACAAAGTAACGGGCTAGATGTCACATGTGCCCTCGAACTCCAAACACAAATGTTTACAATGTTCGCTGTAACATGTGGGTTAGACCAACTTGTACGAAACATCGTTTTATTCTTTGCGAGAAATGCGAAGTACTTTATCGCAAATTAAGTATAGACTAGTGTTAAAAGGCTTATACACAGCGCGGCCAAAGGAAATTTAGGGGGGAAGAAGAGAAAGGTGCCGACGTACATTGTTTTTAAATGTTTGCACTTTATAACGACTAGCAAATAGAGAGGTTGGCAGGGCATCCTATAAGCGAGTTGTACGGCTTAGAACGAATCACGATATTTTAGAGTACGTCCGTAAGTGGACTTGAGGGTAAACTGATGAGCATTCATATCGAGACTGGTGTTAGGTTCAAGGTTGGAGGGGGCCGAATGGTACTAGAAATTTCAATAGAGCACTGGTGGTGGAAATAGCGAAAAAACAAATTGAGACAGAAGACATTACGTTGATGTTCAAGGATGTCAATTGACTGACTGATATTAGTATAGGGTGATTCATCGTGAGGTTTGATTTACAATGTAAAATAAAACACATCAATTTTAAAGTGAACTTCAAATTTTTATCCTCAGTTAAAAAAACAATTCATGGCATTCACTTTATAAAAATGATATTATGTAATTGTTGGCCACGATTACGTCTGAGGTGGTCCATTCGGAAGGTCCAATTTTGGGCGACTCGTTCGAGCATAGCGACTGGTATCGTAGTGTCAATCGTAGCTGTCTTATTCCTGAAGACCTGACACTTTATATATCCCCAGAGAATATGCAGTTTCGCACGATCTAGACGTCCAATTTGCCGTAGCAAAACGTGAAACTAAGTGCTCTCCAAAATGATTTCTCAATAAGTCCATTGTTTCACGCGGTGTATGACTCGAAACACCGTCTTGTTGAAAACAGAGCTCACCGAGACCATGTGCTTGAATTTCAGGAAGCACATAATCCGTTAACATGGCGCGATAACGGTTACCATTGACGGTAACATTCTGATTTGCCTTATTTTTGAAGAAATATGGAGCAATGATTCCACTAGCCCATAAACCACATCATACCGTTGCTTTTAATGGATGTAATGGTACCTCTTGGTACTCTTCGGGTTGCTCATCAGCGCAAATACGGCAATTTTGTTTATTAACGTATCCATTAAATCAAAAATGGGCTTCATCACTGAACAAAATTTCACAATAAAACACCGGATAAAATACTGGTTTGATACTCTTCATCCAATGAGGGATAAAGCATCTCATTTCAAAGAGAATAATATCTGTGATTATATTAGCGCGTCATCCACGTAGTTTTCGGGGACAACCAGTTTAAACTCCTAAGAAGCTGTAAAGCTCACTCCAATTGTATTTCTTTCTCGTATTGCCGAACGGTTTCCTTAGAAATTTGTATGGTGGGTGTACGAGAAATTAGCTAATGGTCTTACGAGCCTAGAAGCGAGATCACATCAAAACAACAATGTACTTATCAGGGTGATAGGTTAAAAACAAATCCAGGGTGTTGGCAGTATGACTATCAACGTCTGGTATTCGCATGGGCTCATTTACAAGTTACGTCAAGTTGTTTTCCACGATGTTGTCGGTCCAGAATGTCGAAGCCACCCAGAATTGTATAAATTGAAATAGCCCCTAATAACGATTTCAGTATATATATATTTCAGTATATATGGATACAATTCTTTGAATGGACTCAGACGGCGCATCAAACTCGTTCCAGGTCGAATCGCTGTTCAGTTTATGGCTTCTTTAAACAAAGCAGTAGCGTAATTTGCAAAGCGGTAATTTGCTTACGGAGATGAAATTGTAACCACAGGAAATTGAATTACGTATTGGAACAGGGACAACATTTTGGTGGAATTTAGTAAGCTACACCACTACACGCATAAATGTCGGGACCGCGATGAAAAAAGAATAGTGACACTAGTTCGTAGCCTTTGGTTTACTGAAGTTAAATTGCTGTAAATGTTATGTCCTTACAACTATATGAAACAAAACGCACACTGCCCGTCCCGTATGATAAATACAGTAACGTATTTGTGCACTAATATAAGTGCACTAGTTGACGTGTTCACTCGTTCGGTACTGTATGTATAATATACATAGATGACATTCTTGTATAAAATGTTAGGGGAATTGACATTGTTAACAATTCACATCTGATGCAGCACGTAGATGCGTTGAGTCGCCCAGCAAATAACTTGGTCGTAAAAGGAAATACTCTTGAGTAAAACCTTTCAATTTGCCAGTATAGATACGACGCTATCTGTAACATACGAAAACAGGTTTGGAAAGCAAGTCTTACAAAATGCACAACGGACTGGTGCATAGGAAGCCCATACACCTTCTCATACGTTCTGACGAATATAGAAAGTCAGGTGAACTGTGACATAAGTCGCGACAAAGTACTGGAGGCTATGACTGAAACATACTGATTTTTAAAAATGAAAACGATTGGAATACACATACATAATTGTTTGAAGTGTATAGCGTTCTCACCGAAATCTGGTACACGGGAGAGGATTTTTAATAACATTCCTGCCGTTCGACACTATTCATTAAATTTCCGACAGAGGCAGCAGTTTTACATCAAAAGATTTTAAGCTGTTTCTTGAGAGGATTGATAGGAGTCTGGCCCCAATAATAGCTGAGTTATCTAACGGAAATCCTAGAGCTAGTTAAATAGTGTATTACCGCATATTAATTGCTCTATGATTAACACAGTACATCGCGGCACCGGCACTACACCTAGTCATCTCCTATTCAGGGTAAGAGAGAAGTAGAATCATTGATTTCGGTAGTAAATACTTGAGAGATAGTATGAGAAGCTGCATCAAAAATAAGTTTGTAATACGAGTACCTAATGCAAAACAATAAAAAAATCAGAGAAACTTCCACATCTATCCTTTTGTATAAAGCACAAGTATGGCGATATCGCTTATATGTCAAATAATACTCCAAATTATAAATTGTATGCTTCACTTAGAGACAGGGATCCCGCCTTTACTTATTAATACACTTTGGTTCCATTTCAATTATATGACAACTTTGAATTTAATTTGTGAACGCATTCTTTCACTAATCTTCAAACTGTCTATAATCTATAAAAGGATTATTAAATCCTTTCTAAATAATCACGACACGAACCAAGAAAAAAGCGGAGAAAAATGAAACACGTCCTATTCACTTGGTTATAATTTTTAATATGTGCTTTATCCACAAAAGGAATGCAATATACTGGGTCTTAATTACAATCATTTATACTGGGAATTTTCTGCATATCATTATTATTGGTAATGCAGTGGATTACTAATGTCTTACATTTACCCCTTTTACATATATTATACATTATCATATATTTTATTACATATAATTAATTAATCCAATTGTAATCTCGAACATCCTCTCCGGCCGTGAACATAGTTCTCAATGTGTTTCGACCCTAAATTTCGTAGTGTCTCTGCCTTCATTTTGGTGCTTTCCTTGTCGATCACCCACAGCCATCTTCATCTTCGTTTGTTTTGATCATCTTCGTTCGTTATTGATGTTTAATGTGTGGATTGCCGAACCGGTATAATGTCTAGAGTAAGTGTTGCGTTGTGCGTCGAATAAAAAGTAAAAAGAAATATAGGGTTTTTCTCAAACTCTGAAGTTCCTAGTATGGCGATATTGAAAATTATAAGTATGGTGTATTGACCAGGTAATTTAAAGTAAACTGACAAATATTTGAGTATGCCTTATGGGGTCAATGGCCATTGTTCTTGCAACTGTGCATCGTATTTTTCAATGAAAGTTGCTCATCCTTCTCCTCTCCTCTCTTTCGTGCGCGTAGTACGTGTAGGAAAGTTGTAAACGATTTAGATTCTTGTGAAGTGTCGTGTTGTCCTTGAACTCCAATTTGCGAAATGTGCATTTTGTACCTGGAGAAAAAAGAAACTTGAAAAAATGGCGTTAGTGAAAATATATACATATATATATATTTTTTTTTAAGTGCATAGTATAAAAAAAAATAAAACGACGGAGCGTTTGTGGTATTGGTATTTCGATTCCCGCCGAAATTGTGTGCGAGTGAAATGGTTACACATGTGTTTGCTTAAGTATAAACGGGTGTATGTTTTTGTTGATGTGTTGTACCAAAACAATAAATTTTAGAATTTTGTGTGTTGTACCTGCTGTCGGCATTCTGAGTTTTATGATTTGCCGCCGGCATTTTGAAAGTTTTGTATAAATATATTTTATGGACATTTATTATTGTTGATTTGGATTGTGTATGTTTTGTAAGAGATGATAAGTAATTAAATTAATTCGTCGTCTTTATATGTGCTGTTGGTCGGAAGTAAACAAATTTTTGTGATCGGTCGTTTTATTTCTTCATTCTGTGTTTTCAACCTGACAACCCGAACGCGTGCTTATGACGCGTGCTAAACTCCATTTTGTGGGGGGTAGGCGATCATCCTTAATCAGGACTAGATCTCCTATTTTGGGTTGCTCCTCAATTTTGTGCCACTTTGGGCGCAGTTGCAGACGCGTCAAGTATTCAGCTTTCCACTGCTTCCAGAATAGCTGTTGCAATTTCTGGAGGCGGTCCCATCGTTGTAAATGTCCGCTCTTGATCTCAGCTAAGTCAGGTTGAGGGATTGAGTTTAGAGGTCTTCCAACAAGGAAGTGTCCGGAAGTGAGAGCCGTGAAATCGTGAGGATTGTCGGTCATAGGACACAATGGTCTCGAATTTAAACACGCTTCTATTTGATGTAGAAGCGTGGTGAGTTCCTCAAATGTGTAAGTGTCAGTGCCGATGATCCTTTATGGTATTTTATTTTATTGATTTCATCCGGCTTTCCACAGTCCGCCAAAATGGGGGGAAGCTGGAGGAATAAAATGCCACTCTATTCCTTATTTGGAGATCGTTTCTACCACATTCTTCCAATCAAACTTCGATTTCTCAAATGACTTCTTCAATTCCTTGTTGGCTCCCACAAAGTTCGTCCCATTATCGCTATGCGAACATAATCCTCTTCTCCCTGTGGATCGTCGTAGGGCTGCGATGAATGCGTTTGTAATAAGGTCGCTCACCAATTCGATGTGTATGGCTTTGGCAGCCAAGCACACAAAAATGGCAAAGTACGCCCTGAAGGTTTTGGCCCCCCCGTCTTTTCCATGACTTTACTTCGATTGGACCTGCGTAGTCGACCCCGGAATGTGTAAATGGTTGGGAGATGCGCACTCTTGGGGCCGGTAGATTGCCCATCAGTTGGTGCGACGTTTTAGCTCGATACCAAAAGCAGATGGTGCAGCTATGTAAATATCCCTTAACACAATTTTTAAATTTAAGGATCCAGTACCTGTTGCGCAAGTATGCTGTGGTTTGCTGTAGTCCTCCATGAAACGATCGCAGATAAGCATCAGTAATCAAAAGCTTTGTGAAATGATGATTTCCTTTGAGTATGATTGGGTGTCGTTGGTGAAATGGAAGATCCGCCTGTTGCAATCTACCTCCGACTCGCAAGATTCCATCAGAGTCCATATAAGAGCAGAGCGAGCTTGGGGCTTTCACGTCGGGAGTGAACATGTCTGCCTGTACAAGCTTTACGGCGAACAGTGTGGCAGAATGAATTTCGACTGGAGAGAATAAATTACCTTTTCTCGACTCAGGTATGCTTCGTAAATTTGTTATAAATCGTTGACAGTACGCAATGACCCTTGTTTTGTAAGATTGGAGTGTTTTGATATTAGAGTATAAAAATCATTTTTTACCTGAATCCCCATGTGAGCTTTAATTGACCGTTTCTCCTCGTTTGTAGTTAAGCTCGTCCGTTGTTGTGGACATTGAAACTCCGAAGATTCTCGCAGAAAATCTGACCCATTCCACCAAAGTCTGTTAGCATGTAAGGCAAAAGGCGTTGTTCCTTTGGATGCTATATCCGCAATCGTTGTACTTCGGCTACCCGGTTGTTAACAAAGGTGGCCCACTTAGTTGGAATAGCAGCAATCCACGATAACGCAATGGTTGAGTCAGTCCACGCATATTACTTCACGTCTTGAAAGCCTAAAACCTTAGGAGTATAGTCCTGCAGTGTTGGAAGAGTAACAGCTCCACAGAGTTCTAGTCGTGGCACTGTTTGGGTTTTTACTGGAGCGACTCTGGTCTTGGACATAAGCAACTGTACATGGATGACGTCGTTGGAATCGAGAACTCGAAGGTATATAGCGGCACCGTATGCCTTCTCGGACGCGTCACTGAAACCGTGTAATTCTAGTTCCTCAAGAGTGCTGTGCGTGTGGATCCATCGAAGGATACGGATCTTTTCAAGTTGCGGCAATTCCTCACGAAAAGCGTTCCACTCCTTCTTCAACTCCAATGAAATAGGCTCGTCCCACTTCAGCTCGCTACGCCACAGTTTCTGCATCAAAATATTGCCCTTGTCAACGCAGGGTAAAATCTATCCTAAAGAGTCGAAGAGCTTAGCAAGGGTGGATAGAATTGTCCTTTTTGTTGGGTCAGCACCGACGAGTTGAATGTTCTGAAAAGAAAGGCTATTGTCTACTGGAAACCACTTAATTCCTAGAGTGTTGACGTGATCTGGGGTATCTTAGGTATTTGATCCAAAACCTCGTTGGAATTGCTTGCCCATTTCCGCAGATTGAACCCTCCCGCGGCCAGCAAATAGTATCAGCTCCTGCGAACAGATCGTCTACATAAGTGTCTTCCCTCACTATTCGTGCGCCCAACAGATAGTTGTGCTCCTCATCAGTAGCCAGTTGATTGAGCGATAGGGTTCACAGTTTGTACCGAACATAATTTTTGGGATGCGATATACCTTGATTGGATTGATATCACAGTCACGCCAAACAATCATCTGGTAATAAGAGTCTGCTGTGAAGACGAACCGGAGTTTTGTCGTTGAACTGGGTGCTTTGGACACGGCATGGTGCGGCACGAAGTAGTGATAAGGAGTTTTGAGTACTTCGTCATTGCTGACTTCGTAAGTACTCTTTTATACACCTTTTGTACTCTAAGTGTAGTGTAGGGTCATACCTGAATCGTCGTTCTAGTTAGCAAACCTACACAAGGCTCCTTCCTTCGAGGATCCGAGCCCAGGTCTGCTCCCTTCCTTAAATGATAATTTTTCGTCGTTGCCTTGTAGAAGTCCTCACATACTTTGTCCTCATATGTTTGGTGAGCCTTAAAGGGTGTTTATTCCATCTCCCAGAAACGTTGAAGTTGCCGGCTGACATCAAGTACTTGAAGGAAGTTCATTATGGTTCGACTGGGTTTATGTACTTTATCCATCCAAATCCACCCAAGTGACGTATTCTGCGCATTGGGTGACTTTGCTTCCTCGCCACGGATGATTTCTGGAAGTACTATCTCGGAGTAGATGTCGTTTCACAATAGCAGATCGACTTCGGCGGGTTTATAGGTCAGCTAGAGTTAATCCGTGTATGTGTTTCCACTGCTCTGGTATTAGCTCGTGGGCCGGAAGAAACCCAGTCAGCGATTCGAATATTAAGGCTCGGGTGCTGGTTTCATAGACCGAGTGCAGAGACTCCAACCTAAGATCAACGTAACTGTGACAAGCTCCGCTGCTGACCTTCCCCAACCCGGATACCTCTACGAAAGTCTGTTTTCTCTTCATACCTAATCAAGCCCGATCAGTAATAAAGGTGGCCTCTGAACCCGGATCTATCAATCCGCGCAGTGTAACGTCTATACTTGAAGAGGATCTTACTTTCGCCAGCGCTGTTGCGAGTAACACGTCTACATGGGATTCTACTGCGTGAAAAGTGTTGACCTGTTGTGTGGGCTGAGAAGGGGTAACGTTTAACGTGTATGTGTGTTGGGTGGTGGTGACCGAATTAGGCGCTGCATGTGTTGTGTAGTGTTGGGTTGTTGTGTGTGAATTGAATTGTGAGTGTGAAGGGGGGTGAATGTGTAAAATGGAATGGTTTTGCTGTTGGCAAAAGTAGCATCGGATTCTGCTGGGACACTGTTGGGTTGCGTGACCGTATGCCAGACAATTCTTACATATGCCGATTTTATTCAAGATATTCCTGCGGGACGCGATGTCCATTTTTAAAAACCGGTTGCAGGTCCGCAGTGAATTAAGCCCTTTATTGCACACTTTACAGCTGAACTGACTCTTTTGATTCTGCTTTAAGTAAAACGATTTTGTTTTTGTTAATGGTGCCCTAGAGATCTTACTGACTCCTATATCTTCCCGTTGACCAACTGCCTCCAATGTCCTAAACCTCGCTTCTAAAAATTCAGTGAAACTTCCAAACTTTGGTAATTCCTTATCTGTCACTAGCTTTTCTTCCCAAAGTTGTGTTATTGTGGGAAGTTTTTTCACTAAACAAAAGATAAGGATAACATCCCAGTGTTCCACCGGTACATCGAGATTTTTCAAACTTCCACTGATGTATCTATCAATTTTTTCAGATGTGTAGCGGTCTCGTGGCTAATGTTGTCTTGTGCAAAAAAGATTCCCAGCTGTGCATTAACAAGGACACGTTTATGGTCATAGCGAGATGTGAGAATGTCCCATGCTGGTTTATAATTCCCGTTGTCAATGACTAAATGTTGAAGGAGACGCTCGGCTTCACCACCCAAACTAGATTTCAAATAATGCAATTTCTCAACCTCTGTTAGTGTTTTATTCGTATGTATTAAAGATACAAAAAGATCATGAAATGATCTCCAGGATTCATATTCTCCCAAAAAGACTGGTAAATTAATATTCGGCAATCGAATGGTGTTCTTATCGATAGAAGTACTTATATTATCACTTACCGGAGTCTGAACTGTTGCTTGAAGTTTATCCATGCTATCTAATAGCGCTGTTTTGTAGTCCAAATAATTGTCTTTAATCTTGTCGAAGATTTTCTCTAATTCATCCTCCTTTCCAGCTTCAATTGAGGATATTCCATCGGTGTTATGTTGGGTACTAATCTTGAAATTTTGCTCCAGCACGGCAATCCTTTTTAGATGTAATTTTTTGTCCTCTCCTTCGGGGATCTCTTTCCAAAATTTTCCCAATCCTTTGTAATTTGCTTTAGTAAATTCTTTTGGAGCTTTAGAGCAGTGCTCATTTTTGAAATCAAGTAAAAATAAAAAAAAATACTCGTAAGAGAAAAAAATTAAAATGGGGGTGTATTTCAACTTACGTATCTTTTAGATTATTTAAATTGCCGGAGATCTGCAGAAAATTGATTTGAAATCGAAACGGTATCCCAGATGTGTGTCGCACAGTTGTAGCGGATATGGCAACGGATCCTTTGCGGTAGCAACGGACTCAACGGTTGATGTGCTGTTGCAAAGTAGTTTAACGGTGAGCAGAACTGTTCACTGGAACGACAAAATAGTCGAACAACGGAGATGACGGTTATAGCTGCGATTTTACTGCAATCTTTTGCTGGCCTTTTTTTGTTTTTTAAAACACAATTTAAGAAAAAGAAAGAAAGTGCACGACGCGGGAAATCGATTTGCACCTTAAAAAAAAACTCACTGGTAGAATTGTTCTTCACTTTTTGTCTATAGTTTCTTTAAGTTAGTGTCTAATGTCTGATGTTTTTTTTATCTTAATGTTTTATCACACACGTTGATTGATTTACTATCAATCGTAAGGAGTCGAAGGACCATGAAAATCTATAAAAGGATTATTAAATCCTCTCTAAATGATCACCACACAAACCAAGAAAAAAGCGGAGAAAACTGAAACACGTCCTATTCACTTGGTTATAAATTTTAATGTGTGGTTTATCCCGAAAAGGTATGCAATATACTGGGTCTTAATTACATTCATTTATACTGGGAATTTTCTACATTTCATTATTATTGGTAATGCAGTGGATTACTAATTTTTTACATTTACCCCTTTTACATATATTATACAATATTTTACATTATCATATATTTTATTACATATAATTAATTAATCCAATTGTAATCTCGAACACTGTCACTGTCAATTTATTCAGTAAACTCAACATTTTCATCATGGTAAAGTACACTAACGAGCAACGTCTGCAAATTATAAAAATTTTCTAAGATATTCGGAATCGGTGACTGCAATTTTAAGAGCCTTAACTCCAATTTTCGGTAGTAATTCTCGTAGACAGGCAATAACAAGTTTAGTGCAAAAATTTGAGTCTATATATTCGTTGTATTATGTTGCCATGTCAATAAGACAACGGGTTGGTCGAAGTGTCGAAAATATCGCTGCCTTTCAGACGTCCGTAGCAAACGATCCAACTCAGTCAATTTTACCGCGTTCTCAAGAATTGGGCATCGCTCAGACCACATTATGGCGTATTTTGCGGAAGGATATTGATTTACACCCATACAAGATCAAGCTGACTCAAAAATTTAAGCCAATGGACCATTTGAAGCGACGTACGTTCTCCGATTGGGTTCTGAAGAAGATGCGCCAAGATGATGAATTTCATCGCAAAATCATCTTCAGTGATGAAGCTCATTTTTCGCCCAATGGGTTCGTCAATAAGCAAAATATGCGTTATTGGTCGGGTGAAAACCCACATGTGCTTCATGAATCACCACTTTATCCACAAAAAATAACTGTTTGGTGCGGTTTGCATGCCGGCGGCGTTATTGGGCCATATTTTTTCGTAGACGATAACGATCGTCACGTTACTGTGAATGGTCGGCGTTATCGCGGCATGATCATGGATTATTTTTTGCCCGATTTGAAAGATATGGACTTGAATGCCTTTAAGAAACCCACTGCCCAATCGGTTCTACATCAACCCGATTTTAAATTTTTTTATTTTTTGGTGGGGGCGAAAGCCCCCATTTATTCGGCTTAATACAAGCTATATCTTAAAATTAAACTTAAACTAATACTTAAAACTAAGGTTGGTTGTTGTGGTGAAGGAGAACCGATTTGAGGTAGGAAGTGGTGCGGTGGAAGTCAAAGACGATAGGGTTTGAATTAATTTTTCGTAGCATGCGGGAGATTGGTTCGTTCGCGCCATAGGTGGTGTGGTGGGTTGGTAGATAGAAGAGACGAGGGGTACGTAGATTAGGAGGGTTAGTGTTGAGGAAAATAGAATTGTGAAGGGACATGCATTCAACCTGACCTGAAAGAAGTCGATGAATGAAGAGAAAGTCGGCTGAGTCTCTGCGTTCCTCAAGGGTGTTTAGGTTAATAAGGTTGAGACGGTTTTGATAGGGGGGCAGAGTAAAAGAATCATCCCAGGGCAAACCTCGAAGAGCAAATCGAAGAAAACGGCGCTGGATGCTTTCGATTCTCGAGATATGAACGCGATGATATGGGGACCATACTTGACTAGCGTACTCTAGAAGGGGACGAACAAAGGTAATATAGAGGGACCTGGTCACGTATGGGTTGGTGAATTCTTTGGACCATCGTTTTACAAAACCTAGTGCAGAGTTGGCTTTAAGGATTATTCCATCCATATGCAAACGGAAATTGAGCTCCCTATCACACAAAATGCCGAGGTCGCGAAGAGATTCAACGGAGGAGATCGGTTGGTTGTGGAGACGGTAGAATCGGGGAGGAGATTTGAGCCGCTTATGTGAAAAGGTGATGGACTGGCATTTGGTGATATTAAGTTCCAAACAATTTTTGAGGCACCAGATCGAAAAACTATCAAGGTCTTGTTGAAGAAGGAAGAAGTCATGGGGAGAGGAAATGGTTTTGAAAAATTTGGTATCGTCGGCGTAAAGGGGGACGGAGGAGTATTTGATGATCCTATCGAGGTCATTTATGGTTAATATAAAGAGAAGGGGGCCGAGATGGCTACCTTGAGGAACTCCAGAGGTGGCCAAAAATGGAGTGGAGTGGGCTGACCTAAAACGAACACTGTAAAAACGGTTTTCGAGGTAAGAAGATATCCATTTTAACAGTATGGGTTCAAAGCCGAGGGCAGACAATTTGAAGAGTATTAATCGATGAGAGATTTTATCGAAGGCTTTGCTAAAATCGGTTGCAACTACATCGACTTCGTTGCCGTTCTCTAGGGCATCTGGACCGGGTGTAAATTCGTCATTGAGTTGGTGTAATTTATATTCGATATAAGAGGGATGCAAGATGTGAGAGAGATGTGGGCCGTTGGAGAAGTTCGGTAGGTAACGAAAATAGGAGGGATCTGGTACAAAGGAGTCGTTGGTGAAGGACTGTTTAAAGAAGCTGGCAAATAGGTTGGCAGTGGTGAGTGGATCGGTTGATGACTTGTTGTTGAAAGAGAGGGAAGGAGGGTAATCATCGGACTTTCTTTTGTAGTTAACAAATTGGTAAAAGGACTTAGGGTCATTTATAAGGTTGACTTGCGCATTGTTAAGGTAACGCTGGTAAAGGGAATCGTAAAGTTCGGTGAAATGAAGATAAGCACCAAGATAGTTGGAATAGTCGGACAAGGATCTGGTACGCAGGAAAACAGTCCATAACTTGTTTCTCTTGTTTCGTAAGGAACGAAGCTTGCGATTATACCAGTGAGGACTAGTAGATGATGTTTTAAGGCGAGAAAACGGAACGTAAAGGCTGAAAGAATTAAATATTTCTTTATAAAAAATGGATAAGGCATCATTTACGCTTAGGTTGTGAAAGTTAAGGGGGGATCTGCTAAGATAGTCACTGATTTTGTGAAAGTTTGCTTTATGAAAGTCGTAGGATGAGAGAGTTGTGGGAGGAGTGGACTGGAAAGAAGAGTTATGAAAAAATGAAAGTAGAAGGGGGGGGGGGTGGTAGTTATCGATTGTAGAGAGAGATAGGGGACTGAGGAGTTAATGGAATCTGTTGTGAAAATAAGGTCCAATTGCCTGCCCATATAGTTGGATACATCACTGACTCGGCATAGACTTGAGTCTGTTAAGCGATCTAAGAAGAGACATTCCTTAGCTGAGTTGGCATTTGAAGCGATGAAGAACGATTGATCGTCTGATGGAATCCACTGTAGCTGAGGAAGATTAAAGTCGCCGAAAACAAAGATATCGTCAGTAGAGTCAGACAGGTCAATTAAATAGTCGATCGCATCGACAACAAGTTGGTAAGATTCGGTAGGTTGAGCTGGCAGGATGTAGCAACATAAAACGTAAAGGGACTTGAAGGGGAGTGATATTTTTATAGCGACAAAGTCGACTTTAGAGGATGAAGAGATGCTAATGGGAGAAGAGTTAAGGCTGTTGTGGACCGCCAGTAAGACGCCTCGACAGGGGGAATCATCATGTGGGCGGGTAGGATCGTCGTCGCGAAAAACATTAAAAGTAGGGGGGAACAATTCCTGGTTCTTTATGTCGGGAATCGAATTGGTTTCAGTCAAGGCGTAAATATCAAAGGGAAGAGAATGCGATTGACGTAGGACAGCATTGGTTTTAGAGCGAAGACCTCTTACATTCTGGTAGTAAAATGTAAGAGGGATGTTGTGTGGTGGAGATGTATGGCGGGATGGTTTAAGTGCTGACGAGGAAGGCACGTTATGGACGAAAAAATTTATCGTGGTCAGCTCGGTTTCGCTGTAGGTGTGAGACTCGTTTAGAGTGAACGTAGTGGCCGAATGCAGCAAGATCGTCTGCTACTTTCTGAGGGGACATGCTAAAAATCTCGTGGTACCTGACATAAAGGTTCCTGAGACTGATAGGGTCGGTAGGGAGGCCTTCCTGCTGGATGGATACCATGACGCTGGTTTTGGTCTTCCCTTCGTAGCAGACCGAGTCCGATTTGTCGTGTAGATAGACGAGAAAGAGACGAATGTTTTCATATATCTTTCTCTCTCTAAGCCTAGAGAGTGCATAGCGACTTTCTGTAGTTCCATTTTTTTGCTGGGTTAGTTTAACTGTAGGGGGAAAAAGAGGATCAAGAATAGGGGCAGTGGGGGAGGGAGATGGAGATTCGTGGTTGGATATGGAATTGGGCGCCGGATGAGATGTGAAGTTCCGAATTGATTGAGCGGTTTTTGTGGGGCGGGTGCGGGCGGGATAGGCAGCACGGTTTCGGTTTCCGTTGTTAGGGCGGCAGGAGGAGTATTTGAAAGTGACTCCGTGTCTACTAATTCATTATGAATTGAGACATTGTACGGGGAACTAGCTTGAAGTTGAATTTGATCGGGGATTCCATCGATTTTTTGGGAAGCCAATCTCACTTCTTTACCGATTTCGGCAACAGTCAACCGAGTTGGTATGAGTTCCTCGTTGACGTCTATTATTTTTAGGATTAAGTCATCAAGCGTAGAGTCTGATGGATGCGGGGTGGGATGTATTGTTTTGGAGGAGGTTTGAAAAAGCAAGTCGAGATCAGTACGGAGAAGATTGATAGAGTCGTTTATGTGTGTGAGTACGTTGGATTTAAGGAGGTTGGCAAAATTTGTTTTGAGGAAAGCTTTTAATCCACCCAGGTGATGTTTGATCACTTCGCTCTCGTTGTCGTGATGAGATTGATTTTTGGACAGATTGTAGATCGCTGTCAGTTGTTTTTCTATCAGTCTTCCTGTGGACTTGTAAGCTTCCACATTACTGTCAATGCAGTTTACTGAGTCTTCAATCTTCTCTATTCTGTCGAGAATAGTTCTGCTAATATGATTGTTTTCGGTTAGCATCGCATTGATAGACTCGTTATTGCATTTAATTGCCAGCATAACATGAGCCAAGGTGATCTCTTTGCACTCGTCGCAGTAAAAATTGAAGAGACTGCAATACTCCTTGAGGTAGGTAATGGATCTCCGGGTAAGACCGATGCATATGGCATGGAATGATTTTCCACAGAGACCATTGCAGGCTACCCATTCCGCGTTGGGGTCAACAATTGAGCACAAAACATTAGCACAGCACTTTTCCATTTTTTTTTTTTTTTTTTTTTTTATTTGGGCTACGAACACTTATTGACACAGTTAATTTTTGTTAGGGTTATTTGTTTGTTTTTTTTTATTTTTATTTTAATTTTTTTTTTTTTTTTTTGGGGTACAAAACTGGCACAGGTGAATCTAGGTCGACGAACAAAGACGGGAAATATAGTGAAATTTACTGATTCGGCAGTTTACGTTGCTTTAAAGGAAATCGGAAAAGTAACAGAATTCGGAATTCGGTATACAAGACAAAACACGTCCGCACAGGTTGACAGTCAAACAAAACTGAAAAAATTTGCCTTCTTATACTATTGCAAAGCAAGGTGTCGGTTTTCTGGTAAAGAAAAAATATTCCACACAGAGAAATTCCTACCAATTCGAATATAGCTTGTTCCGCCATAGAAATTTTATTACCGTCAAAGATCTGCATTGTTTCGTTCTATATTCCACCACAGCAAAATTTCTCGAAAAACGAATTGGAGTCGATGTTGAGTCAAGTTAGCCGCCCAGTTATTTTATCAGGGGATGTGAATTCACGGAACATTCTTTGAGGATCTTACACCATAAATAACAGAGGGAAGATTGTGGAAAATTTCATAATCGATTCTAATCTTTCTATCTTGAATGATGGCTTAACAAACCAACCCACATCACCCTTACACACTATGATATCACCTGCTCTTCCCCAAAATAAACTGGTACATTTCCGAAGACCTCCACAATAGCAACCACTTTCCAATAATCACCACCGTAAACTTAGAACCATATTCCAAACAAAATCCCACTCTTTCTAAATTCAAAATCGATTCAGCAAATTGGACAGCTTTTTAAAGAGAGATAACAACAATTTTTATAGAGAAAGATCCATCCAGCAACAAAGAGGCTGCACTTATTCAGGGATGCTGCTAATAATACTATTCCTCAGCTATCTCCAAAACACCATAAACGCGTAGTGATCTGGTGAAACCAGAAACTCGCTGATCTCCGCAAAGCTTGGAAAATATATAAAAAAAAAAAAAAACATAAAACAAGATAATCATAACATTCAAATAATCCAATGCCAAATTTCGGAGACAGCTCAAAATCGCTAAAGCAAAAACTTTTAAAGATTTCACCTCCAGCATCAATCCTGACACTTCCCCAGCAAGAGTTTGGAGTCGAATTCGATGTTTAACAGGTAACCCCCCTTCACTTGCCATAACATATATTAAAACACCGACCCAAATACTCTCCAACCTATCTCAAATTGCAAATTACATAGCCCAAAACATTGCTCAACTTATCGAGAGAAATATTTCGACAACGGAACTCGAAGCAAACTAAAAGGATATGTTAACAATGTAGAAATAGAAAATGTTAAAAATTTAAAAATAGTTGGAATGATATTCTATTAAAAAAAAAATGATATAATTATCAGAAATTGGGGTAGCCATAAAGAAATCTTTAGCTGCAAGGTCAAATATTATTAAGTATTGGGTTGTACCACATGAAATGTGGCTTTTATAGTAAAAATTTAAAAGCCAATATTAGTTTTTCGTAAATTTTTATTCAATCAAAATAGGATCCGTTGGCATCTTTGACATTCTTCCAATGTTATACAAGATCAAATATTCCTTTTTCGTTAAAATGCTGACTTTTTGAGGCAATGAAATCTTCAAAAGCATTTATGACCTCTGTTCGGTTCCGAAAGACCTTCTGCCGGCAAAATGAATCCAGATTGCGGAAAAGATGGCAATCCGTAGGGAAAGTATCAGGAGCGTACGATGGATGCGGAAGAATTTCAAATCCCAACTGCAACAGTTTTTGCACCATTACTTGTGAGGTATGGAGTCCAGCATTGTCATGCAAAAGGATCGGACCGTAGCTATTGACCAACACAGGTTGCTTTTCAACAATTTGAAATGCAATATGTCGATTTCCTCAAAATATTTGATAGCGTTTATCATTTCTCCTAGTTGAAGAAATGAAAAGTGGATTGGTCCTTTCGATGTCCACCAAATTGTCATCAACCAACCATCAGATCTTTTACAATTATTATACAGTATCCACTTTTCCTCATAGGTGACTATCCGGTGCAAAAACGGTTCAGTTTGGTTTCTTGATGTAAACGATGCGCAGATTTCCATGTGCCGTAGTTTTTGGGATTCGTTAATTTTGGGATTCGTTAATTTTGGGAAAATCATCATATGGTACAACCCAATATTTATCCTGTAGAAGGAGTAGTGTGCATATTACCACCCTTTCCAATATCACTTAACTCAAAATTCTAAGTAAACTCGATTACGGCATCCTCATTTATGGTGACCATCCAAAATCAAATTATAACGCTCATAAAAAATCTATTGGCTCTATTGGCTCTATTTACGAAAACGGGTAAATAGAATTCCTTCCGCCATCTATAATATACTTAAATCGAATGAAGACGTCGAACCACCAAAACGGAACTTAATCAACCTTAAAGCCCCACAACCTCCATGGCTTATCGATTCTGATTGCAGTATAATGGATTTTTCGTTACATGAAAAAACAAACAACGAGATATACCGCAAGCTATTCTTAAATATTTCAGATCTCAATGCCAAGAATTGGAATTTTATATTCACGGACGAGTCGAAAACTTTGGACAAAACATCATTTGCAGTCACATTTGAGGATGGAACCACAATAAGGCTTAAAATTCTTCCACAAAACGGTTCCGTCTTCACTACAGAAGCCTTTGCCATCCTAATAGCCCCTCAAGCGTCCATAAAAACAGGAAGAAAACACGTGATATGTACTGGTAACCTCTCCACCATCAAAGCTTTCACAAATACAAACAACACAGACCTGATCACTAACATCCACTAACATCCATAACACTGTTATGGATCCCTGGTCATGTTGGAATCCGAGGCAACGAGATAGCATACGAAGCTGCCAAATTCGCAAATAAAGCTCCAATAAAGCTCCAATTCATCTATTTAACGTTTAAACCAAGACCGACCTATCAAACATATTAAAAAAGGCACAGGCCGAGGAATTAACAGACTGAAGAATTTATCAACACCACTACACAAAAACCAACTCTACAAAATCGCACTCTGCTTATCCTTCAAACATTTCAAAATCCAAGATTAAAAACTTCATTCGTTTCGACTAGGCCACACTTCAGCCACCCACCTTCATCTTATAAAGAGAGAGCTTCCACTAACCTGCGTTTCCTGCAACAACACTACAAACGAGTAAGAAAATTCATCAACAATACATTGGGAGAAGACGTCATCGAAATATTAAAAAACCCAAACAAACACAACATCGAAATAATAATAAAATAGGCATACTGGAGTAGGGCAATTAAGTTATAAATAATTTAAAATTAAGCTAATGATATAAAAGTATCATAGAGCGGGAGGTCCTTTGCAGCTAGAAGTCCTTCAAATTAAATTATTGGCTTGTAATTTATTACATGTTTAATAAATATAGGGTTTTCCAATAGGGACTTGACAATTTTGAATTTATTTGTGAACGCACTCTTTCACTAATCATCAAACTGTCACTGTCAATTCATTCACTAAATACAACATTTTCATCATGGTAAAGTACACTAACGAGCAACGTTAGTGAATTTTCTACAGATATTCGGAGTCGGTGACTGCAACTTTTAAAGCGTTAACTTCAATTTTCGGTCGTAATTCTCGCCCTAGTAGACAGGCAATAACAAGTTTAGTGCAAAAATTTGAGTCTACATATTCGTTGTGTGATGTTGCCGTGTCAGTGAGACAACGGTTTGGTCGAAGTGTCGAAAATATCGCTGCCGTTCAGACGTCCGTAGCAAACGATCCAAATCAGTCAATTCCACGGCGTTCTCAAGAATTGGGCATCGCTCAGACCACATTATGGCGTATTTTGCGTTAGGATCTTGGTTTACACCCATACAAGATCAAGCTGACTCAAGAATTGAAGCCGATGGGCCATTTGAAGCGACGTAAGTTCTTCGATTGGGTTCTGGAGAAGATGAGCCAAGATGATGAATTTCAACGCAAAATCATCTTCAGTGACGAAGCTCATTTTTGGCTCAATGGGTTCGTCAATAAGCAAAATATGCGCTATTGGTCGGTTGAAAACCCACTTCATCCACAAAAAATAACTTTGGTCCGGTATTTTTTCGATAACGATCGTCACGTTACTGTGAATGGTCAGCGTTATTGCGCCATGATCACCGATTATTTTTGGCCCGAATTGGAAGATATGGACTTGGACGTAATGTGGTTTCAACAGGATGGTGCCACAAGCTCCACAGCACACGCTACAATCTATTTATTGGATTTATTGAAGAGTTAGTATGGTGAGCGTGTTATCTCAAGATATGGGCCAGTCGATTGGCCGCCTCGTTCGCGCGATTTAACGCCGCTTGACTATTTTCTGTGGGGCTACGTTAAGTCATTGGTCATTGGCTGTTGTGAATGGCCAATAGGACATCTCGACAAGGAGAATCAATCAAGGGGGGTGTACGATCATCAACCCAAAAAGCATTAAAAAAAAAGGGAATAATTGCTGGGTTTTTAGGTTGGGGATAAGATTAATTTCCGTCAGAGCGTAGAAATCAAATGGGAGAGGATGAGATTGACGCAAAACGGCGTGGGTTTTAGAACGCAGTCCTCTTACGCTTTGGTAATAGAAGTTGAGAGGAAGTTTTTGACTTCTTAGGTTCAAAAAAATTTATAGTGGTCAATTCGACTGCATTGGATGTGTGAGACTCTTTTAAAATATACTTAGCGGCGAAGAGCGTCAAGATCGTCCGCAAAAATCTCAAGATACTTTATACAAAGTTTCCTGAGATTGGTAACATCGGTAGGGAGGCCTTCGTGTTGGATGGAAACCATGACGCTTGTTTTTTTTTTTGCCCTCGAGTAAATCGAGTGGGATTTATGGTGCAGATAAGCGAGATATAGATGTATATTCTCATATAACTTTTTATCTCAAAGCCTACAAAGCGCATAGCACTAGCAGTATTATGCTAGTTTGCTGCGTTAATTTAAGTGGATGGTGAAATGTGGTCAATAGAAGAAGGAGTGGTTTTGATGTCGCAGCAAATAGGATGTTGAAAGTGGGGTTTAAAATGTGAGAATTGATGAAGATAGCTCCAGTTCTGAGATCGAAATTAGGGAATGACGTGTGTGTTAGGGGATGAGTTTGAGTTGTATGGATTAAATCGAAAGAGACACGTTGACGTTGGGGCTTGGTTTTGGGTGGAATAGAGGGAGTTGGAGTATACGACAACAATGAAATACAAGCGACGAAAATTCGAAGGCGATTATTAAGATAGCATGTTCTCAAAATTATTCTTTTGCTACTTCTTTGTTCTTATCCACAATCTGCTCTTTTTATTACATATGGTATATATTGGGTCTATAACTTATTCGTGCGGTTTGCTAAGAGATGCCGTAACTTGTATTATTCCATTGGAACATGCGTTGGAAAGCTACTGTCATTATACGTCATTTCAGTATATGTCATTCATTTGAAGCGTAAACAACAATAATTTTTTTTTCACTCAAATATGTCGAACTTTGTGCCTGAAAAAGTGTTTTTGCGGGAAGTTCTACATTACTTTAATATGAAGAAAACTGCTGCCGAACGTCATCGTATTTTGGTGGAAGTTTATGGTGAACATGCGCTAGCTGAGCGAACGTGCCAAAAGTAGTTTGCACGATTTAAAAGTGGTGATTTTGGCTTGGAAGACGATGAACGTCCTGGGCAGCCAAAAATATTTGCAGATGAAGAACTGAAAGCATCACTTTATGAAGATTGTTGCCTAACACAAGAGCTCGCAGAATCTTTGGGTGTCACTCAAGCAGCCATTTCAAAACGTTTAAAAGCAGCTGGATATATTCAAAAGCTAGGAAATTGGGTTCCACATGAACTGAAGCCGAGAGACGTCGAAAGGCGGTTTTGCATGTCCGAAATGCTGCTGGAACGCCTCAAAAGAAAGTTATCTTTGCATCAGATTGTTACTGGTGATGGAAAATGGATCCATTACAACAACCATAAGCGCAAAAAGTCATATGTGAAACCCGTCCAACCAGCCAAATCAACGGCAAAGCCGAATATCCATGGCGCGAAGGTAATGCTCTGTATTTGGTGGGATCAGATGGGTGTGATGTATTAAGAGCTGCTTAAACCGGGTGAAACCATCAATGGACAACGCTACCGAACACAATTAATCCGTTTGAAGAGAGCAGTAGCCGAAAAACGCCCGGAATATGCGACTAGACACGAGTCAATAATTTTCAATTATGACAACGCTCGGCCCCATGTTGCTATTCCCGTTAAGAACTATTTGGAAAACAGACCTTGCCCCTTCTGACTACCATTTGTTCCGGTCGATGCAGAACGCCCTCACTGAAATACGGTTCACATCAGAGCAGAATATCAAAAATTGGCTTGATTCATTCTTGGCTGCAAGCCGGCGCAGTTCTTTTAGGGTGGGATCCACAAATTGCCAGAAAGATGGGCAATACTTTGAATAATACTATTGTACATGTTTTTCTTAAATAAACGTTCAAATTTTGAAAAAAAAAACCGCACGAATTAAATTACATACTAATTATATATATGTAATTTTATGAACATGTATAAATGTCAATCTAGTAGACGGTCCTCCAAACCAAACAAAACTAGAAATTATACAGCTGCAAAAATGTTTTATTATTAATGAAATAAACATTTTTATCTCACTAAACTAGAAACTATTGGCTTGAGATGAAATTACCCTACTTTTTTTGTTTGTATATTTAATAGTAGGTACACTTTTCAAAGTTGCAAAAATCACTTTTGATCTTCAATAACTTTAGATAAATTCATTTTATGACAACATTTACTTTGAAACAGTTAAGTTACTTAAGCTAAAGTACTTATAATTAAGAGTACGCATTTATTACCACACACGTTTAAATTTGAAAAAAAGTTATTTTCAATAGGAATCAAGAGAGGACAGCGCAAAGCTTTCTTTAAAACCTTTGTATCTCGCCACACCCATACGATTTTTTTTATTTATTTTTTTTTTTTTTTTTTTTCAAAATGTCAAGGAATTTTTCCTTAAAGTTGTTGACACATTATCCGGAACATCCGTGATTATTGCAATTCAGCTCCCGTTTAAGAGTAAGAATATTCTAACAAAGTTTCAAGCCGTATTGTTACATTCATAAGAAAAAAATAGAAAAACGTTATGTTTATTACGCATTTTCTGGAGAAAAGTGACTTAAAATCAAAAATTTACAAGGACAACAGGCTTAGAAATCTAATATCTAAAGGATATCTGAAGAGTGAACCAAGATATCGGCTTTATTTAAATGTAGTTACAAAGGCTTGTATTTTTTTCTAAAAATACAGTCGTAAAAGAAGTTTCTACACAGTAAGTTCCGATAACATGGGTCATGATGATGTCAGCATTGGATTTTTTTCTTACAATATACCCAAAAATCATTCCCTAAATCCATTCGTAGATCCTCCCTTTCTTGTAAACTGCACAGGTCGCATATAGTCGGCCGTTCAGTCGATGTAGAATGTAACTTACTTTAAATATTAAATTAATCATTTTTAGTGGGAAGCGATTAAGAAAGTAGATGTCTTCTTGCAGGTTATAGTTCAGCTGGTTGTAAAGCATTCTATATTGTGAAATTCCTGCTTTTGTTTACACTGATCGTAGAAAGTATATCGTCTTTCATCTCCAGTACTTTCATGACATAATCAAATTGAAGTTTAAGCGTGTCTAAAAATAGATGTGGCACTGTTGTTTCCAAATGCAGCATATAATTTAAGGTGGAATTTGGTAACCGGAAATGCGTTTCAGAATATACCTCAGGAATCTTTCAACCTCTTTATGACGGTCAGTAAACTTGAGCACCGTACAGCAATATGCTCGATATATTTACTGTTGATGCATCGGTCCTATACTGGAGAAATAGTTCTTATCGCCTCAACTTATTTTAGTTGGAAATGCTGTCTCATGTTGAGGTTTGCCGTGATTGAACTGTTGAAACTATGTGCGAATTCCTAAAAGCATATCTTGCGCAAAATATACTGAGCAAACAATTCCTAAACGCAAAAATAAATATCCCTGCTAAGGCGACTGCCTGAAAACGCAGCTGATTACTTTTTCTGGGCAAATGTAAACCCATTAGAGCAAATGTCAGAGTAATGTTGCATTTCAATTTTCATCTTGTTTAGTGTGTGGGTGACCAAACTGCAGAAAAGTGAGTAAAATTTATTAGTATAACATCAGCCTCTTCATAGTTATAATTACAGAAATTTAAAAGACTGGAATGAACAATAAATAAAGCTATTAATCACAGTTCGGTTTGGGCTGTGGTCCTGAAGGAGATATTGAAAAGCTGTCCCCAATTTTTCTTTACAAAAGACGAGATGCTACGTAAGTGGAACAATCTTCTACTAACGTATAAACGAATAAAGCAAAGAAATAAAAAAACTGGACGAGATGCAACAAGGTGGGAATTTTTCGATTTGTTCCATGAAGTATATGAAACAAAGCATTTTAATGATCCACTAAAATGGAATTTGGTGTCTAGCCTAACCATCAATGATTCGGCATTGGAAGAATCTGAAGCTGATGATGAAGAAGCTTCAGTTGCATTTTGTTCGACAAAACCGACTATAAAAAGAAGAAAATGCATAACTTTGCAACACGAAATTTTAGATTTTTTGAAAAACGGATGCTGAAGAGGACCAAAAAAGACACGAGAATAGATATTGAAACTCAAAGACTAAAACTCATGAAAGGAATTCAAGAAATGCTAGATGCAATGCCCTAATAAGTTTTATTAAATTTAAGAAAAATGAATTTTTATTTTGTTTTAAGATACTATCATTTTTAACTTTATTTTAAAAAAAATAAAGCATTAATTTTGAATTAAGAAAAAGTGTTCTTATTTCTGATGGAAATAAATATTTATGCTTCTTTTGCTTCTGTGCTGGTTATTCACTGGTTTTGGTGGTCTTCCACGTTCTTCATTTCTTATAATAAAATCGTTATCTCTGAAATATTGAAACCATCTTCTACATGTTGCTTCTGATAGGGCATGATCACTATATGCCACGAGAAGCATTCGATTCGATTCTGCAGCACTTTTCGTCAAATGAAAACAAAAAATTAAAGCTTTTCGCAAATCATAATTTTCTGGTACAAAATTCGACATTTTTAACACGATGAAAAAATATGATGTTGTTTGCTCAACGACTTGATATATACTAAATACATTTGACAAGTGTCATAGCAACCAAACAAAAACAAAAAAAAATTAATTAAAGCCCGTTCACAACAAATGTTTCATATCGAGACATTTGTATCTTGACCTTCATTTCATACCGGTACACCTGGTATTTTGCTTGAGATTCCCATTTTATATAGCTTATAAAAAAGTGGTGCACGTGCAAAAGAATCAAAAGCAGCACGAGAAAGTTGAGAAAAAAGGCATATAACTGCTTGTTTCTTCTTTTATAGCTCTCCACAATGTTCGTTAGGGTGAATATTTGGTCTAAAGTTGAGTAGTTTCTCCTAAATCCAGCTTGAAATTCATTCAATATTTTCCTTTTTTCGATCCAGTGCGTGAGCCTAGGGAAAATCAAGGTTTTAAACAGCTTGACCGAAGTATTCAGAAAAGATATTCCTCGATTATTTTCAGAGATATCATATGATCCTTTTTTATGTAGAGGAAATATTTTTCAGGTGAACAGTTTTTGTAGAATTCTATTGGAGCATTACCAACTTCAGATTTTTCGATTACAGACTATAAATGGTGCATCTAGGAGCTAATGTATAAAAAGTGGTGCCGCGTAGTGCGGCAGAGGCGAGAAGTAGATTCTTAAAATAGGCCCGAAGTTTCGATGCTTGTAAGGATGATGCAATAACATTAGTTGTTCCGTTGATAATTTTAGCGGCTTTCCAAAATTTACGAATTTAAGACGGCAACGCTTTATTGTTCCAATTGCTTCCTTTTGGCAAAACAAAGGGGTGTAAAGTCTCTATTGGCATACATATTTCTGAAAAACGATGTATTGTATTTCCTTAAGAGTCTTAGAGACAAAAATGATTTTTTTCTGTCTTTATAACAATCAGCATCAAACCAGGTCTGTTTAAGAGTGTTCTTACGCTTGCTCGGACAGCTTCAATTATTATACAGGTAAGGCCCTCCATGTGCAGCGAATTATTCACTAACCATCATTTAGCAACTTCCTGGTTCAAAATAATCCACAGCAACCATGGCAGTAGTCCCAGTTGTCTCGTGCTGGATATTTCCTCAATTTCAAAAACTGTGCAAGATATTTTCAAAGGCATGTGGTCTTGTGTAGCTATCCTAAAGTTGCTCAGAAGAGAGTTCCACTTCCCAGAAACAACTCAATAATCGATGACTGAGTACGCCGTTCCTCGAATAAACGTATAGTCTCCACTCGGGTCTCCTTGAAAACTTCCATTTAAAATCCTTGCATTCCAAACGTCAGTAATTTCCAACGTCATAACCCCTTTCCGTTCACTTCATCTTTAAATATGCGGGTTTAATGAATAAATATTGATGTAGTTCCACTTACAAAATTATTTTGCGACAATCCAATCCTTTCGTTGTAATCGCCATTAGAACAACTCATTCCATACTCTTTCGATAGCCTAATAATTCCTCTCCACTTCCTCTTATAAATATATTTGTTTTCACTGCAGAAATCCATTTTAATTCATAGTTCTTAAATATTCCCTCGAATTTCACTATCTCATCTTCTAAGACATGAGTTTCAAAAAGTAAAAATAAATCAAAAATTTTTACATAATTAAACCACTTATTTATATTATTCAATCCTTCGGGATTATACACTAATATTCTTTACATCGCGCAAGCGCAAGCTCGTTCTTATGTGCGCCGCCAAATTATCAACATTCTGTACAGCGGCCGTTACCCCTATTCTAGGCGATAAAACGTTGACAACTTCGGATGACAAACGACGTTATGAGTTTGACATTGTTTACATTTTTATTAGTTCGTTGCACTTTATTCATAAAATGTTCAATCGCTGCGGAGAATTGAGCGTAGTACCACCATCGGATCGTTTGTGCCACATTTCAAGCCATGCGAAATTTACATGCGGAAACCTATCACGAAGAAGTTTGGCAATTGGGAGCAGGTTGCTTCTCATACTTGGCGGAAGGGAGAGAGACTTACACGGAAGTTTGATTGTAAAGATGTGATTGCCTGTTATGAAGCTTACTGACTCAATATTTATAACTTCAGTGCACTTTTTCGAGGTTTTTAGCAACTTTTTGCAGGAGCTCTTTGTTCACCTTGTAATCACTTTGACAGATCAAACAGATCAAATGTCAATCTATAAAAAGAGTATACATGAATAGTATTTACACGTATAAAAAGTAAGTATGTATAAAAGCCACCCAAAGGGGTGGCCGTGGTGTAGTGGTATATGCATAGACTCCTCGAGCAGAGGGTCGCGGGTTCGAATCCCGTGCGAAGCAAATCTCTGAAAAAGGTTTTTCATAGAATTTGTATGTAGTTATATGAAAACCACGTCGGACTCAACTCAGACATGAAGGCATAACACATAGTACGTACTAAGACCCACTGGTTGAGGATGCACTGGCTCGTCTCATCCAGTTTGACAACCACCCCTGGGAAAAAAGTCGAAACCTATACACCTGAGTTTCAAACTACTACACCACCGGCCCGCGCCCTGGAGAAAAGCCAATAAAGGGGTATTCATATCCCCTAGGTGCGCGCGCGGGATTATAAAAAAAGAAATATGTAGATTATTAATTTTAGACTAATTTAGAATAAAGGCGAAAATTCTTCCCGCCGAAAAATTAACAAATGAGTTAATTTCAATAATAATGTGAGTGTCTCGCACGCACATTATTGTATCGCTCAGGAAAAACCAATCAATATCATTTGCAATGAAAAACTGCTCGAGTTGAACCTTATAAACGTTCCAATCGTCCTCATCGTGATTGAAGGTCGGCGCTCTCGATGAATATACCATGAATATACTATTTTTCTTTTTATTGAAAAATGCTATTGTACCTGTACTATATTAGAAGTACCCAAAACTTTTTTTTCTGCACTCATTTTTCTTATTCAACCTGATTCTAATTATGCCCGGAGAATTCACTTCTCGCGGAATATTTTTTCTCGAGAAAAAAAAAATCTGGCATTCTTAATTGCGCGGAGAATAAAATTAAGGGAGATGAATTTCGAATCTCGAAAATCAGCTGTTCTGCCGCCTTTTGACATTTCAAAGTAATTTACAAATTGTTGAAAATTTAAGTAAAATTCAATTAAAACGGAAAATTTTAGAGAAAAAATCAAGAAAATGCATAGTATTTCATTCAGATTAGTAGCAGAAGAAGAGGAGCGGAGTAATACACCACAAAGACTTTTTAGAAGAGCCCTGCGAGATTGCGCAAACCCTCTTTAGCTACCTCAAACTTTGTAAGCACAAATCCATATTTTACATTTACTTTTTTAAGCACCGCATTTATCTCCAGGTTTGTGAAATACTTTAGGGTGAATAAGCCCGCATTCCAATATTTATTGGATATTTTGATGTCTATTTATATATATGTATATTTTTACGTTTTTTTGCTCAAGGCGCTTACCAAACAGGAGTAGGCAAAGATTTTGGTATGTCTCTGGCTCAGTCCACGTTCAGCAAAGTATTTTTGGAAGTGTTGGACGTATTTGAAAAACATTTGTGTCCGAAATGGATAAAAATTGCTTGGACGGAAGAGAAAAAGCGTAAAATTGCCCTTGCTTTCTATGTGGGACACATATGCTCCTATTGAAAATAAACAACTTCAGTTTAAATGTAATGCTGGTAAGATATCAATCGTATTCTTTCTTATTTGATGAGTGTTAACCTATCATATTCTCAGCTATGTGATCTTGATCAGAGAATTCGATATGTTGATGCATCTAATCCTGGAGCTTGGCACGATTCTTTCATTTGGAATGTTAGTAGTTAACGAGCTCATTTCGAGCAAGATTATTTAAGTGGTTCAACGAATTACTGGATCTTAGGTAAAAGCTTTCATTATTAATTCAAATGTTAAAAAATCTAAACGTTAACAAATTTCGTCAATAGGATATGCTTGATATCGTTTATAGCCATGGCTCTTCTGCATAGGGTTCCAGAAGAGGGGTCAGCATCGATTAAATTTAATGAAGTTCATACCAAACGCCGCAATGTTATAGAACGTACAAATGGGGTGCTGAAAAATCGATTGCGGGAGCAAGAGAATTGCATTATTCACAAAAAAAGCTGCATAACACGTTAATGTGGGTGTTGCTCTACACAATTTTTGCATTGACTTTAAAGTTGACTTTGATACTGATGAATTCGTATCGATACCTCAAGAAGCTATTGAATTCACTGAAGTAACACCATTAACGCAAAGAAATAAAAATAATTGATTTACTTTTGAAGCTTTAAAACTATAAGATAAGATAAATATAATTTTGTAGTTAATTCAGATCACTATAAAAATTGAAGCTAGTTTTAACATATTTACATATTAACATATTATTATTATTGAACTTTAGCTCCTCCAATTCTAATAGTTTTTTCAATTTTATTTTCCACTTCCCGCAGTCTCATTTTCTCCATAGCTTTATTGTGCCGTTTCATTTCTTTCACTTCCTCGACTTTTAATTTTCCAATTTTACTGAAATGCGTTTTCTGCATATCCAGATATTTGTAGTTTTTTTTCGTACTTTTGTGTTGCTCTTTTAAATCCTCCACCACAGACTTAAAAGTCTCTCCTATATATTGGTTGCGGCTTTTCCTATGATTTCAAACGCAATCGGCGAATCATCGTCTAACATATTCATTGGCCTGGATTTCTGGATTGGCGTTGCAGCTTTTTTTGGTTGCGGCTTTTCCTATGATTTTAAACGCAATCGGCGAATCATCATCTAACATATTCATTGGCCTGGATTTCTGGATTGGCGTTGCAGCTTCGGGGCTTAGGTTTATTGCAGTTTGTAGTCCAAATACGATAGCAGTTACACACTCATTCACCCCGATGAGGTCATAAATCGCCTGCTCAAGGGATGAACATTTTTGCTGAGTGTTTGAGCCTCCACCAGTGTCTTTTGGCGATTTTTAATTTTGTGCTGCTTTTTGGCGGACATATTTTTTTGGTCGGCCCACACCTAAAATCCATAAAGCAGTAGTATTTGAAGACTTCACAATTACTTATAAATACCTTTTCCCACTCCGTAATATTTTTTACTAAATGTCCCACTGAATTTAGCACCGTTTCAACATTTTGCCAAAATTTCGTCATTTTTTCTCTATCGCATTTATAAAATCCGCGCGTAATGCCAGGATTAGCTTCCATTAGGCTTACAAGGCGTTGGAGCTGGTGCTTGCCGGTTGTTTTCGACCTGATATCAAGTATTTTATGAAATTATTCTTAATAGAATATTTAAATATTAATAAAATATTAAAAAACAACTAACCTTTTCGCGTGGTTCACCCTTCAAAATTGTTCGCGGAATAATTCTTGAGAAAAGACGTCACTTTCTCGTTATTTTACATATAAGTGATTCCTACTTTTTCCGCACGAAAAAAAAAAATCCCTTTTCGAACTTTATTAATAGGAGGAAAGGGAAAAGATAAAAAGAATCAGAATCTGGCTGATAAATTCGTCGCCAATGTAATGTCTGTACAGATAAAATAAGAGGCACTGTTCATTTACTTCGGAACTGTATTTGTTAATTATAATATATGGAAAGGCGATGCTACTTCCGTCGCAGACAGATTCCAACTGCTAGTGTAAGTAATACATAATACTAATGCACCTTATACGTGTAATACTATAGCACAATAGTACAATAGTACAAGTTCCTTAAAAAAAAAAAAAAGAAGTAGCATTGTCTGAATACATCTGCCTGGTCACGTCGTTACTGCAAGAACTGCGGCATATGTAAATAATAATATATGTCTCTTATTCCTTTGACCATGGATGTCTGCTATATATTACACAGATGTTGAGAAAAAACCAACACCCATTACTTCAAATGGTCTAGATGAGAGAATCCGATCTCAGGAAGATGTGCAAACCTCTGTGCAGCTGCTGACCCTCTAAGAACATTAAACAGAACACCATCCTCGATCATATCCTATATAAGCTGCCAGCCCTTTATAAACCAAACACTGTGCGCAAATGAGAAAGAACTGCAGATGACTGACTATGAAATGATTTTTCATGTGGATTGCGAACTGGAAATTTGTTATATTTAATGACTTCGCTAAAATTATAGGACGAAAGCGACCAATAACTCGCAGGTTAGTTAAGTTCTATTCTCTAAATCTCCTATATTGTCCTCCTCAATTCGCGTAATCCTGACACAGCGAAGTAGCATTGATTAGAAGATGCTACATTTTTATTAAGCCAGGCAGGTTCATTTAGCCAAACAGAAGAACTTACGAGGAATGTGGCGCTAATGCCCCTAGTTAAAAGGTAAGTTGAGTATTTCACACACTAGTGTCTCCAAATCGATATGTGACATCAGTCAATTTTATTCCTTTAAGCTCCAACTTAGGAATAGTTAGTTCAGCTTCGTTATTAATTTTCAGGGGGGCAACTCTGTCCTTAGCACAAATAAGATTTACCGATATTTCTACGTTGCTATGCAAAGTCATTAGCCACAGATCCCCATGCGTACTTGCTCGCATCAGCAAACGCGTATACAAGCCTCGTTTTTTATCTCGTTATAAAGTGATGTAGTATCGCCATTTCATGAAGTTCCTCGGTCTCCTCCTGACAAGAGTTTTCGTCTCAATCAAGATTTCTGCGCCAATATCTTTTAATAGAATCTTTAACCACACAAAATAGAACTCCATTCAGATCGAATATTTAACTGATGTCGTGGGTCCAGTGGACCCATGTTCAAATTTAAACGTGTGTAAAAAGCGCAACAGTCGACGCAGCTGTTTCTACTTTACAATACCTTGCTACAGTGAGTCGAAATGTGCACAGTGAGAAAGACACACTTCACTCGCTTCTTTAAAGGTTAGTTTCAATATCAACATGGGACCTCTGGACCCACGATTATAGTTACGTGATTTATTTGTTCATGTAGTTAATAAAGTGTTATGTTTTATTATAAGTATTTATAATGGCAAGTATCAGTGGCAATCAAGAGTATGTAATTTAGCAATGGTTAAATGAATTTCCCAGCGATGAAGACGAAATTGGATCAAATTGAATTTAATTTGCTGTCTATCCATGTCCTCATTGCAATTCTATACACTCCAATTATGTCTTCGTTTTGATAATCCAGATGTTAGAAATGAACAAACAGATCCAGATTGCATTATGACAGAAATTAAAAACATGTTTAATAAAAACGCTCAAGAAAATTACTCAATTGGTGCTACTGCTACTACAGATGAAATGTTGATTGCTTTTCGCGGCTGTTGCAAATTTAAAATATACATTCCGAGTAAACCGAATAAATACGGGGTAAAAATGTAATGCCATGCGGATTCAAAAACGCACTACGCATTTAATACGTATCTTTACTGCAGCATAAATACAGAAGGTCTTACATTGACAGAGGAAGAGAAAAAGACCCCAATACCAACGCAAGCGTGTCTGCGATTATGAAAGCCAATTTTAAACTCCAATCGCAACATCACGACAGATAACTGGTACACTTCGATGGAACTTATAAATGTGACAAAATCAAAGATACACAAGTGGGGGATGATCGCTGTTCGGATTTACAAAAGATACAACAATTGTGAGTTATGTCCCGGAAAAAAACAAATCTGTCATCGTCATGCCATCCATGCAACTTTGTAGATGACTCTACCAATAAACTTAAAATTATTCTTCATTATAAAAGCACAAAAGTTTGTAATGATTCTCTAGATCAAATCAAAGTGTATTCACTACTGATCAAGAAGTCGTAGAACTCGTCGTTGGCCGATGACTGTTTTATATAGGCTATAGGACATGAGTGCACTAAATGCTTATATCATCCACCAGAGCCATGAATCAGCATCGAAGATGACAAGATTGCTATTTATGAAAGGGCTTATAAAGATTTTGTGTGAACCCCACATGAAGGAGAGATTTTATACCCAAAGACTTCCTGTGCAATTGAAGACTGGCACTCGAAATATCCTTAGACTTTAGGCAGATGCAGCTCGAGAAGATGAAGAAGCTCTGAAATCGGAAAGGAATAAAAGAAAAAGATGTGTCCGTCTAATAAAAAAAGCTAAGACTGTGCACCTTTGTGCTACGTGCAAGCTACCCATTTGCTTGACTTATTCAAAACAAGTGTGCCCCTCATGCTTATAAAGCAGCTCACTTCAACCAATGCCAAACATTTTCAAAAAGAATATTTTCAATTTTTGTTAACATGGCTTTAAAGAGTAAGTTTTTAAATTAAAAAAAAAAATGTTTTTTTTTTTTGATTTAGTTTCTTTTGTTTGGAATTTAAAAAAATTTTTTTACGATAGGTATATTCAGACTTTTTAATAAAAGTGCAAATTTAAAATAAAAACGAATGTTCTGCCACAAATTTATAGTTTGTAGTTGTTAAGTTTAAAGTTTAATAAAAAAAAAAAAACATTTAAAAAAATAATACCATATTTTAATCATATTTTAAAACACTTGGGTCCAATGGACCCCACAGTTAAGGGTTAAGCCATAACCCTGAAAATGCTTCAGTTTGTGTCTTGAACCCTTCAATTTGTCCTAGCTAAGTATTGGATTATTGTTCTTCTTCTCTTCGAAACACTCTCTTACTTTCTCACTGTTCGTATATTCTTTGCTTGACTTGAATTTTAAGCTATTACAGCTCGTCCGATGCCTGAGTTCACAATCCTGTGCTCTGTATCAGCTTCTGAATCATGGCACTAAGAATGTAGAGACAGCTTTTTACGCTACATGTAAGCCAAGTCTTTCGGTAAGTACTGATAAAAGGTAAGATCCTTTTGTCGATTAATTTTCTCACAAACCAGAGAAAGCGATAGCTGTCTGTGTCCGACGAATGAAGTAATATTTGGAGAAACACCATTTCTCACCAGGTGTATGTACCAAAACATCGAAAACAATGCGCAACTATTCTTTTCTTTATGATTCCGGTACACTTTATGGTGAAGTAGATGACAGGTTCGATTTTTATTTGATTTTGTGTCTACAAACGATTTAGCAGCAGCTGAAAATCAAAATCAGAATTTTCCGGCCGAATATAGTTTCCGAACCATTATTCTTATCCCAACTATTTGTGATCGTCAGTCGGAAATTGCCGCAATGCATATTTTTTGGCGCCAAGAGCACACTTGATTCCATTCTTGAGTAATTGTCAACATATGCTGACAGTTCGAAAAATGGAACAGTGCCGTCATAAGTTGGCATAGATAACACGTTAAGGCAAATTGTTGGGGACTTCCTTTGCATCTATCGAAATAGCACGATCATCATACTGATTAAGTAGAACTATCCGAGTCTTGGAGTCTTGTCTCAGAATTTGGAAGGCTTGGGCTCATCTCTTTCAAAGAGTATTACTCTTAGTGAGAATACTCCCACAACAGGTAAATTGAGATTACGCGGCAGAGTTGACTTGATGAACGAAAGCTGACCTCCACCATCCAAAAGATTCGCACAAGCGTATAAAGGGTAGAGAAAATGTACTATCATCATAATATAATCGGCTTGAAACTTTTTTAAGAAATCAGTAGTCTTAAACGGCAGCTAAAATGCAATATACAGGGATGTTCCGGATAATGTGTCGAAAACTTTAAGGGAAGATTTAATGGAGGTTTGAGGAAAACTTTACGCTGCCTTCTTTTAACACCGATTGAAAATAACATCCTTCAAACTTATGGGTAACAAATGGGTATTCGTAATTATGAGTACTTTAATTCTTTCAAAGTAAGTATTGTCCTAAAATGAATATATTAAAAAATATTAAAGATCAAAAGTGATTTTTGCAACTTTGAAACGTGTACCTAGCATTAAATATGCAAAAAACAAGTCAGGTCATTTCATCTCAAATTTTAATTAGCGCGCGAGTTAAGGAACCGACACCAAAACAATCCATGCTTATCATCGGATGCCGTGTCAATGCTGAAACGCAAATGCACTTATCGACGGTTACTATACATTATCAGTAGAAGAACATAAACATGCATTTATCCTAAAATAATAACTAACAACAAAGAACTGGTCATTCCATTACAGCCACTCAGAAACTGTATAAATAGCTCTAAGATATCATATTGAAGTTAGTCTCAAGAATTTATTAAATAAGCAAGTACCTCAAGGGATTCGAGTACCCTTAAAATGTTTGTACACAGCGCGGACTAAAGAGAATCAAGGAGGAAGGTACCGATGTATATTGATCTTAAATGTTTGCAAGTTTTAATGGATAGGAAATAGAGATCTCGGCAGGGAATTCCATAAGCGAATTGTGCGGCTTAGGAACGAATCACGATATTTCAGAGTACATTCGAAAGTGGGCTTGAGGGTATACTGATGAGCATTCATAGCTGGACGAGTGTTACGGTTGAAGGTTTGACAGCGCGGAATGCTACTGGCGATTTCTATGAAACACTGGTGGTGGAAATAGCGATAAAACAAAGTAAGACAGAAGAAATTACGTCGGTGTTCAAGGGTGTCAATTGACTGACTGACACGTTGAATATGTGGTCATTTCAACGTAGGTTGTCACTGGCTCACATACCGAGAATGGAAAGTTTTTGTTTCGACGAAGCAAATGCTACCATGGATAATGACTGAGTATTTAGATTTCGCTTTAATGACAATGCAGACAGCATTGAGTTTTGGAAGCAATAAATTACACTTTTTTGATGGTTTCCCAATTGTTTATGCTGTTAATAACAGAATTTAATAAACTTAACCTGCGCTGCCGTTTCCGTTGTACAGCCGAAGTAGCAGATGAGAGATCATTAAGGAAAATTAAAAAGAGTGTCGGAGACAGAACAGAGCCCTGGGGCACACCAGCATTTATTTTTGAATATTAGACTTGAAAGGTTAATTCTAATCCATTGACGAAGAAATCTCAAAAGCACGCATGTTCAATAACAGAGCCTGATGCCGAACTCTGTCAAATTCTTTAGAACTATCAAGTGCAAGTACCTTACTTTCGTCAGATTGATGTACGCCTTGTTTCAACTTTTCGATGATACATGCCATCGAACCACCAGCGGACATGTTGCTCCGAGAATCATACTGCCAGTCATTGAAATGGTTTTATGTTTCGAGATGTTTCATGAGCTGACGGTTTATCAGCGTTTCCATGACCTTGGAAAGAAGGGACGTAAGTGCAATGGGTCTGTAGGAAAAGAGAGAAGAAAACTCGCCTTTTTTTAGGGACGGGCTTGATAAATGCTATTTTCCATCTGCTCGGAAAGAAAACTAAAATGTAGGATTGATGGAAAAGTTTACGCAGTGGTTTTGCTAGCCAGAAAGAACACCTCTTTAGAATAAGGGGAGATATACCATCTGGACTAGCAGATTTGTGTATATTGAGATCCTTAAGTACTCTTACTACTTACTGCACGAGTGCGGTGGATGAGTCCCATTGAAAATTCGACGCACTCAAGTTTAGCCGGGGGCAAAGTATAATCTCGAAGTGTTGAACTAGTCGCAAAATATGCAGCAAGCAGATTGTCATTGTAAATGAGCGTTGGGATTAAGGATGAGGCAGAATTTCTAATGTTTTTGACGAACGATAAACAACTTTTACTACCATTGGGACATTTTAGTATTTTTTCCTGTTTTTGATCGTAATGAAATTTCACACGCTTAAGAAAGGTGTTGCAGTCATTCGTGGCCCTTTTGAACTCTTTTGGGCGTGACCGCGGTGAGAGAAGAGTAATGGCACTAGTTCATGGACATGGACATACGCAGAAAAATGATTAGAAACGTCAACCCTGAATTCCCTAGTGATAATCACAAACAAACACGGAAAAACACACCCACGATGCTTAGCAAGACTGCGAAGTGAAAATCCTGGAGTTCGTTTATCAAATGAAATTGTTGTAGGTGTTATGCCCTTACAACAAAATGAAACAGTGCACCAACAAAATGCAACCCAGTATCCATCGGTTGTTACAATTGTGATCACCTGTACTCGTATTTCATTAGCGGTCGTATAGAGTATTGTACATCACAGCCTCATTCACCATCCATTGTCTTCTACATGATTCTCTGTATCTCTATTGAAAATAGAGCATTTTGCGATAAAGTTTAATTTTTTTTCTCTTTCGTTGAGTGTCATTAAAAAACAAGTAATTGACGGGTACTAATTCTCCTCTTATTTTAAAAATTGTTCTTATCATGTGGGTGGAATTGGTGTTTAAAAAGTTTGTTATATAGTATTGTATAGGGTTTTCTAATATCGACTTGACAATTTTTTTTTTAAATAAAAGGCAAACTATTTGAGATATTTCAAAAACTTTCAAAGCTTGAAGTACAATCAAAACATTTATGAATGGAACTCGACTTCGTTCTTATGGCCACCGCGGGCACGTTTGCAGCAGTCGATTCGTTGGACCCAATTTTCAACGACTCGGCCGCTATTTCGCGTTCAATGTTGGCTCTGAGCCCTTCCAACATCGTCGACGTGTTGGCATAAACCAATGACTTAACGTAGCCCCACAGAAAATAGTCAAGCGGCGTTAAATCGCACGAACGAGGCGGCCAATCGACTGACCCATGTCTTGAGATAACACGCTCACCATACTTACTCTTCAATAAATCGATTGTAGCGTGTGCTGTGTGGCTTGTGGCACCATCCTGTTTAAACCACATGTCGTCCAAGTCTATATCTTCCAATTCGGGCCAAAAATAATCGGTTATCATGGCGCGATAAAGCTGACCATTCACAGTAACGTGACGATCGTTATCGTCGACGAAAAAATATGGCCCAATAACGCCGCTGGCATGCAAACCGCACCAAACATTTATTTTTGTGGATGAAATGGTCGGGTTTTCACCCGACCAATAAAGCATATTTTGCTTATTGACGAACCCATTGAGCCAAAAATGAACTTCGTTACTGAAGGTGATTTTACGATGAAATTCATCATCTTGGCGCATCTTCTCCAGAACCCAATCGGAGAACGTTCGTCGCTTCAAATGGTCCATCGACTTCAATTCTTCAGTCAGCTTGACATTGTATGGGTGTAAACCAAGATCGTTACGCAAAATACGTCATAATGTAGTCTGAGCGATGCCCAATTCTTGAGAACGCCGTGGAATTGACTGATTTGGATCGTTTGCTACGAACGTCTGAACGGCTGCGATATTTTCGACACTTCGACCAACCCGTTGTCTCACTGACACGGCAACATCACACAACGAATATGTAGAATCAAATTTTTGCACTAAACTTGTTATTGCCTGTCTACTAGGGCGAGAATTACGACCGAAAATTGGAGTTAACGCTCTTAAAGTTGCAGTCACCGACTCCGAATATCTGTAGAAAATTTTTATAATTTGCAGACGTTGCTCGTTAGTGTACTTTACCATGATGAAAATGTTGAGTTTACTGAATAAATTGGCAGTGACAGTTTGATGATTCGTGAAAGAGTACGTTCACAAATTAAATTCAAAGTTGTCAAGTCCCCATTGGAAAACACTATACATGTTGCGGTCTGGTCATAATGTTTAAATTGAATTCATTGTTATGTGCTAGGTTTTTTCACTCTTATACACAGTTTCTTTTCGTTGTTATCATACTCGAAAGAAAAAACTTTAATCCTGAAAGGTACACCACGAGTAACCAGCGAACTGAAGCAGGGTAAGAACAAAGGAAATTTCGAGGAATCTGTCCACGTAACAGTTGGGAAATTTTTTTGGAGATTATCATAGATTGGACGATTGAATTAAGGGTGTATGGGTTGCAAATTAATTTTTTGTAGGAAACGGATTTTATTATTGGGTATATATTTTAATTCGTGCAGATTTTTGTTTTTCAAAATTTGAAAGTTTATTTAAGAAAAACTTGTACAATAGTATTATTCAAAGTATTGCCCATCTGAAGCTATGACTTTTTCCAATCTTTCTGGCAATTTGTGGATCCCATCCCAAAAGAACTGCGCCGGCTTGGCAGCCAAGAATGAATCAAGCCAATTTTTGATATTCTGCTCTGATGTGAACCGTATTTCAGTGAGGGCGATCTGCATCGACCGGAACAAATGGTAGTCAGAAGGAGAAAGGTCTGGGATATAAGGCAGGTGGGGTAAGACTTCCCATCCACTGTTTTCCAAATAGTTCTTAGCCGGAATAGCAACGTGGGGCCGAGCGTTGTCATGATGGAAAATTATTGCCGCGTGTCTGTTCGCATATTCCGGGCGTTTTTCGCCTACTGCTCTCTTCAAACGGATTAATTGTGTTCGGTAGCTTTGTCCATTGATGGTTTCACCCGGTTTTAGCAGCTCACAATACAGCACACCCATCTGATCCCACCAAATACAGAGCATTACCTTCGCGCCATGGATATTCGGCTTTGCCGTTGACTTGGCTGGTTGGCCAGGTTTCACATATGATTTTTTGCACTTTGGTTGTAAAATGAATCCATTTTTCATCACCAGTAACAATCCGATGCAAAAATGACTTCCTTTTGTGGCGTTCCAGCAGCATTTCGGACATGCAAAACCGCCTTTCGACGTCTCTCGGCTTGAGTTCATGTGGAACCCAATTTCCTTGCTTTTGAATATATCCAGCTGCTTTTAAACGTTTTGAAATGGCTACTTGAGTGACACCCAAAGATTCTGCGAGCTCTTCTCGTATTTGCCAACAATCTTGATAGAGTAATGCTTCCAATTCCATCCTCAAACTTTTTTGGCTGCCCAGGACGTTCATCGTCTTCCAAGCCAAAATCACTACTTTTAATTCGTGCAAACCACTTTTGGCACGTTCGCTCAGCTAGCGCATGTTCACAATAAACTTCCACCAAAATACGATGACTTTCGGCAGCAGTTTTCCTCATATTAAAGTAATGAAAAAGAACTCCCCGCAAAAACACTTTTTCAGGCACAAAGTTCGACATATTTGAATGAAAAAAAAATATTGTTGTTTACGCTTCAAATGAATGACATATACTGAAATGACGTACAATGAAAGTAGCTTTCCAACGCATGTTCCAATGGAATAATAACAAAGGAATATATTTAGCTCTTGTTCCAGAGCAGAGCGGATATACTCGATGTGCACGTTCCATTTGGAGTACATTGCCTACAATTTTAGGTTTAACTACTTTTTCTAAAATGATATTGCTTGATAGAATATTGCAGGAGCATTTATATTTACGACAGATATAAAAGTTTTTGCTTTTTGTTAAGAATAATTTGGCTCCGGAGTATTTGCATTAGGAAAGTATAGTATGTCTTGAAAGATCAATATCGGAGTAGGTATATGTTTTTTTTTTTATGATTGTGCGATCGTCAGCATATTTGCAGAACTTTATTTCTTTGTGAAGTGATAGGACGTGCGAAAGCTTATTGTTGGCTATATGGAAGTGGGAAACAGATGAGGAAGAGCCTTAAGGTTACCGTTGTAGAGAGGTAAAGCACACGTTAAGGAGTTTCCAATACGAACCAGGATTTTTCTATTTCTCATAAAATTGTATATATTTATGATGATGTTGGGTCCTACTTTCCAAGCTATAAGTTGATAATTGTACTAAATGTTTTCCAGTTTTACAAAATGATTTTGTAGATAAGAGAAAGGTGAATTTTTTTTATATGCCATTAGTAATGTGATGGTCTAGGTATAATAGATAATCGGTTACAGATTTGCCTAGTTTAAATCCCATTTGATAACCGCTATGAAGTTATTTGTGGGAAACAAACCACCAGAGTCTATTTTAGCGAGAACTTTGGCGCAGCAGAAATTGAGAGAGATGCGAGAACTTTGGCACAGCAGGGGTTGAGAGAGATGCGTCTGTGAGATTTCGGAAGGAATTTGTCAAAATTAGCTTTAAGCATAGGAATGATCGTACTGTTTTTGTATAATTGGGACATATTACTACGGAAGATCGAGTTATAATATTTCAGTAGACGATTTTTTACGGAGGAGAAGAGATTTTTTATCATATGATAAGATATTCTATAGTTCGCTGGAATCTTGCTTGGAATCCGAGGAAGTGATATCGCTGTCTATGTTTTTAGCTTTTTTTGATGGCAAGTATGAGATGGTAGGTGAATTTATTAGTTTATTTTGACAGAGGGTGTGTGGGAAGTTAGAATCGTGGGATTCTTTGGACAAAAATTCAGCGAAATATTTGACTAGGATGAAAGTATTCATGATGTTTAAGTTGGAGAGAGAATCTTCTTATGGTGGACCAGATTTAAGCAAAAGAGGTATTGGGATTGTAGGTTAGTAAGTTAATATATGGACTTGGTTTTCGCAATATTTATTTTCCTCTTGAATCGGGCGTTAGCTTTTTTGTAATTGATAATGTTATCAATGTTGCGTTTTAAGAACTGCCAAAGTTTTGTTTTTTCTGCTTTTAATTGTTCCAGTTCCTTATTCTACCAGGGAACTTTTGTGTTTTTGTCGAAGTAGATATTTGGGGAATGCATTGGTTGGCGCTTTGAAGGATAATTTTGGGGATATTAGCTGCCTCTTTGTTAAGATTATCACTAATGGCGTGTTCAGTACTATATTTTACTAAAAGATTTTGATAAAACTCCCAGTTAGCTTCTTCGATTTCGGTCGATTCGGCAGAGAAGGAGGTCGTGTGGAACATGGAAATAATAATGGGAAAGTGGTCACTTCCACATAGATCATCGAAAACGTTCCATTTAGTGTCAACAGCTAGACTCGGTGAGTAAAAGGATAGATCGATGTGGGTGAAATTGGAGTGGGTTCTGAAACGAATGGGGGACCTATCATCAAGAAATTGATAGTAGATGTTATTCTTAGCTTCGAAGCTTCGAAATCATTGTTAAGGTTAATCTGGTTGTTGTACCGAAGTGTGAATCGGGAAAGCAACTCCACCACAGGGGTTTAGGGATATACCATATTTTGTGAGATAAAGTGGTAGTTGACTGAAATGGGGATATTATTTGTAGATGTAAGGTGAATTTCTTTTAAAACTATTATTTTGGGGCTGATCGTTTTAATAACGATTGCTAATTCATTATAGTTGTTCACGTAGCCTTTGACGTTCCACTGTACTATTTTTAAAGCAAATGTGATGAATTGGAGAAGATTTGCGGTGCTTGTTCTTTTGCTGTTATTGGCATGACCCCGCCATCCTGCATTGGTATGTTAATGGCCATTTGATGAACACGAGATGGACGGTTTGAGGATGGTGGGGTCGTTGTTGTTGTTAGTATTTCTTCGGTTAAGCTTGGGGAAGTATTCCCTAACTGGGTCAAAAGTAAGGTTGACGATACCAATGGCGTGTTGCAGACCTTCTTGATTTCTTTTAAATTTGAAATAATTAATAATTTTGATTTTTTTTTCCGGCACGTTTATGAGACAAGGGACGTACACAATACCCTTGTAAAATTTTAGATCTTCGTGAAGGGAAACTTTGATTGCGCAGATATTGCATAAAATTGATGATAGATAGATGTTTTAACTGGAGTTAAAGATATCAAATTGGGGATAAGCGTTTTCCTTTTTTCCACGAAGGCACGTGGCCCAGAGTGCCATTAAAACGTTATAGTACATAACATACATACCATATATCACTTTAGGTTTTGACTTAACGTATAAGAGAACAAAGAGAAAAAGTGAAATATTTATTCACTTGCACGCTATTGATCAATCGATAACAACGACGACTGTTAATAAGGTAATAGATTGGCATTTGGATGATGTTAAAAGCTTTAAACAATTTTTGAGACATAAAATAGGAAGCTTATCGAAGTCATCAGGAAGATGATTGATGTCCAAATTAAAAAGAAAATTGTTATCACCAGCGGAGAGCGAGAGCGAAGAGTGTTTAACCCTATTAAAATCTTTTATGGTTAGCACGACCTAGCCGGCAGTTTTGTCGAACATCAGGAGTGAGTAAAAACGAGGGTGAAGGGCCCACCTAAAAAGAACACTTAAATAGAGGTTTTCCAAGTTAGAAGACATCTATTTTAATAATGTAGGTTCAAACCTAGCATTTACATCACCAAAGTGGATTACTAACTTCTATAACACTGAAGAAAAAATAGTCACATAATCGCAGAAAATTTCAGATGTATAGTATTTGAAGAACATTTTCAACATTTTCAGTATTGATATAGCCTTGAGAGAGTAATAATGTATACGTATGAGTATAACGAATAAAATTGGTGGCTCAGCTAGAAAACAATAAATCCAATGATTCTTATAGTTTACCAGCAGTATTTTACAAATATAGAGGTGACTTTTCAGCAGATTACATGTATCGAACTCGGCAAAATATTTCAAGTCATTAAAAATGGTAAATATAACAAGGCAGCGGGAGAAGATGGAGTTACTTTGGAATTTCACAAACACTGTTATATCGAATTCGCAAAAGCGCTTGCGAATGAGATTGCAGAATTGCCACAAAGCTTTAAAAAATCGAAAATATTTCCGCTTCATAAAAAAGTAGATTAAACAAACCCAGTAAATTATAGAAGGACATCCTTTTTAAACACCGTTTATATTATTTACCGCCCTAATTTTTAGTAAGTTAACGAAAAGTTGATTTCTTGTTTGAATCTTCAGATATCCAATTTCTAATCCAATATATTTTATATATCAAATGTTCGATGCGACCTATAGAAGGTAAGAACCACTGAGCCAAAACATCTTTCCTTCTCTTAAGGACTCAACATATTTTTCAGCATTTTGCCCATACTTTATTAATTGCTAAACTCTATATTTTCAACAGAACAACGGAACACGTAGCGTAGCCGAACTTCTTTAATGTTGTTATGCCAAGAAAATGGAACTTATTATATGTTTCCAAATGCTCAGAACATCCAAAAGGAACAAATCAGCCAGTCTGGAAACACCCAGAAAATCTGCAAGCACCTGATGGTTGCAAGCAGTGACACAGAATCATGACCGAAGGTCACTTTTCAGACCTGCACCTGCTTTCTTGGAACTCCAAGTAAGTTAACTGACGCTGCTAGGTCCCTCAATGTCTTCAAACTGCCTAGTAGCGATGGAATATTTTCAATTATGCGCTAACCAGCTGTTATTCTTAGAAAAATATTCATTATCAATCTGCCACCGGCCTTCATACCAAACTCCTGCCGAGTGGTACAAATAAATTCACAACTTAGACTACTCACTCGCTAATAAGAGCTACAGACCCATCAGATTCATTTTCTTCCACCTAAGATACAAGGGGGAGAATGTCCCCAAAACTGCTTTGCGATACTCGTACATGAGTTTTACCTAGCACGCCGATTTAAAAAGAAGTACAAGCCACTTTAATTGATTTTTCCCGCCGACTGTCATTAGGCTGACGCAATTATATCGGGATTTCGGTTCGTGTTTGAATGCCCCTTTACTCAGGCCTGGATCCAACTAGAATCTGAGTCAGGACAAGAATTTAGTCTTTGACCTAAACTTCACTTCAACCAAATTTGTGCCTCATACACAAACCTTACCTGCAGCGACAGTTAAGCTTTTCGATCCCTTCACCCTCCTCGAAACCAGTTGGAAAGCTAAATGCACTGACTCTTGTTTGCGTAACAACGGGATCGCGTAAAATAAGGTCACTGATGAATATGCTCAGAGGAAGACTTCTCAGGATCCTATTTCCCGTTGATACGTGCTGCGTCCTGTTAAGGCATGTTAGGCATTTTTAGGTTTTAGATTTTCAGGCGTCTCTAAAAAAAGTCGGCGGCTTATAACCTGTCCGATAAAAACCATTTAAAGTTAAATGAACAACAATATAAAAAAGTCGATTTTTTAACAAGGAATACTCCATAATAAAAATACTCCATAAATATTTAAAACAAACTATAACCTTTATCAATAACAAATTAAATTTAATAATTAACCTATTTATAAACTAGCATACTCGGCTGTACAACAAAACTAATCAAAACTGGCAAAAGCCAAAAAATTCTACGATGGAACATGTAGAAAATGTAGAAAAATGTAAGAAAATTAGTTACGAAGGTCAAAATATGAAAAGGTGTATATACCTCTTTTTTATTTAAACAATTAGGGCAGTTACTAAACTATGTATATTCAAATATATATTCATTTAATCTTCACTTACCGCAATTTTTTTTTCATTAGACGATAAATATCATATTGATAGTCTCCCTTTGCACAAAACAATTCTTCATCTGCAGAAAGATCGTTATAATAACAACAGTTGTTAAGCAACATTCTTGAAAGTGTATAATCAATGATAGTAACTTTAACTCCACTTGTTGGAATAGTTTTTTTTTTAGAATCAATTGTATATATAATGCTTTTATCATTTGTGGGCTTAATTAAAATATTCCCAGAATGTAAATCCCGATGCTCAAATTCCAAATGTGTCTCAGCTACAGCCAAGCTTGCAGTAGCCTTAAATAGATAAAAAAAAAAATATTTATATATAATTAAATATATATATATAAATATAGTATAAATATATATATATAAATATAATATAAATATATATATATACTAATATATAATAATATAAATATAAATATATATATAATAAAAATAAAAAACAAAAAAAAGTTAATTCAATAGGTTTCAATATTAGATAAGTCGGAACTTCCAATTGCCGGATTAAAAGAGTCTACATATTTATTTGTTTACTTGTTTCGTCTTTCAAGAAGAATCTTGTTCTAGACTACTTCTAATAGTCTATAAATTTTGTTGGAAATCAATTTTATGTTTTTTTTTTTTTAAATAAAATATTTTAAAGTTAACAATTTAAGATAGCAGCTTTACAAAGAATTCAATTCATGTCAACATCTACAATATTACATAATTTTATAAATTTTATACATTCTCTAGGTCGAAGGGTGCGTAAAGGGGCACACAAATTAAATAATGAGAGAGTTATTATATCATATGCAAAGAGTAATATGTTTTTCTTTTAGCAATAGTTCTTAAGTTAATGATCCCACATCTATCTTCAAATGACGGAGTCATTATTCCAAAGCATTTCTTTTCTTTCCTTTAGAGCCAAAAGTCTCCGCAGCTAGGCTCGTTAATTTTAATATTACCATGTAATATTAATTACCTGTTAGTAAATAAAAAATAATAATAAAATTCCAAAGCATTTTATGCAAAGAAAATTACGTAAATCGGTGTTGTACCCGTTCTGTACTAATTTCAGCATTATTATAAAATGGGTTTTAAACTACGCAACAATACTTCAGAATAGATCGAATATGTTTAACATACAATATTTTGAGGATATAAACATCATGAAAGTCCTTAGTATTACGGGACAAGAAACCTAATATGCGATTCATCTTGTTAACTACCAGGTGTACCGGTATGAAGTGAGCGTTTTTTTGTGAAAATAGAACACTAATTTTTAATGGGAAAGTAAAAAACATTTTATTCAAAGTATTGGCCATTGCTAGCTACACATTTTTCCCATCTTTCAGGCAATTTATGGATTCCACACTAAAAAGTCACCCAATTTTCGACTTCTTCGTAGGATTCAAAGTGCTGCTCAGCTAATGCGTGTCCCATCGATGAAAACAAATGGTCGTTTTTCGATCAATGCGTGGTTCAAATTGATCATTTGTTGTCGGTAGCGATCTGTATTAAATGTTTCACCAGGTTTTAGGAGCTCGTGGTACACACCACACCTTTCTAGTCCTACCAGACACAGCATTGTCTTCTTGCCGAATCGATCTGGTTTTGCAGTCCAAGTGGATGGTTGTCCCGGATTAACCCATAATTTTTTCCGTTTAGGATTCTGAAAAAAAAATCCATTTTTGACACCATCTTTTGCATGTTGCTTGTGATAGTGCATGATCACCATATGCCTCGACAAACATTCGATGCGACTCTGCAGCACTTTTCTTCAACTGAAAATAAAAAATTAAAGCTTTTCGCAAATCATCATTTTCTGGTACAAAATTCGGCATTTTTATCACGATGAAAAAATATGATGTTGTTTGCTCAACGACTTGATGTATACTTAATATCATAGCAACCAAACAAAAAAAGAATTAAGGCCCGTTCACAATAAATGTTCCATATCGAGACATTTGTATCTTAACGCTTACTTCATACCGGTACACCTACCTAGTATGTAGTCCAAGTCGAACGAAAAGGTTAAATTAGTGTCGAAGATCACTCCTAAGTTTTTTTGATCAGTAACTCTTTTAGTTTTAAATACTTTAGTGAAAGATTACAGGAAATTTTTTCTGGTAAAGGTTGTAATTGAATATCTGTTTATATTAAAATATAAGCCACTAAGCATGCATTAATATCTAACATGTTTCTTATCACGAGTACCGTTCGACGAGTACGCGTTTACACAGTGCACTTGTAAGTTTTCACTCGCTGCTCGTGTGTTGTTGCATGCCACACAAAAAGAAAATTCAGTGTAAAGAAAAAAGAAAAAAAAAACAGTGCGGGTATCTCAACTTTCCCTCACATGCTTACATTTTGTTGTTGTTGTATTTGTCACACGCCACGGACAACGACTGAGTGCATGTAACATCCGATCGATAACGGTTAGTTTCGTTTGTGCACTGTTTTATTTCGTTGTAAGAGCATAACATCTACAAGAACGACAGGATTTTCACTTCGCAGCCTTGCTTAGCATCGTCGGTTTGTTTTTTTTTTTTTTGTGTTTGTTGGTGGTTATAACTCGGGAATTTAGAGTTGACGTAGCTAATACCGCATATATTATCACTAAACATCAATCAAATACAGGTAAGCCGTTTTAACACTTAGTGAAACACTGGTAGATCCCCGCCAACACCTCTCAGACCATTCTGGTGTAAAGCTACTGACTAGGAACTAGTGCCATTATTCTTCTCTCACCGTGTTCTTGCCATTTACGTGCGTAGTGATGTGGCTTACCAAACTTTACCACAATGTGTTCAAATCCGGAATTCAACTTTATGTAGTTAGAATTCTATCTCCATAAGCAAATTATGCACTATTTCCTTATTTACAGAAACCCCAACCTGAACAGCAATTCGACCTTTAACGGGTTCAATGTGCTATCTGACTACATTCAAAGAATTGTATTCCTGTATCTTTATACTGAAATCGTTATTACGGACGATTTTAATATACACAATTCTAGGTGGCTTCGATATTCTGGACATACAACACCCGAAGGACAGTGTGTTGAGAACTTCGCTGCAGAAAACAACTTGACCCAAACTTGGAAATGAGCCCACATAAATACCAGACGTTGATAGTTTGACTACTCTTTTTTCTGAAAATTAAATAGAGAGGGAGAGAAATATGTTTAAGCTCAGTGCTTATTTCGCTCCATGGGATGCATCTAAAATTTTTAATGGGGAAACTAAGTTTCTAGTGTAAATTGATTTGTTGTTGTATTTTAAGCAATCATTTGAGTTATATGAAAAAATGAATGTCTTTCGGGCAGAATACACTTCACTTCACTTCAGACGTCGCCATCCGCCGATGTTGAACCGTTTAAGCAAATTTTCGTATTCCTATTTGCAAAATCATATCAATTTCAAAACAACAACATTATGAAGTAGATATTTTTGTTATGTTAATAAACTCCTCCATTATCCTTCCGTTATCTTTCTTACCACTTCACAATTTCGTGCTCATGGCTCGCGACTGAGCCATTGGGCGGCAAGCGACGAGAGATTTTTGAGATACCATATACAAGCACATTTCCTTGCAGTTTGTGCGTTTAAATTTCTAAAAGGATATGGTCTTAATAAATAAGTTTAAGAGGATAAGCCTCGTCAACAATTAAACAATTTGGAATGATAATAGTAGTAGTAGTATTATTTCTTTATTAGTATAGAGCTATACTTTTAAATATAGTATATATATTGTATGTCGTTTTACAATTTTTAATATTAAATATTTCAGTCTTTTGTTTGGAAAATGCTTTAATAAATTATTTAATAATAAAAATTTCATATAAAAAAATACAAAAATATAATTAAATAATAAGTCTCAATAAGTCTGCTTTTAAATAATTTATACTATAATTGTTTTAGATTTTTATATCCTCCTTCTTCCTTAAAAAGACGAGTTCCCTTGTATAGTGTTTTGTGTTTTGTCCGAACGTTGACATCTGTCACTTAACTAAATCATTGCAATTACGTAGAATATAGTTGTGCTTGTCCTACAGCCTTTATTTCACTTCTCTAAGAGGTTTTGTAAGTTTCCTTGGTTAATTTTGAAAACTGCAAGTAACGTGTAATGTTCTAGCCTATCACGTAAACTCATCCATTTGAGCGCTTTTAGCATGAGTCTTATCGACGTTAATCTATTGCACTGAAGAATACTTCTCATCGTTTTATTCTGTAGTTTCTTGAATTTTTTCACTTCTTATTCTCTTAAAAAACCTATTTTCTTTGTCATTTTTTTGCATATGTAATCGATGTGCTCAGAAAACTTCAAATTCTTATTGATTATTATTCCCAGATACTTTATATGGTCAGCGTTTTCTATAAATCTAATGTTTATTTTAACATTACTTTTGTCTTTTTTTCATTTAATTGTAATTTATCCATCACTAACCAAGATATTCGTTTTATATCATTTAAAAGCTTTATTTTGCACTCACTTCCACCTTTTCCTTCAGAATAGATTATCGTGTCATTCGCATGTAATATAGCTTTGCAGTCTTTTAGGGTATTTGGCTTATGAATAGCAGTGCATAGGTTTTTGTGGGACTTCTATGTTTACTACCACCGTGTTTTAAATGCTGCCGTTGACCTTGGTTCTCTTTGATCTATTTGTGAGAAATCACTTGTATGTCATACTTTGTAATTTTTTGGAGTAAAATTTGACGATCTATTGCTTCGAATAGCCTTTTGAAATGAAAAAAAAGGGACGTTGTTTTCTTTGCATTTCCTCCACTTTTACAATTGTTTATAAAGTAGTTTACCGCCGTTTCTTAGGATTCTTCCCTAAAACCAGATTGGTATTTGTAAAAGATATTGTTTCCCTCGGTATGTTCGAATAGTTGTCGTTTAACTAGGTTTTCCATTCTTATGTCTAACGTTCGTAAGGTATTTATAGGCCTAAACTCTTCACATTTTTTTGTGTTTTGCACGGATCTTTTCATGAATTCGGAAATTAGAGATTCACTTTCATGTAGGAATTGGCTATTAATTTCTAATAGCGCACTTTGAGGACTTATTTTGTTAAAATCGGATTTATTTTATTATTATTATTATTTATTTTTTAATTTCTGTATGATTTTACTGTTCTAATATTATGATTTGAAACTGAAATTTGCATTAACATTGTCTTATACGATTTATATATTCCACGTTTCTGATATTTAAAATACTATCGATAAAATATATGTTGAATTTTTGTTGGCTATTTATTTGCCATCAGTATGGACATAAAGTTATTCTCTTTGTTTGAGCGCTAAATTTTTAATTACATTCCACATTTACTTTTGCCCACTTGCATTTTAAATTTTTAGTTTTCTAAATTTATTTATTTATTTATTTTTTGCTTTATTTATTGTCTTACAGCTTGTATAGTTATAAATGTACCCACTACTATTTTAAGAGTGCAGTCAATACTTTCAGCATTTACATGTATTGTGATATTTCTATTTTACGCCATAGCTATTGCATTTACCTTTTCACGAAATGGCTCGCTGTGATACTTGAAAACATTTACAATTGCACGATTTCTCTTTATATTTGGTTCATTTTGCATATGAATAGTTATAATTTCATGGTCAGATATTTTTTCCTTTTTGTCTGGTCTTACGTCTATATTTTTAATATTTGTTATGATGTAGTCCACTATTGTATTAGATTGCGCTGTAATTCTTGAGTATTGTTGCATTTTATGTTGAAAGTAATTGTCTTCCAGAATTCTTTTGATTTTCTTTTTATATATGTATGTTATTTAAGCACTAATTAATATTGAAATCGCCTCCTTGATTTATATTGTTTGGTTTCTCTGTTAGCCTTTCTATATTATTCTTGCAAAAAATTGCAAAACACTTTCCGAGGTTCTTGGTGATGTGTTAATCCCGCAATGTAATGTATTGCATTGTACATTCACATGATACCCACCATGCTGAGTAGTTGATTGAGTTTGCTATTACGTCGTTAATTTGTCAGTTAGACTTTACAATATATATAATGTTGCACCGCCTGTTCTCGTTGAAATTGATAGGTAAGATATCTCCTTATAACCGTTGATTTGTATTTCCTCTCTTTCGATATTAGTTGTTCAGTGTGTTTCTGCAAGTATTATGAAATCATATTTATCACTATCACATATTATTTCTAGTTCCTCGAAATTATTAATTAGGCCTTGTATTTTGAAATATATTCCCATAATATAACTTGATTGCTAATACTCAATACGCTTCTTTTTTGTTGCAAGTTTGCTTATACATATATACTGGACATATCTTGCTGAAAGTGGAGTGGTTTTCGTCAAGATCCAAGGTTAGTTTTTCACTTACACGTATGGAATTTACACATTTCGTGAAAGAGTGCTTTCGCAAATTAAATTCAAAGTTGTCAAGTCCCTATTGGAAAATCCTATATTTCAATCAGGTGTTGTTCGATTTCACTTTTTATTTTATTTCTTTCTTCAATATTATCACTTTCAATTGAAATTGCTCCATTTCGAGTGTTTTCAATATTATGGAAATGTAGATTTTGTGGATCAACTTTTTTACATAGACCCTCCTTAGTTTTATAAAATTATTGTTTTTCCTTTGGTTCTTTTTTCCCAGCTCTGGCATTACTTTTTCTTTTCCCTTGTCAATTCTTCCTTTGACAATTTCCGCTCATTCGACATTGATTTTCCGTCACTGCTTGTTTACTACTTACATTTTTTTTTTTTACTTCATTACACACATTTATGTTGCTGCCTTTAATTTCATCAGATAATTTGTTGCATTCGCTTTTGAGATTTTCCGTTATGCTACATATATTTTTCAATTCAATTACACTTTTTTCACAGACTTCTTGGGCAATTTCCAATTCGTGTATTCTAACGGTATACGTAAATTCTTTGATTTATTTTAATTGATTGCTCAAATTCTTCTTTGTACAATTTTAAGTAACTTGTGTTTTTATCCACGCTTTCTTGCATTTCCTTCACAATCAAATCCATGTTTTGAATGTAAAGTATGCATTCATCGCTTATGAATATTACCATATTCCTATTTCGGATTATTCCAATGCTGTCGAGGCCGGAACATTTTGTTTTACAAACGACTTCACAGCTAACACCTATTTCACCACGTATCGCTGATTTGCATTCGTAGCACTTCGACATCCTTTCTTAAGATTTCTTTTAATTTCGTGTACCTACATCCACTGTTTAAAAGAAATGATTTTTGTTGTGAAATATAAAATTTAATTAATTTAACCTTATAATTTTTTAATTTCATTCGCACTGCAAAAAAAAACTTCATATTTCTTGGAATGACAGTTAATAATTTATTTGATAATATTTGATTTTGGTACCGGTTGTGAAAGAAAAACATTAAATTTCCCACTTTTGAAGCAACTTAAATAAAGTCAACCCAAAAAAAGTACCACCTGTTTTCCTTTTCCAACCATTTCGATTGTTAAAAATTTCTTCTTAGCATCAGCCTAAGCTTGCAGTACAAAAGAAAAACAATGTAAATAGTTAAAGTAATTGCTACACCCTTTATTTGACAGTGTTTGCCATCATACTGCCAAAGCTTTTATATTAAGAAACTTCTAGCACCTGTAGTAGTCGTCTATAACTTTTTGAAGGTGATCGGTTGTTGGTGTAGGCATATATTGCTCTAAAAGTTCTTCCCAAATAAATTCACTTGTTTCCAACATAATGTTACTGACTGTGCTTCTGCCTGTAGCAAGAGACCTAAAAACATAAAAGATATGACAATTCATGGTGTCGTTTCAAATAACTGTTTCTTTAATTTTTTATTCGACGGAATAACAGCTAAAGCAAAGAAAAAGAACGACGAACAACATTAGTCAAAAGCATTTTTATATGTGTGATCTAGCGTTGTCATAGCGAAATACTATTCCCTTACGATTTGTCAATTCTCGCTCATATGGTCTAGTGTTGTCATGTTGAAACAAGATATCTTTACAACAGGCCAGTTCTTTGATTGCTTCCTTCATTTTCATTATTTGTTGATCAATTCAGATCATTTGGTTTTTGGAAGCAGCTCAAAATACAAAATAATACTAACAAATTGATGCAGTTCAGCTTTCGATGTGGTTTGCGATGGTTCATTACGCTTAGACCGCGATTGTTTTCATTGAATCAATGATGATTGATTTTCGAAATCTCCAGAAGAGATTTTTAAACAAATTTTGGCGCGTGCATTCTATTAAACGGTCAAGACCTTAAGCAAAATATTTCGAAAATGTTCGTTGTTTTTTAACATCATGTTAAAATTGACACTGTACTAACAGATGCAAACAAAATTACGCTCAAGTTGCTTAAACTCACAGCTGTGTATCAAATATCAAAAAAATCTTAACATTGTCAAAAACCTGAATTAACCAACATAACGCAGTCTGCTTATAAAAGGTGAAATTACTCTCTTGTCAATCCAATATATAGGAGCTGTGCTTAAAGTTTAAAAAGTCGCACTTCATGAAAATCTACTTTAAGGGTAATTTTTTGTTAAATGGAGTTTTGTAGTCTACCGGATGTAACCAGGACTGTTAATAACTTAAATCTGTTGTATTCACTTTTATTAAGATGGTCCAAAATGAATTAACTTCAATCAGTAAGTCAGTACAATATTCTTAAAATTGGACACCGGAATATTTCAACAAATACCGTGGTTTCAAATTAAATATGCGATGGAAGTTACTTAAAATAATATAGTTAAATTAGTTAAGCAAATTTTAAGGTTTTTTTTTTTCAAACAAATAAAAATATATGAATTTATGAAATGGTGTAAACATGTGGAAATCCGAGAAATGGTATTAACTGGTGAAAAGCTAATAAGCTGGAATATTACGATTAGTGGAATACAGTGGAATATTATGAAAGCTAGGGCTATGATTGGAATCAAACTTTAAGAGATAAATTACTATAAATATGTCCATAGCTCAAGGTCTATGGAGTGGTTGTAACATATATATGCAACAAGTTTCGTCAGATGGAAATGTACATATCAATCTAATATATATTTAAATTGCAGTTATTATTATTATATTATTATTATTTCACAATAACACCTTACAAAAAATCATAAGTCAACCTGAGAAAATCAACGAACGTATAGACATTTAAACAAATCTTTTGATCTAATTAAAAGACTTTGCCTGATTGCCAAGTGGCTATATTGGCAAAAATGCATCATTTTACAACTAAAATAAAAATAAAATAAATTATGAGAATGTGTGAAATAAAAAGTGGATGCTCGTAACCAGACGAAATGCGACGTTGCGTCTGGATGTCAACAGGTATTAGGTGTAGTGAGTGCACTTTTAGGAGATGAATTTTGAATATTTAAGTGGATATGTTTGGTAGTAAATAGTCTAGTGGGTGTGGAAGAATATATGAGCTTAAAATTTTAAGTTTCAACATTCTCCCCGGCGCAAAATGAGGCAGAATGGTCCCAAACCCGCAATTCGAATAAGTCAGGACTGCTTAAAAATATCTTCTAAGTTGAGTTACTCTTAGGTTAAATAGTATTATATAAAAAAACACATAAATTCGATAAAAAAGTACACACTGAAAGACTTGAACACATTTATCTTTTATGTTTGGAACAATTTTTTGAACATTTAACCTTTCAAGTTCTACTTAGAAAAACAAAGATATCGTAAAAATATAAAAATTTATTATTTTTTGCTTTTAATAAATACATTAGAACAAGTTAATTAAAAATTAAAGAATTCATCCTCATCATCTTGACTATCTTCACTTCAAACAGATTTTTAGTTATTGATGTTTTTCGATGATGATTTTAATAAATTTAAAACGCCCTTCAATATAAACCGCATTTTTTTCAGTAGATTTCTTTTACTTAAAATAAGTGAATTCAAACTCAATAATAATGAATTAAATACATCGATCTTTGTTTTTTCTCGACTACATTTCCTAGAGATATTCACAAAAAATCTTAAATTCGTTATTCTTCTTCTTCATTTAATTTACCTATAATCAATAAGACATAATCAACTATGTATCTTCTGTCCATGAATAAAATATTTGTATACGGTAGTTTGCATATTATACCAAGGATATTTCTCAACAAAGTATTTCGCTGTATGAAAAATTTCACGAAATGTGTTGATATCAATTTCATAGCCAATTGAAACCACAATTTTTATTATGTAAATTTTTTTAACAATATGATATCAATTTGGTTATGTCAACTGATAATTTTGTGTTTTGAAAAAAACGTCTAGCGGTGGTTCCATCATTTGAGTTTCCAAATCTTGGCCTTGCCATATAGTCCAAGTACATTACGTTCTTTGATTCTTTTTGTAGTTGAGCCTTATTTTCTAAAATGATTGCTTTGTCATCTTCCCGTGCCCGCCATTTTTTATTGGTAATTTATAAGATATATAGAGAATGCACTCAAAGAAACTGAATTGTAAGTTTTTTGCATTTACTTTACTTCAACTCAATTGAATGTTTTAAAGGTTGCACCAGTTACAAAACACTTTTGTGCTGACGAGAATCACACCTATGGTATAACAATTTTATCATATTTATCTATTTTTACCAAAATCGTTACAACTTTTTCAAGAAAATTGACTAAGAACAAAATAAAAATTAAAATTAAAATAGTAAGGCAACGAAAAAAATATCATATAAAAAAGTAGTAAAAAGTAGCAGCTAGTTTTAATAGTTATAAGATACTCAAATATATACAGAATATACAATATAACAAGAAAAAAAAAATTTGATGTACATCGATAAACAACTATTTTTATATTTTTTTTACAAAACAGAGTAATAAAAAGATATTTCTACAGTTAGATTTTTTTTAATAGTTATCTAATTAAAACAATTTTTTTTTTTTTAATGAACTTGAAAGCTCCATACCAAAATTAGTCGAATTTATTAACATTTTCTTTAAAACCTTTGTCAAATTGTAATTAAATATCGCACACATGTAAACACTTTTAACTTCCTAAATGAATTCACTCGACTGATGCATATTTGTGTGATGAGTGATTTAAATAAATCAAAAGTAGATTAGATTTTTGGCATTTTCTGAGGGAACACAAAAAATTTATTGCCAGGCCAGCGTTGAGTTCCAAGAGTTCAAATACTATGATTTTCAAATTTATACTCTTAATAGTCTTTCTTCTTTAGTGAATTATTAGCAGCAGGACTGTAAATAATGACAAGTAGCCAATGGGATGACGTCATGATGTGCTCGTGAATTCGGCAATACTTAATAAGATTTTTGGTCAGCGATTCCCTTCATTAGAAATGATAATTCATTATCCGTGAAAGTTGAATTCATTAACCTTTTTTGTTTCTGAAAGCGTGGCTTCCACATGTGCAGTTCTACAGCCTTAATATTTGACTAAAGTTAAGATCTGACAAAAATAATGCAGAGGAGTTCGTTATGTAGAAATTGTCGGAATTGATAATCATAATTGGTTGTTTGATGACACAATTTCGAGCTTATTTTAGTAGTCCAAGCCCAGCAATTGGGTGCTAAGTATTTGTAATGAAGTGATACGGACCTTTAATCTTAATAGCTCGTATAACTTAGGTAGATTGTATTCATCATATCCAGGAAGTGTTAAGCAAGTTATTATAACTTTCCGAAATTTATTATTGAGTTGAGTTGAGTTACCTGAATACTGTCTATAATATTAAATACGTAAATAAAGTGTTGAACACTTGTGATTCAATCACCGTTCAAGGCACACTGAATTGTGCCTTAATTAAAGTCATAGATTTATTGAGAAAATTGGCAGTTGATTTAACAATAGATTTGTTCTTCGTTGTTGTGTGCGTTTTCGATGTTGGCTTCCATATAATGCGTATAGTCGTGATCAAGAATACCAAACAGCTATTTGCGACAGTGCCAATGAAATCAAACGGGGATCATTTTTAGCGAATGACCAATCCATTTCTTTGCTCTAAAATTTTGTTTAAACTATCAGTTTCCTGCAACTCTTGTTCTAATTGTATTATAAAAGGTGACCAGATTATAGCGATAGAAAAAACAAAATAAATAAAACAACAGATGTGTGATATATAAAATTGATTCTGGCTTTGAAGCTATGTTCATGCCATTATGTGTGGAAAAGCACATCAATTAAATAGCCGCCTCGGCTTCTCTGGCAGTGCTTCAAGCGGGCGACCCAATTTTTGATGGCTCGAATCAATATGTTCGGCGTTATTCCGCCAATAGCGTGTCGAATGCTGGCCTCGAGCTCGTCTTAAGTGGTTGACTTGTTAGCGTAAACTAAGGACTTGACGTAGCTTCAGATAAAGTAGTCGAGTGGTGTCAAATTGCATGATCGGGGCGGCCACTTTATGAACGCTTGCCGTGGGATGACCCAGTCGCCAAGTTTCTGCTTCGCAACTTCAAGCGTTGCGTCGCTTGTTTGGCATGTAGCACCGTCTTGTTGGAACCAAAGCTCAGATATATCAATATTGTCGAGCTCTGACCGTAAAAAGTCAGTTAGCATCGCTCTATACCTGAGACCATTGACCGTAACTGTGCCTCCTTCCTCATTTCGATAGTAAGGTCTGATGATGCCGCCATGCTCTACACCGCACCAAACAGTTAATCTTTGTGGATTAATTGATGCTTGGCCGAACATTTGTGGATTGTGTTTGCTCCAATAACCGCAATTTTGCTAGTTGACATAGTCACCGAGCTAAAAAATGGCCTTAGGCCATGACGTTTTTACTAAAATCCAGAGCCCAGTTAGCGAACCCACGGCGTTGTCTATGGTCAATCCAGCTTCAATTCTTGTGTCAGCATAAAAGGATATAGACCCAAAATAAACCGCAAAATAGACCGGGTTGCCTCTCTGGCGATGTCCAATTCAGCTGGTCGGCGCCGAATCGATATGTCTGGGTCTTCTTCGATACTGGCCGCTATGTTTTTTTCATTACGGACCAATCTCTGTTTAGTTGGTGGCTTAAGATCCAAAGGAGTGAGCTCATGCTCAAACTTAACAACTGAGCCGGAATTTCGATATTTTTTAATAATTTCCGCACGTTTGACAAATGTAAAACGATGCATCTTGAAACAGCACACCTTACTGAATATTTTGACAGCTCAATGTCATTTGTAACTTTGACAGCTGCTGAAACATAACAATTGGAAAAAATATCATTGTTATCTGGTTGGGTACATATTATGTTGTTTGGGTGTTGCTGTATGGTTTCGCATTTTTTGTTTGAATCCGCCTTCTTTTAGCCCTTGATAGTGCTGTCAAAATTTAGACATGTTTAAATAAACAAAGAGATTCCAGTTATCAGCAATAAGACTTGTTTCACCTAGGTTTACTAGGTAAGGGGTGATTCATCATGAGGCTTGATTTTCAATAGACTTTTTTGACAGATCACGCGCGACTTCTGTTTAGTATCGTTTGGCAACTCATCATGGAAAGACTCTAACCACAACAGCGTCTCCAAATTGTTCAGTTGTATTACCAATATAAGCGTTCTGTGAGAAATGTTTTTCGTGCGATTCGAGGAACTTACGGAGCGCATAATCGACCTACTAAAACCACTATTTCCAATACTATTCGCAAATTTGAGTCCCAGTTTACATTAGTGAATGATACTCGACCGGTTAGACCACATCCAGCACGTAGTGAAGAGACTTTAGCAGCTGTAGCTGAGAATGTACGCGGAGACCGTGACGAATCGATTCGTCGTCGTTTTCAGCAGTTTAGCTTGGCGTATTTTACGTGAGGATCTCGGCCTAAAAGCGTACAAGCTTCAACTTGTGCAAGGATTGAAGCCAGGCGACTTGAATTTGCGTCATATTTTCAGTGAATGAAAAATATGAAAAAACTCAATGAAAATCCGGTGTTTTATCGTGAAATTTTGTTCGGTGATGAAGCCCATTTCTGGCTTAATGGATACGTTAATAAACAAAATTTTAAGTTCACTTTCAAATTTATCTGTTTTATTTTACATTATAAATGAAACCTCACGATGAATCACCCTTTATATCCAAAGCCCACTACCGTACCAATTAATAATTAAATAAGTAGTAGTGTTTTTAGTGGGTTTACTTTTACCTTTTATTCTGGAGAGGCTTCCCGGTGTTTTCGGTTGAAGGTTGGAATATCAAAGGTAGGATTGTATGTATTAAAAGAAACCGGCCTTTCTGCGGATGAGATACTTGCTTCTTTATTGATGGCTCCCTAAGATTGTTATATGATTCTTTTGGCATGTTTTGCTCAATTTCGTAGAGCAGGGGACAAACTTTAGCGATGGATCTTCTTATTTCTCCAGTTGGTGTCTTTATATATCTTTGTAGCAAAACATATGATACAAATGCTTTTGTTGGTCGTTTACCCAGTATTTTATTGTGTGTGAAAACAGACCCAAGAAAGTCGACATCAACATTTATGAATGTTCTTTAAGGTTGATCTCGTTATTGTGGTAAATTAACCATTAATTGTTAGATATTTCTTGGTTTTGCTCTGAACCAATGTATACAATTGTGCACTATGGTTTAAGGTAGTTGTTTTCCTTTCAGAATCCAATAACTTTGCCACGACGCTGCGAATGATGCTTAAGGACATACCATACATGGAGATTATCGAAGTGCAATCGTATCATTAAAAATTTCTTCAAAATCATTTGATGTTTGGCTTTATATGGGAGTACCGACCTCCTACTCTTCTAGTCGACTTGTCATCCATGAATGGTGAGTGACAACAAGCTTAAAGCACCTTTTTTTCGAACACATAACTTATTTTTTATAATTTATATAAGATCTTCTGTGTAATAGATTTCTTGCCTATGTAACCTAAACGAAGTAAATGTCATGATAGTCTGGCAATGCCAACAATTTTAGTAATATGAAAATGTACCGTTTTTTTCATAAGAAAAACGAAACGAAAAGAAGAAAAGAAATAACCGCCATTCTTTTGGCAAGCGTCACAGTGAACGAATGTATACAGAATTGTGAATAAATAAAATTATTGAAATCGTAAAAAGAAGTGTAAAATAAAAATAGAAATTATAAATAAACGAAAAAAGAATATTAAATAAAATATAGTGGCTTTAACATTCAGGTGTGGGGTAAAAAATTATTATTCAAGTGTGCTAAAAGAATAATCCGTGTGAATCGCCTGATATCCCATCTGTTGTTCCTGAAAGGACGCCATCCACTGCTGATGTTTCCAACTGTACCACTGCTAAGTCACCCGATGTCCCCGTTACTGCAACGGACACATTGTCTGCCGTCCCTACGTCATCCGCCGATGTGCGTGTTTTGGAGAAAACTCAAAACGTTGCATTTACGCTACGAAGTACTATAATTGCAGCAACAAATCAACAATAACTCAAGAGACAGAAGTCAGAGTTGCAATCTGCTGTATCCATATTAACGGGAGATGACCATTTTGATATTACTAAATGGTTGGATCAGTACGAGGACTATACTCGCATATGTAAATTCAGCGAACAAGAAAAATGTTACAGCATTCGTCGTCGATTGGATAGAACAGCGAAAAATCACGTGTACAATTTGGGCTGTGTTTATTATGACACCATAAAAATGGGCCTAATCAAAATGATCAAACGTACAGTAACTTGTCAAGAAATCTATCGGCAGTTGCTAGTTCGCACTCTTCAAGCAAATGAGTCTTATCTAAGCTATGTGGTATCAATGCAATCTATTGCATCAAGGGCAGATATTGACGAACAGGAATTAGTTGATATTATCATCGATGGAATTCCGGACAATACTAACAGTATTACTTTCCTTTATAGTACAAACTCCGTAGATGAATTGGTTCGTCGCCGCACAAATTCAACTATAATTAAATCCAAACCAGATGTTACAATTGTTCCCAGTTCTGAAATTATAAAAGTGCCTGTCCAAAACCAATACAACCACCTGGTTCCTTCTTAAACTGCCACCTAATGGGACATCAGCACAGGGAGTGCCCAACTTTAAACCAGAGGAAGATGCAGATTGCAGATGTGAACAATAATTCGTCATACCCAACTTCTGATATGGAAGAAGACCAAAAAAAACCTATCCAAGTTATACAAATGGTAAGAGTGACTTTTTTTAATTATCAAGGTAGATGCAAAAAATCCATTAATTGTTTATCTCTCCTTGATTCTGATAGTCCAATTAGTATCGTCCAATACTCAAGTGTTCCACCGTCCATCAAAATACCTGAAGTCTTAAAGCCGACCAATTACTTTGGTATCGGAAAACGGAGATTATGCTCTTATGGTACAATATTTTCCGCTACCATTACTTGAAGATTGCATATCATTTATATCTATTAAACAATGTTTTACACTTATTGATCTAAAGGATAGGTTTCACCAATGCTTAATGCATGAAGATTCAGTTCATTTAATTTCGTTTGTCACACCTTACAGACAATTCGAATATTTTAGGATGCCATTTGGATTGAAGAATGCACCTGCCACTATTCAGCGATATGTTCATATTTTCCGAGACTTGATTGACGATAATAAGATCATTATAACATATATATTCTTTCGCAAAAAAAAAAAAAAAAAAAAACCCAAATAAAAATGCTGACAAACCAATTACATCATTTAGCCCTTTTCTACTAAAAAAAGCTATCAATGGTATCAGCAAGGAATATGATCAATTATCTTTACTTCGTGACGGTAATGTTCAAATCGCAAAAATTTGCCGAGGTCTTTTTAAAAATGAGCTTGTGTTTGTCCAGTTTTAGTCAAGCTCCACAACACTTAAAATTCAACCAAAGGCACTGTCTACGCTCCATGCTTAATAAACGTTCCAGAGTCCGAAATAATTTCTGAAATGAAGCCACAAGGAGTAACTAACGTATTTAAATTCACAAAATGCAATAACGGTGTGCAGAAACCAATAGTATTAATGATTTTTACTTTTGATCTGTATCAGTTACCTAAAGAAGTCGAAATTGGTTTTTACAACGAATATGTACCAAATCCCATGCGTTGTCGTATCTGCTAGATATTAGGGCACATAGCAAAACGACGCAACAACGAGGCAAAATGCGATTCATGCAATCGTACATCTCATGCTCCAACAAACTGCGACCGTACCCAGTGCGCTAACTGCTCTCTTCCTCACCTGTCATCTTCCAAATCATGTCCATAATATTTAAAAGCCAAAGAAATTCTGAATATAAAAACAACAGATAAATGCTCAATGGCTGAAGCCAGACTTGTGTATCTTCAACGTAACCCTACTGCCCAATTAAACTCTTCAGGACGTAATACATTTGCATACAAAACCAATCAAAACAACTGTACTAAACTAAACTAATTCACTTCATCTGTCTTTACAAAGCATGAACAATAATATCCATATTAAAAAAAAACTTACAAGTCTATCCCACAAATCCCTTATTATAAAAAATTTAATACGCCCGCGCCACCCACTTCTCCGTTATCTTCCGAAATTAATTCTTCATTAAAATATCACTTAATTCATCAATTCCAAGATATTTGCAATGTAACTCGAATTACATCACACAAAAGACAATAAAAATAATAAGAGTACTACAACGAAAATTAACGGCTTTTATAATAATTGCCACGAATCCTTCTGTTATCTTACTCCAAGAAATTCACATTCCGCATGGCGTCTGACCGCACCCCCCTAAAAAATATACCCCATATTTCCATAATTTAAACTCTAACACATCTTCGAAACAAGGGGTCGGCCTCCTCATACATTTATGAGGATTAACATTAACGTGATTAATATTAATTCAAATATTATTGTAAAATTTATCCAATTAAATTACTTATGAAGACCTGATAGCTGGCATTAACACCCCAATCCTCCTTACAGGAGACTTTTACTCATGGAGTTCTTCGTGGGGTTCAACTTCGCACTTCGCTAACTATTCTTAACGATGGACGACCTACTCATTTTTCGACCCACAAAACCTTTACCAATGTAGATTTAACGCTCATATCTCCATCACTTTTTCCAAATTCTACATGGCACATCTTCGACAATGTCTACGGCAGTGACCACATTCCCTGCATTACAGATATCTCACTTGGCTACATTAAACACATTCATTCGCAAGCTTTACAGCCAACATAAATCCTAGTTCCACCTCCAAAACACTCTGGTCACAAGTTAATAACCACACCAGAAGCTACAGACCACTAAATATAAATATAATAAAAACCGAAACGCAATCCCTTGGCTGTCCTACTGAAATAAGTGAAGTTTTTGGCGAAACTCGGTCACAAGCATCACAAAAATTTATTGCCAAAAAATTAGCATTAGCAAACAGACAGCAACAAATTTATGCTATTCATCCCTCAGACAAGTAAATAGAAACCGTAATAAATGAATTAGAACTTACAACCTGCTTAAACTCTGCGAAAGGTAAAACACCCGCCATGTACCGAATATTATATAGTATGCCTAAAAATCGCCAAGCAACATTAGGTAAGCGCCTTTTAAACTTATTCAACCAAATTTTTGACCAATCGTGGAAAGTTGCAAGTGTTATTCCAGGACAAAATCGCCCCATATCGCTGCTCCCTTGCTTGGGTAAAACGCTTGAAAAAATTGTTTCTAACCGATTATCCTGGTTCATAGAATCTAATAATTTAGCCATCATAAATTAGGTTGCCTTTAAGCAGGGCTGAAGTTGGATTCAACCCTTTACATTGATGATATATTTCAGCAGCTTTATCGACAAAAAATCATGCTTCAATTTTTGCTATTGATTTTGAGAAATCTTTCGATCTTGTTTTAGCAAATGTTATAATGGAAAAACTCTCTGAATGGAAAGTAGGACCAACAATTAGAGTAAAAATTATTTGGACTTTTTCTACAATTCGACCTCTTAATAATGGCATCCCCCAAGGATCTCCTCTCTCAGTTATTTTTTTTATCATCGATTTTAGTGATAACAACCATCCGATCGACAAAAACAGGCGCATTAACTACATCGTGTATGCTGACGATTTAATCCTGATAACCAAATGCAAATAATTATCAATTGCAGAAAAAGACTTCCAAAACATTTTTAATGATTTTAAGGACTTTAAGGACTAAGATATCTACAAAAAAAGTAAAATTCTACATGTTTGCAAAAAATCCGCCTGTGCTAAAATTATTAAAGTACGTCATAAGAACTGTTTTATCGAAAACGTGAGCTACTTGAAAATACTTGGCATTACGTTCGATGCTAAATTCACCTTTAAGTACCATTGCATAGCTCTGAAAAAAAAATCTAGTAACTAGAGTAAACATCATTAAATATTTGTCTTCAAAAAAAAAAGCTTATGCAATCCAAACTCGCTTATTAGTATAACAAGATCAATCATTCTTTCTACTACTACTCCAATCCGAAATATTTTGGTTGAGGCAGGTTTGCCTTCAATACAAGAAAGAACTAAACACCTTACAACTCTCCTTATTACCAAAACAATTCATCAAAAAGAAATCCAAATTACTTAACTGTCAAAAATCTGGATATTTCTATAGCCATACAACCAAGTCATGGCCCATATTCCTCCGTGGTACCTACCAAATGAAAACATAAATACCGATCTCTCACAGAAAAAAAAAAATTCGACAAATGCAATTTACAAAGTATATGTTATAAAATAGTACAAACAGTATATAGCAGAAAATCTTAAAGATCAGAAATGGAAACTCCTTTTTACAGATGACTCTAAGCCTGCTGCTGGCGTGTCTTTTGGCATTACTGGTGAATATGGCAAGGGCGTCACTTAGGGTCTGTTATCAAACTAATCGTCAAGGCTTATCTGAGGCAACTGCAGTCCTAAAAGTCACACAGCCGCTATGAATAGGAACACATTAATATTTACTGACTCTCTATCAACTGTTACTGCAGTAAAAAAATATAAACAATAAAACCGAGCTTATAGAAAAAATTCGTGACACAATTATCTCAAAAAAGAATATCAAGCTAGTTTGGATACTTGGACAGATCGGCATCAAAGGCATGTAACTGCTGACTCCGTAGCAAAAGCTGCGCTACATGAACCACTGTACTTACTCCACACCTTTAATAAAAAAGACATGGACAACCATCTTTCTCAGTTAAAAATATTTACAAGACTCGGACACATTTACTTAACCCACAGCTACCTAATCACCAACGATAGACCACCACTTTGCCATTTTTGTCAGAAAAACGCATCTCTATCCATCAGCCACCTCATCTCCGGATGCGTAACAGTCACCTCGAAATATACTAATTTATGTCCTAATAATAACCTAACAAATATTGTACATTAAAACTAACATAAGCTTATAAGCTCAAACTTATAAAATCATTGAATTTAGCAAACAAAATGTAATCCTTTAATCATACATACCATATATGTACGTGCTATTAAACGCTATCCGCTTCCAAGGAATCAAAAGGAACTACACGCGTGTATTGGTTAATTTTCATTTTTTCGTAGATTCGTACCTTCATTCTCAAAAATAACAAAACCTTTATTATTGCTGTTACGAAAGGATAGTTCATTCGATTTCTCTGAAGCATGTGTTAACGCGTTTTATGAATTACGAGATCGATTAATTACGGCGCCGGTGTTGGCAATTTACAGACCTAATCGTGAAACAGAGTTGCATTGCGATGCCAGTTGTCATGGTTTTGGATCCGTAATAATGTGACGACAGAATTATGGTAAATTGCACCCAACTACATATTACGAATTAGAAACCCTGTCTATAATTTATTCTCTTCGCCGTTTTAGAGTGTATTTTGAAGGAATTCCTTTCAAAATCGTTACGGATTGTAATTCGCTTACGATGACTTTTACAAAAAGCATCCGAGAATTGCATGCTTGGTTTTAGAGTTTAAAAATTATATTTACTCTATACAACATCGTAGTGATAGAGCTATGGGACATTCTGACGCATTGAGTAGACATCACCCAGACAAAATTTCTGGTCAATTCTATACTATATCACACAAAATAGAGATGAGAAAATTAAGGAATTGAGAGACAAGTTAGAAAAAGGAGTTGTGAAGGGTTTTGAATTATAGGATGGTTTGGTTTTTCGGACAACTAATTCAGATGTTGGTTGTCTCGGAGTAGGCAAGAGCTGCGACACAATTCGGAAAATTATTCTTTTACAAATATGAGAGATAAATTTAATCATTTTATACAAAATTGTATCAAGTGTATCATCTATTCAGTTCCATCTCGGTCAAACGAACACAATTTGTATTGCATACCTAAAAAACCAGTTTCTTTTGATACACCTCATATTGATCATTTTGGCCCTCTCCCGTCTACTTATTCAAAAACAAAAACACATACTAGTTGTTATCCATGTATTCACTAAATATGTTCGACTTCATTCAGTAAGTTCAACCAGTACTAAGAAGTTTGTTGTGCATTGGAAAAATATTTATTTCAGTTATTATAGTCGTCCTCGTCGTATTATCTCTGATAGAGGTACATACTTAACGTCTCTTGGGTTCAGTAAATTTCTATTAAAACATAATATTGACTATGTCAAAGTCGCAGTCGCCTCATCACCGGCAAATGGTCAAGTCGAGCGTATGAATCGTGTAATTAAAGCAATCTTAAGCAAATTGACTGAAACTATGCTACTTGCTGAATGGTCATTGAAATTGTCTCAGGTTGAATTTGCTATATGGTAAACAAAACCATCCACAGCATAACGAAATCGTAAAAAGAAGTGTAAAATAAAAATAAAAATTATAAATAAACGAAAAAAGAATATTAAATAAAATATAGTGGCTATAAATCTGGAAATGCAGAATTTAACTACATACTAGGCGGAGTGAAAAGTAACCTCCTTGTCCGCCAGAATGCGCTGCTACTGCAAAAAAGGTTATGCTGACTTGAAGTCCGTTCACATTTAGGCAGACATGCCAAATTCCAGTACAATACTGTCTTTAGTTTTGTTTTGACAGCTGATTGTTGTTGACGTGTTTGGCATCATGTTGAGTATGGACAAAAACGATTTTCGTTCTCTCATAAAACATTATTTTTTGAGAGGCAAAACGACGAAGGAAACAAAAGTAAAGTTGGATAAATATAATGGGGCTAATACTCCGTCAGATTACACCGTCAAATATTGGTTTCGAGAGTTTAGTGGTGGCCGCAACTCCACTACCGACAAGTCCGCAGCGGCAAACCCTCCGATGTGGTTACAGAGGACAATGTCAAAAAAAATATATGAAAGGTGTTGGCTGACCGGAAAGTGAAGGTGCGCGAGCCAGCAGATACCACAAAGATTAGTACTGAGCGCACACGCCATATTTTGGGTGATATTCTACATATAAAAAAGTTATCCTGCCGCTGGGTGCCGCGCATACTCACTCCTGACCAAAAACACGAACGCGAGAGCACTTCGAAAGAGTGTTTGGACTTGCTGATGCGGAATCGGGCGGACTTTTGGCATCGATTGGTAACTGTTAAACACCAGAGAACAGAATGAGTGCCCGGCAATGGACTGAAGCCGGCACGAGTGCTCCGAAGCGGCCGAGGGAGGCTCGATGGGTAGAAAAGGTTATGGCGTCGTTTTTTTTGGGATTGTCATGGCTTACTCTTCGTGGACTACCTCGAAAAAGGAAAAACCATCTACAGCGAGTATTGATGGCCAAAAGGCCAAAGGCCAAAATCGCTGCAAAACGGCCTCACATGAAGCGAAAATTACTTTTCGGACGGAATCAAGAAGTTGGAAAATCGCTGGAATAAGTGTATCAAGCTAAAAGAAAACTATATTGAATAAAATAAAAAAAAACATTTAAAAAAATTTTTTTTTCATTCCCAAGGAGGTTACTTTTCACCCCACCTAGTATATTTAACAATAACTGTTTTTGCTGCATTAAATCCCTACACTGAGAGAAAGTTTTCCAGAAGTCTACAACTTCTTGCACTTTTTGAGTTGCTAATAAAGTGACGTATGTCGTGTGTTTTTTGCAGAATGAATTGATGATGATGCACTTAAGAATGTAATAGCCTGTGTTATTTGCTTCTAAGACAATATTCACGATTCTAGTTTCGGGTATCTCATTTTTTAATAGTTTTGGTTGTGTCAGCTAGTAAGATCGAGATTTTTGTAAAAATTCTGATCGTTGAAAACATATCTTTGAATTTAGCAATAGTTCTGTAAACATGCCCCGAGAAAAAAGATCAACAGGATTGAGAACGGTGTTGATAAATTTCTATTGTCTTTTAGTGATCTCATTTTGTATGACAGAAATCCGATTAGCTACAAACGTAATAGGATTGTGTGTGTATCTATGCTAATACAATTCGCGAATTTGTCCGTAAAATTATTTCCTTAATATCAATTCGTCGGCTTTCCTTCACGTACTTCAGTAATTTTAGTCATTAACGTACCGGCACGCAGTGTAAGGCGAGGAATGGTTTGTCATTTGGTTACTGGTACTCTAGATTTGAGCATACCAATTGTACTTTTATTTTTCCTTGATTATTTATAGGTAGAATACGGCTCCATATACTTGTTGGGAGGCATCAGAGAATGCATGCAGCTCAACTTAAGTTTCATCTGCCAAAATTAAGTATCGAGGTACCCTTAAGTTGTTAAACTGGAGCAGACCTTTTCTAAAAGTCATCCATTTTGTGTGCATTTCCATAGGTAGTGCAGCATCGCAGTCTAATTTGGCAATCCATAGCTCGTGGATAAAGACTTTAGCGAGTACCCGTACTGAACTCACAATGCCTATTGGGCGGAAAATGTAAGCAATATCAGCCAATATGTATCGATTGGTAGCTCTTTTTGTATCTTTCCATTTCGTTATCATACGTAACAGGTCTGATGACGGCAACCATGTCATGCCAAGAATTTTGACAGACCCTACGTTTTAATCGTAAAGTGGATTTTCGGTTCGTTTCACAGTCTTTGTTTGGTATATCTCTTTTGAGTGCAGGTTCATAAGAACATTTTCTTAGAAGATATTTTCCTTCTCTAAGTAGTAGAGATAGAGTAGTAGATCATAATGTAGGGCTGGTCCGGTATGCAAAATTTCGTTGAATGAGATATTTGTTGACGTCTTTAAGTATCCGTCGAATACCACTCGTGACTTAGTTTAGCTACTTTCCGGGTGAGTGACACAATGATTTGGTAAAAAGAAATTTGGAGTCAAAATTGATGTTGACTTGTAATTAATCTTAACCATGTGGTGTAAATCCATGTATTCTTTCATGAACTTAAGGTATAGTTGACAAATCAACGGCACTTTTTAAAGCCATTCTCCAGGCTAGCCGGAATCTTTTTAAATGGCATCGTTACGATATAACGACCTGAATCTGTTCTTGTTGAAGTTGCAGTGCCGTTCACCATCAGTAAACTATCTATTTGGTTGCCGAAGCAGACTGGATTTCCCCTAAGCTCTCGTTCAATAACATTGTCCAGGGTGAAGGTATCCGCCTCGATACTGAAAAATAGTGTTGAAGGTACTTCAAATATCTTTCCAACGACTTTTCATCCAAATAACATATTTTGTAATATCTATCCTCCGATATATGTCTTAATTTAGCCTACCGACACTGGTTCGGGATAAAGTTCAGCTTCGATGAAGCTATCAAACTCTTCAGGTTGGTTAAAAGTTTGATCTGCTTCGATAACAACTATTGACCATTGTCGATACACTAGCTTGGTTGTCGCGAAGTTATGATTTTAAGACATAAATTTGTTAATTCGTGCTGTAACCAGTTACGCGAGGTTGAAGGCAAATATTTATTTTCTTACTTACCTTACTTTCTTCCTATTCCAGAAACTTGTAATGACTTATTTATAAATTCTCTAATAAAATTCATTTTTTATCCTAATACAATCATGCTTTTGTTTTGTTACTTGAGTGTGTTATTTCGTTTTTACGAGTGAGTGTCCCCAAGAAAACATATTTTGATATTGTAGTTTCTGAATTGGATGTTCGATTGTTATTCAGTGGACCTTCAGCAACAATTTAATATTGGATTTCTGATGTTTGCATGTGGAGCAGGGTGTGGTGAAATTTGTCAAAGAAATTTGGGACAATTAAAAATGGAATGACTCTATTGATCACAACTGCCATATTTATGTGTTCTTTTGCAGCTGTTTTGTATCATTTATATACCTTAGTACCCAGGTCCTCTAATGATAGGAATCTTATCTCCAAAAATAAAAGCAAGTCAGGTGAGCTGGGTAATGGTTTCGGTTGCTTCAGATATTATTCCCATATAGTTAGTGTGCTTTTGTCCAACTTCTTAAGCAGAAGGTTCATCAAAAGTAGATCGCAATTTATCATGTCAATGCCTCAGTTTTGTAGACTTAAACGACATTCTTGTGCAGTGTCGTGTAAGCCTTTAATTTGATTTGGTTCTTTTAGTTGTAGAGTGTGTTACGCCAGTAGCTTATTAACCAACGCTGTCACAAAGAATCCGGTATTTTCATACATGCAGCGTTATAATTTGCGTTACACGTGGTAAAATGAAGAACCAGTTTTTCTGTTTCACCGGTGAGAGTCGTCATCAAATGGAACAACTTTTGGCAGTCGTGTACCACTTCAGTGAATTAATTGAAAATAGTCTCCGTCGACTTTTGGCAGAGCGATCTTTGACAAATTTGGCAAGTTTTCTAATCTTAGGTACTCTTCCATCTGGTAGCCTTCTGCAAGAGGGTCTTCCACCAGTTCTGCGACTATGTGATGCATTTCTTCCATCTGTCCCCAATATTTGTTTAAGGTGACACAATGCAGAGCTGCAAGTTTACACTGAAATTTCTTTGATAAAGAATCGTTTTATTCGTAATGCTTGTGCGGCTGAATTTTGTCGTCTGGTTCAGATCCAGACTGGGCCTGATTCAGATGGTTCAGTCAATTGTTGTTTAAGGTGACAATGCAGAGCTGCAAGTTTCCACTGAAATTTCTTTGATAAAGAATCATTTTATTCGTAATGCTCGTGCGGCTAAATTTTGTCCTCTGGTTCAGGTCCAGTCAATTCTTGTTTATCACCAGCCGTGTCGGTAGCTCCGTCGTTCAGAATTGATGTGCGATATTATTTTATTTAATCGTAGATCACTGGTTAAAGGAAGAAAGAAGAAGAAAGAAGGCTACCAAAAATGAACAGATCGTTTTTGATGTGATTAAAAGACTTTGCTGATTTGTGACAAGTGACTTTATTTGCAAAACTGCATCAGCTTAAATATTATTTTACGACTAAAATAAAAATAAAATAAATCATGGGAATATGGGAAATAAAAAGTGCATGCTCGTAGTTAGACGAAACACGACGCTACGTCTATTTTTCAGCAGGTGTCAGGTGTAGTGAATGCACCTTTAGGAGACGAATTTTAGATATTTAAGGGAATACGTTTAGCAGAAAACAGTGTGGGAGAACTATCTGGAAGAATATATGAATGGGAAAATTTAAGTTTCAACAACATTCTAAAATCAATTTTGTCCTTCGAAAATTTAAGGCGTATTAGAAATTTTTTATGAGTAACAGCTCTCTCAAATGACAGCAAAATATTAAATTAATAGCAGAAATCGGAGAACTCACATCCACAGAGACACAAAAAGTAATGAGACGAGTACACAGCGGTACTTCTACGGCAAAAACGAATTTCTATGAAAGAAATAAAATCTATCATTAGATTTCAAGATCACTGCGTTTGAAACGTATATGGTATTTTGAGGCCTCATTTAGACATCTCTGTATATGGTGATATGTACAATCTTATTTTATTACCATTGCAGTCACGTTTCAGTCAATTGTGTATAATTGAGGCTCATCAAGTAAGTCCACATGGTATTGCCCGTATGAACGTATTCTTTTATTAATTACCCCAATTTGAGCGTATGTTTAAAATATATATTTCCTTTTTATATATTCATCGTAAAGTTTGATTTATAATGTAAAACAAAACACATAAATTTCAAAGTGCACTTACAATTTTTATTATCGGTTAAAAGAACAATTTACTTTTTGAAAATGATATCATGGTAATGTTGGCCACGACTACGTCTGAGGTGGTTTATTCGGAAGGTCCAATTTCTGGCGACTCGTTCGAGCATAGTGACTGGTATCTCGCGGATAACACGAGTAAAGTTGTAATGAAGACCTAAGGCTTTACATATCCCCAGAGAAAATAGTCCAAAGGTATGATATCGCACGATTACGTTACCGTAGTAAAACGTGAAATTAAGTGCTCACCAAAATGATTTCTTAACAAGTTCATTGTTTCACGCGCTATATGACTCGTAGCGCCGTCTTGTTGAAACCAGATCGCACCGAGACCATGTGCTTGAATTTCAGGAAGCACATAGTTCGTTAACATGGCGCGATAACGGTTGCCATTGACGGTAACATACAGATTTGCCTCATTTTTAAAAGAAATATGGACCAGCCCATAAACCATACCATATGGATGTAATGTTAGCTCTAAGTCCTTTTCGGGTTGCTCATCAACCCAAATATGGCAATTTTGTTTATTAACGTATCCATTAAACCAGAAATGGGCTTCATCACTGAACAAAATTTCACGATGAAACACCGGATTTTCATGAGTTTTTCCAGAGTCCATTCACTGAAAATATGACGCAAATTCAAGTCGCCTGGCTTCAATTCTTGAGCAAGTTGAATTTTGTACACTTTTAGGCGGAGATCCTCACGTAAAATACGCCAAGTTTTCGATAACGACAAGCCAAACTGCTGAGAACGACGACGAATCGATTCGTCACGGTCTTCACGTGTACTCTCAGCTACAGCTGCTAAAGTCTCTTCACTACGCGCTGGATATGATCCAATCGGTCGAGTATCATCCACTATTGTAAGCTGTGATTAAAATTTGCGAATGTATTGACAACAGTGGTTTCAGTAGGTCGATTATGCGCGCTGTAAGTTCCTCAAATTTCACGAAAAACATTTCTCACAGAAAGCTGATTTTCGTAATACAGCTGAACAATTTGGAGACGCTGTTGTGGTGTGAGTCTTTCCATGATGACTTCCCAAACGATACTGAACAAAAATGACAGAGCAGTTTGTTAGCTATGACGCGTGATCTGTCAAAAAAAAGCCTATTGAAAATCAAACCTGATGAATCACCCCTTATTTACGTAAGCCTTTGTCAATGTCCTCAAGTTTAAATTGCCATTTAATTAACTTTGATTTCGATCTTTCGAAAAATTACATAATTTAATTAATGTATTATGCTCTGTTACAATATTAAATTTCCAACCACACAAATAAGGTGGAAAATGTTTAAAATAATAATGGCAAGAAGATCTCTTTCTATGATGCTATACCTGGTTTCAGTACCTGAAACTTACGTGGAGCAAAAGAAATTGGTATGCGGAGTTTCATTGGGCTTCGATCTTCATATCCCAAAATTGTTTAAGAAAAAAAAAAAAAAAAAACAACACTCAAGTGGGTGTGACTGTGTTTTTCGGAAAATGGGACAGAAAGAGAAAGGAAAATGTTTGGGCTCAGTGGCTATTTCGCTCCATGTGCGGCATCCAACATTTAATGGAGAGACTAAATTATTAGTGTAAATTGACTCGATGTTGTATTTAGGCAATCATTCATCTCACGAGATTTTAGTTGCCTGAGAAAAAGTCTTACGTTCACAGCTGGTATTGGGAAGACAATACACTACCACTTGAGCCACGGTTTGCGTTCGTTGTTAGGTAAAAGCACATAACAAAGTCCGGGTACTGTTAGAGAAGCTTGTTACTGAGGATAACCTTGCACTGTTACAACTAACAAACTTATCGTTTATTTTAATTTGGCTTCCTTTCTTTAAGCATTCAATAAATAAATGCTTAGTTATTTACGCAAAATCCTAAACAAATTTTCTATAATAGTCTAATCAGGTAAGAAAATATATTATTTGTCTCTGTTGTCTCTGTTGTTTTATGGATTACATTTTCTAAACAAAACAAAAACGGTTCCATCATACTCTTTGTGTTCCCACTTGCAACAGCACGCGGATAGGTATTGAGTAACCATACGGTTCCACATCTTGGTATTTATCGTGCCCAACACTGCTTGATTTCGGTGATTTAGTGGGAACCGATACTTTCGTTGTACTTACGTTGTAAGACTTAGAAAAGCATTTTTTTCATTTTAAATACATTTTTATTTAATTCATTAAATGAAACTTACAAGCTATACAAAAAACGCTTAAAATTAGCTTAAATACCTTAAATTATCTTATTATAACTTACTGGCCCCATGCGAGCACTCTAAGTCTCTCGACGTAACAGTATTAATTTATTTTATAGTCTTAAATTTAATATTAATTAAATAAAACTAAGAAACAATTACTGTTTATAAAAAAAAAAAAACTTAGTATATGAATCTCTTTTTTCTTTTTTAGTTAAAACTTAAACTAAAACTTAAAATTAAAAACTTACAAACTACCTAAATCTTAAATAAATCTAAACCTACTTAGCCTACTTAAACTATCTTAAGATCATCTTTTTGTTTTCTTGTATAGGGACTCTTTATTTTAGAAAAGAAGTTCTTGTTTCTTTTCTTCTTTTTTTTTTTTTTGTTTTTTCCTTAAATCTAAACTAATTCTACCTAAAGCTATTCAAGCCGGCCAAGGCTAAAAAATTAGGCTGATCAACTCTGCTCCTTAATGGAGTTATCCTGCATTAGAGGAATTCGATAACGTAGATTTCTCTCCTTCAACAAGCCACCAAAATTGTTGGTGCTCCCCACTGCCCTACTGAAGCGGAGACGCTCCGCACTGCCGTGTGTGGTGTCTCTGTCGTCGTTGAATCGCCTGTCCGCAGCTGTTCGCAGATTAACGGCATCACTAATCTGTCATGGATCAGACCTTTATTATCTAGGTAGAGGAACGCTTCTGGAGGAATAAAACCGTCAAAGTGAACTCTATCATTATACATATAACTAGGGTAGTAAGCCCCAGAGATCAGGTTATTCGATGAGATCATTGCTCTTGCAATGCGCCTTCGAGTCAACTTAATAACGAAATTGTCCACTCTTATTAGATTCGCCCTATTGTAGAAGATCTCATTAGGATAGAATTTTATGTACTCAGATTCTGGTGTTCTGTATAAGAGAAGACAAGTCCTAATCTTTTCCAATAAACTTGCTCTCACATTGAACTACACGGGACAACTAAATACAAGCATGGGCCTGATAAGGGCCATGTAGAAGATCACCTTCACCCTCGCATCGAGTTGGCTGTTACAAAACAGTCTCTTTGTAAGGGCAAAAATACCTTTGGCTGTGGCCAGAACAACATCTATATGATTGTTAAAATACAGATATTGATCTAGCCAGATCCCTACAATTCGACAAGCAAGTGGCTACCCGTGCTGCCCCTAGATCAAAAATTTTCGCCAATTCTTACTGCTATCACTAGGGGCCCCAGACAAAGGCGTCATAAACAAAATGGTTTCCGACTTCTCAAAGTTTATTTTCAACTTCCAGGTGTCGCAATATCGCTTAATTTTGTCGAAGTCACGTTGCAAAAGTGTATTAATGACCTCAATCTTTGGATCTGATCTGTACGCGGTTAAGTCATCCTCAAGTGGGCTTGAAGGTAGACTGATGATCATTTATAGCGAGATAAGTTTTACGATTAAAGGTTTGAAGGGGGAGAATGCTACTGGCAATTTCAATGGAGCACTGGTAGTGAAAATAGTGATAGAATAAGGTGAACAAGGTTGTCGATTCACTGGGTGATATAAGCATCATCTATTAATCTTATATGAATGCGCAAAATTAATCATCCAATTTAGTTTTTGTATTACCTTTTTACTAAATAAAAAAAAAAAATGATTTTGAATGATGGAAATTTTTATTTGGACCTTTACAATTGTTTCTGTTAAGTGAAAAAAATGATATCCGCCAACTAATTGCCGCTGGTGTTGATACACATTTGTGCCAGTTTTATCGCATTTTCCATGTCTTTCCGCAAGAATTCCGATGATAACTGTGCGCATTCCTGTCGAATATTCTCCTTAAGGGCTGCGATTGTCTGAGGCTTGCTGGCATAACCCGCGACTTCAAGTAGCCCCAAAGAAAGAAGTCTGGTATGGTTAAATCGGGCGATCTTGCTGCCGTATTGTTGAAACCAAATGTTCACCAAGCCCCGCTCATCGAATTCCGGCAGTAAGAAGTCGTTTATCATGGCCCTGCAGCGTTCGCCAGTAACTGTGACCGTATTGCCGATAGCGTCCCCAAAAAAATATTGCCCACCAGTGGCTTTGAGTGGATGTAATGGCTCTTCGTATATCGCACGCGGATTTTCAGTGCTCCAGAAACGAAGATTTTGCTTATTGACGTAACCGCTTAAGTAGAAATGCGCGTCGTCCCTCATGATTTTCGACACAGACGCGATATTCTCAACCGAACGTTTGTTGCCCAGTTGGCGCAACACGATTAAAAAAACGTCGTCGAAATTCAAGCTACGCTAACACCACTGGCCAATTATTGGTCAAAACATCGACACAATTATTCCACGCTCTTGCGGAGTATAGCGCTCCATTGCTAGTCTGTATACTGCAGACAAATACGTGTATACGTGCAGGCGTATTGTATATAATTTTGTATATTGAGGCCAGATCAGAGCCCCCTCTGAAAGTATTTCTTACATAGTTTGAGGAAACCTAGACATTTCGAAGCATTTTTGTTCATCATTTGATCGTTCCAACGTAGGTTGTCATTGAAACATACCGAAAATGCAAAGTTTTTCGTTTTCAATGATGTAAGTGCCACTCATGAATAATGACTGGTTTTTTGGAAGCATTTAATGAGCGTAGCATAACCTGTCGTTCCCGTTCTACAGACGGAGAACAGGGACGTAAGTCCGCAAAAATACTGTCGTTAACAAAGGAATATATAGGATTTAGAGTAGCAGAAAAGAAATCATTATTAAACATTGTTGGATTACGCCCAATATACCGTGCTTTCCGCGTCAAAATGCGGAGAAGAGTATATGTGCGAAGAGAAAGACTTTTCTTACAACGTTATCAATATTCTTTTATTAAATTTGTATAGCTAGAGGCCCGCTGTGTAACCAAGGCTGCGACCTTTACTATTTCAGTAGATTTGCGACCTTATTGTTTAGAGTAATTGTCAATCTCTGATTTTGACCTTCCCAACCACTGCCTTCTATACTAAATTTGTAGATAATTTTGCTTGCATTCTTACGCAATAGCCTCAGAACAAAATAATTCCCACATTTTTCATTCATTGGTTTGGGTTTCCGGTTCGATCGTCCTAAGTGTCCTAGTTATTTACCCTTTCGTCGACATTTTGGCTTTGATCGATATAACACATGCATTGAATGCATTCATTCTCCACTGGGTTATGACGATGGTATGGGAATCACTTGTTCTGGACTTTATGTCTCGATTATGAGTATGAATTATGATTCACTTGTGTGTTTCGATTATGGGTATGAAATATGATGTACTTGTTGTTATTTGGAAGATGCAAGTGTTGCTTATGGTGTGGGAATATAGTAGTGTAGTGAAGTACTACAGCATCAATTCAAAACTAATTGAATTGAACGTTCCGAAAGGTAATTTATAATCCCTTGAAGAAGAGATTCATGTACGCTTTGGTTCCTTTTCGGGAGACATGCCATCAAATCACCAGTGAACCTAGTGCGATGTATGGCAACGTAGCGCTGTCTTGTTAAAACCAAATGTTTCCCAAATCCATTCTAATCAAATTTAGTCAATATGCTTCTCCTCAAGTCTCCGAAAATTTCGTGTAATTGTTCCCTTGCTTGGAGACCTATTGACACCGAAAATGTTCACATAAAGCACGAAATGTTGGCACTGGTGACTAGTTATTGTAGTAAAAGGTTTTTACAATAATCAAACGTTTAACTGATATGTACTTTCCCGCCTGATATGTAAACCCCGCCATCTATTCGTACACGCCACCACTGCATTATCATATGAGTTGCTGTCCCACTCATCCATAAACCCTCCGCCATCCATAAAAATTCCTTTTGCCGACGTTTTTCATCGCGAATTTCTTTTCAATAACAATCTCCATTGAATTTCACTCACCCATCAATCGAAAATACATCAAACTGCACCTGTGCAGATCTAAATCCCATTAAAGACTGTGCGAAAAACTATCCGAACTATCCGAGCTACCCGTGCATATCCCGAAGATCCTCCGTGTGTGCAATTTGACTTGAATGTTCTTCAAGTCTCGAATTTCACTCACCCATCAATCGAAAATACATCAAACCGCACCTGTGCAGATCTAAATCCCATTAAAGACTGTGCGAAAAACTATCCGAACTATCCGAACTATCCGAGCTACCCGTGCATATCCCGAAGATCCTCCGTGTGTGCAATTTGACTTGAATGTTTTTCATCCTGGCGGCTGCTGGCTAGTTATGAATCGCATCACAAAAAATAAAGTTCACACAAAAAAGCTGAAAAAAAAGAGAAAAAATAGAACTCCCGGCTGAGACGTGCAGTAAAGGAAGACAAAAAGACCATAAACGAAGAAACTAACGCTTGAAACGGAAAAAAATATTGATCTCGCCACAATTGATCGTCATTCCAAATTGAGCTAAGGAAAAGTTGACGAAATTCTTGCCGAAACGCTATCCACACAACTATCGCAAAGTAGAGGCTTAAACAAAAGAAAATACAAAGCTTGAAGAAGCCGACTACGACTACGACGATCATAGTCGCTGGTTGTTTTTAAAAGAAGAAGCTAGAGAAGGAGTGCTACCAAACCAAATACGAGTTGCGGAATATCAAATACCGCTGCTGCTGATATTGATGCCAGTGAAATCGGGGGAGGGGAAAAGAGGCGACTGACTGTGTGAACTGTTAATTTGACATGGCCGGTAAGGGCGAAGCGTCTAAGTGCTTCTCACAAAATAAAGGGGCCTTAGACGATGATGTTACAGATGCCGATATTATCTCCTGTGTGGAATGCAATCATGATGATGAACTCCTGGCAACAGGCGACAAAGGTGGACGCATCGTTATTTTTCAGAGAGACCCATTGTCGAAATCATCAATGCCCCGCCACGGTGAATACAATGTTTATTCGACATTTCAATTGCATGACGCGGAATTCGATTACATGAAATCTTTAGAAATCGAAAAGAAAATCAAGAAAATCCGATGGCTTCGAAGAAAAAACTCTGCACACTACCTCCTGTCAACAAATGATAAAACTGTTAAACTTTGGAAAGTTTCCGAACATGATAAATCCTTTGAAGGCTATAATACAAAAGAGGAGAACGGTATTAAAAAAGATCCCATAGGCATAACAGCGTTACGAGTTTCTTCAGTTAAGCAAATTCCTCTAATGGTTGAGGCGTCACAGCGACTAACCTTTGCCCATACACACACCTATCACATTAATTCGATATCTGACCAAAAGACGTATCTCTCCGCCAATGATTTACGAATTAATCTGTGAAATCTCGAGATAACCGATCAAGGTTTTCATATTGTGGACAATAAGCCAACTAATATGGAAGAACTGACCGAAGTTATAACTGCTGCTGCATTTCATCTAATCGAATGCAATATATTCGTATATTCGAGTAGTAACATAAGAGCACAATTCGTCTATGTGATATGCGTTCATGGGTGTTATGCGGTAGACATAGTAAACAATCTAAAGAACTCCAAAATCCAACTAATCGTAGCTTTTTCAGTGAGATAATTAGTTCGATTAGTGATGTTAAATTAACTAATTCCGGTAGATATGTAAATTATGATCTCAAAAGACTATCTAAGCAATAAAATGCGGGATTTGCATATGGAGACAAAACCAATTGAAACATACCTGGTCCATAAATATTTGCGAGCGAAATTATGCTCACTCTATGAAAACGGTAATGATACATCCATTATGATGGGAAGTTATTTCATTCATGTATTTGAATCCCTCTCTCAGGGATAACTTCCTTAGGCTTGGAAAACCTGCTTCATAACCCCGATCAACAAAAAAAAAAAAAAATCAAAGAATGAAATAACCAACTATCGTTCCATCGCTAAACTCTCCCATATACCCAATCTCTTCGGAAGTATTTTGTATGAAGCTCTAAGCTTCCAATGCAAATCACTTATTTCCCCTACACAACATGACTTTCTAAAGAGTAGGTCAACAACCACAAATCTTGTTGAATTCGTATCCTTTGCCCTTTCTGCCCTTGAGAATAGCAACGAAGTCGATGTAGTTGCAACAGATTTTAGCAAAGCCTTCGATAAAATCTCTCATCGATTAATACTCTTCAAATTGTTTGCACACATTTTGTGTGATAGGGAGCCCATTTCCGTTCACATATGGATGGAATAATCCTTAAAGCCAACTCTGCACTAGGTTTTGTAAAACGATGGTCCAAAAAATTCATAAACCCTATATTACTTTTGTTCGCCCCCTCCTAGAGAACGCCAGTTAAGTATAGTCCCTATATCATAGTGTTTATATCTCGAGAATCAAAAACCTCCATCGCCGTTTTCTTCGATTCACTCTTCGAGGTATGCCCTGAGACGGTCCTTTTACTCTACCTTCCTATCAAAACCGTCTCAACCTTATTAACTTAAACACCCTTAAGGAACGCATAGATACGGCCGACTTTCTATTCATTCATCGACTCCTTTCAGGCCACGTTGAATGCGCATCCCCTCACAACTCTATTTTCCTCAACTCTAACCCTTGTAATCTATGTAACGTACCTACCACACCTCCTATGGTGCGAACGAACTAGTCTTCAGTATGCTTCCTACCTTAAATCCGTTCTCCTTCACCACTCCAACTAACCTTAGTTTTAAATTTTACTTAAAGTTTAAGTTTAAGTTATAGCTTGTATTAAGCCGAAAATATGGGAGCATTCGCCCTCACCAAAATTTAACTGACAAAATATGGCAATAAACCGACATGAAGTTTATCAGTTGAGCTAATCACATTTTATCAGACTTTTTCCTCTTTTGTGGCTTATGGGCCAAAAATAATCGGTGATCATGGCGCAATAACGCTAACCATTCACAGTAACGTGACGATCGTTATCGTCGACGAAAAAATATTTCCCAATAACGCCGCCGGCATGCAAACCGCACCAAACAGTTATTTTTTGTGGATGAAGTGGTGATTCATGAAGCACATGTGGGTTTTCACCCGACCAATAACGCATATTTTGCTTATACCCATTGAGCCAAAAATGAGCTTCGTCACTAAAGATGTAATTTGCGATGAAATTCATCATCTTAGCGCATCTTCTCCAGAACCCAATCGGAGAACGTAGCTCGTTAGTGTACTTTACCATGATGAAAATTTTGAGTTTACTGAAAAAATTGACAGTGATAGTTTGATGATTAGTGAAAGAGTGCGTTCACAAATTAAATTCAAAGTTGTCAAGTCCCTATTGGAAAACCCTATATATATATTTTATTTCGTTATTCTTCGATTTACAAAATCAATTACTAAACCTATAACCAACAACGTGTTATAAATTCAAAAATAGTGTTAGTGTCACTATGTGGGGGGAACAATATTTCATATCAAAACCGCATTTATTAATTTTCAATCAAATATTTAACACAGATATTAAGAAAGAATTAAACAAAGTACTACAACAAAACATCAACTTGTTGGGGATCGTGATAAAGAACCCAAGCTTTTACTTTTTTAAAAATATAGACATATTTCTTAAATGCTATTTTCAGGAAAGTTTTTAAAGAGCTTGCAGGAAACAATGGTATAAAAGTTTCTGTAATAAGTTTTGCGGAAAGAAGGAATTCTAATCAATCTGGCCATTGCTATGCAAATAACATGTATCAGATATTGGACTCTACAAATAACCACTTTTCTTAACTTTAAAATAGTATATATGTGCAACGGGAAGAATCCCCAACCTTTTAGATAAAGACATAGATTTAGCTATTTTTCTGACAGCGCCATTTGTAATAAAGGATGTCCAGAAACTTTCCAGATTAAATTGTAATTAGCGGTAAGCTAGCAAGGTAAAGTCAGTGAGAGGGGTATCGTTCATCGCGCGTAATTTGCGAATTTACCAGACGCAGTTTCGTACTGGGAGCGTACAGCGTTCGCTGTTGAGCAATATGTACGTAAAGTGGGATGATTCGTTGATTCGTGCGCGTCGACGAATAGGTGATGAGTTCGACAAGAAATTATGCACAATCCGTATATTGGAATAAAAAAATCAATAGTGCACGTTATTTTGAAAAAGAAACTAAAGTTTCACCCATACATGTTCCTAATTAAGCAGTTTCTTAACGAAAATGGCTATTCTTTACGAGAAACCTTAGCGAGAATGATGCTGGAAAGTTTTCGAACAGCACGAACGCTTGGAATCATATTGTTTAGTAACGAAGCACATTTTCATATCGGTGGCTGTGTTAATAAACACAACACAACACCATTATGTTCCGACAATCCTAAAAAAAAACACCATACAAAACGTTTATATTGTCTAATAACGTCAGTTTGGCAGAGGGATTATTGTGTCTTATTTTCTTAAACAACTAAAGACAATCACTGTATTGCCGAATGATCGACAAGTTTTTGGTACCGCAACTGTAGCCTCTTCCCGGGTTCAATAACAGAGCACATTTTTTTTCAATAAACTAATCAAAAAATACGAAGACATATCCTAAGCACCTCGGCAACAATCCCCGAACAATTTAAAACCTGCCAGACAATATCCGTCATAAAGTTGCTGAAGTTAAACCAACGCTTTTCTCTCGCGTGTGCACAAATTAAGGAATCCGATTGCAAGAGTGAGTTGAGAAAAGAGATGTTGTTTTTAAAATATAAAATCCGCATTCAGAAAATCCATTTTATATAAGTAAAATATGAGAATAACACAATTTATTATAGGAAAGTGGCTGTAGCTTCGACAGGTGGGCTCCCATATACAATATTCTAATCTAATCGAATCCTTCTATCTAGAATGAATCAGATGAGAAAAACATCGAATGCAAGATTTAAGTTTTTCATTGAGATATAGTGTATGCTGTAGCCAGCTTATATTTTGATTAAAAGTAACACCCAGGTATTTGAATTCATTGACTAGTTCAGTTTTCAAACAAAGTATACTGCATTTTAAATTTTCACACAGTAAACTAAAGACATGTTTAAATCATAAAACATTAGTTTAGTTTTGCCATCGAAACCTAATTTTTGGTGAAAAAACCAAGTTCTTAGTACGCTGATAGGAAAAATATAGTTATTTATTATTTTTTTTTAAATATACCCACTCAAGTGAGTATGACTACACTCAAAATGCCTATGCACGTGTTAAGTTATTAGAAAAATGGGGCATTCAACATCTAATGGCGAGAACAAATTATTATTGAAATTTGTTGACTTCTTGTATTCTAGGCAACCACTTATCTTGAGTGATTCGAGTTGCTTGAAAAAAGAATGCATTGAATCCCGAATCTTCCAATTTGGAAGCCAACACACTGCCACTTGAGCCACGGGCATGTATATAATGTATGTATATAAGAAACAGTATGGGACCCTTGGGGCACTCCCTTACGACTTTCGTGTAACTAAGGCATTGTTTAATTTTAATGTTTATGTTCTATCCTTGAGATATGGAGCAAACTAGCCAAATATAAAACCACGAAAGCATGATTTCTCAACTTTCGTTGAGTGAATGGGTACAACTTTTTCCCTAGGATTCTCTTAAATAAGTATCTGCTTATCCAAGGTTTTAACCGTAATTCTGATTTATGTTGCAGGAGTATTGTTAAGCTTTTGATTTGTATTTATTTACATTTCATTTAATATTCTATCATTTTCGGTTTATATACATAAAAAACTGAAAGCATAGTATGAAAGTGGAAGTGATAAGAAATGTTCAGCTCTCTGTGTGTAAATGTACAAATAAAGCAATAATAAAATAAGACATCATTATTGTCACATTTGGTTGATTTTGTATTTTGTTTTTTGTGCTACATTATTTTGCTGAATCGTAATTGCCTATAGCATCAAGAATGTCCTCAAGCAATAAACATTATACTTTTCAAACACAAGTAATTTTTTTTTTTTCATATTTAGGTTGACTGTCATTGCGACTAAAACTCTCTTAAAATTGCCTGTATGTTCTTGAAGGGAAGTAGAGAATATGATAATGTCATCCATATAAACGACAATGTTGTTCCTTTCAATTCGGGTGAAATATTATGCATTATCCTTTAAAATATAAATTTGGCATTTTTAATAATAAATTCATACTAGCCATGGCAACAGTTACATCCTCTTTGTCATGCCTCACCTCAACAATCTTCAACAGTGTAATGTAATCCCCTATGTTCAACGATGATATCTGTCAATATTATTTTGAAGACAACTAAAAAAACGACAGGGGAGGTCTAGAAATATCATTTAGTGTAAAATATGAGTTTAGTTCAAATGCAGATTAAAAAGCGCTTGCATAAATACAGTTAAAAAGTATATAGTAAATAAACAGTCTTTAATAAATAATTTATTAATTGATAAATAAAAGTAGGAGGTGAATAGTGTTAATAAATGTACGAATGAAATTTTATGAGAATAGGAGATAGAACGAATTATTATAAAAAACTTTTATTTATAATGAAACCCGTACAATCTTAATGGAATTGAATAATGTGAGTATTTAAACAAAAATTATAAAATTTACCTGTATAAATACAGCATAAGCTTGTTCTGAATTTCGGAAGACATATTTATCCAAGTCAGTACCACCATATGCTGTCTCTAAGGCCACATACAGTTGGTTGTCGTGAAACATTTTCGGATGTTCATTTTCAGATCCGTAATTTCGTTTAAAAAGATCCCAGAGCTCTATTAAAGAACTTGGGTATCTACCCACTATACAGTGCACCTAAAAACGGAAATTTTAAATTTCTAGACCTGTTTTAGTTAAAAAAAAAAAACCTTCTTTAAAAATGCAAATCCCGTCGACATAAAAGCAACACATTCTCTTAAATTGCTAAGTTCTTGTGTAATTAAAACTTCGGGTAAAATTTCTTCAAACCCTTTTTGGGTTTCACCATTTACATCGATTTTACCTTCAACAGGTATTATCTTAATGACTGTTTCCCCATCTTCGTTAGAGTTTAAAAACACTTCGCCATAAGTACCTTCCCCGATTTTTCTACAATTTCTTAGTACATAATCTGAATAAACGAATGAAAAAGGTAAGACTTCCTTCTGTTTACAGATTTTAAGTAAATCTTTTCGGCTTTTGGTTGTACTTGGATAAGGATGTCGTCCTTCGAGGTCCTCTAAAAAACTTGTATTCTTATGAGTAGTTTCACCATTTTGATGTTTTTTCTCCTTTGAGATAACAGCTGAAAAGTGTTTACAATTAAATTATTTTAAAATAAATACAATACTAAATGCATGTTTACGGTGTGGTTGTTGTTGATTTAATTTTTTCCAAATAGTTAATGATTTACGCCATTTCCCTGGTGGAAGTACTACACTGAAATTTACTCCCTCGGTTAAGGCCTTTGATTTGCACAACTCTGTTTCATGAAATTCAATATTGCTGCAATTCTTATGTACTGTAGGTAAATGAGCAAAATTTGGTAGACACCCTTGCTGTGTTTTTTCAACGGATCGATTTTCAGTGCACTTTGTTGATTTTGGAGTTGGATTTTGATTCAGATATTTTTCTAGAAGAACAAAAACAACAAAAAAAGACTTTTTATATTCATGACAGGTATTGTACATATATCAAATATGCTTTTTTTTAAGATGTTGCGAATTATATGCGGATGAAAATTGTTCAAACATTTCGAAACCGTAGCACTCAGACACAAAACTGGTTCATTGTACGCCATCTGTTCCGACTGGCGTTCTCATGCAGTTCCCCATCTTGGAACTTACCGCGCCCAACAATAACTGATTTCGGTGATCTAATGGGAATCGATACAGTTTAATTCTTAAATGCTAGACAAAAAAACGCTTAAAAATTAACTTCAATTAAAAATTAACTTAAAATTAGCTTAATTAACTTAAAATTATCTTATTCTAACTTACTGGCCTCATTCGGGCACTCAAAGCTAAACCTAACACTTAAACTATGTCTTTCGACGTTATAGTGGGAACTGATATTTTCAGCGCGGCGAAGCCGTTGATCTGAATATGCATTTCCTCTACCGCTTAAAAGTTTAGGTTCAATCAGAAATCTAATTTCTGTGAATATATTGACTTAAAAACTAATTCGAAATTAGATTTTTACAAGAGCCGGCAACAAAAAAAAAGGTGTAAAGCTTTTTTATGAGATAATGGATTTACTTAATTTTTTCTCTTATACAATAGTATTCATCTTAAAATTAACTCTTACCCCATACTTTTTATGGGGTATAAATATTTGAGTCAAAGAAAACAAAAATAAATAAATAAAAAAAAAAAACAATTTTACAAGCAACCATCGTCATTAAATCAATTCATTCACATGTTGTTACTGTTTACGAAAAGAGCTCAACCTGAATTAGCATTACTTTTGATTTAAAAATGACACCAAAACAAGAGATTTCTATAGAAATGCAATGCGCGATTATTACTATATTTCCCTCAAGTAAATTTGAAGGAAATTAAAAATTTCGTACAATGGGTTTGTGTTGTACTTGCCGTCGGCATTCTGAGTTTTGTGATTTGCCGTCGGTGAATTTTGTGATTTGCAGTCGCCATTTTGAAGGTTTTGTATGAATATATTTCATGAACATTTATTATTGTTGATTTTTATTGTGTATGTTTTGTAAGAGATGATAAGCGATTAAATTAATTCGTCGTCTTTATATGTGCTGTTGGTCGGAAGTAAACAAATTTTTGTGATCGGTCGTTTTATTTCTCCATTCTGTGTTTTCAACTTGACAACCCGAACCAGGTTATCTGTCCCAGGATACGAGCTTATGACGCGTGCTAAACTCCATTTTGTGGGGGGTAGGTGATCATCCTTGATCAGAACTAGATCTCCTATCTTGCCACTTTGGGCGCTGTTGCAGACGCGTAAAATATTCAACTTTCCACTGCTTCCAGAATAGCTGTTATAATTTCTGGAGGCGGTCCCATCGATCTTGATCTCCGCTAAGTTAGGTTGAGGGATTGAGTTTAGAGGTCGTCCAACAAATAAGTGTCCGGGAGTGAAAGCGGTGAAATCGTGAGGATTGTCGGTCATAGGACACAATGGTCTCGAATTTAAACACGCTTCTATTTGATGTAGAAGCGTGGTGAGCTCCTCAAATGTGTAAGCGTCGGTGCCGATGATCCCTTTAAGGTGGTATTTTATTGATTTCACTCCGGCTTCCCACAGTCCGCCAAAGTGGGGGGAAGCTGGAGGAATAAAATGCCACTCTATTCCTTCTTTGGAGATCGTTTCTACCACATCATTCAATTCCTTGTTGGCTTCCACGAAGTTCGTCCCATTATCGCTAAATATATGCGAACATAATCCTCTTTTCGCTGTGGATTGTCGTAGGGCTGCGATGAATGCGTTTGTAGTAAGGTCGCTCACCAATTCGATGTTTATGGCCTTGGTAGTCAAACACACAAAAATGGCAAAGTACGCCTTGAAGGTTTTGGCCCCCCATCCCTTCCATGACTTTACTTCGATCGGACCTGCGTAGTCGACCCCGGAATGTGTAAATAGTTGGGAGATGCGCACTCTTGGGGCCGGTAGATTGCCCATCAGTTGGTGCGACGTTTTAGCTCGATACCGAAAGCAGATGGTGCAGCTGTGTAAATATCCCTTAACACAATTTTTAAATTTAAGGATCTAGTACCTGTTACCTTTTCTCAACTCAGGTATGTTTCGTAAATTTGTTATAAATCGTTGATAGTACGCAATGATCCTTATAATTTTTGTAAGATTAGAGTGCTTTGATACTAGAGTATAAAAATCATTTTTTACCTGAATCCCCATGTGAGCTTTAATTGACCGTTTCTCCTCGTTTGTAGTTAAGCTCGTTGGTAGTTGTAGACATTGAAACTCCCAAGATTCTCGCAGAAAATCTGGCCCATTCCACCAAAGTCTGTTAGCATGTAAGGCAGCAGGCGTTGTTCCTCTGGATGCTATATCCGCAGGATTCATTTCATTGGGAATGTGCTTTCAGCTTTCTGGTTTCACCAGTCGTTGTATTTCGGCTACCCGGTTGTTAACAAAGGTGGCCCACTTAGTTGAATCGTCTACATAAGTGTCTTCTAGTTGAGCAAACCTACGCAAGGCTCCTTCCTTCGAGGATCCGAGCCCAGGTCTGCTCCCTTCCTTAAATGATAACGATACCTCGTATCGTCCGTTATCCAACCTTTTCGTCGTTGCCTTGTAGAAGTCCTCACATACTATGTCCTCATATGTTTGGTGATCCTTAAAGGGTGTTTCTTCCATCTCCCAGAAACGGAGTTGCCGGCTGACATCAAGTACTTGAAGGAAGTTCCTTATGGTTTGACTGGGTTTATGTACTTTACCCATCAAAATCCACCCAAGTGACGTATTCTGCGCAATGGGTGACTTTGCTTCCTCGCCACGGATGATTTCTGGAAGTACTATCTCGGAGTAGATGTCGTTTCGCAATAGCAGATCGACTTCGGCGGGTTTATAGTAGGTCGGGTCAGCCGTGTATGTGTTTCCACTGCTTTGGTATTAGCTCGTGGGCCGGAAGAAGGCCAGTCAGCGATTCGAATAATAAGGCTCGGGTGCTGGTTTCATAGACCGAGTGCAGAGACCCCAACCTAAGGTCTACGTAGCTGTGACAAGCTCCGCTGCTGACCTTCCCCAACCCGGATACCTCTACGAAAGTCCGTTTTCCCTTCATACCTAATTTCTTGACTGCCCGATCAGTAATAAAGGTGGCCTCTGAACCCGGATCTATCAACGCGCGGAGTGTAAAGTCTACTTGAAGAGGAAATTGCTTTCACCAGCGCCGTTGCGAGTAATACGTCTACATGGGATTCTACTGCAAGAAAAGTGTTGACCTGTTGCGTGGGCTGAAAAGGGGTAGCGTTTAAGTGTGCTGTAGATAAATGGGATTGTGTGGGGGTGTATGTGTGTTGGGTGGTATTGACCGAATTAGGCGCTGCATGTGTTGTGTAGTGTTGGGTATTTGTTCTGTGTGAATTGAATTGTAAGCGGGAAGAGGGGATAGTGTGTAAAAGGGAGTGTTGAAGCTGTTGACAAAAGTAGCATCGGACTCTGCTGGGACACTGTTGGGTTGCGTGACTGTATGCCAGACAATTCTCGCATATGCATATTATATTCACGATATTCCTGCGGGACGCGATGTCCATTTTTAAAAACCGGTTGCAGGTCCGCAGTGAATGAGGCCCTTTATTGCACACTTTACAGCTGAACTGACTTTTGATTCTGCTTCAAATAAAACGATTTTGTTTTTGTTAATGGTGCCCTAGAGATTTAACTGACTCCTATATCTTCCTGTTGACCAACTGTCTCCAATGTCCTAAACCTCGCTTCTAAAAATTCAGTGAAACTTTCAAACTTTGATAATTCCTTATCTGTCCCTAACTTTTCTTCCCAAAGTTGTTTTGTTATTGTGGGAAGTTTTTTCACTAAACAAAAGATAAGGATAACATCCCAGTGTTCCACCGGTACATCGAGATTTTTCAAAGCGTGTCGACATTCCACTGATGTATCTAGCATTTTTTTCAGATGTGCAGCGGTCTCGTGGCTAACGTTGTCTTGTGCAAAAAAGATTCTCAGCTGTGCATTAACAAGGACACGTTTATGGTCATAGCGAGATGTGAGAAAGTACCATGCTGGTTTATAGTTCCCGTTGTCAATGACTAAATGTTGAAGGAGACGCTCGACTTCACCGCCCAAACTAGATTTCAAATAATGCAATTTCTCAACCTCTGTTAGTGCTGTATTAAAGATACAAAAAGATCATGAAATGATCTCCAGGATTCATATTCCCACAAAAAGACTGGTAAATTTATTTTCGGCAATCGAATGATGTTCTTATCGCTAGAGGTACTTATATTATCACTTACCAGAGTCTGAACTGTTGCTTGAAGTTTATCCATGCTATCTAATAGCGCTGTTTTGTAGTCCAGGTAATTGTCTTTAATCCTGCTGAAGATTTCCTCTAATTCATCCTCTTTTCCAGCTTCAATTGAGGATATTCCATCGGTGTTATGTTGGGTACTAATCTTGAAATTTTCCTCCAACCAGGCAATCCTATTGGAGATGTAATTTTTTGTCCTCTACTTCGGGGATCTCTTTAAAAAAATTTCCCAATCCTTTGTAATTTGCTTTAGCAAATTCTTTTGGAGCTTAAGAGCAGTGCTCATTTTTGAAATCAAGTAAAAATAAAAAAAAAATACTCTTAAAAATACTTACGTATCTTTTAGATTATTTAAATTGCCGGCGATCTGCAGAAAATTGATTTGAAATCGGAACGGTATCCCAGATGTGTGTACAGTTGTAGCAGATATTCCAACGCAGCCTTTGCCGTAGCAACGGACTCAACGGTGGATGTGCTGTTGCAAAGTAGTTTAACGGTGAGCAGAACTGTTCACTGGAACGACAAAATAGTCGAACAACGGAGATGACGGTTATAGCTGCGATTTTACTGCAATCTTTTGTTGGCCTTATGTTTTTTTTTTTTTTAAACACAATTTAAGAAAAGGAAAGAAATTGCACGAAGCGGGAAACCGATTTGCACCTTAAAAAAACTCACTGGTAGAATTGTTCTTCACTTTTTGTCTATAGTTTCTTTAAGTTAATGTATAATGTCTGATGTTTTTTTTTTTATCTTTTTTTTATTACACACGTTGATTGATTTACTATCAATCGTATCCACTCGAAGGACCATGAAAATCGATAAAGCGATTGCTGAATCCTTTATAATGGTCACCACACGAAAAATGAATAAATTCCGATTCCTTTGCTTATCAATTTCATTGTGTCTTTTATCCCCAAAAGGTATGCAATATACTGGGTCTTAATTACAATCATTTATACTGGGAATTTTCTGCATATCATTATTATTGGTAATGCAGTGGATTACTAATGTTTTACAATTCCCTTTTACATATATTACATTTTACATTATCATATATTTTATTACATATAATTAATTATTTCAATTATAATCTCGAACAGGGTTAAAAGTTCAAAGAATCAGACAAAAAAAGCTTGGGAAGCCCTAAAGTCACAACGAATTTAGATGCGGCCTCGGATCACGAGGGGATGGCTCTATAATGCGTGGTTCCAACTGTGAAGCATGGAGGCAGTTCGGTTATGATCTGGAGATCAATATGTTATGGAGTTGGAGATTTGGTACAAATCTCTCTCTCTCTATTAAAAGAGAGAGATCTCTCTCGAAACTTTAGGTGCTAAACTTAAACTTAAGCTTAACTTTTTTCCAACTGTGATGAGATAAGCCGACGAAAGCTTAATATTGCTTTCAATACCACGGTGCGCTATGTTGTTGGCCGGAGACGTTTTGACAGAGTTTCCAATTACTTAAAAACACTTTACAACATGTTTGATGTCGTTTAATAATCTCCTCCGTTACAGGTTTCTTATGGCGCTATCTAATGTCATACAAACAAATTAGCCTAGTTACCTTCTTTAATAAGTTGCGCTTCAGTGTCTCGACCAGATCATGCTATCTTATTCATCCGCATTAACGACTTAAGTCGTTTGTCCATTTTTGGAAAAAAAATTTCTGTATTATAAATCAATTTCAATCAAGTTTATATTGGCCATTATTATCTATGTCCTTTTGCCATTTTCCAAGTAGCTTCGTAATTCCATCGGTGTAGAAGTTCTGTGGTTTATCAGCGAAAAACTTGGCCAAGTGATTTTCAGCGGCTCTTCAATCGGCCAATTTTTTACCTCTTGATGGTTTTGCAAAGATCGAAACAAATGGTAATCAAAGGGTGGAATAAGCCCCTTACGATCGTTTATAAGCTTAAATTACGCAATATCGCTGGTAGAGAACTTTATAAAGCTGGGCGAATTGGAGGTATGGCCCGAGATAGTTGGAATAGTCAGCAAGAGAATTGGATCAAAGGAAAACTGCCTATAATTTGTTTCTCTTGTTACGTAAAGGACGAAGTTTAGGATTATATCAAGGAGGGCTCGTAGAAGGAGTTTTATTGCGCGAAAAGTGGACATAGAGGAAAATTGAATTGATTAATTCCCTGTAAAAAATGAAGAGAACACTGTTAAGGGACATATTGGAAATCAAAAGAACACTTACTAAAAAGGCGTTAATTTTACGGAAATTCGCTTTATGAAAGTTGTAAGAAGCAGCTGCAGACGGGGTTAGCTGAATAGAAGAGTGGTGGAAGAGAAAGAAGAAGTGGTAGGTGAAAGTTTTCAATGGTCAATAGTGAGAGACGACAGAGCGAGACAAAGGAGTTTATGGGAGTTTGGTGTTTGAGTTTGTTATTGCCCCAATAGTGACTTTTCGATACACGATACACTTTTCTCACACAGATGTAACACACACATATAATTAAAAGCAACGAGTAGAATGTGTTGATATTGGTAATCCAATTTTGAGTAAACAACTATGGCATAATCAAAGTTTGGCACAAGTAATAACTAAATTAACTTCAGTTTAGTTTCCACAAGTGTAAAGCCAGAAAACAACCAAAGCCTACCTAGACCCGCATAAATACGAGCTACAATATACATTGAATGGTCAATGGCAGAAAGGGAATGATTCAATTTGTAGCCAAGGTTAATAACTGTATTAGACAACTTAAATCTGGTGGAAATAAGATATATTCGTATAGGCGGTATCTCATCACAGTCGTCGAGTTTGTTTGAAATTTATATTAACTTACTTTTGGTCGGATTTGAAATCAAAGAGTTCCAATTTTATACATAAAATTTTATGATTAACCAAGAGAAGACAAGCACCAACAGAGCAGCGGAAGATTATTCTTGTCATACTGAATAGCTATGTTAAGCTCGTAAATCAGACTGCACTGGCGACAGTAAATTAAAACAAATAAAGTGGCCAGAAATCACCTTGGCAAGAATTTTTTGAAAAACCATAGGTAAAATGTTTATGTTTATGTTTATGGGAAATCGAAGATCAATGAATGATTTGACTTTTTGGCACGTGTATACTTTTGGCTTTTTTCCAACACTCAGGAAAAGTGAAAAACGAAATAAATATATTAAACAAATACGCTATACAGCTTACAATCTGAAGTTGTATAAGTTTTACGAATCTCAAATGTATTCCATCCTCCCCAATCGCTGTTAATACAAGAGTTCACCGTATGAAATCCTAGGGCATCGAAACCAAGAATGAATTGCATATGAAAGGAAAGTTTAGTCGAGAAGTATGCAAAATTACCAAAGGTTGTCGGGAATTTTTACCCATGACTTAAAAAACGAAGCTACTTCCGTTACGTTATTTTTTTAACTTTTCATAGGATCAAGATAAAGGATAAATGAGTAACCATTCGAAAGACCACATTGAATAGTTATTGAAGACATTGAGTTGGCAGTTCCAATCCGCCCATGTACCCCTGACAACCCATATTTTAACTACATATATTTTTCGATTGACTATAGGCATAAAGACCAATGTTGGTATGGGTGTCAAATTAAAGTTAAGATCTTACCATTTACAAATATTTACATTTTTTTTTTTTTTTTTTGCGGAGGTGGGAAAAAAGTAGTTCCTTAAAGAACGTTTACAACCGTAACCACTTCCCGTCAGAGGTACAACCAAATAAGGCAATTTGCAGATGCCTTGCAAGACTCGAACTCGCTGAATGATTTAAGCAATTGTAAATCAATTGCTTTTCATTCATCATGCTACTAACTGGACCATAAAGAAATTTAAAAAAAAAAAAAAAAAAACCGTAGGGCAATGGCACGAGATGCGAAAAATTCATTTAGCTGCATTTCAATCCCTTTCGGAGTTCAAAATTGCGTAAACCTGTGAGAAAGAAAACATTTATTTCCTAAGTGATTTATATTCTATGTTGTTAGAAGTAAGTGAGGGTTATTTTGAAAAAGAAGATTTTAAAAGTTATACACTTATACAATTACAAATAGAATTTTGAAAACATTCAGCGAAATTATTTCAATTGTCATCCAATACACCACACAAAAAGAAAATTGTATATAAACACGGACTTGATATAAACAAGCTCATCAATGAAAGTGTAGTTAAAAAAAAAAGCCGAATCAGCTTAATTAGAAAATATTGCTTTCGAAAATAGACATGCAATAAAATGAAATCTTTAAAAACATTTACACTTCCTGAAAAAGTAAAAGTTAAAGATATTGTGCGTGGTGAATGTGATATTCCTGATATATTGTTTAGTTTTATAAGTAAACTTGTTCAAGGACCCGACGTACATAGACAACGTTCAGATAACGACTGAACGTATAATATCTGTTCGGATATAATATATATTGTCACAAAAGGTACAGTCAAGCCGTCTAAACAGTTAATGTTAGGGTTAGCAATGAAATCTATAACTAGTAGTAAAAAAGTAGTATCGATTCTCAATAAATATGGTCAAATAGTGGGGTATACTCTAAGTGAAGAATTAAAAACGGAAATGACATATGCAGCTTATGAAGGTAATAAATTGATACCGTCTGGTATTAATGCAGTTAGTGGACAACGCACGCACTTAGCTTTCGATAACTATGATCGTTTCGTAGACACTTTTTCCGGTAAGGACACATTGCACGATACTGTAGGTATTATATACCAATTCTGTCCACCAAATATAGTGACACCTGCTTCAATTGATACAAATGATACCGCTAGACCATCAATAATTGATTCTAATGAAAATCCATCTGTTGATTACACTGTACCTCGCAAGAGGAGACGATTTGAAGAGATTTAACACGACATACAGACATATTTTCAAAAACCTTTCAAAAACATAAAGTTACTAAAACTTCACAAAATAAAAAAAGTGTTGGAGGAATGTAAAAAAAAAATAGCACCATTGTTAAACGAAGGCGAAAAAGACTGAGGAATGCCACTCTCTTCAGTGAAACAATAGAGTTCTAAAAGGAAGTCAATTATCTAGAAACCTTACTGGATGAAAACTTACGTGGAGCCCTCATCTTTCTAAGACTATTGACAAGATCAGGACCCTACTATGGACCAGCAAATGTCTAGCTGGAAAAAATTATGGCAATACCGAGTAGCCACAGTTTGGCGGCATAAAGTATCGCAGAGGGCTACACAGGCTAAACACAATAAATTACAGAGACTAGCCTGTGTCTGCGCGACTGGTGCAATGAAAACCGCACCAACAGCTGCGCTGGAAGTTATCCTAAACATCCCACCACTTCATCTGGAACTCATGAAAGAAGGAATGTAGATGGCTTCATGAAGATGAATTAAAATCCAAACTAGTTTAAGCTGCAAAAAAAAAAAAAACTTGGAATACCCTTAATTGACATATGTCTACCACGACATAACTTTCGGCACAACCTTAAGGTCACATTTCCAGTCCGTCTTAACTGAGAACAGGTTAATGTACTGATGTACGTTAGTTACAAAGACGGATCCAAAACAAATGACACGACAAGAAGGCAACGAAAAAGAAGACGGATTAGCCAGGAAACGATCACCATCTCAATTTATGATGCCAAAATCATTCTGTGGGCTATCAATTAATACAATAGAAGGTAGTACCATATTAAACAGTCACCGACTCGAGCCGACAATATCGCTCATCGGTTAATGTTCTCCCTCATTTTTCGTTGGTGCCTTTCCCGCTATCTTCATAGCATTCTCTCTCACACACTTGGGAATTATTCCTTGCGTAAAGTAAATCAACACCTTCAGTAATAGTGGTAACAAAAAAATATTAAAAAGGCCCAAGGAACTCAAAAATAAAAGACGCAAAATTTGAATTTCGAAAAATATACTCCTTTGACTTTCGATTCTAACCCAAAATTTATAGTAATCTCCCCCTCTGATTAAAAAAAAAAAACCGTATCTAACTTCAGTGTTTTCATGCTTAAAAAAGCCATAGATAGCATAAATACCTCCTACAATAGTATTAGTTATTTGCGCGATGGCAGCCTATAAATTCTAGTTAAATCAGAAAAAATTCGAAAAATATTCAGCGAAAGAAATCGTCGATTAAATGAGTTCATAAAAAGTTAAAATGTGTATAAATTTAACAAAACTGTTGAAGGTAAACAGGTCCCTCTGGCCTTACCCTCTTTACATTCGGGCCATTTCGTCCACCCGATTCGGTAAACGTTGGCTGGTACAACATCAAAGTAGATGAATACTATCCCAATCCCATGCGGTGTTGCAGTTGCCACAGAATTGGTCACACCGCCAAACGGTGCAACGGTATCCCCTTATGTGAAGGCTTAAATCTTTCTTACTCAACTGAGAAATGCACACGCATCTCATGTGCCAACTGCTCCGAATGCCACCCATCATCTTTCAAAAAATGTCCGAATTTCATCCAAGAAAAGGAAGTACTTACAATCAAAACCATTCGAAAATGAACCATGACAGAAGCCAGACAAGTCTTCAGGGAACAGTATCCCCCAACAACATCTAGCCCACCTTATTCTTAAGTTGCGAAAAATACAGCCCAAACTGAATCCGCCATCAAAATAGGAAAAAGCTCCATAAAAAATAGCATCAAAAACAACTCTAACGGCCCAGCAGCCGCTAATCTGGCTGCACAACCAAATGTAAATTCAACAACAATACCCAAACTCTTACTCAAAATCCCTGGGTAATTACCTACGATGACCCCAACACCAAATTTACCTCAATCCACTCAACCTCAGCCGCCAGAACAAATAAAACAAAACAATTATTTTACAAAAGAACCTGAACAAATTGATGATCAAGACATATAAAAAAATAATATAAACCCCAACAAAAACGACCCCAGGGTCTACCAGCCAAGTCAACAGAGCCCGCCATCAGGCTCATTTGGCTCGGATTCTAGACGTCGGGGTCAAATACTTCACCTCAAGTATGTGGAGAAGCCCTCTCTGTCGCATAAAAAAGCTCTACTTAAGATTTTCCAGTGGAACTTCAAAGGCTACGTAAACAACTACGATGAGCTTAACCTACTTATAAAAGATGAAGATTCCAGTGTTATATGCCTTTAAGAAACCCACTGCCCAATCGGTTCTACATCAACCCTATTTTAAAAATCTGCCTTCTAATACTATTGCAAAGCAAGGTGTCGGTTTGCTGGTAAAGAAAAAATATTCCACACAGAGAAATTCCTATCAATTCGAACATAGCTTGTTCCGCCATAGAAATTTTATTACCGTCAAAGATCTGCATTGTTTCGTTCTATATTCCACCACAGCAAAATTTCTCGAAAAACGAATTGGAGTCGATGTTGAGTCAAGTTAGCCGCCCAGTTATTTTATCAGGGGATGTGAATTCACGGAACATTCTTTGAGGATCTTACACCATAAATAACAGAGGGAAGATTGTGGAAAATTTCATAATCGATTCTAATCTTTCTATCTTGAATGATGGCTTAACAAACCAACCCACATCACCCTTACACACTATGATATCACCTGCTCTTCCCCAAAATAAACTGGTACATTTCCGAAGACCTCCACAATTGCAACCACTTTCCAATAATCACCACCGTAAACTTAGAACCATATTCCAAACAAAATCCCACTCTTTCTAAATTCAAAATCGATTCAGCAAATTGGACAGCTTTTAAAAGAGAGATAACAACAATTTTAATAGAGAAAGATCCATCCAGCAACAAAGAGGCTGCACTTATTCAGGGATGCTGCTAATAATACTATTCCTCAGCTATCTCCAAAACACCATAAACGCGTAGTGATCTGGTGAAACCAGAAACTCGCTGATCTCCGCAAAGCTTGGAAAATATATAAAAAAAAAAAAAACATAAAACAAGATAATCATAACATTCAAATAATCCAATGCCAAATTTCGGAGACAGCTCAAAATCGCTAAAGCAAAAACTTTTAAAGATTTCACCTCCAGCATCAATCCTGACACTTCCCCAGCAAGAGTTTGGAGTCGAATTCGATGTTTAACAGGTAACCCCCCTTCACTTGCCATAACATATATTAAAACACCGACCCAAACACTCTCCGACCCATCTCAAATTGCAAATTACATAGCCCAAAACATTGCTCAACTTATCGAGAGAAATATTTCGACAACGGAACTCGAAGCAAACTAAAAGGATATGTTAACAATGTAGAAATAGAAAATGTTAAAAATTTAAAAATAGTTGGAATGATATTCTATTAAAAAAAAAATGATATAATTATCAGAAATTGGGGTAGCCATAAAGAAATCTTTAGCTGCAAGGTCAAATATTATTAAGTATTGGGTTGTACCACATGAAATGTGGCTTTTATAGTAAAAATTTAAAAGCCAATATTAGTTTTTCGTAAATCTTTATTCAATCAAAATAGGATCCGTTGGCATCTTTGACATTCTTCCAATGTTATACAAGATCAAATATTCCTTTTTCGTTAAAATGCTGACTTTTTGAGGCAATGAAATCTTCAAAAGCATTTATGACCTCTGTTCGGTTCCGAAAGACCTTCTGCCGGCAAAATGAATCCAGATTGCGGAAAAGATGGTAATCCGTAGGGAAAGTATCAGGAGCGTACGGTGGATGCGGAAGAATTTCAAATCCCAACTGCAACAGTTTTTGCACCAATACTTGTGAGGTATGGAGTCCAGCATTGTCATGCAAAAGGATCGGACCGTAGCTATTGACCAACACAGGTTGCTTTTCACCAATTTGAAATGCAATATGTCGATTTCCTCAAAATATTTGATAGCGTTTATCATTTCTCCTAGTTGAAGAAATGAAAAGTGGATTGGTCCTTTCGATGTCCACCAAATTGTCATCAACCAACCCCTACCCAGATCTTTTACAATTATTATACAGTATCCACTTTTCCTCATAGGTGACTATCCGGTGCAAAAACGGTTCAGTTTGGTTTCTTGATGTAAACGATGCGCAGATTTCCACGTGCCGTAGTTTTTGGGATTCGTTAATTTTGGGAAAATCGGACATTTCATATGGTACAACCCAATATTTATCCTGTAGAAGGAGTAGTGTGCATATTACCACCCTTTCCAATATCACTTAACTCAAAATTCTAAGTAAACTCGATTACGGCATCTTCATTTATGGTGACCATCCAAAATCAAATTATAACGCTCATAAAAAATCTATTGGCTCTATTGGCTCTATTTACGAAAAACGGGTAAATAGAATTCCTTCCGCCATCTATAATATACTTAAATCGAATGAAGACGTCGAACCACCAAAACGGAACTTAATCAACCTTAAAGCCCCACAACCTCCATGGCTTATCGATTCTGATTGCAGTATAATGGATTTATCGTTACATGAAAAAACAAACAACGAGATATACCGCAAGCTATTCTTAAATATTTCAGATCTCAATGCCAAGGATTGGAATTTTATATTCACGGACGAGTCGAAAACTTTGGACAAAACATCATTTGCAGTCACATTTGAGGATGGAACCACAATAAGGGTTAAAATTCTCCCACAAAACGGTTCCGTCTTCACTACAGAAGCCTTTGCCATCCTAATAGCCCCTCAAGCGTCCATAAAAACAGGAAGAAAACACGTGATATGTACTGGTAACCTCTCCACCATCAAAGCTTTCACAAATACAAACAACACAGACCTGATCACTAACATCCACTAACATCCATAACACTGTTATGGATCCCTGGTCATGTTGGAATCCGAGGCAACGAGATAGCATACGAAGCTGCCAAATTCGCAAATAAAGCTCCAATTCATCTATTTAACGTTTAAACCAAGACCGAGCTATCAAACATATTAAAAAAGGCACGGGCCGACGAATTAACAGACTGAAGAATTTATCAACACCACTACACAAAAACCAACTCTACAAAATCGCACTCTGCTTATCCTTCAAACATTTCAAAATCCAAGATTAAAAACTTCATTCGTTTCGACTAGGCCACACTTCAGCCACCCACCTTCATCTTATAAAGAGAGAGCTTCCACTAACCTGCGTTTCCTGCAACAAGACTATAAATACTCAACACCTGCTTCAACACTACAAACGAGTAAGAAAATTCATCAACAATACATTGGGAGAAGACGTCATCGAAATATTAAAAAACCCAAACAAACACAACATCGAAATAATAATAAAATAGGCATACCGGAGTAGGGCAATTAAGTTATAAATAATTTAAAATTAAGCTAATGATATATAAGTATCATAGAGCGGGAGGTCCTTTGCAGCTAGAATTTTTGGCTTGTAATTTATTACATGTTTAATAAATATAGGGTTTTCCAATAGGGACTTGACAATTTTGAATTTATTTGTGAACGCACTCTTTCACTAATCATCAAACTGTTACTGTCAATTCATTCACTAAATACAACATTTTCATCATGGTAAAGTACACTAACGAGCAACGTTAGTGAATTTAGAATTAGAATTTTAGTTAGAATTTTCTACAGATATTCGGAGTCGGTGACTGCAACTTTAAAAGCGTTAACTTCAATTTTCGGTCGTAATTCTCGCCCTATTAGACAGGCAATAACAAGTTTAGTGCAAAAATTTGAGTCTACATATTCGTTGTGTGATGTTGCCGTGTCAGTGAGACAACGGTTTGGTCGAAGTGTCGAAAATATCGCTGCCGTTCAGACGTCCGTAGCAAACGATCCAAATCAGTCAATTCCACGGCGTTCTCAAGAATTGGGCATCGCTCAGACCACATTATGGCGTATTTTGCGTTAGGATCTTGGTTTACACCCATACAAGATCAAGCTGACTCAAGAATTGAAGCCGATGGACCATTTGAAGCGACGTAAGTTCTTCGATTGGGTTCTGGAGAAGATGAGCCAAGATGATGAATTTCAACGCAAAATCATCTTCAGTGACGAAGCTCATTTTTGGCTCAATGAGTTCGTCAATAAGCAAAATATGCGCTATTGGTCGGTTGAAAACCCACATGTGCTTCATGAATCACCACTTCATCCACAAAAAATAACTTTGGTGCGGTATTTTTTCGTCGACGATAACGATCGTCACGTTACTGTGAATGATCAGCGTTATTGCGCCATGATCACCGATTATTTTTGGCCCGAATTGGAAGATATGGACTTGGATGTAATGTGGTTTTAACAGGATGGTGCCACAAGCTCCACAGCACATGCTACAATCGATTTATTGAAGAGTAAGTATGGTGAGCGTGTTATCTCAAGACATGGGCCAGTCGATTGGCCGCCTCGTTCGTGCGATTTAACCCCGCTTGACTATTTTCTGTGGGGCTACGTTAAGTCATTGCTTTATGCCAACACGCCGACGACGTTGGAAGAGCTCAGAGCCAACATTGAAGACGAAATAGCGGCCGTTTCGGCCGAAATGTGTGACCGAGTCGTTGAAATTGGGTCAAACGAATCGACCGCTGCAAACGCGCCCGCGGTGGCCATATGAACGATGTCAAGTTCCATTCATAAATGTTTTGATTGAGATATTTCAAAAACTTTATTATTGGCTTGAAGTACAAATGGTTTGCCTTTTATTAAAAAAAAAAAAGTTGTCAAGTCGTTATTAGAAAACCCTATATATGATATTAATAATAATAATAGTATTAATACCTGGTTAGAAAAAAATAAGCTTCATTTTTAGATAGAAACCGAAGAAAACATACAAGCCAAAAATTTTATGCCAAGCTGTTGCCACAAAAGGACAAAACAACTACTACAACTAAATAGAGTTTCAGTTTCAATTTAAATGCATTTTTATTTCCGTTAATTAATTACTTCTTACATGCTAGACAAAAAAAAAATCCTTAAAAATTAGCTTACTTAACTTAAAATCAACTTATTCCAACTTCCTGGCACTCTAAGTTAAACCTTATATTTATTATGTCTTTCGACGATTCTTACAAAATTATTTATATTTTTATATTGATTAAATCTAAAACAAAGAAAACAATTTTTTATGTTTTTTTATATTTTGTTGTTTTCTTTTATTTTTTTTTTTTTTGTGTGATTTTTATAATGTTTTTTTTTTCTTAAATCTAACCTAATCCTAACTAAATCTATGTAATCCGGCCACGGCTAAAAAAAAAATTAGGCTGACCAACTTTGCTTCCTATGGAGCTACCTAGTGCTAGAGTAATTCGACTGCGAAGCTTTTTCTCCTTCAACAAGCCACCAAAATTGTTGGTGCTGCCGGCCAACATCCCTTTTTTCGCGACTGCTGATCAATATACATGCAGTCTGTTAAATGAGGACGTGGAAACAGCAAATCACATACTATGTGACTACAATGGTTAAACCAAAACAGGTCAACGTTACCTAGGTAAATTCTACCTTGCACGGCGGATATAGCTGCAAGCTCACCTTTCTAACAAATTGCGGCATCATGGATGAGCTCTTAAGGGAAGATATTGCAATAGGCCTATATGTAGCCGAAATGCTGCTGGAACGCCTCAAAAGGAAGTTATTTTTGCATCGGATTGTTACTAGTGATGAAAAATGGATCCATTACGACAACCCCAAGCGCAAAAATTCATATGTGAAACCCGGCCAACCAGCCAAATCAAAGGCAAAGCCAAATATCCATGGCGCGAAGGTAATGCTCTGTATTTGGTGGGACCAGATGGGTGTGCTGTATTATGAGCTGCTAAAACCGGGTGAAACCATCAATGGACAACGCTACCCAACACAATTAATCCGTTTGAAGAGAGCAGTAGCCGAAAAACGCCCGGAATATGCGAATTTTCCATCATGACAACGCTCATTCCGCTATTCCGGTTAAGAACTATTTGGAAAACAGTAGATGGGAAGTCTTACCCCACCTGCCTTATTGCTCAGACCTTACCCCTTCTGACTACCATTTGTTCCGGTCGATGCAGAACGCCCTCATTGAAATACGGTTCACATCAGAGCAGAATATCAAAAATTGGCTTGATTCGTTCTTGGCTGCTAAGTCGGCGCAGTTATTTTGGGATGGTATCCACAATTGCCAGAAAGATGAGAAAAAGCCATAGCTACAGATGGGCAATAATTTGAATAATACTATTGTACATGTTTTTCTTAAATAAACGTTCAAATTTTGAAAAAAAAAAAAAAAACCGCACGAATTAAAATATATACCCAATATTATGAGTGGATTGAAAAATGTTGATGGAATTGGAAACATTTTAGAACGATTAAAGATTTAAGCGATATATTACTCGGATATAGAGACATACATATGATATATTTTTTTTATTTTGTAAGAAAATTTCACAATAATAATATATACAGTTTTGAGAAAATTTTCAAATTTTTTATAAATCTTATCTTTTGATAAGTTTAGCACACTCGTATATTGGAGAAATTTGTTTAATTTGGTTTAATCAGTATGATTTAGAAATATTTTGAAATGTTTTGATATTTTTGAAAAAGTTTAATTTTGGAGAAAATTTGGATATTTTGGAAAAATTTATAATTTAAAAATAATAGTATAGAACACGCCTAATTTTTTTCGGAATAGTCGAGGCACACTGGGACAGCACACATTGAAATTTTGGACAAGAAAAATGCTTTTTTTTGTTGTGAAATTTGCAATTGGAAAAAAGTAAATAAAGTAGTTCTTACTGTTTTTGCAATATCTTTGTTATTTATTGTGTGATAAAAATATAAAATATGTCCGGGAAAGATAAGGATGTGTAGAATTTATCTGTTTAAAAAAAATTCTTATAATTAATTAATTAGGAGCGCAGAAGTGCTAAATTTTTGCCGGAAATATTTATTTTTATTTTAGAAAAATAGGATTAGGGATTTTTTAAGAGCCGATGCTTTTTTTGTTGTATTAATCTCAGAAGCAATAACTGTTCGATTTTTTTTAAGTTTGCATTGTTTATAGACAAATAAGGTCATCCAGCTTATTTCACAACATAATTTCTTTCAACTTCGTGCACTGGCGGGTATCTTAATAACGGTTTTTGTTGATACAATTTTGATCAACAGCACTGATAACTTCTTGTTATTTTTCTTATATTCGTTGAATATGATTGTTGTTTTTTTTTGTATGGTAATGTAATAATATTAAAAGCATTACCAAAATAAAAAAAAAACAACTTACACAACAAAGCAAAGCAAAGCAAAGATTAAAAATACTTATACCTTACTCAGTTAAAATATTTGTGATAATTTTATAAATGATTTTTTTTTATTTTTTTTTTTTTTTTTCATTTTGTAGGAATAATTTCATCTTTATATGGTAACACTTCCAAAGAAAAAAAAAGGGGAACAATGCAAAAGACAAAAGAAAGAAAAAAGAAGCTGAACTGGCTGAATAAAGAGGGACTGACGGTTAGGTAGGGATATTTTAAGAAAAAGCATTCGATGTAAATCTGTCTTATATTTAGAAAGGAACAAATGAGTGAAAAGAAATAAAAAATTAAAAAAAAAAACTTGTTGTTGTAAACTTACCTCAGAAGTGGGATAAGCTAAACCCAACGTGAATTAAAAAGTCCTAAGTTACGCGCACGTCTACGACAAAAAAAAAAGAAATACATACAATATATAACTTCGCAACTGTGCAACAGTTTTTTTTTTTTTTTTTGTATTTTGTGCGTTTTACATTCTCTCATTCCTCTAACGGTATCAACAGTGGACAGCGAAATCCAAAAGTTGTCAGCTACGCAACTGAAGTTCTGGTTACAAAAACTAGAAAAGAAGTCGACAGGCAGCAAAAAAGAATTGATGTTGCAGCTGATGACGATACCAGAAGTGGAGCGTGGTAGTTTTCCCTTGATGGAAGAAGAGGACGACGATGGCGACAACGACGGCGGCGCAGACAACGAGAGCAACGATGACATAGAGGCAGATGTGGAAGTTGATGACACCAACAAAAACAACACAAATGAGAGACCGGAAAAACAGGAGTTGGAACTTCTAAATCGGGAGATAGAAGTCTTGAAGAAGGAAAAAGAAATAATCGAACAGGAAAATAAAATGTTGTGACAAATGAGTGAGATTAATCTAAATGATGCGAGAACGAGTGATAACACAAGCGAAAGACAAATGACAGAACTTAGGGCCGTCTCCCAAGTACCATTTAACAAAGTAAAGGATTTATTGCCAGAATACGACGGCGGTCCGATGTTGGGAATTTGGCTACAGCAGCTATCGAATTTGGCTAGAGTATACAACTTCGACGACATTACCTTAAGAACCTTAACGTTGTCGAAGTTAAAAGGTAAAGTACAACAGTGGCTGTATAGAAAACCAAATTTTATGGAAGAAAGTATTGAGGGCCTAAAAAAACAAGTGAAAGAACTATGACAGACGAGAGAACAAGAAGACGGTTCGAGGCAAGAAAATGAAACGCAAACGAGTTTCACGGATTACTACAATGACAAGATTATCCCCAACCACGGCCTTGACTAAGCCGAAGAAGAATTAATCGAATACATAATCGAAGGTATCACGGATGAAAATCTTCGTTTGCAAGTGCTCATCAATTGCTACACTAGTCGCACGCAGTACGCACGCGTGCCTTTGAAAAGGTCAAACAAAAAAGAGTGACACACATACACATGACAGCACTACGAATGCAAGTAAGGTGTTTCAACTGCAATTCAATGGGATATATGGCAAATGTATGCAGAAAACCCAAACGATAGTTGGGCGCATGCCAAGTATGCGGCAAGCAGTGGTACCTCACAGCCGTATGCCCGGAGCACCATCAGGTGGAAGATAACGATAAAGAATATGTAAGAAATTATCAGACATTATAGTTCCCTTACCATATTTATACGGGAGAAATATTTACCTCGCATATTTTTCAATGAAACTGTTAGTTTTAAAAATAATGTTAATCTTTTCGGAATCAATTAAACTAGACTAAATTGTAAAGGTAATATCGATTACATTATTATTTTCCAAAATAGAGAAATAGCAATTAATCTGTTAGTGGTATCGAACACACAATGGAATATCCGATGCTTTTAGGCCGGGATTTTCTAAAACAAGTTAATCTAAAAAATATAATTAGACAAACCAGATTTCGATAATGAATTTACAAATGAATGTATGAATTTAGTGACCATTGAGACTAACGATAACTTACAAAAGAGATATAAGTATTTTATTGATAATGAAAATATTAGTTATGAAGACAAACAGTTATTTTATGATATATTTTATTCGAGTTACTTATATTGTGAACGTCCCGAAAAGCCAGAAAATGATGATAAGCCCTTCCACTAGTTCCCACGACGGTTATTATATCGTGAGAAAGGTCAGGTTCAGGCAATTTTAGATGAGATGTTAGAAAAAGGAGTGATTAGACTTAGCAAATTAGAATACGCATCTCCTATTGTGTTTGTTAAAAAAAAACAGGTAACATTAGGCTCTGCGTGGATTATCGCATTCTGAATAAAGTTACGTTAAAAGATAATTATCCGTTACCACTCATAGATGATTTACTCGATATATTAGCTAATAAAAAGATATTTTCTTTACTAGATTTGAAAAGTGCATTTCATCATATACGATTGAATGAGAAGTCAATCAAATATACTTCTTTCGTTACACTTATGAATACGTAAATGTCTTTCGGGTTGAAAAATGCACCATCAGAATTTCAACGATTTGTAAACACAGTGTTTGATGATTTAATAAGAATGGGTAAGATAAACATCTATAAAGACGACATAATGATAGCAACCGAAACAATAGAATAGCTTTTGAAAATAATGAGAGAAGTCTTTAATAGGCTTGTGATGGAAAAATTGGAATTGAGATTGGATAAATGTCAGTTTTTGGAGCCTGAAATACGGTATTTAGGATACACTGTCACAAATGAGTGTATTAAACCTGATCAGAAGAATATCGAGTCAGAAGTTAATCTCCCAGTTCCACGGAATTTAAGAGCAGTTCATAGTTTTTTGGGGTTGTGTTCCTACTTTAGGAAATTCATTAAACATTTTTCGTTAATAGCACAACCACTGTACAACCTTATAAAGAAAAACGCCGACTTCCAATTTGGTGAAAAGGAACTGAAGTGTTTCAAGACATTAAAGAGTAAGCTGATTGAAGCTCCGATACTTGCGATATATGATCCCAGGGATGAAACCGAGCTACATTGCTATGCGAGTTCATTTGGTTTTGACGCCATATTATTACAGAAAAAGAGTGATGATAAATTGCCTCTAGTTTTCTATTTCTCAAAGTGTACGACTGAGTGTGAATCGAGGTATCACAGCTTCGAATTAGAAACGTTAGCTATCATATATGTATTGAAAAGATTTAGGATCTACTTACACGGTCTTAAATTTAAAATAGTTACTGATTGCAACTCATTGACGTTAACTTTAAACAAAAAGGAGATAAATCCAAGGATAGCCAAGTAGGCATTGGAGTTATAAAATTACGAGTATATTCTGGAACATCGCAGTGTACTAAGATGACGCATGTAGATGCACTTAGCCGCATGTCAGGTATTTTGATTCTCGAAGAGAACTTATTTAAGAAGAATTTGTCGATTAGTCAGCATAAAAACGATGAAATAAATGCTATAAAAAAAAATTAGAAAATGAGGTGGGCAGTTTGATCTATAGGAAAGTTAATGATACTATTCTGTTTTATGCGCCTAGCAAAATGGAAGCAAATATTATGCGGTTATATCATGATAAGATGGGTCATATGGGATGCGACAAAGTGATCGATGCTATGCGAAAGACATACTGGTTCCGAAAAATGAGAGAGAATGTTAAAGAGCATATAGAAAATTGCCTGAAATGTATTTTTCTCATCGAAACATGGAAAACATGAAGGGCTTCTCCATAATATCCCTGAAGGAAATTTGCCTTTTTGATCATTTCAGACCTATAACATTAAAAAGAGGAAAGCAGAAACATGTTTTCCTAGTTATAGATGCATTTATTAAACACGTAAGGCTTTATGCGGTACAAACAACAGGAACTACTGAAGTTCTTAGTTGCTTGCGAAGTTATTTTAATTCTTATAGTAGACCAGGGGTGATTATATTTGATAGACGTAGTGCTTTCACTTCAATGAATTTTTCAGATTTTCTTGATGAAAATAATGTGAAACACATAAAAATAGCAACGGGTTCACTCCAAGCTAATGGGCAAGTAGAACGAGTTAATAGGAGTTTAGCGCCAATGACGAGTGCTGGTACTATGATGACATTAGATGGGATTTTGTCAAAGATAGACTTTGCGATGAATAATACAATTCATAGAAGTACTGGTACTACTCCTAATGAGTTGTTATTTGGAGTCGCTCAATAAGGAATAGTTATAAATTTTTTAAAAGAAATATTGGAGAAAGGTTTAAAAGATAATGAAATGCCAAAGGAGAGAGACTTGGGATAGTCAAAGGACAGGAATGTAACAAAAATCTGAAGGACCAAATGATAGTAGATATGAAGTATTAGGTATATATTTTAATTCGTGCATTTTTTTTTCAAAATTTTAACGTTTATTTAAGAAAAACATGTACAATAGTATTATTCAAAGTATTGCCCATCTTAAGCTATGACTTTTTCCCATCTTTCTGGTAATTTGTGGATCCCATCCCAAAAGAACTGCGCCGGCTTGGCAGCCAAGAATGAATCAAGCCAATTTTTGATATTCTGCTCTGATGTGAACCGTATTTCAGTGAGGGCGTTCTGCATCGACCCGAACAAATGGTAGTCAGAAGGGGCAAGGTCTGGGCTATAAGGCGGGTGGGTTTTAAAATTGTAGTTATTAACCGCAATAGCAACGTGGGGCTGAGCGTTGTCATAATTAAAAATTATTGCCTCGTGTTTAGTCGCATATTCCGGGCGTTTTTGGGCTACTGCTTTCTCAAACAGATTAATTGTGTTCGGTAGCGTTGTCCATTGATGGTTTCACCCGGTTTTAGCAGCTCTTAATACAGCACACCCATCTGATCTTACCAAATACAGAGCATTACCTTCGTGCCATGGATATTCGGCTTTGCCGTTGATTTGCCGGGTTTCACATATGAATTTTTGCGCTTGGGGTTGTCGTAATGGATCCATTTTTCATCACCAGTAACAATCCGATGCAAAAATAACTTCCTTTTGAGGCGTTCCAGCAGCATTTCGGACATGCAAAACCGCCCTTTAACGTCTCTCGGCTTGAGTTCATGTGGAACCCAATTTCGTGCTTTTGAATATATCCAGCTGCTTTTAAACGTTTTGAAATGGCTGCTTGAGTGACAACAATCTGCATAGAGTAATGCTTCCAGTTCTTCATCTTCAAACTTCTTTGGCTGCCCAGGACGTTCATCGTCTTCCAAGCCAAAATCACCACTTTTAAATCGTGCAAACCACTTTTGGCACGTTCGTTCAGCTAGCGCATGTTCACCATAAACTTCCACCAAAATACGATGACTTTCGGCAGCAGTTTTCTTCATATTAAAGTAATAAAGAAGAACTCCCCGCAAAAACACTTTTTCAGGCACAAAGTTCGACATATTTGAGTGAAAAAAAAAATATTGTTGTTTACGCTTCAAATGAATGACATATACTGAAATGACGTACAATGCTTTCCAACACATGTTCCAATGGAATAATACAAGTTACGCCATCTCTTAGCAAGTCGACGAATTAAGTTATAGACCCAATAAATGATAGATATTTATTGAAGGATGTTGAAGGGTTTCAACTGAGTCAGATCCCGTACGAGGGTATATGGGATGTGGCTAATATCAAACCTTGGATAAATTCGGGAGCTGGTATAATCGGTACGATTAATTGTCGAATTGTGGCCGAATTGTGGCAACACTTATGAAGAAAAAAAAAAGGGGAACAATGAAAAAGACAAAAGAAAGAAAGAAGCTGAACTGGCTGAATAAAGAGGGACTGTCGGTTAGGTAAGGATATTTTAAAATAAAGCATTGGATGTATATCTGTCAACGCGAACGGACGTCTTTTATTAAGAACGGAACAAATGAGTGAAAATAAATAAAAAATTAAAAAGAAGACTTAGTTTACATTTATTAACTTTATTAACTTAAGATTTTTTAAGGTTTGATTTAGTATTGGTACATAATTTTTATGAGTGTTTAAGAAAACAACTGGTTGAAGTATTTTTCGCCAGTCAAGAGAAGACTTTTGATGCCAAATTTTTTGAAGTTGAGTCTTTCCTTCAACGTAAGACGTTATGTAGCAAAACTTATTTACGCGAGCTTCGACAAGACTTGAAAATTTTCAATTATAAACTAAAAAACAAATGGGAACGATCAAATCGAACAAAAAAACCGTTTCTCGCCTCAGAGTAAAAATGGCTCAACGGATTCACTTCTTTAAATAAAAAAAAAAGTCCAAACCTTTTACTGGTTTTCTCAAGGGCGCGGGCGGGTGGTGTAGTAGTTTGCTCAGGTGTATTAGGTTTCGATATTTTTCCCAGAGGTGGTTGTCAAACTGGAGCCAGTGCATCCTCAACCTGTGGGTCTTAGTACGTGCTAGTTGTTATTACGCTACATTTAGCCCAGGCAGCAACCACTCCAACATCAGTGTTATGCCTTCATGTCAGAGTTGACGCCGACGGAATTTTCATATAACTACATACAAATTCTATGAAAAGACTTTTTCCCTCTGCTTGAGGAGTCTATGCATATACCACTACAACACGGCCACCCCTGTCATAGCCAATATCATCAAAAATATTAAGCCATGAGAGCGATGATAAGTTTATTTTTATGAAGTGTCTGGTCCCACTACAACTTTCATTTAACAAGAAAACCCCTGTCCATTGAAAATTGACTTTCAAAATGAGAGTGACGAACTTGTAAGGATCGAAAAAGATATTACAGATACACAAATCCAAAATCTTCATGGATCAAATATAACCATCTATAGTAAAAAGTTTGTTGTGAAACATCAAACGATATATTCAATGATTAATGGCAAGCTTTGCAACAGTTTATCTGACACAAAATCTTCCATGAGATGTTATTTATGCAATGCATGTGAAGAGTTCAACAACGTAAACAAAATGATTCAATTGCTTGTATCGGAACATTATTATCATTTGGACTTTCTGTATTACCATTCATGCATGGATTCGACTTTTTAAATGCCTTTTATATGTTCTCCAGGAATGGAGAACCAGCCAAACAACAGAAGTTGTTTTCAATGAAAATAAAAAGCGAATTCAATGAGAATTTAAAGAAAATCTTGGCTTAATTGTTGACCATCCTGAGCCGGGATACGAAAATACCATGTTACGAGAAGATTCTTTGAAAAAAAAAAAAGTAATTTATCCGCCACCATCACTGGAATTGATGAACTTTTAATTCAAAAATTTCATATAATTTTGCAATGCCAGATATTTTAAATAGAATGATGATTTCATTAGATCTTCTGGAAAAACTCAAACTCAAACTCAAAATTCGGTGTTTTCTCGTGAAATTTTGTTCAGTGATGAAGCCCATTTCTGGCTCAATGGATATTTCTTCAAAAATGAGGCAAATCAGAATGTTACCGTCAATGGTAACCCATATAGCGCCATGTTAACGGACTACGTTCTTCCTGAAATTCAATCACATGGTTTTGGTGAGCTCTAGTTTCAATAAGACGGCGCTACGAGCCATACAGCGCGTGAAATAATGGTCTTGTTGAGAAATCATGATGATTTCCAACCTCCGCAATGGTGAAGAACTTAGATGGGTATGACATGTAAGAAGTAGTGCCATTGCAGACAGCTGGCACTTACAACACTGACAGTTGTAAGAAAAAAAAATTTTTTTTGCTCACTAAAAACACCTCCCTTATACGACTAAGTTCACGCTCAACAAGCTTTAATAAGATATTTTGCAGGCAATTTTCTATTGAAGTTTCCAACGTACTTTAAAAATTAAGCGCTGCTGATCACCACGCTATATCGAGAGGCTTAGTCCTTTTCAAACGGCGTAATAAATATGTCTCGTCAAGGATCTGTTGAACTTCTTGAAGTCGTTTTTGTGTTTTCGCGCAAACGTTTTAATTTCGTTCTGAACGTTTTCGGCTCCTAGGTCTCTGTGAATATCATCGTTTCTAATGTACCACGGTGCATTAACAAACTCTCGGAGAACTTTGTTTTATAATGTCTGTAAGACTTTAACGTTACTAGTTTTGATACAACCTCAAAGCTGTATACCATATATCCAGACCGGTTTTAGCACTTGGTTATATATAGTAGTAGCAATTTGTTTTCCAAATTGAGCTTGGAAAACTTTCCAAAGAAGCTAGTATATGTCTCTAAACTTAATCTCAAGCTCTTCACGCTTCTTCACACTTCTTAAGGTGTGCTCTCCATATCTAGATATTTGGCCTCGTTCGCGAAAGGAATTTGTACTGCGTTGATAAACACAAATAGATTGTCAGTTTTCTTGAGAGTGAAGTTCACATGGACAGACTTGTTCTCATTAAGCGCGATTCTCCAAGTCTTTGTCCAATTGTTAATTCGTGTAAGGGCGCGTTGTAACTAAGCAATTGCCCTCGTGCCATACCTTATCAAAAGCTTGCGAAACGTCAAGGAATGCGCTTGAACAGACTAGCTTACACTCGATTGTTCGTTAAATTACGTCGGTTATTTGATGCACTTGGTCAACAGTAAAGTGTTGGCTTCTAAAGGCAAATTTATGATCGGGCAAGAGGCGATTTGTGTCAATTATCGGTTTAAGACGATTAAGTACGATTCGCTCGAAGACCTTTAAGAACAGTATGACGTGTATGAGCGTGTGAGCGTAAGCGAGATGGCGAGCAAACCAAAACAACACAATGACGGGAAGAATAGTATGTTTGGTTAAATACAATATTGCTGTTTTAATTGTGGTTTTGCATAACATTTAAGGAAAGACTGTAAAGCCGAAACTAAATATTTAAAGTGCGATCGATTTGGACACATGTCAAAAAATTGTCCAAAAAGTGTTAAAAGTGTGCAAGTCATAAAGGACGTGAAGCGTCTTAAAAACATTAAGCTGAATAATGTTGAAGTTGCTGGTTAAGTTGACATGGGCTCTGATGTGACGATCATAAAAAAGTGTATATATAAACAATTAAACGACATGGAACTGCAAAAAAGTGTCTCTGTGTTACGAGGTCTAGGCAACACCAAAACAATTCCGTTTGAATGCTTTTTTGGCACAGTGGTCGTCGATGGCCTAGCGGTTCAGCAAAAGATTTTCGTGGTGCCTGATAACAAAATTGATTTTGACGCACTCCTAGGATTCGATTTTACTTCCAAATTTCACTACAGGTTGAATACAAAAGGATTTCAATTCACTTCGTCGTAAGCGCAGCCAAGTAGCGCTGACTTGAAACAGCTAAGTATATATAATGTGCTTGAAATTGAAAATGACATACGTGTTCCCCCACAGTTTAAACCCTTGATCCAATCATTGATAGCAGATAATCAACCAGCTGCAGGAATTGCCAATCCCCCGCTAAAAATTGTTCCTGATGGCCAGAATACACCGTTAAATCAGCAGCCAAGATGACTACCACCAGTGGAGAGCGACGAAGTGAAGGCTGGTTGAGAGCTGGCTAGTCGAAGGCATAATTTAAGTCGACCTCGAATTTTACGGTAAAAAAAAATCCACATACAGGGTTTGTGTAGATTTCAGGCAACTTAACAAAATGGTGCTAAAAGACTGCTTCCCTGTACCGCTTATTGACGATGTTCTGGAAAAATTGCAAGCTGCCAAAGTATTTGTAGTGATGGATCTGGAAAACAGTTTTTTCCATATACCAATCGAGGAGTTAAGCCGCAAATACTATACACCGCATTCATTACAAAAGATAGATTGTATGAAATCAACAGAACGCCGTTTGGATTCTGCAACTCCCCTGCTGCGTTCATTCGTTTTTTCAACTACGTATTCCAGAATCTCATCGAGAAGACGTTATGCAGCTATACCGGGTGAGTTTTTTAACTTGAGACATCCAAATTACTCGAAAAATACGCGATATCGCGAAAAATGTTTCAGACAAAAGTCACAAGGTTCTGAAGGGGACATAAGATGGTGACCACAAATATGACCTTGAGACTCATTTTCAAGATCAAACGAAGGTCACTTTTGATTTTTCAAATGATAATTCCTGATTTTCATTGCTCAGTCCTATTGCTCGTAGGCTTGTCATTTGTTTTTACATACTGCGTTTAGCATAACCCAGAAACATTAGCATTAATCCTTCAGGGTGATTAATGAGAGTGCGTCCCCTTGCCACCCACTGTTGAATCATTGAATTCTTCCCATTTCGACGTTTATTTCCCGAGACTATTTCAACAAATTCTCGAAAATATGATCATTCACTTTAATACACTTGTCTATCCGTGCTCTAAATGAACCAACAGAACTGAGAAGTATTTCTAGCGTAATCTTCCGGCAAGCTTTAGTTATTCGTCTTTTCATGACCTCACGTGTTGTTGGCTTTTTTTCTGTAAACCTCACTTTTTAAGTAGCCCCACAAGAAGAAATCAAGTGACGTAAGATCAGGTGACCTAGCAGGCCATTGCCTCGGACCCCCTCGTCCGATCCATCGTTGATGGTAAACATTGTTTAATACGCCCCGGGCTACTTGAGAATAATGGGCTGGACAACCATCATGTTGAAACCACATTGTTTGTCGCAACTCCAATGGCAGTTCTTCTAGTAATACTGGAAGATGGTCCCGCAAGAAGTTTGCATACTTTTCGCTATTTAAGTTGCTTTCAATAATATATATGCCTATTAATTTATCCCCAATAATTCCCGCCCAAACATTAACATTCCAAGGGTGCTGGCGTTTAAGTTGTCGCAACCAAAAAGGGTTTTCGATTGACCGTACCGTGATTGGTGAAAGTCGACTTATCAGAGAATAACACCTTGGCGAAAAAAAGGGGGTCTCGATCAATTTGCCGGTTGCGAAAATCCTCACTAGAAAGTTCATGATGCATTGAAACATGATAAGGATGGTATTTATGCCGATGTAATATCTTAAAGACAGTCGTTTGAGAAATTCCTGATTCACGACTAATTTGGCGAGTGCTAACACTGCTATTTCAACAGCCACCCTATCTGACAAATTACTTTTCTATTGTTGCACGCTTCCTTCACCAGTGAATTGTTGTATGACCCGACAAAAGGAAACGCGCAATCGTATCTGGTCTGGGAAACGTTTGGCGTAAAGAGCAACAGCACCATCGATGTTCCTTCCACGTTACTAATAATTATCAGTTCCTTAAAACAAATATTGAACTTCTAAGCGAAGTACAGTTCCGTTCAAGTAGAAAAAAGGGCAGAGTGCACATCATACACTCTCAGATAAGTTTAGGACAATTTGTCTCTATCTGAAATTTCTTTGAGTTTTAACTTCACTCGAGGCAATAATGACTTCCTCTAAAAAAATCTCGACCGTCTTACACCCTAACAACGTTGGAAACCGATTAATGATTTAGGCGTGCCAGTGCAGTGGTATTTAGCACTGAGTGAATAAGACCTTTGAGACAAAGTCGTGTGCCCCATTGAGGAATACGACTGAACAATAAAAATCAGGAATTATCATTTGAAAAATCAAAAGTGACCTTAATTTGATCTTGAAAATGGGTCTCATGGTCAAACTCGTGGTCACCATCTTATGTACCCTTCAGAACCTTGTGACTTTTGTCTGAAACATTTTTCGCGATATTTCGTACCTTTCGAGTAATTTTGATGTCTTAAGTTTTATGGCGCCCTCTGACGGGAAAAGAACACATTTTTGAAAAAGTGTTTTATGTAAAAGAATTGTAATTTTACACGCAAATTACGAATCTGTCAAAAAAATAGGGGTTCCTATTAAAAAATCAAAAGTGACCTTCGTTTGACCTTGAAAATGGGGCTCAAAGTCTAACTCGTGGTCACCATCTTATGTTCTCTTCAGAACCTTGTGACTTTTGTCTGAAACATTTTTCGCGATATCGCGTATTTTTCGAGTAATTTGGATGTCTCAAGTTAAAAAACTCACCCTGTACATATGATTCTCATATAACTACATACAAATTCTACGAAAAGACTTTTTCAGAGAATTGCCTCGCACGGGATTCGAACCCGCGACCCTCTGCTCGAGGAGTGTATGCATATATCACTACACCACGGCCACCCCACCCAATTGTAGCTTCTACAAGCTCCGATTATATGAAGCTGTGGAAATATGTAAACGAAAATGAAGAGTTGCTGTCATCTGGAACAGACTTCGATGAATGTTAGAAGTAGTGGCATTGTAGACAGCTGGCAACCCTCCAGTTGTAAGAAGAAGAGTGGTGGCAGCAGAATGAGAACAAAGAAACCAGTTGCAGGTAGCTTGGAAATTGGTACAGTTGTCAATACCCAATCAAAGTTCTTCCAACATATTCATTCTGTAGCGAACATTCAAGCTGCAAAGTTGTTCAGCCGTCAACATCGGTTTTTTTTCTAATCTTTTATATTTAATTTTAATAAAGTACATATGTTTATTTTTAATATAACCAGTGTGTCATCCCTAAGGCAAGGTGTAAAACGACCCATGCCGAGGGATATAAAAAATAAGTGAAGTAATAAATGCTTTGCCACATTATCGGGGGCTATGACGTGGCCGACATACTTTCCCCCGTACTCGTGGGATCCAAATTAGGAAAACATGGAACGAAACAAAACATTACAAAATACAGAAAAAAAAAAAAAAAAATTAAAGCTCATTGACGAATCAGGAGGTGATAGAAGACTCACTCAGACGGAGTTCTGCATAATGCGCTCACCACCACTGAAAACCGACAAGGCAGCAGAACACCCGAAAGATGGGAGTACCCAAACACCAGCTGAGCAAAGGAAGACTCAGGACGGGACACCGATAGGAGAGGTAAGAAACGCGTTTAGGCTAGAGATGCATAGAAAATTCACCACAACCCGAGCCCGAAACCATTCCGGGAAAACACAAAGGTAAAATTTTGTGGAGTAAGAGGTGCAGAAATGCAAAGATACCCTAATAAAGATGCGAAACGCGACAGAGCGAAAGAAAAATACCAGTACTGAGGTTAAAAAAGGGCTCTTTGAACTAGAGGAATCCTTGGATATTATCAGGTTTGCTATTGAAACCCGAAAACTCATGCAAAAGGACCAATTAACGTCCCTTTCGACTACCGTAAAAACTAGCTTAAAAAAGAGACCACCATCAAGTCCTCCCGAAAAACACACAGAGAGGAAGAAAAGACAAGCTACAGCCAAAGAAAACCTACTCAATGGAAAAAGTCCGACGAAGGAAACAGCACTTCCAAAGGAAAACCCTTCAAAAATGAAAGAGGCTAGAAAACGCCAAAAAAAACTGGAAACCCAAGTTCCCACAAAAACCGTGAACGTAACTGATAGCGGCACCTCTAGCTCGAAAAAGAAGAAGCGATCCTGATGAAACCTCAGAGACGAGATACTCACGTGGGGATACTACGAGAAATACGCAGTGCGGCAAATGTCAGGCGACCTACTGCTTGAACTACACACCAAATCTAAGGGCAGAAATGGATTTAGCTCATCATTAAAAGCAATCTTGAAGGAAAAGGCCAACATCCGACATCTGGTATCTAACACAGCACTGGAGATAAGGGATATGGATGAGCTCCAACAAAAAAAGAAATAGAGGAGACCATAAAACTACAATTTGATGACCTTTCACTAAACATCCGCGTAACCATGCTGAAAGTAAACAGTAGATCTAAACGCGCGAGCAGCAAACGAGCTACTTAAAACTCCCCGCGTTAAAATCGGCTGGGTATACTTTAGGATCCGCCGCAGAGTGGAAGTAATACGTTGTTTTAGATGCTTCGGGTATGGCCATCCGCAAACAACGTGTAATAGAAAGGTACAAGAACTCTGTTTTAAATGTGGAGATAATGGTCACAAGAAAACAGAATGTAAAGCAAATGCTAAGTTTTGTCTATGTGCGGTGCATAATGTAAACGTAGGTTTACTACCTCACGTGCCGGGAACGGGCTCTTATCTGGTTTTCAGGAGGGTCCTAGAAGCAAGGAATAAAACACAAAAATGATGCGAATATTTCAAGGAAACCTACACATAAGCCGCACAGCAAATGATATCCTCAGTCAGCTAAGGTTCGACTTGAAAGTCGATATGATCGTTATTAGCGAACAATATAAAAATAGAGATGAACCAGGATGGCTTACAGACTTGACAGGCACAGCTGCTATATGGAGAAAAAACGAAATGGCTGTCCCAATAACAAACAACGAAGCAGAGAGGTTTTGTCTGGATTAAACACAAGTATACCACAATACTTGGCTGTTACTTCACGCCAAATGAATCTACTATCGATTTTCGCGGAAAACTAAACGCTCTTGAGGACACCATGCGAGAAGTCGAGGGCAGAGTAATTGTAGAGGGCGATTTCAATGCCAAGGCAAAAGAATGGGGAATGCCTACAACGGACTCGAGAGGATGACAAATCCTTGAAATGGCTACTAGGTTAGGGCTCAATGCAATAAACAACGGCATTTATATTTAGATGCCCCGGATATGGCGAGACAATTCCTGACATACTAAAATGGAGGGTTATCCGGGATTACACGGGCAGTGACCACCAATATATCGTCTACGACCTACAGACCGAGCAAGGCTCGTACCAGGTGAATGTGAACCTAGCGTCTCGATGGAAGGTAGATAGGCTTAACGTGGATCTCCTCACTCGTACAATTGAAAATGGGAAAGAAGAACTGCTGCAAATGACGGGCACTGCAGAATCGAAGTTGGAGGCCACAATGCGGCTTTTTTACCGGGCGTGCGACAACTCTTTGCCGCGACTAAACCATAGGAACGAGAGTAGGAAACCGGTTTACTGGTGGACCACCGAGATTGCCGCACTACGGAGAAAGTGCAAGATTACCAGAGGAAGAAGGAGACATGCTGAAGCAACGGAAGAGGCACTTGAAGAGTACAGAACCGCAAAGTCAGAGCTCGAGAGGTTAATTTAATCGAGCAAACAAAAGTGGGAGGAACTCAACCAATATATAAGCAGCGACCCCTGGAGACTGGGTTATAAGGCAGTGATGCACAAGCTGGGTGCACGATCTAAGACGCCACTTATGAGTGCAGAGACGATGCAGACGACAGTGGATACCCTCTTTTCAACCCATTCCACTAGGCGACAAGACACCTCTCCTGTACAACAACAGATCCCGATGTTCACGGAAGAGAAGCTAGCAACGAATACACTGCAAAATAAAAAGGCTCCAGGACCTAACAGCATACTAGCGGAAGTGCTTAAAGCCAGTGCTCGAACCTGCCCGCAGCTACTTTTGATCATGTAAAACAGTTGTCTAAAAGACGGAATTTTCTCTACGGACTGGAAAGTACAATGCCTAGCGTTAATTAGCAAAGGAAAAGGCGACCCAAATTCACCTGCAGCCTATAGACCGCTTTGCGTGTTGGATACGGCAGGGAAACTACTGAAACCGCGGCTCACCAATGCAATCCAAAGAGCAGGAAACTTATCCGAAAGACAACATGGATTTAGAAAAGAATGCTCAACAATTGGAGCAATCGAGGAAGTGGTCAAAACAGTGAATGCCGTTCTGGCAACCCTAGACGGTGGAAACGCCTTTTACAAAGCCAGATGGATAGATATGCTGAAATCCCTCGAGGAGACGAAAGTTAATTTACGCCACCAAAGAAAGGCTTCGTGTTTAACAAATCACAGCAGGAGCAGCGCAGGGCCCGACCTCTGGATTATATTCTATGATGGGATCCTCCACACCGAAACGATTAACGACTCCTACCTGATAGAGTACGCAGACGATATTGGCGCGGTGATAACTGCAAGGGATACAGAGGAAGTACGAAGGAAGTTGAACCAAGTGTGTGTTGAGACGTGTCTACGTCTGGATGGAAACCCATGGGCTCAGTTTTGCATCGTTCTGTGGTATTCAACAAAGGGAAGATGCCGTGTTCTCAATGATCGTATAGGGACATGAAATCCTATTTTTAATAAAAGAATAGGGCATCTAGGGCGGGATCAATTGAATAATCAAATTGAAATATAGAGTATGACTTGGAAAATGAAATGAAATTACACTTGTTTGTGTTAAACTTTAGGGCATTGATTATGCATTGATACAGCATTCCGTGATGCTGTTTAAGTCTAGTTGCAGTAAAGAGCAATTCTCACTATTTTTAACGCCTCTAAATAATTTTAGATCACCGGCAAACAATAAACACTGTCCATTATTAACATTTGTCACGATATCACAAATGAAGATGACTAAGAGGAGCGGTCCCAAATGGCTCCCTTGGGCAACACCAGAGCTACATTTAATTTTTTTGGATACGAAGTTATCGATTTTGACCTGTTAGGTTCGGTCGAGAAGAAAGGAAGACAACCAACGAAGCAATTGCGAACGAAATCCGAAAGTTTCAAGTTTATAGAATAGCCTATCATGGTTGACTGAGTCAAAAGCTTTGCTGAAATCTGTATGTATGGTGTCAACTTGGTTCCATTTTTTAATTTGTTTCAGAACAAAGGACAAAAATTGTGCAAGGTTTGTGGTAGTAGTAAAACCATACTGTTCATCCGGCAGATACTCTTTTATAAGGAATTTAATTTTTTTAATAATGCTTTCAAATAACTTAAGGATTGCAGAAAGCTTACAAATTCCTCTATAATTCTCAACATTGCTTTTTGTCCCGGACTTATGAATGGGAATTAAAAAGGATTTCTTTCAAACATCAAGAAATACACCTTCCGAGAGAGAACGGTTGAAAATTTGAAGCAGGGAAACGGAAAGCTTACCGATACATTTATTAAGTAGGATGGCAGGAATACCGTCTGAACCACTGCATAAAGTAGGTTTTAATGATTGAAGAGCGGTTTACATCATGATGGCTTAGAGTCAAAGATCCTAGAGGAACTAATAGGAATGGTGCTAGAAATTTGCGAAGAGCTCAAGAGTAGATTCTATATTTTCCGATTCACGGTTTCTAAAATGCATTGAATTTGGAATCCCTGTAGACTTCCTTTTTGAATTGATAAAAAGCAAAAACGTTTTATTTAATATTATGTTCAACAGACATGACATAATTTTTGAAAAGAAATTTATTAAGAACATTAATATCTTTACGAAGTTTACTATATATTTCGTAATCTGTTTGCGAATTAGTTTTTTTAAATGTCTTAAAAGCTTTGTTGTTTAGATTTTTTAGATTCCCTAAATGTGTATTATGCCAACAAGGTTTATTCGAATTTCGGTAGGAATTTCTTGAAAAGCCGTCGATCAGTATTTCAACGAAGCGTTCATACATATAGTATGCACTAAATTTATATTGGACATTTCATCAATCCAGTTTACATTATTGAAAAAGTTATTTATTTCGCTGTAGTTTGCCTTTAAAAAATTTAAATATTTCAGGTTATGGTTAGCGTTAAGTTTCGAATAATGGATGATAGCTCGATACAAATTTCCTTATGTTTAATAGAAGGATAGAAAAAGAATAGAAGAGATATAGGAACTTCAGTTACATTTGCATCAAATTCATCATAACATACAAATATCAAATCTAAAATTTTAAAAAGTAAGTTAACTACTGGATTAATTGGTTTTAATTTTAAAAAATGTAGTAATGAAGTAAGAGAGATTCGGGGTCATAAGAAATATTATGCGCTAAAAGAAAGAAACCGAAAATTGCTAAGTTGTCGGATTCAGTACAGCGATTATTAATATGTTCAATGTTGAGTGAATGTTTTTCATACAAATCAAGCATACAATTCGCATTAGTGCTGACTGCAATGAAATAATTTTCAATGGCTTGTGGGCTTTCTTTATTATAAATGGCTATTTGTTAATGCCTCATAAGCATAAACAATAAGTTGTACCTAGGTAGGTCGGCTGTAGTTCTTTCTTGTTCATTGGTTTTTTTTTGAAATTTTGAAGTTATAGTTATACTCAATTTTGTTATGTGGTTTCCACCAAATGCAGATAATTTCATACGTCTTTTAATGATTTTGTCCAAATTAGTTGATTGCTTTTACGGTGACAACATTGGACTGTGCTGTTGTGTCTAATTTGATTAGTTGTTTCTTTTTGACAACTACAGTCTCATAGCAGAACACGCTTGATGTCTTTCTCATGAAGCACTTTTTTATGAAGCAGCCTAAAGCGGTAAATATTTCTTTGATGTATTCTGATGTATTGTGTGATTTAGTATATATCCATATTTGTATTTGATTTATTTTCGCATGCCTAAGTACATTTTTTTAAGCAAAATTCGACTTTATTCATCAACATAGGTTTGCGTTTTCAGAAGGTTTAAAGCTATGAAAATCCCCTATCTGACCAGTAGAAGGATTCATGACTGATGAGCTTTGAGTTGTTCCAAAAGGAAGAGATGTGAACATTGCATATTATGCATTTCTTTTTTTCTATAATTAGATTTGATAACAGCAAACTAATATTATTGTTCTTTGGAATGAAAATGTGTGTCGATTATATTATATATATTTAATAATATTTTCCACTGGCTACTGCGTAATGTTCAATAAATAAAATGAATTAATTATATTTTTACTATAATATAAAATATTTCAAGAACCAAAACTCGCATCATTATAATTTGCCATTGAACGTATGAAGCAGTGAAACACTAACCATAAAAAATTGTTGGAAGCATTAGATCGAACATTTCAAGGTTTACGTGGAAACGAAATGCCATTCGGTGGTGCGTTAATATATTATATGACATATTAATAAATTTTCATTGACGACAAACATCCGTGTTAAATCACAAAACGATCACTTTGTAGAAAATTTTCCTATACAATTATTGGGTATTAAAAATGGGAAAATTACCAAACGATATTAACGGTATCGCTCATTCACAAAAAAAAAAAAAAGAAAAAAAAATGGGTAAATGCGTATTTACAGATATCAAACAAAATTAAAAAAAAAGAAAAAAAAAATGGGTCAATGCGTATTTACAGATATCAAACAAAATTACAAAAGTAATCAGTGGTTAGGTGAACGTGCAATATTAGCTGCAAAAAATGTGGACGTAAATGTCATTCTAAGTTTTACATATGTTACAGAAGTACACAGCCACGTACAAATCAATACATCATTTTATAGATCAAGTTGAAGTAGTAAATTATACAACTAAATTCTTAAATTGATTTATCTGGATTATCATCACACATCATTGATGTGAAGGTTGGGGTTTCTATCATTCTTCTTAGGAAAAAGACCCACTCTGTCTTTGAAATGGCAGCAGATTGGTAGTCTGATTCAAAGGAGAAGATGTGCTTACACCACGTATATCAATGATATCAACAGATACACAAGTTTGTGGATTAAATTAGGTAAATTCGTGTTTTTCTTCTGCACAATTATATGTTGCATGCTCCCACGTAGGGGAGCATACATACATATATATCCAAAAGAATTGCAATCAACTTAAAGTTGAATACAAAAGTAATTACAATTTATGTAATCCAAAACAAAAAAGATAATAATGTATGTGTATGTTAAATATCTAATTTAAATACAATAATTGGCTTCAAACTTTCAAATATGTTCATTAAATCTATATCTATATATATGTCCATATTATATATATATAGGGTAATCCATCGTGAGGTATGATTTTCAATAGTCTTTTTTTTTGACTTGTTATTTTTGTTCAGTATCGTTTGGCAAGTCATCATGGAAAGACTCACACCACAACAGCGTTTACAAATTGTTCAACTGTACTACGAAAATCAGCGTTCTGTGAGAAATGTTTTTCGTGAGATTCCAGGAAATTACGGTGCGCATAATCGACCTACTGAAACCACTATTGTCAATATCATTCGCAAATTTGAGTCCCAGTTTATATTAGTGAATGATACTCGACCGGTTAAGCCATATCTAGCACGTAGTGAAGAGACTATAGCAGCTGTAGCTGAGAGTGTACGCGAAAACCGTAACGAATCGATTCGTCGTCGTTCTCAGCAGCTTGGCTTGGCGTATTCGACAACTTGGCATATTTTACGTAAGGATTTCGGCCTAAAAGTGTACAGAATTCAACTTCTGCAAGAATTGAAGCTAGGCTACTTAAATTTGCGACATATTTTCAGTGAATGTACTCTGGAAAAACTCAATGAAAATCCGGTGTTTTATGTAAAATTTTGTTCAGTGATGAAGTCCATTTCTGGCTCAATGGAAACGTTAATAAACAAAATTGCCATATTTGGGCTGATGAGCAACCCGAACAGTACCAAGAGCTAACATTACATCCATTAAAAACAACAGTATGGTGGTGTTTATGGGCTGGTGGAATCATTGCTCCATATTTCTTCAAAAATGAGGCAAATCAGAATGTTACCGTCAATAGTAACAGTTATCGCGTCATGTTAACGGACTATGTGCTTCCTGAAATTCAAGCACCTGGTCTCGGTGAGTTCTGGTTTCAACAAGACGGTGCTACGAGACATACAGCGCGTTAAACAATGGACTTGTTGAGAAATCATTTTGGTGAGCACTTAATTTCACGCTTTGCTACGGTAAATTCGACGCCTAAATCGTGCGATATCACACCTTTGGACTTTTTTCTCTGGGGATATGTAAAGGCCTTCAGCAATAGGACAGCTACGATTGACGCTTTGGAATCCAACGTTACTCGTGTTATCTGCGAGATACCATTCGTTATGCTTGAATGAGTCGCCCAAAATTGGACCTTCCGAATGGACCACCTCAGACGTAGTCGTGTCCAACATTTACATAATATCATTTTCAAAAAGTAAATGTCATGAATTATTGTTTTAACCGATAATGAAAATTTTACGTTCACTTTCAAATTTATGTGTTTTATTTTACATTATAAATCAAACCCAACGATGAATCACCCTATATTAGAGTAGTCCTTATTTTGACAATTTTAGAAATTTGTATGCTCCCAAGGGCTCATTTTCAAATTTCAAGTCTCTACCATATTTTAATATTAACTCGTTCCACCTTGGAATATAAGTTTCTTATGTAAATAACATGGGGTTTTCGGCATTGAACAATCGATTTTTTATTTCAGTTAAAGTAACTATTCAAAAAATTTCAAACTTGGTAAACTTCAACCTTATAATAGTAGCTATTACTTAGAATTTTAAAATGTTTACAAGTTTATAGCCAATAGAATTTTAAAGTTTCTCCTCTATCATTTTTTTTCAAAATTTATTCAAAAATTAATAATAAATTATTCTTTAATCGTATACCATACCACCTTGATCAAAAAAAAAAAAAAAAAAATTTGCAAAAGTTACGTAGCCAAGAGTACATCTATCTCTGTGGGTGTTGACAATTTTTTACAATTTTAGAAATGGATTTAAATTTGCAACAACGAGCTTGTTTTTAATTTTGCGTAAAAAACGGATTTAATGGTGCGCGGACGTTGGAAATGTTGGAAAAGTATTTCGGCAACGATTCTCTAAAAAAAAAAACAGTCATTTATCAGTGGCACGAACGGTTCAAAAGTGGTCGTGAGTCAATCGAAGATGATGAACGCAGGCTGAATCCGATCCCAAATTCATCAAAAGGATCATTACTAGAGACGATACGTGGGTTTATGAGTACGACACGCAATCCAGACATCAGACAAGTGAATGGCGTTCACCAAATGAGCCGAGACCAAAAAAACCACGTCGTTTTCAGTGAAAAAAGAAGGCAATGCTCACGGTTTTCATGGATTATAGCGGTGTAGTGCATCATGAATTTTTGCCGAAAGGCCAGATAAAGTGTATTATTTGGGCGTTATGAGACGTTTGCGTAAAGCAATTCGCCGAAAGAGACCAGAATTGTGGGCAGAAAACTCGCGGATTTTTGCACCATGATTACGCACCGTCGCACAGTGCCATCATTTTTCGTAATTTTTTGACGAAAAATGCAACAAATACCATCTAACAGCCACCGAATTCACCTGATTTGGCTCCCTGTGACTTAATTTTGTTCAATCGATTTAAAAAACCACTACGGGGAACGCCTTTCAGCAGCCGAGAGGAAGAAATGGAAAAATCGCAGGAAGCACTGATGGACATACCGAAGATTGAATATAAAAAATGTTTCGAGAATTGGATCGAGCGCTAGCATAAGTGTGTTGATTTAGATGAATAAACTTGTATTTTTAATTTTCTGAATAAATTCCGAAATTGTTTTGGTCAAGGTGGTATAAAGCTTTTTGAAGAATATTGCCAGTTTTGCGCAGGTTATCAAAAATTTTGAATTTATTTAATTTTTTTTATGAATAACTTCATCTATGATATTAATTTCGATACTGTTACTCAACCACAAACTTTTTTTATGTGGTGATTGAATGTGGCTCAAATGCTGATGAATTAGCTTTCAAATGGGAGGGTCCGGTGTGCGAATCTCATCCGCGCCCGAAAGACCTTCACTTTTTCAGCAAACTATAATCAAATTAGATAAGTAGTAAGCAACATCAATTATTTAATCTCTCCATTAAATGTTGTATTTACATATAATTATTTTAAATTTTTGGAATTTTGGGAAAAAAATAAAAAAAAAATATCTGGCTTAAACTATAAAATTAAAATACCTAAAAATCTTTAAAAATTCTAAGCAATTACTTATCATATTATAAGGTTGAAGTCGGGAAAGGTTCAAATTTTTGGAGCAGTTACTTTGGCTGGAATAAAACGAATTCGATTATTCAATGCAGAAAACCTCATGTTATTTACATACGAAACTAACATTGCAAAGTGGCACAGGTTAATGACCCCCTGGGAGTAAAAAAATTTAAAAACTATCAAAATAAGGACCACCCTAACATACAAATATATATAAATATAATTCCAGATAATCAATTCTGTGCATAGCATCCAAACTAGTTTCTGGTATTCGGTGCATTCGGTGCAACAAAAGCTAAAAATAAAACACGGGTTTCGTACTGTATTGATTGAGAAAACGATATTCGAAACTGTACGATTATAAAGGCAGCTCATTCTGAACAGGCTCGGCTGCTAAATCATTGCTGTACTTTTTTTTAATGCTCACCAGTAGACAGTCCATTGTTAAGAATAGCTATGATTTCTGTGGAAATATTTGACATTAAATACGTACTGCAAACTATTCGTGTAGATGTTGAATAGTTTGCAGATATTGCATTACTTCAACATGCCATAGGGTATGCAGTCGACTTGATACCATATTGATCAAGTCCAGTGACTAAGATCATTAATATGCTCTTGCAACGTGACATCAACAAGATAAGATTTTGCAATGACTGGGTGTTAAAGATCAACTGAAAGCCGTCAGAGATCATAATTTTAGAATTTCGTCATTAAGCTGACTCGACTTTACTTGAGCAATGAAGTCAACAAACAGCCTAATGTCCGCCGTTTACTACCGCAAATATATATATCACGAGAACGTGCTCTTTAGCAACTTCGTTCCCTAAGAGAAGTTCCTCTATTTTGATAAAAAAAAAGGCTGATCCAAGACAAATTAGTTTTGTCGCTAATCTTCCATATCCCTCGAACATCTGCGGACTGGGCAAGAGCACCAAGAATTTTAGTGGCCTGGTGAAAGAGAGGAAACTCCGGAAATTAGTGGGAATTAGGATTTAGAAGCAAAATTCAGGATAGCCGCACATTCAGTTTATATTATAGTAGGTTAGGTTAAGATAAAAAAAAAATAATAAAAAAATAAATAAATAAATAAATAAATAAATAAATAAATAAAATAAATAAAATAAAATAAATAAATAAAATAAAATAAATAAATAAAATAAATAAATAAATAAAAATAAATAAATAAATAAAAATAAATAAATAACTAATTTAAAATTACTAAAAAAGTAAGTATTTAATTACATAACACGGTTTAAGATAGTTTAAGTAGGTTAAGAATTACGCCAAAAGATATAGTTAAAGCCTTAGGTTTAGCTAAAAGTATGCAATCGGCGAACGATTGATATCTTGTAAAACGACGCCATATTAGGTCCAGGTAAACAACATGATGTGATCGAATTGCGCAATTCATTTGGATATGTAAATGACGGCACTTATTGAAGATAAAAATTAAACTTAAATATGGAAAAACTAAAGTAATTTAAAATGGCCATAAAACGTTATCATTGTTATGAGCAGAATCGATTCTTTTGCAACAGAATCATTGCCTGTAACAATATTTTGAGTTTCCCTCTTCCAACTTCCAACTTCCATTCACTATTCTTCGTAGTCAGAAATCGTAATCTAATATTCGTTGCGTGATTTCTCAAGTGAATATAATCATTTTGACTTAAATACTATTTTTAGTTAATCTGAGGAAAATTTCAAAATATTTCGGAATAGAGCGGTTTCAGTGTTCTAAAATTTGCATTTAAATTTCGGAATGATTCCGATTTTTGCGGAAAGGTTGGTCATATTAATTATAAACCACTCTACTTAAAAACTAAAAAAAAAAACATTCCATTAATATTTTTATTGATGTGCTTTATGATTTCACAAATTAACATTTTCCAATAAATGTTTTTGTTCAAGAGATTATACGATTGCGCAAAGGTTATAACTGAACTAGAAATTGAATTGAGTTCAAACTATGGTATTTTCTGTATACACAAAAGTTGTCACCCGATGTTTTTTGGCTATAACTTTTTATCATTAATTAACAATTAAGAGAACATTCAGTAAACTTTTAGGCACGACACGACACCTAGTACAAGTATCGAGACACGACACACGTAAAAATAATAAAATCGGAGACGAAAAACTTTTATTATTAATACGATCCGAGTATGGAAACACGACACGACACGCGTGAAAATTGTAAAGTCGGAGACGAAAAGGTTTACTGAATGTGCTCTCAATCATTAATTAATAATTGACGCTCGGGACATCTATGCCACCCCGTCCACTTTATTTTTTTATGAATGAAAATCTTTGGTTTTGCTTTTGGATTGTGTATTTGTTATCTTAATTTTTTTTTCCATTAAGTCGAGAAAATGATACGGGTTAATTGGCTGCCGCCAGAATTGATGACTATTCGGGACCGATGTGTAGTATTTTCCATCACTCTTGTCAAAACTTCTGGCGATAGGTCCTCGTATTCTTGACGGATATCCTCTTTGAGGACTTCAACAGTCTGAGGCTTTCTGACATTGACTCTTGACTTCAAAACACCCTAGAGAGGAAGTCTGAAACGGTTAAATTAGGCGATCTTACCGGCCAGTGGAAAGGCCAAAACAAGAAATAAGGTGACCCGGAAATGCAGTCCTCAGAATTTCGGTTGTGGCTCGTGCAGTATTCGCCCTTGCTCCATCCTGTTGGAACCACATGTTCTCCAGTTCCAATTCATAGGAAGGAAAAGGTCGTTGAGCATGGCTCTGTAGCGCTCTCCGTACACAGTAGTCATTTGGCACGCGGTGTTTTCGAAAAAATAAGGTCCGATGACGCCCCCAGCGTAAACAAAACACCATGCAGTAATTTTGAGCGGGTGAGCCGATTTTCGGTGCCCCGGAAGCGATAATTTTGCTCACTCACATATCCACGAGGCCCATCGTCGCTCATGAAGATTTTTAATGTAAAATTGTCTCCCTCGTGGTCGAGATTCAGGATGACTTGAGCTTAGGTTACACGCGCTTGGCGTTAACGGCTAACAGCTGATACACTCTCTGCACTTTGTAAGGGAAAATCTTACAGTCTTTCACTAAAATTTTCCATGGTTAATTTAGTTAGCTTTATATTATTTTTATTTTAATTTAAAATTCATTATTTTCTGAGTCTATTATGGTTTGGCCTATGGTCGTCTGCCAGATTGACAATAATTTATACATTTGTATTTTTGTTTTAAAAAGGAAAACGATATATATGATACAGACATTAAACATTAAAAATCTTCTTCAACTACACATTTTCTATAACGAAGTGCGTTTGTGCAGTAGTTGTAAAGTAAATCTCACTCTCGCGCTCCATTTAAGATTTGAATTGCTGCATCTATTTCCAGGATATACGAATTAAAGAATTTCACTCGAATTTCTTTTAAAACTGGGCATACGAGTATTGTGAGGAAGTGAAATACATTTTCTCGTATCTTCATATTGCAAAGATTGCACAAGATAGGTAATTCTGGACGGTGTGGAATGAATTTTAGATTCAGTAGCTCTCCTCTGATTTTAAAAATAATGTTGATTTTCTCTACTGAGTTGCAGTTTAGGAAGTAAGTTTTTTCTGCTAGATGGTATTTCAGCTTACTATAATATGTCCTATACTGGGAAGACTTTACAAAACGATCATACATACTTCGACCTACTTTCCAAATAAGACGTAGAATTATTCTTTCACACTTTCCACAGTCTGAATTAAACTCGCTATGCTTCTTATTACACTCTTAAGTACAAATTTTGGTAGTCTATACTATATAGTTAAAATCTAGTTTCAATGTGTCCAAAAACATAGACGGTGCGAGTGCTTTGCAAATGGAACATTCGCTTTAAGAAATACCGAAGAAACTTCTCAACATCAAAAAAAAAAAAAAAAAAAAAAAAAAAAAAAAAAAAAAAAAAAAAAAAAAAAAAAAAAAAAGTATCTCTACACCTGCGCTCCATATAAAAGAACTGATGCTGCAGTTGAGCGAAAGAGCTATGGGTTACATACTTCTTTTCGATGCAGCGACCCTACACCGCTAAGTTTGGCTCTTAGATGTTTCTTCATATTTAAATTTGAAGACACCAAAATTCCTAGGTATTTTTACTGGCGAACAACTTCCAGAGTGTTTCTCCGCCGATTGATGCCCAATTGCCCCAATATCAATTGTCTGGTCGATATTCCGGGGTCCTCAGTTTGCCCAGTTGGTGTCAGCCGACCGGGTAATTTGCGCCAAAATTCATTCTGCGCCAACACCACCGACGTATTGTTCATGTCTTGTTGATGTGTATTTTGTATCTTTTTACTTCATAAATGTCACCTAGTACAATACTTATTTCCAAATATTCATATAAAATTAATCTAAATTAACTTTTTCATACTCTACCTTTCTTATATGAAAGAGATTTTTCCCTGGTTGGTGACCAGTCATCTTTTCGATTAAAGTAAGTAAATTGCCATGATGAAATTGGAGACAGCGGACAATCAAATGGGCCATAAGGTTTATTTAGTAGCTGTGGGGTTGAAATTGACTTAGGATACTTCTTTAAGTCTGATAAGTTATCTGGTTCAGAAATATTGTTTCTCGAAGCTTCAACGCTGCTGTCTTTATTAAATGAAATGCGCACATTACTTTTGATTACTTGAAGTTCGCGCAATAGCCTGTGAAAACAAAGAAAAATGTTTTAAAGACTATAGTTCCGGTGCTCGCAAATTAAGATAAATATTGATAAGATCTTTAAAGTTTATCCAGAATATATATTCATATATGTTTTTTTAATGTTGTAATTTTGTTTATTTTTATTTCGAATGCTTGTTTTTAAATCAATCTTTATGAATTTAATCTACTCTATAGCTCCAGGAACCTTTACTTATATGTAAGTATAAAATAATATAAAATATATAAAATTAGGTGTACTTTAATCAAAATTCTCTATCATAAATTTTAGATCTCAGTACACATAATCTCTATTATTGCTGTATGAAAGAATTTCTGAGTTTATTTTTATTCTCTCGTAACAAAGCACTCAGACAAAGAATAAGTAAAGAGGTTAGGCCACTCTAGAATTAGGATTTAATAAAAATAATTGCATTTTTTAATTACTTTTAATGGTCCCTTAGGACATCAAAAATTACCCGGGAAATATCTCAAAGTACTTGTTTTTCAAAGTATAGTATAAGGCCGCCAGGTATTTACTTTCTTAAATTTAAATTATAAACGCGTTTATCTTAAAACTGCATTTTCCAAGTTGGCCACACCCATAACTTAAAGCAATTTACTTCAAATTTTAATAAGATCTTTAAAAATATATTGTCTAAATAAGTACGTAGGATTTTATTTTTAAATGGCATTTGTTATTAACAATTTTCTGGCGATTTTTCTGTGAATTTTGCAAGTGCGCCATTCCAGCTGTTGTAAAGTACAACAAAAAAAAATTGAGTGACTCATCATAATTCAAATTATACAGCTGTTAGTAAAGGGGACAACATTAATATTTATGAATAAATAACTTTTTTTTTTATAAAAGTATAAAGTCACTTTATTTTTGGAACACACCTCGTACAGAGAAACTTGGCCAAAAAAATAGAGTACTACCAGATCCATGGACAAACTGAAGATGTCTTCAACTTCAACGGAGATTTAAGTCACAGGGAACTTTATAATCACTGATGGCGATGAATATGCCCTGATAAAAACCAATAATGTTCCAGAGCAGATCGACGAACAAACATTTCGAGAGGGAATCAACTATAATCTGCAGAGATATAAACAAGGCACCAAGACATAACGAAAAAACGATTATCCTTCGGCCATCAATATTTCACAGTATTGAGCAAAGTAAGATTGCATTGCTCAGCAGCTGTACAAAAAACGCTCTTTTAATTCATGTCCAACCTGGATGCTTAAACTAACACCCACTCTATGGGCGTTTGTATGATGTTGTAGTAGAGCGAGTTTTTTTTTACACGCTTTTAAGATGTTCCGCTTCATCTAAAATTCGCAAGTTTTCTGTTTTCTGTCCCGGATCACTGATCTGCTAGTGTCAAGCTATATTTCATCCGGGTACGTGTCTTTACCCTTTTTCTGGATCCTTTAAATAGTTTGAAACAACTCTACGCCTGGCGCTTCAAAAATTTCGCAATATTGTGACAAAATATGCCTCCTCCCATATTTTTTAATGTTTGGGATCTCCGTTTGATTTAACATCTTTCCAGGTTCCATTTTTAACTTTTTTTACTTTTAAAACCTACTTAAATACTTTTTTTAAATCAAATCAATAAAACTAACCAACTACGTGCTGGATGTGGTCTAACCGCTCGAGTATTATCCACTAATGTAAACTGGGACTCAAATTTGCGCTTGGTATTGGCAATAGTGGTTTCAGTAGGTCGATTATGCGCACCATAATTTCCTCGAATCGCACGAAAAACATTTCTGATTTTCGTAATACAGCTGAACAATTTGAAAACGCTGTTGTGTGTGAGTCTTTCCATGACAACTTGCCAAACGATACTGAACAAAAATGACAAAGCAGTTTAATAGGAGTCACGCGTGAACTGTCAAAAAAAGCCTATTGAAAATCAGACCTCACTATGAATCACCCTATATTTATAACCTGTCTCAACCACTTGTCGAGGGGAATTAGTGACAAATTCAAGCCTAGAAAATTAAGGAAAAAAAGTATTTATGGTGATTAGAATTTTTACCTAATAGCAATGTAACAGAACAAAATTGTCGAGAAACGCCGAAATCAGGGCGCGTCTCAACGAGTTGTCGAGGAGTTTATTAATTTGTGTATGCACAGGTATATTACTGAAATAGTATGGTAAAGCGTGACCAGATAAGAATGATGGGAAAAAAATTTAAGCAACGATGTAAGATATAAAATTAATTCTGGCTTTATTTTAAAGCTACGTCCATGCCATTATGTGTGGAATAGCACATTATACAAATGGCCGTCTCGGGTTCGCTGGCACAGCTTCAAGCAGTCGGTTCAATTTTTGATACCTCGGTCCAATATGTGCGGCGTTATACCGCCAAAAGCGTGTCGAATGTTGGCCTCGAGTTCGTCCATAGTCGTTGGCTTGTTACCGTAGACTAAGAACTTGACTTAGCCCCAGAGAGAATAATCGAGTGGTGTCAAATCGCATGACTGCGGCGGCCAATTGATGAACACTCGCCGTGAGGTGACCCAGTCGCCAAATTCCTTCTTCTCAACATAGAGCATTGCGTCGTTTGTATGGCATGTAGCGCCGCCAAGTTGGAACTTTGACCACAGAACGTCGGCTATTATCGCTCTATACGCCGATGATGCCACCATGCCATAAACCGCGTCAGTTCATCTTTGTAGATGCATTGATGCTTGACCAAACGCTTGTGCATTGTGTTCGCTCTAATGATGACAATTTTGCTTGTTGACGTAGCCGCTGAGACAAAAATGGGCCTGGTCCAAGAAGATGATTTTTTGGCCATTTCGAAACTCAAACCAAAATCTCCAGGTCTTTAGCGAACTTACGGCGTTGTCTATGGTCGTTTGGTTTCAATTCTTGCGTCAGCACAATCTTATACGAATTAAGGCCCAAATCCAACCGCGAAATAAGCGGTGTTTACTCTCTGGATGGGCATCGCCAGCTGATCGGCGCCAAATCGACACTTCTGGGCCTTCTTCGATACTGGCCGCCATGGTAGCCATGTTTTCTTTATTGCGCACCAATCTCTGTCTGGATGGTGGCTTAAGATCTAAAAGAGTGTACTCATGCTCAAACTATTCCACGGTGCTACGAATTACGTGTACACTGAAGCCATGATGATGACCGACCGCACGTCGAAATTTAAATTGCGTATTTACATAGAACTGAGCTGGATTTTCGATAATATTTTTTTTAATAATTACCGCACGTTTAGCAAGCGTAAAACGATGCATGATGAAATGGCAAACCTTACCGAATATTTTGTCAGTTGGATGTCATTGGTCACTTAGACAGCTGCTGAAGCATAAAAATTGGAAAAAATATCATTGCTATCTGGTCACCCGTTACAACATGAATTCCTGTTTGGATAGGAATAAGACAGGAATGTAAGCGTATGTGTGCTGGCCGTTGGTCGCCCGTGCTACGGTGACGCTGCAGTAGTAGTAGGGTTACAACTATGGATAGTATTCCAACGTCTGCTGTTGTTATTGCGGCTGGATCAGCTGTATCTATTTCTGACATCGCTGCTGTTGTTTCCACAGCAATTCCTGTAGCTGTAGTAGTTGTTCGCACTGTTGGTTTGAATGAGGCCGTGGAGGCAGATATACATTATGTATTGTTGCCATTGTTGTTTAAGTGGATTCTGTTGTTGCTTAGCAATACTGTTACGGTAGATGCTGCTGTGTCTTAAGCTTTTACTGATATGGCAACGGTAGCTGGTGTTGTAGCAGATGCTGTGGATACCAATTGATTGTGGTTATTGTTGCAATTATAGTTGACGTGGTGACTCTTACTGAAGTTGCCACGGTCCCTGATCTCTTCACTATCATCGTTCAGTACTTCTGGTCGTTGGGGTCAATACAGTTTATACTAGTGTTCTCGGAGTTTCACGCAACCCTCCACCTATTTTTTATTTTATTATTATTATTATTTTTTTTTTTTTTTTTAACTTAGTGGTAAGTGTTTCTGTTTCGTTTTAATTTTACCTGTTTTTTCCTTTTATTTTATTAAAAAAAAAAAAAATTGACACACTGTGATGTTTTTCTGCAGTTTTTTCTTCCACCTCTGTTCTGTTGATCACTGACCGTTTCTCCTTGACTTTCATCTATCTTCCAAGAAAAGACAATACGGTTTTTTTTTCTCTGTCTCTTTAATAGAGCTTTATGAAACACCTGTATTAATATTCAATTCAATTTATTTATCATTATACGCGTGTCTGATATTAAGTCAATATGTCCGCGGTTTCTCTTTGCTCTGTTCTCTTCTCTCGCTCACTTCTTTTTGCATAACATGTGCTTAGTGCTCCCTCTTCACACTTATCTTCTACTCACTGCGTACAAACTACATTTTCAGCATTTACATACTACTACAAAGTTCTGCTCCTGGAGCTATGCAATGTCACATAAATTCAAAAACAAACTTACTTATTTACATTAGTCTCGATTATTCATTAACCGTCACACTTTTTTGCCGTAAAATAAAATTTCATTGGTTTAGGCTTATTTTATGAAATTTTTTTATTTATGAAATTATTTTCTTCTAGATGTTCAGTGTCTCTAAGTCACACTGCACAAAGTGCCGGGCGTTCTAGTTTTATTATATGTACATTAAGACTAAGTATCTTTTATAGTATCTTTAATAGTACTTAGAGTTAATACAGTCAGTAATCCGTTGCAATTCAAAATATGAGTATAACATAATATAAAAATTAAAATAAAAAGTAAAACACAAATTAATATTACGATTTTAAATATATTTTAGTAGAGTATAGAAGAAAAAGAGGAAATTAAAAAGGAACGTCTAGATATAGTAAATAGGTAAGAATTCAAGTTAGTGAGAAATGACGGAAAGTTGCACGTTCAAATCGGATGGCATTACAAATAATGGTGATTTTTTAAGCGTTTGGTTTTTAATTTAAAAAAAAAAAATAAACAGTAAAATTTGCTAAAGGGTTAAAAGATATCTTATTTGACTTGATTAATGTTGACCACGACTACGTATTTAAGTGATCCATAAGAAGAGTCCAATTTTGAATCATTTTTTCGGACATATTGGTTGAGTTGTTGCAAATTATACCAAATCATTTTGGCTTAGAAGAGTAGTAGTTTCTTTTAGAGTTTCTTATTATCACAATCGAATGTTTACGCATAGCTTTGTAAGCAATCTAATGAGCAGGAGATTGACTATGTGTCCATTTACCATACTGTAGAGTTTGTTACTAGCTTTGACGGTTATGATTACTTTAGTTATATACCAAGGAAAGCTGTTATTTCGAATATTAACCATTTTAACAGGTACGTTTTAAGTATATAAATCACCAACCACTTCTTAAAGACAGTTAAGATTGGCTTAAGGATCGGAAATAAAACGACAATTATTCCAGGAGCCTGAAAAGCCGGCATCATGAAAATCCTCAATATTTATTGAATTAAAATCCTTAAACGTAAACGTCAATGGGATAGCAGCCAGTGAGAGTGGAGTACAATCAAAGGGTCAGATACAATTGCAAAACCAAAAAGGCTAGGAGCGCAATCTTTAGCAAATCGTGGTGGATAGTCAATATTACATATTTGGTGTCCTAAGGAAGAAACAAAATTATTTATTTGAAAAAATCGATAATCATTTTTCAAAAAGTCAGCATTGATGTCTATACAAACAATTACGTGCTTATTAATGGGCGAGAAATCCAGAAGAGCATCAAAACACGGTCTGGAATATAGACACAACAATCCAAAATGTTGACCAACTATTATGAATTTCACCAATTAAAAACTCAATATCTAGATTAACCGATTTGCTTATGATTTAAGATTTTAAGAAAGAGCTGCAGTAAATTGCTATTCCACCTCTCAGTGGTTATTTTGCTATATGGGTAGCTTCCAACATTTAATGGGAAGACTAAATTATTAGTGTAAATTTATTTGATGATGTATCTAGGCAGCCTCTCATCTCAAGAGGTTTTAGTTGCCTGAAAGAAAGTCTTTTGTGCACGGATGATATTGAACCCCGAACCGTCCGATTGGGAAGCCAATATAGTACCAGTACAGTACTGAAAAGGCTATGCGTGGTCATGTTGTTTCAGCATTTCGAAAGTCATCTCCAAAACCACTATCTATTAAAAGTCTGTTCAGTTACTCGCATTTGACATAATGGGAAGAACACAGCAACTTCTGAAGAAGCTGCTGAGATGATGCTGATTCCCCAACAAAAATTACGATCACGAAAACCGCAACCGAATTGTGCAGGGAATGTGTTGGCAAACCACGGCAGATGACACATGTCGCATTGATGTAATGGTGTTTGCAAATTTTATTGGTGATTGGAATATGATAATAGTTCAAAAAGGGCAACAATATTCGCAATCACCAGTAGAAATAATCAGAACACTTAAAAAAACCTATTGCATATCACACAAATTAACGGTACACGATAAAATATCAAAATAACACCCGAACTTGACATCATAACAACCGACCGAGGACACAGAAGAAGGAAACTATGGATCAATTAATGCTAAATGTGCCTGCTAACCAATTTGCGATGTACCTTGATAATCAAGGGCACAGTCGTAACCAACCGCGCTAATTAAGAAGAAAATCGGGCAAATTGTGTGGGAAGCAGATCCAACCCAATCACAACATATGTTTGCCCACTCCCAACACCAAAGCAAACATTTTCACGGTCAATGTCAATGATCATACGACTTACAACTTTAATTTCTTCAAATTAAGAAATTGAATTTTATTCGAATTAAGAAATTTGAATTCTTATATCCGTAAAGTAAATTTTATAACGTTTAACAAACGTCAGCACATTTTATTTTTCTTGTCTCACAGAAATCGACCATGAAATGAATCAACTATTAATTCTTACTTAGACGCCATCTCCAGCATTATTTTGACACGTTTCCTACGATGGGTTTGGGGGTCAATGAAGGGAAAACAAAGTTTATGCTATCAACAAAGAGGAACATACAATATCGACGTCTATAACAAAACGTGACGATAGTCAGGTACATTTATTTATTTATTTTCCATATCAGTAACAAATGTAAATTTGCTATTAATAAAGATAAGAGCACTAGCAGCTAAGACTGTGGTACAAACATTTTTAAAAAGAAAAAAATTATAATTTTATTTTAAGTTTTGCTTATATACATAGTTTTAATGCTTTTTATTTTCGCATGACTGGATGGAAAGCATTTACCTAGTAAATGTTTTATTGTTATGATTTCACGGCATTTTGTGCAAATCGGAGGTGTTTCTTTTTTAAGGTCTTGATGAGTGAATGAAGTGTGGCCCAAACGTAGACGAATAAAATAATTGGTTATTATTTTTGGAATATTATTTGGGTATACAGAAGTGATTTTGTTGAGATTTATTGTATATAATATAAACACATATATGCAACATATCGTATAGGTGTTTCTACGAAACCAGATATCCATATTATATTTAATTTAGATGAATATTTAATAATTGTGTCTCGGATTTTGGCGTTTATATTTGCTTGTGTCGAAATAGACGATCCATTTTACTTTAGTTTGTGAACAAATTGTTATTGCTTCAAGTATGGCTATTGGTTTAGCTATAAATATTGACGCAAAGCTTGGCAAAATTCTTTAGATAAGTATACATAGATCATTGTTCATTCACAACTGCAAATGCAGTATTTTCTGATGTTTTGGAAGCGTCCGTATAAATGAAGTTCCATCCTTTTATTTTAAATTTCTCAGATATCAAAAAAAAAAAAAACTAATTGTGTCTAATCTTATTTGTGTTTTCTTTGCGCAAGTTGTAGAGATGTAGTACTGAGTCTTTATTCGGAGCCCAAGACACAAGACAGTTGCATAGGCTGAGCGTATACGTCGAGTTCACTCATAGGTCAGCGCCTATGTTTTCAGTATGTTTTTGATTGGGCTAGTAGGCAATACATTGATGCCTCTCCTTGCTGCTTCGTGGTATTAAGTATATTAAGAGTTGATTTAGGAGAGGAACCGTAAATAGCGAGAGCATGTCTACTTTGTTCAAAACTATCACATTTCTCATATAACAGAGGAAATTTTCGTGGACGTTACTTTGCTTAGAAGCTCCAAATTTTATGAAATTAAGCCTTGCAGATACCATTTATTTAAATCTAGGATAATATGGTTTACAACTATACTTATTATTAACTAACAATATAAGACACAGTTTATATTGTTGTGTTGTTTTTTGTTTAAGGGCCTTGGATATAATCAAATCAATATGCGACAAAGCATCAATGTAACCTCTTTTGGGTTTAAAGGTAACTTGGTGTTTGCTTAAAAGCTGTTTTGTTCCTTATTTGGTTAATGGGTTGGAACAGTTAACGCTGTTCTCCAATTTTGTGAAATTACCCCTTCATTAAGTATTGAGTCTATAACTATTCGTGCGGTTTGCTAAGAGATGGCGTAACTTGTATTATTCCATTGGAACATGCGTTGGAAAGCTACTGTCATTGTACGTCATTTCAGTATATGTCATTCATTTGAAGCGTAAACAACAATAATTATCTTTCATTCAAATATGTCGAACTTTGTGCTTGAAAAAGTGTTTTTGCGGGGAGTTCTTCTTCATTACTTTAATATGAAGAAAACTGCTGCCGAAAGTCATCGTATTTTGGTGGAAGTTTATATTGAACATGCGCTAGCGAACGTGCCAAAAGTGGTTTGCAAGATTTAAAAGTAATGATTTTGGCTTGGAAGACGATGAACGTCGTGGGCAGCCAAAAAAGTTTGAAGATGAAGAACTGGAAGCATTACTCTATGAAGATTGTTGCCAAACACAAGAAAAACTCGCAGAATTTTCCATCATGACAACGCTCGGCCCCACGTTGCTATTCCGGTTAAGAACTATTTGGAAAACAGTGGATGGGAAGTCTTACCCCACCCGCCTTATAGTCCAGACCTTGCCCTTCTGACTACCATTTGTTCCGGCCGATGCAGAACGCCCTCACTGAAATACGGTTCACATCAGAGCAGAACATCAAAAATTTCCTTGATTCATTCTTGGCTGTCAAGCCGGCGCAGTTCTTTTGGGATGGGATCCACAAATTGCCAGAAAGATGGGAAAAAGTCATAGTTTCGAATGGCCATAACTTGAATAATACTATTGTACATGTTTTTCTTAAATAAACGTTCAAATTTTGAAAAAAAAAACCGCACGAATTAAAATATATTATTGTAAATAATATGTTATTGTAAAGGTGAATAAGTTTACTTTCGCTGCAGGTGGTAGGTTTTTAAGTACGTACATTGGTTAAATAAATAATTGTTATTTTTAGTTAAGAAGTTCATATTTAAATGCTACCTAGTTAGTGTTTATTAAATTCTTTTTCTCAAGAAAACAGAGCAGCCTTTTAGCGATCAAGCATATTTCAAGTATTTTCTCAGAGAATGGAAGAAGGGAGATAGGATGGTATTCATCGACTTCGCAGGGGTTTTATTAGGTTTTGGTATAGATACAATACTAGCTATTTTCCATGTTTTTGAAATAACAACACCTTGGGTTAAGATTTGGTTAAATAAAGATAGAAGCCGTTCTTTTAAAATGTGTGGCATTAGCATTGCATATGCACTCTATCAAAACCGGGAGTCTTCCCTTTTTTTGATTGAAGGCAACTTTTCAATTCGATTGAATTAATAGGGGCCTCAAAAATCTTGCCTGAAGGGTCGATATCATTTCTTGTGCACTTCGATATTAGTAGGATCTTTGAGTTTAGGAATTCAGAAGAAAATGTGCTGTCGTCAGGGTATCAGCCTACAGCTTTTTAGAACTAGCTTTAGGGTTAATGTTTGCAGTAAACCTTTCGAAAGATGAGACTTTTGCTGCTTTCATGTTTTTTTTAAGGAAGCAATTTGCTTTGCGGTAGCAAAGGTACCTTTTGAAAATTCTCCAAGCATTTTATCTGTTTTGTCGCAGCTCGTCAATTTCTTTATTCCACCAAGGAACTCTTGATTTATTTAAGTTATTTTTTGATTGAGGGATTGTCAAGTTTGCTGCATAACGAATCGTGGCTGCTTCTTTGTCTATGTTTAAACATGGTTCCCTGTGTATACGAAAATTGGCGATTTTGGTTTTAAACATAGATCAATCTGCTCTATCATTTTGATATTTTGATGTGGCTTTAACGTGATTATGTGGCCTATTAAGTTCTATTTTTGTTAAAATGGGGTACTGCTCACTTCCGTGTAAGTCGGGAAAGAATGTCCATGAAGTCTTAGGTTGTAGTTGGGCAGATACAAAGGTCAAGTCTCCATGGGTGAATGTCTTATGAGTTGAAAAATGTGTTGGCCGACCATCGTTTAAAACTACCAAGCTTGAGATGTTAAGGAATTGATCGATTATTTAGCAGCGAGAATTGCTAGAGGAGCCCTATTGCTGGCTCCAAGAGTTGAAGTAACCTGTTAAAAGAATCGGAGTTTGAAGGTTTTCGACAACATCTTCGAGATCTTTGCTGGTAAAATTTTGTTCTGGTGGAATGTACAACAAAATTATTGTTAGTTTTGTTTTAGTTCTGTTTCGACAGTTATCGCCGATATACTGGAGGTGGTGTTAAAAAATAATGGGGAATGGATTTGTGAACTAGTAGGCCGGTGCCTTGTTTCAAGTGTTCAAGCTTTGTGGAAATAAAGGGAGGTTGTATTTTATGTGCGTTTACTGTAAAGAGATGATAGAGGGCTTCAAGTCGCCTATGAGCAATTGGAGCATATGATAATTTTTAAAGGTTCCATTGAAGAACCTTTAATACTGGTTTAATTAAAAGGGAAGACTTTTGTACAATATAGTCTAAAGTATATTGTGAAAAATCCGGGTAATTCAAGTTTGGAGGGTAAATACTATGACTCCACAATCCAGATGTTGAACCATCCAAGCTCCTAGTGGAGCTCGAGTGATTCAATCCCTAAACTGCAGAGTCAAGATTATGAGAAAAAGTACTTTTTTTAGATGTTGTCATCATCGTGTTCGGATGGCTTTACGAAATATTCGTTATTTTTATGGGTGTTAGGGATACAGCAGATATGGGTGTGTTGGAGAGTGTTGCTGTGGAATAAGTGTTTGGGCTGGGGGAGTAGTTGAGTTTGGTTTGTGTGTGGGTCTAGTCAGATGGGGTGTGTCATCTTTAGTGATGTCCATAGAAGAGTTGTCGGATTTAAGAGATTTCGTAGTTGAATTTAGGGTTGAGTTTTAAGTTGGATGGGGTGTGTTTGTGGATGTTCAGTTTCGATTTTGTGTATTTGAGTTGCTAGGTGCTATAGGTTGCGTAGTTTTTATTTGCGTGTTGAATTTGGGTGACATAGAGCAAGCAGCTTTTGGCTATTTCTTTTGGTTTGTTGGGGTTTGTAGCATGGGTAGCTGGTTTGTTTTGGTGAGGTTTTTGCAGGTTGATATTTGCGGAAAGGTTTTCGGTAGTGTTTTCATTCGTTTGGACGGTTTGCTTAATTTTATCGGAGAAAAGCTGTGTAGTGCTGGTGGGAAGAATAGGATTATGCTCTTTATACATTCGTTTAGCTTCGGCCAAGCTACATTTCTTTTAGCGTTTATTTACTCTGTATGTATTTTGGACATGTTTGGAATGCGGAGGAATGAGGCCCAAGGCAATTGGCGCACAGTGTGCGAGTACAATTTGTGTCGGCATGGATGAGAAGTTACAGTTCTCATTGCATTTTTGGTTGTATGCCTAAGAAGTTAGCAGTTGCGACACCGCATGGGGTTGGGGGAATATTCATTCACTCTAGCCTTGTATCAACCAATTTCAACAGCGTTAGGGGACTGGAAAAGATCAAAGATCATTAGCATTAAGCCAGTCGGTTTCCTTTGTCCATCACGTTGTTTGGTTAATTTATAAATATCGGTAACTCCTTGTGCCTTCATTTCTGAAATGATTTCCGATTCGGGTATATTGATAAGGCAAGGCGCGTAAACTACGCCCTTAGAAGAAATGAGGTAAGAGTGCAGTTGAACTGATACAGGACATGTGTTTCAAAAGGTTTTTACATCTCTTAGCGAAATTTGTTACACCGCCAATAGCTTTTTTTAACTAGAAAACACTGATTGAAGTTAAAGGTTTATCGGCACTCTTGGGGGAAATCAACACAAAACGTGGGTTCTTTGATGTTATTTTTAATAGGAGGGTTGGATATTTGTCGAGAGTTGATAAGTTCCTTTTGTTCCTTTTTGGACGAGGCTAAGAAATTGACACTTCACCTAAATCGGCGAAACGATTCCCGGGCATAGTATTTGACCTCGGGGCCATGTTGTTTTAACATTGGAACAGGCGTTGGAAAGCTATTGTCATTGTACGTCATATCAAAATATGTCATTCACTTGAAGCGTAAACAACAATTTTTTTTACTCAAATATGTCGAACTTTATGCCTGAAAAAGTGTTTTTGCGGGGAGTTCTTCTTCATTATTTTAATATGAAGAAAACTGCTGCCGAAAGTCATCGTATTTTTTATTTATTTTTAGCGAACGTGCCAAAAGTGGTTTGCACGATTTAAAAGTGGTGATTTTGGCTTGGAAGACGATAAACGTCCTGGGCAGCCAAAAAAGTTTGAAGATGAAGAACTGGAAGCATTACTCTATGAAGATTGTTGTCAAACACAAGAAGAGCTCACAGAATCTTTGGGTGTCACTCAAGCAGCCATTTGAAAACGTTTAAAAGCAGCTGGATATATTCAAAAGCAAGGAAATTGGGTTCCACATGAACTCAAGCCAAGAGACGTCGAAAGGCGGTTCTGCATGTCCGAAATGCTGCTGGAACGCCACAAAAAGAAGTCATCGGATTGTTACTGGTGGTGAAAATTGGATTTATATAACCCCAGGCGCAAAAAATCATATATGAAACCCGGCCAACCAGACAAATCAACGGCAAATCCGAATATCCATGGCGCGAAGGTAATGCTCTGCATTTGGTGGGATCAGATGGGTGTGCTGCATTATGAGCTGCTAAAACCGGGTAAAACCATCAATGGACAACGCTACCGAACACAATTAATCCGTTTGAAGAGAGCAGTAGCAGTAATATGGATATCTGGTTTCGTAGAAACACCTATACGATATGTTGCATATATGTATTTATATTATATACTACAATAAACCTAAACAAAATCACTTCTGTATACCCAAATAATATTCCAAAAATAATAACCAATTATTTTATTCTTCTACGTTTGGGCCACACTTCATTTACTCATCAAGACCTCCTTAAAAAAGAAACACCTCCGATTTGCACAAAATGCCGTGAAATCATAACAATAAAACATTTACTAGGTGAATGCTTTCCATCCAGTCATGCGAAAATAAAAAGCATTAAAACTATGTATATAAGCAAAACTTAAAATAAAATTATAATTTTTTTCTTTTTAAAAATGTTTGTACCACAGTCTTAGCTGCTAGTGCTCTTATCTTTATTAATAGCAAATTTACATTTGTTACTGATATGGAAAATAAATAAATAAATGTACCTGACTATCGTCACGTTTTGTTATAGACGTCGATATTGTATGTTCCTCTTTGTTGATAGCATAAACTTTGTTTTCCCTTCATTGACCCCCAAACCCATCGTAGGAAACGTGTCAAAATAATGCTGGAGATGGCGTCTAAGTAAGAATTAATAGTTGATTCATTTCATGGTCGATTTCTGTGAGACAAGAAAAATAAAATGTGCTGACGTTTGTTAAACGTTATAAAATTTACTTTACGGATATAAGAATTCAAATTTCTTAATTCGAATAAAATTCAATTTCTTAATTTGAAGAAATTAAAGTTGTAAGTCGTATGATCATTGACATTGACCGTGAAAATGTTTGCTTTGGTGTTGGGAGTGGGCAAACATATGTTGTGATTGGGTTGGATCTGCTTCCCACACAATTTGCCCGATTTTCTTCTTAATTAGCGCGGTTGGTTACGACTGTGCCCTTGATTATCAAGGTACATCGCAAATTGGTTAGCAGGCACATTTAGCATTAATTGATCCATAGTTTCCTTCTTCTGTGTCCTCGGTCGGTTGTTATGATGTCAAGTTCGGGTGTTATTTTGATATTTTATCGTGTACCGTTAATTTGTGTGATATGCAATAGGTTTTTTTAAGTGTTCTGATTATTTCTACTGGTGATTGCGAATATTGTTGCCCTTTTTGAACTATTATCATATTCCAATCACCAATAAAATTTGCAAACACCATTACATCAATGCGACATGTGTCATCTGCCGTGGTTTGCCAACACATTCCCTGCACAATTCGGTTGCGGTTTTCGTGATCGTAATTTTTGTTGGGGAATCAGCATCATCTCAGCAGCTTCTTCAGAAGTTGCTGTGTTTTTCCCATTATGTCAAATGCGAGTAACTGAACAGACTTTTAATAGATAGTGGTTTTGGAGATGACTTTCGAAATGCTGAAACAACATGACCACGCATAGCCTTTTCAGTACTGTACTGGTACTATATTGGCTTCCCAATCGGACGGTTCGGGGTTCAATATCATCCGTGCACAAAAGACTTTCTTTCAGGCAACTAAAACCTCTTGAGATGAGAGGCTGCCTAGATACATCATCAAATAAATTTACACTAATAATTTAGTCTTCCCATTAAATGTTGGAAGCTACCCATATAGCAAAATAACCACTGAGAGGTGGAATAGCAATTTACTGCAGCTCTTTCTTAAAATCTTAAATCATAAGCAAATCGGTTAATCTAGATATTGAGTTTTTAATTGGTGAAATTCATAATAGTTGGTCAACATTTTGGATTGTTGTGTCTATATTCCAGACCGTGTTTTGATGCTCTTCTGGATTTCTCGCCCATTAATAAGCACGTAATTGTTTGTATAGACATCAATGCTGACTTTTTGAAAAATGATTATCGATTTTTTCAAATAAATAATTTTGTTTCTTCCTTAGGACACCAAATATGTAATATTGACTATCCACCACGATTTGCTAAAGATTGCGCTCCTAGCCTTTTTGGTTTTGCAATTGTATCTGACCCTTTGATTGTACTCCACTCTCACTGGCTGCTATCCCATTGACGTTTACGTTTAAGGATTTTAATTCAATAAATATTGAGGATTTTCATGATGCCGGCTTTTCAGGCTCCTGGAATAATTGTCGTTTTATTGCCGATCCTTAAGCCAATCTTAACTGTCTTTAAGAAGTGGTTGGTGATTTATATACTTAAAACGTACCTGTTAAAATGGTTAATATTCGAAATAACAGCTTTCCTTGGTATATAACTAAAGTAATCATAACCGTCAAAGCTAGTAACAAACTCTACAGTATGGTAAATGGACACATAGTCAATCTCCTGCTCATTAGATTGCTTACAAAGCTATGCGTAAGCATTCGATTGTGATAATAAGAAACTCTAAAAGAAACTACTACTCTTCTAAGCCAAAATGATTTGGTATAATTTGCAACAACTCAACCAATATGTCCGAAAAAATGATTCAAAATTGGACTCTTCTTATGGATCACTTAAATACGTAGTCGTGCAAGTCAAATAAGATATCTTTTAACCCTTTAGCAAATTTTACTGTTTATTTTTTTTTTTTAAATTAAAAACCAAACGCTTAAAAAATCACCATTATTTGTAATGCCATCCGATTTGAACGTGCAACTTTCCGTCATTTCTCACTAACTTGAATTCTTACCTATTTACTATATCTAGACGTTCCTTTTTAATTTCCTCTTTTTCTTCTATACTCTACTAAAATATATTTAAAATCGTAATATTAATTTGTGTTTTACTTTTTATTTTAATTTTTATATTATGTTATACTCATATTTTGAATTGCAACGGATTACTGACTGTATTAACTCTAAGTACTATTAAAGATACTATAAAAGATACTTAGTCTTAATGTACATATAATAAAACTAGAACGCCCGGCACTTTGTGCAGTGTGACTTAGAGACACTGAACATCTAGAAGAAAATAATTTCATAAATAAAAAAATTTCATAAAATAAGCCTAAACCAATGAAATTTTATTTTACGGCAAAAAAGTGTGACGGTTAATGAATAATCGAGACTAATGTAAATAAGTAAGTTTGTTTTTGAATTTATGTGACATTGCATAGCTCCAGGAGCAGAACTTTGTAGTAGTATGTAAATGCTGAAAATGTAGTTTGTACGCAGTGAGTAGAAGATAAGTGTGAAGAGGGAGCACTAAGCACATGTTATGCAAAAAGAAGTGAGCGAGAGAAGAGAACAGAGCAAAGAGAAACCGCGGACATATTGACTTAATATCAGACACGCGTATAATGATAAATAAATTGAATTGAATATTAATACAGGTGTTTCATAAAGCTCTATTAAAGAGACAGAGAAAAAAAAACCGTATTGTCTTTTCTTGGAAGATAGATGAAAGTCAAGGAGAAACGGTCAGTGATCAACAGAACAGAGGTGGAAGAAAAAACTGCAGAAAAACATCACAGTGTGTCAATTTTTTTTTTTTTAATAAAATAAAAGGAAAAAACAGGTAAAATTAAAACGAAACAGAAACACTTACCACTAAGTTAAAAAAAAAAAAAATAATAATAATAATAAAATAAAAAATAGGTGGAGGGTTGCGTGAAACTCCGAGAACACTAGTATAAACTGTATTGACCCCAACGACCAGAAGTACTGAACGATGATAGTGAAGAGATCAGGGACCGTGGCAACTTCAGTAAGAGTCACCACGTCAACTATAATTGCAACAATAACCACAATCAATTGGTATCCACAGCATCTGCTACAACACCAGCTACCGTTGCCATATCAGTAAAAGCTTAAGACACAGCAGCATCTACCGTAACAGTATTGCTAAGCAACAACAGAATCCACTTAAACAACAATGGCAACAATACATAATGTATATCTGCCTCCACGGCCTCATTCAAACCAACAGTGCGAACAACTACTACAGCTACAGGAATTGCTGTGGAAACAACAGCAGCGATGTCAGAAATAGATACAGCTGATCCAGCCGCAATAACAACAGCAGACGTTGGAATACTATCCATAGTTGTAACCCTACTACTACTGCAGCGTCACCGTAGCACGGGCGACCAACGGCCAGCACACATACGCTTACATTCCTGTCTTATTCCTATCCAAACAGGAATTCATGTTGTAACGGGTGACCAGATAGCAATGATATTTTTTTCCAATTTTTATGCTTCAGCAGCTGTCTAAGTGACCAATGACATCCAACTGACAAAATATTCGGTAAGGTTTGCCATTTCATCATGCATCGTTTTACGCTTGCTAAACGTGCGGTAATTATTAAAAAAAATATTATCGAAAATCCAGCTCAGTTCTATGTAAATACGCAATTTAAATTTCGACGTGCGGTCGGTCATCATCATGGCTTCAGTGTACACGTAATTCGTAGCACCGTGGAATAGTTTGAGCATGAGTACACTCTTTTAGATCTTAAGCCACCATCCAGACAGAGATTGGTGCGCAATAAAGAAAACATGGCTACCATGGCGGCCAGTATCGAAGAAGGCCCAGAAGTGTCGATTTGGCGCCGATCAGCTGGCGATGCCCATCCAGAGAGTAAACACCGCTTATTTCGCGGTTGGATTTGGGCCTTAATTCGTATAAGATTGTGCTGACGCAAGAATTGAAACCAAACGACCATAGACAACGCCGTAAGTTCGCTAAAGACCTGGAGATTTTGGTTTGAGTTTCGAAATGGCCAAAAAATCATCTTCTTGGACCAGGCCCATTTTTGTCTCAGCGGCTACGTCAACAAGCAAAATTGTCATCATTAGAGCGAACACAATGCACAAGTGTTTGGTCAAGCATCAATGCATCTACAAAGATGAACTGACGCGGTTTATGGCATGGTGGCATCATCGGCGTATAGAGCGATAATAGCCGACGTTCTGTGGTCAAAGTTCCAACTTGGCGGCGCTACATGCCATACAAACGACGCAATGCTCTATGTTGAGAAGAAGGAATTTGGCGACTGGGTCACCTCACGGCGAGTGTTCATCAATTGGCCGCCGCAGTCATGCGATTTGACACCACTCGATTATTCTCTCTGGGGCTAAGTCAAGTTCTTAGTCTACGGTAACAAGCCAACGACTATGGACGAACTCGAGGCCAACATTCGACACGCTTTTGGCGGTATAACGCCGCACATATTGGACCGAGGTATCAAAAATTGAACCGACTGCTTGAAGCTGTGCCAGCGAACCCGAGACGGCCATTTGTATAATGTGCTATTCCACACATAATGGCATGGACGTAGCTTTAAAATAAAGCCAGAATTAATTTTATATCTTACATCGTTGCTTAAATTTTTTTCCCATCATTCTTATCTGGTCACGCTTTACCATACTATTTCAGTAATATACCTGTGCATACACAAATTAATAAACTCCTCGACAACTCGTTGAGACGCGCCCTGATTTCGGCGTTTCTCGACAATTTTGTTCTGTTACATTGCTATTAGGTAAAAATTCTAATCACCATAAATACTTTTTTTCCTTAATTTTCTAGGCTTGAATTTGTCACTAATTCCCCTCGACAAGTGGTTGAGACAGGTTATAAATATAGGATGATTCATAGTGAGGTCTGATTTTCAATAGGCTTTTTTTGACAGATCACGCGTGACTCCTATTAAACTGCTTTGTCATTTTTGTTCAGTATCGTTTGGCAAGTTGTCATGGAAAGACTCACACACAACAGCGTTTTCAAATTGTTCAGCTGTATTACGAAAATCAGAAATGTGCGCATAATCGAGCTACTGAAACCACTATTGCCAATACCAACCGCAAATTTGGGTCCCAGTTTACATTAGTGGATAATACTCGACCGGTTAGACCACTACCAGCACGTAGTGAAGAGACTATAGCAGCTGTAGCTGAGAGTGTACGCGAAGACCGTGACGAATCAATTCGTCGTCGTTTTCATCAGCTTGGCTTAGCGTATTCGACAACTTGGCGTATTTTACGTGAGCATCTCGGTCTAAAAGCGTACAAAATTCAACTTATGCAATGAAAGAGGTGCTTTCATTGGGAAAATTGGGCTTTGGTTTCAAAAACCATATACCCATGATTAGTCACCAGTTATGACCCTTTTGAGCAAGTCGGGATCATTATTGACGACATCCAAGTGCTGCTGAGCGATTATCATGCGACGGTTCTTCTGATCAAAATTAAGAAACTTCTAAACAAACTTTGCTGACATACGTCTCATGCCCAAACATACACAGCTCCGACGTTATAATATTTTGTCATTAACATCTCGGCCATACCACTTGTATATTTTTTTTTTTACTTAGAGCAGACTCACCGTATGCCACTGTCAACATTTCACGTGTTTTAGACCACTTGATTTCATTTTTTTCACAAAAATCCATTTTTGATACACCTGTTGAATTTTAACAAATGACTTCGTTTAAGATACGCATTTAGCAGCTTATTGTACTTTGTTTCAATTTAAGCTAAGAGCGTTCGTCACATATATTGTACATATAGTTTATTTTCGTCAACCAATGTGTACCTTAATTATATCTTGGTATTCTTCTATACCAGCATTCAGTTCCATTGTAAAGTTGTTGATTATTTTTTGTTGATTCTAGCTTCTGTCTCATTCATTCTGCAGATTCAAGATAGCATAATCTTTTTTTTACGGTTTTGATCAGTTCCTTCTGATTATTATCGAGGTCTTCGATATCATGAAAGACTTCATTATTGACACCGAACGTTGAATTGATAACAGCTCCCAGTAATCCTCGTTCCATTCTTCTTCTATATGAGGACGCAATTCATCGCATTAGCTCTCTTTTTTCAGTGATTTAGCCTCGTTGCTGATTGATTACATAGAATGTATCTGATTGGGAATCGAGCGATCGTGCGTAATACTATCCTTTGGATTTTGGTAGTTCCGGTTTGTTCTACACACAATCTAATATCCGAGTCGGTGATTGAGTAATTTGAAGATCCTGGGATAACAGATGCAAGCAGGGATAGAATAGAGAAGTTTGATGACGGAGTTGTTGACTTTTGTTTTCTATCTCTCAGATTCCTTCCGGGCCTACTGGATGGTAATGTCTCCGAGGGTTGTTTCAATTTATGCTCTCTGTCCTCCTTGATATTGATATTGTTTTCTATTGCGAGCAAAAAGACCTTGGCTATTGGTTGCTTGAATGTGCCCTTTTCTGTTTTGGTTGTTACAACTCTAGTAAGTTGATCTACTCCTCTATATGCTTCAATTATTTTTCACAGAGACCACTTCGATACTGTCAGCAGCTCGTTTTTCAGAAGCGCCATCTGACCAATCTTTAAATCTTTTGCTGACTTATATTGTTATTAAATTTTATTTATGGAATTCTCCTACCAATGGTTGCAAAAATCTTGTTTGATTTTTTTAATGAACTTCCAGCTCTTTAAACTAGTCTCTGCCAAATCTAGAATTACATCATGTGGTGTTATCAGTGGCAATCCAATAACTAAGTGACCTGGTGTAAGAGCATCAAGGCCTTTAATACTGTCTGTTAATGGACAGTGGTCTCGAATTTGAACATCTTTCTATTTGAACAAGAACTGTGTTCATCTCCTCGTATATCAGTTCTATTCTCCTAAAATGCGATTTAAATAAAGTTTGACTGATTAAACCCCAATTTCGCAGAGTCCATCAAAATGTGGAGCTCCAGGGGGATAAAATCCCACTTAAACCCGGTTTCGGTTAGCGCAGGTTGTAATGCATCAATAATATTTCTTGCTCCAATAAAATTCATTTCATTATCGCTGTGCAGATGATGTACGAATCCTCTTCTACTGATAATTTTTCGGAATGCTGCTATGAATCCATTGTTAAATCAGAAGTCGGCTTAATATGCACTGCTTTTGTTAGGCATGCGTAGTGTACCCCACAATGTGTAAATGGCCGTGAAAACCTTCTTCGTGCCTACGGAAGTTGTTAACTTCCCATAAGTTGAAGTAACTCATTGGTCTTGAATCGGTAACACCTTATGCATTGATTTATTATGGCCTTGACTGTATTGGTTCCTCGGATGACTCAAAATTTCCTCCGGAGGTGATTCAGAGTCAGTTTCACTTCACCGTGAGTTGTATCAAGGTGAGCTTTATTGATGATTAATTTCGTCAGTAAATGCGATGAGGACAAAATCATAAGATGTCTCTGATCCATTGATAAAATTGAGTTTTTTAATCAACCTCCCAATTGCAATATTCCATTGGCGTCGATAAATGGGTTTGGTGATAATAACTTGCTGTTTGATTTTAGTGCTTTGTTTGCACTTAGATTTTACCTTACCTATGCTTTTTCTGCTTCCAGGAGCTGCTTTACCGTTAAACTGCCAGTTCTTATGGTTCGCCTATTGTTTTTAAATCTTAGCGTCCGCTCACACATTGAACTCTTGAAAATGATGAAAAACCAAGAGTAATTTCTACTTTGCCTGGAGGATTGTATATTCATGCAAGCATTAAATTTTCGGATCTCAGGCATATCTTGCATATCCATGATAACCTTGTCAGCTGGCCAATGTGGTTCATCTTCTTTTAAACACTCTGAAACATGCCACTATATTAAATTCTCAGCGAAGGTATCAAGAAAGAGCCTTTTGGAACGTCGGCAGAATTCTCCCTTCCAGGTACGGACCTCCATTGCCTAGTAGCCGGTTAGCTACAAATGTGTTCCATTTCACTGGGTGTTCTTTTAACTAGTTCTGTACTGTAGTAGAGCCTGACCAAGCAAGAGCTCTGGTGTATTTTGTGTCTGTTCCCTCTCTGACGTAGTTCATTAACTTCGCAAGTTGCGCATAACTCTAGCCTGGCCAGTGAAACTTACTTTACAGACACCAACAAGATCTTTGACGCGATGATGCGTATTCTAATAGAGCAAGACAAGAAAAATAGAATATGCTTAGAAATTAGTTATCTGAAGACTCAAACAAGATATCAACTTTATTTAAACGCAATATCTATTCCAAAAATAAAGTCATTAAAGAAATGTCTACCATTAGTACTCATAGAGCAATTTCAGTTAACATGTGTCAGTGTACATCAAAGTAAGCCTTTTCTTAAATCCTAGATAAATGTCAATATTGGAGATAGACTTACTAGATAGATAGTACTCCGACTAATTCGACTCGGAAGACCAATGAAAAATATACATAAGTTAAAATTTTATATTATGTAATCAATCATCTAATGCAGCCTCACATTAGGTAGAACAAAAAACAAACGACTGATATGATAACATGAATCAGTTAATTTTATTTCACATTTTACAGTAAAGCATATATATAAAATTTTGTTAGTTTAAAAAAAAAATGGAAACTGTTAGGATTAGAAAACATCAGTTTAGATAACTTAATTAAAAAAGTGCCGCTTGTTAAAGCTGGACAAAACCAGACTGAAAGTTGTACAGAACGGGAAAAACGCAGTATCATTACAAAACGGAAATGTTTCAGTTGATGCTGTCATAAAATTTGAATATATTAAAACTAACTACAAACTTGTTGAAAATTCTAGCAATCCAATAAATTTTAAATAAATTCAATAAAATTAAATAAAAACAAAAATTATAAAAGACATTATGGAACTAGGTTTGTAAAAGAATATTCTAATTTGTTTAATCTAAAACAGGTGTCTACAGGATATTGGAGTGACTGTTGTAAACGGTGTAACGTTTTGTTTTATCGTTATGTATGGAGATTAACAGACCAAGATTCTTGTAACTTGACTGTCCAAGACTGTCCCGGCCTGTCCAAGACATGGCTAGTTGTTTGAAAACATCACTGTATTGGAAAGTACGCAGTCTATAAAGCATATGTTTCAAGTTTGAAAGCGCCACGTTGTTTAGTATTTGTTTGATAGCCATCAATAGTGAATGTTGTTAGTGAATTTGTGAAAATGGAGAAAATTGGTCATCGTTATGTTATACAATACTTTTATTTGAAAGGCTTCAATGCTCCTTCGTTTACAATAATAAAATTTTGGGTTGCTGAATTTAAACGAGGCCGTACGAGCTGCCAAGACGAGCATCGCAGTGGTCGACCAAATAAGGTTACGACTCCAGAAATGGCGAAGAAAATCCTAAAAGTGGTACTGGATGTTCGTCGACTGAAAGTGCGCGAGCTAGCAGACATTGTAGGCATTTCAAAAAGTGCTGTACATCGCATATTAGTTGAAAATTTGGATATGAGAAAGCTGTGTGAAAGATGGGTGCCGCGTTTGCTCACACTCGAGCAAAAACAGTGTCGTTATTGCAATGGCCAAAATAAATGGATTAAAGTTTGAATTGCTACATTATGCACCCTATTCGCAAGATGATGAAAAAGTGATGTCGGCAGTTAATGGCTATTCTGAGAAGCAAGACAGGTCTTATTATAAAAAGGGTATCGAACTTTTTGAACATCGCTGTTAAAAGTGTATAGAGCTGAAAGGCGATTATGTTGAAAAATAAATAAATTTTTTTACAAAATTTTTGTGTTTTCTTTGTTGGGTCGGGTACTTATGGGATCGCCATCGTATATATATAACAACTGCGGCCGCCAGGAGAGTCTCACAGAGCTTATAATTGTATACCGGATGTTATAATGATGAAGCAGGTTAGGCGTAACTGTCTGCTGTATCTTAATTTGTTCATGAAGTTCCATGATCCTCGTGCTGCATTTTATCATGTTGTAACGAAGTGCCGCCAGATATGTTACATTGAATGGATTTATAACATCGAAAAATTTGTTCTGTGACAGCCGAATATTACTTGAATATATGTCATGGGCTTGCAGCGTAAACAAATTTTGTCTCATAACACATGTCGGTTGCAGTTTCAAAATCCCGTTTCCACTGATTGCAAGAAGTTTCATTGATTACAGCATAAATCCATTCGTTTGTGTTTGAAATACTTGTCCATACAGGAATTGTATGGTATAGGTATATTATTTAGCAGATTAATTTCACACAATCTGATATTCGATCCCAGGTGGTAAACTGGATGGGTTTTAGTGCATAGGTATCTCTCCTTCCCTATGATATTGCATGATGCGATGTCATCGTTGGATAATGGATAATACTCGTTTTGATGAACGTTTATTAGTTCTATCGTTCTATCGTTCTATTAGTGGTAGATTAATTTTATATATGATATGGTTGCTAATGATTTGTCCTTCTGTTGTCATAAGTTTTTAGAGTTCGAGTACGTTGTTTAATTTAATAAGTAGATCTTACTCAACTGTTGCGGTGAAATCAGTAAATAATTGGTTTTGCAGTAATGAGTATCTGCCAGTGCAGCAAAAATTGATTTTTGTGTCCATTGTATGTTAATGATAAGTGAAGTGTAGATAGTCCATGATGAGAACAATTGCTGAACCTCTAGCTGATATTCAAGTCTAGTGATATTATTACCGCGATTGAATATTTGATTACTTGTGTTAAAAATTCGTCATGCCGTTGGCCCATAGTTGTGTGGTTTTTTGTTATGTTCATTGTGGAGTTTGGTATTGAAGTATGATTCTTGAGCAACTCGAATAAATGGTCTTCATTAGTGAATATCTTGTCGATTTTAGCAGACATCTCTTCAGCATATTGAGAGTTAAGTACTCCAAAGAGAGCGTTTGCAATATTGCCTACAGCGCCTACCGCTCCGTTTTTCACTTTTCGTAGGTTAGGTCGAGGTTGAGTTTTAAGTACTTCGTTTTGGTCTGCGAGTTGTTGATGGATGTATTGCATTTCTTGTACAACTTGTTTGCATATGCTTATTGATATTTCGTTGCACTCATTTTGCATTATTATTGTGCTGCTTTCTAAAACTTGAAACTCTTTTCGGTATGGATCAAGATTATAATAAACTATTAAGTTCCCTTTGTTAGCTACCAAGTGTATAGTTCCTTGTATTTCGGGAGTTGCGTCAAATTTGTTAACTTCCACACTATTACTTCCTCTAACAATGGGTAGTAGTAACAAAACAAGAGAAGTTGTTAGCAATGTTGAACTTAATTTTGAGTCTTTTTAGTTGATCCATTTGTGTTATCTGAAGAACTGTCGGAACTTTCTGTAACGCGCTTGCGATTATGAGTTGCTGCATATGGCATATGGCTGTTGTTGATTCTTCTTCTATGGATGTTTTATCCATGACGAGTGCCGCCAGCTTGTAAATCGGTCGCTTTAAGACTCCCTTTTTTGTGCCGAACATCTACTACTTTAAAACCGTCATTACCACGGTACACTTTGATAATTCTGCCAAGTGTCCATTTCATTATTGAAGTATTGTCTTCCATTCCGTTCCCAGTTCCGGTGCTGTAATTCATTTAAATGCTCTTCAGACCACCGTTTCCAAAATTCTTCTTTGATGTGCGAAACTAGCTTCCATCTGCTAATATTTCCCCGTAATAGTTCTGCATCTGTATCAGCTATATCCCTCAGAGGCTCTCCTATAAGAAAATGGCCAAGAGTTAATTCATTTAGTTCATCGGTAGAGAGGGTACTTAGGATACACTATTTCTCATATGCTAAAAAAAAACTGATGCGATTTTTCGTTGCAGCAAATGTTTTGCTGACTTCATAGCCAATGTCTGTATGAATGCATCTGTAGATAAGTCGCTTACAACTTTAATATAAACGGCCTTCGTACTTAAGCAGCAGGTAGTTCTTATGTTGACGACTTCCCCTTAAGCGGTAAAGAATCCAGATGGGCCCATAAAATACTTCTCCACAATTGATGAAGGACGCGCTGGTTGAACTCTGTGTGCAGGTAGGGGGCGCATCATTTGACCACACATCTCAGGCTTAGCCTTGATATAACCTGTGCAGTGTTGAACAGTGGAACGAGCTATATTTTTTCCTTTGATCGGCCAAAACCGTTGTCTTGTTATGGCTAATAGACCTTGAGGGCCTACGTGCATATTTTCTGTATATATGTCTGTCATAAGTATTTTGACAAATGGGTGGGCATAATGCAATAATATTGGATGTTTGGCGTCATATGGTAGCGAGGATGCTTCCAATCGTCCTCCTACTCGCAAGAGCTTGTTTTGATCCAATAAAACTAAAAGACCAATTATTTTGCATCCAGCTCCTTGTACTTCTTTAAATGAAGTATGTCTGCTTTGAATTCTTGTTCTTGAACATACTTTGGAATGTGAGGTGGCCATATTGATTCCTTACCACTTAGAAATCTTGGACCGTAGAACCATAAGCTGTGCTCTGTGTAATTCCTCTCGATAACACATTTGCTGGATTTTCGTGCAAACGGACGTGTTGCCACTGCATGCTGCTGGAGAGTTGTTAAATATTTGCAGGCGACGACCGACGAATGCTTAAAATGATTCGGGATTTGAGTTGATCCAATCATGTACAATCTGAGAGTCTGTCCAGAAATGCGTTGTTCCTCCTTCGAACTACTATTACGACATCATCGTAAGTGGATATTGCATAGACATAGGCCTTCTCGGATGCGTCAGCAAATGTGTGAAAATGCACTGACGTAGGAACACTTTTAGCAAAAACATGCCTTGGAATTTTAATCCGATCTAATAATTGTTCTCGATACGTACACCATCTGGTACACATCTGTGGCATCTTAATCGTTTTCATAGTTCGTGAAGAAACAGTTTAGCCAGGATTACAACTGGTGCAATAATACCAAGAGCATCAACTTTCTTTTTGTGACTCGTTTCCGTGGTTTGCACTTGACCTTAATGCAAAATGTCTGATTTTGGTAGCCATATTAAACCAAGAGTTTTGACGAATTCTTCAATATTTCCTTCGTCAAAATGGATTTCCTGATCTTCTTATAGAACATCTTTCAGCAATTCTTGTGGCTTGCGCTCCAAATTCGTAATGTGAATCAAGCTTCTTGAAGTAATGCTGTCAGTTGTGTTTGAATGGCCTTTGCCATGGTTGAATTGTTTACACCTGTCATCGCGTCATTTATATCGGCTGAACTCAATGTAAAGGTAACCTCGTAATCTTGAACTAGCTTTTGTAGACATTAAGTAGCCAAGTATGGAGCTGATATTGTTTCGTAGGTCACTGAAGTGAGTTGATAGCATTTGACCGGTTGCTTTGATTCTGCTCTCCACCAAATCAAATGAAACCTTTTGTCTTTCCGTATGCAAAATTATCTGCCGATACATTTTTTGAATATCGGCCCTAAAGTACCTTGGCAGTCTAAAACGCATCAAAATTGTAAATACCATAGATCATCCTGGGTAGTCGGACCTGAATACATTACTATATGTCATTCAAGGAATTGTTTGTGGAAGTCTTCGTTGATGCATCAAAAACTGCTCTTTGTATTCTGATGTCTGTTTCAATAACAAGGTTATTGTATTCGTTCATAAAAGCAATATATTGCTGTTTAAGGTCAATATCCATTGTGAATCGCCGTTCTAATGCATAAAACCGACTTAGTGCTGTCAATGGACGCACGCATCTCCACCGAGAAAGGCAACCTTACAACAAACCTTCCTGTTGCATCCCTTTTGGTTTTTTGATTAAAATGTTCTTCGTATCGTTGTTCTGCTAATATATTTTTAGATTTATCGTCTGGATTTATCTCTATCGCTTGCTAAAGAGACTCATCCTGTGTAAATATACCACAAGTTGAAACTAAAGTTTATGCCTTGCTGATGCTACCCGTTACAATCCATCCCAGAAGGGTTTTTTGGAGTAGTAGAAGCCATTTTCCTAGCTGGACTTCAATCCGGTTCGTTTTATTAAATTGTTGATCTGCCAACTTGATGTTCTTTGGTATTGGCCAAGTATTGGGTCTATAACTTAATTCGTGCGGTTTGCTAAGATATGGCGTAACTTGTATTATTCCATTGGAACATGCGTTGGAAAGCTACTGTCATTGTGTACGTCATTTCAGTATATATCATTCATTTGAAGCGTAAACAACAATAATTTTTTGTTGTGCCTGAAAAAGTGTTTTTGCGGGGAGTTCTTCTTCTTTACTGAAAACTGCTCCCGAAAGTCATCGTATTTTGGTGGAAGTTTATGGTGAACATGCGCTAGCTGAGCGAACGTGCCAAAAGTGGTTTGCACGATTTAAAAGTGGTGATTTTGGCTTGGAAGACGATGAAAGTCCTGGGCAGCCAAAAAAGTTTGAAAATGAAGAACTGGAAGCATTACTCTATGAAGATTGTTGCCAAACACAAGAAGAGCTCGCAGAATCTTTGGGTGTCACTCAAGCAGCCATTTCAAAATGTTTAAGAGCAGCTGGATATATTCAAAAGCAAGGAAATTGGGTTCCACATAAACTCAAGTCGAGAGACGTCGAAAGGCGGTTTTGCTTGTCCGAAGTGCTGCTAGAACGCCACAAAAGGAAGTCATTTTTGCATCGGATTGTTACTGGTGATGAAAAATGGATCCATTACGATAACCCCAAGCGCGAAAAATCATATGTGAAACCCGGCCAACCAGCCAAATCAACGGCAAAGTCGAATATCCATGGCGCGAAGGTAATGGTCTGTATTTGGTGAGATCAGATGGGTGTGCTGTACTATGAGCTGCTAAAATCGGGTGAAACCATCAATAGACAAAGCTACCGAACACAATTAATCCGTTTGAAGAGATCAGTAGCCGAAAAACGCCCGGAATATGCGACCAGACACGAGGCAAAAATTTTCCATCATGACAACGCTCGGAACAACGTTGCTATTCCGGTTAAGTACTATTTGGAAAACAGTGGATGGGAAGTCTTAGCCCACCCGCTTTATAGTCCAGACCTTGCCCCTTCTGACTACCATTTGTCCCGGTCGATGCAGAACGCAGAATATCAAAAATTGGCTTGATTCATTCTTGGCTGCCAAGCCGGCGCAGTTCTTTTGGGATGGGATCCAAAAATTGCCAGAAAGATAGGAAAAAGTCATAGCTTCAGATGGGCAATACTTTGAATAATACTGTTGTACATGTTTTTCTTAAATAACCGTTTAAATTTTGAAGAAAAAAAAAAAAAACCGCACGAATTAAATTACATACCCAATAGAAACATCGAATGTTTGTGTGTATTTGAGGTAATATAATAGTTTCTATCTTTGTTGAAAAGTTTGTTACGTTGGATAAGAGTTCGAAATTCGATCTGATATGTGTTTGCCGTTTTAATTTCCCGATACCATAATGAACATTGGGCTCTTTTTTACTGGCATCTCCAGTTTACTGATCATTCTCTCCGTTATTATGTTTACCTGCGAGCCAGAGTCCAGGATAGCACGGCACTGTATAATGGTTCTACTGTTACTCATCAGCTTCACTGACACAGTGCTTAGGAAACCTTCTTTTGTATTATTGACGTGACGGGTTGGCTTGTGAGTCGATGCTCAATTTCAAGCTGGTTGCATGTGGACTAGCAATACAAGAAGACCTAAATGTAATAATGTTTTATGCTTTTTCGAACATACTCTGCACACTCGAGACGAACATTTTGACGACGTGTGTCCTTCCCTCAGATAACTAATGCAGTCGTTCGATTGCTTTACAAATACTAACCTTTGTGATGGTGTAATTTGCAAAAATTTTATGCAACCGAAAAATTGATGAATCTCCTTGCAGCATGAATGTGTTGCTGCTGCTCCCACTATGTGTGGGTATCTCAGCCTAATTTTTTTACTATGATGTGCAAAAGTATTGGATCCCATTATCAGGTGATTTAATTGAATTAATTGAGTAATGTGATTCAATTGACACGCTTTCAGTCGTTGATGTTTGTTGAGTAAGAAGTTTGTTTAGAACAACGTTAACTAAAAGACGTTTGTTTTCATATCTTTCTTTAATAAGTTTCCAGGCTACCTCATAATTTGCTTCAGTGGGAGCCATGTGGCAAATCAATCTCTCTGCTTCACTATACAAGCTTGTCTTTAGAAAATTCATCTTTTGAGATTTAGTGATATGTTTGTTGTGTATGAGCTCCGTAAAAAGGTCAGAAAACTGCCGCCATTTCATATAATCTCCATCAAACGTTGGCACGGTAATGTGTGGTAGATGAAATCCAATAGAAGGGCTACCAATAGTTGACTGTGGCTGTATTTCATTATATAATTCATACAATTGGATAAGCTTCAATTGTGTTTTATCTTTCAAGGCGAAATATTGTTGTGCATTGTATCCATCGAGTGCCGGATTTGTAGACCGCTCATACATCTGATTGTGCAGCCGTTAGATTTCATCCCAATACGGCTCTAAGGATCTTATCTTGATTTTAAAATATCCTTGTAATTTATGAATTAAATCCGTAGATAGCCCATGAAGTGCCTGTTGCAGTGCTTAAATTACCGCTTGCTACCTTCTAATCAGTCCAGCAATGTTTGTATAATCATTTGGTTGATATGCTTGTCGTGACTTGACTAGAGGTGGTTTTGATACAAGCCTTTTCTGATGGGTATCGTCACCTTGAGCGAGACTATCTTGAGGGTCATCCCGATTACTATGGGCAGTGGGGATGTCATCATCTTGTATTTTCTTCAGTTTTTGCAAAATTTCATTGCTTGCTAAATAGAAGTCCTCTTCTACTTGATTTTAGTATTCATTAGCTAGATATGGATGAGAAAGCTCATCACCATGATCGGTACGGATAAATTTGCCTGTTTTTTCAAAATCGTCCCAAAGTTGATTGAGACTCTTAGGTGATGGAAACAAAAGAAACTAATCACGTCGGGGTCACCAAAAAATGTAACGATTCCTTTATTGTTACGTCGATTAACAGACCAAGATTATTGTATCATGACTGTTAGTGGTATTGCTGGTGGTACACCAGAACACCCAAATAGATGAAAGAACATTTTCCAGCTTCAAGCAGACTCACTTAGAATAATTAAAATAAAGTCTTCAACAACTGCTTGATAATCTCTGAAAAATCAGTCTTTATTTCTATTTATATAAAATTATAAGTTAGCCTAAAAATTGATATTACAAAAACAAAAGAAAACTTATTCTTAAACAAAAATTATTCATACCTACATTGTACGTAACAAAATTCAAAGGTAGAATTTAATTTTATCTTGAGGAGACACAAAAAAAAAAGAGATATTCTATTGTGTTTATTACGTTTATGGTGGATTATGCGATGTGCATATAGGGTTTATCATGTGGTTTATTTATTTTTATTTTTATTTTTAATTGTGTGTTTGTGTGTGTGCATTTATAAAATTAATTCTTAAGACTAAACAAACGGTGTTACTCATGCTATGAACTAACATTGCTCAGCGCAAGGTAAATTTTGTATTGGATGTCAAAAAGCTGACCACTTTGCAATTACATGCAAAACAAAGGAAGGCGCAGATATAAAAATTACCGAGTCTTTATCTAAAACATCAGGTAAACCTGATGACTCGAATTCGACTGAAGAAAATTTATTGGTAGATAAAGATAAATTGTGCTGGAGTGACACCATTAGAATAGAAAATTTAAATATTGCGTTCAAACTTAAGACGCATCATTAATAAAGGTGTACTGGTGTATGGTATGGTGTATGATGGTAAAAAAATTGTACGCGTTTGTTTCTATAGTATTTATTTACTTGATTTGAAAAGGTGGGTTGAAATTAAATTGATTCAAATAGTAGATTTGATAAAAAATAGTAAGCAATTACATAAACTACAAATGAAAGGTATTATCAAAAAATCCAAAAATTTGCATGAGCAATTCATAGCTAAAAAACAAAGCAAAGAAATAAGCCTACCTATGTTTAGATCCAAGAGATCTTAACAAACCGTAAAGCCAGAAAAATTTTTTTTATACCAAAACTGAAGGATATAAAAGACAAGTTATGTGAAATGAAATACTTTTCCATTTTGAATTTAAAAAATGGCTTCTTTCAGGTTTAGTTAAACGAGAATTGGAATAGTTTATGCACTTTTAATAGCCCATTCGGTTTTTTTTTTTTAAATTTTTTAGGTTACCCTTTTCAATAAGGTGTTAAATTGAATGCTGACAAATCCAGTTATTGTAGATACTTGGGTTATATTTTTACTGGGGCGGGTATGAATCCAAATCCCGATAAGATAGAAGCAATAATACCACCTACGGATAAAAAAAAAATTCAAAGCTTCGTAGATTTGATAAACTACCTTGTGGGTAGCCGTGGCTCAAGTGGTAGTGGACTGGCTTTCAAATCGGTAGGGAGGTTCGGTGTTCGAATCCCAGCCTCGCCCGAAAGACATTCGTTTTTTCCAGTTAACAAAAATCAAGTATGATGAGTAGTTGACTAAAAATCAACAACAAGCCAACTTCCACTAAAAAATTAATCTCCCCATTAAATGTTGGATGCCACCCATGGAGCGAAATAACCCCTGAGCACAAACATCTTTCTTTCTTTTTCCGTCCCATGACGAAATGAGCCCAACAAACCATGTACTAATGCTTATTTAAGAAAGTAGGAGCCAAAAGTCTGTAACTTTTTAACGAAGTGAGGTATCGGTCTGAAATTTGAAATATATATCCTTAAAACTCCAAAGAAAATTCAAACAATAAATTAAAAGGCGTGGCATAAAAAAAATACCTTAAAATACCTCAACCTGAAATCTTTATGCTTCTCAGCGGAACCTAGGAATTGATTTTAGATACATAGTTGCATGGTGAAATTTTCTTAGAATTCATCGTAGGTTCCAATTCTGGTGGACGCTTTTTGCGTAAAAAAAATTGACCCTCCTAGAGCCCACTTGAGTTTTAAGTTCTTAAAAAAAAAGTTTGATAAATTACTTTCGAAGCTTTCCACCGAACTGATCGATAACTTCTCAAAATCCACGAAATTTACTTAAAAAAGATAAAGACTTTTTAATAACACTATCAATCAAATTAAAAAAAATAATAATCAATAATAATCCCATTTTAAATCTTTTCAGTGAGAAGAAAGCAATCATTCTACAATGCGATGCATAGAAAAGTAGCATTGGTACTTGAATTTTGCAGGCGGATGGTCCAGTCAATTTTGCTTCTAGAGCCTTAACGCCTTAACAGATACTGATCATAAACTTTTGGTTACAACATTTGCCAAAGATTTAGATAAGGTTTACTGTACGAAATTAGTATACTGATTTAGTAACGGGTTACCAGATATCAATGATAGTCTTTCAAATTGTTATGTTTCAGCAGGTATCAAAGTAACCAATGACATGACGATATCGCGAAACAATTCACCTTAAACCCACAGACGCAAAACAAATACCAGGTGCATTCACTGCAAGTTGTTTGGACGAAATTCAAGCCATATGATTGCGAATAATTAGATAATTTTTTGTTGCACATCACATCAATAAACAAAATTGTACGATATTTGAATTGTCAAATAAGCAAAATTGTATACGAATTTGATTTGTTGTCAAATAAGCAAATTGTATGATAATTTTTAATTGTAATTTAAGTAATGCTAGGTAAGCAACAAATTTGTATAAATACGATTAAGTTTGCAGCTATAAAGCAGTGATTTTTCAACACTACGAAGTCGCATTTAGTTATATCCCCCCCGAGGTAAGGTGATTAAATATCATACAAATATATATATATATCGGTACAAGCACAGAATATATCCACTACACGATCAAAGTACATGCACCCTGCCGGAGCAAAAGATTTTTGACATTAACACTTGTCGTGAGCTCGGTCATCAGCATGACTTCAGTGTGCAGGCAATTCGTCGCACCGTGGAAAAGTTTGAGCGTAAATACACTCTTTTAGATCTTAAGCCACCAAACAGACAGAGATTAGTGCGAAATGAAGACAAGATAGCCGCCCTAGCGGCTAGTATCGAAGAAGATACAGAAATGTTGATTCGGCGCCGATCGCCGTAAATAGGTAATTAGGGATTGCCAAAGAGTCATTTAGGATTTGGGATTAAATTCGTATAAGATTGTGCTGACGCAAGAATTGAAAACAGGCGACCATAGATAACGCCGTGAGTTCGCTAATTAGGCACTCGAAATATTGACCGGAGATTCGGATTTTGGCCAAAAAACCATCTTCGCGGACGAGGCCCATTTTTGGCGCATTTGCCATCTCAACAAGCAAAATTGCACTTATTAGAGCGAACATAATCCACAAGAGTTGGGCCAAGCATCAATGCGTCCATAAAGTTGACGACATCATCGGACCTGATTTCCTTCGAAAGGAGACACAGTTACCATCAATGGCCTAAGGTATAGAGCGATGTTAACCGACTTTCTGTGGTCAGAACTTCACAACATCGGTATATCCAGCTGTGCTTCCAACAAGACGGTTATACATGTCATTCCAGCGACGCAAAGAAGGAGAAATTGGGCGAATGGGTCATTTCGCGGCAAACGTTCGTTAATTGGCCGCCGCGATCAAGCGATTTGACACCAATCGATTATTTTCTCTATATGTAGCTCATTTACTTTTTCGTTCCTTTCTTCAACTTAGTAAAACTAACATCGAAGATGATTTCGATGAAGTGATCTATTCAATAAATATTAGTGATGGCAAAACAGCTCAACTTTAAACTAAAATTCGTGACCCTGAATAAACAACCTAAAGGCATTAAATTTGCGTGGTTGGCATACAGATATTAGCAAAGTCAAGTGCTATTTAATACTTTATTATCAGATGCAAAATGACTTATTTATTGAGAATGACATTATATTTAATATGAACAGGATAATAATATGAATTGGATGATGGCCAATTAGGCATAAATAAAACAACAATAAGAGCAAAAGTTCTTCTATTTTGGAAGAATTTTCAAATTGAAAAGTAAATCAATCGTTGTTTAGCGTGCCAAATCTTTGAAATTTCTCAAAGAAAGGAATCAATTATTTGCATGAGATACCAGGTACACTTTTCATAAAAATAAATTTTTTTTATGGAATACACATTTTATAACATATCATAACCAGTCTATTTATAGAAACAACAAGCCTCTTCGCCCACACAATTAAACAATAAATAAATAAAAAAAAACTTAAGCTAAGGACCGTTACAATTGTGTGTATAAAAGAGCAATAGAATCAGGAGCTGGTTGCAGTCTTGCTATGTCAGTGTAAACAAACAGTTTACATTACATTTTTCGAGTGGACAAACTGAACAATTTTGATTGGTCGTTTGGCACTTTCCTATTTTTTATTTTTTTTTTATAAAGGAAATATTTTAAAAGCTTTAAACAAAAAAACAACCAAACAAAATTTCAATAACGCGGCTTTTATTTACGCCTACAACTGGCTCCCAACATATTGTGCCTGCTGGAATTTGCAGTAGAACCTTAAACACTTAAACAAGTGGGAAAGTCGATGAATAAAAATAGGGAACGCATAGGAAAGTGAAAAAAACATCAAACCAACGAAAGGTACAGCACGAATTCAGCAGAAACTGGTTCACTAAGTCTTACATCGTCATTATTTGGAAACTCGATACAAGGAGTCAACATACTTAGATATAAATCCTGCGCCATTAATAGGTTAGACAACTCTAGGATTTTCTAAAAATCGATTTTTTAATTGCTTTCAATGGTCTCTTAGGACCTCAAAAATGATATCCCAAAAGATTATGGCCGGGAAATATCTCGAAGTACTTGTTTTTCAAGACAACCATGCCTCAGCCACCATATTCACCGGATTTGGCCCCATGCGACTTTTTCCATGGCATGGAAATGGAATCCAATCCATTTTTCGGACACAGTTTCAGTGGATATAAAAACTCCAGAAGGATTTTTCACCGAATCAGCAATACCCATCAATCACATTGTATATACCATCTCAGACTATTCTCTTTGAATTGAGATGCTTAACCCCTCATCGGACGAAGAGTATCAAACCAAAAAAAAAAGGCGTGATACGATTTGAGCTGTAAAGGGGGTGGCCGTGGTGTAGGGTGGTTAGAGAAACGTTTTTTCGATAAAAAAAAAAAAACCGAACTTACAGAGAAAAATTGAAAAAGTTCAACGAGCCAGGAATGTCACTGCAACGTCTTACTATATGGGGTGAAAAGTAACCTCCTTGAGAATGAAAAAAAATTTCTTCTTAAATGTTTTTTATTTTATTCAATATAGTCTTCTTTTAGTTTGATACACTTATTCCAGCAATTTTCCAACTTCTTGCTCCCGTCCGAATAGTAATATTCCGGAAGGTCTGGAAAATACTCCTCCGTGGCGTCGATGATTTCCTTATTGGTGAGCCATCTTTTGGGGTTTGGGAAGAGATAATAGTCAGAGGGAGCCAAATCGGCTGAATACGGTGGATGCGACACCAATTGGAGCCGTAAGTCATTGATTTTAGTCGTGGTTGCGATGCTCTTGTGTGCCGGTGCATTATCTTGCAAAAACTCCAATAATGCACAGTAATACTCGCTGTTGATGGTTTTTCTTTTTTCGAGATAGTCCACGAAGAGTATGCCATGACAATCCCAGAAAACCAACGCCATAACCTTTCCAACCCATCGAGCCTCCCTCGGCCACTTCGGGGCACTCGTGCCGACTTCAGTCCATTGCCAGGCACTCATTCTGTTCTCTGGTGTTCAACAGTTACCAATCGACGCCAAAAGTCCACCCGATTCCGCATCAGCAAGTCCAAACACTCTTTCGAAGTGCTCTCGCGTTCGGGTTTTTGGTCAGGAGTGAGTATGCGCGGCACCCAGCAGCAGGATAACTTTTTCATATGCAGAATATTGCCCAAAAATATGGCGTGTGCGCTCAGTACTAGTCTTTGTGGTATCTGCTAGCTAGCGCACCTTCACTTTCCGGTCAGCCAAGACCTTTTCATGTATTTTTTTTTGACATTGTCCTCTGTAATCGGATCGGAGGGCCTGCCGCTGCGGACTTGATCGGTAGTGGAGTTGTGGCCACCACGAAACTTTCGAAACCAATATTTGACGGTGTAATCTGACGAAGCATTGCCCCATAATATTTATCCAACTTTTCTTTTGTTTCCTTCGCCGTTTTGCCTCTCAAAAAATAATGTTTTATGAGAGAACGAAAATCGTTTTTGTCCATACTCAACATGGTACCATGTCAAAAACAATCAGCTGTCAAAACAAAACTAAAGACAGTATCGCACTGAAATTTGGCATGTCTGCCTAAATATAAACGGACTTCAAGGCACCATAAACTTCTTTGCAGTAGCAGCGCATTCTGGCGGTCAAAAAGGTTAGTTTTCACTCCACCTAGTACTTAAGCGTGTAAAATTTCCATACGACCTAAAACTAAGGCAAAAAAAAAAAACTACAAATTGTCAACATTTAGAAAAGGCCAATCTGCTTGCTACATACTTTGCGGCCAGCTTAATACTTCCAGATTGTGGTATGTTCCTGCCTACACTTGAGTGTAGATTCTTCAATGCGACAAATCCACTTTCGTTTTCATGTAGTAGTAAGAGTACTTAAAAATCTTAATATAAACGAATCCGCTGATTCAGATAATATATCTCCCCTTGTTTTAAAGAGGTGTTTTTCGGGCTGGCAAAAACACTGCGTAATCTTTTAAATCAGTCCTACTCTTTAGGACTCTTTCCGAGCAGATGGAAAACATTTGTTCAGCCCGTCCCTTAAAAAGGCGAATCTTCTTCTCTTCCAAACTACAGATCCATTGCACTTATATCCCTTCCTTCCAAGGTCATGGAAACGAATATAAACCGTCAGCTCATGAAATGCAGTAAGGTTTTCATAGCAACAGGTCCACTGTTGATTTAATGGCATATCTCATCTTTCATTGCTGACGACAGTACTCTCTGCTTTTCAGATTGGTCTCCGGACTCACGTCAGTGCCCGCGGTCTGTGCAAACATTTTAAGGGTACTCAAAACCCCTGAGCGCACCCAAATTATAAAAATAAAATCATGTTATCTAACGCCTTGTGACTTCTTTCTTTGTGGTTTTCTGAAAGACCGTATATATAGTCAGTATTGTCCGAACTACTGAAGCATTGAAAAACAATATTTGGGCCTGTCTGAATCCATAAAAAATATGTCAAAATTTAATCAAATATTGTAATTAATTGATCGATTATCTATTAAACAGGTATGGGGCACATATGCCCGAAGGTTTGTTCTACGTATGTAATCAAACTATAAGCGGTACAGCCCATGCCATACAAAATACGCGTTATATTTTGATTTAAAATAATTTCATTCCAGTCCAACTCACGGTTTCATATCACGAAATTATGTGATATATTTTTTTTTTTAATTAGTCCGCACTCAAGGTGTTAAGGTACCTTTAAAATGTTTGCACACAGAGCGGGCGAAGGAATGTTAGGGAGATAAGAAAGAGAGATACCGATGTACATTCATTTTGAATGTTTGAAGATTGCAATGATAAGGAAATAATGAGCTCGGCAGGGCATTCTGTCATATAAGAGAGTTGTACGGCTTAGGAAAGAATCACAATACTTCAATGTAAAGTGCTTTTGAGGGTAAGAGTTATAGCAACAGCTGTACACAAACCCAACATTATATAAAAACTCATAATTTTCACATTCACATTCATCTATCATCAGCACAATTTCGCAATCGCCAAATTTTGCTGATACATTTTCTAATGACAATGTTAAGTGCTTTCACACCAAACATTGCGATAATAATTTCTTAGAATTCGAACGGATGCAATGTATGCCCGAAATGCATGTTCTGTCCACAGTAGAAATTGTATCAGCACTTTTGACCATATTAAATGCAAGTGACAAATACACGAGAGAGTTCAGCTCGAGTTTTACAGCTTTATCACATTGTCTGTTGCGCTCCGGAAAGTTTAATTAGTACAACTTACTCTAGAAAGAATAAATTGTAGTTTTGGAAAAAAAAAAATTAAATAAATAAAGATTTTTTTTAATTTAGCAACGTTCAACTACGTTAACTGGTAAGCTGATGACCATTCATAGCAAGACGAGTGTTACGGTTAAAAGTTTGAAGTGGCGGAATGTTACTAGCAATTTTAACAGAGCACTGGTGGTGAAAATAGCGAAGGCGAGACAGGAGACTATTCGTCGCCGTTCGATATAACCAATTCACTAGGTGATATAAGCATCCGCTGGAGTCTTATCGCACGGTTTTGAATCCTATCTAATAGGTGCAGAGAGGTTTTAGGAGCACCTAACCAAAAGTGGGGATTGTACTCCAATTTTGTGCGGATAAATGCCTTATATGTATATTGGGGTCAGATCAGAGGGGAAAAGTATTTCTTACATCGCTTGAGAAAACCTAGACATGTCGTATCATTTTGAGCGACATCAAATATGTGGTTATTCCAACATTGACATTGACACACATGCCGAGAATATAAAATTTTTCGGTTCCACCATTCATGAATAATGGCTGTGTTTTGGAACTATTAAATTCTACTCCGTTGGAGGTTACCCTCCATTGGAGAATCATTAAATTTCTATTTATATCGGAATTTAAGGAGCTTCACATACGCTGGTTGTTCCCGTTCTAATATGGGCCGGGAAAAGTCCGTATCGTTTCTAAGAGAGGGCACCACTTGGATTAAACCCATACCATTTTCAGTTAGTACCAACCTTCAAAAGATACAATACGTGTATAAATTTGACAGCTGTCAGATAATTAGTTTTCGAGATAAAGGGTTGTGAGTGAAGCAACTATTGTTATTGTGAAAAAAAAAAAATGGATTCAAAGCAATTTCGTGTGTTGATTTATCATTGCTTTTTGATAGAAAAAAATGCAGCAAAGAAATGGCTTGATAAGTGTTACCCGGACTCTACACCAGCCGAACGAACTATTCGCAAGTGGATCGAAAAATTTAAAAGTGGTCATACAAGCACCGAAGATGATTCACGCAGTGGACGTCCAAAAGAGGCTGTTTCAGATGAAAACATCAAAAAAGTCCACAAAATGATTACGAATGACTGTAAAGTGAAGTTGATCGAGATAGCTGAGGCTCTGAAGATATCAAAAGAGCGTGTTGGATATATCACACACGAATATTTGGACATGCGAAAGTTCTGTTCAAAGTGGGTGCTGCGTTTGCTCACAGTCGACCAAAAACAACAACGTATTGATGATTCAGAGGAGTGTTTAAAGCTGTTCAACCGCAATAAAGCCGAATTTTTGCGTCGGTATGTGACAATGGATGAAACCTGGCTCCATCATTTTACACCAGAGTCAAGTCGGCAGTCAGTTGAGTGGCGAGCAGGCGACGAACCTCGTCCAAAACTATCAAAAACTCAACAGTCGACTGGAAAGTTTATGGCATACGTATTTTGGGATACACATGGAATCATTTTCATCGACTATCTCCAAAAGGGGCAGACTAACAGCAGCGACTATGAAATTGCGTTGTTGGAGCGTTTGAAGGACGAAATCGCAGAAAAACGGCGGCATTTGAAGAAAAAGAAAGTGCTGTTTTATCAATACATTGCACCGTGTCACAGGTCGGTGAAAACGATGGCAAAATTGAATGAATTCGGCTAAGAATTGCTTCCCCACCCACCGTATTCTCCAGATTTGGCCCCCAGCGACTATTTCTTGTTCGCAGACCTCAAAAGAATGCTCGCCGGAAAGAGATGAAGAAGTAATCGCCGAAACAGAGGCCGATTTTAATGCTAAGCCGAAATCGTACTACAAAACTGGTATCGAATGATTGAAAAATCGTTTCAATCACTGTATCGCCCTCGAAGTCAACTATAATGATAAATAAAATTGATTTTTGCAAAAATTTTGCATCATTGGAACGGATGCAACACATACTAAAAAATGAGCTTGGGCTCAAGCTATTGAAGTTCCAAAAAACACACGATTTTACACCGCAACAGTTGCCGAATTTGGTTTTTTCCGATGAGCCACCATTTGTTATCGAGCAATATGTCAACAAACACAGTGACCGAGTTTACTTGCCAGAGAAGTCCTTCGAAAATTTACACCTTCGAACAGCCACCAGAAAGCAGGCAGCACCGACGGTGATGGTTTGGGCCGCCATACCCACAGATGGTCGCTCTACGCTCGTATTTTTGGACCGTGGCATCAAAATTAATGCAATCGTATACCGTGAAACTGTCTTAGAGGCAGTATTGAAGCCTTATGCAAACAATCATTTCGGTCGGAGACCGTGGACATTTCAACAAGACTCGGCACTCTCTCACAAAGCGCGCGCCAAAAAAAAATTGGTTAAAAAACAATGTTCCACACTTCATTTCTTCGACACAATGGATTGCAAATTCTCCGGATGCAAATCCGTTGGAATTTTCTGTCTCGGGTATTTTGGACCACCTCAAACAAGCACTTCGCCGGGAATGGGCCAAAATACCGCAGAGCCACTTGCATGCAGCGTGCAATGCTTTATTCGGTCGTCTCAACGCCATTATTTCCGCCAAAGGTGGACATATTGAAAACTACTGATACAATTTGAAAATTGATGTATTTTGGCACAATTAAATTTATCAAAAAATTAAAAAAAAAAATATAGCATTTTAAAAAGTTGCAGTTCGAGTCAGTCAGGGTGTAGTGTTATTGTTGTAAAAAGCTTTTAAGATAATAGAACGTTCAATTTATATGTATTCTGTAATGGGTAGAATTGTATCGAATTAAAATGACAAAATATGACAATAGACAGACATGAAGTCTCAAAGTTGAGTTAATCTCATTTTCGGTGAGTTTCTTTCGTCTTTTCTGGGTTTATATATATATTTTTTTACTTCATTATTCGTTGATTAACAAAATCAATGCCAGTTCAAAAATTATTTATATTATTATGTGGGGTGAGCATTCAATAATTTTAAATAAAATAATTAACACAAATATTACAATAGAATTAAACAAGGTACTACTACTACAAAGGCTTTTACTTTTTTAAAAAATACAGACATATTTCTTAAAAGCCGAATAATTTCAGGAAAGTTTTTAAAGGGCTTGCAAGAAACAATTGAGTAAACTGTAATGAGTTTTGCGAAAAAAAGGAATCTTAATCAATATCCAGTCATTGCTATGCAAATTGCATATATCAGATATTGGACTCTCTAAATTACCACTTTTTATAAAAAAATTTCGAAAGTTTAAAACAGTATAGATGCCCAACGGGAAGTATCCCCAACCTTTTAAATAAAGACATAAATTTAGCTATGCGATTTGCAATACATCTGACAGCGCACTTTTGTAATAAAGGGTGTCCAACGAAAAACTTTCAAGATAGAATTGTAATTGGTCGCAAACTAACAGGGTGAAGTCAGCGAGAGAGGTAACTTATGACGCGCGTAATTTGCGGACTTGTCCGTCGCAATAAGTCAATGAGTGGGAGCGTACTGCACGTTCGCGGTTGAGCAATATGTAAAGTGCGGTGAATCATTGGTACGTGCGCGTTGCGTGGTTTGTACTTACTTCAATATTCGACGTATAAGTGAAAGGCCGAGAACGCGAATTATCTAATCGTGGGCTTAAAATATTAGAGAAGAGGGACAAAAGTTAATCGAAATCCTGCGGGACTACCAACCTCAATAGAGTTGTCAATAGTTTTTTTTTTTTTTTTTGTTTTTTTTTTTTGAAAAAGAAACTTAAGTTTCACCCATACAAAATCCAAATCAAGCAGTTTCTCGAATCACGAAAATGACTATTCTTTACGAGAAACCTTAGCGAGAACGATGCTAGAACATATTGTTTATATATTTTTTGTAACGAAGCACATTTTCATATCGGTAGCTGTGTTAATAAACAGACAGACAGGTACTGGTGCTCTGACAATTTTGTATTGTCCAAAAACGACAGTGTGGTGTGCAATTTCTACCCGAGGGACCTTATTTTCTTAACCAGCGTCAGTCACGACTGACGTGAATTGTCGAATGATCGACGAGTTTTTGGTATCGCATCTGAAGTTGTTTCCCGGGTTCAACAACAGAACACAATTTCAGCAAGACAGAATCTTTTCCAATAAATTAATCAACAAGTACGGAGACATACTTTGGACACCTCGGTCACCGGGCAGCGAGAATAACGCTGTTGTTTTTTTTTATTTAATATTAAACTTGAAAAATTTCCGGTGGATACCCTTTATTACGAGTAGCTTCAGCAGGTGAGCTCCAAACAAACAACTAATTACATATTCTAAACTTAATTTAAAAATAATGATGTACAGTTTTTAAGATATTATTATCTAAAAGCTTTTTCAAATGCGACAACATCAAATGTAAGATCTAAGTTTTTTATTAAGATATAGCATATGCTGTAGCCAGCTCATATTTTGATCAATAATAACACCCAGGTATTTGAATTCTTTGACTATATCAGTTCTCAAACAAAGTGTTCTGTATTTTAAATTTTCACACAATAAACTAAAAACAAACGGAGGCAGCACTTTGAGTAGTTAATTGAATAAAAATAGATTCTTACCTCAAGAGGCTTCAAAATATTTAAATTATAAAACACTAGTTTGGTTCTGCTACTGAAAACTAATTTGTGGTGGAGAAACCAAATTCTTAGTATGCTGATATCGTTATTTATATTAGCAACTAGGTCCAGGAGATTCGAACAGGTATATGCCTAAATTATGCCTAAATACCAGCGGATTGGAAAGAGATAGTGTTGTGGTTATGACAGTGCCTGGGCGACAGGCAGAGGGAGAGGTATCCAACATTTAATGACGAGAATAAATAATTGGTGTAATTGGACTTGTATTTTAGACAACCACCACGAATGCATGCACAGTTTCTTAAAAGACTGGCGAGATCTACCATATCGAACCCTTTGTAATGTCAACGAAAAGACTAGCGCAACATTTCTTTTCATCTAGACATTTGTTAATAAGAGATTATATTTCATTAAGTGAATGAATATGAATATTTCTGTTTTAATGGCAAAGATGGTAGGGTTAAATAGATAAGCTAAAATATCAGATATATTAAGAACAATCTTTTTAAAGGTAATGTTCGAAATGAAATCATTTCCGCATGAATAGGAGTTATGCAGTAACTCGGTGTAACACTCTACAACAGTTGTGATCTGACACTGACTGCAAAAATTATCACAAATGCTAGAAGATGACAATTGACCAATAGAGGTAAAAAATCCTTGAATACCTTTTCGATTTTTTAAAATTAATTAAAGAGCGTGGTAGTAATTGCAACGCACAGCTTTACTTCTTTATTCAAATGCGTACAACTTTTTTCTCTAGTTTATTTTTCAATTGGATTTTCTTAAGTAAGGATCTGCTTTTCCAAGTTTTTAACCAAAATTCCGATTTATGCTGCAGGAGTGTGTAGAAAGAATGGTTTACCATATATTTGCTGAGTCTTTAATTTTTATTTATTTACATTTCATTTAACAAATGTAGATTTGGAGAAAATGAAAGAAAAAGTTCAATCATTTATAATAATATTATTATAATATTATATATATATATTTTTTAAATTGTTAATTGACTAAACGCTGGCTGACCGAACAACGGTGGGTGTCCGTAAACGATGGCAGTGGAAAGTCTGGTGTATCTTGGAATTAAAGCGAGGTCAGATATATATTTTTTTTTAAATAGCAAGTAGTTGCATGGAACAACTCAGTTAAACGCATCTGGTTAATCTGATTGAAGAGGTTTTTGAATGCAACTTACCGGAATGAAGGAAAAAATGAAATTGAAGGTCACGATCAGATTAAACGAGAATAAAGAATTTCGATAACGTACTGAGCACATTGATGTGCATTACTATTTCGTTTGAAAAAAAAAAACTTTTTGATCTCAAGTATGTATGTGTCACACAGTGAACAGCAGGCGAACACCTTCTAGAAAACCCTGTTACAAGAATGATGGAAAAAAATGACGAACCTATTTTCTGTTTATTTAAAACTGAATCCGTTGTATGAAAGTAAGAGATAAGAAATGTCCAGCATTGTGTGAGTAAATGTGCAAAGAAAAAGAAGAAGAAGAAGAAGAAAAAAATAAGTCATCGTTAATGCCACATTTGCTTGATTTTGCATAGTGGCTTTATGTGTTACGTTATTTTGTTGAATTGCAATTGTATATAGCATTAATAATGATTTTAAAGAATAAATATTATACTTTTGAAACATTAGTAAAATGGTAATACATACTTACCCTATATACAACTATAAGATATATTTGATTTCCAAATCGTTAGGCAGTGAATTAGAAAAGTAAATTAATGTCACTGCGGGAACCGAGAAAAAAATGTATATATAATATATTATAGAAAATATATATATATATAAAAGTCATTTCGAGTTTTGTACCGGCCTAAAGTTGGTTTCACATGCATATTGAGTTGACAAATCGATTGTGTGTGTTTTTTAATTTCCACTTTCGTCAATGTTATGAATTTTTTTCTTCTCGCATGTGATAGCTGTTACTTTAAGCTTGCTTTTGTGGCAAAACGATCTTAAATTTGATAACACATGTTAGTGCAGAATCAATTTTAACACGAAATACAAAAGCGAATACTTTCCACATATATATGTCGCTTTTCACCATATTTCATTTAAAGGCAACAAAGCTGGTGAGGCTCACAAAAAGATATGTGAAATTTATGGTGTTGACTGTTGAACGCACGTTTCAGAATTGGTTTAAGATATTCTGTGCTGGAGAATTATCACTCAAAGAAGACTAACGTCATAATTAGAATCAAATCGGCATATGATTGTGCGTAGGATTCCAGAGGTTAAATGCATCACACACAACAAAGGAGTGGAGTAAAATTGTTTCCGTCCTTGTCCTTAATCGCTGAAGAAATATTAAGTATGAAATGTAATTCAAAATGCCTTCAAGTGACGTAATTCAGTTGGTTTATTATAACCACTATAGAAATAAAAGTGGAGCAGGTTTGTATCAGACATTTGGTTTGATCTGACAAACAATATATAACATTACTAATCGTGCAGAAAATGATGGACGATTGCATTTCATAAAGGCAGAGGATAGGCCTAATAAATTATCAAAAAGAAATGAATGGAAAATAATTACAAAAATATATGAACTAAAGTTGGAATGTGGAATCGATGTATCCCACGAGACTATTCGGCAGGTGCTTTTAAAACACAAATATTCATCAAAAGTAGCGCGAAAGAAAGGATGTCGTTCGCTACAGGGCACATCCGGCAAAATCCGGTAAAATAATGTTGTATTATAATGAGGGAGCCAATAAAGTGTGGCAACCTTTAAAAGCCTTGGATAAAAGAAATATAATACCAGCAATAAATTTGGTAAATTGTCTGACGACAAGTACTTAAGCATTTTGCGATCTCACTTGCATAGTAGTGCCCCATTAATATGGATTCGACGGCGGTGATTGTACCATGAAACCAAAATTCAAATTTTACCAAGAAAATTATCCCAAACGCAAGGAGCACACAGTTAAAATGTGCGTGCTTGGCTGCTTCATAACTGTGCTAAATTGACACTTTACACTCGCCAAGAGCCCAGAACTAAATCCTATAGAAAATTTATAGGCACATTTGAAAAATAAAGGTTAGTAAAAAAAAGTCCTAAGAGTCGAAATCATTAACGCAATTTATTCAAGAAGAATGGTCAGAAATACCTTAGAAATACGACTTACTTAGATCGATGAAAAGCAGACTACAACACTTTATTGACAAACTGTACATTGGAGTCGTCTATTGACAAAAACTTTCTTAATTATTATTGTTCACACTTAAAGAAATAATTTTTTAAAACCCATGTCAGCTAAACCCCCACGGCACTTTTCTGAACGATGAGCAGTTCTTTGAACCGCTTAGTACATAATGTCCATAACGGCGGCCATATTGTGTTAGATATTTTCTGTTAACTGAATCGAAGAATGTGGTTGGTTGGTCCTACCATACGGTCCATACGGGCTAAATTCAGGTTGCGTATTAGCCAATTTAAGTCCTTTTTCTTCAAAATTATTTTTTGAAGTAAAATTTCACGAGCACGTGGCAAAGACGTATTGGAAGTCTGCTATTACACGATGACTCTTGAATCACGATTCTTTTCTCTATTCTAAAATATTTTGAATTTTCATTCTCTGAGACTCGTGCTATTAAATTTTGACCTTTTTTTTTTATCATTTGAACAATAAACTTCTTTCGTTATTTTTTGCCAACTGCCCTTCATGGGGAACGAAAAGAAATGAAGCGAAATAGAAAATTAAAGTACAAGGAGAAGGATAAACATCAAACAAGATTCATGGAAATTCTACCCACGATTTACAGGCTAGTTGTTTCGCTATCTTGTATAACTTCAACAAAAAAAAAAAAAAAAAAAAAAAAAAAAAAAAAAATCGCCGTGTAGTAGCGGAAGAGTGACGTTGATCTGACCTGCTGGACCCATTGTACGCTTTAAATCTCGCGTCTCCTTCCATCTACAGATGCAATAGACATTGCAACCCATTCAGTAACCTTTATTGAATGATGGTTCCGTAAAAGGGTTTATTGTACACTAATGGCGGCAGTTCTTATTAACGCGTCCGTGAAGGTAGAAAAGTGTCTCGTCCGAAAACAAAATGATGTTGAATGTTGATAAATGCTCAGTTATAGGGTGTAATAGTGTCTCATCCGAAAACAAAATGAAGTTGAATGTTGATAAATGCTCACTTATAGGCACATTTAAAACATTTCCTCACTTACGAACTAATAAATTCGGATTATCGGGAATGAACTGAGTGACTCCCTACTGTCAGTTCTTGATGACAGTGGTCGGTCAAAGTTAAATTTATCTGTTGTATCCTTGTATCATGTTGTATGGTGTATCACGATGACAGCAATTTTTTTCGCTCTAGCGGCAAAATCTTATTTATGAAAAGCTAGGCACATACAACACATGGTCGGCTCAAGAAAAATCCTCTTGACATGAATCCCGAGCGCACGAATTTGCTGCTTTCACGAACTGAGCAATATTAACTTGATGTAACATTTACTTTCTTTATTTTTGTTATATATGAGTAATTTCACATAGGAAGAAAAAAATTATCAGTAATTATCTTACGATCTTTTATTTAAAAGTTGGTCAAATGACTCCTTCCAGTTGCCATCATCCAATGTTTCCTCAGAAGACGAATCATTTTTTTCCATTGCGTTGTATTTAAAAATTTAAAGGAAAACTCAAATATTTGAATTTAAAAAAAAAAAACGACAACCTCTTAAGTCAGAAAAAATAATCACCAACAAACAAACCAAAGATTAAAGGTATGAAAGAAGACGTCCAGGTTGATAAATGTTTTTCGAATTTAATGTTAGCCGTTTTCCATTGGTTCCAGTTCGGAACTCACTAAATTTTGCAAACTCTTAACTTTGGCTCTGAAAACTGTGAGTAAATTACCAAATTTATGCAAATATATTATCTGTCAGAATATTTAAAATGAAAACAAATTTTACGTAATGTTCACTAAGTATGTATACCAAAGCCAAAAGTAAAAGGAAAATATTTTACGCTGGTTTATATAGGGTTTTCCAATAGGAACTAGACAAACTTGAATTTAATTTGTAAACGCACTCTTTCACTAATCATCAAACTGTCACTGTCAATTTATTCAGTAAACTCAGCATTTTCATCATGGTAAAGTACACTAACGAGTAACGTCTGCAAATTATAAAAATTTTCTACAGATATTCGGAGTCGCAAAATCATCTTCAGTGACGAAGCTCATTTTTGACCCAATGGGTTCGTCAATAAGCAAAATATGTGTTATTAGTCGGGTGAAAACCCACATGTGTCTCATGAATCATCACTTTATTCACAAAAAATAACGTTTTCGTGCGGATTGCATGCCGGCCTCGTTATTGGGCCATATTTTTTCGTCGACGATAGCGATCGTCACGTTACTGTGAATGCTCATCGTTATCGCGCTATGATCACCGATTATTTTTGGCCCGAATTGGAAGATATATACTTGGATGACATGTGGTTTCAACAGGATGGTGCCACAAGCAACACAGCACACGCTACAATCGGTTCATTGAAGAGTAAGTATGGTGAGCGTGTTATCTCAAGACATGGGCCAGTCGATTGGCCGTCTCGTTCGTGCGATTAAAGGCCGATTGACTATTTTCTGTGGGGCTACGTTAAGTCATTGGTTTATGCAAACACGCCGACGACGTTGGAAGAGCTCAGAGCCGTTTCGGGCGAAATGTGTGGCCGAGTCGTTGAAAATTGGGTCCAAACCAAACGTGACCGCGGTGGCCATATGAACGAAGTCGAGTTCCATTCATAAATGTTTTGATTGTACTTCAAGCCAATAATAAAGTTTTTGATGTATCTCAGATGGTTTGCCTTTTATTAACAAAAAATTGTCAAGTCGTTATTAGAAAACCCTATGCTTATTGCACCTACAAGTGTACCTACATTTTTGTACTTTCTATAAGCCGGGTTATGAAAATATGGTATCTCCCAACTTAGAGATGGCAATATTTTAATTCTAACCAAGTCTCAAAAATTTGCAGATAAATTCTTGTGTGTTACTAACCTCGCAAATCAATGTCCAGTGACGATCAAACTACATAAAAATCTTAACTCTTCGTAAAGCATTGTTTATGCTCCCTGCTTAATTAATATTAAGGAGGAGGAAATAGTTAACGAGTTCAAATCACAAAGTGTAAGTGAAAAAAAAAAAACCTTTGAAAACAAGTATAAGTTTGGTACTCTTAACGTTTGACCGGTATCAGTTACCATCCACCGTTGAAATAGCATTGTATACAATGTATGTCTAGGCATACATTCCCAATCCGCTATACGACCCTATTAACTGTACCCGAACTATGTGTGCTAACCGTTCAGATGAACATCCTTCTTCATCAAAATAATTCCCCGAATACTTGCAAGATAAAGAAATTCTGACAATAAAAATAAGAAACAATTGTAGTATGGCCGACGCCAAACGCACTTATAATCTTATAACCCCAACTCATCCACTTTCCTATGTTGTTACATACTCCAAAAAGGCCAAAGAAAGTACAAAATTACCCATCAACAAAAACAGTTCTCTAAATTCCATCAAATTCAACTCAAACTAATCAACACCATACAATCAAAATGTCAATAGTAACCCTTCCCCAAGCATAAATGAATTTAAGCCATTAACAAATTCAATCTCAAAACTTACTGCCAAATCACTTACTTCAACTCTCCCTCAAGTTCTAACTAAACAAACATGTATAAGCATACCATACCATACTAACTCAACAAATACAATCCAAACTAATTCCAATAATTGCAGATGCACTGCCCAAAATAATCTTGGTAGTAACAATACATATTATATGAACACACCTGATTCAGATGACAAAACATAATAATAACAAATTTTCGACTATCATCAGGTCGCCAAAATCCCTGACGGGGGCGAGAGAAAGGTCGAATCGTTTGAGTTCACCCTACTCCCACATTGGCAACCGATGTCCGCAACCTACAACTGATCAACAAAATCTATATGCAAATAAGATAAACATTATACAATTGAATGTCAAATGATTTATAAATAACTACGACAAACGAAACATCCTTATAAAATAATCATAATATCAATTCAAGAAACTCATTGCGTGTTTAATTTTACACCAAATCTACCTAGATCATTTACCCCGTATTTTAAAAACTCTAAACAAAAAACATAACTTCAAAACAAGGTATTGGAATTCTAATTAAAAAAAAATATTTCACATAAAATAATTCCTATAGTTTCTAACAGATTGACATTAGCTTCTGAAATTCATCTATTATACCACTACTAATGTACTACAATACCATTATTATTGTATGCAATTTGGCAGCATGAAAATGGCAATCAACCATACTACAGTACAGTACAATCATCTTGAAGATATGGTGTATACGTGCAATGAAGTTTTGTGAGCCACTGCTGAACTGCTGCTGTGAACCACTGTTGAAGAGCAGGGAAGGACAGATCTTGAACCTATAACACGAAGCTTTTAAAGTGATTTAGTGCGTCTAATTCATGGCAAACACACTCAAAAGTTGTTTTCAAAAGGGAAGAGAAATTCAGAATTTTCACAATTTTTTTTTATATATCTAAAATAGTGTTATCTGTAAAATAGAAATGTGTTTTATCGGCTAAACATATGCATACATATGTTCAGTTCTTAAAGTTGTGGGGTGTACATAAACATCTTTATTAGTATATTTTTACAATTTCATTTATATTTAAAAAATGTCTTGTTATTTGCGGAAAAAAAGTGGAGCGATCGCAGCTGAAAGTGGTGTGCCGACACTGCAGTAAACTTTCTCATGCAGCATGGGTCAACGTGATGCCTGCCGACATCGAGTACATGAGGAAGGCAAACAAACTGCGGCGGTGCATGAGCCGTACTTCCAACAAACGTCGTGTCTCACTATCGGGGGAAGCGGTAGCCTGTGTCTCATGTGCCACCCACCTTTACAGAAAATTTGACAAAAAATCAACCGACCAAACCTTCACTAAATTCTTCACAAATGGAAGTCAATGTTACACTTGACATGATATACGCAGAGTTACAAGAGGTGAAGAAAATTCAAAAAACAACAAATAGAGGTAATACAAATACAAATTAAAGATTTCGAGAAGAAAATCCAACTACTGGAAAGAAAAGTCGATCATTTCGAACAACAATCTTTGGCTAATGAAGTAGAGATCTGCAATCCACCTAAAATCCAGACTAACATTCTTCATGTCAAATTCGTTTTTCGCCAGCGCAAAGAGAAAATTATGAGAGCGAAGAGAGAGAGAGAAGAAAGCGCAACTATCAACAATACTACTTAGCTCACATAGAAAACCAGAGAAGATCTACGTGAACGACTATTTAACAAACCAGATACCTCAACTACTCAATACTGCCTTGTCGCTCAAGGAAGAGAAGGGAGATACATATGTATGGACTAGGAACAGGACAGTTTTTATGTGGAAAAAGGAGGGTGATAATTCGGTAAGAATAATTTGAGCTGCTGATTTTAATAAACTATTAAACTATTTACATTAAACCGTTCGCAGCATGGGAAAAAAATTTTCAGCTTTGGTAACACAGATTGAGTCCCTTGTGAATTTGCCTGTCGTCATTATTTTGAGTGAAATATGAATATATGAGGAAGAATTAAAATTTTGCAAATATACAGGGTATACGCCTTTTGGCAATTGTAATAATAAATACTCAGCTGGATGTGTAGCAGTTTTTGTGAAAAATGGTTACGTATGCGATTGTTCCAAGCTTAATATTCGTAGCGCTGATATAATGAATGTATCTTTGGAATTTAATAATGTTATTTGTATTATGTTGTGTGTATATAGATTACACAAATTTATTAAGCGTATTTTCATTGATGAATTAGGCGTTGCTCTGAGTGTTTGTAAAAAAAACTTAATTGTGTTGGGTGATATTAATATTGATCTTTTAAATGAACTTGGCAAAAATACAGGGACTCATTACTTATGGCGTCTAATAGTCTAAAGAGCCGTATAAATGAAGCTCTAAATGTCTAAAAAGCCAAAACCCACCTGCTAAAAACAACTATCTAACGGATTACAAATTATTGAAATCTGAATTTTGGGGGCCGGTGTATGTAGAAAACAATCCATCAAATGTTTTTGATATTTTTCTAAAGATATTAAAAATAAATATTAAAAACTCTACTACGTTATCAACGCCTAACTAGTAAAAAATATTTAAAGCCGGGGATGACGTATAACCTTTTGCAACAGATTAAAACTAAAAATAAATTTGCAGTAAAGTGTAAAAAATATCTTCAAAACATAAAACTTAAAAATATTATGGCAAACTTTGCAAAACGTTCATAAAAACATTGAAGAAACGCGTGATAGATTTTATTCGGATGCATTTATACTAGCTAGCCTAATATAAGAGAAAAATGGAAAGTGGTTGATAGTATTCTGGGTAAAATTTGGAGAACAATGATTCAAGTATCATTTCTAATAACTTCAATGATTTTTATTGTACCTTGTGCAGGCTGAAATTGCTCGATATCTTCATACATTACTACAGATAATATTCAATCGAATCTACAGAGCCATATTGTCTTTAAAAAATAAAATTTTTTGTATAAGTGATATATTTGGTAGACGTGTTGAGTTATTTGCTTAATATAAGTGTTTAAAATGACTGTTTTCCTTGGCACCTTAAATGCACTGAAATTATCATACTTTTTAAAAAAAGAAATAGAAAGAGTATGTGCAAATACAGGTCCATTTCCTTGCTACTAACCTTCACAAAAATTTTCGAAAAACTTTACAAATCACGCATTGTGTTATTTTTAGGAAAACATAATATTTTCAGTAGTAATCAGTTTGAATTTAAAACAGGAATGTCTACTGAGGATGCTATTCTCAGAGTGGGTAGTCAGTTGTATGAAAGTGTAAACTGTAACAAATATACAATGGCTCTCGTTGTTGACATGACTAAAGCATTTGACATGGTGGACGACGACTTGCTACTAAAAAAATTATATATTGCTGGTTTTAGGGGAGTAGTTCACAAATGGTTTATTTCACACAAAACTGTCTGAAACGGCTTACAGGCTAATGCTACAGGCTCCTCCGTCCCATTAAAACCTTGGCAGGCCTCGAAGAACGCTCAATGTTCGTCGCCGTTAAGTTGGCGGTGTAGGTGCAGATGGAATATACCTGCTTAGCACTAAACTGGCTCTGAACACATGGCCTCACTGCTTGCAAAGTTAACCATGGAATCCCGCAGTGACTACACATCCGAACATTGACAAGGACTTTGAGTGCAGACTCAACAGAAATGAATAATAATAAAAGTAAGATTGTAGAGGTGGAGAAGGAAGTAAACCCCCTCCAAAGGAATTCAAGAGCTGAGAGGTCGCCCGTAAGGGAAGTACCAACGCCTCAGACTAAAATACAGAGAGGAGTATCGCCCCTTATTTACGATTGATCGAAGCAAGAGAACAACCCAGCTGTCTGTTTTCCAAAAATTGGGAGAACAGATCAAGAACCTTGTGGATATGCTGGAAGATGGAAAGAAGCGTTCAAGCCACTAGCCGATGAGAGATGCTATCGAAAGCATTAAATCATTATATAAACTTTCGGCAATAGAAGCGAACGACGACAAAGCCAAGGAGGTCATTAGGAAGAACAATGCCTCCCAAACATCGCCATGGTTCATAAATGTAGCGGAGCCAAAAAGATGAACAGAGCCAAGCGCGGAAGTGCCAATTTCTAAGCGACGGTAAAAGCCTCCAGCCCGTAGTATAAGCTCAAACCCTCGGGAAAAGGAACCTAACGAAACCAGGGCATAATGGGAAAAAGCGCGACGAAGCCTAAAACGGAAAACGATGCTGTCAACGACCACCAAGCCAAAAGCATGAAAGTTAGAAAACCTGGAAGAAGGTGGAAAAAAAAGAAGAAAACAAAGGCAAAGATGCAAGTTTTGCCAAAAAAGTTGAAGTTGCGACCAGACGCAATTAATATTGCAGCAAAAGGGAGCTTTCCTGTGCCGATATCCTCCGCAAAGTAAAAGTGGATCCAAAGCTTGAGTCTGTAACCAGGACCAGACGGACACAAAAAGGCGACCTACTTTTCCAACTGAAGGGAGCGGGTAAGAAAACCGAACTTCTAGAGGGCTTAATAAGCGAAACCTTTAGTGTAAATGCAGAGGTTCGATCACTAACAAACAAAACCATGGCGGAGATAACTAACTTCGACGAGATCACTACGGAGAGTGACATTTGTAGCGGCATCAAATCGACGTTTGAAATGAATACAATACTACCTTGATCAAAAAAAAAAAGCCACCGTGTGACGCTCCCATTGGTCCGATTTGAGTTCTATTTTTTTTTGTTAAGTTGGTACATCTGTTGTTGACATTCCCTTTAAATATTAGCACCATAGCTTGACATTTACAGTTACGTAGCCAAGAGTAGGTCTATCTCTGTGTGTTATCGATTTTTTTACAAATTAAGAACTGGATTTAAATTTGCAACAACGAATTTGTATTAAATTTTGGAACGTTGGAAATGTTTGAAAAGTGTTTCGGCAACGATTCCCTAAAGAAAACGGTAGTTTACCAGTGGTCGTGAGTCAATCGAAGATGATATACGCAGTGGCAGACCATCGATATAAAAAACCGACGAAAACATTGATGAAGTAAAAGAAATCTTGGTTAATAACCGCAAATTAACCATCAGAGAGATAGCAGAGAATTTGAACATTACCTATGGATCCGTTTCAAGACATTTTGGTTAATGATTTGGGTTTCCGTCGTGTAGCAGCAAAGTTGGTGCCAAAAGACCTCAATTTCATGCAAAAAAGAGACTGTGTTGACGTCGCAAAAGAGATGATTACGAGGCTGAATCCGATCCCACATTCATCAAAAGGATCATTATTGGAGACGAGACGTGGGTTTATGAGTACGACACGCAATCCAGACATCAGGCAAGTGAATGGCGTTCACTAAATGAGCCGAGACCAAAAAAAAAAACACGTCGTTTTGGATTACAACGGTGTAGTGCATCATGCATTTTCGCCAGAAGGCCAGACAGTAAACAAAGAGTATTATTTGAGCGTTATGAGACGTTTGCGTGAAGCAATTCGCCGAAAGAGACCAGAATTGTAGTCGGAAAACTCGTGGATTATACACCATGATAACGCACCGTTGCACAGTGCCATCATTATTCATAAGTTTTTGACGAAAAATGCAACAATGCAACAATTACCATCCAACAGCCACCAAATTCAAGTGATTTGGCTCCCTGTGACTTCTTTCTGATCAATCGAGTCAAGAAACCACTACAGGGAACGCGTTTCAGCAGCCCAGAGGAAGTCGTGGAAAAATCTCAGGAAGAACTGATGGACATACCGACATCAAGCGCTGGCATAAGTGAGTTGCAGTCGATGGGGATTACTTTGAAGGGGACAATATAGATTTAGATGAATAAACTTGTATTTTTAATTTCCTGAATAGATTCCGGATTTTTTTCTGATCGAGGTGGCATGTAATGCAGAGATACTTAACCTACGGAAAGCACGATTGTTCTGCCAGCCGAAATAGCAAAGTTCATGCTAAAGACCTGCACGATTAGAAATGGATGGCCAAATTGCCACATTCGGGTACGCACATTATTAACGAAGTGCTGTAACTGCAAGAGCGAAGACGATCGTTTAAACCAGTGCCAAAAGTTCAGGGAAAAAGGTCATGTGGGCCAGACTAGAATGACAAACCAGATAATGCAGCACACATTGCCGGAAGCACAAAATGCTTGGTGTTCAAAAAAGCTCTAACCAGCAAAAAATTATGAAATTCGCTTATATAAATATAATGCATTGCGAGGCCGCCCAAGACTTGCTGGGAGAAAAGAGTAGACATCGTCCTTATCAGCGAAACATATAAATCGTTCGATGGAGGTTGCTGGATTGATGATAATAACAAAAATCGGCCATCTGGACCTGCGGCAACCATGCGCTGCAAAAAATCGAGGATCTGAACGACTACCTTATAACAGCTAGGATAAATGCGATACACTTGTACAGCTGCTACGCGCCCCGCAGTCTTACACAAATAGACTACATGAAGCTGCTCGACGACATCGTAGTTGACGCACATGGAAAGCACCCAAATGGTCATAGCGGGAGACTTTAACGCATGGGCTACAGAACGGGGGAGTAGGTTAACGACTGCAAGAGGGCGAGCTCTTCTTGAAGCATTCGCATTGCTGGACGTAGGCCTGGCAAACAAGGGGACAAGAAACACATTCCGCAAAGCAGGCGTAGGGTCCATCGTAGACATCACCTTTATGAATAATTCTCTTCTGCGTAAGACAAAATGAAGAGTTAGTTAAGATTACTCAAAATGTGATCACCAGGCGGTTCACTATCGGGAAGAACAAGCCCAGGAAGCTCCCCAAACTTACAGGACCCAAGTGGAAAGACACATCCTTCGACAACGAGGCATTCGAAGAAATCATAGGCACGGAATTTGCACCCAGTAGCAGTACAGCAGCAAACCAAACGCGCGGCTTGACGAATTTAGTCACCACAGCATGCGATGCGTCAATGCCAATGCAAGGAGCATGCTCGAAGATAAGCAACGTGATGAAATTCCTGGACGTGATGAAATTCCAAACATGGCAATTAAAGCAGCCGTCAGAAAGAGACCGGACATATTCATAAGATTCATGGAAGCTCTAACACTTGATTTTACTACCAAAGGGAAACAAGCCACCCGGAGAGTATTCGTCATATCGCCCAATATGTCTTGTAAAAACACTTGGAAAGGTCCTGGAAAGTATTATTTACAATAGATTAATAGCGGTGGCTTAAGAAAACGAAGCTCTGTCAGACCATCAGTAAAAATCATAAAATCGCCGTTGATGCAATTAAAGCGGTAATAGATACAGCTGCCGAAGCTATACAAGCAAAAAGGTGGCGATAGTGCGAAAAAGAGTACTGCGCCGTAGTCCTGCTCGATGTCAAAAATGCAATTAATTCGGCGGACTTGACATTTATCAGGAGGTCCCTGGCAAGAATGAACACGCCACACTACCTAATGGACATAGTCATGGACTACTTCTGGAACAGGAAGTTAAGATACCAGACTGACAATGGCATAGCATATTATAATGTAACCGCAAGAGTACCGCAATGTTCGGTTCTCGGGCCTCTCCTGTGGAATATTATGTACGATGGTGTCTTGAGACTAAGGTTGCCTGAAGGTGTGAAGGTGATTGTCTTCGCCGATGACATCGCCGTGGTAACAGTGGCAAAACATATCCATGAGGTTGAAACCGACACAAACGAGGCAGTCAAAATAATAAAGGGGTGGCTGGAGTTGGAAAGCTTAGAACTAGCTGACCACAAGACCGAGGCTATCCTAATTACAAGGCGAAAAACGGTAGAATACGCGAAGTTCTCTGTAGGGAACCAAACCATCAGATCCAAGAATACATTGAAGTACCTAGGAGTTATGCTTGACAACAGACTTCGTTTTAAAGCGCACGTTGAATACTCGTGCAAAAAAGCATCGTTAATGCAGGCAGCTATTGGACGGATGCTATCAAATATTGGAGGACCTGAACCTGCCCGCAGGATTTTGCTTTGGGCTGGTGCCCTAGCAAAGGAGAAAAATAAAAGAGTGCTGTCAAGAACGTATAGGCTTTGCGCAATAAAAGCAATAAACGGACTCCGAACAATTTCGGACGAAGCCACTTTTGTGATAGCAAGAATGGTCCCCATAGACATTCTAGCAAACGAGATGCGAAGGGTGTACCAAAGGAGCACAGTAAATCGCCAGGAAGTTAATTTAACAAGACGTGTCAAGCAGGAAGAAAGGGCAACGTCTATGGCATTGTGGCAGGAGAGATGGGACAACACCGTAAAAGGTAGATGGACCTATAGGTCAATCATCGAGCACAGTTTTTGTCCGGACATGATGGCTACAGAAAGTATCTCCACATATCTGGTCATGATAGCTCACCTTACTGTCCTGAATGTCCAGACCAAGATGAAGATGTGGAACATGTGATACTCCTGCTACCTCATAACAAAGGTGCAAGTCGAACTGAGAAGAGGGCCTAAAGCGCCGCGAAGATATACTCAGACGACGAAAGGAATAAATACATCATGTTTTATCCGATTAAGATATCTATTTCCACGCACATGATTGTAAAAAGTCTTGTTTACCCATTCATAGCTGCGGAAAAGTTAATTATTTAAATAACTTTCAGTGTTCTACCAATTGTCTTATAACTGAATCAGTGCAACACTATGAATACCTAGGGGTACTTATCGACTAAAACTTAAATTGGAAAGAATATTTCTAAACCACTAAATCCCATATGTTATTGGTGATGCCAAAGATGTACTTAATTAAAAAATAGGTCTCCAAAGAAGTATTAAAATTAAACTATTACGGTCTTGCTCACTCTAAGTTGCAATATGGCATCATAAGTTAAGGTGGTTCGTATACTAACTCTTTTGAACCTTTGTTGATAGTTCAAAAACATTTAATTCGGATTATTTGTAATAAAAATCTGTCCTCTTTTTAAAGCTCAGCGTATCTTACCAATAAGCACATTTATGTTTTTAAAGTGGTAAGAAAATTCTTTCAAAAAGCGGTAATATTCCTAGCAAGAACTCCTAGTTACACAGTCTACGCATAAATAATATGCATCTTACCAGCGTACCAATCGCTTACAAAACACATTTTTCACATTTCTACATCGTTACGGCTCCCACTTTTTTCAATAAGCTACCATTTTTTATCCGGAAGGCATTTAATTTTCATTCGTTTCTTAAAAAAGTAAACGACTGGTTATTCTCGATCAACTATGCTACTTTTGATGATCATAAACATCAGCACAAGTTAATCTTGTAAAGTTGTATATATATAATCGTATCTTTAGTGTTTTAAATATTTCTTTTCAATTGTTGTAATTATTTTTGAATTTAAAAATTTTATATTATCTTTGAAGGCAATTAGTATTAAGGCGAACTGTTTGTCATCCCACATCAGATCTTAATATTTTCATACTAATTATGAATTCATGAGTCATTCCACATTAACTTCTAAGTTATAGAATGATTACTATTATTTAGTTCCGTATTTATTGTATTAAATAACTTTTGTTAATTAGCATTAAGCTTTGGAACTAAATAAAATGAATACAATACAATTCAATATCATATGTATATTACAAATAATATCACTTGGTTTAGAAAAAAACAAACACTCTCTTTTTTTTTTGATTTTCAATAGGCTTTTTTTGACAGATCACTCATGACTCCTATCAAATTGCTTTGTCATTTTTATTCAGTATCGTTTGGCAAGTCATCTTGGAAAGACTCTTTCGTGCGATTCGAGGAAATTACGGTGCCTATAATCGACCTACTGAAACCACTATTGCCAATACCATTCGCAAATTTGAGTCCCAGTTTACATTAGTGGATGATACTAGACGGGTTAGACCACATGCAGCACGTAGTGAAGAGACTATAGCAGCTGTAGCTGAGAGTGTACGCGAAGACCGTAACGAATCGATACGTCGTCGTTCTCAGCAGCTTAGCTGCTATATTTAGCGTGGGGATCTCAGCCTAGAAGCGTACAAAATTCAATTTGTTCAAGAATTATAGCCAGGCGACTTGCATTTGCGTCATATTTTTAGTGAAGGGGCTTACAAAAAACTCAATGAAAATCCGGTGTTTTATCGTGAAATTTTGTTCAGTGATGAAGCCCATTTCTCGCTCAATGAATACGTTAATAGCAAAAATTGCCGTATTTAGGCTGATGTACTAAGAGCTACCATTACATCCATTAAAAACAACGGTATGGTGTTGTTTATGGGCTAGTATAATCATTTCTACAAAAATGAGGCAAATCAGAATACTACCGTTAATGGTAATCATTATCGCGGCATGTTAACGGATTATTTGTTTCCTGAAATTCAAGCACATGGTCTCGGTGAGCTCTGGTTTCAACAAGACGGCGCTACGAGCCATACAGCGCGTGAAACAATGGACTTGTTGGCCGCCTAGATCATGCGATATCACACCTTTTGCCTATTTTCTCTGCGGATATGTAAAGTCTTAGGTTTTCAGGAATCAGCCAGCTACGATTGACATTACTCGTGTTCTCCGCGAGATACCACTCGCTATGCTCGAACGAGTCGCCCAAAATTGGACTTAAAAATTTTAAGTTCACTTTTCATCCTGTTAGTTTCAGGATGCTCTGTTGTTTCTTTCTATCTTATTATGTGGAATAGCTCTTCGCACATTAATTATAACAATTCTGCATCTGGGAATGTGGTTACATCTTCTCGGTGTTTGAATCTCTTACCGTTATTTGAGTGGTTAATTAACAATATTTAATCCCAGTCAACAATTGTTAAGCAAGGAAGACAGCAAACAATCTACCTAACTATCTAAGGTGACACAACAAACACATTATCTGATGAAAAATATATAGTATTGGAATTATTTATATTACACAACAGGTACCTTGAATTCCGAATTCAATATCAAATTTGAAATCAATATCAAAACGAATAAAAAAAAAAATTAAATTAAAAAAGATTATCACATTTATATTTATAAAAAAGGATGTTTTATTTTTTTTTTTTTCTAAGCCAAGTGGTATTTTGTTCATTATACATATGTATGCATATGTTTACCGATAAAACTACAATCCTATTTTATAAATAACACTATTATAAATAAATTTAAAAAAAGCTGCGACAATTCTGACTTTCTATTCTTTTATAAAAACAACTTTTGGGTGATTATTGCCATAAATTAGACTTACCCAATCACATATTTTTTTTTTTTTTGTTTTTGTTCAAAAGACGTATTGGTTGCAAAATTCATCTTCGGAGATCTTCATCGCTCAAATGCCCATGTATAGGGTTTTTCAATAGGGACTTGACAACTTTGAATTTATTTTGTGAACGCACTCTTTCACTAATTATCAAAGTGTCACTGTCAATTTATTCAGTAAACATTTTCATCATGGTAAAGTACACTAATGAACAACGTCTGCAAACGTTCTCCGTTTGGGTTCTGGAGAAGATGCGCCAAGATGATGAATTTCATCACAAAATCATCTTCAGTGACGAAGCTCATTTTTGGCTCAATGGGTTCATCAATAAGCAAAATATGCATTATTGGTCGGGTGAAAACCCACATGTGCTTCATGAATCACCTCTTCATCCACAAAAAATAACTGTTTGGTGCGGTTTGCATGCCGGCGGCGTTATTGGGCCATATACTTTCGTCGACGATAACGATCGTTACGTTACTGTGAATGGTCAGCGTTATCGCGCCATGATCACCTATTCATTTTAATTAATTAATCCGAAAAAAAGTTAATTACAATACACGGATTAACTGGAGATTAGGTGGAAAAAAAATATATGTACAATAATTCAATTATTGTATCTATTAACTTTTCATAAGAAGTAATAGAAAAGGAATAATGATTATTTGTGAAAATATAATTATACATAAACCTTTTGCAAAATTGAATTTGAAATATTGGTAATGGCAAAAAAGAAAAACAATAAACAAAGTAAACATAACATGTCGCAACCAATTCTTTGAAAAAAAAAAAAAAATTGGAAGTGACTGCACACATTTAACATACAATGGAGAAAAAAAAATCTGTATTACACGGCAAATGGTAATTAACTTAAATGCATTTTTAAGTTTCAAAAAAATTATCTTCGGTCAACCATTTAAATTTTAAACTACCTATCTATTTTCATTTTAATTTTAATTTTAAAATACCTGTATTTCATACTATCGTTTGACCGATTTTAAAGTAAACAATGCTGTATGATTGGCATGTTTCAGAAGTCGTTAATCGTTCTGGCAATCCATCTACACAAAAACTGAGCCGTTGCGAAGCTGGTGTTTTGGGACTTGAGTTTCCTACAGAGAAAAGTACCAAATGGACATTGCAAAAAACATGTTTTCTAACGCTGCTTCCTGATTTCTTTAGAAAAATGTTGGAAAATACATTTTTAATGTTTTTTGTGCCATTAATTACTGATGCAACATTTCAAAATTCGTTGCTCAGTTTCTGCAGCCAAAAATTTCCGAGAAGAAAAAAATCGATGTGAATACAATGCTGTACCTTTCAAAAATATCAGCTAAAATTTTGCAGGATGTTCATAAATGTTAATGAAATCAAATCGGCCAAACGAAAACAGCGTGCACAGTTTGTAGATGGACACAACGAACTGAGTATAAATCTTACACCGCTTTTTAATTGTTTGTTTATATTTGCTTGTGAGTAATATACATAATATATTTTATAATTATATTTAATATATTAAATATTAAATATTTAACATAATTATTTTACTTCTTTTTACAGTAGGAATAGTAAATGCGCAAATCAAGAGCTTGAAAAAATGTCGATAATATGCTACTAACTAAAGACATGTGAGAAAAAGTATACATTTTAGTTTAGACATGCATTTAATGTCTCTTTGTTTGCAGATTTAACATTTGGAATACAACAGTTCCCACAAAAGCGTTTTAAGAGTGGAATTACCGAATGCTGACTAAAGACATGTGAGTAAAAAGTATACATTTTAGTTCATTTAATATCTTTTTCTTTGCAGATTCAACATTTGGAGTAAAACGACGGAATTAATTTGTCTTACTGAATTTTAATTATGAGAATATGTTTAAAATAAATACTTAATGCCTTTTCCTCGATTTTTGTTTTGGTTTTTTTATTTAATAAATAAAATAAATTTAAAGAAATTGTTTTTTTTTTTTTTTTTTTGGATATTTTACTACTCTCTATGCAATCCTGGTTAAGAAATCTGGTGTTAAGTACATGTACAGCATAAACTGTATTGCTTAAGGCTTGAGAGGCATATTTAATTTTCTTTCTTTGAAAATTGTTTAGCCGTACATGTGCCTCTGTTAGTTTTGTAGCTAACCTAAATTTTAATTTGGAATGGTTGTCGTAAAGTCTAACTACTTAGTTCCAGGTTGCACGTCGAATATATAAACAGTGTGAAAGGGTCAAAAAAAACAAAAATGTTCTTTTACAATTTACTATGAAGTAGGGCTTAGGAAAATCTACGTCTACTAATCTTAATAAACCTCTGAAATTTAATCCCTGGTCACACACGAATGCCACTCTCTTGAAGTGCGGAAATAGCTTCAAAAATGATTTTTTTTAGTAAGAGGGGTCTGCAACATGTGCGAACAAAATAATAGGCGATGGGATGTTTCCATCTCTTCGCATATTCATCTCAATATTTTCTGCCACATTTCTCTAGTGGAGAGAAAGATTATTGGATCAAACTACAAAAAAAAAAAAAAAAAAAAAAAAAAAAAAAAAAAAAAAAAAAAAAAAAAATGCATTCTTTCACTCATTTCCTTTAAACTATTACATGGGTGTACTTATTCTAACTTCTTCAGGCTAGCTAAACTTTTTACATTTTTATACGTAGATTTATCTCAATTCTATAAATTAGAAAATTGTTTTCTCTAGATACAAAAATATGTATATTTCTATAAAATAAATACAAAAACGGATGTCTTATTAAGACCGCCCATTTTTAAATTTGAAAAAAGAAAACCGAATGTTTATTTAAAAAGTTTTTATGTTTTTATTTAAATAAAGAGTGTAGACTGTAGGTAATTAACTTATACCTTAAGCCACAATTTAACAGATTTTAAAAACAATCAACAAAATACATATTATAATTCAATTATTTTATTAATTTTGCATAAGGATTAATGATTACTTTGACTGTTTTTACTTGTGAGAACATAACTTAACACAAACCTTTTACAAAGTTGAAGTTATTACAGTCAGACAGATACAGTACACAAAAAGTGCAAGCAGTGCACACGCGCATCCGCTTTGCACCTGAAAGTCATTCCCACCGGGAAACATGATACGGAGTAGATTAAACATAGTGGGTCTGCGTGGCAACTGCAGATCAGCAGTTTAGGGTAGACATATAGTAAGAACCATAATTGTATATTAGATTATTAAGTTGAATCAGTTGGGTTTTGGCACTTGAAGAAATAAATTACGTTTTATAAAAATTAAGTAGGTGTTTCATTGAAGGTTCAGAATTTATATTTTTTTGATAGAAAAGGATTAGGGATCCTTTACTTTGAATTTAAAATATTAGTAATAGCAACAAACAAACCAATAAACAAGAAGCGTGTTTTATTGAAAAGTGCATATCCACTTTTCCACACGATCACGATCAAAATCAAAAGTGGGAATAATTTAGTTCACTTTCAGAAGTGAGGATATATTTATTTATTTATATACAACTAGAGGGCATTTATTCATTTCCTGATAGTTGGAGCTTGCCGTTTCTCCCTTTTTTGGAATGTATTCGTGGATCAAATTATGTTTTGAAAGAGCAAGTCAATAATTAACGTTCTTTTGAGATTTTTACACTGGGAAAAAATGGTTATTTTTCTTCTACTCAAAAAAGAACTTGGACCCTGGGAGGTGCTCATTTGCTTTCAAAACTATTTTAAAAATGTCACCATAGTTTCCAGAGAAAATATTAAGGAGCGTAGCCGCGAGATTTTCTGAAACGTCAAACCGCAATAATAAAAAAATTAAAAACAAAATGTCCAAAAGGTATAATTTGTTAAATGAATTTTTAAAGGTATGCTATTGCAATATTTTTCCACGAGAGGAAAATCAAACGTTCTTGCATTTTTACAATGCTCGTAAGAAGGAGTTCCAGCGATATTTGCTGGCCTTCTAAGTATGTATGAAATATTAATCATTTGTTTTAGAAAATAATTACAAAAAATAATTTAGGATTCCAACACAAGCGTGAGCCACTTGCAAGTTAAGACGCAAGCTCTACTGAGAGCCTACAAAGCGGCTAAGGACAACGCCAAAGGAACGGGTGATCTTTGGCGACAAGGCAGTGCATTCAAAGAGTGCAGCGCTCAATTTTGGTGCCGAAGATAATGTGGTAAGATTCTATCTTTTATTTGGATTAGTTCAAGTTTAACTTGACTTTTTTAATAGGAATTAGATGGAGCACCCGTTGCTTTGGCAAACTCCCCTGATGATGTTCTTTCAACATCAGACACAGTTAGTCCCCTCAAGTTCGGAAGTGACTATGGTAACGCAGAATTCAGAGGCATCCACTTCAACAATACCATCAACAGCTACTCCAGTAAGGACAAAGAAAATAACATGTGGATAGTATTTCGAAAAAAGGTTGGAATAAAAAAACTGGAGCAGGAATTGATGGCCGAACGTTGGGAGGTATACCAGCGAGAAAAACGTGAGTATAGAAAAAAAAACTTGAAATCTATGAAAAGTTATTAAGAAAAAATAAATAAGATTAAATTTTGATTGAAGCTTTTGTTTTTTATTTGGTTGTGTACATATCAACTTTTTGGATTAGATTATAGGTTGTTACACAGATAACCAAACAGAATCTGACGGCGATCATCGGGTGAATTGGTTTCCGGATTGATGTTATCTTCAGAGGAAACTACAGGGTTTAACGTTTCATATCTTACATAATATTCGTCATTATTGACAATGCACAAGCAATGCAAAATCCATGCACTTACAATAAGTTTCCTTACCGAGCTAAGGTTTCGTTGTTCAGTAAATTTGTTTAACCTCCTTAACCTCTCTTTCAGCAACCTGAAAGCATTTTCGACTACCATTCTTGTAGATGAGTGCAAATAGTTGAATATCCTTTGCTGATATGTAAGTCGGCTGTAGTCTTTAAAATGTTGAACAAACCACTTTGCGCTGCCCTGTACAACGCAGATCTCCTTAGCACTCTATTATCGTGCAAGGACCCTGGTTCACCATAACATATGTCGATGAATTTTTTTGTCGGCATCAATAACAGCTTATAAAACGAGACTGAAATCCTGCTTGAGGTTACAGTAGCACTCCTTGTTTAGTTTAGGAGCGGCTATAGTAATATGTGTGCAATCTATGGCACCAATTACACACGTTACTTTCTTTTTTGCTTCGAGATTTCTGAAGTTTTCTAAAATGGCATTTCTTTCAGGCCATTGGATGTGTTCTTTTCCTTTTGAGACTAGCCAGCTACTCACACGACTAACTGCGGCCTAAGCTGAATATTTTGCAATCCCGAAAAAATTGGCCAATTGCCTAAACTTTACGGTGTTGCTGATATACCACACGTATAGGTACATTTCCCTCCTGGCTCCGAATATTGGTTTTCCTCCACGGTGTAACGTGGGGGTGATATCCATTTGAAAGTAGTTTGCTTAAAATAAATAGTTCAATAGTTTGTGATGTTATTGGTCTTTATGAATTTATCTACTTATTAATTGCTCTACAGTTGAGCGGTTTAATCTGAAATGAGACTTAAAATCGTTCTCACTATTCATCGATAATCTCCATGAAATTTTTGATTTCTTCATTTTCGAGAGAATCGTCAAAACTTATACCGTTTGCAAAAAATGTTTCAAATGTTTTATCATCATCACTTGATGAGTCTAATAACTCTAATAAGATCTGTAATAATTAAAAGCATTAATGCTACAAAAATCTAAAAAATAAATAGTTATTTTTACCACTTTTGTTTCGTTGTCCATTTTATTTGGTCAATTTGCGATTATTTTGACAACAATTTATACACTTAATGTCAAAATTTCGGCCGCTATTTTGCGTTCAATGTTGGGTCTGAGCACTTCCAACGTGGACGGCGTGTTGGCATAAGCCAATGACTTAACGTAGCCCCACAGAAAATAGTCCAGCGGCGTTAAATCGCACGATCGACTGGCCCATGTCTTGAGATAACACGCTCACCATACTTAATCTTCAATAAATCGATTGTAGCGTGTGCATGTTGAAACCACATGTCGTTCAAGTCAATATATTCCAATTCGGGCCAAAAATTATTGGCGCGATAACGCTGACAGTAACGTGATGATCGTTATCTTCGACGAAAAAATATGGCCCAATAACGCCGCCGGCATGCAAACCGCACTAAACAGTTATTTTTTGTGGATGAAGTGGTGATTCATGAAGCACATCGGGTTTTAACCCGACCAACAACGCATATTTTGCTTATTGACGAACCAAAAATGAGCCAAAAATGAGCTTCGTGACTGAAGATTATTTTGCGATGAAATTCATCATCTTGGCGCATCTTCCCCAGAACCCAACCGGAGAACGTTTGCAGACGTTGTTCACTAGTGTACTTTATCATGATGAGTTTACTGAATAAATTGACAGTGACAGTTTGATCATTAGTGAAAGAGTGCGTTTACAAATTAAATTCAAAGTTGTCAAGTCCCTATTGCAAAACCCTATACATACAAATTCTATGAAAAGTCTTTTCAGAGTATTGCCTCGCACGGGAATCGAACCGCGACCATCTGCTTGAGGAGTCTATGCATATACCACTACACCACGGCCACCCCTAAACCACAGGCTTCAATAACACCCCATCCTGTAACCGATGTGGGTACAGACACTGCCATCACATCTTACAACTTATGTGAATGCAGCTAGCCAGAGCCAACACCAAACCAATCGATCGATGGGTGAAGAGACGATGATCACTTTTATAGTAACACCTCAACGAGGGAGCAACAGAGGAGCAGCATAATCAGACACACCCTAACGACGCAATAGCTTTAAAAATCAGGTTCGATGAGTGAAGGGATAACAACCACTTATTTAGCTAGCACCGTAGGAGCAGCAGAAGCATGTAGGCGGACGGCCATGTATTAAGACAGCCTCCAACGAGGGAACCAACAAACATTGAAACAACAGAAACATACAAATAACCCCCAATACACAACAACAAAAAACAAAAAACAACATCAACCAACAACAAATAACAATAACATAGTCCTAGTCATAGTCATTTGCCTCAAAGTAAATAAAAAATGGTTATCGCGAAAGATTTGTATTTCCAGCAGGACAACAACCTCAAGCATGTCGCAGAAATGGTGAAAATGTGGTTAGTACATAATACATAATACCTTCGAAGCCAGACGGGCTAAAAGAAGTTAAAATGCTTAAAGGGTACTCAACAAAGTGCTAGGTATGACTTTTTTATGCAAAATGCAAAGGGTATAAACTAACACTTTTTTATTTATTAAAAACCTTAAGATTTATTAAAAAAAAAAAAAAAACAATTTACAAAGATCAACCACATTTCTCTTTTTTTATTTCGGAATACATCCAATCTAACCAATCTTTTCGCAAAAAACGCAAAAACCACATCAAAAACACAGGTTTTCCTATACATTTTTGGTAAACCACTATTTTTCGTAAACACAAGTTTTTAATAAAACTTACCAAAAACTATTTGAAATTAAATGTTCAACTAACCAAACGAACTTCTTGGAGCGAGTTCATCAAATTTTAGCGAATTCACAAACTTAAAAGCTGCCAAGGACCTGTTAATTGAAATTTTATATCAAAATTTGGATTTCAAAATTGAGATGGTTCCGTTTACATTTTAAAATTTAGGTATGAGATGAGAAGAAGTCCATCAAAATCTTCATATCTCGCTCAGTTTTATTTCTATTACATTTATAGTAAAATGTTAAAATTCATTATTTTAGTCGTATTATTTAAAGTTATATGCGCGCAAATTAGTTTTTTTTTATCAAAAGCTTAAAAATTTGAAATAATTGAAATGTCAAACAAGTATTTTTGATGTGAAAGTATTTGGAGTTTTCGAAAACTTTTAGCCAAAAAAAGCGTTTATGAATCTGTGCCAAAAGGCTATAACCTTCTTCTCTATAACGAAAATGTAAAAACCAACTAAGACATCATTCAACCGTCTACCTTATCTTCGGCCAATCTGATATTGAGATCAACCTCGATCGAAAACATTCTCTTTAATATCCACAGCACACCCATTCTACGGACTATCCTCATTCCGGATCCAGTGATTTAATCGCGCGATCTTTAGAGTACCATTGTTTGGTAGTTGTATTATTTGGCAGGTATCGATATCGCGGACAATGTTACGGTCATTTCAAAGCACTCGATGAATCACATATGGACCTCTACAATAAGCTATTGGCATTTTATTTTCACCGCCGTTGTATCAACATTGCGAATAACAACGTATTCACCTTCTCTACATTTACGTGGTGAGACGCTCCGTTTTGCATATTTTACTTCGATTGTGTTTTGAGAACGCTTAATAGCATTTTTTTTTTTAAATGTCGGAACAGAGCTTTTAGACTAAAAACTAGTCCATTTTACTCCTTGTAATGGTCCTTTTAATGAAATCTTTCAGTCTTATGAAGAAAGGTGAGTAAGCTCTTCAGTGATAAAGTGCCTACAGAACCAGCACCCACCACGTCAGAGCCAAGTACCTGTAGCCTGATGCGAGCGTAAACCGAACATTCACAGAGATAGTGCTCTGCGGTGTCGTCATCACTTTCGAAGCAAACATCGCAGGATATTGCATCACTTATACCAAGTGCATTTAAGTGCATTGCAAAAGTGTAATGTACCGTCACGACTCAAGTAAGTAACCTCCAGTCTTTCATACTAAAAGACACCAGAAAGGCCGCTGATTTTCTAAAGACGTCGGGAAGTATTTATATTGGTCTGCCTAAATCCTGCGAAGCTGTGCCATCTACAGTTACGCTCGTATGAGAACCTCCTGTCAAAGCCTTAACCGAGGACGCTGGCAGACCCAACGTAGGTTCGGGTCCTGAAAAACTCTCCTCTGAACCTATGGCAAGTTCGTCGGCGATTTCATTTGAAGTGATCCCATTGTGACCTGGGACTCAGAAAAGAGTTAATGAATTTAGCCTTCCGACCGTGTTCAGTGATTTCTTGCATTCTCGAATGAGCTTGAAAGTTATAAGAGGGTTCAGCAAGGCTCTAAACGCAGCTTGGCTGTCACTGCAGATGCAAATGCTTTGCCCCATCCACCGTTTCTCCGCAATATAGTTCGCTGCCATCAGGTGTTCGAGATTACAATTAGAATAATTAATTATATGTAATAAAATATATGATAATGTTATATATTATATATGTAAAAGGGGTAAATGTAAAACATTAATAATCCACTGCATTACCGATAATAATGATATGCAGAAAATTCCCAGAATAAATGATTGTAATTAAGACCCAGTATATTGCATACCTTTTGGGGATAAGCCACACATTAAAAATTATAACCAAGTGAATAGAACACGTTTCACTTCTCTCCCCTTTTTTCATTTTTCTTGTGGTGATCATTTAGAAGGGATTTAACAATCCTTGATTGTTGTGATTGCAGTAAAATCGCAGCTATAAGCGTCATCTCCGTTGTTCGACCATTTTGCCGTTCCAGTGAACAGCTCTGCTCACCGTTAAACTACTTTGCAACAGCACATCCACCGTTGAGTCCGTTGCTACCGCAAAGGCTGCGTTGGAATATCTGCTACAACTGTGCGACACACATCTGGGATACCGTTCCGATTTCAAATCAATTTTCTGCAGATCGCCGGCAATTTAAATAATCTAAAAGATACGTAAGTATTTTTAAGAGTATTTTTTTTTTATTTTTACTTGATTTCAAAAATGAGCACTGCTCTTAAGCTCCAAAAGAATTTGCTAAAGCAAATTACAAAGGATTGGGAAAATTTTTTAAAGAGATCCCCGAAGTAGAGGACAAAAAATTACATCTCCAATAGGATTGCCTGGTTGGAGGAAAATTTCAAGATTAGTACCCAACATAACACCGATGGAATATCCTCAATTGAAGCTGGAAAGGAGGATGAATTAGAGGAAATCTTCAGCAGGATTAAAGACAATTACCTGGACTACAAAACAGCGCTATTAGATAGCATGGATAAACTTCAAGCAACAGTTCAGACTCTGGTAAGTGATAATATAAGTACCTCTAGCGATAAGAACATCATTCGATTGCCGAAAATAAATTTACCAGTCTTTTTGTGGGAATATGAATCCTGGAGATCATTTCATGATCTTTTTGTATCTTTAATACAGCACTAACAGAGGTTGAGAAATTGCATTATTTGAAATCTAGTTTGGGCGGTGAAGTCGAGCGTCTCCTTCAACATTTAGTCATTGACAACGGGAACTATAAACCAGCATGGTACTTTCTCACATCTCGCTATGACCATAAACGTGTCCTTGTTAATGCACAGCTGAGAATCTTTTTTGCACAAGACAACATTAGCCACGAGACCGCTGCACATCTGAAAAAATTGCTAGATACATCAGTGGAATGTCGACACGCTTTGAAAAATCTCGATGTACCGGTGGAACACTGGGATGTTATCCTTATCTTTTGTTTAGTGAAAAAACTTCCCACAATAACAAAACAACTTTGGGAAGAAAAGCTAGGGACAGATAAGGAATTACCAAAGTTTGAAAGTTTCACCGAATTTTTAGAAGCGAGGGTTAGGACATTGGAGGCAGTTGGTCAACGGGAAGATATAGGAGTCAGTTAAATCTCTAGGGCACCATTAACAAAAACAAAATCGTTTTATTTGAAGCAGAATCAAAAGTCAGTTCAGCTGTAAAGTGTGCAATAAAGGGCCTCATTCACTGCGGACCTGCAACCGGTTTTTAAAAATGGATATCGCGTCCCGCAGGAATATCGTGAATAAAATCGGCATATGCGAGAATTGTCTGGCATACAGTCACGCAACCCAACAGTGTCCCAGCAGAGTCCGATGCTACTTTTGCCAACAGCTTCACCACTCCCTTTTACACACTATCCCCTCTTCCCACTTACAATTCAATTCACACAGAACAAATACCCAACACTACACAACACATGCAGCGCCTAATTCGGTCAACACCACCCAACACACATACACCCCCACACAATCCCATTTATCTACAGCACACTTAAACGCTACCCCTTTTCAGCCCACGCTGGTCAACACTTTTCTTGCAGTAGAATCCCATGTAGACGTGTTACTCGCAACGGCGCTGGTGAAAGCAATATCCTCTTCAAGTAGACTTTACACTCCGCGCGTTGATAGATCCGGGTTCAGAGGCCACCTTTATTACTGATCGGGCAGTCAAGAAATTAGGTATGAAGGGAAAACGGACTTTCGTAGAGGTATCCGGGTTGGGGAAGGTCAGCAGCGGAGTTTGTCACAGCTACGTAGACCTTAGGTTGGAGTCTCTGCACTCGGTCTATGAAACCAGCACCCGAGCCTTAATATTCGAATCGCTGACTGGCCTTTTTCCGGCCCACGAGCTAATACCAAAGCAGTGGAAACACATACACGGCTGACTCGACCTACTATAAGCCCGCCGAAGTCGATCTGCTATTGGGAAACGACATCTACTCCGAGATATTACTTCCAGAAATCATCCGTGGCGAGGAAGCAAAGTTACCCATTGCGCAGAATACGTCACTTGGGTGGATTTTGATGGGTAAAGTACATAAACCCAGTCAAACCATAAGGAACTTCCTTCAAGTACTTGATGTCAGCCGGCAACTCCAACGTTTCTGGGAGATGGAAGAAACACCCTTTAAGGCTCACCAAACATATGAGGACATAGTATGTGAGGACTTCTACAAGGCAACGACGAAAAGGTTGGATAACGGACGATACGAGGTATCGTTATCATTTAAGGAAGGGAGCAGACCTGGGCTCGGATCCTCGAAGGAAGGAGCCTTGCGTAGATTTGCTCAACTAGAAGACACTTATGTAGACGATTCAACTAAGTGGGCCACCTTTGTTAACAACCGGGTAGCCGAAATACAACGACTGGTGAAACCAGAAAGCTGGAAGCACATTCCCAATGAAATGAATCCTGCGGATATAGCATCCAGAGGAACAACGCCTGCTGCCTTACATGCCAACAGACTTTGGTGGAATGGGCCAGATTTTCTGCGAGAATCTTGGGAGTTTCAATGTCTACTACAACCAACGAGCTTAACTACAAACGAGGAGAAACGGTCAATTAAAGCTCACATGGAGATTCAAGTAAAAAATGATTTTTATACTCTAGTATCAAAGCACTCTAATCTTACAAAAATTATAAGGATCATTGCGTACTATCAACGATTTATAACAAATTTACGAAACATACCTGAGTTGAGAAAAGGTAACAGGTACTAGATCCTTAAATTTAAAAATTGTGTTGAGGGATATTTACACAGCTGAACCATCTGCTTTCGGTATCGAGCTAAAACGTCGCACCAACTGATGGGCAATCTACCAGCCCCAAGAGTGCGCATCTCCCAACTATTTACACATTCCGGGGTCGACTACGCAGGTCCGATCGAAGTAAAGTCATGGAAAGGACGGGGGGCCAAAACCTTCAAGGCGTACTTTGCCATTTTTGTGTGTTTGACTACCAAGGCCATAAACATCGAATTGGTGAGCGACCTTACTACAAACGCATTCATCGCAGCCCTACGACAATCCACAGCGAGAAGAGGATTATGTTCGCATATATTTAGCGATAATGGGACGAACTTCGTGGAAGCCAACAAGGAATTGAATGATGTGGTAGAAACGATCTCCAAAGAAGGAATAGAGTGGCATTTTATTCCTCCAGCTTCCCCCCACTTTGGCGGACTGTGGGAAACCGGAGTAAAATCAATAAAATACCACCTTAAAAGGATCATCGGCACCGGCACTTACAAATTTGAGGAACTCACCACGCTTCTACATCAAATAGAAGCGTGTTTAAATTCGAGACCATTGTGTCCTATGACCGACAATCCTCACGATTTCACCGCTCTCACTGCCGGACACTTCCTTGTTGGACGACCTCTAAACTCAATCCCTCAACCTGACTTAGCGGAGATCAAGAGCGGAGATTTACAACGGTGGGATCGCCTCCAGAAATTACAACAGCTATTCTGGAAGCAGTAGAAAGCTGAATATTTGACGCGTCTGCAACAGCGCCCAAAATGGCACAAAATTGAGGAGCAACACAAGATAGGAGATCTAGTCCTGATCAAGGATGGTCACCTACCCCCACAAAATGGAGGTTAGCACGCGTCATAAGCACGTATCCTGGGACAGATAACCTGGTTCGGGTTGTCAGGTTAAAAACGCAGAATGGGGAAATAAAACGACCGATCACAAAAATTTGTTTACTTCCGACTAGCAGCATATATAAGGACGACGAATTAATTTAATCACTTATCATCTCTTACAAATCAATAATAATAAATGTTCATAAAATGTATTCATACAAAACCTTCAAAATACCGACGGCAAATCACAAAACTCAGAATGCACGGCAAGTACAACACACAAAATTCTAAAATTTATTGTTTTGGTATAACACATCATCAAAACTACACCCATTTACACGCAAGCAAACACATGCGTAACCATTTCACTCGCACACAATTTCGCCGCGAATCGAAATACTAATACCACAAACGCGCCGTCGCTTTATTTTTTTTTTTTTTTCATACTATGCACTTATTTTTTCTCACAAAAAAAAAAAAAATATATGTTCACTAATGCCCTTTTTCAAGTTTTTTTTTCTCCAGGTACAAAATTTTGGTGCGATGACCATTATTGCCTCTATCGATTTTCATCAGGATTGCGTAAACTTGGAAGACAGATGCAAATTTTCCTAACTGTAGTGAAATCTAACGTTGTCGTCTTTCAGAAAGACACCAGCGCCACATCCTATATTGGTTTTGGAGCCGTCCGTGAAGACCCCAATGCATTCCTCTCCTGGCTCAGATTTTGAATGAATCCAGTCGTAGATTCAGCAGGAGTTCTGGTGTCATTGCATCGGACGGCATGTCCATAAAACCGGAGTCAAATTCAGTGCGTGTTGTACCAAAGACCACTCCTTTTTAATCGGAAGATGGTTTTGAGGGAGTAGCCCATGATATGAATATCAAGGGGAGTAAGATTCATCAATGCGTCTAGAGCGGCTTCAGGAGTGCTAGGAAAAGCCCCCATGTATCTGAGACAAACCGTTCTTTGAAGTCTACTGAAATCAGGAATTACCTATTTTCGCTAGAGCTTATTCCACCAGACAACCGACGCATAGGATATAATTGGCTTTATCATAGTCGTGTAGATCAAAAGGACCCTTTTCGTTGACAGACCCCATATCTTGCCGATAGCTCAAATGCACTGCCAGAAGGCCGACAGCGCCTTAGATGCTTTCGTCGTAATATATTTAGTCCAGGGATGTTTATTATCCAGGATAACACCCAAATACTTAACTACTTTGAAGAATTGTATGATGATGCCTTTAAGCACTAGATGGGTCAGACCTGGCAGCTTTCTCCTTCTCGTAAAGAGAACGATCTCAGTTTTGAGAGTATTGACTGAGACCCCATTACTAGTGTACCATACACCGATCACGTCTAGGGTTGCGTGCGCTTTGGAGTAGACAGTCGCAAGAAATAGACGCTGGGACGTAGACATTGGAACTATTGAGTGCGTTGAGCAGTGAGTCGACCAATATGCATCAAAGCAATAGACACAGAACGCCGCCTTGCGGGCGCCACCACATATTGGCTGCAGCCAGCATCTGCAATCAATGTTCTATTCACCAACATTGCTTTAATCCACAAGACCAGTGGCTCATCTACGCCGTGTTGTCTGGCCGAGTTGCACATGACATCAAAAGTTCCGTTGTCAAAAGCACCTTCAACGTCGATAAAAATACCAAAGGCGAATTCCTTCTTGTCGAGTGCATCTTCAAATCTGTCTACCAGTATCTAAAACGCACTCTTGCAAGGCCTTCCACGTTGGTAGGTGTGTTGCATCGCCGACAGAAGATCCATTCGCAAGGTGGTTTTGCGCATATGGTTCTCGACCATTCTTTCGATGCTTTTCAGCATGAAGGAGGTCGGACTTATAGGTCTAAAATGGCGAGCGAGTAGTCCTCCTTTCCGACTTTCGGTATAAAGGCCACCCTCACTGTTCGCCAGGGATCCGGTATATATGCCAGTGCCAGCCTAGCAGTGAAAATTCTCTTCAGAGCTGCCAGCAGCTAGTCTATAACTTTTTGTAGCATAACAGGGTAAATGCCATCGGTGCCAGGCGACATGAAGCGATCAAAGGAAGCAGCAGCATGTTTGATGGCCTCATCCGTCACCACAACCGATAAGATATACCAGCTACGGCGTGTTGTGTTGTTCAGATCACTACCAGCTTCTTTGATAGGAGCTAGTTGTGAACTGGTTTCGATTGGGTTACCTGGAAAGTGAGACTCAAGCATAAGACAAAGAGTCTCTGCTTTCGACCGTCAGATTTTCTGAGTGGTTCCAGCCTGGTTGATCTTCCGGATAGGCTTCTTAAAATTTGTTTGCTTTGATCTGTAAAGATTCCAATCTTCCTCCAAATTAATTTTAAGGGACCTGTTAAGACGTTTTCTGTATTCCTTGCGGAGGCGCTGCAGGTCAGTGTTGCACCAAGGAACGGCAATCTGCAGGATTACTTACTAACTGGAGATGCGATTTCAAAACACTTGGTGAGGGCGCTATTCATGTTTTCAACAGCTCCCTCAAGCTTTTGTTTTGTCCTGAGTTGGTTTTATGAGGATTCCTCCTCTTTAGCAAGGTCGAGACCCCGCATCCGATTCTGAATACGATGTATCTGTGATCTGACATGGAGATCTCCAAAAGTATTTTCCAGGCAGTAATCTTCTTAGCATACCTGTTGGCTAAAGTTAAGTCGATTAGATGCTGCCTTACTCTCGTAACAAAAGTTGATTGTGAGCCAACGTTGTTAACAGGCAGGTAAGACGATAGTATGAAATTGAGGAGATGATAACCTCTTACATTGCATTTGCTACTGGCCCAGAAAATGTTCTGAGCATTAGCATCGCAGCATATTATGACTCCCATCTTTCTGGAATCACAATATTCAATGAGTTTTACTATCGCCTCCGGTGGTGGCCGCAGTAGCGAATCATAGAGAAAATAAGCAGACGCAACGAAGAATTTGTGCCATTCTATTTTTGCTTCGTAGCTTATGTCTGCAGCAACCAAATCTTGAACACTAAATTGCGTAAGTTAAGTTTGTGAGAGTGAATTCGGCATATAAAAACAAGCTCTAGGTCTTACCTATTGCATTTCATAAAGTGGTGTGAAACCCCTTAAACATCCGAAACCATAGGTGTGTTTATTGTTTTGGTGTTTTGCATTCAACATAGGGATGCAGTAGCAGACTTGGAATGTGGATTTGAGTACACGGAATAGATATGTACTGGGGTGGTCGTCTTCTATTCGCACTCATTTGGTAACAAAGTAGAATTTAACCCTTTTTCATACCTATGCCTAATGGACTCGACAAAAGCTTTGTCTTAGCCTATAACAAGAGAAAAGCCGTCCTTGTTTCCCCGAATCTTTCTCTCCCTACATAGTTTATCAACACAGTGTTTGCACTCAGCATCGTTCAAACCTTTCTAATTCGAGCACCTGAGAGCAGATGGCAGCGTCCTTGTATGTGCGCCAGTTTCGCTTCAATTGGCGTTTCGGGGTTTTATTGGAGATAATTTTTCCGGCGACGTAACTTGTAACTTGTGTTGTTTGCAGCACCGGTTTCAACCGGATCCTGTGCGCTGGGGAAGACACCACCGGGGTTGTTTCTCAGGGGGGATTTCACCGCTTCGGCCGACTTCCGTCGATCAGAGCTACAACTTTTGCTGGTCCGGGCTTCGCGTGCTTGTGTAACCCTTGCTGGTTTTGGTGTTGTCAATGGGTTTCACCGCTTCAAGTGATTTCCGTCTACCAAAGCTGTAGCCTTTGCTGGTTGCAGGACCAGTTTCATCCGGGTATCGTGTGCGCAGAGACCCATCGATGGGAATGTCGGAAACTTTACTGTTCGGCCCTGTTCGGTACACTGACATGTTTCTCTTCTCTGTCGTAGCTGGGAGAGTGTGACTTCTGGTACTCGAGCCTTTAACGGCACTCGCTATATCTTTCCGCCGTGCTTTTGCTTCGCGTCTCCATCTCCTCTTTAGCTGCCCCTTAGAAGGTAGTCCTTCAGAGTGTGTCTCTTCTGAAGCCTGTTCCACCTTTTCGGTTTTCCGAGACAAGCTATCAGAAACAATACCCTGACCAGGCGCTGGGCTGTTCTGATTGAGTTTAACCGTAACAAGGCCTCTCCGATACTCTTTCCATCGTTCCGGTTCAATCTACCGAACGTGTCGTAGAACGAGCCTCAGGAGTCTCGAAATCAAGTAATCCAGCAGCTCCTTGGTCAGCCCCGAAATGTCGGGTGGAGGGTCTCTAGAATCCGTGCCCCAGACGTAGTCGAAAAGACTACGGGTGGATTATCGCCATTGTGAGTACCACCTGGGGTATAAACCTGTTGGGTTACCTTCATATTGTTAACTTTTTTATCTATAGCTTAGACGTCCTTCGACGTTTAATAGCATCCAAAATGTCCAATCGAACGATGTTCGTTTTTCGTCGAGGTATTCAGTCAGTTCGTCAGTCTCTAAGCCCCGTTGTCTGATTCCAATAAAAGCATACTGGGAGATTGCTTTGTTGAGCTATGTACAGAATTATTAATTGCGTATTCTACTTTGGTCAGTAACTGTGACTAGTCGGCTCGATTGACAGGTTCAGTTAGTTTGCTAAGCACCCTCCCAAGAGCACGGTTTACCCTCTCAACTTGACCGTTGAGCTGCTTGTGGGGCGGCTACGGCATTTTTTAAATGCAAGATGTTGTTTTCGGCGAGGTACTTGGCAAAATCGTTGGAAGTGAAAGAGGTACCACGGTCAGCCATTATTCATCGAGGTCGGCTGTAATAGGCGAATATTTGTCCAAAGCAGCACTTACTTCTTTTGAGCTACGACTAGCTCAAAGTAAGTAAGTAACCAAGTAGAGTTTAACAAATTTGGTAAATGCATAGGAATGTTCGGAAGCAATCCAAAGTGATTCATTTGGATGGAGGGTTCTTTCAGAAAACTATGCAAATTGCGTTCGTTGACGTGACGGGACTGGTTATGTAAAATACAATTCAGAATGTAGCTCTGAACTTTGGGGCGCATCGACGGAAACCAATAATGGAGTCGAATTTGGGCAAAATATTTATCGGTGCCTAAATGACACCGTTAGTCGGATAACGTGCAGTTCCATTATAATGCTAAGTGACCTTGTTCCATTCGACGGTAAACTAAACCATTGAGCATTGCATATGGTTCTACGTTGGTTTCTTGCAACTTGTTCGACTCAGCGCGTCCACATGTCTCATACCAATACCCTTTGTATAGCTGATAAAGTAATCGTAATTTTCGAGATCAAGACAATGTTTGAGCTAGGATTAACAATCAGTTACTATTCGAATCGGAATACCTTCAACATAACCCGGAAGCAACGTAAAGCAAAGATAACAGCAAGTGTTTCTAATTCGAAACTGTGATATTACGATTCAGCGGTGATAGCACGACGGAAGTAGTACGATACACGATGCCATTTGCCATCGTCTTGTGTTTATAATAGAACAGCCGCAAAACCATGTGAACTTGCATCTGGCTAATACCGGTGCTAAATTCAAAGGCTTCACGCAAAGCATAAAAGGATTTTCGGCACTCTTCGGTGAAATAAAAAGAAGACAATCTCTTAATTAAATTCAGAAGTGGACCCGCTATTCTAGAAAACGACGGTACGAATCTTCGGAAATATGAAAATAATCCAAGACATGATTAGAGTTCTTTGGCATTAATCGGTATCGGATATTTTCTAAGCACCTCAATATGCGATTTATTTGGTTTTATTCCTTGGCTGTCGACTAAGTATCCCAAATAGTCAATAGACTTTTGCATGAATACACATATACTTAACTTAATTTCCAATTTGTTTTCTATCAAACGACGGAAAAGCTTACTGATAACCTGAAAAGGCTCGTCGACTGTCACGGTGGTGACCAAAATTTCATCCTTAAGCACTATTATCTCGGTAGCGCGAATCATATCAATAAGCGCCAAAGAGATAAATCGTTGAAAAACGGATGGTCCATTAGGTAAGCGAAACGGCATCTGCATGTATTCGAATTGTCCGTACAGGGTAACAAACGATGTATACGGTATGGAGTCTTTATCTATTGGAATTTGGTGAAACCCATTTTTTAAATCAACAAGAGAAAAACACGTCTTATAATCTAAATATTCTAAACAATCATCAATGAGGGGTAAGAGAAGAGCCAAGTAGATTTTTATTACCATTAGATAGCCAGGATTCGGAATCGAGCGATGACAGACCACAACTGAATAAATTGAGCATATCGTTATATGATTTAATTTTTATTTTAAATGCATTGAAAGAATTGCTAACAGTTGATATCATTGGATTATTAGAACACCTAATGATATTTCAAAGCTCATTTCGATTTGATGATTGCGGGTTCAAAAATGAGTATCGGGATCGGTAGCACATCATCTGCTACAAAAAAATTTGTTTCAACGTATCAACGTATTTATTTTGTAACTTAATAAAGCAAATAATGTTACCATAACTAAATAATTTGGTGTTTCGTAATCCTTTGTATCGAGTATAAACTATGTAGTCTATTAGCTCGAAATTCTTCCGGTACAATACACCTCCATATAAAACTCACTGGACTGCCAGTATCAAGCAATGCAAGAAAAACCGGATTATTTGTATGCTTAACTTTGTCAGCAATAAAAAAAATGCTGACCATTTGCAGTTGCTGGTGGAGTATCGGTGTCAGCTGCTACTTCTGTTGTACGTTGCTTATTCGGACAGTCCTTATGCCTATGTCCATTTCCCCAACAATTAAAGTAACTTCGTGGCGGTCTACGTGGCTTCGGGCATTTTGCTTTGGTGTGACCGATGATGCGGTTGACGGTTGCTCATATTCGGTTGTTGACTAATTATTTGGGTATTCGGTGGTATAGATCGGGTTGCTGTGCGGATTTAGATGGATGTTAGGAGCCCTGAAGCTCGAATTTAGTGACGCTCGTAATATACCGATGAGTTCTTCAATTCGTTCATCGTCCGGACGATGTACAATATTGACGCATTGGTCCAGTGTCTCCAAAGCCATTAAGGATGAAATGCACCATTAATATCAGAATAACTGGCAATGCTCTGCATTCCGATGATATATTGACGGATGGTTTCATTTCTACGAATTGTTCGGCTTGTTAATTGAGAATAGACAACTTGTCGAGAGCGGTAACAATCGAATTCACTTGTTAGCTGCTCTCTTAACTCGCTCTTCAACTTAACATGATACCAGTATTTTTTCAAAATCGACTATCCATTTTTGTACTCGGTAATTATATTCTCTATTGAATTTTCAAAGTGAATATTCGATATTACCGAATTCGAGGCGGGCAATCTTGGTTAATTACCTTAGCCGGGTTAATATCTTCCATTGATGGGTTTTCGGGTAGCGGGTTTACGGTTTGATTGAGATTGGCATCCGGGTTGGACAATGCTGGAGACGGTGAGTGGTTTTCAGAGTTTTCGGTTTCGATGTTTTTCTTGTACAATCGGCGGAGTACGGTGACGGTGGCAGAAGCGGGAAATTCCACTCCAGCCGATAGTAACGCCTCTATTAATTCGGCACGTTGCATTCGGCCAGCCATTTTTTGTATTGGGTGGACACGCGGTAAGTTTCGGGTAAAGATTTTTTTTGTAAAATGTTACCGCGGATCTTAAATTTATGTTGAGATTAATACCACCCCACATTTAATTTGTAAAATAAACTACCGATTAATTAAAAACCTAATGATAGAGATAGATAGATAGATACTTTATTTTATATAATATATACAGAGTTTACAATAATTTAGCACAGCTTGCAATGGGATATGATTAATTATACGCTTATACGTGCTCTTTTTGTAATAATATAGGGTTTTCTAATAATAACTTTTTTTTTTAATGAAAGGCAAACCATTTGAGATATTTCAAAAACTTTATTATTGGCTTGAAGTACAATCAAAACATTTATAAATGGAACTCGACTCCGTTCATATGGCCACCGCGGGCACGTTTGCAGCGGTCGATTCGTTGGACCCAATTTTCAACGACTCGGAATCGATGATCATGGCGCGATAACGCTGACCATTCACAGTAACGTGACGATCGTTATCGTCAACGAAAAAATATGGCCCAATAACGCCGCCGGAATGCAAACCGCACCAGTTATTTTTTGTGGATGAAGTGGTGATTCATGAAGCACATGTAGGTTTTCATCCGACCAATAACGCATATTTTGCTTATTGACGAACCCATTGAGCCAAAAATGACTAGTGGATTTTCAACAGTTAGTATTTCACTGAGTATTTTAATTCCTCTGGCAACTTGAATTATGCCAGCTTGTTTATGTAAAATCAGTGTTGAAAAATCCCAAGGAAGTTTCAACATCATTTTAAGAATTTTGTTTTGTGCTATCTGTAGTTTCTTAATAAGTGTTTTTGTGCAATTCCCTCACACGGAAGAACCGTAAGTAATTATTGATTGAAAAACGATCTTAAACCAAAATCAGTTTGTTTTGACGACTTAGCATTGATTATTGGTTAATCAGTCGATACAACATTTTGATGGCGATGTTTAATTTATTTAAGGTATTCTTTTTAAGTATATCGAAGGTTAGTTTCGGATTTAAGTACACCCCGAGTTACTTGACGAAATTAGCCTTAAAATTAATAATTGTAAAGGTGTTTTAAAGAATATGGCAGGGTGGTGTTTTTCTGGTGAAAAAGAGTGATTGGCATTTTTCAGCATTAATTTTAGCTTTCCAATGTTTAAAATATTCAAAGAAACTATTGAGGCCGTTTTGTAAGATGAATTGCAAAGTCAAGTCGTCAGATTAAAAACTTTATTTAAAAAAAATAAAAAAATTTACAAATATCAACCACGTTTTTCCTTTTTTTGGATACAGCCAATTTAACCTTTTCTTCCATAAAGAAAATGTCGAAAAACTAAGACACCATGAATGCGTCCAACGCCTAAAAATTTAAATCAGTACTACGTTGAGTGTTTACAATATCTTTTTTTCTGGACGAAATATTATTATTTTTGTTTTTGCTTCTAAGAAAATACAAATTAACATTTTTTACTTGCAAAGAAAGAGATTTGTTAAAAACATTTATGAACAATTATAAATTCCTTTCGAAAAAACCAAATTAAATTGAGATGTCAAGAATTTTGCTACACTTTGTATGTGGCTATAATGGGAATATTTTTAATCAAATAAATATTGTCTTTTATAATGTGTGAAAACAAATTATCGAAATATTTTGGAACGTCTTTAAATTCAATTAGAAAATCAAATATTTTCCTACAACACTAAGAAATCCATTAAAAATGTTAGTTTATTACTTCATAGTATTATTTAATAAATTTGTTTACTTAACACATGTCAAACTAAAAGAACCACTAGGAAATTGATTTTAAAATATACTCTTAATTTACATTAATTTTCATTCGTGTCCAGAGACCAGAGTTTGCGCCTAAACATGTTAAATGCTTATACAATTAACATACAATACAAGCTCAAACATTTTGAGAAGCTGATTTCAGAATTGTTGTGGTTGCAATTTATTCATATCTTTAAACGAAACGTTCGAAATATGATTCTTAGGTCCCTTTTCCATTTTACTCTAAAACCATCCTCTTTCTGTGCACTAGAAACACATATATATATCTTTTCATATATTCTCTACTTTTTCACCTTTTCCTTTTACTTTTGTAAAATAAATCTTAGTGAACATTACGTAAAATTTGCTGTCACTTTAAATTACTGACAGCTTGTATATTTGTATAAATTTTGGTAATTTACTCACAATGTTCAGTGCCAAAGTTAAGGTTTTGCAAATGTTTAGTAGATTTTGACATCTAGGTTAGTTTAAGTATGGCCGAGCTGGAACCAATGGAAAACGCCTTACGTTAAAATAGAAAAACATTTATCAACCAAGGAGTCTTCTTCCATACCTTTAATCTATAGTTTGTTTGTTAATAATTATTTTTTTCTGATTTAAGTGTTTATCGTTCTTTTTTATTTTAAATATTTGAGTTTTCTTTTAAATTTTTAAATACAACGCAATGCAAAAAAATCCTTAGATTATTACTAATAATTTTTCCCTGCTGTGTGAAATGGCCCATACATATATAACAAAAATAAGGAATGTAATGTAAGTTATAGCCTTTTCACGAATCATAAACTCTTTCGTGCAAAATAACCTCGAGTTAAATAATCGCAGTCCTGGAAGCTATGTTTGAAAAAAAGCGAAAACTTTACGCAACTGGTGGTGGTCTGCAATAAATTAAGACGGATATGATCGACAAGACCGTTTCACAAATACTGGGTGATCAGGTGCAAGGATTATCATCCGTTTATGACAGCGAAGCATTAAACCAGAATGGTATGTACACATGATACACTGAAGTTTTATTTAAACATTACTAATTATGCTTATTCGATTTTAGCGGAAGATAGTGTAGCCGTCAAAGAATTCGAGGACACTTATTTTGAGTCGGAGAATAAAGAAAACCACGGCCAAAGCACAAGCGCTAGTTTGACGACACTGCCAAATATTAAAATTAATTAAAAATATATATTGCCAAAAAAAAGAAAATCGGCAGTTCTTAGTGAGGAATTTTACTTCCGACAGATGGCAGGTACTTGCCGAAGAAAAATGTAAGCTGGTGAGACTACAACAAAAACAGTCCGAAGAAAGGCATACTCTTCAGATAGTGTACATGAAGGAAGAGCATGAGAAGAAAATGCTTATACTTGACGCGGAGTTGACTAAATTTAGAAAGGAATTATCAAACTATAAATTGCCTAACGTGCTCGACACTTTTGGTGTATTTTTCCCCCATATTTCTTTTTTCAGAAATAAAGTGCAATGAATACAAAAGTGTAGTTTATTATTTATCTTTTCTTTGTCAATTTGTAAAAATTATGTCAAACAATTTATTTACAAATGATGAAAGTATTTAGTAAGAGTTATTAAAATAATATAATTACAATCAAATTGATTACTCTCTTAAAAAAGACCTAAAATAGTCATTAATTAGCACACTCCCAACGTATGTAACATAGTTTCATTATTTAAGTTTGCAATTCTTCCGTAGTTGGTAATATTTACTTGGTCATTTAAAAAATTATCGGCCGGTGGAGGATCAACATCGTTTATACAGCAAACGTTATGAAGGACTGCTGTTGCGAGTATAATGCTTTGAATGGTTATAAATTTCAATTTTATTCCTGTAGATAATATTGGGGATCTTCTTTTCCATATGCCATATGATCTTTCTTAGGATTCTTATGGATTGTTGCAGTTGTGTAAAGGAGTCGTCATATATCGTTTGCACTGCTAGTCACCGTTTGCTACTACCAAATGGTTTCCAAACTCCCCGCTTTCAAATCTAGCACAGATTCTTGAGTTATTAAAAACTGTGGAATCATGACTCGGTCGAGTGAAACTAAACATTTGGTTTAAACGAGCACTGTGAAACCGAAAAATTCTTAAACGTAACTTTAAACGACGACGAAAGTTTGAACTATCACTGTGAAACTGGACATTACAAGTTTTTGTTTGACATTTCAATTATGTATTTCAACATCAGCTGTTAAATTTTTACGTTTTTGATACAAAACTAATTTGCGCATATAACTTTAAATAATACGACTAAAATAATAAATTCTAACATTATAAATGTAATTTCGATTCATGAAAATAAAGCTGAGCAAGATATGAAGATTTTGATAGACTTTTTAGGTTCGGTGTGAAAAGGCTATTACATCAAGTTAATATTAAATAGACAAGGTTTTCCAAAAAAAATTTTTTATCTTAACAGCCGTATTCGTGAAAGCAACAAATTCGTGCGTGTGGGAATTGTGTCAGAGGATTTCTCTGGAACCGATCGTATGTTGTATGTGCTTAGCTTTTCAAAAATAAGATTTTGCCACTAGAGCGAACAAAATTGCTCAGTCATCGTGATTAACCATACAACAACAGATAAATCTAGCTTTGTCCGACCTTACAGTAGGGAGCCACTCGGTGCATTCCTGATAATCCGAATTTATTAGTTCGTAAATGAGCAATTTTTTTAAATGTGCCGAGATCATCATTACACTAATTTTTGCGTAAAAATTTAACTTGAAACTATACCTATAACTAACCATTTATCAACATTCAACATCATCTTGTTTTTGGATGAGACACATTTTTACCTTCACGGACGCGTTAATAAGAAGAACTGCCGCTATTAGTGTACAATAAACCTTTTTACGGAACCATCAGAAAACTCTACATTCACTAAAGGTTACCGTTTGGGTTGCAATGTCTGTATTGCATCTGTAGATTGGAGGAGACGCGCAGTTTAAAGCGTAATATGGTTTCAACAGGTCAGACCAACGTTACACACTTCGTCCTTTACTACACGCTGATTTTTTTGAATAGTGAATAGTGGATAGAATTTCGATGACTCTTTTTTGATGTTTATACTTCTTCTTGTACGTTATTTTTCTATTTCGCTTTATTTCTTTTCGTGTCCCATGAAGGGCAGTTGGCAAAAAATGACGAAAGAAGTTTATTGTTCAAAGGATAATAAAAAGAGTCAAATTTTAATATTACGAGCCTCACAGAATGGAAGTTCAAAATAGAAAAGAGAAAAGAGTCGTGATTCAAGAGCTTCAAGGGTCATCGTGTAATAGCAGTCTTTGCCACGTGCTTATGTAATTTTCCTGAATTGCAGTGCAACCTGAATTTGGCCCGTATGGATTTTTTTTTTTTTCTGATATAACATCTTAAATCATATATGTACACAAACCAACGGCACTCTTTGGTTCAGTTAACAGAAAATATCTGACACAATATGGCCGCCGTTATGGACATTACGTACCCAGAGGTTCTAAGAAATTCTACTCCTCGTTTAGAAACGTGTCGTGGGGGCTTAGTTGACATGAGTTAAAAAAAAATTATTTCTTTAAGTTTGAACAATAATAATTAAAAAAGGTTTTGTCAATAGACGACTCTAATATACAGTTTGTCAAGAAAGTGTTTTAATCTGCTTTTCATTGATCTAAGTAAATTTTTTCTGGCCATTCTTGTTAAATAAAGTGTGACTTCTGGTACTCGAGCCTTTAACGGCACTTGCTATATCTTTCCGCCGTGCTTTTGCTTCGCGTCTCCATCTCCTCTTTAGCTGCCCCTTAGAAGGTAGTCCTTCAGAGTGTGTCTCTTCTGAAGCCTGTTCCACCTTTTCGGTTTTCCGAGACAAGCTATCAGAAACAATACCCTGACCAGGCGCTGGGCTGTTCTGATTGAGTTTAACCGTAACAAGGCCTCTCCGATACTCTTTCCATCGTTCCGGTTCAATCTACCGAACGTGTCGTAGAACGAGCCTCAGGAGTCTCGAAATCAAGTAATCCAGCAGCTCGTCGGTCAGCCCCAAAATGTCGGGTGGAGGGTCTCTAGAATCCGTGCCCCAGCCGTAGTCGAAAAGACTACGGGTGGATTATCGCCATTGCGAGTACCACCTGGGGTATAAACCTGTTGGGTTACCTTCATATTGTTAACTTTTTTATCTATAGCTTAGACGTCCTTCGACGTTTAATAGCATCCAAAACGTCCAATCGAACGATGTTCGTTTTTCGTCGAGGTATTCAGTCAGTTCGTCAGTCTCTAAGCCCCGTTGTCTGATTCCAATAAAAGCATACTGGGAGATTGCTTTGTTGAGCTATGTACAGAATTATTAATTGCGTATTCTACTTTGGTCAGTAACTGTGACTAGTCGGCTCGATTGACAGGTTCAGTTAGTTTGCTAAGCACCCTCCCAAGAGCACGGTTTACCCTCTCAACTTGACCGTTGAGCTGCTTGTGGGGCGGCTACGGCATTTTTTAAATGCAAGATGTTGTTTTCGGCGAGGTACTTGGCAAAATCGTTGGAAGTGAAAGAGGTACCACGGTCAGCCATTATTCATCGAGGTCGGCTGTAATAGGCGAATATTTGTCCAAAGCAGCACTTACTTCTTTTGAGCTACGACTAGCTCAAAGTAAGTAAGTAACCAAGTAGAGTTTAACAAATTTGGTAAATGCATAGGAATGTTCGGAAGCAATCCAAAGTGATTCATTTGGATGGAGGGTTCTTTCAGAAAACTATGCAAATTGCGTTCGTTGACGTGACGGGACTGGTTATGTAAAATACAATTCAGAATGTAGCTCTGAACTTTGGGGCGCATCGACGGAAACCAATAATGGAGTCGAATTTGGGCAAAATATTTATCGGTGCCTAAATGACACCGTTAGTCGGATAACGTGCAGTTCCATTATAATGCTAAGTGACCTTGTTCCATTCGACGGTAAACTAAACCATTGAGCATTGCATATGGTTCTACGTTGGTTTCTTGCAACTTGTTCGACTCAGCGCGTCCACATGTCTCATACCAATACCCTTTGTATAGCTGATAAAGTAATCGTAATTTTCGAGATCAAGACAATGTTTGAGCTAGGATTAACAATCAGTTACTATTCGAATCGGAATACCTTCAACATAACCAGGAAGCAACGTAAAGCAAAGATAACAGCAAGTGTTTCTAATTCGAAACTGTGATATTACGATTCAGCGGTGATAGCACGACGGGAGTAGTACGATACACGATGCCATTTGCCATCGTCTTGTGTTTATAATAGAACAGCCGCAAAACCATGTGAACTTGCATCTGGCTAATACCGGTGCTAAATTCAAAGGCTTCACGCAAAGCATAAAAGGATTTTCGGCACTCTTCGGTGAAATAAAAAGAAGACAATCTCTTAATTAAATTCAGAAGTGGACCCGCTATTCTAGAAAACGACGGTACGAATCTCCGGAATATGAAAATAATCCAAGACATGATTAGAGTTCTTTGGCATTAATCGGTATCGGATATTTTCTAAGCACCTCAATATGCGATTTATTTGGTTTTATTCCTTGGCTGTCGACTAAGTATCCCAAATAGTCAATAGACTTTTGCATGAATACACATATACTTAACTTAATTTCCAATTTGTTTTCTATCAAACGACGGAAAAGCTTACTGATAACCTGAAAAGGCTCGTCGACTGTCACGGTGGTGACCAAAATTTCATCCTTAAGCACTATTATCTCGGTAGCGCGAATCATATCAATAAGCGCCAAAGAGATAAATCGTTGAAAAACGGATGGTCCATTAGGTAAGCGAAACGGCATCTGCATGTATTCGAATTGTCCGTACAGGGTAACAAACGATGTATACGGTATGGAGTCTTTATCTATTGGAATTTGGTGAAACCCATTTTTTAAATCAACAAGAGAAAAACACGTCTTATAATCTAAATATTCTAAACAATCATCAATGAGGGGTAAGGGAAGAGCCAAGTAGATTTTTATTACCATTAGATAGCCAGGATTCGGAATCGAGCGATGACAGACCACAACTGAATAAATTGAGCATATCGTTATATGATTTAATTTTTATTTTAAATGCATTGAAAGAATTGCTAACAGTTGATATCATTGGATTATTAGAACACTTAATGATATTTCAAAGCTCATTTCGATTTGATGATTGCGGGTTCAAAAATGAGTATCGGGATCGGTAGCACATCATCTGCTACAAAAAAATTTGTTTCAACGTATCAACGTATTTATTTTGTAACTTAATAAAGCAAATAATGTTACCATAACTAAATAATTTGGTGTTTCGTAATCCTTTATATCGAGTATAAACTATGTAGTCTATTAGCTCGAAATTCTTCCGGTACAATACACCTCCATATAAAACTCACTGGACTGCCAGTATCAAGCAATGCAAGAAAAACCGGATTATTTGTATGCTTAACTTTGTCAACAATAAAAAAAATGCTGACCATTTGCAGTTGCTGGTGGAGTATCGGTGTCAGCTGCTACTTCTGTTGTACGTTGCTTATTCGGACAGTCCTTATGCCTATGTCCATTTCCCCAACAATTAAAGTAACTTCGTGGCGGTCTACGTGGCTTCGGGCATTTTGCTTTGGTGTGACCGATGATGCGGTTGACGGTTGCTCATATTCGGTTGTTGACTAATTATTTGGGTATTCGGTGGTATAGATCGGGTTGCTGTGCGGATTTAGATGGATGTTAGGAGCCCTGAAGCTCGAATTTAGTGACGCTCGTAATATACCGATGAGTTCTTCAATTCGTTCATCGTCCGGACGATGTACAATATTGACGCATTGGTCCAGTGTCTCCAAAGCCATTAAGGATGAAATGCACCATTAATATCAGAATAACTGGCAATGCTCTGCATTCCGATGATATATTGACGGATGGTTTCATTTCTACGAATTGTTCGGCTTGTTAATTGAGAATAGACAACTTGTCGAGAGCGGTAACAATCGAATTCACTTGTTAGCTGCTCTCTTAACTCGCTCTTCAACTTAACATGATACCAGTATTTTTTCAAAATCGACTATCCATTTTTGTACTCGGTAATTATATTCTCTATTGAATTTTCAAAGTGAATATTCGATATTACCGAATTCGAGGCGGGCAATCTTGGTTAATTACCTTAGCCGGGTTAATATCTTCCATTGATGGGTTTTCGGGTAGCGGGTTTACGGTTTGATTGAGATTGGCATCCGGGTTGGACAATGCTGGAGACGATGAGTGGTTTTCAGAGTTTTCGGTTTCGATGTTTTTCTTGTACAATCGGCGGAGTACGGTGACGGTGGCAGAAGCGGGAAATTCCACTCCAGCCGATAGTAACGCCTCTATTAATTCGGCACGTTGCATTCGGCCAGCCATTTTTTGTATTGGGTGGACACGCGGTAAGTTTCGGGTAAAGATTTTTTTGTAAAATGTTACCGCGGATCTTAAATTTATGTTGAGATTAATACCACCCCACATTTAATTTGTAAAATAAACTACCGATTAATTAAAAACCTAATGATAGAGATAGATAGATAGATACTTTATTTTATATAATATATACAGAGTTTACAATAATTTAGCACAGCTTGCAATGGGATATGATTAATTATACGCTTATACGTGCTCTTTTTGTAATAATATAGGGTTTTCTAATAATAACTTTTTTTTTTAATGAAAGGCAAACCATTTGAGATATTTCAAAAACTTTATTATTGGCTTGAAGTACAATCAAAACATTTATAAATGGAACTCGACTCCGTTCATATGGCCACCGCGGGCACGTTTGCAGCGGTCGATTCGTTGGACCCAATTTTCAACGACTCGGAATCGATGATCATGGCGCGATAACGCTGACCATTCACAGTAACGTGACGATCGTTATCGTCAACGAAAAAATATGGCCCAATAACGCCGCCGGAATGCAAACCGCACCAGTTATTTTTTGTGGATGAAGTGGTGATTCATGAAGCACATGTAGGTTTTCATCCGACCAATAACGCATATTTTGCTTATTGACGAACCCATTGAGCCAAAAATGACTAGTGGATTTTCAACAGTTAGTATTTCACTGAGTATTTTAATTCCTCTGGCAACTTGAATTATGCCAGCTTGTTTATGTAAAATCAGTGTTGAAAAATCCCAAGGAAGTTTCAACATCATTTTAAGAATTTTGTTTTGTGCTATCTGTAGTTTCTTAATAAGTGTTTTTGTGCAATTCCCTCACACGGAAGAACCGTAAGTAATTATTGATTGAAAAACGATCTTAAACCAAAATCAGTTTGTTTTGACGACTTAGCATTGATTATTGGTTAATCAGTCGATACAACATTTTGATGGCGATGTTTAATTTATTTAAGGTATTCTTTTTAAGTATATCGAAGGTTAGTTTCGGATTTAAGTACACCCCGAGTTACTTGACGAAATTAGCCTTAAAATTAATAATTGTAAAGGTGTTTTAAAGAATATGGCAGGGTGGTGTTTTTCTGGTGAAAAAGAGTGATTGGCATTTTTCAGCATTAATTTTAGCTTTCCAATGTTTAAAATATTCAAAGAAACTATTGAGGCCGTTTTGTAAGATGAATTGCAAAGTCAAGTCGTCAGATTAAAAACTTTATTTAAAAAAAATAAAAAAATTTACAAATATCAACCACGTTTTTCCTTTTTTTGGATACAGCCAATTTAACCTTTTCTTCCATAAAGAAAATGTCGAAAAACTAAGACACCATGAATGCGTCCAACGCCTAAAAATTTAAATCAGTACTACATTGAGTGTTTACAATATCTTTTTTTCTGGACGAAATATTATTATTTTTGTTTTTGCTTCTAAGAAAATACAAATTAACATTTTTTACTTGCAAAGAAAGAGATTTGTTAAAAACATTTATGAACAATTATAAATTCCTTTCGAAAAAACCAAATTAAATTGAGATGTCAAGAATTTTGCTACACTTTGTATGTGGCTATAATGGGAATATTTTTAATCAAATAAATATTGTCTTTTATAATGTGTGAAAACAAATTATCGAAATATTTTGGAACGTCTTTAAATTCAATTAGAAAATCAAATATTTTCCTACAACACTAAGAAATCCATTAAAAATGTTAGTTTATTACTTCATAGTATTATTTAATAAATTTGTTTACTTAACACATGTCAAACTAAAAGAACCACTAGGAAATTGATTTTAAAATATACTCTTAATTTACATTAATTTTCATTCGTGTCCAGAGACCAGAGTTTGCGCCTAAACATGTTAAATGCTTATACAATTAACATACAATACAAGCTCAAACATTTTGAGAAGCTGATTTCAGAATTGTTGTGGTTGCAATTTATTCATATCTTTAAACGAAACGTTCGAAATATGATTCTTAGGTCCCTTTTCCATTTTACTCTAAAACCATCCTCTTTCTGTGCACTAGAAACACATATATATATCTTTTCATATATTCTCTACTTTTTCACCTTTTCCTTTTACTTTTGTAAAATAAATCTTAGTGAACATTACGTAAAATTTGCTGTCACTTTAAATTACTGACAGCTTGTATATTTGTATAAATTTTGGTAATTTACTCACAATGTTCAGTGCCAAAGTTAAGGTTTTGCAAATGTTTAGTAGATTTTGACATCTAGGTTAGTTTAAGTATGGCCGAGCTGGAACCAATGGAAAACGCCTTACGTTAAAATAGAAAAACATTTATCAACCAAGGAGTCTTCTTCCATACCTTTAATCTATAGTTTGTTTGTTAATAATTATTTTTTTCTGATTTAAGTGTTTATCGTTCTTTTTTATTTTAAATATTTGAGTTTTCTTTTAAATTTTTAAATACAACGCAATGCAAAAAAATCCTTAGATTATTACTAATAATTTTTCCCTGCTGTGTGAAATGGCCCATACATATATAACAAAAATAAGGAATGTAATGTAAGTTATAGCCTTTTCACGAATCATAAACTCTTTCGTGCAAAATAACCTCGAGTTAAATAATCGCAGTCCTGGAAGCTATGTTTGAAAAAAAGCGAAAACTTTACGCAACTGGTGGTGGTCTGCAATAAATTAAGACGGATATGATCGACAAGACCGTTTCACAAATACTGGGTGATCAGGTGCAAGGATTATCATCCGTTTATGACAGCGAAGCATTAAACCAGAATGGTATGTACACATGATACACTGAAGTTTTATTTAAACATTACTAATTATGCTTATTCGATTTTAGCGGAAGATAGTGTAGCCGTCAAAGAATTCGAGGACACTTATTTTGAGTCGGAGAATAAAGAAAACCACGGCCAAAGCACAAGCGCTAGTTTGACGACACTGCCAAATATTAAAATTAATTAAAAATATATATTGCCAAAAAAAAGAAAATCGGCAGTTCTTAGTGAGGAATTTTACTTCCGACAGATGGCAGGTACTTGCCGAAGAAAAATGTAAGCTGGTGAGACTACAACAAAAACAGTCCGAAGAAAGGCATACTCTTCAGATAGTGTACATGAAGGAAGAGCATGAGAAGAAAATGCTTATACTTGACGCGGAGTTGACTAAATTTAGAAAGGAATTATCAAACTATAAATTGCCTAACGTGCTCGACACTTTTGGTGTATTTTTCCCCCATATTTCTTTTTTCAGAAATAAAGTGCAATGAATACAAAAGTGTAGTTTATTATTTATCTTTTCTTTGTCAATTTGTAAAAATTATGTCAAACAATTTATTTACAAATGATGAAAGTATTTAGTAAGAGTTATTAAAATAATATAATTACAATCAAATTGATTACTCTCTTAAAAAAGACCTAAAATAGTCATTAATTAGCACACTCCCAACGTATGTAACATAGTTTCATTATTTAAGTTTGCAATTCTTCCGTAGTTGGTAATATTTACTTGGTCATTTAAAAAATTATCGGCCGGTGGAGGATCAACATCGTTTATACAGCAAACGTTATGAAGGACTGCTGTTGCGAGTATAATGCTTTGAATGGTTATAAATTTCAATTTTATTCCTGTAGATAATATTGGGGATCTTCTTTTCCATATGCCATATGATCTTTCTTAGGATTCTTATGGATTGTTGCAGTTGTGTAAAGGAGTCGTCATATATCGTTTGCACTGCTAGTCACCGTTTGCTACTACCAAATGGTTTCCAAACTCCCCGCTTTCAAATCTAGCACAGATTCTTGAGTTATTAAAAACTGTGGAATCATGACTCGGTCGAGTAAAACTAAACATTTGGTTTAAACGAGCACTGTGAAACCGAAAAATTCTTAAACGTAACTTTAAACGACGACGAAAGTTTGAACTATCACTGTGAAACTGGACATTACAAGTTTTTGTTTGACATTTCAATTATGTATTTCAACATCAGCTGTTAAATTTTTACGTTTTTGATACAAAACTAATTTGCGCATATAACTTTAAATAATACGACTAAAATAATAAATTCTAACATTATAAATGTAATTTCGATTCATGAAAATAAAGCTGAGCAAGATATGAAGATTTTGATAGACTTTTTAGGTTCGGTGTGAAAAGGCTATTACATCAAGTTAATATTAAATAGACAAGGTTTTCCAAAAAAAATTTTTTATCTTAACAGCCGTATTCGTGAAAGCAACAAATTCGTGCGTGTGGGAATTGTGTCAGAGGATTTCTCTGGAACCGATCGTATGTTGTATGTGCTTAGCTTTTCAAAAATAAGATTTTGCCACTAGAGCGAACAAAATTGCTCAGTCATCGTGATTAACCATACAACAACAGATAAATCTAGCTTTGTCCGACCTTACAGTAGGGAGCCACTCGGTGCATTCCTGATAATCCGAATTTATTAGTTCGTAAATGAGCAATTTTTTTAAATGTGCCGAGATCATCATTACACTAATTTTTGCGTAAAAATTTAACTTGAAACTATACCTATAACTAACCATTTATCAACATTCAACATCATCTTGTTTTTGGATGAGACACATTTTTACCTTCACGGACGCGTTAATAAGAAGAACTGCCGCTATTAGTGTACAATAAACCTTTTTACAGAACCATCAGAAAACTCTACATTCACTAAAGGTTACCGTTTGGGTTGCAATGTCTGTATTGCATCTGTAGATTGGAGGAGACGCGCAGTTTAAAGCGTAATATGGTTTCAACAGGTCAGACCAACGTTACACACTTCGTCCTTTACTACACGCTGATTTTTTTGAATAGTGAATAGTGGGTAGAATTTCGATGACTCTTTTTTGATGTTTATACTTCTTCTTGTACGTTATTTTTCTATTTCGCTTTATTTCTTTTCGTGTCCCATGAAGGGCAGTTGGCAAAAAATGACGAAAGAAGTTTATTGTTCAAAGGATAAAAAAAAGAGTCAAATTTTAATATTACGAGCCTCACAGAATGGAAGTTCAAAATAGAAAAGAGAAAAGAGTCGTGATTCAAGAGCTTCAAGGGTCATCGTGTAATAGCAGTCTTTGCTACGTGCTTATGTAATTTTCCTGAATTGCAGTGCAACCTGAATTTGGCCCGTATGGATTTTTTTTTTTTCTGATATAACATCTTAAATCATATATGTACACAAACCAACGGCACTCTTTGGTTCAGTTAACAGAAAATATCTGACACAATATGGCCGCCGTTATGGACATTACGTACCCAGAGGTTCTAAGAAATTCTACTCCTCGTTTAGAAACGTGTCGTGGGGGCTTAGTTGACATGAGTTAAAAAAAAATTATTTCTTTAAGTTTGAACAATAATAATTAAAAAAGGTTTTGTCAATAGACGACTCTAATATACAGTTTGTCAAGAAAGTGTTTTAATCTGCTTTTCATTGATCTAAGTAAATTTTTTCTGGCCATTCTTGTTAAATAAAGTGTGACTTCTGGTACTCGAGCCTTTAACGGCACTCGCTATATCTTTCCGCCGTGCTTTTGCTTCGCGTCTCCATCTCCTCTTTAGCTGCCCCTTAGAAGGTAGTCCTTCAGAGTGTGTCTCTTCTGAAGCCTGTTCCACCTTTTCGGTTTTCCGAGACAAGCTATCAGAAACAATACCCTGACCAGGCGCTGGGCTGTTCTGATTGAGTTTAACCGTAACAAGGCCTCTCCGATACTCTTTCCATCGTTCCGGTTCAATCTACCGAACGTGTCGTAGAACGAGCCTCAGGAGTCTCGAAATCAAGTAATCCAGCAGCTCCTCGGTCAGCCCCGAAATGTCGGGTGGAGGGTCTCTAGAATCCGTGCCCCAGCCGTAGTCGAAAAGACTACGGGTGGATTATCGCCATTGCGAGTACCACCTGGGGTATAAACCTGTTGGGTTACCTTCATATTGTTAACTTTTTTATCTATAGCTTAGACGTCCTTCGACGTTTAATAGCATCCAAAACGTCCAATCGAACGATGTTCGTTTTTCGTCGAGGTATTCAGTCAGTTCGTCAGTCTCTAAGCCCCGTTGTCTGATTCCAATAAAAGCATACTGGGAGATTGCTTTGTTGAGCTATGTACAGAATTATTAATTGCGTATTCTACTTTGGTCAGTAACTGTGACTAGTCGGCTCGATTGACAGGTTCAGTTAGTTTGCTAAGCACCCTCCCAAGAGCACGGTTTACCCTCTCAACTTGACCGTTGAGCTGCTTGTGGGGCGGCTACGGCATTTTTTAAATGCAAGATGTTGTTTTCGGCGAGGTACTTGGCAAAATCGTTGGAAGTGAAAGAGGTACCACGGTCAGCCATTATTCATCGAGGTCGGCTGTAATAGGCGAATATTTGTCCAAAGCAGCACTTACTTCTTTTGAGCTACGACTAGCTCAAAGTAAGTAAGTAACCAAGTAGAGTTTAACAAATTTGGTAAATGCATAGGATGTTCGGAAGCAATCCAAAGTGATTCATTTGGATGGAGGGTTCTTTCAGAAAACTATGCAAATTGCGTTCGTTGACGTGACGGGACTGGTTATGTAAAATACAATTCAGAATGTAGCTCTGAACTTTGGGGCGCATCGACGGAAACCAATAATGGAGTCGAATTTGGGCAAAATATTTATCGGTGCCTAAATGACACCGTTAGTCGGATAACGTGCAGTTCCATTATAATGCTAAGTGACCTTGTTCCATTCGACGGTAAACTAAACCATTGAGCATTGCATATGGTTCTACGTTGGTTTCTTGCAACTTGTTCGACTCAGCGCGTCCACATGTCTCATACCAATACCCTTTGTATAGTTGATAAAGTAATCGTAATTTTCGAGATCAAGACAATGTTTGAGCTGGGATTAACAATCAGTTACTATTCGAATCGGAATACCTTCAACATAACCCGGAAGCAACGTAAAGCAAAGATAACAGCAAGTGTTTCTAATTCGAAACTGTGATATTACGATTCAGCGGTGATAGCACGACGGGAGTAGTACGATACACGATGCCATTTGCCATCGTCTTGTGTTTATAATAGAACAGCCGCAAAACCATGTGAACTTGCATCTGGCTAATACCGGTGCTAAATTCAAAGGCTTCACGCAAAGCATAAAAGGATTTTCGGCACTCTTCGGTGAAATAAAAAGAAGACAATCTCTTAATTAAATTCAGAAGTGGACCCGCTATTCTAGAAAACGACGGTACGAATCTTCGGAAATATGAAAATAATCCAAGACATGATTAGAGTTCTTTGGCATTAATCGGTATCGGATATTTTCTAAGCACCTCAATATGCGATTTATTTGGTTTTATTCCTTGGCTGTCGACTAAGTATCCCAAATAGTCAATAGACTTTTGCATGAATACACATATACTTAACTTAATTTCCAATTTGTTTTCTATCAAACGACGGAAAAGCTTACTGATAACCTGAAAAGGCTCGTCGACTGTCACGGTGGTGACCAAAATTTCATCCTTAAGCACTATTATCTCGGTAGCGCGAATCATATCAATAAGCGCCAAAGAGATAAATCGTTGAAAAACGGATGGTCCATTAGGTAAGCGAAACGGCATCTGCATGTATTCGAATTGTCCGTACAGGGTAACAAACGATGTATACGGTATGGAGTCTTTATCTATTTGAATTTGGTGAAACCCATTTTTTAAATCAACAAGAGAAAAACACGTCTTATAATCTAAATATTCTAAACAATCATCAATGAGGGGTAAGGGAAGAGCCAAGTAGGTTTTTATTACCATTAGATAGCCAGGATTCGGAATCGAGCGATGACAGACCACAACTGAATAAATTGAGCATATCGTTATATGATTTAATTTTTATTTTAAATGCATTGAAAGAATTGCTAACAGTTGATATCATTGGATTATTAGAACACCTAATGATATTTCAAAGCTCATTTCGATTTGATGATTGCGGGTTCAAAAATGAGTATCGGGATCGGTAGCACATCATCTGCTACAAAAAAATTTGTTTCAACGTATCAACGTATTTATTTTGTAACTTAATAAAGCAAATAATGTTACCATAACTAAATAATTTGGTGTTTCGTAATCCTTTATATCGAGTATAAACTATGTAGTCTATTAGCTAGAAATTCTTCCGGTACAATACACCTCCATATAAAACTCACTGGACTGCCAGTATCAAGCAATGCAAGAAAAACCGGATTATTTGTATGCTTAACTTTGTCAACAATAAAAAAAATGCTGACCATTTGCAGTTGCTGGTGGAGTATCGGTGTCAGCTGCTACTTCTGTTGTACGTTGCTTATTCGGACAGTCCTTATGCCTATGTCCATTTCCCCAACAATTAAAGTAACATCGTGGCGGTCTACGTGGCTTCGGGCATTTTGCTTTGGTGTAACCGATGATGCGGTTGACGGTTGCTCATATTCGGTTGTTGACTAATTATTTGGGTATTCGGTGGTATAGATCGGGTTGCTGTGCGGATTTAGATGGATGTTAGGAGCCCTGAAGCTCGAATTTAGTGACGCTCGTAATATACCGATGAGTTCTTCAATTCGTTCATCGTCCGGACGATGTACAATATTGACGCATTGGTCCAGTGTCTCCAAAGCCATTAAGGATGAAATGCAAAATTAATATCAGAATAACTGGCAATGCTCTGCATTCCGATGATATATTGACGGATGGTTTCATTTCTACGAATTGTTCGGCTTGTTAATTGAGAATAGACAACTTGTCGAGAGCGGTAACAATCGAATTCACTTGTTAGCTGCTCTCTTAACTCGCTCTTCAACTTAACATGATACCAGTATTTTTTCAAAATCGACTATCCATTTTTGTACTCGGTAATTATATTCTCTATTGAATTTTCAAAGTGAATATTCGATATTACCGAATTCGAGGCGGGCAATCTTGGTTAATTACCTTAGCCGGGTTAATATCTTCCATTGATGGGTTTTCGGGTAGCGGGTTTACGGTTTGATTGGCATCCGGGTTGGACAATGCTGGAGACGGTGAGTGGTTTTCAGAGTTTTCGGTTTCGATGTTTTTCTTGTACAATCGGCGGAGTACGGTGACGGTGGCAGAAGCGGGAAATTCCACTCCAGCCGATAGTAACGCCTCTATTAATTCGGCACGTTGCATTCGGCCAGCCATTTTTTGTATTGGGTGGACACGCGGTAAGTTTCGGGTAAAGATTTTTTTGTAAAATGTTACCGCGGATCTTAAATTTATGTTGAGATTAATACCACCCCACATTTAATTTGTAAAATAAACTACCGATTAATTAAAAACCTAATGATAGAGATAGATAGATAGATACTTTATTTTATATAATATATACAGAGTTTACAATAATTTAGCACAGCTTGCAATGGGATATGATTAATTATACGCTTATACGTGCTCTTTTTGTAATAATATAGGGTTTTCTAATAATAACTTTTTTTTTTAATGAAAGGCAAACCATTTGAGATATTTCAAAAACTTTATTATTGGCTTGAAGTACAATCAAAACATTTATAAATGGAACTCGACTCCGTTCATATGGCCACCGCGGGCACGTTTGCAGCGGTCGATTCGTTGGACCCAATTTTCAACGACTCGGAATCGATGATCATGGCGCGATAACGCTGACCATTCACAGTAACGTGACGATCGTTATCGTCAACGAAAAAATATGGCCCAATAACGCCGCCGGAATGCAAACCGCACCAGTTATTTTTTGTGGATGAAGTGGTGATTCATGAAGCACATGTAGGTTTTCATCCGACCAATAACGCATATTTTGCTTATTGACGAACCCATTGAGCCAAAAATGACTAGTGGATTTTCAACAGTTAGTATTTCACTGAGTATTTTAATTCCTCTGGCAACTTGAATTATGCCAGCTTGTTTATGTAAAATCAGTGTTGAAAAATCCCAAGGAAGTTTCAACATCATTTTAAGAATTTTGTTTTGTGCTATCTGTAGTTTCTTAATAAGTGTTTTTGTGCAATTCCCTCACACGGAAGAACCGTAAGTAATTATTGATTGAAAAACGATCTTAAACCAAAATCAGTTTGTTTTGACGACTTAGCATTGATTATTGGTTAATCAGTCGATACAACATTTTGATGGCGATGTTTAATTTATTTAAGGTATTCTTTTTAAGTATATCGAAGGTTAGTTTCGGATTTAAGTACACCCCGAGTTACTTGACGAAATTAGCCTTAAAATTAATAATTGTAAAGGTGTTAATTTTAGCTTTCCAATGTTTAAAATATTCAAAGAAACTATTGAGGCCGTTTTGTAAGATGAATTGCAAAGTCAAGTCGTCAGATTAAAAACTTTATTTAAAAAAAATAAAAAAATTTACAAATATCAACCACGTTTTTCCTTTTTTTGGATACAGCCAATTTAACCTTTTCTTCCATAAAGAAAATGTCGAAAAACTAAGACACCATGAATGCGTCCAACGCCTAAAAATTTAAATCAGTACTACATTGAGTGTTTACAATATCTTTTTTTCTGGACGAAATATTATTATTTTTGTTTTTGCTTCTAAGAAAATACAAATTAACATTTTTTACTTGCAAAGAAAGAGATTTGTTAAAAACATTTATGAACAATTATAAATTCCTTTCGAAAAAACCAAATTAAATTGAGATGTCAAGAATTTTGCTACACTTTGTATGTGGCTATAATGGGAATATTTTTAATCAAATAAATATTGTCTTTTATAATGTGTGAAAACAAATTATCGAAATATTTTGGAACGTCTTTAAATTCAATTAGAAAATCAAATATTTTCCTACAACACTAAGAAATCCATTAAAAATGTTAGTTTATTACTTCATAGTATTATTTAATAAATTTGTTTACTTAACACATGTCAAACTAAAAGAACCACTAGGAAATTGATTTTAAAATATACTCTTAATTTACATTAATTTTCATTCGTGTCCAGAGACCAGAGTTTGCGCCTAAACATGTTAAATGCTTATACAATTAACATACAATACAAGCTCAAACATTTTGAGAAGCTGATTTCAGAATTGTTGTGGTTGCAATTTATTCATATCTTTAAACGAAACGTTCGAAATATGATTCTTAGGTCCCTTTTCCATTTTACTCTAAAACCATCCTCTTTCTGTGCACTAGAAACACATATATATATCTTTTCATATATTCTCTACTTTTTCACCTTTTCCTTTTACTTTTGTAAAATAAATCTTAGTGAACATTACGTAAAATTTGCTGTCACTTTAAATTACTGACAGCTTGTATATTTGTATAAATTTTGGTAATTTACTCACAATGTTCAGTGCCAAAGTTAAGGTTTTGCAAATGTTTAGTAGATTTTGACATCTAGGTTAGTTTAAGTATGGCCGAGCTGGAACCAATGGAAAACGCCTTACGTTAAAATAGAAAAACATTTATCAACCAAGGAGTCTTCTTCCATACCTTTAATCTATAGTTTGTTTGTTAATAATTATTTTTTTCTGATTTAAGTGTTTATCGTTCTTTTTTATTTTAAATATTTGAGTTTTCTTTTAAATTTTTAAATACAACGCAATGCAAAAAAATCCTTAGATTATTACTAATAATTTTTCCCTGCTGTGTGAAATGGCCCATACATATATAACAAAAATAAGGAATGTAATGTAAGTTATAGCCTTTTCACGAATCATAAACTCTTTCGTGCAAAATAACCTCGAGTTAAATAATCGCAGTCCTGGAAGCTATGTTTGAAAAAAAGCGAAAACTTTACGCAACTGGTGGTGGTCTGCAATAAATTAAGACGGATATGATCGACAAGACCGTTTCACAAATACTGGGTGATCAGGTGCAAGGATTATCATCCGTTTATGACAGCGAAGCATTAAACCAGAATGGTATGTACACATGATACACTGAAGTTTTATTTAAACATTACTAATTATGCTTATTCGATTTTAGCGGAAGATAGTGTAGCCGTCAAAGAATTCGAGGACACTTATTTTGAGTCGGAGAATAAAGAAAACCACGGCCAAAGCACAAGCGCTAGTTTGACGACACTGCCAAATATTAAAATTAATTAAAAATATATATTGCCAAAAAAAAGAAAATCGGCAGTTCTTAGTGAGGAATTTTACTTCCGACAGATGGCAGGTACTTGCCGAAGAAAAATGTAAGCTGGTGAGACTACAACAAAAACAGTCCGAAGAAAGGCATACTCTTCAGATAGTGTACATGAAGGAAGAGCATGAGAAGAAAATGCTTATACTTGACGCGGAGTTGACTAAATTTAGAAAGGAATTATCAAATTGCCTAACGTGCTCGACACTTTTGGTGTATTTTTCCCCCATATTTCTTTTTTCAGAAATAAAGTGCAATGAATACAAAAGTGTAGTTTATTATTTATCTTTTCTTTGTCAATTTGTAAAAATTATGTCAAACAATTTATTAACAAATGATGAAAGTATTTAGTAAGAGTTATTAAAATAATATAATTACAATCAAATTGATTACTCTCTTAAAAAAGACCTAAAATAGTCATTAATTAGCACACTCCCAACGTATGTAACATAGTTTCATTATTTAAGTTTGCAATTCTTCCGTAGTTGGTAATATTTACTTGGTCATTTAAAAAATTATCGGCCGGTGGAGGATCAACATCGTTTATACAGCAAACGTTATGAAGGACTGCTGTTGCGAGTATAATGCTTTGAATGGTTATAAATTTCAATTTTATTCCTGTAGATAATATTGGGGATCTTCTTTTCCATATGCCATATGATCTTTCTTAGGATTCTTATGGATTGTTGCAGTTGTGTAAAGGAGTCGTCATATATCGTTTGCACTGCTAGTCACCGTTTGCTACTACCAAATGGTTTCCAAACTCCCCGCTTTCAAATCTAGCACAGATTCTTGAGTTATTAAAAACTGTGGAATCATGACTCGGTCGAGTGAAACTAAACATTTGGTTTAAACGAGCACTGTGAAACCGAAAAATTCTTAAACGTAACTTTAAACGACGACGAAAGTTTGAACTATCACTGTGAAACTGGACATTACAAGTTTTTGTTTGACATTTCAATTATGTATTTCAACATCAGCTGTTAAATTTTTACGTTTTTGATACAAAACTAATTTGCGCATATAACTTTAAATAATACGACTAAAATAATAAATTCTAACATTATAAATGTAATTTCGATTCATGAAAATAAAGCTGAGCAAGATATGAAGATTTTGATAGACTTTTTAGGTTCGGTGTGAAAAGGCTATTACATCAAGTTAATATTAAATAGACAAGGTTTTCCAAAAAAAATTTTTTATCTTAACAGCCGTATTCGTGAAAGCAACAAATTCGTGCGTGTGGGAATTGTGTCAGAGGATTTCTCTGGAACCGATCGTATGTTGTATGTGCTTAGCTTTTCAAAAATAAGATTTTGCCACTAGAGCGAACAAAATTGCTCAGTCATCGTGATTAACCATACAACAACAGATAAATCTAGCTTTGTCCGACCTTACAGTAGGGAGCCACTCGGTGCATTCCTGATAATCCGAATTTATTAGTTCGTAAATGAGCAATTTTTTTAAATGTGCCGAGATCATCATTACACTAATTTTTGCGTAAAAATTTAACTTGAAACTATACCTATAACTAACCATTTATCAACATTCAACATCATCTTGTTTTTGGATGAGACACATTTTTACCTTCACGGACGCGTTAATAAGAAGAACTGCCGCTATTAGTGTACAATAAACCTTTTTACGGAACCATCAGAAAACTCTACATTCACTAAAGGTTACCGTTTGGGTTGCAATGTCTGTATTGCATCTGTAGATTGGAGGAAACGCGCAGTTTAAAGCGTAATATGGTTTCAACAGGTCAGACCAACGTTACACACTTCGTCCTTTACTACACGCTGATTTTTTTGAATAGTGAATAGTGGGTAGAATTTCGATGACTCTTTTTTGATGTTTATACTTTTCTATTTCGCTTTATTTCTTTTCGTGTCCCATGAAGGGCAGTTGGCAAAAAATGACGAAAGAAGTTTATTGTTCAAAGGATAAAAAAAAGAGTCAAATTTTAATATTACGAGCCTCACAGAATGGAAGTTCAAAATAGAAAAGAGAAAAGAGTCGTGATTCAAGAGCTTCAAGGGTCATCGTGTAATAGCAGTCTTTGCCACGTGCTTATGTAATTTTCCTGAATTGCAGTGCAACCTGAATTTGGCCCGTATGGATTTTTTTTTTTTTCTGATATAACATCTTAAATCATATATGTACACAAACCAACGACACTCTTTGGTTCAGTTAACAGAAAATATCTGACACAATATGGCCGCCGTTATGGACATTACGTACCCAGAGGTTCTAAGAAATTCTACTCCTCGTTTAGAAACGTGTCGTGGGGGCTTAGTTGACATGAGTTAAAAAAAAATTATTTCTTTAAGTTTGAACAATAATAATTAAAAAAGGTTTTGTCAATAGACGACTCTAATATACAGTTTGTCAAGAAAGTGTTTTAATCTGCTTTTCATTGATCTAAGTAAATTTTTTCTGGCCATTCTTGTTAAATAAATTGCGTCAACTGATTTCGGCTCTTAGGATTTCTATTACTCACCTTTACTTTTTAAATGTGCCTAAAAATTCTCTTTAGGATTTAGGTCTGGGCTCTGGGCAAGTGTATTGAGCACTTTAGTACAGTTATGAAGCAGCCAAGCACCCACATCTTAACTGTGTGCTCCTTGCGTTTGGGATAATTTTCTTGGTAAAATTTGAATTTTGGTTTCATGGTACAATCACCGCCGTCGAATCCATATTAATGGGACACTACTATGCAAGTGAGATCGCAAAATGCTTAAGTACTGCTTTGCATCCATGTCGCCAGACAATTTACCAAATTTACTATTGGTATTATATTTCTTTTATCCAAGGCTTTTAAAGGTTGCCACACTTTATTGGCTCCCTCATTATAATAAAACATTATTTTACTTTCTTCACAGAAAATAACTTCGTCCCAATGTTTATCAGGATGCCGAATGTGCCCTGTAGCGAACGACATCCTTTCTGAGCAACGGTTTCTTTCGCGCTACTTTTGATGAATATTTGTGTTTTAAAAGCACCTGCCGAATAGTCTCGTGGGATACATCGATTCTACATTCCAACTTTAGTTCATATATTTTTGTAATTATTTTCCATTCATTTCTTTTTGATAATTTATTAGGCCTATCCTCTGCCTTTATGAAATGCAATCGTCCATCATTTTCTGCACGATTAGTAATGTTATATATTGTTTGTCAAATCAAACCAAATATCTGATACAAACCTGCTCCACTTTTATTTCTATAGTGGTTATAATAAACCAACTGAATTACGTCACTTGAAGGCATTTTGAATTACATTTCATACTAAATATTTCTTCAGCGATTAAGGACAAGGACGGAAACAATTTTACTCCACTCCTTTGTTGTGTGTGATGCATTTAACCTCTGGAATCCTACGCACAATCATATGCCGATTTGATTCTTATTATGACGTTAGTCTTCTTTGAGTAATAATTCTCCAGCACAGAATATCTTAAACCAATTCTGAAACGTGCGTTCAACAGTCAACACAATTAATTTCACATATCTTTTTGTGAGCCTCACCAGCTTTGTTGCCTTTTAAATGAAATATGGTGAAAAGCGACATATATATGTCGAAAGTATTCGCTTTTGTATTTCGTGTTAAAATTGATTCTGCACTAACATGTGTTATCAAATTTAAGATCGTTTTGCCACAAAAGCAAGTTTAAAGTAACAGCTATCACATGCGAGAAGAAAAAATTTCATAACATTGACGAAAGCGGAAATTAAAAAACACAACGCAATCTATTTGTCAATTCAATATGCATGTGAAACCAACTTTAGGCCGGTACAAAACTCGAAATGACTTTTATATATATATATATATTTTCTATAATATATTATATATACATTTTTTTTCGGTTCCCGCAGTGACATTAATTTACTTTTCTAATTCACTGCCTAACGATTTGGAAATCAAATATATCTTATAGTTGTATATAGGGTAAGTATGTATTACCATTTTACTAATGTTTCAAAAGTATAATATTTATTCTTTAAAATCATTATTAATGCTATATACAATTGCGATTCAACAAAATAACGTAACACATAAAGCCACTATGCAAAATCAAGCAAATGTGACATTAACGATGACTTATTTTTTTTTTCTTCTTTTTCTTTGCACATTTACTCACACAATGCTGACCAGTCTTATCTCTTATTTTCATACAACGGTTTCAGTTTTAAATAAACAGAAAATAGGTTCGTCATTTTTTCCCGTCATTCTTGTAACAGGGTTTTCTAGAAGGTGTTCGCCTGCTGTTCACTGTGTGGCACATACATACTTGAGATCAAAAAGTTTTTTTTTTCATACTTTTCGCGTACGAAATAGTAATGCACATTAATGTGCTCAGTACGTTATCGAAATTCTTTATTTTCATTTAATCTGATCGTGAACTGATTGTTCAACTTCAATTTAATTTTTTCCTTCATTCCGGTAAGTTGCATTCAAAAACCTCTTCAATCAGATTAACCAGATGCGTTTAACTGAGTTGTTCCATGCAACGACTTGCTATTCTTAAAAAAAATCTAATCACAAAGAGAACTGTTTTATCAGAAATTGCGCAATTCTTCGACCTACTCGGATTAATTAGTCCATTTATTGTATTAGCCAAAATATTTATGCAGCAATTATGGCGCTTAAAGTTAGATTGGGACCATGCTCTTCCGCAAAGATATCAAGAGCCATGGATTAATTTTATAAATCAATTGCAAATGGAGAAGTTGAATGACTTGGAAATAGATCGTCTTGCGTTTTCAAAACATTCTCGCTCAAAATGCATGCATTCTTAGAGAGCATACATTTACATTCGATCTGTTAATCTTTTAAACGAAAAAAATATTGAGCTTTGCTAAAAAAATATTCTGGCCTATCCATGGAAAAATAATGTGTGGATTAATTTATCGTAAGTGTATTCCCTGTTTCCGAGCTAAACACATCAAACAAGAACTTCTTATGGGTGACTTACCCAAACAAACACGGCCCTTCAAAGTCATAGGCATTGATTTTTGCGGTTCGTTTTAAATATATTTCCATCGTCGAGGGATTTTATCAACCAAGGGCTATATATCAGTGTTTGTTTGTTTTTCAACAAAGGCAATTCACTTGGAATTAGTTTAGGATCTTACAACAACAACATTCTTGGCGGCACTAAAACGGTTTGTGTTTAACCATACCATATACAGTGACAACGCTACGAACTTCGTCGGTGCAAGGAACGAGCTACATGAATTGTACAATTGTATTTCAAAACCATTTGCATTTCAATAACATTTTAAGCACCTGCTCATCAATAGGCCTAACATGGAAAACAATTCTTGCTCGTTACCCACACTACGGTGGTTTTTGGAAAGCCGCCGTTAAATCGACTAAGTTCCACCTCAGAAGAGTTTTGCAGAATGCTAAGCTAAATATCCTTGAATTTAACACACTAATCATCCAAATAGAGTCTGTTCTTATATCCAGGCTAATCACACCTGTTCCTGAAAGTTCTAACGACATGCCACCTGGACATTTCTTAATAGGAACAGCTTGAACGCCATCCCTGAACCAGATCTTTAGCTAACAAATGTAAGTCGACTACAATTCTATCAAAGGTTACAGTGGTTATTGCAACAATTCTGGAGCCGATGGTCGATAGAGTATCTGCAAGGCTTACAGCGACGATCGAAGTGGGCGAAACATGGGGAGTCGTTATCCTGGAGGAAGTAAATTTACCTCCGTTGAAGTGGCGATTAGGTCGAGTCGTAGGTGTACAACCAGGCAAAGATGAATCACTAGAGCTGTAAGACCTAAGTCAAGACCTCGAATGGTGAAACACAAAGAGCAGCAGCCAAAGTTAGACGTCTTACTATTGATCGGACGTTGTCTTCTCAAGGTGGGGAGGATGTTAAGAAGTAATTCTACGAATTTTTTTAATCTTTTAATTATAACGAAACATTCTGCACTTTGTTTGAAATTGTAATCAATGACTATTGAACAATGTCAATGTGTCACATTTTTTTTCTGGTAATTGTTTCCGGTTGTAAAGTATCATTATTAAAATCATCTTAAAATCAGCATCGTGTCTGAGTTTTATTGTTATTTGAAGCCTTTAACTCTTTCGCCATCTTCGAAACTTATCTCATTATAATTTCGCATAAACACCTTTATTGAACACAATACATGCCATTAATGAACACTACGTGCAATTTGCTATCGTTTTAACCATTCTAGTAGTTCACTGAGATGTAGAATGAGTTGGTGACTCACTAACAGTGTACTTGTGCGAATTTTAAGGGTTGCAAAAGCATTAGCAGAGTTTACTATCTATGTTAGTTTATCTATGGCCGAACCCGTATTACAGATATTGGAGATCCAAAACCCGCTCTCCATTGATCCCCACTAACCGAGTGCTAATGTCTGTGAATATGCGTAAGTTGTCATAAACACAATTTCCCTCCCATTTTATATAAAACCCACCTCCACCTACGCTCCACTTTATACAAAAGACAACGGTAAGATTAGAACTTGTATACTAGTGAAACGTAGCCTTAATGTATTTTTACTTCCTAACCTCAGCGACCCCGACTTAACCGTTGCTAGCCTGGAGACTGCCAAAGCCTTCTACTGCCAGGCATCGGTGTATCTTGGCCACGAAGAGGTGGGCCCTTTCCCCGGTGATTATCCAGAAAGGGTGGTATTGGAAGCTGGAAGGCAAAAAAATGGACTCATCACCGGATGTGACGCTAACGCTCATCACACGGTATGGACCAGTACCGACATCAACGATAGAGGTGATTTACTTTTTGATTACATTTCAAAAGCTTACCTCATTGTTTGCGATATTGGCAATGAGCCCACTTTAATAACAAGAAACTGACAGGAAGTCGGAAGCACTCTTACAAAGAATCCCTCAAAATATATAAAAAGAACTGAGAAAAGCAAAGCGTCAATTTTGGAGATCAAAGAACTCTGAGGCATCGTGGCTAAGAAAAATCCTCTCTGCAAACCCTGTGATTACTAGTTGTTTAAAAAAAAAACGATGACTCCTAAACAACCTCAAATGATGAATCACTTAACTTGCTACTGGATACCCACTTTCCACGTAGCTCCTCATTCGCGGCAAACAGTAACAAAAACAGGACTGCTGCAACCGTGAACAAAGTTCATGGTCTGATTACAAGAGACAAACTGCTTTGGGCGCTGCAAAGCTTTAAACCATACAAGTCTGGGGGTCCGGACGGTATAATACCGGCCGAACAACAAAGGTCCTCAGATTTTATCTTTCCCACGCTAGAGAATATCATGAGGAGCTGTGTAGAATTGATCCACATTCCACTGTCATAGAAAGAAGTCAATGTGGTTTTCATTCCCAAAGCCGGGGAATGCTCCCATGATGTCCCAAAGGACCTCAGACCGATAAGTTTACCATCTTTCCTTCTAAAAACTCTAGAACGACTGATTGATATTAATATTCGAGATAAAATTAATAAAAGACTTTTGTCAACGGGTCAACATGCCTACTGTAAAGGAAAATCGGTGGAAACGACTCTGCATCCGCTGACTAACCACATCGAACGATTACTACAATACAGAGATTACACAATGGTTGCTTTCTAAGACATAAAGGGCGCCTTCAACAACGTCGACATATCCGCAATCACGACTGCGCTATCACATCTACAGGTAGGCTACTCACTTGAGGAGTTGATCAGTCCTTCAGCTAAATCTTAACAGATTAACCACTAACCCGTTGGGCGGATTGCTGTGGATTGAGACTTAACCCCCATAAAACTGATCTTGTCCTCTTTTTCAACTATAGATCCTCCTTAAACCATTTAAGTTTTTTCCGACACAGCAAAATTTCTGGGTCTCATTTTTGACATGAAACTAAACTGGAAACCTAACATTCACGAAAGAATTAAGACAGCTACAGTAACTTTATTCTCTTGCAAAAAAGCCATTGGAAACAAATGTGGCCTCCAAACTCGAATAACCCACTGGCACATCTCCACTTAGAGAACATCGATTACACCATACCTTAATTTCGGTTTGACAAAGCCTTTCATGCGAGCTTTCCCTCTAGGAGGAAGATGCTTTCATGGAGGACGAGTTTATCCATTTCTATACATATGGACCTAAAACCGGAGGAGGTCTTTTCTCTAACCCTCTCCTTCCGTCTTCCAAATCGCTGTAGCATCTTCCAGGCGGAAATTTTGCCGATTAAAAAAGCTCTCTCCTAACTGAAGAAAAACTTGATATCCGCATCTTTTCGGATAGTCAGGCCGCTATTAAATCCCTAAACTCGGTCTCACTAAATTCTTAAACAGAAATTGAATGCCGATCATCTCTTACGGAGATGGCAGAGCATTTCAACATTCACCTTTGTTGGGTGCCAGGCCACAGAAACATTTCAGGGAATTGTAGGACCGAAAAACTCGCCAAAATTGAAACCCCTCTACCTATTCTAGCGGAAAAGGGTGGCATAGGTATACAAATCGCTACGCGCAAATTATTATTTAAGTTGGATGCTAATAAAAGAACAGACCTTAGATGGACAGGTGAGCCAACATGTGTAGCGACTAAACAGATCTGGCCAAAGCTGGATCTGAATCGTTCTAAGAGTCTGATTCTTTTAAATAGAAAACATGTCAGCGCCATTATAGGTGTCGTCACTAGACACTGCCTTATAGGAAGACATACAATACGGCTTGGCGCTTTTACAAACGATTTCTGTAGAAGCTGCATGGACAAGGAGGAATAGGAGACAATCCTCCACCTTATCTGTACATGTCCAGCTCTCTCCCAGAGAGGCTCCACCTAGAAGCCTTCTTCTACAATGACTTAACGATCTAAAAAATACAGACGTTAAACGTCTTCTGCTATTCATAGTAAGCTCAAACTGGTTCCATGAGTGAGGGAATCATAGATGCACGTGGCAGCACAACGGGCCAATAGTCCTAAGTGGGTTACCTAATCTAACCTACCCTAGTAAGTACGTACTTCAAACTTATTTTTCCTTTGTCATCGATAACAGGATCAAAACTTTCATCGAATGCCTATTCTTGCTTTTCACGAGCTTGTTGTTTTAGCAAACCCAGTTTCATTGGTCGCTTCATGATTTTTTTTTTTTTGATGTACGGATTTCTCGTCGCGTTTTATAGTGAAGGCGTATGCATTATTGCCTATTTCAAATTTTAGTTCTTCCATTATTTTCAACAAGGTGTGCAAATAATATATATAAAAATATAAGTGGGGATCCAAGATAGAATTTCAACAATATTTTCGGATCAGGAAATACTTTGGACGGGGAGACCAAATGAGGTTGGTCTTGTTGTTGTTTTGGGTATTTCTTTGTGTATGTACAGTCCCTTAACAAACTGTACAAACCGGCAACTCAGGATACAATTTTTTGTTTGAATTTTTTTCTATGTTCATTCGTCGGCCTACGGAAGGTCGCGCAATAAAAAGAAAATATAACCGTTTTACATATGGTTGCACAGCATAATCGGAAAGAAGGTTATATATGGTATACAGGTTCATATATTTAATTACAAAAGGAGTACTTATCTGATTCTGGGGGTTTTCATGCCTATGTAGGGTCGCTCTCTAGCTGAGGTTTCTACTGATGGAGGAGGGTAAGTCGTCTTCGCCACAATCACCGACTTTCGTCCTGTGGTATCCTCGGGGGAGTGGCAGTTTCTTTTTTTCTGGTTTGAATCCGTTGGTGTGTTTTTTGTCCTCGGTTGGCCGATTTAAATTTGTTTTTCGTGTTCTCGTTTTCGTTTTTGTTCTCGTTCTTAACCTTGTTTTTGTTTTTGTTATTTTTATTCTGTTTTGTTCCTCGTTTTTTTCCTGTTCCTTTGTCATCGTTTTAATGGCTTTTTGGCCATCGCCACACATAGTCATTCTAACGGTGGGTGTACCAAAGGCGCAGAGTAAATCGCCAGGCAAGAAAGGGCAACGTCTATGGCATTGTGGCAGAAGAAGTGGGACAACACTGAGGACTCAAAGGATCCTGTAAACCCCGCCTGTGGAGACCGGTGCTGTGAGAGGAGATAGCGGGCACACTCAGAGAACAAGTGAAAACAAGTTCACGGCGCGAGGGGTCAGTCGTGTGTACTGCTGGGCCGGACAGTAATGATTCTAGATTATCTCTAATTAATAAACAAGTGAATTAACCAGAGTGAGCAAAGTGTTTCATTTTGTTTTAATTATTATAGGTTTACACATTGGCGACGAGGTAAATAAACATACATACACATATATGTTATACATGAACACTTGAAAAAAAATAAGACAACAAGTGAAAGTAGGAGTGGCATTCTTAGAATGGAAAGAATGTGATGCATTTTGTTTCGATTTACAGGTCTGAGTATTGGAGAAAAAGTGCGGATTACGGATGAATACAGTCCCATTAAATTGGACTGATAATTAATTTTGCATTCAATTTCGAAACGGAGAGAGGTATTAAATTGGCCTGCATTAAATTGCGAAACGTAACTCGTAAAATTAGAGCTGAAGGTGAGACATTTAATTGTCATGCATTAAATTGCTAACAATACATGCATTAAATTGTTAATACAGTTTATTATTGATGAATTACAGGAGCAACAAAACCAAGGGTTACTTCGGGTAGAGTAAGTAAGTTCGGAACTTATAGGAAAATGACTGGGGCAGGGATACCACCCTTTCTTTGTGATGTTTTAGAAAATGCCTTAATCAAGTCAGAGTGGGAGAAGTGGCTTCGAGCATTGACGTTGTACCTCAAGGCAGAGGAGGTCACGGATCCGAGGAAAAAAAAGAATAAGTTGGTACATTTAGGAGATACACAATTACAAGAGGTAATTTATAATATTCCGTGGGCACTAGTTGACGATAGGACAGGGCAAGTAGACGTCTTCAAAATTCTGGTTGAGAAACTGTCACGAATATTTCTATCCCAAACGTAATTCCACCTTCGAACGGCATTTGTTTCGGTGGCTGAAACCTGAGCACGGGGAAAGCGTAAATAAATTCGTTCTGAAACTACGAAACCAGGCAGCAAAATGCCTGTGGACACAAAAGAAGCGATTCTGGATATAAACTTGAAAGGCAAACTCATCGGCGCATAGGCACCACCAGACCTCACGAAGTCCCTTAAAGAGAAAGAACATTCGCTTAAAGATACTATTGAGATGTGCCACGTATATGAGCAGATCAACAATGAGTCTGAAGTCATGATTTCGCCATTTACTTCCATGAACATTAACCGGGTCATTCCTAAGAGTGAAAATAAATTCTTTAATGAAGAATGTAGCAGATGTGGCTCACGTAGACATTCGGGAAATGGTCCAAGTTGCCCTGCTAGAAACGCAAAATGCAACAAATGCAGTTTTCTGAGCCATTTCGCTTTAAAATGTAGGGCGAAGCTTAATAAGCACAAGCAAACTAATTTTGATAATGCGGATCCGAAACGACGCAGGGTTGAGACTTCGAAAATTCAGTTTATTAGAAAAAAAAAAAATGAGACCCGGGGTGTATCCAATAAGTTTCTAGAACATAACTGTTTTAAAGTAACCGATGGGGAAGACTCGACAGGTGAAATGAACGAAATCATTAGTTGTCGTATCGGGGGTCACAAAATTTCGATGCTGATTGATTCAAGATCCCGTTATAACCTTCTCAGTGAGGAAGACTGGGATCTCCTTCACAGGAAAAATGCAACAATATGGAAACTTCGGAATGATTTCCAGAATAGATTTCGAGCTTATGCCGGCAATGAGTTACTCAAGGTGAAAGGGGTTTTTGAATCGACCATAGGGGTAAGGAATGACTCTGATCGGATTTCCTCATTCTATATCGTTAAGAATGGGAAACAATCGCTTCTGGGTCGTGAGACAGCTGTCAAGCTTGATGTTCTGAAGTTGAGATTAGAGATCAATCAAGTTAGCAATATTCCGCCATTCCTAAAGATCAAATTCATATATATATCTTTATCTCCGCCCTAGAAGAGAGAGTGTAGACTAAGTTAAGAGAAGCAAGCCCCAGAGGGGATAAGCCCGGATCCGAAGAAAATTAAAATTGTTTTCGAGTTCCGCCCACCAACCAACAAAGAAGTAACAAGGAGTTTCTTGGGAATAGTTTCATACCTGTTGAAATTTATCCCTGATCTTTGTGACGTAGCAGATTAATTGCGGATGTTGGCAAAAAGAACACGTGGAATTTACTTGGGGACAGAACCAGGATGATTCTTTCTGACGACTAAAGGAACGACAGTCCTCCTCCAGTTTGAAAAGGATAACCCTCATGTAATATCATTCGCCAGTAAAAGTTTGTCGGAGGTTGAGAGGAGGTACTCTCAAACGGAAAAGGAGAGTCTTGCGTTAGTGTGGTCGGTAGATAGATTATATTACTACCTGGCGGGTGTAGAATTTCAGTTGATGATGGATCACAATTTTCAAGCTGACTTCGAAGCCGCCAGCCAGAATCGATAGTTGGGTTTTACGACTGCAGTCCTTCAAATTCAGGGTAGTTATTGTTTGCTAGTATCGAGAACGACACAACCAGCCGTAATGACGCGGCATGCATTTCCGGATGCACCGTGGCTCTGTTTAGCAATGGACTTGTTGGGGCCTCTGCCAAGCCATGATTATATACTCGTTGTCATCGACTATTACTCTAGGTATCAGGAAGTAAAATTTCTAAGAAAGATAATTTCGAGCAACACTATAGACAACCTGGAAGAGATATCTTGCAGTTTGGATTACCCGCAGTCGATAAAGGCCGACAACGGCAACAACAACATCACGCTGATCACCTCGCCAACTAACTGGCCACAAGCGAACGGAGAGGTTGAAAATATGCACAGGTCTATTTTAAAATAATATACCGTCAATACAAGAGATAGATCAGCAGATTCTGCGGGGGATATGGACGCAATCCAAAAACAGAAAGGGAAGGATAGAGAGGGCAGACGGCGGGGAGCCAGCCATTCCGAGATAAGAGTCGGGGACAAGGTCTTACTTCGAAATTTGGTTGTGGCAAATAAACTTACACCTAAATTTGACGGGACTGAGTTTGAAGTTGTTGACCGAAAGGGGAAGAACTTATAGTGCAGGGCAGAGTCAAAACTATGCGACGCAACATAAGCCATTTAAAAAAATTTACCTGTAATACAAGAAACCAATCCCAACCAATTCGTTGAACTTAACATAAACTCTTCTAATTCCAGTGATAGTCATTTCCTAAATATTCCAGATGTGCAAAACCAAGCCAGAAAATCTTCATACATGACCCAGCCGAACGGGACCAGACCTTCTGATCCAAGCCTAACATTGAAGCTGAAAAATATAGGAGTTATGTGGAGACCGATGCCGCGAGAGGAAAGAGCGAGAACAGAGAACAACTGAAAATATGTTCACGACGCGTAGGGGTCAGTCGTGTGGAGTGATTCTAGATAATCTCTCATTAAATAAACAAATGAAATAACTAGAGAGAGAAAAGTGTTTTATTTTCTTTTAATTATTACAGGTTTACATACCGCCTATACCGTCACATCCAGAGCATGATGGGGAGAAAGAAAAAAAGGGACTACACCAGAAGGGGACGGAGAAAAGAATAGGTCAAAATACAACATATGGACAAGGGAGTGGAGGACTTTTAGGCGTGATTTGCATGCAACAAACATGTTGCAATGACGTTTAAGTATTTTAGTGAGGAATAGTTTTGTGTTTTTGGAAGATGAAAAATGTAAGTTATTGAATTAATATGTAATAAAAATGTCTTTTTTCTAAAGAACAGAACACCGGACAATAAAAAAAAAACAAAAGTATGTATTCAGAACACACTTATGCCAGCGCTTAATCCAATCCTCGAAACTTGTTTTATATTCGGTTTTCGGTATGTCCATCAGTGCTTCCTGCGATTTTTCCATTACTTCCTCTCGGCGGTGTTTTAGCTCGATTGAACAGAAAAAGGTCACAGAAAGCCAAATCAGGTGAATTGTTGCATATTTCGCCGACGGTGCGTTATCATGGTGCAAAATCCGCGAGTTTTCTGCCCACAATCTCTTTCGTCTCTTTCGGCGAATTGCTTCATGCAAACGTTTCATAACGTCCAAATAATACTCTTTGTTTACTGTCTGGCCTTTTGGCAAAAATTCATGATGCACTACACACGTTGTATTTACAACCGTGAGCATTGCCTCCTTTTTTGACTGAAAACGACGTAGTTTTTTGGTCTCAGCTCATTGTCTGATGTCTGGATTGCATGTCGTACTCATAAACTCACGTATCGTCTCCAGTAATGATCCTTTTGATGAATGTGGGATCGGATTGAGCCTCGTAAATTATCTCTTTTGCGACGTCAACACGGTATCTTTTTTGCATGAAATTAAGGTCTTTTGGCAACTTTGCTGCTACACGACCGAAACCCAAATCGTTAACCAAAATGTGTTAAACGGATCCATAGGCAATGTTCCAGTCCTCTGCTATCTCTTTGATGGTTAATTTGCGGTTATTGACCAACATTTGTTTTACTTCATCAATGTTTTCGTCGGTTTTTGATGTCGATGGTCTGCCACTGCGTTCATCATCTTCGATTGACTCACGACCACCTTTGAACCGCTCGTGCCACTGGTAAACGAACGTTTTCTTTAGAGAATCGTTGCCGAAACACTTTTTTAACATTTCCAACGTTCGTACCATTAAATCCGTTTTTTACGCAAAATCGTCAACACACACAGAGAGATAGATGTACTCTTGGCTACGTAACTTTTGCAAATTTCAAGCTATGACACTAAGATTTGGAGAGAATGTCAACAACTGATGTACCAAATGAACCAACAGAACTCCAATCGGAACAATGGGAGCAATGGTTTTTGATAAAGGTGGTATATGGTATTATATATATTTTTTTCTTCATGCGCAATGAAATGCTTTGAGTATTATTTTTATTACTTCAAGCACTTGATGTCTAAATATTTAATCTACCTATCGCCTGTTGAATGACAAATCTGGTGTAGCATGAGATTTTTCATTAAGTACAAGAAAGTTTTGTGTTTAGATTACTGTAACTAGGTCCATTTCGTTTATCGATGCATGAATTGAAATAATGTCATCAAAACATATCGTTGAGATATTTATCAATATCTTCTGAAACCGACATGACGTTTTTAAACGCAAAATAATTGATGATCGCATTAAGTTATGAATAAAGAAATTGGTGCGTGGTGAAAACGTTAAAAACACAGGAGGAAGAATCTGCCGTTGTACTATGTAAGATAGAAATGCTGACATTGAAGCGATCACCCTTTCCAGATTTTGGCCCTTCCAAAAACTGCTTCACACTGCTTTCCTCTATCCCTGCGACCTTGTCACCGAATACGTGTTTAATAGTGTCCAATCGTCTCACAATTAAAAATCGACGTAATCCATATTACATATACATACGTACATAGTGATCATTATCTATATATTGCTGCTGTCATTGTAGCAAATTTTAGCCAAGCCAAGCAATGACATGTGGTGCACTGATGGGCGAAGAAGTTTGATTGATTGAGCAATGAAAATCAGGAATTATCATTTGAAAAATCAAAAGTGACCTTCGTTTGACCTTGAAAATCGGTCTCAAGGTCAAACTCGTGGTCACCATCTTTTGTCCCCTTCAGAACCTTGTAACTTTTGTCTGAAACATTTTTCGCGATATTTCGTACTTTTTGAGTAATTTTGATGTCTTAAGTTTTATGGCGCCCTCTGACGGGAAAAGAACGCATTTTTGGAAAAAGTGTTTCATGTAAAAGAATTGTAATTTTTCACGCAGATTACGAACCTGTCAAAAAATAGTGGTTCCCATTAAAAAATCAAAAGTGACCTTCGTTTGACCTTGAAAATGGGGCTCAAGGTCAAACTCGTGGTCACCATCTTATGTCCCCTTCAGAACCTTTGACCTTTGGAGTATAACACAATCCACTAAAATAACAGAATGAGATCCAAAAACTACGTTGAAGTACTGTCATTTCCAAATACAGAATATAGTTAAATAGATATATGAAGAAGATATATGTATGTGTCGCTAACTGAGTTAAGCGGGATTAATAGTTGGCTTGGAGTGGGCAATTCACAAGCGGTGGCTAATCTTTCTATTGAATGAACTGAAACCTAAAGGCGTTTAAAACTCTCAGTCTTGACCTTTTGTGTGAAATAACTTTATTCTTTGATTTGATGGCTAACGGAGTAGCTTAACATTCAAATTTCTTTCCTTGAATCTGTTGATGGCTTATGTCTTATTCACCTGTTTCTTCTAAGGTCAGTCACCTTGGCCTATTTATTTTGCAGCGACATTGGTCATCATGTTAGTAGCAGTGTAAGCGTAGTCCCATATTTTCAGAATGGGTGTAGAGTGCATTGTGCTATAATGTGCATCTCACTCACATCCAAATTCGGCCATCCTGGATTTTTTTTGCTGTTGGTCATAGGTAATGACCATATTCTTTAAGTGGAGTTAGAACCAGTTAAAGGGAGATCGATATTATCTTTCACAACTCAGCATTTTAATTAGCTTTTTAACAGTTCTGATTTCTGACTCCAGGCGTTATGTTGTGATGTAGTTTCGTGTTTATTAATTTTGCTGTTTGTGTTGTGCGCATTAAAGTCATTTAATCGTTATGTTTTATTTCAATTTCATGTGATTAAATATCTTCCTGCAAGCGCGGTTGCGGTTGGGAAGCAATATGCTCCCGTGTATATCAGGCTTCCAGATGGCTGCCTCTGGTGTTATGGATTTAGTTTTGATCCTTGTTGCTTCATTGTGCTTTAAGTGTCTTCTTGTGATTGTTCGGATCTCTGTCTGCCCCCACATCAGGTTGTGACGTTCGTAAATGCCGAGAAAGATACAAGTTTTGTATTAGTTTTGGTTTAAATGAATATAAAAATGATATAAATTTTATATAACTGCTACACATGGTTACCCATTCTCATGTAGCAAATAGGGGAGGAAATTTATTATGTGAAAATAGGGGTTATTAATTCACTTATAGTCAATTTTTTTTTTTTTTTTTTTTGATATCTTTATTAACTTTTTTTTTTTATTTTATTTATTAAATTTCTTTCAGGCAGAGTGATCAGTGATGCTCCAATCAGAAAATATCATGGAGTGAGAACTATCACAGCATTGTGGTCGGACGTCATTGAACATAACGGCCTTGAGTGCATATTTGAGAATATAGAACAGCAGTAGTGTTGTGATGTTTACCTGACTTTTACCAGAGCCCTGCAAAGTGTGGTGATGCTGGTGCTTTAAAATGCCATTGGTGTTGTGTAATGTCAGATTTGTTGAAACTTCAGCTGACCATTCGCAGGAGATATGGTATGTTCGCTCTTCTTGTTCAGCTCAGTCTTGGCTCCCTTGAAGTTTGTCCCGCAATCGGTGTATATGTTTGAGCAGATTACCTTTCGTGCCACAAATTTCCTATGTGTATCGCCTTTTTTGATAGACATATAAAGAAACCAATGTATCCTTTTATCATCCTTTTGCACCTGCCCTTCCACATCTTTATTTCTATCGGCCCGCGTAGTTCACTCTAATATTTGTGAGTGGCGTTGAAATGAATACGTGTTCTGCCGGAAGGTTTCCCATTTGTTGTTGCATTTTGGCATTATAGCGGTGACATCGAACGCAGTTGTAAATTGTTGATTTGACTTAGATTGGTGATCCAGTATCGGCTTCTAATCTTTGCCATTATGATTTGTGCGTTGATGCATATCGCTGACTTAGTATTATCGGGTGTTTCTGGTTAAACGGTACGGTGGAGTTTGTTAATCGCCCTCCTAGGCGTAACAGTTTTGCGTCAAGAAATGGATTTAAGCGTAGAATATGACCGCCCTTTCCAATATCACATTTTTCTTTTACTGTTTTTAATTAATTTTGAAATAGTTCAACTTGAACGAGTCTGATGAGCTGATTTTGTGTTCCATCTAGTTCATCAGGTGTGAGTCGGTGATTATCCAAGGTTCGTTTCTTTGCTTTATATTTTAATGATTTAAAATATCTGCGCCACATCGCTGCACTCCGTACTAGCCGATTTATATTTGGAAAACGTTGATAGTATTCATTATTGATTACTTATTGATTGATTGAAAGACGACATGTGCGAGGCTTACATGTAAGTTTGTTAAATTATTTTTATAAAATGATGATTTAATAATGTTTCGTGTAGAAACAAGGAAACCTCGCGAGGACTATTCCTAAAAAAAATTTAATTTATTTTAGAGACCCCAAAGGCAACTGGCGCGACTGGGTCTAGTCAGCTGTTTTATGAATTGATGCAAAAAAAAGAAGCACGAACTAATTAAATTAACTTTGTATTTATTTGACATTTCTTGTCGGTGGTCTACTGGAAAGTGTAACAATTTTAAACTTCATCTTTAGTGAACACTATCGATGCCATGGTTTTGAAAGTGCATCTCGGTCATCGCTTCTTAATTCTGCTGTTAATGCAGTTTAGGAAACAGCTTCAGCATGAACGGCATTGTCCCAGCTTAGTACGTAACCGATCTGTCGGTCATTGACTTTAGAATAATTTCCCCAATCGGCGATTAATAGGATGTGCATACCAAAGCAACTATGGGTAATATTGATAATAGATCACTTTCTCTTTCCTTTTCCTTTTCCTTTTATCTTGTGTTCTTCCTTTGTAGTGAGAGGGGCCATAGAAAGAACATAGAATTTTGCTTATGCACTTTTGCAAGTTGCTTCACGCATTGATTTCCACTATCATCATTGTCAAACGGTTCGATTGCCGACGGCATTTTATTGACGCAATTATCCCTTCAATTGATTGACAATCTTTGTTTAGATGTTATGTTGCGTTGCATCATCATACCGGGCCACGGAATGGATGTCAAGTCCGTTGTGAGCAATGATTAATGTTGTTGTTGCCTTCTGTTGGATATGTTCTTCCTATAAAGTTGTACGTCGCGAGATGAATGCTGCTTCTGGTCGGCTTGTTGAATTTTAAACGGTTAGTACATAAAAAGAGAACATTTGGTGAGTGGCGTGTGGCGTTAATGTGTTTTATAATAATATAATTCAGGTTATTTAATTAATTTTAAGTTTTTTATTTTAATTCATAAGGATAGTAACTATCTTAGTGGTTTATTCTACCAGGGCAAAGTTTGACAATAGGACGCTTTAATTATATATTAATTGTGTCGACTCGAACATTTTTGTCAGGTCCAGGGTGCATTTCTATAACTCTACCAAGCCGCCAAAGCATAGGCGGTGACTGCTCATCTGGCAAGAGTACTAAACTGCCTGTTTTCAGATTTATATTTGATGATAGCCATTTTGGGCGCTGTTGGAGGCGGGGAAGGTTTTCAAGTTTCCATTTCTTCCAGAAGTTCTGCTGTATTTTCTGCATGAGCTGCCATCTATCCAAATAATTAGCTTTAATCTCTGTCAAGTCCCTTTCTGGTGTTGTGTTGAGCGAAGATCCAATTAGGAAATGTTCTGATGTCACAAAAGATAGATCTTCAGGGTCTTCAGTAACTGGACAAAGTGGACTCGTATTTAGGCATCCCTCTATTGAGTATTCTTAGAAGGTAAGCGTGTAGTGTCCGATAACTCATTTTAGGTGGTGTTTCATGGATTTAACTCCTGCTTTCCATAGACCACCGAAATGCGATGTCCTCAGTCCATTGTTTTGACTTGTGAGCCTTTTCTCCGTCGAGCATTCTTGCAGCTTCTTGGAAATTAGTTCCACAGTCGCTGTACAAATTTGTGCAGATCCCACGACATGCAGTGAAACGTTTGAATGTTGCAAGGAATGCTGGTGTGCTGTAGTCACAGACGAGTTCGAGATGCACCGCTTTCGTACTGAAGCATATAAATATGGCTATGTAAGCCTACCTTTCCATGCTTTTAGCTGCACAGGACCAGCATAATCTACCCCCGAAGGTTGAAACTGGCGACCCTGATTGACTCGTAGCGACGGGATATCTCCCATTTGTTGCTGTATTTGTGTAGCCTTATATCTAAAGCACTTTAAACACTTGTGGATACAAGCCTTGACATTGGACTTAAGATGCAAAATCCAGTATTCAGCTCGAACAGTTGCCATCATAAGTTGCTGACCACCACTCAGCGTTCTCTTGTGAATATCGTGGTCGGCCTCCAACTCGCATTATTCTTTTGTCATCGATGATTGGAGAGAGTTTTGCAATTTTACTTCCTTTAGGGGCCATTTCTCCCTTCACGATCTTTTCAATTTCACTGGGAAAGAATTCTTTCTGCACAATCATAACTTATTGGGCTGCGATTATTCCGTTGAATGAAATCTGTCCAGTGATGTGACGTGACATCTTCGTGGCCTTAAATCGCAAGTTTGCAAAAAAAAAAAAAAAACGAAGCCAATACGCTGTGGCTCGAATTAAACGTGGTAATGATGAATATCTACGAAAGAGTTGGTTTTCTTCGAAGGAGGTGAAATGTACGCAGAGCTAAAAAATGTTTTTGATTGGGTACCCAGATGCGATGGTCATTTTTTTCTCCTTGAAACTTCTGAGGTCTTTAGCTCATGATCGGTGCCTTTTATTTCTTCTTGCCAATCGATTCGCTCGTCAAATGTTTGCAAGAACTGTTGAATAGCTGTTGAAGAAAGTCCTCTTGACGCTATGTCTGCCGGGTTATTTCTTGATGGAACGTACTTCCAGCAATAAGGATTTATGAGCTCCTGTATTCCTGCCACTCTATTAGCAACAAATGTAGTGCGTGTGAATGGAGGGCTTGCGATTCACGTAAGTGTGATTTGCGAATCACACCAAGCATATATTTTTGCGTTCTGATGTTCCATTGCCTTCACGGTGTGTAATAGCAGGTGCGCCAGTAGTTGCGCTCCACATAACTCCAATTATGCCAGTGATTTGCATTTGAGCGGTGCGACTCTAGTTTTTGATATAAGAAGGTTCGTTGATATACTGTTTCTGTTAATTGCTCGAATATATACTGCTGCAACATACGCCTTTTCTGATGCGTCGCAGAAACCGTGGATTTCAATCTTTGATTGCTTGGTAAAATCAAGCCAGCAAGGAATTTCTATGCCGTTGAGGGCGTTTAAATCGTTCCTTAAACTCTGCCATGCTGAGGATTTTCCCAATGACGATGCATGGAGAAATTCATCCCATCGGATCATAAAGCCGCGCAATATCTGACAGAGTCTTTCTTTTCGGCGTACTTTGTTGACTATTTATACAAATTTAAAATGAAAACTTGTCCTTTCCAGGATGCCACTGGATTCCTAATGTTTTTATGATATTCTCTTCATCAAATGCGAGTGGTACTTGAATTTCTCTATCGTTCTTAGGAACTGCAGACATCAACCTCTCACATGTACAAAAATGTCATCTTGGCGTCTGGGGCCAACAAAGAGCTGATAGTTCAGTGATGTACCATCAGAGGTTTTGCAGGTGGGGTTTATCTCTGTCATTTGTCCAAGCTTCTTATACTCCTGAAAAACTCTTTTTTTATTCCTCAAAAAACGAAGAATTTTTTCGGAATTTTCTCTCTAACTGTAAGAACCTAACAAGATCTGCTCGATGAGATAAACCTAACACTGGTTGCATTCCTTCTTTGAAGGGAGGGTCCACAACATATTTTCCGTCCTCTTGACGCTGGTGGGATCGGCGGAAATGCGCTTCACATTGCTCTTCATCTGATGAAAGAGGTATCTTCTTAGTCATTTCTTCTAGCTTCCAAAATTTGTGTAAAACATGGTCTAACTCACCCCTTTCAGCGGCCGTATGGTAAGTCCTTATTGTTTTCTGATTGTTGGGAGCAAAACATCCTGATAGCACCCATCCAAACTCCGTCCGTTGAGTCATAGGAGTGCCTGGATCTCCCTTTACTTTGCCACCAAGTATAATTGATGGATAGACATCACTGCCAAGTAAAATAAAAATTTTTTTTGATATATTATAAGTTGGGTCGGCAAGTTTTATATTCCAATTAGCACCTTGAATATGTCGTGTTGGAAGATTAGCAATGAGTTTGGGTAAGACCAACACTGTCAATTGTATGTTGAAGTCGTCGTTTACCCTTGAGAAAATGGTGAGCGAAACTTTATGCTTGGCTATGCTAGCAACTCATGCTAGAATCTCATGAACGTTTACGCAGCTTCTTGTCCTTTTAAGTCTCAATTGTTGTTAGCATTCTTACTCCCTTTGTCCCTTCACTAGGTCTTCTAGAATTATTCAGGCATACACATCCGCTCCTAACAGCACATCAATCTTCTCTGGAACATCGTATGCTTGGTCAATTAATAGTAGATTGGACAAATGATTCCATTCTCCTTGAAGCGTATAGATTGGTAGTGTTGCAGATAGGACAGGTACAATAACACAAATGATGTAACATCGAGGGAGAAGGTTGTACTGGTTAACGATTGTAAATTAACTTTCACTTGGTATTTGGAACTGCCAGTTGGGTTTTTCCCAAGTCCTGTAACTCCAGCAAATACATTCTGTCTCTTGAAGTTAAGCATTTGAGTGGCATTTTCAGCTATGAATCTGGTCTCGGAGCCGGGATCTATGAAGGCCCTAAGAGATGCATTCTTTCCATTCGTTGCTTACCCTTCAGCAAGTGCAGTCGGTAATAGCGTTTTTGAAACCAAATCATTTGGTTGAAATGTGCTGTAAAGTTTTGAGAAACTCTTGTTTTAGAAAAAGCTAATCTGTGGCAAGATTTGGCTGAATGTTACTTTTTCTGGCACCGAAATGACGTTTTTGAGTGCGAAACAATTGATAACGCTGTTAAATTTAAAGCTGTTAAGTTAACGCGGCAAACTAGCGATACCACCGAATGTCGCTATGCGCTCTCTAGTTTTATTGATAAAAGATATATGAGAATATGCGTCTATATCTTGCTTATCTGCACGATAAATCCGACTCGGTGTGCTACGAGGGTAAAACAAAAACAAGCGTCATTGTTTCTATCCAGCAGGAAGGCCTCCCTACCGACGTTACCAGTCTTAGGAAACTTTATATAAAGTATCACGAGATTTTCTATACGCCCCCCCCCCCAAAATTTGCAGACGATCGTACCGCTCTTCGCCACTATGTACACTCTAAGAGAGTGTTACACCTTTAACGCTGTCGACTTGACCACGATAAATTTTTTCGACCCTAAAAAGTCATTCAAAAACCTCCCTCTCACCTTCTCTTAATAGAACGTACGAGGACTGCGTTCTAAAAACCACGCCGTTTTCCGCTAATCTCATGCTCTCCGATTTGATATCTACGCCCTGACCAAGAGTTATTCCCTCTTTCTTTTAATGTTTTTCGGGATTATGATCGCACACCCCCTTTAATTGAATCCCTCTGTCGAGCTGTCCTACTGGCTATTCATAACAATCTGGACTCCTCTCTCGTTGCAACTTCATCTTCTCCTAATTTCGACGTTGTGTCGGAAAGTTTCTCCATTAGCCCCTTTCTCACTCAAAATTTCGATCCTGCAGTTATTGAAGAAAATTTACTACATCTTAAAGATGAATTTGTACCTGGCCCAGACCGACTTCCGCCGTGTTTCTTAAAAAATGCTCTTACAACTCTTACTCTCCGTGGTTTGCCGCGGAACGACCCTTTAATCTTACCTCCCTATCAGGACCGCCTCAAACTTTCAAATATAGGGTTTTCCAATAGGGACTTGACATCTTTGAATTTAATTTGTGAACGCACTTTTTCACTAATAATCAAATTGTTACTGTCAATTTATTCAGTAAACTCAACGTTTTCATCATGGTAAAGTACACTAACGAGCAACCTTTGGAAAATTTAAAAATTTTGTACAGATATTCGGAGTCGCAAAATCATCTTCAGTGACGAAGCTCATTTTTGGCTCAGTGGGTTCGCCAATAAGCAAAATATGCGTTATTGGTCGGGTGAAAACCCACATGTGCTTCATGAATCACCACTTCATCCACAAAAAATAACTGTTTCGTGCGGTTTGCATGCCGGCGGCGTTATTGGGCCATATTTTTTCGTCGACGATAACGATCGTCACGTTACTGTCAGCGTTATCGCGCCATATTTTTGGCCCGAATTGGAAGATATGGACTTGTACGACATGTGGTTTCAACAGGATGGTGCCACAAGCCACACAGCACACGCAACAATCGATTTATTGAAGAGTAAGTATGGTGAGCGTGTTATCTCAAGACATGGGCCAGTCGATTGGCCGCCTCGTTCGTGCGATTTAACGCCGCTTGACTATTTTCTGTGGGGCTACATTAAGTCATTGGTTTATGCCAACACGCCGACGACGTTGGAAGAGCTCAGAGCCAACATTGAAAGTGGAATAGAATTGTGTGGCCGTGTCGTTGAAAATTGGATTCAACGAATCGACCGCTGCAAACGTCGAGTTCCATTCATAAATGTTTTCATTGTACTTCAAGCCAATACTAAAGTTTTTGAAATATCTTAAATGGTTTGCCTTTTATTTAAAAAAAAGTTGTCAAGTCGTTATTAGCAAACCTTATATGAATTCGTTAGAAGAACGCAGGAATACTGCTGACATTCTTTTCATTCATCGACTGTGCATCCATTTTGAACTCCATTTTCTCCAGTACCAATCACCGCAATCTACGATGTCCTCGTTACTTCTATCTACCGATCCACCGCACCTCTTATGGCTCCAGCGAACCAATCTCCTGAATGCTCCGAAAGGTTAACTCAAACAAAAACTCAAACTCCTCGTCTCAAGCAAGATCTCTTACATCACTTCCTTGGTCCCTAGCTCTTAAATCTTTCTGTTATTTTTTAAGTTATAGTAAGCTTGTATTAAGCCAATAAGCCCCCACCAAAATGAAAAAAAAAAAAATAGAAAAAAGTTATGACTAAGAAATGAGTGCGTGGTGAAAACATTAAAAACACAGGAGGAAGGATCTGTCGTTGTACTAAGATAGATTTTGGCTCTTCCAAAAACGGCTTCCCAATGCTTACCCCTATCCCTGCGGCCTTGCCACTGAATACGTATTTAACAGTGTCCAATTGTCTCACAATTGAAGATCGACGTAATACATATTACATGTACATAGGTACATATTGAGCATTATCTATATATTGCTGCTGTCATTGTAACAAATTTAAGCCCAACCAAGTAATCACGTGTGGTGCACTGGCAGGCCAATAATAGGGGAAAGGATCCAAAAACGTACGCACGTAAACGTGTGAATACAATAGAATTGTATCCTACACCCACAATGCCGGGTTGCCAAGTTTCGTCGATTTTTCGTTAATTTTTGCTCTAGTATCTAAAATGCGACCGGTAAAGGATTTCGTACGAAAATTAGACAGCTTATCAATTGATTGCTATTTGCATTGTTTTTTCTTGAGGTAAGTAAACATTATTATCGGAAACCAGACAACTTTCCAAATTTTGGCCATTCCAAAAACTTCTTTCCACTCACCTTCCCTATCCATGGGAACCGATCTGTCCATACATGAGAATTGTCAACAATATTAATTCGTCTCAAAATTTATGGCTGACGTCATCCATATAAAAATGACGAATTGAGTTCCTGTTTTGATATTTCTATGTTTACAACTTTAATTTCGTGTAGGTTGCAAAAAACTTTTAATGTTGGACAATAATTTTATTTTCTAGGACTACATAAGAAGAAAAATAAAGATATCTGAAGCAAGAAGTAGGATTTTTCTAAAAAATACTACTTTCACCATGTCACGAGAAAGTGGCCAAATCTGTATTGAAATGGTTTGTTTAGATCAATTGTAATTTCAAAATGATATTACTTTACTTCTTTCTGGGATATGCAAGATCTTGAAGAAATGTGGAGAAGTCATGTTATCTAAAGAAATAAGTTAATACCAAAAATATTTTCATGCTAAACAAGCAAAACAAACAAACAACTCATAGATGCAAGTCCTCTCCCACGAAATCTGTCACAACAGCAAATAACTGAATGTGGTTTTAGAAACACATCGTTGGTGCTGGGAACGAAAAGAAGCTGACCGATGAAGATTCCTTCATGTTCGTGTTTGGTGAGGCGAGGTTTAATTTTCTTTAAATTTGTAAAGTAAATTTAGTCGCTTTTTAGATACGTTCAGTAAAGTAGAGCAAAAGCTCTAAGAAAAAAAAAATATTTTTTAAATAAAAATTGTTTTAATTTAATTGGCGCCCGAGCAGGGACCATAAGGAAAAAAGAAAACACAAGGAATACTCGGAAAGTTTCGGGATAAAAAGCCCTTAAGTAGTGCTCCCCTCGCGGGTGTTATAAGTTCGCAAAATAAAATAATTCGATCGATTCGAAAAATTCCTGTGGTCCCACGGTCTTTTTGTGTCAGTGAAACTTAGGGCCCCGGAGTGGCCTTACAGTGCTTACATAAGTGCAGTTTGAGAAAACGGAAGCTTGTACGAGCTAGCCGCAACGACAAGACCACCCTGCAATGCAACCCAGACCCCCGGAGATACAATGGAGATTGTATTATTGTAAGTTAGATTAAGAATTTGAAAATGTGTAATACTGTTCATAATAATGAAAAACACGAAGTGTATACAATACATTTGAGAATAATTTTTTTTTAAGGAAAAATAGTTTAAAAATAAAAAGTTAAGAAAGAAATTCAATTAATAAGTAGTAAATTTAATAGTTAGTAAAAGTAATAAGAAATAAAAATAACCCAACCCTTAATACTTACCTACTCAAACACTAAAATGCCTCAGACGAGAAGTCAAACTTCTGAGCCACAGGCTCATGCAAATCCTACCATTATACATAATTCTCCAACCTTTCAACCCTCTCCCTCGAGAACTCAAGATCCAAACAATTCTTAGCAATTCACCAGTTCCAACGCTAATGTGGAAGAAGTAAGAGCTCCACCAATGTTGGAACTACTAGTGACTTCAATATTAAATCGTGTCTTAGATCAAAGAGGAAAACAGTTAATTGAAAATGTTTTGAATCCTTATGTCCAGCGTTTTCCTGGCGTCGTAATTTTTCTGGATACGCCTCTGAATTTGCTACCTGGAAGAAAAATGTAGAGCGCGTCCTCCGAATTTACGAACACATAAAAGGAACACCGAAGTACTACGGGATCCTGAATGTGGTCCGTAATAAAATAATAGGACTAGCCGACGCGGCACTTGATACACCCCTCAATTGGGAAAGTATTGTCAATGACCTCACTTTGCACTACACTGATAAGCGTGACTTCACGACTTTGGAGTACCAAATGTCAAATCTAGTGCAAGGCAACAGTAGTATTGAAGCTTTTTATCAAACAGTTGCAAACTTGTGCAAATAGTGCACAATTATCAGAATTTCATGCATGGACATAAGTCCTGATGCGATGCGTATATTGACGCAATCATGTAGGGATAAAGCTTTAGACACCTTTATCCGTGGATTAAAGGGAAGCTTGTTTGATTTATTAAGTATGAGAGAGCCAGCAGATTTGCCCCAGGCTCCTCATCTCTGCTTAAAATATGAAAATCAAATCTATAAATCTTAGTCCGTTAGATCTAACCATGGAGGCTTTAAGAGAAATTCTCAAGCACAAACACGACAACATCCCACTCAATAACACCAACCTCAACGTCCACAACAAACCCAACCACAGATTTAAAGGCCACATCCACAGTTTCAACAAAGACCATTTAACAGTACTCCTAGACAGTATGAACCAACACCTTTTAGAACATATGCAAATCAATACATTTCTTTACCCGAACCTCACGCTTCGTGTGGTCAGCAGCCTATATATCAAACCCCAACTTTTCCATTTCACAGTCCGAACTACTGCCCATATCCTAACAACAAAGAAATCAATTTCCCAACCAACCAACTATAAAAGCAGAAGTCGCAACACACACAAATGAATAAATCGAAACTTTATAATCAACAAGTCTCACAAAAATCAAAGCAAACAATTTACATATCAACCCAGAAGTTAAGAATACTGGAAATGATATCGTTCCCGAGCGAAACTGTTCAAATGAACAGAAAGCAAATGAACAATTATATGAGCAAGCCAACGAAGAGCACGCACGGAATAGGCAGAAATTAATTATCAATTACATCCAACAATTGACCTAATGTATAAAAACCTTTCCGAGCAGTTACTGGAACACAGTGGCATACATTTTTTAGGTTAGCGGATTCCTCGCTACCCTATTTCGAATGTAAATTAAGTAGTGAACATATGTATATCAAAATTCCTTATAGATATCGGGTCGAGCAAGAACTACATCAAACCTAAGTTAGTGCAAAACCCAATCATTAACAATCAAACTTTCTACGCTAAATCTATAGCCAGTGAGGTTAGAATCACTCATCATACCATGATCAATCTGTTCGGTTTTATTTCAAGAAAATTGAGAAAATCAGAAGACCACTATGCAGCTAACGAAAAAGAACTGTTAGTCATAGTATGGGCTCTAGGAAGTCTAAGAAATTATCTCTACGGATCTGCCAGAGCGCGAATTTCCACCGACCACCAGCCATTCACCTCCGCCATCAGTAACCGAAACAATAATAGTAAAATAAAAGATGGAAAGCGATCCTCGAATAATACAATCATGAAATAAAATATAAACCCGGCAAGACAAATGTGGTGGCAGATGCTTAATCAAGAGAATGAAATTCCAATATTGATGCCTAACAACTAGTCAACACAGCAGCGATCACAATTTAATACAGACTGCAGAAGCTTCCATCAATACTTTTAAGAATTAAATATTTTTTCACATAAATCGGACCCCGACCAAACCTTCCCAATTATGTTTCCCACGTTTCACCGCCATGTACTTACAGAACCCAACTTCACTGAAGCTAAGCTCAAGGAAATCCTTAAAAAAAACCTTAAATCCATCCGTATTAAATGGCATCAAAACCGACGAAAAGATAATGGGCATGATACAACGCATCTACCCTTCTGAACTTACAAAATTCGATTTACCCGATTGCTGGTTAAAGCCATAACTAGTTTTGAAGAACAAGAGGAAATTATAATAAAAACCCACAAACGATCTCACCGCAACGAACGAGTACATGGGTACTCTTACATCGTACATCGGTACATCGGCAAAACTTAAAAGAATAATAAAACATTGTGCAGTCTATAATGAAAATAAATATGACAGGCACCCCAGCAAAAGCTCTAAGCTCAGTAAGCCTGAGATACAGGCAACTACAATACTGAAATATCCTGGCCAAACAGTTAATTTGGATATATTTTCTACAGAGGGAATGATAGTACTTACGTCAATTGATAAATTTTCTAAATACGCTCAATTGAGAATAATCAACTCGAAGGCAGCGGAAGACATTCGTCTGCCCTTAAGGGAAATTCTGTTTTCATTTGGTCTTCCGGAAGAAGTTGTTATATGTAGACAACGAAAAATCTTTCAGCAGTGTTTCTATCAGTTTTATGATTAAAAATGAATTAAAAATTAAAATCTTCAGGACACCCCCCTATTTTAGCTCCGCCAAATTGCATTCGACTCTAATTGAAATTATGCGACGCCTGAAGACTGAAGGCACTCACCGTTTCTTCACGGAACTATTAGACCGAGCCGTCTACAAATACAATTTTTCCGTCCACTCCACTACGGAGAAAAAGCCGATAGAAACGTTTTTCGGAAGAAGAGTAACTTCAGACCCCGAAATTCTTAAGAAAGCATGACAGGAAAATATTAAGAAAATACAGCAAAAACAAGCTACTGACTTTAAGTACCACAACAGAAAAGAAAACCAATAAAAGATTTCACTCCCGGTCAATCAGTATACGTAAAACAGAACATACGCATTGGATCCAAGCTAACCCCTTGCTACAAAAAAGTATAGTCTCAGAAAATAAGAAACGGAACACTGGTTCGCCAGACAGACAAGATTTTGAGATAGAACAAGCCAAAATATACAACGTTCTTACCAACATTAATGAGCAAGTAATTATTAATAAACTACTAATAGGAAAAATTAGCGAAATAAGAAATGTAACAAATAATTTAGTTAAAAATTAGAATCCAAAGAACAAGATAAGTATGAATATTTATTAGCGAAATAAGAAATGTAACAAATAATTTAGTTAAAAATTAGAATCCAAAGAACAAGATAAGTATGAATATTTAAATTAGAAATGTTGGGGAAGAAATATCGAACATTGAGTATGCTATCCAATGGGCCAAAGCTGGCGTAATCAACTCCTTTATACTTTCTAATACTGAAGTAAATATAATAACAGATATTGTAAGTAAAGAAAATATACCTTATGTAAACGCTATAGAAGCAATTGAATTCGCAGAGGCAAAAATAGCCTCAAATAATACTTTACTACTGTATATTTCAAGTTTTCCCAACAAAGTTCCATATCTTTGTGTAAAAATATTAGTGAAAGCAGTTAAAAATAAGAATACTATAAATAAAATAGACTTTAAAGAAATTTTAAAATGCAAAAGTAAATTTTATGGAATTAAAAAGTAATGTAAAACCTTTAACAACCTTTCAATTTGTAATCCAAATATCTTAATTGTTAACAAGTCGAACCGCATCTTGTACTCGAATGAATAACCAGCACGTGCCTACTATTGAACAATTAGCTCCGGGAATAATACTATTTAACCAATTTAACGATAAAATAAAGGTCAACCACGATGTACAAGGTGTCTCAAAAGAAAGTTCATATTTAAAAAAATATTTAAAAAAATATTTAAAAAAAATTTAGAAGTTTATTGAAAAAATGTTTATTATATATTAAAATATAGTGTTTGGGAATTTATTTTTTAAAAATGACATCGTCCAAATGTAAACCGTTGCGTTCACGGCATTCATTTAATCGAGCACTAAAATTGCCTATGGCGGCTCGGCAGGTATTTTCCGTGATGGCTGGCATTTCGTGACGGATATTTTCTTTTAATTGTGCCAGGGAAGTCGGTTTGTTGGCGTAAACTTTGGACTTGACATAACCCCACATGAAACAGTTCATAGGTGTCAAATCGGGACTACGTGGAGGCCAACTTGTGTCACCTCTCTTAGAGATCAATTTGCCAGGGAAAATTTCACGAACTCTTAGCTGAGACCTGTTGGACGTGTGTGAAGATGCACCATCCTCCTAGAACCATGTTCTTTGGCTATAACCAGGAAAGTTTTGCAACTCAGGCACAAAGAAGTTGTCTAACATCTCCACATAGCGCTCTGAATTCAACGTAACTGTGCGTCCCCTTTCATCTTCAAAAAAGTAAGGGCCGATAATTCCTCGCGTCGACCAGGTGTAACGAAATCAGATTTAGTCATTAGAAATGATCAAAGAGATCAAAGTTAATAAGCTAGAAATAAAACAATAGCCATATCTGGAATGATGATCCTGATACTTGCAGCAATACTTACAAGAGTTATTTTGAAGTACTACAAAATAAAAATTAATCTAACCAAACCATTACAAATATCCCAAGAAGAAACATCAATAGAAAATGTACCAGAAATTACTCCACGCAAGTTCTCTCCCACTAAATCTGTCACGACAGCAAATAGCTGAATGTGAAATCAGAAACACGAAGATTAATTTTAAATTGTAAAGCAAATTTAGTCGATTTTTAGAGGTTCAATAAAGTGGAGCAAAAGCTCTAAGAAAAAAAAATTTTTTTCTTTAAATAAAAATTTAGTTTTAATTTAATTTATATGAGTAAAAATTATACATTTTAGTTTGACCGTATATTTAATGCATTGTTCGTCGCATATTTGACCTTTGGAGTATAACCCAATCCACTTACATAACGGAATAAGTTCCAAAAACTACGTTGAAATACTGTCATTTCCAAATACAGAATAAAGTTAAATCGATGTTTTTTTTTGTACCCTGTAAATATAAAAGATATATGTATGAATCGCTAACTGCGTTAAGCGGGATTAATAAAAAAACTAAAGGCATTTAAAACTCTTTCAGTCTTGACCTTTTGTGTGAAATAACTTTATTCTTTGTTTTGATGGCTAACGACAGTGGTTTAACATTCCAATTTTTTTCCTTCAATCTTTTGACGGCTTATATATGATTCAGCTGTTTCTTCTAAGGTCAGTCACCTTGACCTATTTACTTTGCAGCGGAATTCCTCATTATGTTAGTAGTAATGTAAACGTAATTTAAGACTCGTATGTACACCATCAACAACAATGCCCCCAATATTTTCAGAATGTGTGTGCTTTGTGTTGTAATGTGCATCTCACTCACATCCAAATACGGCCATCCTGGACTTTTTTGCTGTTGGTCAGAGGTAAAGACCATATTCTTCAAGCGGAGTTAGAACCAGTCAAATCGAGTTTGACATTATCTTTCATAACTCAGCAATTTGATTAGCTTTTTAACAGTTCTGATTTTTGACTCCGGGCGTTGTGTTGTGATGTAGTTTCGTGTTTATTAATTTTGCTACTTGTGTTGTGTGCATCAAAGTTATTTAATCGTTATGTTTTATTTCTATTTCATGCGATTAAATATCTTCCTGTCAACAGGAATGACAATGTCTTCAATTATTAGTGCTTGTTTTTGTTGGGAAGCAACATGCCCCCAGCTCAGAAATGTGGATTTGAAGATCTCGGCCGTGGTGTCTTGGGTTGCGGTGTGTATATCAGGCTTCAAGATGTTCCTTGTTGCTCCATCGCCGTCTTCCTTTTTAAGTGCCTTCTTGTGATTGTTCGGATCTCTGTCTGCCCCCGCATCAGGCTGTGACGTTCGCAAATGCCGAGAAAGATACAAGTTTTGTATTAACACATGAGCTGAAAAGTCAGTGCCGTTTTATAGTAAAACATAAATTTTTTAGCAAAATTCAACTTTATTTATCAATATAGTTGCCTTCTTCGGTCTTAAATCTCTTTCCGGCGAGCATTCTTTTGAAGTCTGCGAACAGGAAATAGTCGCTGGGGGCCAAATCTAGAGAATACGGTGGCTGGGGAAGCAATTCGTATCCGAATTCATTCAATTTTGCCATCGTTTTCATCGACTTGTGACACGGTGCATTGTCTTGATGAAACAGCACTTTCTTTTTCTTCAAATGCAGCAGTTTTTCTGCCATTTCGTCCTTCAACGCAATGTAATAGTCGCTGTTGATAGTCTGCCCTTTTGGAGATAGTCGATGAAAATTATTCCATGTGTATCCCAAAATACGGATGCCATAACCTTGCCAGCCGACTGTTGAGTTTTTGGTCGTTTTGGACGAGGTTCGTCGCCTGCTCGCCACTCAGCTGACTGCCGACTTGACTCTGGTGTGAAGTGATGGAGCCAAGTTTCATCCATTGTCACATACCGACGCAAAAATTCGGCTTTATTGCGGTTGAACAGCTTTAAACACTCCTCTGAATCATCAACACGTTTTTGTTTTTGGTCGACTGTGAGCAAACGCTGCACCCACTTTAAACAGAACTCGTGTATGATATATCCAACATTCTCTTTTGATATCTTCAGAGCCTCAGCTATCCCGATCAACTTCACTTTACGGTCACTCGTAATCATTTTCTGGACTTTTTTGATTTTTTCGTCTCTTTTGGACGTCCACTTCGTGCATCATGTTCGCTGCTTGTATGACCACTTTTAAATTTCTCAATCCACTTGCGAATGGCTCGTTCGGCTCGTGCAGAATCCGGGTAACACTTATCAAGCCATTTCTTTGCATCGGCTGCATTTTTTCCCCATCAAAAAGCAATGATAAATCAACACACGAAATTGCTTTGAATCCATTTTTTTTCACAATAACAAAAATTGCTTCACACACAACGCTATATCTCGAGAACTAATCGTCCGACAGCTGTCAAATTTATACATGTATCTTCTGAAGATTGGTACTAACTAAAAATGGTATGGATTTAAATCAAGTGGTGCCATCTCTTAGACACGGCACGGATCTTGCGAATAGGGGAGGACATTTATTATGTTCATGAAATAGGGGTTATTAATTCACTTATAGTCTATCTTTTTCTTCTTTTGATATCTTTATTAATTTAGTTTATTTTTTTGTTCACATCTTGTTTTACTTATTTTCATACGATTCAACTGACGGATTAATTGCCTGCAAGGGGGATTATTTCCCGATCGGACATTTTAGCATAACTTTTTCTGTGCGTATGGTCACTACCCGCATTAGACCATCTGCACCGGGATGCCGTTCGATCACGCGCGAGATTAGCCACGACGAAGGTGGAAGGTATTTCTCCTTGACCAAGACTATGTCTACGAGTTTAATGTTCGGTTACTGCTGAAGCCGTTTGGGTCGTCGCTGTAGCAAATGCAGATAAGATGCTTCCAGAACTCTTGTGTTCTGGAGGTTGTTTATATTTTTTTTCATATCACCGAGATCAAACAGTGTTGGGCGCGGTAAGTACGTAGGTGGGTGACCACGTGGGAGCTCAGTACTCCGCGTGCTGTTGACAAAACGCGCCACATGGGCATAGTACCCCGGCGTTAAATCCCGGACCCTACAAATTAATTTGTATTTTTCCCTTGATAGTAATAATAATAATAATTTTTTTTTCATTAAATTTCTTTCAGGCAGAGTGATCAATGATGTTCCGATCAGAAAATGTAATGGAATGAGAACTATTAGACCATTGGGGTCCGACGTCATTGAACATAACGGCCTTGAGTACATATTTGAGTAAATAGAGTAGAATGTTCTTCAAATGTAAGCCTGGTTGCTCCGACTGTTCGATTAAGTTTGTGTTTAATTGACTTTACACCAGCTTCCCAGAGCCCTGCAAAATGTGGTGAAGCTGGTGTTTTGAAATGACATTTGGTGTTATGTAATGTCAGATTTGTTGAAACTTCAGCTGACCATTCGCTGGAGACATGGTATGTTTGCTCTCCTTATTCAGCTCCGTCTTGGCTCCCTTGAAGCTTGTCCCGCAATCGGTGTATATTTTTGAGCAGATTACCTTTTGTGCCACAAATTTCCTTTGTGTACACCCTCTGTTGATAGACATATAAAGAAAGCAATGCATCCTTTCATCATCCTTTTGCATCTGCCCTTCCACATCTTTATCTCTATCAGCCCGCTTAGTCCATCCCAGTATTTGTGAGTGCCATTGAAATGAATACGCGTTCTGCCGGAAGTTTTCCCATTTATTGTTGTTGAATTTTTGCATTATAGCGGTGACATCGAACGCAGTCGTAATTGTTGATTTGACTTAGATTGGTTATCCAGTATCGGCTTCTAATTTTTGCCATTATGATTTGTTTGTTGATGCATATCGCTGACTTAGTATTATCGGGTGTTTCTGGTTAAACGGTACGGTGGAGTTTGTTAATCGCCCTCCTAGGCGTAACAGTTTTGCGTCAAGAAATGGATTTAAGCGTAGAATATGACCGCCCTTTCCAATATCACATTTTTCTTTTACTGTTTTTATTTATTTTGAAATAGTTCAACTTGAACGAGTCTGATGAGCTGATTTTGTGTTCCATCTAGTTCATCAGGTGTGATTTGGTGATTCTCCAACGGTCGTTTCTTTGCTTTATATTTTAATGATTCAAAATATCTGCGCCACATCGCTGCACTCCGTACTAGTCGATTTATTGATTATACATTGAAAGACGACATGTGCGAAGCTTACATGTAAGTTTGTTAAATTATTTTTATAAAACAATGATTTAACATCAACCTTCTTATTTTCTTTTTTAATTTTAATTTAATTAATTAATTAATTTTTATCCATATATGGCGGTACATCATGCTGATATCTGCCACAAACGCTGCCTTTTAATCTCCACTTCGTGATCAGATCTATGATCTATGATGGGTTGCAGTCGTGGACCCACCATTAAGCAGTCTTGCTCCAAGTTTACTTTCTATTTGAAAGAATCTCGCCATGGCTGCCTTCTTCGAGTTTCCCAATGTTGGGCGAATTCCATTCTTGAATGGGAGTCGTACTTCGTATCTCCCATCTTCTTTCCACATGACTTTCTCTGAAAAATTTTGTTGACATTTTTGCTCCTCCGGTGATAGTTTTCCGTCTCCTAGAATTGCTTAAGTTATGCATTTAAAGAGTTAAAGAGGTTTTGGACAGAAAAAAAAGTGATATTTGGAGTAATGTTGGTTTCTAGGATAATAATTCACCCAAGTTCCGTCTGTTGTACTATAGGAGACCCCCTTTGTCCCTTCACTAGGCCTTCTAGAATTATTCAAGCATACACATCCGCTCCTAACAGCACATGAATCTTCTCTGGAACATTGTATGCTATATCAGTTAATGGTAGATCGGAAAAATGATTCCACTCTCCTTGAAGCGTATAGATTGGTAGTGTTGTAGTTAGGACAGGTAACAGAAATGCTGTAACATTGAGGGCGAAGGCTGTACTGTTAAACGATTGCAAATTAACTTTCAATTGGTATTTGGAACTGCCAGTTGGGTTTTTGGTGGTGGCGATGGTATGATGGTTGACTCACTGGCTGTCACGCCACTTACCTGGGTTCGTATCCCGGTAGGAGCACATCAACAAATTTTTCAAAATCATCATCACCCTTTCGACGGGCAATGTCAAACCTACGAAAGTCAACTTCTGCCTATAAAAAAGGTTCTCAGGAGAGCCGTTCGGAACAGGCAATAAACAGTAGACCCTGCTCGGGAGTATAAAAATTCGCAAAGTAAGAAACACAAATGAGTGCGAGAAGTTAGGCCTTGGCCCACACCGGGCTGTCGCGCCACTTATTTATTTATTTTTTGTTTATTTTAGGTGGTTTTTTCCCAAGTCCTGTAACTCTAGCAGATACATTTTGCCTCTTGAGGTTAATCATTTGAGTGGGAACTAAGAGTTGAATACTTTCCAATCGTTGCTTACACCTTAACGAGTGCAGTCGCTAATAGCATTTTTGACTGCATTTAGTTAAAATGTGCTGTTCAGTTTTGAGAAAGGCTTCGTTGACCATTCGGAGTATTGAATGGGACAGGAATTTGGCTTACAGGATCTTTTACAGTTATTGAGGTGCGTTTGCATTGTGGAATTGAGGATGTTGTTGGTGATTTTGAATAGTGGTTAAACTTTATCCAGCATCAATGTGCATTAATGTGTGATGCTTGTGACCGCATTTTTGAGACCTGTTGCTACTGTTACAGACCGAGGCATGATGGTCATATCCTAAACAATTACCACAAACTCCATTTTTCTTTAGGACGTCAGCTCTGGTTTTGATTTCCATAGTAAGAAGCCTTGCAGAGTCGACATCGAAACTGTTTTTTTTTTTGTTAGTGGGAACTTAATTGGCATGCACCGGAAGTGGTTTTGCGAAACGAATTTAAGTACGTCGACTGTTTCGCCTGCATGTTTAGTACAGAAAGATTTTCCAGCGAACTTAAACGACCCTCGATAGATAACAATAAAGTTTTCTATTTAGGAAGACTCTTTGAAGTGCCTAGCTTTCCCTCCCAATCTAGTTGTGTCTGCAGTTGCAGTTTATTAAAAATTAAAAAAGAAACGAGAATAGCGTCCCATGTTCAGACAGCAACTTTGGTTGGAAGGGGCATGAACTCATTGAATGCTGGTGTTATGTAATGATTTTATACCACAAACAGATTCACTGGTTAGTTTACTCTGCCCTACTAATCTCCTAAGCTGGGTATTTACAAGTTTACGCTTATTTTGGGACCCATCTGTGAAAATTGCCCAAGCTGACGCAAAACTTTTGGAATCTATTGGCAGCTGTCGGAATAATCGAGCAGCTTTCTCCCAATCAGACGTTTTGAAATATTGAAGTTTTTGTATATCCGGCAATTCAGTGTTGGTTCGGACACAACTATCGAATAAATTAAAAATTTCCGACCAATCTTCGAATTTTACCGAGAACGAATTTATTTGAATTCTTTGAAAACGTACATCAGAGCCATCTGATCTCGTGTCGTTTAATCGAGGTATGTCTACTGACGCATTGTGGTCTTCGAAAAAGCGATTAGTTTCATCGTGCAGCTACCCACTAAAGGTGAATTATATTCTCTTTATTTCATCCTGAATGTATTTTTTCTTTGAGTGGATCAGCAGCATTTCCGATTTTGTTTAAATATTCTTTTTTCGCTCTTTTAAACATTTCATCGATGTGAGATAAACACGCGGTTAAATACCCCCTTGACTTTCGCGACTCTTCATCTTTCTTAAATTGTCCATAGTCCCGGTATTCGATAAATTTCGACAATTTTTTTTTTTAACTGCACTTTTATTTAAAATGATTCTTAATTCACCTTTTGTTTTATTGGTGTTGTAATTTCATTAGTTTTTTATTATTTAATTCTTGTTTTATGTAATTTAAAAGCAAGAAAATAAGGAAAAAATCTTACCTTAATTAAAACGTTTTGCTGTAATTCGACCGTTGGTCACCGGTTGTTGCTCACAAAGTTGTTTCTTGTGACCGCTATTTACAGGTTGCTGTATTGGACACACTAAATCTATTGGATTTGTTCCAGCGTTGATTAAATCTCTTTGAATCGGTGGCCGATAGGCTGTCCGTCGTAGATCGGAGATGTATATTTTCACTGAATTAATTATTCAGCTATACTTAGCCCACAGCAAACTCTCGTCTTTCCATTTCACTTCCTAGAAAGGCAGTTCTCTTTCTATGTGATCTTCTGTTGAAGGAATACTTTGAAGAATTCTCTCGTTGGCTACTGTGGCCGATAGATCGTCGTAGATAGGAAAAGTATATTTTACTGGATAAATTATCCAGCTGTACTTAACCCACAGTACGCTTTGAAAACCAAACCAACTCCTTCAGGTGGGGGGAAAAATATACCCGAGGTAAGGCATACCTTGAGGGTCCAGTATAAAAAATAGCCTTATCTCTAACGGAGCATCCGAATACCGGGCGACCTCCGGATCAGCTAGCCTTATCTATCTAATGCGGATCTCTGGACAGACGGACTACCCTTTCTCCACTACTCGTGGAAACTAAAATGAGTTCAACAAATTTAAATATAAATATGAGTCAAGACCCTTTCAGGAAAAGTTCAAGGGTATCAAGATCACCAACATCATAATCGACAACAAAATCGTGCGAAAGCCAAAGCCAAAAAAATTCAATAATTTTGGCCAATAACGATACTCCGCGCAAGCTACAATACCTGGAGGGAGAAAATTTTTTATTTTCGTGCTAGACTCCATAAAATGGAATCACTCTGCATGGAACTCATAAAAAAACTGGACGCCTTTTAGGCAAAATTCAAAACTCAGTCTGGTCCGCCCGTCCACTAGGAAAGAAACGAAAAGCTGTCAAAGCGTCACAAGGAAATAAGCTAGATTCTGTCACGGAAGATCCGGTATGTTAAATAATCACAGTAATTCTAGGCAGATTTGAAGAACAAAACAAAATCAACGAACTCTTGTTTGATAAATTAAGCAAGCTCGAGTCTAAACCCCAAAAGAAATTCAAGAAATGAATAAAAAAAGACGTTAATTAAGATAACAATATGGAACGCAAACGGTCTTCTGAAAAAAATAGAAGAACTTAAAATTTTTCTTCTAAATACAATAGATAAGAGGCTACTCTGGCTACCACGCGTACCACCCTTCGGAAAGCGCGAGAGGCGGATCCTCTCTTTATATCAAAGATTGCATTACGCACACCAATAACATGATTATAGAGCTTAAGTCTATGCAGATAAGTTCAAATTATGTAAAAATAAATCTATTAGACTACTAGATGCTATATTAGCATCCTGTTATCTCCCTCCGAGATATAGGATGGCAAACAACGACCTTTATCGGCTCTTCTGCCCACTCGGATCAAATTTTATCCTCGATGGCGACTTCAATGCGAAACATACGGTATTGGGGCTCAAGACGCATCTCAATGAAAGGTAGACTACTGTACAATGCAAGTCTAAAACGTGGTTTGGACTTCTTTTCGATGGGTAAGCCAACATATTGTCCCACCGACACAAATAAAATTCCTGACATCGTCGTCTTTTTTATTGCAAAAGGGGTACCCAATATACCTCACGAATACTGTAGAATGATATGACCTCTGCTTAGATCATTCACCAGTAGTTTTAAAAATCTGCAAGAGCATTGCTAAAATTGAGAGAGCACCTAGGTTGACGAATAATTAAACAAACTGGGACGGCTTTAGAATTAGTCAAGCTAATTTATATAATAAATGCTTCAATAAGACTTTTTTACGTTCCCAGCCAATAAAAAGTCACCGAAATTATAATGATTCCGAAACCAGAGAAAATTCTTAACGACAAAAAATCGTATAGATTAAATTTCGCTCCTGCCGATAACTTCAAAAGTATTTGGTTGAAATCGTACTAAACGAGACCAAGTCGACTCATGTCAATATTACTATTTGTTGATGACATCAACAAAAATATGAATGCGTAATACTCATAATGATCAAATTTCCTAGTACACTAATCTAATGCCTTATGTATTTTGCAACACAAGGAACCTTGTAAACTTTTTGTAATGCTTAGGTTAGCAATATACTTGTATAAAAGAAACTGAAATAAAGAACATTTTGCCATTATGTTGTGATCAATAGAACCAATTGATATAAAATATATACAATGTATTAGTGCTTAGTATAGTGAGTATTGGTAGAGGATCAATACCGCTTTCATGGGAAAGTGAACAAACAACAAAACTTTAAAGTGATTACGAGTACAAAGCTGAGTATGAGTAATAAAATCGAAGACATCGCTTTAAATCAAAAGCTAATATGATGAGGGATGGGAAATCCCGGCACCCTGTACAATACTTTACAGAAAAATGAGAGCAGTTTGAACAGTACTGGATAGATTTCCAAATAAATAACATTTGGAAGATCTAAGGAAGAAAACCAACAACATGACTATTATGTGAAAGAGTACTTTAGTAGAATTTGAAGCAAGGCACAATGACATTAAAACTATGCTTAAAACAAAATTGGACGAGTTTAAAAAGGCAACGCAACTTTCGTCGATTCCGATACGTACCGATGCCGATGTTCAGGCATCAAGTGTAAATCCAGTCGCATGAGCACAATCACGAGAAAGTCAGACGACAATACAAAGTCCTCAGGGAGACTTAATAAGATGAAACTTATTAAAAATAACTTCACATAATAATTTGTGGATAATTGATAACTTGGATTTTGATCAAAGTACAGTTTACTTCGGATTCAAGTTGAATCATTTAAAAGAATGCTGGATACAGTTAACGGAAATAAATGAGGAAATAATGTTAACACTGGAAGAATCGGATTACGAGCAGGAATACGTGTTCAGTAACAAGTTCATCGATTTTAAGCAAATGTATGAAGATGCATACATTCAAATTCAAATCAAGGAAGCAGAACAGCTTATCAGGATTATCAACCACTTGTCACCGACGTAGAGCAACAATACAACAGCTGTAGAATTATTGAAGAAAAAGTTTCAAAATCCAGCAGCATTGATCAACAACTACATCCCAAAATTGTTGGCTTTGAAATCAGTTAGAAATGAAAGCGCATTTGACTTAAAAACCATCATGGATACGTCAAAAGAAATCCTGTATGGTATAAAGAACTTAGGAGTTGGCGTAAGCTCTTGGGATCCATTAGTCATTCAGCCGATGTATCCAAAACTTGACCCAGAATCCAAAAAATTGTACCAACAATCAAGAGGAACGTCAACAGAAATCCCAAGACTACAAAGTGAATTTTTTGACTTTATCGACGGAAAATTCCGAGGATTGGAAGTAAGCCGTGAGCAACAGTCCTAACCAACAAAAAAATCATCTACAAAAACCCATTTAACAACATCCACTCAATTGAAATGCGTTGTGTACAGTGAATCTCATCAACTGTTGACTGTTGAACTGCAAAAAGTTTCTAAGCATAAAGCCGGAAAACCGGATGGAGATGGTCCAAAAGTCAAAGCCGCTTTTCAACTGTTTGTGAGGCGGATATTCAGCAAGGGAGTGCTTATCGAAAAACGGTTGCAAGTAATGCATGCAGAAAGATAATTCTTTACTTCAAATTTAGGGTGGTATTCGACGCGTTGGCGAAAACTACATCTGGGGAATCACTGAATAGCATAATGATGACAGTTCCCACTATTAAAAAGGATCTGTTTTTCCTGCTACAATACTTCAATGGAGGTCGTTCGCAATCATGTTTACAGCTGCCGTCAAAAAAATGTACCGACAGATTGTAGTCGATCAAGGGGATCGAAATCTACAACGGATCATGTCTAGAGAAAACTCCAGTGACCCAATAAAGGAATATGCTCTGAAAACGGTCATATACGACACAACATCCGCGCCGTACTTGGCAATTAAAACCCCGTGCCAGTTGGCTGCGGATGAAAGGCAGAGGTATCCACGGTCAGTGCTTGAAGGATTGTCTTTGAGGTGCAAATTAAATAAAAGAGTGTCAAGACTTTCAACAAGAATTGATGCAACTACTTTATATAGGTGGATTCATTCTAAGAAAATGGAAATCAAATAGTTCTGAATTTACCATATAAAGGCAATGCCGAGAAAAAAATTGAAGTAAACAGAGGAGAAGATCAACTGACGAGAGTTGTAACTATCAAAACAGAAAAGGGAACATTTAAACGATCAATAGCCAGGGTATGTTTGCTGCCAATAGAAGACAATGTCATAAAACCCGAGGAACGCGGAGTTCAACAGTTGAAACAATCCTCAGTGACACTACCAATAGATAGGCCCGGTAGGAATCTAAGAGATAGAAAAAAGAAGTCGACCACTCCGTTATCACATATCTCTACTGCTCTTATGATTTTATCCCTGTTTGCATCTGTTATACCTGGATCTGCAACTCATACAATCACCCACCCGGATATTGGACTGTTCGTAGAACAAATCGCAACGAGGAATACTACGTACGAACGTTCCATTCCCAAACGAAGACATTATACGTGATCAAACCAACATGAATAAGACAAGAGATCAAATAACCGTGTTGTGCAACAGGGCAAACTTGTGACAAAAGAGAGTCATTGGGATGAATTGCGTCATCACATAGAAGAATAATGGAATAACGTTTTCTCCATTTTCAATCGACTTCAAGTGACACCATGGCGTAAGCAAAAACGGGGAATGTTGTGAACTGTTCTTAACTCAATATTCGGAGTTTGTGATGAAGTTAACCATGATATCGAAGACCTAGATAGTAATCAGAAGGAACTGATCAAAAGCGAAAGAACAAACACCAAAATTATTCTTTCTGCAATCTGCAGTGTGAACGAGACGAAAACTACAATAAAGGAAAAGATCAACAACTTTGCAACGAAGCTGAATGCTGGTCTAGGAGAGATAAACAAGATGGAACCGTGGTACACATTGGTTGACGAGAATAAAATAAATCTACATGTGACGAACGCTTATCTGATTGCACCTAGCTATATACGAGAAATTGAAACAAAGTACGACAAGCTGCTGAATGCGCATCTTAAGCGAAGTCATCTGTTTGAATTCTTGTCAGGCAAGAGCGTGGAAGAAGTCATCAATATGTGTGCAAAGAAAATTAGCTCAGAAATGAATGTACTACCAAATCCAATGGACAAACTCGATATGTCTTCAACTTAAATGGAGATTTTTGTCACAGGATACTTTACAATTAGTGATGCCAATAATAATGATTTAATTAAAACCAACACTGTTTCAAAGCAGATAGACGAAGAAGCATTTCGAGAGGTACAGATACAGCAGACGGTGATTGGAGTCAACTACAATCTACAGAAAAATTTTGAAATACTACTGGAAGATAAAAACAAGGCACGAAAGCTTAACGAAAAAACATTCATCCTGCGTCCATCAATATTTCACAGTATTAAGCAAAGTGAGGATTGCATCGTCCAGCAGCTGTACAAAAAACTGTCTTTTCAGAGATGCGCAATCAGGACGTTTAAATTAACACGCACCATGTGGAAGGAATTATGGACGCACAATACCTGGATGTTGATTACACCAAGGGAAACTACGGTATTTATAATTTTTGGAACAAATCAAAAGGAAGAGATTTCAAGCAATACGGGTATCATTCATATGACACCAGGATGTGTCATTCAACCAAATTTCGTACGATTGAAAGCGAAACTGTTCAAGGAAACGAGAACTGTGGTTCACTTCAGCAAATCAGTCGCCACAATTGACACTTCGGTATCAACTCAGCCTCCTGTTTATTTTATAAATAAAACCGTCATCCCGCTGAATAGAGATCTAATTGAAATATCAATACTCAATCACCGAGAGGCATCCGAAGCTCTCAACCGGATACATGAACACAACTGGAAAACGATCAAACAAAATCAATATTGGACAATTGGGTATCGCTCAGTTCTTGCAGTCGCTGTGGTAATCATCTGTGTACTGACTGTGATACTTAAATACGGAAATTGTCGAGTTAGGATTGACCACTCTGCCAACATTGAGTTAAAAGAACACAAGATCATACCTGATTATGTTATGTATTTTGCAACATAAGCAACTTTATAAACTTAACTATTCCACCTGCCGTACTTTTTGTAATGCTTAGGTAGGCAATATGTGTGTATAAAACAAACTAAAATAAAGAACATTTTACCATAACGTTGTGATCAATTGAACCAAGCCTCTTATTTACACACTGTAGGGCTGCATTAGGCAATTGATATAATATATATATATTAGAGTCTAAAGTAAGTTAGATTTTCACTTATAAAAAGGTAGATAATTTACCTTTATTAATTAATTCTATAAGAACTCCGTATGCAAACGAGGCAAAATATTTAGAAATAATTCTAGACACAAAACTGAAGTGGAAACCACACGTAAAAAATGAAACGTGAAGAACTCGACATTAGGCTTAGAGAAATGTATTGGCTTGTTGGACGAGATTCCAAACTGAGGTTATATAGCAAACTGCTTTTATAAAAGCAAGTGCTTTAACCATGTTGGACGTATGATATACAACTTTGGGGTTGTACTAAAAAAAGTAACATATGTATTCTATAAAAGTTCCAGAACAAAGCGCTAAGAGCAATGGTGAATGCTTCATGGTATCTAAGGAATAGCTATATTCACCGTGACCTAGGATTTGCTACCGTAAAAGACAAAGTTGCAAGCTCTGCTTGAAATCTTCGTACTAGTCTCATGCATCACTGCAACCCCGAAAAAATGCGGACAAGACCAACCTTGTTCAACAGAAATAATACATGGGCTGAAAAGTCCGTTTCTAAGAGAGGGCACCACTTGAATTAAATCCATACCATCAGTTAGTACCAACCTTCAAAAGATACATGTATAAATTTGACAACTGTCGGACGATTAGTTCTCGAGATATAGCGTTGTGAGTGAATCAACTTTTGTTATTGTGAAAAAATATGGATTCAAAGCAATTTCGTGTGTTGATTTTTCATTGCTTTTTGATGGGAAAAAATGCAGCCGATGCAAAGAAATGGCTTGATAAGTGTTACCCGGACTCTGAACCAGTCGAACGAACCATTCGCAAGTGGATTGAAAAATTTAAAGTGGTCATACAAACACTGAAGATGATGCACGCAGTGGACGTCCAAAAGAGGCTGTTTCAGATGAAAACATCAAAAAAGTCCACAAAATGATTACGAATGACCGTAAAATGAAGTTGATCGAGATAGCTGAGGCTCTCAAGATATCAAAAGAGCGTGTTGGATATATCATACACGAATATTTGGACATGCGAAAGCTCTGTTCAAAGTGGGTGCCGCTTTTGCTCATAGTCGACCAAAAACAAACTAGTGTTGATGAGGAGTGTTTAAAGCTGTTCAACCACAATAAAGCCGAATTTTTGAGTCGGTATGTGACAATGGATGAAACTTGGCACCATCACTTCACACCAGAGTCAAGTCGGCAGTCATCTGAGTGGCGAGCGGCGACGAACCTCGTCCAAAACGACCAAAAACTCAACAGACGGCTGGCAAGGTTATGGCATCCGTATTTTGGGATACACATGGAATAATTTTCATCGACTATCTCCAAAAGTTGCAGACTATCAACAGCGACTATTACATTGAGTTGTTGGAGCGTTTGAACGACGAAATCGCGGAAAAACGGCCGCATTTGAAGAAAAAGAAAGTACTGTTTCATCAAGACAATGCACCGTGTCACAAGTCGATGAAAACGATGGCAAAATTGAATGAATTCGGCTACGAATTACTTCCCCACCCACCGTTTTCTCCAAAATTGGCCCCCAGCGACTATTTCCTGTTCGCAGACCTCAAAAGAATGCTCGCCGGAAAGAGATTTAAGACCAAAGAGGAAGTAATCGCCGAAACAGAAGCCCATTTTGAGGCTAAACCGCAATCGTACTACAAAACTGGTATCGAAAGATTGAAAAATCGTTTCAATCAGCGTATCGCCCTCGAAGGCACCTATATTGATAAATAAAGTTGAATTTTGCAAAAATTTTGTGTTTTACTATAAAACACTTTTCAGCCCATGTGTTAATAGGTGCCTTCGCTGGAAGGCTACATAAAAAACGTGAATATTTTACAGAAGATGAACTACGTGTTAAGGAAACTTAGTCATATTCTGGAAGAAAATAAGAGATTTTTTAGTGAGTAGGAATATCAAACCTGGGCACTGCCAGGCTACTGTGGTAGGCAGCAGGTGTTGTGCTATGGTGATATGATGGTGCTCTTACGAGCGCGTGTTTATGGTGCCTATGAAGGTTTTCACGTACCCACGGGGAAAAAAAAATTTAAGACGCACTGGTTCACTTTAAAGGAAATTAATTTCTCTATTTCTCTATTTCTCCTTTTATTTAAATGAGGCATTCGAAGGACCATATCCCTAACTGAGTTAAGCGGGTTTAAGAGTTGGCTTGGAATAAGCGATTCACAAGCGGTGGCGACTCTTTCAGTTAGATGAAATGAAACCTAAAGGCACTTCAAACTCTTTCAGTTAGATGAACTGATATAAAAACGAAAAAAAACTTTTGACCTTTCGTGTGAAACAATTTCATTCTTTGTTTGATGGCTAACGAGAGTGGTTGAACATTTGAATTTCTTTTTTCCTTGAAGCTGTTGATGGCTCATGTATTTTTCAGCTCTTTCTTCTAAGCTCAGTCACCCTGGCCTATTTACTTTGCAGGGAAATTCCTCATCATGCTAGTAGTAGTGTAGACGTAGTCTAATACTCGTATGTAATATACACCATCACCAACAATGCAACCTATATTTTCGTAGTGGGTGTAGAGTGCATTGTGTTGTAATTCATATCAAAATTCGGCCATCCTGGATATTCTTCAAGTGAAGATAGAATCAGTCAAAGCGAGATCGATCTTTAATTTCACAGCTCAGCATTATGGTCAGCTTTTTGACAGTTCCGATTTTTGACTCGGGCTGTTGTGTTGTGACGTAATTTTGTGTTTTTTTTTAATTTGTTATTTGTGTTGTGTGCATCAAAGTTATTTAATCGTTATGTTTTATTTTTATTTCATGCGATTAAATATTTTCCTGCAAACACACAATCTCTTCAATTTATAAAGTTGACATGTTTTTAGTCGATGAAACAACATTGCTATTCTATAGATAATAATATAATGTTGTAAATTATTTGTGTGGGTTTAAATGATACAACTTATTTCTGTCAAAACAATTGTTTAATTCAATACAGCTACAATCTATAATTCAATTACTTTTCTCAAACAATTTCACTTTACTCTATTTTTTACTTAAACCACTATCACTGCTGTTCATTCATTTTTGACTGACTTTACCTTTGTTAGATGGTGGTATTTATACTCCCTGCCATCTTTGGAGAACTTTCTTTTCTAGCCAACTCTTCTTATCATTTTTCATTTTGCTAGAATATTCGCTAATTTCTATTCTCGTTTCCTCCAATAGAGGAGTCTTCTGCTTTTCAAATATGTTACAGATAGCGCTGTTTATATTTTAGCGGCTGTTGCTGATTCCTCTCTAAAGTGATTGTTCCAAACAACTTCGTCATTTCATCATTCCTGTTGTGCTTACACATGACGCTGGTAGCCCAGTTAGGTGATAATGTCACTCATTGTCAATAATTATAAACCAACCAGCTGAATGCTTCCAATATTTTTATTTTCTTGCCTTTTGCACTTGAAGGGTGGCTAACATGAAGCCAACACTATATATATATAGGATGATTCATGGTTTGATTTTTGGCTAATATGAAGCCAACACTATATATATAGGGTGGTTCATGGTTTGATTTTTAATATGCTTTTTTTGATAAACCACGCGAGTTACGGGGTGCGACCAAATAAATAAAAAAAAAAAACTTTATTTTCTTTATTTTTATGGTATTTTTGGTCCCCCTTGGACCTTACAATTCATTACAATCGTATTACTTAACAACGAATGATGACTCTGCTTGGCATTATATAGTCCGATATTGATGACGCTGTTGTATTATGTTGACCCATATTTAAAGGTTGGTTGTGGCTTGCCTTCGCTGTGTCATCGTTTATTGGTGGCGTGATTGGGGTAATGTTGGTTATTGCTGGTGTTGCATATATTGTTTGGTGAGTTTCCGCGCTATTTAGGTTGATGTCGAATGACCTACTCGGTTATTTGGGGGATTGACCGTCGTTGCGGAAGTAGCATTTGTATACATAACTCACGTGATTCCTATCAAGCTGCTTTGTCATTTTTGTTCAGTATCGTTTGGAAAGTCATCATGGTAAGACTCACACCACAACAGCGTCTCCAATTTGTTCAGCTGTGTTACGAAAATTAGCATAAAATACCATTTGCAAATTTGAGTCCTAGTTTACATTAATAGATGATACTCGACCGCTTAGACTACATCCAGCAAGTAGTGAAGAGACTATAGCAGCTGTAGCTGAGAGTGTACACGAAGACCGTGACGAATCGATTCGTCGTCTTTCTCAGCAGCTTGGCGTGACGTTTTCGACAACTTGGCGTTGAAATTTTGTTCATGGATGAAGCCCATAGTGTGGTTTATGGGCTGGTGGAATCATTGGTCAATATTTCTTCAAAAATGAGGCAAAGCAGAATGCTACCGCCAATGGTAACCATTATCGCGCCATGTTAATTGACTATGTGCTTCCTGAAATTCAAACACATAGTCTCGGTGAACTCTGCTTTCAACAAGATGGCGCTACGAACCATACAGCGCGTGGAGCAATGGACTTGTTGAGAAATCATTTTGGTGAGCACTTCATTTCACATTTTGCTACGGTAAATTGGCCGCCTATATCGTGCGATATCACATCTTTGAACTATTTACTCTGAATATATAAATAAAGTCTCAGGTCTGCAGGAATAAGCCAGCTACGATTGACGCTTTGGAAGCCGACATTACTCGTGTTATCCGTGAGATACTAGTCGCTATGCTCGAACGAGTCGCCCAAAATCCTGTCACCACCTCTTAACCTTTTTTCGATTGTTGTGTACATTATACATAGTCCAATTTTAGTCTATTGGAGTCCATGTTTCAATAAAGAAATTGGAAACAAAACAAAAAGGTTTGTTTTTTATTAGATACATGGTGACCCCGACGTGATATTCAGCGAATTCTTGTGTCGGAATCATAATATTGTACATTTTGCGAAACGTAACCTCAATATGACTTCATCAGACGCCAAACTCAATACAATTCGACGCAAGGTGGTGTGCAGCCAAATCGATCATGCTCAGGAATTCGTGAATGCCATGCTAAGCAATGTATCGGTGCAACAACAGGAACTCCGCTTGACTGCGTTAAACACCAGCTTCAAGGTAAAATTAAAAAAACTGGACTTACAGGAAGTTATGACCACCCATAATATTCGTGCAGTATATGAAAAAAGATACTACAATCTTCAACTACAAATACTGGTAAAAATCGAATCGCTTTAACCCACTAAGAAGCACCACGAGGCGGACACCGGCATTCACTTTAAGTCATCTGAACATTTTAAACTACCCAAAATGAAATTGCCCTTCTTTTCAGGTGAGATAACAAAATGGCTGGACTTTTACAAATCTTTCAAATCTCTTATTCATTCCCATCCTTCCCTCGATAAGATATCCAAATTTCATTACCTCAAATCGTCGCTAGCCGAGAAGGCCTCCTAAGCAATTGATAGCCTAAAAGTCAACGAGGCAAATAACGACACTGCCATTAAAATCTCGTTGATCGCTATGAAAATAAACGTCTCATATGCTCGGAACACATACGTCAGACATTCGAAGCTCCAGTTATCCACAAACCGTCAGCTGCGTGTCTTCGCAAACTCATCGATAGAAAAACTGTCATCTGCGAGCACTATTTTCTTTCGGATTCCCAGCCGACAAGTGAGACGACCTCATCACTAACATTGTTGCCTTCAAGTTCGACGTTGCTACTCGAAACAAATGGCAGGAAGAATGTTCAATTGAAGTGGGTCATTTTATTCAAAAGTATTACAAATTTTAAAATCTTCCACTGAACGAGAAAAAAACAATTTATAAGAATTTGTAAAATCTGTGCCAACTGCTTACGAAACGGTCGCAATGTTGACTCCTGTCTATCGTTCCTATGCCACAAGCGTAATGAACAACACCATAGTATTCTGCATTCTTGTAATAATGCATCTTCGACATCTTCGAGTCGTGCTACTGGTTCACAACTCAATTTAATAACAGATCGCCTCGCACAAATCCTAGAAATCAAAAGAGAAGAGAAGAGTTTAATACGGCAATATCTGGCAAAGGACCAAATTTATGCTCATCGAAGCTTGAATCGAACATCATTCTCAAATTCAGATTCAATGATACGTTCCATGTTCTCGAAGTGATCGTTATCAAACGTATTACTCAAACACTTCCCGAAAATTTCATTGACATCTTTGAATGGCGAGTTCCATCAAACATCAAGCTCGCTTACCCGCAATTTAATAAACCGCAACAGGTGGAAATATTGTTAGATGCAAGTCACTTTTTTCAATTGGGCAGATTTGTCTTGATGATAATTTAACGGTCTTCCAAAACTCCATTTTCGGATAGATTGTTTAAGGCGTGATCAAGGGAACATGTAAGCTCGAAACTATCTGCATGAATAACTTTTGTATGGGCGTAAGTGAAAGTATTGAATACATAATAAGTTCCTTTTCGAAAACTCAAAATGTACTGCAATCTGCGCCTTTAACTAAAGCCAATAGTAATAGTAGTAGATTCAAGCGCTTGCAAACCGGACGCTTCAAGGTGCGACTACCATTTAAGTCTGATCCGCATGAACTCGGTAATTCATATAACACAGTCGTACGTCTGTGGAGGAAAATACACAAGGATGTACATATCTCCAGAGACCACATCAAATTTATGTGGGAATACTATCCCACATGGAAGTTGTTGCTGACTTAAATTATAGTAAGCCCCATTTTTTATACCTCATCATTGCGTCATTGAGCCCGAAAGTTCCTCCACTAAGTTGCGAGTCGTATTTAGTGCTTCCTGCAAAAATGACAGTGGGCTCTCTCTTAATGACAGCATTCATTGCTCTCAACTTTAGTTTTCACAAGTGCGTATTCACGGCCCATATCACCAAAATGTATAAATCGTACGTTGCAAGGCTGTATGATCCTTTGGAATTAATCAACTCATTGATAGTGCGGGCTAAACTTTTCATGCAAAGACTGTGGAAAAGCAAAATACATTGAAATGAAGTGTTAAATAATTCTCTTGTTCATGAAGATTTGCAAGCCTTGGACAACAAATTTATATGTACGATCAAATAGTGACAGAGTTGCATTGGGTTTTAGAAGAGGTACATCAATGGCCAACTTATATTGCTAATCGTGTTGGAATTATCCAAAGATTGTCAGAACTTCATCAGTAAACTTAACCCAGCGGATGTATTATCAAGAGGTTCGACACCTACAGAGATTATAGGATATGACAAATGGTTCTTTTGGCCGCCATTCATTCTTGAAGAAGAAGAAAATTAGCCAAAATGGAAGCGAAACACTAATTTCTTAGACGAACAATTGGAAGGAAAAAAACTTAAACATACCAATGGATATTTTAGTTTTAGTTTTAAATGCATTTTATTTTCTTAAACACTAACTCTTACATACTAACAAAAAATGCTTAAAAGCTAGCTTACAATTACTTAACAATCTTATACTAACTTACTGGCCCCACACAGGCACTCTAAGCTAATCTAAATTCTTATATCTATGTCTTTCGACTTCATTTACATTTTATTTAAAAATTTTTATTTTGTATACTTAGGGCTAAGAAAAAATATTTAACAAAAAACTTAGCCTATGGATGTAATTTTTTATTTTTTATAAAAACTTAATATCTAACTTAAAATAAACCTTAATCTACCTAATCCTACATACACAATGCACACATAAACACACATAGATATTACACAATTATATACATATATTGGTATATACCTTTGTATATACTAATATATGTGTATATTTCTTAAGTGCTAACCTAAACCTATGCAAGCTGGCCATCGCTATTTACAGAGCAAATAGATTGGTCAACTCTGCCTCATTAGTGAGGCTGGTCCGTACTTGACGGAAACGACGACGAAACATCTTCTCCATCATTTAACCACCAGAAATGCTGGTGCTGCCGAACGACATCCCTCTTATCGCGATTCCCCACCGCCCTACTGAACCTAAGACGATCCACACTTTTATGTGCGACGTCTCTGTTGTAGTTGAGTCGCCTGTCCCCAGCTCTCCGAGCGACATGGAAGATTAACGGATGGATCAACCCTATCTGATCTAAGTAGAGGAATTCTTCCGGTAGAACGAAGCCGTCAGAGCGCACACTCTCGTGGTAACGGTAATTGGGATAGTAAGCCCCAGATATCAGGTTATTCGTCGAGGCCATTGCTCTTGCAATGTGCCTTCGAGTCAGCTTAATTACGAAGTTGTCCACTCGTATTAGGTTCGTCTGTTGTACAGGACCTCATTACGATAAAATTGTTTGTACTCCGACTCTGGTGTTCTGTACAAGCGAAGGCAAGCCCTAAGGCAAGCCCTAAGGCAAGCCCTCTCAAACACCCGAATCTTTTCCATTAAGCTCGCTCGCACATTGAACCACACGGGACACCCAAATACCAACATGGGCCTGATAAGGGCCATGTAGCAGATTACCTTTACCCTCGCATCGAGTTGGCTGCTATAAAACAGTCTCTTTGTAAGGGCAAAAGCGCCTTTAGCTCTGACCAGAGCAGCATCTACGTTTTTGTCAAAATACAGAAACTGATCTAGCCAGATCCCAAGGTATCTGACTACCTTTCGACAGGCAAGAGGCTGTCCGCGTTGTTCAATGATCGAGAACGTTCGCCAATTTTTTCTGGTATCTCTAGAGGCTCTAGACAACAGCGTCCTAAAGAGAATGGTTTCCGACTTCTGAAAGTTGATTTTTAACTTCCAGTCATCGCAAAATCATCTTATCTTATCGAAGTCACGCTGCAAGAGAGTATTGATGACCTCGATTTTTGGACCTGTTCTGTACGCTATCAAATCGTCTGCGTACGCAATAGTATGAGGAAGTGAACCTATCAAGTCGCTTGAACAGGATTGGCGAATTGACCGCGCCTTGCTGAAGACCATTTTTAATTTGAAATATTCCAACAGAAGTTACATCACCATTCTTCACGATGAACTGTCTGTTGGTTAACTTATTATAAAGAATGTACAAGAGTGGTTTACTGATCCCCAGCCTAGTCAGCTTATAGAAAAGACCCTCTAACCATACGGTGTCGAAGGCCTTCTCCAAGTCAACAAGGCAGGCACCGGTACATTGGTTTTTGCCTTTATTCCATTGGATATCGGACACCAGTTTAGACGCGGCATGTGAGATATCAATGTCCCGCCTTAAAACCGAATTGATTATCCGGAACTATATGTTTGTCCTCAACGCACCTAGACGGAGCTCTATTGATTACCTTTTCAAACACCTTACTGATATTCGGAAGGAGACTTATCGATCGGAGATTCGCTGGATTGGATATATCCTTTCCCTTTCCAATGCGCTGGATAATGTGCATTATTTATTGCATTATTAAACAGGGTGGCATAAATGTCCACCGCTTCTAGAGGAAGATGTCGAAGCACGATGTTCGGAATACCATCGATCCCCACTGATTTCTTACTCCTGATTGTGTCGAAGATCTCATGGAGTTCTTCCTTCGAAATGAACGGGGGTAGTTCACCCAATCTGGTAATGACATTATTTGCCATGTTTTCGTCGCTGAACCGGGTGAAACCAGAGCCCTCGGTTCGCCAGTTCTCTACTTCATTTCGAATGTAGAAGTCGTGCACCAAGACGCGATCGTCCAGGTCATAATTAGGGCCAATGGTATCATTGGCCTTGTATACTTCCTGGAAAGTCGCCCCTATGGTCTCAACCTTCTCCTGTGGATCCTCGAACACAAAGAAGTCGTCATCATCAGCGGCCTCATTTGGATCAATACCTGCTGTTGTCAGTAACCGTTCGTTGTCTGATGTCCGGGCTAGTTTAAGACACTGAAGGTCATTTTGATTTTTTTTTCGAAATAGTTTATTTAGTTGCGGGAACATATTCGGGTTACTGGTGTTTACAGCCCGAACCTTGTTGTTTCAATACAAACTTACAGAAATTCTGTAATTCTCTTTTATTGACGTTTGCAAATTTTTAATCGACGACTTCAGTGTCCTGATCTCCGGGTGTTGTCTGTCAGTAAACTGTGTGTACAAGTTTTTGAGCCTTGACAGAAGTCTACTTTTCTGTCGGTGCAGTGCGTCAATAGTAGGATTGCGGAACAGGTCTTCGTTAGTCGTACGTCGATACCGCGGTATTGTATTGTCCATAGTTTGTTTAATTGTCTCGTCCATTTGTTTTAGGTAATTGTCGATCTCCTCGTTTGACAAATTCCTATTGGACGGTGGGTGGAGCGTGTTCGAGTAGAGCGCTCTTGTCAAGGTTGCGGAGAAACGTGTCCATCGAGCCTTACTGTAGTTGTAAGAATATCTTTGGATAAACTCCTCCAATTCCGCAATTTCGTTGGGAACTGTAATTTCGGTGCTAAAACCGCAATGGTCACTGTCATACACGAAAGTGCGCAGACAGTTTAGCGTTTGTAACACAGGTTCCACTCTGTGAAATTTTATGCCTTCTTTAATGAAGATCGCGACACAACCTCCACGTTTGGATCTGGGCCGGTTTCTTCTTCTAACAATATAATTATTGTACTCCAGTTTGTGATTATCGGTAAGCTTGGTTTCGCTAGCGAAAAGCACATCAGGAGTTTGGTCTTGTAGCAATTTAAACATCGCGGCTCTTCGTTCGATCCTAATCAGTGAATTAACATTCACCGCAAGGACCTTCAAAGTCTGCTCCACCATGTGCGTACCCATTACGACATATGTTGCGTTAGGCCCGGCAGCAGCGCGTATATCTGGTCCACCCGCTTGGCCTGTTCTTGCACCTGCTTTTGCAGCTGAGCCATCTGCCCTTGGATTGCGAGCAAGATGGCCAGCATGTTAGGTGCAGCTTCCGTTGTTCTCGTCATTGGCGCCGGAGAAGCAACAGTCGCTTGCTGTACCGTAGCCCCCCTACCTGCCGCCATTTGGGCGTAGGAAATTTGGGACGTGACGGCTGGTGTTTGATACCTAACAGGTGAACGTTTGACCTCCACCTTCTGTTGCCGAGCCAGTTTTGCTTTCTTAGTGTCGGCGAACTTAGGATAACCCCGATAGTTTGCGGTGTGTCCCACGTTTCCACATAACACGCACGAGAGCTGCGACCTATCGGATGCTCCGTCAACACCCAGAGCACACTCCTCGGAACTGTGGTTCTTAGCGCACTTCACGCATCGAGGCTGCATTTGGCAGTTCGACGCTGCGTGCCCGAACCTCTGGCAGCGAACGCATTGTATAACGCCTTCTCTCCTTTTTAATTTTTCCCAGTGAACTACCTGGTAGTCTAGGACATTGATACTCCTTAGACTATCCAGACGGCTTTCGGGACTGATCTGCACCAGGAAGAACGGCAGACTCCGCCTCTCTCGCCTGGCTCTAGCTGTGGTAAATGGCTTTACCCCCACAAACTTGAGTCTTTCGCACTCCTTCTCTTTGAGCAGTGCCAGGATCTCCTCAGGATCAGAAGACGGTTCCAACCCCTTTAGCAGCATCGATTGCCGCTTTTCACATTTCGATGTGAATGAGAAGTGCTCCGTCGTCGTTTCTTTTAGGAGCTCTTTCACTTTCGCGTAGCCCTCCACTGTATTACAATGGATGGCATGACGATCGTTCCCCAATCTCTTAATGCTAAAATTGTTACCAATGACCAACTTACACAGGTCCTTGGTTGCACTTACCTCTAATTTATAGGTATTGACGGGTGGCACCTTCTCCTTCTTCTTCTGCTGCTGCTGCTGTTGATGTTGTTGCTGCTGTTGCTGTTGTTGTTGTTTCTGCTGCTGCTGTTGTTTCTGCTGTTGCTGTTGTTTCTGATGCTGCTGTTGTTTTTGCTGCTGCTGTTGTTTCTGCTGCTGCTGTTGTTTCTGCTGCTGCTGTTTTGTTTGCTGCTGCTGTTTTGTTTGCTGCTGCTGGTTTTGTTGTTGGGAGCTCGCTGCTTCCAATTGCTCCCTCTGCCTGCGTGCTTTTTGTACTTTTTGCACTTTTTCTTGCAGCTTCTGTATGCTGCTGTTTATGTCGGTGATTTCTTCATCCTCATCTTCCGACTCGGATGCCGCTAGAGAGGCAAAGTTGTTATTGCCCCCCTCATAATGGACCACATCAGCCGTTAAAACGGCATTTATTTTCTTTTTATTAAGATTAGGAGGGGTTTTCAGACACCTCCTCCTTTTAATGGCTTTCGCCGCGCCACCCGTAACATTATTGTTGCCTATTCCCACTCCCGTTATCTGAAGAGCGGAGCGCTCTCCACCATCCATCACGTGATTTGATTATTTTCTTTTTGTTGTCAAAAGGGGGAAAAAAAATATATAAAAAAGTTCCAAGTTTGGGGCTGGACTCGAGAACCCTACTTAGACTCAACGAACTAAGTATCAACTAATTGTGTTGAGGACGAAACTGTTTCACTATTTTACTTTATGTAAAGCCGAATCACGTCTGTTCTCTGCTGAGATCTGCGAACGACTGATACCAATGGATATTTAGCTATAGAAGTGATCAATATCTTCGAACTAAATTAATTTAAAAATAATTTCACGAGATTTATCAATACAGTTGCGTTTATTATACAATGCATTATTGAAAGGAAAACCTGAAAAGCGGGTGATAGGAGAAATTACTGTTTGTGGATACAAATACGCTATCAAGGAAATCATTAAGGTAGTGCAAAATCAACATTATCAAAGAGAAATTTTTCTGCTTCAGAATGGTCAGCAACTGAATATCAAGTCACACAAGCATCGCTGAACCCTTTTCTAGATAATGACGAGATTCTTAGAGTTGGGGGACGCTTATAGCATGCCGAAATCACCTTCGATTATAGGCACCCAATTCATTTAACTGAAAAAAATGTTTTTGCAGAAACGATGATACGGCATTTTCATGAACAAAACCATCATTTAAGCGCACAGGCATTGTTAGCTCTTGTAAGGCAGAATTATTGGCCGGTGCGTTGAAGGGTGTTGGCGAAGAAATAAGTTCTGCGCTGTGTTTAATGTTTGAAGGCTAACCGAAGCTTAAGCATATTTACCGCAATATCGTGTAAAGGGCTTGAAGGCCCTTTCTTAATTGTTGGCACTGACCTTTGCGGACCATTTTATACGAAGAGGAACTACTCTGGTGAAGGCATATCTAGCCATTTTCGTTTGCTTTAGCACAAAGGAGTTAGTAAGTGATTTAAGCACTGATAGTTTTCTTGGAGCTCTGAGAAGATTCTTCGAAAGAAGAAGTTTTAGCAAAATAATATACAGTGACAATGACACAAATTACTGAGATGCGCGTAATGAATTAAAAGAGCTCTTCTCTGAGCTTGAATCGCCGGACTACCAAAGAGTAATAAAGAATACTTTAACTTAATAAGGCGTTGAATGGCGTACGATACCTCCGAGATCACATTTGCTGATGATTTCTGGATGTAAATGATACTCTTGACCTCTGTAAAATCTCGCTGATGCAATTGGACTTACTCATTTTTGACTTTCTTCTCTTTTCTACCTTGTGGCGTTTAATAAAATTGATTTGATTTAGATTTTGTTTGTAATGAATTATTTTAGCGAGATTATTTATTTGACTGAGTTTCATTGTATCCCTTAGTCACAAATATGAAAATTCTGGAGTTAGGTGGATGCTTTACCTTAACAATACCACCGCTGCCACCAAAATGTTAGATTAGAACAAAAACACAAAGTTATGATTAAAGCAAACAACTGCTAACGAAACTTTATTATAAACAACAGCTAGCTTTTTTGAAAAAAAAAAGTTAGTTATTCGTTCCTAATACTTCTTCCATGACTCCGATTCACCATTTACATAACGTGCATTAGTTTATTATACAAGCGGTCGCAAGAATACGTGACATTTAATATTGACCTTTTTGTTGATTTAATTGATTTATGGCAGACACTTGAGTAGGTTAGTGTGGGAACATGTGTTTAACTGGGTTATAGGCTCTTGTATTTAATAAAAAAAGCCTTTTGTTATGTTCCCAATTTCTTTATTGAATTCACATGGATTCAAATAGATTAAAATTGAACGAGGTATAGCGTACACAGCAAGCGAAGTAAGCTATATATACAGGGTGTCCCAGTTTAGGTTTTCGTCCTGATAGCTAAAGATTTCTGAAATAATGGCGAATAAAAAATTGTATTGCGGAAGTCGGCCTATTTTCACCCCCCTCCTAGTTATAGGCCGTTAAAGTGAGGAACCTCTGATTTCGAGGTAAAATTTCTTAAAAGGCCATAGCTTTCTAACGAATTCAGCTTAAGAAACCGTTGTGGACATTTTCCCGGAATAACTTCCGTTGTGGAAAAGTCATACATAAAAATCGTATATAATGAAGAGAAGACAAAAGTTTTGATAAAAAAAAGTTAACCTAAAAGTTGAAATTGGTCCAACTATTGGGTATATATTTTAATTCGTGCGGTTTTTTTTCAAAATTTGAACGTTTATTTAAGAGAAACACGTACAATAGTATTATTCAAAGTATTGCCCATCTGAAGCTATCTTTCCGGCAATTTTTGGATCCCATCCCAAAAGAACTGCGCCGGCTTGGCAGTCAAGAATGAATCAAGCTAATTTTTGATATTCTGCTCTGATGTGAACCGTATTTCAGTGAGAGCGTTCTGCATCGACCGGAACAAATGGTAGTCAGAAGGGGCAAGGTCTGGGCTATAAGGCGGGTGGAGTTAGTCTTCCCATCCACTGTTTTCCAAATAGTTCTTAACCGGAAGAGCAACGTTAGGCCGAGCGTTGTCATGATGGAAAATTATTGCCTCGTGTCTGGTCGCATATTCCGGGCGTTTTTCGGCTACTGCTCTCTTCAAACGGATTAATTGTGTTCGGTGGCGTTGTACATTGATGGTTTCACCCGGTTTTAGCAGCCCATAATACAACACACCCATCTGATCCCACCAAATACAGAGCATTACCTTCGCACCATGGATATTCGGCTTTGCCGTTGATTTGGCTGTTTGGCCGGTTTTCACATATGATTTTTTGCACTTGGGGTTGTCGTAATGGATCCATTTTTCATCACCAGTAACAATCCGGTGCAAAAATTACTTCCTTTTGTGGCGTTTCAGCAGCATTTCGGACCTGCAATACCGCCTTTCGATTTCTCGGCTTGAGTTCATGTGGAACCCAATTTCTTTGCTTTTGAATATATCCAGCTGCTTTTAAACATTTTGAAATGACTGCTTGAGTGACACCCAAAGATTCTGCGAGCTCTTCTTGTGTTTGGCAACAATCTTCATAGAGTAATGCTTCCAGTTCTTCATCTTCAAACTTTTTTGGCTGCCCAGGACGTTCATTCGTCTTCCAAGCCAAAATCACTACCTTTAAATCGTGCATACAACTTTTGGCACATTCGCTCAGCTAGCGCATGTTCACCATAAACTTCCACCAAAATACGATGACTTTCGGCAGTAGTTTTCTTCATATTAAAGTAATGAAGAGAACTCCCCGCAAAAACACTTTTTCAGGCACAAAGTTCGACATATTTGAGTGAAAAAAAAATTATTGTTGTTTGCGCTTCACACGAATGATATAAACTGAAATGACGTACAATGACAGTAGCTTTACAACGCATGTTCCCATGGAATAATAACAATGGAATATTACAAGTTACGCCATCTCTTAGCAAACCCCACTTTCAAAATTTTAGATTTAAAAAGCCATAATTTTGGCTGGCGTTCATCGTAAAAACACTAATGAGCAACGTCTACAAATTATTAAAATTTTCTACAGATATTCGGAATCGGTAACTGCAACTTTAAGAGCGTTAACTCCAATTTTCAATCCTAGTTCTTGCCCTAATAGAGAGGCAATAACAAGTTTAGTGCAAAAATTTGGGTCTATATATTCGTTGTGTGATGTTGCCGTGTCAGTGAGGCAACGGGTTGGTCGAAGTGTTGAAAATATCGCTGCCGTTCAGACGTCCTTAGCAAACGATCCAAATCAGTCAATTCCACGGTGTTCTCAGGAATTGGGCATCGCTCAGACCATTTGGTTTACACCCTTACAAAATCAAGCTGACTCAAGAATTGAAGCCGATGGACCATTTGAAGCGACGTATGTTCTCCGATTGGCTTCTGGAGAAGATGCGCCAAGATGATGAATTTCATAACAAAATCATCTTCAGTGACGAAGCTCATTTTTGGTTCAATGGGTTCGTCAATAAGCAAAATATGCGTTATTGGTCGGTTGAAAACCCATATGTGCTTCGTGAATCACCTCTTCATCCACAAAAAATAACTGTTTGGTGCGGTTTGCATGCTGGCGGCGTTATTGGGCCATATTTTTTCGTCGACGATAACGATCGTCACATTACTGTGATTGGTCAGCGTTATCGCGCCATGATCACCGATTATTTTTGGCCCGAATTGGAAGATATGGACTTGGACGACATGTGGTTTCAACAGGATGGTGCCACACGCCACACAGCACACGCTACCATCGATTTAATGAAGATTAAGTATGGTGAGCGTGTTATCTCAAGACATGGGCCAGTCGATTGGCCGCCTCGTTCGTGCGATTTAACGCCGCTTGACTATTTTCTGTGAGGCTACGTTAAGTCATTGATTTATGCCAACACGCCGACGACGTTGGAAGAGCTCTGAGCCAACATTGAACTCGAAATAGCGGCCGTTTCGGCCGAAATGTGTGGCCGAGTCGTTGAAAATTGGGTTCAACGAATCGACCGCTGAAAACGTGCCCTCGGTGGCCATATCAACGAAGTCGAGTTCCATTCATAAATTTTTTGACTGAACTTCAAGCCAATAACAAAGTTTTGAGATATCTCAAATAGTTTGCCTGTTATTTAAAAAAAAGTTGTCAAGTCGTTATTAGAAAACCCTATACTTTGCACTGAAATTCTCTTTCAATAATATGCACAACGGTTTCTTAAGCTGAATCCGTTAGGAGTCCATGTCGCTGAAAGTGGGACCAAATTCGGCTGGCATATTCGAGAAATGGCCGGATAAGGGTAATGCTATTTTCAAAGTTTAATAAAATGAGAATACTGTGCAAATTTTAGACCGATACACTAAGTCATTTTAAAGTTACAGCAAATAATAGGGGAAAGTGTACCCTGCAGCTGCCGCAAAGCTCCAAACTTTAAGCGCGTTTTTCACGAAACTACCTTTCATCCGTCGGCCCGGATGATTAAAATGAAAAGAAGGTTGACCTAATATGGTTTTCCATTTTAACAAAATGGGGTCAAAAACGAGGGAAAACAATTTGAAAGGATCAATTGATAAGATATTTTATCAATCGTCTAAGCAAAATCTGTAGCAATAACATTGATTACATTGTCATTCCATAGAGCTGAAAGCACAAAGCATACGAATTCAACTAAGTTTGTAGTAGTTGATCTACCTTTTAAAAATCCATGCTTACTGGTTGATATAAATCACCTGCACTGCACTGAAAGCAATATTTTAAGTATGTTAGAAAGCTTAGCATTGGGACAGTAGTTAGTTACTCCATTTTTTATCCCTTTTTGTGGACCGGGGTTAAAAAGGCCTTCCAAACTTGCGGAAATTCCCCTTGTGTGAGGGATAGATAAAATAGGGAGAAATGTGAGAAAGATATGGAGCACACTTTTTGAAATATATATATTTCATCATTTAGATTTTGTAACTTCTCTTCGAAAAGGGTACGATCGAATGATTGAGAGAGAGAGAAAGATAATGGAGAAATTGGGAAGGTTCTTGAAATATTGTATATGGGGTCAGATACGAAGACTTTATCTGCAAATGATATATATTAATATTACATATAAATCCTACTTCTAGTCACCCGAAGCTAGTGCTGCATTAAATTGGTATTACTTTTGTAATTATATTATTTATTAATATTTTTGATAAATAAAATAAATAAAAGGCATTATTTTTTGTTCAACAAATATGGAACCCTAAGTAAATGAAGGATTTTAGTGCCTGTACACTATTCGCTGGCAGATTTCAAAGTTTGTCTTAAACACTGATCTATTTATAAACCTTGTAAAATTTTGTTTTCAATAGGCCAACATTTCTATCTTGTGATAGTTGGCTGCCATCAAAAGCTTCGTGAACTCGGTACTAAAAGTGGCTATTTCCCTTCATATGGTAACGATGAGGCTTCTAACTGATCTTCATATCTGATAAATAAGAATATGTCTCGAATTGACATATTGACAATTGACTATTAATAATACCTAAATAATAGGTTGAAGAAGTAGTTACGCTACTTGGATTTATTACAATGTGGTGAGGCATAAATAGTGTGGTCCCTGAATCTTCTTGAATCAACTGTTTCTATAGGTCCAAGATTTTTCCTTTTGTTGTTGAAAATAACGTATTGCTGGTAGATGTATTTGTATTTCGCCAATTAAGCTTCCAGCAATAGTCACGGATTCTTCTAGTCAATGTTGATCACTTTTGAATGAGTGTTCGACTTCAAGTTTGCCCTTGAAAAACATATTTATGTTTCGGTAAAATAATTTTTACTTCTCTTTTCTCTGTCTTTGTGATTTTTATTTTGTATTAGCTGAGATTTTCCTGAATTTCAAAGTATTTCATATCGATTTTCCATTTTGATTGATTTTTACAGCAAATGGCACATAATGCACAATACTGAGAAATGCTTTCAACTCTGCCGGCTACTATCCAACCAAGGCATGTATTTTGCATTATTGGCAAATCTCTTCCCAGTCTAAATATACACTAACTTTAATTAAATGATAATAAACGTCAGCTCCAATTTATAGCTCTTTGTGGTCCTGGCAGTCAAAGTGCCGGCTAATTGAATGTTGTCAATTTCGATCATTCGATCATCATTCCTTCTATTTCGCAGCTAATAATTCTTGATGATCCCCTCTTTATGATGTTAAAAGCACTTTGATGTGAATTGAGTTTACTTTATTGAGTTTATTTATTAGGTATTAGGTCAAATTCAGAAATTTCTTCTTTGATTACCCAAATTTCAGAAAGGAAAATTAAATCAGGCAGATAATCCAAAGATGTAAGGTGAGATAAAAAGTACTGAAATTAGTTCTCATGCTACGGAAATTTTGGTGAATAACCATTGTTCAAATGGTCTATACAAAGACACGTAGACTTATCAGAATTTTGGAAGGAAATATTACATGGGCTGTCCGTGCCGTTTCTAAGAGAGGGCACCACTTGAATTAAATCCATACTATTTTCAGTTAGTACCAACCTTCAAAAGATACAATACGTGTATAAATTTGACAGCTGTCAGATAATTAGTTCTCGAGATATAGCGTTGTGAGTGAAGCAACTTTTGTTATTGTGAAAAAAAAAATGGATTCAAAGCAATTTCGTGTGTTGATTTATCATTGCTTTTTGATAGGAAAAAATGCAGCAAAGAAATGGCCCCACACCAGCCTAACGAACTATTCGCAAGTGGATCGAAAAATTTAAAAGTGGTCATAAGAGCACCGAAGATGATGCACGCAGTGGACGTCCAAAGGAGGCTGTTTCAGATGAAAACATCAAAAAAGTCCACAAAATGATTACGAATGTGAAGTGAAAGTTGATCAAGATAGCTGAGGCTCTGAAGATATCAAAAGAGCGTGTTGGATATATCATACACGAATATTTGGACATGCGAAAACTCTGTCAAAGTGGGTGCCTCGTTTGCTCACAGTCGACCAAAAACAACAACGTGTTGATGATTCAGAGGAGTATTTAAAGCTGTTCAACCGCAATAAAGCCGAATTTTTTCGTCGGTGAAACTTGGCTCCATCACTTCACACCAGAGTCAAGTCGGCAGTCAGCTGAGTGGCAAGCAGGCGACGAACCTCGTCCAAAACGAACAAAAACTGAACAGTCGGCTGGCAAGGTTAAGGCATCCGTATTTTGGGATACAGATGGAATAATTTTCATCGACTATCTCCAAAAGGGGCAGACTATCAAAAGCGACTATTACATTGCGTTGTTGGAGCGTTTGGAGGACGAAATCGTAGAAAAACGGACGCATTTGAAGAAAAAGAAAGTGCTGTTTCATCAAGACAATGCACCGTGTCACAAGTCGATGAAAACGATGGCAAAATTGAATGAATTCGGCTACGAATTGCTTCCCCACCCACCGTATTCTCCAAAATTGGCCCCCAGCGACTATATCCTTTTCGCAGACCTCAAAAGAATGCTCGCCAGAAAGAGATTTAAGACCGATGAAGAAGTAATCGCCGAAACAGAGGCCTATTTTGAGGTCTATTTTGAGGCTAAACCGCAATCGTACTACAGAACTGGTATCGAAAGATTGAAAAATCATTTCATTCAGTGTATCGCCCTCAAAGTTTGTGTTTTACTATAAAAGCACTGAGTTTTCAGCCCATGTGTTATATTAATAAATAAAGTTGAATTTTGCAAAAATTTTGTGTTTTACTATAAAACGGCACTACAGCCCATGTGTTAAGTAAGGCCGTTCCTCCGAAGGAATTAAAATGACTAGGTGAAGGTAGGGTGAAGTTAGTTGGGATGGGTATATTCTTGAGGGTGGTGTTTCTTGGAGAGCTATTATATGTGGTTGATATTTTTTTTATAATAATTTGTAATTCACTGTTATTTGATGTATAGCCGCGTATGTTCCATTGAATAATTTTAAGTGTCATTTTAATATGTGGTTATTAAATGTAATTTTGTTTATGTTCGAATGTGAGGTTTTCGTAGTCAATTTGATTTGTTAATACTTGCTTGCGCTTTTGATTTTATATGGATTCGCTGTCGCTATTGTTAATGTATTTGTTTATGTTTGAGGGTTTGATTTTTGTCTTGGAAGGATTGAAGTTAGCTGAAAGAGAGTTAGATTTATATTAAGGAAAGATTCTTATTTTTAATTCATCAGTGAGTTGTAATGTATATGGTTTCAATTTTACGCCAGCTGGGTTGCGGCAGTCAGTTTCCATGTCTTCTGGTTCGGTATGATGGGGGTGTTGTTGATGAGATTGCTTGTGTGATGATGTTGTTTTGTTTAATCCAGTTGTGTTTATTGTTGTCTTTAGTGAGTTGTGGCCACAGGATGTAGATGCAGATTGGGGGTTAATATGTTGTTGCAGTGTATAGTTGTAAATAGTTGTGTGCTGGGTGTTGTGTGATGTACTTGTTGGTGTATGTGTATTTGGTGATTGGGTGATCGTCGTTTTCTGAGACGTGGCGTTTGTAAGTGTTTTAGCATAGGAGGTTCTCATTTGATGGCCAACTTTTTCGACGGTTTTTATTGCTGTCAATTCTTGTTGTTTGAGAAATTTGGGACATTTGAGGTCGATGGGGCTGTGTTGGGTGTCAATTTCTGGGTTGTTTTGCAGTTTAGACAATTTATTTTGTTTTTGCAGGATTCTCCTTCATTGGTGTGTCTTTCTTCTAAACAATTGTTACATGTTTCTGCGCTCTTGCAGATGGAAGTTGGGTGTCCGAAGCGAAGGCATTTTTTGCACCTGAGTTAAAGTGGGATGTATGGACGCACGCGAACAGTTTCGTAGCAAATGTTATTATGATAAGTTCAGTTTCTACCAGCGTTGTATTGTTATCTTCATGGTTGAAGTTGTTTGACTGTTTTTTCATGATTTTTTTGACTTCAGTTCAATTGTGTCATTTAGTTCCATCCTAAAAGTATTTATAGGTGGAACTCTTTGTTTTTGCTGTTGTTGTTTTTGTTGTTGCTGTTTCTGCTGCTGTTTTTGTTGTTGTTTCTGCGTCTGCTGCTGTTGTAGTTGTATATTTTGGGGAAGTTGAGTTTTGTGTTTTAACTGTACTTGTTTGTTTGTTAGAACTTGTTCTGTTTTTTTATATTTTTTGTTGTTGTGGAGTATGACTCTTTTGTTTTTGTTGTTTAGTCTTCCTCGGAAGCCGTCAGAGGTTCGAAGCTAATTTCTCCACCTATATAGTGGCCTCCCCCACCATAAGACAGGTATGGGTATTCGTCGTGGTCTAACTCAGCTGCTGCTATTGTTGAAGTTGTTGGCGCCTTTTCTCTTACTTTACCAGGCAGCTTTTCGGTAGAAATAGAAAGGGAAGGGCGCTTTACGAGGTTTGGAGTTGGCTTAAGCTTCCTCCTTCTCTTTTTCGTAATGTTATCAGATGACATCATGCCATCTGTTGGTTCCGCTATTTGAGTAGCGGACCACTCGTCGGCACTCATCGTACGATCGCACACTCGTATCGTAGTCTATATAATTGTCTATTACTTAATTTTTAAAAATAAAAACTAAAACCATTTCGGAAATCCAACCAAAGAATATATAATTACCAAGAAGATGCATCTCATACAAACTTTTTCGTTGAAAATTTTTATATGGTGGGTTCTAATATTACGACCCGCTCAGAGCTTTTGGGTTTTCGAGAGAAGTTTTATTTATTCTCGCAGGCACACACAGGCAGGCACCCACTATAGTTTTAATATAAATAATTCCAGAAAAAAATTATTTATTTGTAATCTTTATTTTTCCCTCAAGATATTGGAAATAAGAAATTAGAAAAAGGTTCTGTTCATGTCGATAAAGATGATCCAGGCAAATTTTTTTTGTTTAGAAGAATTACCCAGAGAAGAAATTCTTCGTAGAGCAATTTATATATTGTTTGTTCACAATGCGAAACTTTTAATAAAACTACTGCCATGTACAGAAAAAAATATATTGCTTTCGCAATCCACCTATTCATTTTTACGAGATAAATTGAATCTTAACATACCCCACGTTTCAACTTTACATCGATGGGCCCCCATAAGATTCCTTCAACCTGGGCTTATCAATAATGCTGTTGAGGAATTAAAATTAAATATTAAGTTATTGGATGGGAGGGACAAAGGCAATGTTGTGCTACTCTTTGATGAAATCGCAATAAAAATAGAGAACTTAGGAACAACTCAAAATTAGATTTAATAGGTGGGTTTGAAGATTTAGGCTTTAAGCTAAAATTGAACATTGGTAAGCAGGTTTGTGTTTTAATGGTCAGGAGTTTATTTTCTAATTGGAAGCTTATTTTTAATTACTTTGCAGCCGAAAATGGCTTATCAGGTGAAGATTTAAAAAAATTTTATTAAAAAATATACAAATTTTTTCATGATGCCTTTGTTAGTTTTAAAGTTTTCAAAGCTAGAACAAAATGGCAAAAAAAGAATGTGCCCGAAACTAAGAAGTCAACACAAATTTCCTACTCATTTCGATAAAATTCGAGTCAAGTATGCAACTCAAATTTTTAATAGAAGTGCAAGTGCACCGATTGGCACAGTTATAGAGACTTGTGGTTTTGGGAACTGTTCAAAGGAAGTTACAGTTTCTACATTTCTACATACAAAAAAATAATTGCGCTCATGAATTTTTAAAAACTTATAAGAGTTACATTGCTTAACTTTCCCTGGGTCAACAATCAAAAACTGTTTATTTTTTGAAAAGGATTGAAAATTCTATAAACGGGGTACTACAACTTTCCGATTGTTCTGAAAATATTTCTTCCTTACTAACCAAGCGTTTGGAACAAGATGCATTGGAAAATTTATTCGCAGTTATAAGACAGAAAGGAGGAAACAATCAAAACCCATCTCTATATGAGTTCAATATAATAATTGTGAAAGCATTTACGAAGAGGATAACATTATTAGATGCGATGAAAATGTTTCTTTATCTATCTCAGCGGCTCAAAATGATCAGTAATATGACAAAAAATTGCCTGATTTTGATATCCTCTAAAAATATCCTGATTTTTCGTTGGAGATAATTTTGAAAATGAAGATGTTGAACTGAGAATTGATTTGGTATCAATAAGCTATTTCATAGGCTACGTCGCTTTTAAGGTTGGCCCGAAAATAAACTGTGAAACATTTTGCGCTAAAATTAAGAAAAGTGATGAAGCGCTCCATCTGAACTTTTCTTATTTAAAAAAATATTACATTATACAATTTTTTCTTCTCTAAACTCAACCTATTGGGTATATATTTTAATTCGTGCGGTTTTTTTTTCAAAATTTGAACGTTTATTTTAGAAAAACATGTACAATAGTATTATTCAAAGTATTGCAAATCTGAAGATATGACTTTTTCCCATCTTTCTGGCAATTTGTGGATCCCATCCCAAAAAAACTTCGCCGGCTTGGCAGCCAAGAATGAATCAAGCCAGTTTTTGATATTCTGCTCTGATGTGAACCGTATTTCAGTGAGGGCGTTCTGCATCGACCGGAACAAATGGTAGTCAGAAGGGGCAAGGTCTGGGTCATAAGGCGGGTGGGGTAAGACTTCCAATCCACTGTTTTCCAAATAGTTCTTAACCGGAATAGCAACGTGGGGCCGAGCGTTGTCATGATCGAAAATTATTGCCTCGTGTCTGGTCGCATATTCCGGGCGTTTTTCGGGTACTGCTCTCTTCAAACGGATTAATTGTGTTCGGTAGCGTTGTCCATTGATGGTTTCACCCGGTTTTAGCAGCTCATAATACAGCACACCCATCTGATCCCACCAAATACAGAGCATTACCTTCGCGTCATGGATATTCGGCTTTGCCGCTGATTTGGCTGGTTGGCCGGGTTTCAAATATGATTTTTGCGCTTGGGGTTGTCGTTTTGTTGTTGTTTTTCACAACCAGTAACAATCCGATGCAAAAATGACTTCCTTTTGTGGCGTTCCAGCAGCATTTCGGACATGCAAAACCGCCTTTCGACGTCTCTCGGCTTGAGTTCATGTGGAAATCAATTTAATTGCTTTTGAATATATCCAGCTGCCTTTAAACGTTTTGAAATGGCTGCTTGAGTGACACCCAAAGATTCTGTGTGCTCTTCTTGTGTTTGGCAACAATCTTCATAGAGTAATGCTTCCAGTTCTTCATCTTCAAACTTTTTTGGCTGCCCAGGATGTTCATCGTCTTCCAAGCCAAAATCACCACTTCTAAATCGTGCAAACCACTTTTGGCACGTTCGCGCAGCTAGCGCATGTTCACCATAAGCTTCCACCAAAATATGATGACTTTCGGCAGCAGTTTTCTTCATATTAAAGTAATGAAGAAGAACTCCCCGCAAAAACACTTTTTGAGTGAAAAAAAAAGATGATTTCCATACTTTAATGGGAGAAGACTTAATCATTGGAAAATGGAGAATGTATATTCTGGGCGAATATGTATGGAACGCTGGATAGTACATAATATTTTCGAAGAATGTCAGAGGAATATACATAAATACCAACATCCTACAAGAGGTGGAATTTAAAATGTGAATTACGAATAGTGGTAAAGTGGCTTAAGTAAAAGATAATTAAAGTAAAATTGGTTGAGAAAAGCGATTGAATTCTAAATTGTTATTGTATTAAATGAAGTGATTATATTGAGAGGAATAAGTTCTATTATTTGTTCCTATAGAAACATTTTAAAATACCAACGATTTGAAAAAGAGTCCAGTGATCGATCCAAATCATTTCCTATGTCCACAAAATATTGTGATACATAATCACAACGTCAATAACAACACACATAGAAAATCTGTTCTTCTTTACAATTTACGTTTTCCTTTTGTATTAAAATAAGTTCTTTCTATTAAATCATGTTTCTTCTATTTAACTTCTAAAATCAGTAAGCAAGTAATGTTTATGTCGTTTGAAAACTGATAGATAAGATCAATGAATATTATCTTGCAAAGTGCGTCAAATTAGGAGAAAGAGAAATTGAATTCTACAAGAAAAGTTGCCAAGGCTTCAAATGTGGTAGTTGTATTACTCAACGGAGAAAGTCAATACTGGTAGATGCTCCAATATATTCATCGCCAAACAGTGTCTCTTCCAAGAGTACTTCTTCTATTGCTCTTACTGGTGTTAATTTAAAGAACAATAAAGAAACTGCTAGACAATCTCAGTAACTAGCAGCTCAGCAGTTTTAAATTTAACGCTGTTTCCCATGATGTCAGTAATTCATGACAGCACACAATTGCCTTGCAAATGCTATACTGAGAATTAATTCAACTCAAACAAATAAATACTGAGGCGCTTACAAAAATTAGAACGCAATGCTTCTCTAAGTAAGAGAGTTGATCTAGAGATGAAGCTGAATAAATTGGAGCAAAAGGAGAATGGGTCTTTCGTGGACATAATTATTATTCCCGGCGCAAGCGATGATGAAAGGAAAAGTAAACAATATACTTACTGCTGTTATCGCCGAAGGGATAAATGCAAGCGAAATTGATTTGTGCTTTGTGAAGAGCGTCAAAGCCAGCATCAACAATAAAAACAATACTTCATCCATCGTTTGCATTAAGTTTTCAACCATTTTAAGGAAGAAAGCTGTATTGGAAAACATGAGAGTAAAAGAAAAGAAATTCGCTTCAAATATATTTCGTGCTCAACCCAATAACAGTGCCCAGGCAGTGGCAGCAACAATAACATAAGCATCAGCAAGGTTTTCATCTACGATTGTTCCACTAGCTACACAAGGTCACTTTCGAAGAAGGATAATGAACTCAAGCATAAAATAACATAACATAACAGTAAATGCAAATACGTGTTGGTTAGAGATTTACCTATACTTGTTGGTAAAAGGGAAGGTGGTCGTGTAGAATTGATCCTTTTGTAGATTTATCTTTGATTGCAGCTTAAATTTGTTTAAACATAAACGGGGGTAGACGTAGTGTAGTGGTATATGCATAGACTCCTCAAACAGAGGGTCGCGGGTTCGAGTCCCGTGCGAGGCTATTCTCTGAAAAAGTCTTTTCATAGAATTTGTATGTAGTTATGTATATGAAAATCCCGTCGGCGTCAACTCTAACATGAAGGCATAACACTGATGTTGGAGTGGTTGTTGGCTGGACTAAATATAACGAACTTACAACTAGCACGTATTAAGACCCACTGGTTGAGGATACACGGGCTCGTCCCGTCCAGATTGACAACCACCTCTCGGAAAAATATCTAAACCTAATACACATGAGTTTCAAACTACTACACCAACCGCCCGCGCCCTGGAGAAAAGTAGAAGGGTATTCATATCCCCTTGGTGAGCGCGCGGAATGATAAAAAGAATTTAATTATGATGCTCATATTGATTTTCGTAATAATTGTAGTAACACATGGGATGAAAAGTCTGTCGTTTTACAGTAAAACACAAAATTTTTGCAAAATTCAACTTCATTTATCAATATAGTTGCCTTCGAGGGCGATACACTGATTGAAACGATTTTTCAATCTTTCGATACCAGTTTTGTAGTACGATTTCGATTTAGCCTCAAAATAGGCCTCTGTTTCGTTTGGTCGTTTGGACAAGGCTCGTCGCCTGCTCGCCACTCAGATGACTGCCGACTTGACTCTGGTGTAAAGTGATGAAGTCAGGTTTCATCCATTGTCACATACCAACGCAAAAATTCGGCTTTATTGCGGTTGAACAGCTTAAAACAGACCTCTGAATCATCAACACGTTGTTGTTTTTGGCCAACTGTGAGCAAACGCGGCACCCATCTTGAACAGAGCTTTCGCATGTCCAAATATTCGTGTATGATATATCCAACACGCTCTTTTGATATCTTCAGAGCCTCAGCTATCTCGATCAACTTCACTTTAAGGTCATTCTTAATCATTTTGTGGACTTTTTTGATGTTTTCATCTGAAACAGCCTCTTTTGGAGGTCCACTGCGTGCATCATCTTCGGTGCTTGTATGACCACTTTTAAATTTTTCAATCCACTTGCGAATTGTTCGTTCGGCTGGTGCAGAGTCCGGGTAACACTCATCAAGCCATTTCTCTTCATCGGCTGCATTTTTTCCCATCAAAAAGCAGTGATAAATCAACACACGAAATTGCTTTGAATCCATTTTTTTTTTATTCACAATAACAAAAGTTGCTTCACTAGAGAACTAATTATCTGACAGCTGTCAAATTTATACACGTATCTTTTGAAAGTTGGTACTAAATGATGGTATTGATTTAATTCAAGTGGTGCCCTCTCTTAGAAACGGCACAGACTTTTCAGCCCATGTATTATGCATAAATCCATACAGTCAAAAAAACAAATACCAATATCCAAAGAGTTCAAGACATCAAATAAAATTTGGACAAACATTAGACGACTCTGTGGACTAAATAACATAAAACACATCCATACCATAATAAACCCAGAAACCAACTTACCGATATCAGAAAAATTTACAATAATCACCATCTTTGCAGCACATTGGTCTAAACAAGCCGATATTAGTAACTTCTCTCATATTTTCGTCTAAGCTAAATTTTCATACCCCATGATACAAAACACCCCACATATATTCCTAAATATAATCCTCATACACTACAATCACATTTTTGAACCATTCATTCCTCAAATCTACAAAACCAGCTTCTCCATCCCGATTCCCAAACAAAGCTCAAGCAAAACAGATATTAACTCATACCGCCCAATAACCCTAAGCCCCTGCTTCAGTAAAGTCCTTGACAAAATTATAGCTAAACGTTTATGGTGGTTTGTCAGCAAAAACAAATTTTTCTACTCTACATAGATCATCTGATAACAGATAGTTTCACTGAACATCGGTCCAAAAATATTTAAATACGTCATTAATTTTATGTCCAACAGGAATATTAAATGCCGTGTATCCAATTCACACTCCGACCCATTTCCTTACCAAAACGGTATACCACAAGGATCCCTCATCTCGATCATATTATTCCTCATTGCCTACAATAAGCTCGGGAATATTATACATCTACACAAAAACCTAAGTTTCACAGCATACGCAGATGACTTTCACATACTCGTAAAATTCAATAAAAATCAAAAAAACCACCAACACAATCTTGACCTATTATTCGCACATATAAACGATTGGTGCTCCTTCTCAGGAGCATCCCTATATACCACCAAAAGCAAGCAACTACACATATGTCGAAAACATCACTGCAATTGCTATGTCCAATTCAACTACTGTATACTACAAAAAACAACAACAAAAAGAACCCTCGGTTTAATATTTAACAATAAATATAAATGGAACGACCACATCAATAACTTGACAGCATCACTCAACAAGAAACTGAACATCCTTAAATGTCTATCTTGTACAAGATTTAACTGTAACACCAATACGCTAATAAACACACCAAAAACAATCCTTGTATCTAAAATTGACCATGGTCTTATCTTCTATGGAAGCGCTCTAACAACAACTCTACATAAACTGCAATCCATACTCAGCACCTCTATCAGGATCGCACTCAGAGCTTTCCGAACAACGTCCATTAACAACCTACTTTTGGAAGCTAATATAAACACTATTATCGAACGCCGAGCATTTCTTACATCTAATTTAATAAAAAAAAAACCTATCGTTAGCAACACAATCACCCATACACAACATACTCAAAAAACTTAAGGCAAACAAAAATAGTACAAACAAAATACCATCAGTATATACCATATGCAATTGTCTAAACCTTTGCTCAAAGCACAATATCCAACTTACATTACTTACATCAAAACCCCCCTGGACCTTACCTATTAACGCAATAATCCTTACATTCTCCCATCTTAACAAAACCAACACCTGCCCCGCCATCTATCACCAACACTTTCTTACAATAAAAAACACTTATCTGAATCACATATTCATCATTAACGACGGATCCAAATCTGATTATATCCTATGCCATAACAAATGAAAAAACCCGTATCGAAAGAGCATTACTTTTGGATTTCAGCTCAATCTTCTCAGCTGAAATACAACTGATAAAAGGCAATAAAACCTAACACATCATATGCTCCGACTCACTATCAGCACTTAAGGCCATCAACAACATTAACAATACCAACTACTACGAAACCTCAATCCGCAATTATCTTATATCATACCCTAACATCAAACTATTATGGTTCCCAGGACACCAAAATATAAAAGGGAACGAAATAGCTGACCACCATTCCAAATTCGCCCCCAAATATCCACTCATCTAAACGCAAAACTCCAACCTAACCGACATTACAAAACTTCTAAAAAATGAATTAGCTGATCAAAGAAGTAACCGTCTTACCTAAACCTCAACCTGGTACCAAAATCTAAACATAGCACAAAAAACAGCGGAACAATTTACCAGACCACTACCACAAGAAAAAATATCAAGATTAATGCAAACAAAAATTATTAGACTACGTCTAGGACATACAAAACTCACACATAAACATTACATAAACAAAGCCTTGTCGAATATCTGTCCATATTGCTCAACCAATACACAAATATCTATCTCACATATATTAACCGAATGTCCAACTTTTACAAATCACCGCCTAACAACTTTCCAAAATAATGACCCCATATCTATGTTAGCTGAACCTACAATAGAAAATATACACAAAATAGAACAATATTTAAAAATTACAAAACTAATAATGAAATATAAATATCCATTACCGTAAACACTCCTGGGAACACCACTTTACAAATACATACATCTGAGAAATTTAGCTGAAGGCCCCTGAGCCATGCTAAAATACTTAAGTTAGGTTATTAGTTTTAACTTTTATCTTACTGTCATAATAAATAAGTAAATAAATGAACTGTGTAACCAATTTTTTCATTAAGAGGCTAAGTATAGATAGGCATGTGATCCACTGCAATATAGTAGAGCGCTATAATAAAATTAAAAACATGTTACAGGATTCGATGACGAAGTTCTTCTCATTCACCTCGAAGGAGGAAAAGCTGCAAACAATGCTGCTGAGGGTTAGAACCGTCTACTGACTTGGAGGAGCTCTTAAAGCTCCTCAAAGAGAAAGAGTGCGACGGACTCAAATTCGTAATAGTCAAGTCGTTCACCACAGCCAGAGCCAAAAGGGAGAAACGGAAACTACCATTCTTTCTGTTTCAGCCAGCTTCCGATAGCAAACTGGATAGTCTAAGGAGTATCAAAGTAGTAGACTACCAGATTGTACACTGGGGAAAAGTAAAACGGAGCGATAACATTTTACAATGTGTTCGTTGCCAAGGGTTCGGGCACACCGCGGCGAACTGCGAATTGCAGCTTCTATGCATCAAGTACGGTAAGAACCACAAATCAGAAGAATGTGCTCTAGGTAGGGATGGAGCGTCGGAAAAAAAAAAGCCAACTCTCTTGTAAGAATACGGGACACACCGCAAATTATCGGGGTTGTCCCAAATAAAAAGAGCAAATCTCGCGCTGCAGCAAAAGATGGTAGTTAAGGGTCCACCGGTTCAAATACAAACACCAGCCGTTACTCCCCAAGTTATCTACGCCCAAAAGGCCGCAGGTAGGGGAAACACGGCACAGCAAGTGAAGGTTGCTTCTCAGGCCCCAGTGCCTAAAACATTGGAACCTGGAACTGACATTCTAGCTATCTTGCTCTCTATCCAAGGGCAGATGGCTCAGCTTCAATGTCAGATAATCGAACAAACTACGCGCGTGTATCAAATCTACGCACTGCTGCCGTAAGTATATGGTGAAGGAAACCCTGAAGGTCCTTACAGTGAACGTTAATTCACTGATTAGGATTAAGCGAAGAGCTGCACTATTCAAATTGCTTAAAGACCAAGCCCCCGATGTGCTTTTGGTTAGCGTTAATTAAGTTAACCAAAAGACACAAAATAAGGCACAGAAGGTATAAGATAATACGAAGAAACCGACCCAACTCCATACAAGGAGAAGGCGTTGCGATCTTCGTAAGAAAAGGTATAGGCTTTAAAAGAATATACAATCGTGTAGTGCGTAGGTTTCAGTTGCTTAAAGCATGCATCGTGTATATGCCTTTCCGTAGTGAAAAGCGGTTTTACATGGTGTCCTTCTATGCACATAAGGCTACTCAATCCACCCTATTCATCTCAGAGCTCGAGACACTTTTTCGATTTCTTAGACTGGAATTGGAAAAAACTATTTTATTATCGGCGGAGATTTTAACGCCAAATATAGAGATTGGGGAAATAATACACCAAACACTAGAGGGAACCAACTATTCAATTGGTGGGGTCAGTACAGTGTGATGTACCGAATCGGCCTTAAGGCGACGGATAGTCAATCGTTTCTTAGACACGGCTCCTATTTGGATCTAATGTTGTTTGACACACGGATACAACTGAAAGCTACGAATCAACAAACTGTGAACTGTCTTCGCACTTTTGTGTATGACAGTGACCATTGCGGACTTAGTACCGAATTAAACGCTCCGAACGAAAATGCGGAATGGGATGAATTTGTTCAAAGGTATTCTTACAACTAAAGTAAGGTGCGTTAAACACACTTCTCCAGGACAATGACTAGAGCACTCTTCTCGAATTCGCTCTAACCACCGTCTGATAAAAATCTGTCAAATGAGGAGATTGACTGATATCTAAAACTAATGGACGAGACAATTAAACGAACAATGAACAAAACGATACCTCGGCATCAATACTCTAACAACGAAGACTTGTTCTGCAATTAAACTATAGACGCACTGCACCAACATAAAACTAAACTGCCGTCAAGACTACAAACCTTGTAGTTTACTCACAGACATAACTCGTAGATCATGACATTAAAGTCGTCGACTGAAAACCTCCAAGCATTAATAAAAGAAACAAACAACCAACACTAACAGCCCGAATATGTTCCCGCAAATAAATAAAATATTTTGAAGGAAAGATCAAAACGACATTTCATGTTTTAAAATCACCCGAACGACAGACAATGAACGGCATAGTTCCAAATGGGGCTGTTAATATGACAACTTCTTTGTAATCGAGGATCCGCAGGACAAGGTCGAGGCTATAGGAGCGATTTTCCAGAAAGTGTACAAGACGAATAACACCATTGGCCCAAACTACGATCAGGAAAATCGATTCCTTGTGCAAAAAAAAGTGGCGAATCAAGAACTCGGGTTTCACCCAGTTCAGTGACGAGAGTATGGCAAATAATGTCAATAAAAGGGAACAACCACGTTCCTTCCAAGCATCAGTTAGGGTTTCGAAACCATTCTTTATAGGACGAATTTGTCTGAGGCCTCTGTGGATACCAGAAAGAATTGGCGAAAGTTTCAGATCGCGGGACAACACGGGCAGCCACTTGCTTGTCGAAATGGATCAACTTCTGTAAAAACATATGCCATAGAGCCAAAGGTGCAACTAAATCGCCCTCTTTGTACACGCTCTCTCGTTTCCTGTTCTTGTCATAATTCGTCTTGTTGAAATTCTTGTTCAACTTGTTCGCATTCTTGTACCAAACATAACTTGAAATGGTGTCTTCATGGTAGAACAATGAACGTGCGAATTTATAGCTCTTTGAACTTGGGGTACAAATTTATAACATTTTGAGGTATCCTCGACAAAGAGCTTAGCGATGATTCACATAATACATCTATTAACTCGTTCAATTTGGCCATTACCCCGCGCAACTCCCGTCGTCGACCACACATGTTGAATTCCATTTTTCTGGACGTAATCTTCTAAATTCTTAGAAGTGAACGCAGTTCCTCTGTCGCTAACAATACCAGATGGATATCCGAATAACCACTGTTCTAAGATCTTCAAAACTTCCTCAGTACTCGTGCTTTTGGTATTATATAGGGTTTTCCAATAGGGACTTGACAACTTTGAATTTAATTTGTGAACGCCCCCTTTCACTAATCATCAAACTGTCACTGTCATTTTATTCAGTAAACTCAACATTTTCATGGTAAAGTACACTAACAAGCAACGTCTGCAAATTATAAAAATTTTCTGCAGATATTCGGAGTCAACTTTAAAAGCGTTAACTCCAATTTTCGGTCGTAATTCTCGCCCTAGTAGACAGGCAATAACAAGTTTAGTGGAAAAATTTGAGTCTACATATTCGTTGTGTGATGTTGCCGTGTCAGTGATACAACAGGTTGGTCGAAGTGTCGAAAATATCGCTGCCGTTCAGACATCCGTAGCAAACGATCCAAATCAGTCAATTCCACGGCGTTCTCAAGAATTGGGCATCGATTCGACCACTTTATAGCGTATTTTGCGTAAGGATCTTGGTTAACACCCATAAAAGATCAAGGTGACTCAAGAATTAAAGCCGATGGACCATTTGAAGCGACATACGTTCTCCGATTGGGTTCTGGAGAAAATGCGCCAAGATGATGAATTTCATCGCAAAATCATCTTCAGTGACGAAGCTCATTTTTGGCTCAATGGGTTGTCAATAAGCAAAATATGCGTAATTGGTCGGGTGAAAACCCACATGTGCTTCATGAATAACCACTTCATCCGAAAAAAATAACTGTTTGGTGCGGTTTGGACGACATGTGGTTTCAACAGGATGGTGCCACAAGCCACACAGCACACGCTACAATCGATTTATTGAAGAGTAAGTATGGTGAGCATGTTATCTCAAGACATGGGCCAGTCGATTGGTCGCCTCATTCGTGCGACTTAACGCCGCTTATTTATTTTCTGTGAGGCTACGTTAAGTCATTGGAAGAGCTCAGAGCCAACATTGAACGCGAAATAGCGGCCGTTTCGGCCGAAATGTGTGGCCGAGTCGTTGAAAATTGGGTTCAACGAATCGACCGCTGCAAACGTGCCCGCGGTGGCCATGTGAAAGAAGTCGAGTTCGCATTCATAAATGTTTTGATTGTACTTCAAGCCAATAATAAAGTTTTTGAAATATCTCAAATGGTTTGCCTTTTATTTAAAAAAATAGTTGTCAAGTCGTTATTAGAAAACCCTATACAACCAGACAAATTTTCTGCAAGCATCGACTATTGCAAAAATAAACTTATAAAGTTTGGAAGTCGCATTCATTGGTCCTAAATGATCGACGTGCAGTGCATGAAGTGTTATGTCCCCTTTGTCTATACAATACAGATGACCTTCTTGTTTTCCAAGTTTTTTATTGCAGATGATACATTTGATACAGCTGTTGATTATCTTTGCGTCTTTATCCTCCAAATGGGGAATCCAAAACTGTTTCTGTAGGTAGTGAATCGTATTTTGTAAAGAAAAGTGACCAATATTGTGGGCGTCACTAATAATTTCATGCTCCATAGCCTTAGGTGCTACTATGTGGTCGTTACCGCCAATCTGCTTGTACGAAATTTCAACACTTCTGCCATGGTACTAATAAAGTACAGTCATCAAGTAAAGTCATATTTTTGCTAGGCACTTTTCAGACGAGCAGATATCTCCGCCGTAATCTTGCAGATATCCTGCGGGCATTAGCTGAGACCGTCAACATGTTTCATTCCACTTGAAATTCGAAATCATGCAGCAAAAGTATCTACTGTGCAACCTCGCGTGGAACATCTTCCTTTTTTACAGTCTGTGTAAAAGCTGCACAATCGGTTATAAATAAAGGAAGTGCCGAAATTTGTTTATAGAGAGATAGGCTGCTTTTACTTTGGAAGCATCTGTGTGAAGCTCAGTCGGATCTTGAAATAATATATCTTTAAGTTGATTCATAGAATTTCGTTCAGCTGTTCCAAATCTGAATACTGCATCTTTCTTCAAAAGATAATTCAAAGGACGCGCAACGTTCGCGTAACCTTTTATAAATCTCATAAAAAAGCCTGTTAAACCTAAAAATGATTGAACGCCTCTTATATTTTTAAGTCTTATATTTTTAGGGTATGGGCATTTTTGCAAAGCCTTTGTTTTTTTCCTGACCCGATCAAATTTTTCCGTCCTCAACTGTATGGCCCAAAAAGTTAATTATGCTCTGAAAGAATCGGCACTTTTTCCATTTAATTCTGAGACTGTATTTCGCAGCTTCATGCAGAACCGCTTTGAACTTGGACATGCATTTATCAACTGTTTGCGCAGATACCAAATGATGAAATCATCAACGAAGATCTTCATGATGTCTTGCGTGATTAATTCTTGAAAAACGATGTTGACAAAACGATTAAATGCGGAAGGAGAATTGCAGAAAACGAAAGGAGCCCTGCAAAATTCAAACAATCCCTCTTTGGTGACGAATGCCGTATACCTTCGACTTGCTTCCTCGATTGGCATATGCAAAAAGCTATTCTCTAAATTCATAATAATAAAGAATTATTATGCACCTTGAAGTTTTTCTACAACTTCATCTCTTCTTGGTACCGGAAAGCAGTCTCTGAGCATCATGCTATTCAGCTGCCGGAAGTAGACACGACAGGCAAAATTAGAGGTAGACTTGCATACGAAACCTTCTGTTAACCATTCATCAATTTGCTTTTTCACGGCTTCGCATTCTACGGGACTGTAACGGCTTGTTTGATGACGAAATGGTTTCATATTTTCATCAGGGACGTCATATTGCACATGCTGCTCTGGAAACCACCACACTGTTTAATTGGTGTCTCGTTAACGCACTTTTAATCGTAGCTCGTGATATGTTTTACAACTATACATATTAAATTTATATTCGTTTCTTATTCCAAAACCATCTTAAAAGTGAAGAAATTTTTTTTCATATGGAGCACATACTCTTGAAAACTTATCTTTTTTCTTTTTTCTTTCAGACAATTTCGCATGAATATCAGCGGGGTGTAGTGGTGTAGTGGTATATGCATAGACTCCTCAAACTGAGGATCGCGGGTTCAAATTCCGAGCGAGGCAATTCTCTGAAAAAGTCTTTTCATTGAATTTGTATGTAGTTATATGAAAATGCCGTCGGCGTCAATTCTGACATGAAGGCATAACACTGATGTTGGAGTGGTTACTGGCTGGGCTAATTGTAATAAACTAACAACTAGCACGTACTAAGACCCAGTGGTTGAGAATGAACTGGCTCGTTCCGTCCAGTTTGACAACCGCCTCTTGAAAAATACCGAAACCTAATACACCTGAGTTTGAAACTATAGAGTTTTCTAATAACTACTTGATAACTCTTTTTAAATAAAAGGCAAACCATTTGAGATATTTCAAAAACTTTATTATTGGCTTGAAGTACAATTAAAATATTTATAAATGGAGACTTCATTCATATGGCCATCGCGGTCACGTTTCCAGCCCACTCAACAAATTTAAATGAAACAGTTAATATTTCGTCCAACCATTCATTCCAGCCTTCAATTAAAAGACTAATGATTATGCTACCTTTGCACAGTTAGTATACTGCGGCCATTTAAAAAAAATCAGTGGGCAACTCAACTCTCTGCCCCACTCTCGATGACTTCCTCTCTATTCACGTTTTGTTCCTCCTGTTTCATTGTTTGATTAATAATTGTTTTAAAATTGAATCTATGTCCGAAAGCTGTATTCCCATATCTAGGACAGCGCCCAATCTCAATTTGTATTAAGTTTTTGTATAGGTATATGCTGAAAAGCCTGCTTCACAGCGATACATTGTGACAAAAGAAAGCAAACTTAATATAGCTTCTTGGCAAGTTCAGTGTATTCACTCTTAATACCAACCCAAAATTCGTTCAATGATACAAATACATATTTTGATGAATACGAACTCTGCAGATCTATAAAAGTTTCGTTTTCCTGTATGCTTAGTATCGTAGGCTCGTTTTGATCAGAAATGGATTTTATAACCACTCGATTTGTATATAAAAAGTAATCTAACAAAGATCTTTCTAAACTTACCAAGTGTCCAGCGATCACATTGCTAGTATCTGCTCTGAAGCTATAGCAGCTTGGTTGATCTTTTCAAAAATGTCAGCAAGATAACCTAATTTTGTAATCTATTGCTCATCATGCAATACATTAAAAAGGTTTGCAGATGAAAACATATTTTTGTCCAGATGGAAAACTTTCAACTCATCACGAAGTTGAAATAACCTAAATAAAGTTTTTTCTCTGGAAAGCCATCGAATTGAATTGAAGCGATTCGTACTGACTTCTCATATTTTTGCACACTTTTGAACAATGTCGATTGGAGAGGACGACTTTTCAGGAAATTCACAATCTTCATAGCTTGATCAAGAACTTTTTTCAAATCAGTTGGCATTCCTCTTACTACAAGTGCATAAAGATATAAAATACAATGACTGCTGTTACTTCACAGTGCAATGTCTTTAATTTTTGACACCACCATTTTAATCTTTCCTACCATTGCTTCGGCTCAGTCGCTATATATGTCAATAGATTTTCCCAATTAACGCTGTGTTTATTAAGGAAACAATTTATGGCCTTGAGTATTTCTTCGTCAGTTGTATTGGTTTCCGAAGGTGTGCAGATGAGCAAATCTTCTTGAATAGATGTATCGAAGGGACAACTCACATACAAGAAGCATTGAAAGGCCAAAAACATCCGTGCTTTCATCGAGTTGCATTGCAAACATATCACAAGCATTCAATCTGCGAACGAGTTCATCTTCAATGTTGTCGGATAATTTTTGAATCAGAGACAGTGCTGTTTGAACATTGAACTGCTGCAACTTTTTTTGCCGCGGCTTCTCCAAGTACGCAATGGATTGTTTCTAACATACAAGGTTTAATTAAAGTCTTTGCAATGGTGTGTGGCTTTCCATATCGAATTATCCTGCAGCTTAGGAAAAAAGATGCTTCAGTTGCAATTTCGTTGTCAGTATTTGCAAATGTAGGCAAATTGGATAGTGTGGATTCATATAATATATCTTTTTATTTTTTAAGTCAGCCGAATTCGACTTGTTAGGATTAAAAATTTCCCTAAGAGGCTGATGATCTGAGAATATTGTAAAGTGCTTGCCATATATGTATTTGTGAAACTTTTTTACTGAAAAAATGATCACTAAAGCTTCTTAATGTAACTGAAAATAATTTGAACTTGACGCAAAAAGTACTGGTCGCTCAATTCCATTAATTATTTGCGACACCATACGGGTTTGCATCGGAGTGTGGAACAATATCGTTGCTCGGATCATAGAGTGCCAAAACATTATTCGACAAAATTAAGCCTTTACTTTTCTTAAAAACACTCTCACACATCTCAGACCACCAAAATTTTACATATAGTTTTTATTCTCAAGTTATATAATTAGTGCAATTCTGAAGACAAATTTTGTATAAACCTAAAATAATAATTAAGAACACCTAGGTACGCTTTAAGTTGAGTCAAATCTTTAGGTGATGGTGCACTGATAATAGCTTCTAAATTCTTTTTACTAGGTTTTATACCATTCGAACAAACTATATACATGCCACTTAATACCTATAAGAGGATTGTTTTACATTCTTCTCTATGAGTATCTCCAATAAAAATATCATTCAGATAGCATTTTACGTTAGGAATATCTTTTAATATTTCGTCCATTGTAGCCTGAAAAATGGCGGGTGCAGATTTAGCCCTGCTAAAATTGCAAATTTTAAAAGTTCAATATTATTAAAAATGCAATTATACGTATCTACATGCATTATAGACGCACATGCCCCGGTATCCACTTCCATTTGCAACTGCTTTCGATAACATTTTATTAGTATATATAGGGGTTTATTACCTGACTTAACATTATCTATATTATTTAACCCATATTCTAATTTCCAATTTGATACATCTTTAGCTAATTCGTTAATTTCACATTTGTTAATCACTTTTCTATTTCTGTTATTATAATATATGTTTCCTGGAGATTTTGTTCTATATTTTTTTAATTTATTTCTACATTGAGATCTTAACTCATAAGAGTACCTTTGAATATGGCCCCACTTCTTACAGTAATTGCGCTGTATGTTTGTCGTTCTTGCACTTCTGCTTTTCCGCTGGCGTTTATCGTCCTCTTGTATTCTTTGCCGTCCATCTTCTGTTTGGTGATGATATTTTTTTTCTAGCGTGTAAGAATTAATTAACGGAAATAAAAATGCATTTAAACTGAAAACTGAAACCTGAATGTGTCTCGAAATTTTCGTTGGAAAGTGGATGTGTTGTATCATTTTTGTTTAATTAATATATATAAAAAATATAAACGTTTATTATTATTAATATAAACATTTATTTTGAACAAAAATGTTTGTAATTAAATACTTACAAAAATTATTTTTGTGTTTTCACTTCGAGAAAGCGGGACACATTTTCAGAACCGAGGAACTATACATTTGGCACCAATTTTGACGGTATATCGAAAAAAGTATTGTAACAGGTTTTACTAACACATTATATGTGATGATAAACCATCAAATCTATATATTTTCAACACGATATTGTTGGTACATTGATTTTATATATTGCTACATCACTTACTACAGTTAACGGCGTCGTATTTCTATTTTTTTTTTTTTCAACGGGTTTTTGTTAATTGTTTATTTTAAGTTCCAATCGAGAATGGCATATGCCGTTACTAAATAAATATAGGGTGATTCATCGTAAGATTTGATTTATAATGTAAAATAAAACATAAATTTAAAAGTGAACTTATTATCGGTTAAAAGGACAATTTATGACATATACTTTTTGAAAATGATGTCATGTAAATGTTGGCCACGACTACGTCTGAGGTGGTCCATTCGGAAAGTCCATTTTCGGCCGACTCGTTCGAGCATAGTGACTGATATCTCGCGGATAACACGAGTAATGTTGGTTTTCAAAGCGTCAATCGTAGCTGGCTTATTCCTGAAGACAGAGAAAATAGTCCAAAGGTGTGATATCGCACGATCTAGGCGGTCAAAACTTACCAAAATGATTTCTCAACCAGTCCATTGTGTCAGGCGCTGTATGGCTCGTAGCGCGGTCTTGTTAAAACCAAAGCTCTCCAAGATCATGTGCTTGAATTTCAGGAAGCACATAGTCCGTTAGGATGGCGCGATAATGGTTACTATTGACGGTAACATTCTGATTTGCCTCATTTTTGAAGAAATATGGGCCAATGATTCCAACAGCTCATAAACCACACCACACCGTTGTTTTTAATGGATGTAATGGTAGCTCTTGGTACTCTTCGGATTGGTCATCAGCCCAAATACGGCAATTTTTGTTATTAACGTATCCATTGAGCCAGAAATGGGCTTCGTCACTGAACAAAATTTCACATTAAAACACCGGATTTTCATTGAGTTTTCCAGAGCTCATTCACTGAAAATATATTGAAAATTCAAGTCGCCTGGTTTCAATTCTTGCACAAGTTGAATTTTGTACGCTTTTAATTCGCCAAGCCATGCAGCTGAAAACGACGACGAATCGATTCGTCACGGTCTTCGCGTACACTCTCAGCTATAGCTTCTATAGTTTCTTCACTACGTGCTGGATGTGGTCTAACCGGTCGAATATCATCCACTAATGTTAACTGGGACTCAAATTTGTGAATTGTATTGGCAATAGTCGTTTCAGTAGGTCGATTCAGTAGGTAAATTCCTCAAATCGCACGAAAAACATTTATCATAGATTTTCGTAATACAGCTGAACAATTTGGAGACGCTGTTGTAGTGTGAGTCTTTCCATGATGACTTGCCAAGCGATACTGCACAAAAATGACAAAGCAGTTTGATAGGAGTCATGCGTGATCTGTCAAAAAAAGCCTATTGAAAATCAAACTTCACTATGAAGCACCCTATATATATAATTTACAATATGAATGGAGATTGCTTAAATTCACCGAATCTCTTTTGTTCTGCTTATGGGGAGTTTATTTGAAGTTCTAACCGGGAACGGCCTACGCCATACAGTATGTTATTTCACACATCTAGCGGAACTTTATTTGTTTTGCGCTTGAAATTTTTTTTTATTTTTATCTGTTCAGTTATGCATATATATATGTTATATACTTGTGGAAGGTTTTAACAATATTCTTAATTATTTATTCAATAATTTGAAATAATTAACGCAAGAATCATATTATGTTTCAAAGAGTTATAGAATGATTACGCTCAAATTTTCACGAATTTTTATATTTTCTTTTACCTTTACTATTTTCAAAGATTTATATACCTATAAAAAGCTTTGGACAAAACAATTTAGGTTTCTAAAAACATTCTAGTTTTATTTTTTCAAAATTATATAATTATTGATATCTTCTTTATCTGCACTGCCTTTGTCTAAAAGTTCTTCTACGGGAGCCTTTAAGAGGGAAATACTCTCCAGTGGAAGTGGACTTCTCTTTCTATGCAGTATTTAACTCCGGCTCAATAGATAGGGATCCGAGGAAAGTAAAAATCTAATGATAACATCTCTATTAGAATTTATTCTTGAAGACTTTTTACTGAAGTGCTCCCGGAATCGCCAACATTCTTTATTGCTGGCTTCATGGGCCCCTTCGGACAACTATCCAAGTGGCAATAAGCAAGTTTGAATTATGTTCTTTGATAGCATAAAAAGCTTATGTATGCTTGCAGGCATATGGTACCAGACATAATGTTGAATATATAAGTTTTTTGTTTCGTTCGCATAAGTTCCAAGCTTGTCGGCATCAATTTCAACATCACTTGACATTACCTCTAGTAAAATTTGTAATTAATACTAAGACCCGTTATTTCTGCGAGTTGTGTTACCATCATTGGTATACCCAACTTTTAGTTTTGGCATCTCCACCGAAAGTCTCAATTGTTCGCGAAATTCGGATTGCATAATCTTTTCCCTATCTTAAACTATTTTTTTTTCTTATACCGATCTTGCTTGCTTTGCTTCTTTATGTTTAATTTGTAAAAATAATACCATTTTTTCATCTGGTTTTTTTAACGGCATTTCTCTCGCTGTTCGTTTCTTTGGGAGTTACACCACAACTTGCCAAATTTTTGGAAGGAATCACATTTTTCCGTCTACCATAGTCAACGGAAGTTCGTGCTTGCACTCCATTTGGGTGTCGTTTAAAACTAACTTTGTTGGGATAAGTTTACTTATTTGATCGTGCATTTGATATTCTTGTTTTTTGTTTTCTTTTTGGATATAAGGCGCAAGGATGAAACATTTGAATCTAATGTTGTTAGCAGTTTAGAAAGTCGTTTTGTGCTTTGATAATGCGCTTTACTGTTATATAAAGCATGGCTTCCAATCTCACTTCAGCAGAAACATCAGTTATATTAAATGCTTCTTCTTCAGGTAGAATTTTTTCTTTGCTTGTTGCACTAAACAGTATTTTTATTAATTTAGTGTTTACCATCAGCAAAAGCGCTTCCTCTGGAGGGATGATTTTATTTGTCTAATACTGACTTAACCTAGCCTTTTTAAGGTTGGTAGCTCTTGCAGGAGAACTAAGAGCATGCTCGAACAATTTTGAAGGTCGTCCACGATTCGGTTTTTATATCTCGAACACTACGATCCCACTTTGCTGAAATTTTGCAATTGAAAGAGCTTACATAAATTTGTGGCACTCTAGGAATACTGTCGGTATCCACAATACCAAAGCTCTTCATTAAAAAAAAACAGTTATGTCCTTATTGCGGTGCACCAGACGTAAGACCTCCAAACAAAACGAAGATTTCTTCACTTTTTGAATTTCATAAATAATTCTTACTCACCTTGAAAACTAAAAATGTTCCAGAAAATAATAAAAGAAAAAGTCGAGTGAGCTAATACCAAAAGATCAATTCGATTTTTTTTGTTAATAACATGTAGTCTGACATTTTACCTTTTTGTATACCAAAATATCATCATTTGAACGACTTCGAATTTTGCATTAAGTTCCGCTAGATATGTGAAATATGGTAACACACTGTGCGCCGTTACTAAATAATATCTACAATTTGCATTTTGGTTTCCACATTTCTGAGAGTATTAATAAACCTTGCACACCAAGTTTTGTTTTTTGTTTCAGATACGTACGTTAAAAAGATTTTTTAAGTTACCCACTCATCAATGCCCTTTTCGAAATCTAAAACAAACAGATCATATGAATGACTGTTGTTTGCGTTTAACGAAACTGAAGGGATATTCTTATAAAACAAGAAGTAAAATTGTATATTCCGATGCGGAATCTTTAACTACGTATGGTAAACTGGTTCCTCTGACAGCCCACCACCACAACCTTCAATGAAGGAAATCGTAATCTACGTAATCGTAGTATTAAGTATTAAGTCAATGTGAACTAAATGATTTAGTTAGAGACCTAAATTTGTCTAAAATTCAAGCTGAAGTCTTAGGTTCCATACTTCAGCAAAGAAATGTATTTCATCCAAGTACACAAGTTTCAGTATATCGACTGTATATGTAGATTTGTTTAAAGAAAAAAAGTGTTCCTACATATTACAGTGATGAACAGGAGCTAATAATAAATTAAGCTATGACTATTTACCAGATAAATTAAGACTACTCATTGATTCTTCAAATTTAAGTGTAAAATCAGTCTTACTGCATAATAGCAATAATATTTCATCTGTACCATTATAGTGGAGTCAATGAAAAATTTAACTTCTTAATTCTCAGCAACAGCTCTGATTTTGATAATTTTCTTTTTAAAATGTATGTTATTTAAAATCAGAAACATACCAATTGCAGGAAATAATTTTTTATATTATTCAAACAATAATAACTGAATTTACGGAAAAAATTATTTTTAATTTTTTTTTTTTCGCGATATTTATGAAAATGTCAAACGTTTTGAAAATTCAGTATCAACAATGTTTCCCGCAGTAAGCAAACAAAGTAATAGTACAATACATATAATAATAATTTTTATTTAATGTCTATTATTTATTTGTATTATTTCCAAAAACGTCATTGGTTAAAAGTATTTACATAAAAAACATTATTATATAATATTATATTTTTTATAATACATTTGAATATAATATAGACAAATAAGAATCTAATATTCATCTAAGTCCATCGTTTTTAATTCTCGCTCCTCTTCAATTGGTGGATGATTATTGCAATCATTGCCCCTAAAAACAATGCATCCATTGCATAAACAAAATATAATATTTAAAATATATATATTTAAAATTTTGCATGGTACTGCTGGTTGCGTCATTTTCATTGGTATTAAATAATTTTTTTTTTTCACTCCAATTTTTCGAGAGGTACTGGGGTGAAAAGTAACCTCCTTGGGAATGAAAAAAAAATTTTTTAAATGTTTTTTTTTTTATTTTATTCAATATAGTCCCCTTTCAGTTTGATACACTTATTCCAGCGATTTTCCAACTTCTCGATGTTATCCGAAAAGTAATTTTCCGGAAAGTCTGCAAAATACTCCTCCGTAATGTCGAGGAGTGAGATGAATTTTTTATTGATGAGCTATCTTTTGAGGTTTGGGAAGAGATAGTCGTGCTAGGAAGCCATATCGGGCGAATACGGTGGATGCGATAGCAATTGGAGCCGTAAGTTATTGATTTTAGGCATGGTTGCGATGCTCTTGTGCGCCGGTGCATTGTCTTGCAAAAACAAAAGTTTTTTTCGCTTCATGTGAGCTCTAATAATGCACAGTAATACTCGCTGTTGATGGTTTTTCCTTTTTCGAGCCTCCCTCGGCCGCTTCGGGGCACTCGTGCCGGCTTCAGTCCATTGCCGGGCACTCATTCTGTTCTCTGGTTTTTAATAGTGGATCCAAGTTTCATCAACAGTTACCAATCGACGACAAAAACCCGCCTGATTCCGCATCATCAAGTCCAAACACTCTTTCGAAGTGCTCTCGCGTTCGTGTTTTTGGTCAGGAGTGAGTATGCGCGGCACCCAGCGGCAGGATAACTTTTTCATATGCAGAATATTGCCCAAAATATGGCATGTATGCTCAGTACTAATCTTTGTGGTATCTGCTAGCTCGCGCACCTTCACTTTCCGGTCAGCCAACACCATTTCATGTATTTTTTTGATATTGTCCTCTGTAACCGCATCGGAGGGCCTGCCGCTGCGGACTTGATCGGTAGTAGAGTTGCGGCCACCACGAAACTCTCGAAACCAATATTTGACGGTATAATCTGACGGAGCATTAGCCCCATAATATTAATCAAACTTTTCTTTTGTTTCCTTCGCCGTTTTGCCTCTCAAAAAATTATGTTTTATGAGAAAACGAAAATTGTTTTTGTCCATACTCAACATAATGCCAAACACGTCAACAACAATCAGCTGTCAAAACAAAACTAAAGACAGTATCGCACTGAAATTTGGCATGTCTGCCTAAATATGAACGGACTTCAAGGCACCATAAACTTTTTTGCAGTAGCAGCGCATTCTGGCGGTCAAGGAGGTTAGTTTTTTAGTGTTAATGAACTATTTTTCCAATGCTGTATTTGTAAATAAAATATTTTAATATGCTGCTGAGCATATGTTTTTTTTTTTTTAAATCTTTTCGTTGAAAGATTTAATTTGGATTTACAGCAATTTCATTATTCTTCACTTTAACTTTACTGCTCATGTTTAATAAAAATTTGACGATGTCCTTTATTGTCATCTTTTTGTCTTTACAGTTGGAGCCATTTGTTTTATTTCTTAGTTTTACTCCGACTTCAAACGCTTTATAACAATCTTTGATATCATCGCCTACAATTCCTGTAGAAATTCCCATAATTAGTTGTTAGTCAGGAAATGAACTGTGAATTCTGAAAAATTCTATAATTGTATGTACAACCGTATAATCTTCATTTATCTTGCTATCGCTGGTGGTAACATGTTGAAATGATGATGTAATGAAAAATTCACAAAATTCTTCCATTGAAGAAAATATCGCTGATTTGATCCATTTGAAAACAACACTTGGAGTTGCTCCACGTCTAAATGGTTCACACCAACTTTCATGGATTCCATTTGTAAATAATACAAATACATAATAAACATTAAGAACAAATTATTATTATATGTAATATTACTTTGTGTGCTAGATGTTTCTAATAATTAATAACCTAATAATGATACTAAATTTTCAATAAAAACAATTGACATTTTCATAAATATCGCGTAAAAAATCTTAAAAATAATTCTTCCCGTAAATTCAGTTTTCATTGTTTAAACAATATAAAAAATTATATCCTGAAATTGGGATGTTTCTGATTTTGAATAATATTGAAAACCACACATATGTACCTAAAATAAGAAAAATGATCAAAATCGGAGCTGTTGCTGAGAATTAAGAAGTTTGGTCGATTTTTAGGCTTCATTGACTCGACTATTAGCACATGGCATCCTATATGGAGTACAACAAAACAATATTGTTTTTCGTGCCAGCTGGATAACATTAACGAGCCATTCTTCCCTCTGACGTATTCCCATGCGCTTTCAAGTCAGAGATCATGACGCACACTGCATCCTCTTTCTCGATATAGGCATCACATGCATCCATGTAATATGAAATTGAAGTTCTACCTTCATTGAAGATCCTGACAGAAATTTAAGCTGTTATTTTAACAATTTTTGAGCCATACGTATAAATTGGAAAGATAACTTCTCCAACATGAAGTGGTAAAGACAGATAATCATATTTATAAGAAGATAATTAAAGTGTCTGAAGCTCGCGATCGCTGTCAACAACACCATGAATCTTCTCCGACCGGGCAACTTTCGTGTTAAGGATGTTCATCAGTTGAACAATAATGATAATAAGATGCCCATTTACATATTCTTCATTATACATATTTTCAACAGAATCACAGTGTCTCCTGATTTTGAAGTTATAATAAACAAATAATTTATTGTTTGTGATATAATTGTGCAATGGATATTCAAATTGAAGGTATGTATGATATTTTTAAATTAACTATATTTTCCTTAACAATGCGACTATTCATAACGAGCTCCGTCAAAACACACCTTCCACTTTTTTTGTTTTTAACCATTTTCCATACTCAACTAAGCTCTTACTTATGAAGACACGAATCGCCATAAATGAGTCATATTTCAATATAATCTCTTATTTTCCAAGTTTTAATAACCGCAAAGTCTATGTGCTTCTAGGTGCTTTGAGGGTTGTTACAGGTCATTGAGGAGACTAGGTCCAGTACTAGAAACATTTATTTTTTTTTAACTTTTTGTGTTTTTCATTTTCGGGTACAACCATTACGTGTTCTTTTACCCAAATGCTTGTTTTAAATACGTAGATAGCTTCAAAAAAAATAAAGAAAATGAATGAAAGGTTTTGGGAAGTTTTTGTATCCCCTGCGAATTCTTTACCGGATGCTGAAAATATCCAGACTGATTGCTTGAGAAATCTGCTTTTGAATCTCTGTAAACGGTTTGCCACATATTGCAAGCAATTTAGGAGATCAAAAGCTAAGCTAGTGGCCAAATACGAAAGCTGGTTAAATAAGACCGAAATGTGCATACTTAAAGTATCTGATGGAGAAGTATGTGGAAAAAGCAAAGAATCTCTTCAATCTACAAGTGGAACACGATACAGGAAGGAGTTTTGGAGACTGCAGCAAAAGGTCCAAACGTCGCAGATTAGCAGTTTTATCACAGATGGACAATTCCGCTGTAACTACTTTACTTAGCAGTTCAAATCAATCAGAAAGTTCTTTGGAATTTAGCATGGATGAAGTTCTTTCATTTATTAATGAAGCTAAGCGTACTAAAAACCAATATTTATTATTAAGAGAAGTGATTCATTCTAAAATACCAAATGTTTTTCCGTCCCATCATAAAGTGCCAGAAACCAAAAAAAGTTGCTATCCAACTGATATTCGCGTGACGGAATCTTCTGCTGTAATCAATTTGCAATCATTGTTAGACCATACATCAAGTCGCATTGTTGAATCTCAAAAGTGTGTGTTTGAAAGTCTTCACGAACCTAAGGATGACTTAGTTTTAATTGGTAAATGGGGTTTTGATGGCATCACAGGCCATAGTGAATATAAGCAGAAATTTTCAGATTCAACCATCGAAGATTCGAGTTTATGTCACATCTTATGTACCTCTTCAACTTGTTTATAAACCAAATACCTGTGATGAATCAATCATTTGGAAAAACCCACGACCTTCCTCTACTAGGTGGTGCAGACCAATTCGTTTTCAATTTACAAAAGAAACAAAGGAAGTTACCTTGCAAGAAGAAGTTTATTTCAAAAGCCAAATTAACCAGTTAGTCCCTACTTCAGTGCTTATTAATGGCCACGAAATTAAAATCATCCATTCCTTACAATTGACGATGGTAGATGGTAAAGTTTGTTCTGCACTTAGCGACTTATCTACAAGTAGGTGTTACATTTGTGGTGCAACACCAAAAGAGATAAACGATTTAAATACATGATTAAAAGAGGTCCCTGATACCAGTAAATTTGAGTTTGGCATATCTCCTCTGCATTCATACATTACATTTTTCGAGTATTTTATTCACGTTTCTTATCGAATTAATATTAAATATTTAGGAAAAAATTAGATTCAATTGTAGACAAACCTCGAAGTGGAGGAAGTGGCACATCCAATGATGGAAACACAGCATATACATTTTTCCATAACTCTAATATTTCATCGGAAATAACAGGTATTAGAAAAGATCTTATTGACAGATGTAGTCACCTTCTGTAGAGCCTTAATTCTGGTTATAAAATAAATTTAGAAAAATTTAAGAGTTATGCTTTTGATACTGCCAAGATGCTTCTGGAGGAATACCCTTGGTATAACTTACCTTCATCAACACATAAAGTATTGATTCATGGAGCAAAAGTGATAAATATTTCTTTATTATCTATTGGTAAATTATCTGAGGAGGCCGCTGAGTCTTGTAATAAATTAGTCAAACTATTCAGACGCGATAATACTAGGAAATAATCCCGAGATGTTACTAACATGGATCTCTTGCACAGGGTTTTTCTTAATTCAGATCCACTTCTTTCTACATTAAGACAGTTGCAGTATAAAAAGAAGTCTGCGTTAGTAAAATAATTGTTGGATTTATTAAGTTTTTGAGCTTTATTGTAACTTTATTATAAATATTATATTGCATTACTTTACATTTTAAATACTATGTAAATAGCACTTGTTTCATGTAAAATACTACGTTTTGATAAAATAAACAAAACTAATTGTATTGTTATTATAACTTGATTTTGTTTGTGAGGTTATGTTTTTAATATATGATGAATATTTTATGCATGAATATACTCTGTTTAAAAAAAATAGCTTTTTTGTCTTGTTTTAACCTTCTAGTAATCATAACAACTATTTTCCAGGCCAAAATGAATGTTTTCATTGTAAGTCTGCCCAAAAAACCCTATGACCGCCCTTCTTTGGAACCTGAACCATTGTGAAGCGGTAAGATCGTTCTTGTTGTGACATCATTTGAATTGAGAGTAAAACACAGTTTAATATAATTTTTAAAACGTGTAGCAAGGGCTCAAACACAACTGCCTACATTGCCGACAGGGGAATTTTTAATCTTTTTGGGGGTTAGCGTCTTACATAGAAGGAAAGCAAGAACAACAATCAAGCTAATTAGTTACTACACTGCAGAAAAAGTAAATTGTCTTTTTTTTCCTGAGGGTAAAGGAAGGAAAGCAAAGGCAATGAATAGCCCCGAATTTTTGGGTAATGTGCAGAATTTCAGAATGAATTAACGAGAAGGGAGGCTTCATTTGAGCGACAAGAAGTACACCGTGGAGAGATTGAAAAGCCACATAACGAACCTCAAGGGGCACAAGCAGGTACAAGCCGATTGAGTAGGGTTGCAGAAAGGAGCGGTGATGGTCGTGATAGAATAGAGGGCGATAATTCAAACGATCACCAAGAGGACGAAGAAAGGAGGAAATTGGAGGAAAACATGGAGCTAACGTTACTTAGAATGAAGGTCGAACAACTAAAAGGCAGAAATTCCACAAATTTCGAGGACGTGCTGAATGCAGTCCCAACCCTTGCAGGCAAAGACGCCTATCGTGTAGAAATGTGGCTTAAGGACTTGGAGGCAGCAGCGGACGTGTTCGATATGCAGAGTTCTTTATGCCGATGATGGCGGTGCGATTGATACCTGGGTTGGTTATATGGGAAGAGTTAAGGAGGTTTTTGCCAGAGGAGTTCGGCGACAACATTTCGTCTGCAGATATTCATCGGCAGATGATTGACCGTAAGCAGAAAAATGACGAACCGTTGCAGGAGTACTTGTTGGCAATGCGCGAACTGGGGGCAAGAGGTCAACTCGAGGATAAGACAGTGATGCAATACATTATCGACGGAATAGAGGACGAGCCTAGAAATAAAATACTTCTGTACGGAGGGAACACCATAAAGGAGTTCAAGGATAAGTTGAACGACTACAGGGATTTCAGGTTGGCTCTAACCAGAAACAACGAAGTGCAAACAAAAGCAACACAACTTCAACTGCGGAAAAAGGAACCACAAAACAGGGATTTCAAGAAGCAGCGCCCAAGTGCTTTGCGTGCAACGAGTTTGGCTATAAGTCAAAAAGCTGTGCGACCAAGGGAAGCAACTACAGCGGATGGCCAAAAACAAATTTTGTGAGACAACAGACAGCGAGGGGTTGAAAGAGGGTCACAATAGAAGGTCAACCGATCTTTGCCGATATCGCCACTGGTAGCTCTATCACGGCGATACGATACGAAGAATACTTCGCCACGAACCTGCCGGATCTACAGGATTGCCCATCGAAATTTGACGCTATAGCAAAGGAACCAGCAGAATCCCAGGGTAATTCTATGGAACAGTGAGGATCGATGGACGAGACTACAAGGCCCGCAACTTCGTCTTCTCAAGGACCTACATAAAGCAGCCTATAATAATAGGAAAGGATATTCTGAAGGGGACAACAATCAGGATCCTAGAAAACGACGTCAATGTGTCCCAGGATGAAATTTTGCAGGAATCTAAATGGGGTTACGGGGCGGTGCTGCTTCAAAAGCATGATGCTGAATTCCATTCTATCTATTGCAGCAGAAAGACTACTACAGCAGCTATGAACTAGAAGTATTGGCCATAGTTTCCGCAATCAAGAAACTGCATCACTACCTACTCGGAATCCGATTCAAAATCGTGAATGATTGTGCTGCGTTCAAGGGGAAGATGGAATGGAATGACAAGGATTGCAGGATGGGCTCTCGTCTTACAGCAGTACGACTATCAGTTGGAGCATCGAGCCGGAACAAAACTTAAACACGCGGACGCTTTAAGTTGAAATCCATGCTGGTTCTATATATTGACGGATTTCTTGGCGAGAATCGAAGACGCCCAAGAAAAAGATGAAATATTTAAGCCGATCAAGAAGCTACTATCAACGAGAGATAGTACGAGCTACGACGATTTCATAATAGAACACAACATTCTTTACAAGGCTGACGAAGAAGGAAGAAAGTTGCTCGGTGTACACAGGCGAATGCAGGATAAAATCATAAAACAGGTACACAACTATGGCCACTTTGGTGTTAAGAAGATGGAGGAGGTCATTACCAAGGATTATTTTATACCGAAGCTGCGGGACAAGTTAGAATATTGCAGGAAGAACTGCATTAGATGCATACTTTCGGAGCGAAAAGCCGAAAGCGTTCACGTCTAATACTTTTAGGATCTATTGCGAAATGGATAAAATACAGCTACTGACCATAACAACAGCGTACCAAGAAGCAACGAACAGTTGGAGAGAATCAATCGGGTGATAATATCAGAGCTCTGCAAACTTAGTACTGATGATCGCACGAAGTGGTATCAGCACATGTCAAGGCTCCAGCAGTGTTTAAACTCAACTTGGCACCGAAGCATCAGCAACTCCTAGTGGGCACAAGGATGCCAATGAACAACGATGTGAAGCTAGCGCAAGAAGTTAAGGAGGAGTTGCTCAGTGCTTCCACATTAGAACGGGAAGACGCGAGAGAGGATGCGAGAAAAATCATCAAGCAAGTGAAGGACGAGAACAGATCTACATACGACAAGTGATGAAAACCACTGAAGAAGTATGATGTATTGGATTCGGTCGCCATAAAACAGGTTCCTGGGACCTTACAAAATCACAAAAGTGTCACTTCATGACCGGTATGACGTAAGGAAGCAAGGAAATCAGGAAGGACAACGCACTACATCTACAAGTGCAGACTTCATGAAGCCATGGCGCTCATCGTCGGAAGAAGAAGATTAACAAGATACTGAACCAGTCACAAACAGGGAAGACGTTGCAGATACCGAAAACAGCCATAAAGAATAAGATGTACGAACCTGCTTTACCAAAATGAACAAGATACCAGATAAGACAGAACATTAGATGTGACAATAATCGGCTCATAACGTAGGATGGCCGAGTGTAGGATAGTAACTATTGGCAACGCCACACCATCACCAACATGGAAATGGAACATGACAGATCGAAGACGACAATGAGGACAACGACGACGAAGAAAAAGACGGAATAAGAGAGGTGGACAGATGAAAAGAGAACGACAAAAAGACGACATCGAAGATAGCCGCGAGTTTTTTGGATTCTATCATTGTGTTATATAGGGTTTTCTAATAACGACTTGACAACTTTTTTTTTTTAAATTAAAGGCAAACCATTTGAGATATTTCAAAAACTTTATTATTGGCTTGAAGTACTATCAAAACATTTATGAATGGAACTCGACTTCGTTTATATGGCCACTGCGGGCACGTTTGCAGCGGTCGATTCGTTGGACCCAATTTTCAACGACTTGACCACACATTTCGGCCGAAACGGCCGCTATTTCGCATTCAATGTTGGCTCTGACCTCTTCCAACATCGTCGACGTGTTGGCATAAACCAATGACTTAACGTAGTCCCACAGAAAATAGTCAAGCGGCGTTAAATCACACGAACGAGGCGGCCAATCGACTGGCCCTTGTCTTGAGATAACACGCTCACCATACTTACTCTTCAATAAATCGATTGTAGCGTGTGTTGTGTGGCTTGTGGCACCATCCTGTTGAAACCACATGTCGTCCAAGTCCATATCTTCCAATTCGGGCCAAAAATAATCGGTGATCATGGCGCGATAACGCTGACCATTCACAGTAACGTGACGATCGTTATCGTCGAAGAAAAATAATGGCGCAATAACGCCGCCGGCATGCAAACCGCACCAAACAGTTATTTTTTGTGGATAAAGTGGTGATTCATGAAGCACATGTGGGTTTTCACCCGACCAATAATGCATATTTTGCTTATTGACGAACCCATTGAGCCAAAAATGAGCTTCGTCACTGAAGATGATTTTGCGATGAAATTCATCATATTGGCGCATCTTCACCAGAACCCAATCGGAGAACGTACTCCGGCTGCAATTCTTGAGTCAGCTTGATGTTGTATGGGTGTAAACCAAGATCCTTACGCAAAATACGCCATAATTGACTGATTTGGATCGTTTGCTACGGACGTCTGAACGGCAGCGATATTTTCGACACTTCGACCAACTCGTTGTCTCACTGACACGGCAACATCACACAACGAATATTTAGACTCAAATTTTTGCACTAAACTTGTTGTTGCCTGTCTACTAGGGCGAGAATTACGACTGAAAATTGGAGTTAACGCTCTTAAAGTTGAAGTCACCGACTTCGAATATCTGTAGAAATTTTTTATAATTTGCAGACGTTGCTCGTTAGTGTACTTTACCCTGATGAAAATGTTGAGTTTCCTAAATAAGTTGACAGTGACAGTTTGATGATTAGTGAAAGAGTGCGTTCACAAACTAAATTCAAAGTTGTCAAGTCCCTATTGGAAAATACTACATTATTAGTGAATTATACTTTTCCCTAAATTTGAACTAATTAAACTTATACTTATTGTGTTTCAATGAGAATAATTATTTTATTTGCTTATTGCCTGGCTTGGTTGCGTTACGTAGGGTTTACAGGCCGATTCAACGCCGATTTGAAGAAAAAACGACCACATTTGGCGAAGAAAAAATTGCTCTTCCACACGATAACGCACCGGCTCACACCCCCGCAGTCGCCACAGCCACTTGAACTACGAATTATATTGAAAAATAAATTATCAAAACCTAAAAATGTTGCGTTACCATTTCTAATCTGGGTATTCATCAAATAACCTTCGCACATGTTCAAAAAATAAAAACTAAAATTTAAGGAGTCGTATACTTAACTAAATAATCAAATAATAAGGCCACTTCCTAATTTTTTGTTTAATATCATCTAAAAAAAATTAATTCTCAACTAGGCATAACATTATGCTTACACTTATGTCAGCACGGTGCACATCCCTTGCTGATGGAGTCGGAATTCGTTCTTTTAGACGAGATACTTGGGTGTCTTGTCCACACTCCCTCGTAGTTCTGGGATCCAATAATGTCCAGATGATGTTTTGCCCACTACGCGCAATTATCAAATACAGATAAAACACACACTTTTTTTCTTTTCTTAATCTACAGATCTACCTCCGCACACGAAACTACTTTAGGTCACATATTCGCGTTGGGCGCCAGAGTCGTGCAACACCGGTCACACGTGTCAAAAGTATGAAAATTAAGACCAAAATTCTCAGCCTCTGCAATCTGGATGAAAAGTAACGTATCCTTACAGAAAAACTAATCGGTGAGTACACTGATATACATGTTTGCTACACAAAATAGAGAATATGGACACCACATTCACACGCTTGACCGATCCGTCAACCTGTAATGCGTTTTCCTTTGGCAAAGCATACAGAAGTTGCCGAAATGGTGTTAAGGATAAAAGATGAAGAATCGCAGAGCTCAACGATCTCAACGATCTCACAAAAAAGAACATATACTCACTTCCGAGAGTCAATAAGGCTTTCGATACGCTTTCTGGAGCGAAACGGTTTTCAACCTGAAGAGCCGTTACTGGCAGGTAGAGATTAATCGACAAGATCGTGAGAAAACGAGCTTTACTACAGGAAGTGGTCATTGGCAGCTTCCTGTCATGCCGTTTGGACAGTGCAATACTCCGGTCATCTTCAAGCAACTAATGAAACGAAAATTGCAAGGACTCACCTGGGAAGCCTGCCTAGCATATCTGGATGGGATCTTCGTCAAAGGTAAGATGTTCGAGGAGCATCAAGAAAACCCAAAAGAAGTATTTGAGAGGCTGTAAATCGCTCATTTGTAGCTGAACCCAAAAAAGCGTACCTTATTCCGACCGAAAGTAAAATATCTGGGTCACATTATATCAGCGGAATGAGTAAGGATGGATCCTGACAAAATCGAAGCGGTCTAATCTGGCCAGTCTCAAAAGAGAAATACCAACTGAGAAGCTTACTGAAACTTGCCACGTATAACCGAAGGTTCGAAAATCATTTTTCTGGTACGGAAAGAGACTGCATCAACGAAAAAAAGGCCGACAGTTTAAGTGTTTTTTATATTCTGAAAAACTTTCAAAGAACTGAAGTAATGGGACACAATCGAGCTATGCTGAGGTCAGAGCTGTGATACTAAAGATGATTAAGGGAAAGTGATCGCTAAATATGGAAGGTGCTTTTCAGGCCTGAACGGATGGTTCATTTTTCCTACGAAACTCTGAAAAGACTACTACTTTTACAAACACTGACAGCCAAGATGCAAGATTGGTCGAGCAATTGCAGGGCTACGACCTTGAAATACAACACCGTAAGGAAGAACCTTACTCAAACGGCGAGCAGCGGCATGGAAACTAGGTATGATGTCGAATCTGTTATAATTCTCGGCAAAAGAAAAGCAAATCACCTTAATTGCAACAGAATTGAGAAGGTCTTTTCTAGAATATGTAGTGCGTTTAATCAATAACATAGTATCGCGAATTTAGCTCGGGAGTCGCAGTTATATCAATTTAACCTACAAACTCATTAATGATAATGATAATAAAACATTTTACTGTCCACAAATATAATATAAGCAAAGTTTTCTACATGTAGGCTACTATTAAGTGCTGCAAGTTAGTTAGTATACGTCACATATAATTAATGAAATTTGTTTTGGAGAAGACTATTTATTAAGGTCCATGAAAAATAAAATATTAATCATCCCTTCAATGGCCACATAATATAAACAGTTTAATAAAATAGTGATTCTTTTAAGTATTCCCCACCACCACAGATCTTAAAAAATAAATCATTGATCATTTTGTACGTGGTTATAGAGCTTAAAGTAACAATTATTTTTTTGAATAAAAGTATGGCTGCTAGCCACTGTCGAATATGTGCCATACCATATTATTTGTGTTTCAGCGATAGTCAATCCTACATTCATAACAATAACACCTTTTTTTCAAGAACTTAACACTCAAGTGGATATGACTCCACTTAAAGTGCCTGGAAAATGGGACAGATAGAGAGAGAAAGAAAAATTGTTGGGTTCAGTGGTTATTTCTCTCCATGGGTGACATCAAATATTTAATTGTTTTTGAATTTAGGCAACCATCTCACAATATTTTAGTCGTATAGAAAAGTCTTTCGGTCACGGCTGGTATTGGACCCCGAACCGTCCGATTGGGAAGTCAATACACTACCACTTGAGCTACGTCCGCCCACAATTCCACCATTAAATCATTACATTAGTTTAAATCGCACCCATTTCGGTATATGAATATGAATTGGTCTCATGCATTACGATTGTTGAAGACGACAACTTATGCTACTCGTAAGAAGAGTTTTAACGTCAGCATTTGTAAAGCCAACCTACTGAATCAAATTTTTGAGCAAATCACGTTTCAGTGTAATAAACTCACAAACAACCAATATAGTTACGATATTTAAATAGTATTTACTTTCCGAGACAGAATATAAACATCGATTTTCTGAGATATCGCAGTAAATACGCATATTTATATTGTCAAGAACATCAGGAAACAAGATTGACGTCCACTAGACATCGGTATCGATGGTAACAACACCAGACATGTTTTAGGGGTATACGAGTCAGCTTTAGGTAAGAGCACAAAAATTATCAAAACGTTATCAAAAATTTATCAAAACATCGAAAAATTTTCAAAACATTATCAAAAATTATCAAAACGTTATCAAAAATTATCGAAAATTATCAAAAAAATTATCAAAATAAAAGGAATTATAAGGAAAAGAAAAAGAAACAAAGATGGAATTTAAATCGTAAAAATTCCAATGTTAAAGTTTCTTCTGCCACCATCTCTATTTCAGCACCCGGGCAAGTCCTGAAAAATAATTTTTGACCTCACAAATAAGTAGAAGTAGCTAATATCTATAATCTTTTATGCTCGTTGATTCAGTCCTTCTGCTGAGGTTCTGTCATTTCTGACAGGATATTATGGTGTCACGTTATTTCCACGAGGAAATAAAAAAAAGCACAATTAATGTTTACCCATAATAAAGCAATAGGCACTGCCACCTTTACGCTGCTCAGTGCCAACTTTAATCGCACAAGACAAGGGGAAAACTATGTTAATAAATCACGCTTTATTTTCTTATTTTCTTGTTACATAGACTAAGCGCATCATAAACATTTCGTAAATATTGCAAAACCCTGGAATCAAACACTTAACACAGTACTAAAACAAAAGTTAACATGATTCAATTGTTTATTTTTTATTTTTTTTATAAGTTAAAATAAGCGCATAATAACGTTGGCATCACTTTCGTTTCCGCTCTGATTTTTTTAACCTCATTTCTGTTTTTCGTTCCATTTCTTCATAGTGTTCAAAAAACATTAACTTCATAGCTGGATACATTAAGGAAAAGTCCCGTAAGTCTTCGATGCTTACCTGAAAATATTTAAATTTGATGATAATTTATTTGTTATTAATTGTAGCGACTTGCTAAATTGTCTTTATGTCTTTAATTTGAAGTATATTCTTTCTGGTATTTTTATTTACAATACACAGAAATCGAAGTAGAATTTTAAAAACGTAAAAAAGTATGTATGTATATGTAAAACATAATATTTTAGAATTTCATATGGAAAAACTAATACATACAGCAATATTAAAAAGTGTTTCATAATCTTAATTTGTCAAACATACCATATGTTTGTATTCAACTTTGTCCCTTCAAATTCAAAATTCAGTTTTAAGCTGCAATCAGAAGCCAAAGCATAGTGTAAATAAGCACAAGTAATGCTGGTACAATAAAGTTTCAGCCAGTCTTTGGTCTAAGTAAATCTCTAAATATTTAACACTCAGTTGCTAGTTTACCGACACCAAATTCAGTATTAATATGTAAGCTGATTCCCCCAAAAATATATACATATGTATGTAGTTGTCGAAAATCGTAATATTATATTATACGGAACCGAGAATTAAGTCTTGTGGAACTATTGAATAATACTGTTGCAATTCAGAAGTAATGTTATTTACGTATACCCTAAAGCAACTTAAGCTAGAAAAATATGTATCGTTTTGACTAACATGGTGGAAGCTCAAGGTTAACAAGGTTATATATGTTAAGCCCTTTATAACAATCAAAGAGGTATCTATCGTAATTACAATAGAAATACTTTACTTGTTTCAAATTAAATGTTTCCCTGAAATTAATGTGTATTTTTTTTTTTTTTTAATTATAATTTTTACTTTGTCAACTTTGTCAAAAAACAGATCAGGTCATTTCATCTGAAGTCAGTAGTTCAAAACAAATGAAAACAAATCTGCGACACTTGAAAATTCAGGGCTTTTTATTAGATGTGCCCGAATTCGTTTTTTAAATGAATGACAGTTTTATTTTGGATTGAAATAAGATTGATACTGTAGGTTATGAAATGTGTCATCGTCAAATGTACTGCAAGGAACAGCTTGCATGAGTGGATGGACTAGAACAAACTTTCCATCATTTACCGAAAAGTGGAACCAAAGCGTACATTAATCTGGCGAAAACAAAATAGTTGTACGTAATATTTCCAAGCCATTTGACAGATTTTTGCATCAGATTTTTCTCCGAAAAAGCGTGCATTTGGGATTAACGATTCTGTTCTTTAAAGGATTAGAAGATTTTGGAACGTTCAATCGAAGTTATCTTGGATTGTTTCAAATCTGTAATTCATAATTTAAATGCTGTCCTCGACACTCTTTTTAACCGAAAAACTTTCCATTTTTGGTATGCGTGTCAATGACAACGCTGCAATGATGATATACCAAAAATGCTGCAAAATATCTAGGTTTTCAGAAGCGATGTAAGAAATACTACCTTGATCGAAAAAATTTCGGAATTTATTCAGAAAATTGAAAATATAAGTTTATTCATCTAAATCTATATTGTCCCGTTCAAAGTAATCCCTATCGACTGCAACACACTTATGCCAGCTCTTGATCCAATCCTCGAAACATTTTTTATATTCAGTTTTCAGTATGTCCATCAGTGCTTCCTGCGATTTTCCCATTACTTCCTCTCGGCTGCTGAAACGCGTTCCCCGTAGTGGTTTTTTTTAACTCAATTGAACAGAAAGAAGGCACAGGGAGCCAAATCAGGTGAATTCGGTGGCTGTTGGATGGTATTTGTTGCATTTTTCAAGCAAACCTCTCATAACGCCCAAATAATACTCTTTGAGTATGTCTGGCCTTCTGGCAAAAATTCATGATGCACTACACCTTTGTAATATATGAAAACCGTGAGCATTGCCTTGTTTTTTGACTAAAAACGAAGTGTTTTTTTTGTTCTCGGCTCATTTGGTAAACGCCATTCATTTGCCTGATGTCTAAATTGCCTGTCTTACTCATAAACCCACGTCTCGTCCCCAATAATAATCCTTTTGATGAATGTGGGATCGGATTCAGCCTCTCAAATCATCTCTTTTGCGACGTTAACACGGTCTCTTTTTTGCATGAAATTGAGGTCTTTTGGCACCAACTTTGCTGCTACACGACCGAAACCCAAATCATTAACCAAAATGTCTTGGACGGATCCATAGGCAATGTTCATGTTCTCCGCTATCTCTCTGATGCGTAATTTGCGGTTATTGACCAACATTTGTTTTACTTCATCAATGTTTTTGTCGGTTTTCGATTTCGATGGTCTGCCACTGCTTTCATCATCTTCGATTGACTCACGACCACTTTTGAACCGCTCGTGCCACTGGTAAATGACCGTTTTCTTTAGAAAAACGTTGCTGAAATACTTTTCCAACATTTCCAACGTTCGCGCACTATTAAATCCCTTTTTTACGCAAAATTTAATACAAATTCGTTGTTGCAAATTTGTATCCATTTCTGAAATTGTAAAAAAATCGCCAACACACACGGAGTTAGATGTACTCTTGGCTACGTAAATTTTGCAAATGTAAAGCTATGAGGCTAAGAGGGAATGTCAACAACAGATGTACCAACTTAACAAAAAAAAACAGAACTCAAATCACACGGTGGTTATTTTTTTTTTTTTGATCAAGGTAGTATTTTACCCACTCTGATTTGGCTTCAATCTAAAATGCCCAAAATTGGAATGCAAGCCCCACATCTGGGCAGTTGCTACTATAACATCTCTGCACTTGCACGACACGTTTGATGTCGCCAGAAATGTCTAGGTTTCTTTAAGCGCTGTAAGAATAATTTCAGCACCTCTGATCTGGCATCAATCTATAAGGCATTCATCTGCCTAAAATAGAAATACAATCCCCACATCTGGTCAGGTTATCCTATAACATCTCCGCACTTGCTTGATAGGATTCAAAACCATGTGATAAAACTCATAGGTGATGCTTATATCATTCGGTCAATTGACAGCCTTGAACACCGGTGAAATGTCACCTGCCTCACCTTGTTCTATTGCTTTTTCTCCACCAGTGCTCGATCGAAATTACCAGTAGCATTTCTACCCTCAAGCTTACTTTTGGACGTACTCTAAAATATCGCGATTCGTTTTTAATCTGAGCAACTCGTTTATGGAATGCCCTGCCGAGGTCTTTATTTCCTAGTTATTATATGCAAACATTTAAAACCAAGGTGCATCAGTTTCTATCCTTCCTTCAACCACGCTGTTTTCAACCATTTTCAGGGTACGCAATCCCTGTGGCGCGAGCTCATTATTAAAAAAAAAAAATAAAAAAAAAATCAGCAGGAGATGGTAGAGGCCATAGGAGTGACTTTTTGAACGCGAATGATGTCACATTCTTTTGCACAATTCCTACCTTCGAAGTGAAATCGTGATTGGAGAGCTCAGGTTCCAAGTGCAATGAGGAAAATAGGGTAAATAATGTCATTACCGACGAGAGAGAGCTACTTCTGTTCATTTGGAAGAAAGAGTTCCATCCGATTGTTGAATTAATAAGAAATTAGAAAATAGTAGGTACACATGACATACTGAACATTCTTTTTCGGCATTTCTTCCTATGAGCGGTTGACATTTATATCACCCTATTGAATAAAAATACTCCTTGCCCATCGCATTGGAAGACAGTGGGATGAGAAGAAAAATATAGTTTCGGATAATCAATCTGGTTTTCAAGCAGGGCATGATATCTCACCTGGCTCGTCTAAACTGTTGTCGGATGGAACAAAATCAAGAAACAATGCATGGGTGTCTACTTAACCGACTTGTAAAAGGCTTTTGAGACTGTAAAGGAAATCTGCTACAAGCTGAATAGGCTAAGCGTATGTACGAGTATGTACTCGTATACTCTTTTGAATAGACAGTAGACTCTTAATCGTGAATAATGTCAATGTGACTTCAATAAAATTTTATAACTTTGCGATGACTGGAAGTCATCAGAAACTGGAAACCTTTAGTTTTAGGACACCTTTGTCTGGGGACGGACACTAGAAAAAATTGGCGAAATTTTCGCATAGTGGAAAATATGTGCAACCAGTTGCTTGTCAAAATGTAGTCAGAAACCTCTGGATATATTTTTCAATAAACTGAAATATAAAAGCACACCAACCAAAATAATATAGAAATATATGGGGAGGATGTCACAATTTCTCGAGAAGCCTGATTCAACGAAGCTAAAGCTTAATATTTTAAGTTATAAGTAAATTACTTTCACCATTCATTAATTTTGTTCCGCCCCTATTTTACATGAATATTAATAGTATTAATGATGTGACTATCTATTTAATGTATTCCATTAAAAAACCTAACAATTTTCGGCAGCCATCAATAATGAACGTTGTCAGTGAATTAGTGAAAATGGAGAAAATTGGTCATCGTTATGTGATACAATACTTTTATTTGAAAGGCCTCAGCCCAACCCTTTTGGGTTGCTGAGTTTAAACGAGGCCGTTAGAGTTGCCAAGACGAGCATTGTAGTGGTCGACCAAATGAGGTGACGACTCCAGAAATGATGAAGAAAATCCACAAAGCGGTACTGGATTATCGCGACTGAAAGTGCGGTACCTCGCATATTATTTGCAAATTTGGACATGGATGTCGCGTTTGCTCACACTCGAGCAAAAACAGTGTCGTGAAGATGTTTCAATTGAGTGTTTAGCGAAGTTTAACAGCAACAAAGCAGAATTTTTGCGCCGTTTCATAACAATGGATGAAACATGGGTTCATCACTTTACACCCGAGACAAAAGAGCAATCAAAACAATGAATTCAAAAGGCAGAAACGGCTCCAAAGAAGGCGAAGACCGTTTCATCTGCAGGCAAGGTCATGGCGTCGATTTTTTGGGATGCGCGTGGGGTAATTTTCATTGACTATCTTGAAAAAGGAAAAACTATCAACGGCCAGTATTATGCGAACTTATTGCAATGTTTGAGCGAAGAAATCAAGCAAAAACGGCCGCATTCAACTAAGAAGAAAGTGTTGTTTCATCAAGACATTGCACCAGCTCACAAATCCGTTATTGCAATGGCCAAAATTAATGAATTAAAGTTTAAATTGCTACTTCATGCACCCTATTCGCCAGGTTTAGCCCCCTCGGATTATTTTCTGTTCCCAAACTTAAAAAAATAGCTCAGTGGTCGAAGATTTTCCAACGTAGCAGTGATGTCGGAAGTTAATGGCTATTTTGAGGAGCAAGACAGTTTTTATTATAAAAAGGGTATCGAACTTTTTGAACATCGCTGAGAAAAGTGTATAGAGCTGAAAGGTGATTATGTTGAAAAGTAAACAATTTTTTTTCCAAAATTTTTGATATCAGTCCGTCTAAACGGCCTTCAGTATGAAACAACCGGGGTAAACCGATGTAAAAAAAAGATATAAAATTTCTTTTTCAGCAGATACCTTAATGGTACAAAGGGAGGTCTGACTCATCAGAGCAAAACATAAAAAAAATAAAAACTAATATACTGTACTGTACTTTTACTTGTTTTTAATATCTTACCTGCATGAAGTCAAAAGCTATAGCAATATTACTAAGCAATGTGGGCGGAAGTCGCGGCAACTTAGCATATCTTTGACTAAAGTGAGTCAAAACTGTATATTTAGCATTCATTTTCTGAGCCACATCTAATGCTTGACTAATAGTACAGTGCATTTTTATCGCAGCTTCTTCTGAAAGTTCATCTTCCATAGTGGCTTCGTGTATCAAGACTGTCGAGTTGTAGCCCAAGTTAATCAAATCTGGGCACGGCATAGTATCTCCACTGTATGTTAGTTTCAAAGGTTCAGATGTATCATCGGTAGTATTCAAAACTATAGAGACTCCAAAGGAATGAGGACAATGCTTCACTAAGCACGTAGATATATTTTTGATGCCTATTTTTGTTAAGCTGGTAGACTTATAGGGTGCATTCACCTAAAAAAAGAATGCAGATTTTTTTATTGGGTCTTTATATATAAAATTAATTAAAACTATTCAAAATAAATTACTAGTTCTTAAATGTAATAAAACTGTAAGCTTTGGGTGTATGTACATAAAAAATATATACAAGAAAATATTTACGAAAATGAAGGAATGGATTTACGGATTTTTGTCTACTTGTTCATGTACTTACCACGTCAAAATTGACGACCCAGTTCAAATGAAATTTTCATCAAAACATATTGCTTGACCAGAAGTAACAATTTAACCTATTATCTTATTGCATTTCGCCTCGCGCCATGTTAATAGTAGTAACACAATATTGTTATTATTTTTTTCTAAAACGAGTTTTAGAATATTTCGTATTCTGGTCTAGAATTTTGAAAAAATAGACTTTTCTTTGCATATTTTCAAAGTATATGCTAAGAAAAAGGAAGTTTTAAGATTCCAATTATTTATGGAATTATAGCTAATTTAGTGACGTGGCAACCAAACTACTTAAAGCTATGCTCAAATTTTTAAACGCGTTTTTCTCATAACTACTTTTTTCAACCCTATTGCCACGATATCTCAAGTTTTAATAAACAGATTTACTTGAAATTTGGTACACGCCTTCTCGCTCTATAACTCCAACCACACTTTTGGTTAAAATTTTGTTTTCTATTTAAAAAAAAAAAATTAAAAACTAAAAAAATATGAGCTTTTTGCTTTTAAACAGTCGCCATTTTTTTGTTTCTCTGAGGTAGGGTATATTGCAACATCTTTAGGTACTAATTAATAATATATATATGTATATTTTTTTAATTTCAGATGACTAAAAGTTGAAATCGTGTCAATAAGGACGCACCCTATTTTTCAACCCACCACTTTACTACCCTGTAATTTTTTGAAATTTTAATCTTTTTTTTATAAAATTGTTCTGTATATTCTTAAATTATAAATAAATATTTAGCAAAAATACGTTAGCAATTTTTTTTTTCAATTATAATTGAAAAAAAAAAACCCTAAAATGTTTGCCTCTAAGCCAGAATGCCCCCATAAAGTAGTTAAATAGAAGACTGAAAAGAGTTCCCCCACGTGTTTTATTTCAAATAAGTCATAAATAGAATGGTATTGTTCTAGATCATCCATCAGATTGAAAAGTTAGCAGGAAGTTCGACCTAAACGGTTCTAGCTCAGATTCAATATGGAACTGAATGCGATTTGTGGCACCTTTTTACGACCTCTAGGAGTGGTTTAAAATTTTATTCAAGTGTGATTTAAAGTTTTATTTAAAAACTACAAATGCTACAGTTGTGACTTTTTCTTGACGTGACGCTGTGAATATAATTTTAAAATTTTGTACTTTATGGTGAAAAATGTTCGTAAAAAAACTTTAAAAAAAAGAAAAATAATTGAAACGTTCTGTACAAGGTATATTTTGTATTTCCCTAATATACTGCACCTTAAATTTGGTAAATGGGCTATGCTTATGCTTATGCAGACTTTGGGTGAGACACATATGTATAAACGGATCTCATGTCCTTCACACTTTAAAAGATGCCAACATACAGTCGTAGAATCCGGCGACAAAAGACCGTGTATTAATTCCATGCAGAACTCGTTTTGGCTCCAAAAATAATCCTGGCCAACAAATATTCCCTACAAATAGGAAATGATTACAACATCATGCGAATTAAGAGGAGAATGTCTTTCTCTGCTAAATATTCCAATAAAGAACATGTCAAAAACCTGCTGTAAGTTATAACTGCATTTTTATTAAATAAAGAATGTCATGTAATTTTTTAAAGAAAAAGTTACAAGAAATTGATTTTGAAGATCTCTGTTCCGTAATAAAAAAGATTTTCGCTTAACTTATTATACATCGTTAAACAGAAAATTTATCTAGCTTTCCTACATTTAACTGATCAGATTCCGTTTGTTCGATAGAGCACTATACTACTTTGAGTGAATTATGTCAGAAAACATATAAGCCTCCCATTAATTTTTTTCTTGCATCACCTTGTCCTATCGTCTCCTGAAATCTTATTGCTAGGTCCTGAATCCCCCTGTATAAATAACTTTTGTTTCTTTAGCAATGTAATAACATTATCCTTATCTATTTCAACTTGAATTTGATTTTTGTATTAGAACATACTACAGTTTCACTAGTTTATAATATAATTTTATGTCTTAATATGATTACAATAAATAAAACTAAAACTCGTGGATGAGCTCTAACTTGAGGAAATCACAATATGCCTAATCTGGCCGTAGTGATAAGGATACATAGTCCCACCTCCCCTCTAAATCTAATCTAACCTGAAGTCAATTAAAACTTATATCAAATCACAGCACCTAGCTAAAACCAATGATTGATTCTTGATTCTGATTAACAAAAAAAAAAACATGAACATGAAAATAATTTAAACTAAGCACCAAACTAAAACTAATTGTCGAATAACTAATATTTATTGAGATACAATAACAATATATAACGCTTATCCCTAAAAACTTTTTTTAGTGGAATAAGAAATTCCGAATCGTGTGTGAAGAATGAGCGGGCGCGTTATCGTAATGAAGTCGCCAACTTCCATCTGCCCGCAGGTCTAGTCGATTGCGATTCAAGGCATCCCGGCATTTTATTTTATTCTTCTAAAATTTACTATACATTATACAGAAAAAATGCTTAAATGCTAGCATAACATAACTTTATTAACTTATTTTAATTTATTCGCCTCTAAGCTAAACTATATTCTTCTTCTATGTCTTTCGATGTGTAATTTATCATTTAAAATGATTAATATAATTTATTAACACTCGTTAAACAAAGAAAATATTAAGTATTTAAAAAAAAAACTTAGTAAATGAGCATTTTTTTTTTGTATAGAAATAAGAAATAAGAAAATATTAAGTATTTAAAAAAAAAATTAGTAAATGAACATTTTTTGTATTTATATAAAACATATACGTCTGACTTATTGTACTTAAACTAACTGCTTATGCTAACTTATACTAAACCTTGTATAGATTGTATAGTTAAATACAACCTAACCTAATTGTTAGCAAACTTTAAATTGGTAACCTAATTGTTAGCAAACCCTAGGTTTCTAACCTTAAATACCCTAAAAGTACTCTAGCCTATTTGCCAAACATAGCAAGGAAAATATGGCTCACTTTGATTTCTGATTAGGCTAACCCGGACTTAAAGGAAACAGCGAAGGAATCGGGTCTTTTTCATTCAACCACCAAATATGTTAGTGCTGCAGAATAACATCATTTTTATCGCATTTTAAAACTGCCCTACTAACCTGAGACGTTCAATACTGCCGTGTGCGAGGTCTTTGTTGTAGTTGATTCGCCTCTCACAAAACGCAAGAGCTTCTATACATGTAAGATTAGCAGCAGCACAAACCTATCCTGTATCTGCCCTTATGTTAAAATAGAGGAACACTTCAGTGGGGGCGAAGCCTTTCAATATCCACTCTTATTAGATTCGCCCCGAGGTATAGGACCTCATTGGCATAGAATTTTATGTACTCCGATGCTGGTGTTCTGTAAAGGTGAAGACAAACCTTAAGGAAAGCTCTCTCAAACACTCGAACCGTTAAGCTTGTTTTCAGGTTGAACCTCACGGGAAACTCACATTCCAGCAAGGGCCGGATAAGGGCCATGTAGCAGATAACTCTTACCTTCGTATCGAGTTGGTTGCTATAGAACAGTCTTTTTGTAAGGGTAAAAGCACTTTTGGCTCTGGTCAGAGCAGCATCTATTGTACATTCTTGTTGAAATATAGATGTTGGTATAGCCAAATCTCAAGGTTACTGACTACATTTCAACAAGCAAGTGACTGGCCGTGTTGTTCAACAATGGAGAATTTTCGCCAATTTTTTCTGGTATCCTTAAAGGCACCAGACAACGACGTTCTAAATAGAATGGTTTCAAACTGCTGGAAATCGATTTTCAATAACAAATTTGCTCGAAGTCACGATGCAAAATCATGTTAATGACCTGTTTTGTACGCTATCAAGTCGTCTGCGTACGCTATGCTATCGAGAAGTGAACCTATTAAATCGCTTGTGTAAATGTCAAATTAGATCAGCGTATTAACTGAACCTTTTTGCAGATCGTTTTTAATGTGAAATGTTCCAACAGAAGTCGCATCGCCATTTTTCACGATGAACTGTCTGTTGGTGAGCATATTATGAAGAATATGCAAAATTGGTTTACTGATGTCCAGCTTGGTCAGCCTATAGAAAACCCCCAATCAGTACACAAGCTTAAGGTTTTTGCTGACACCAGTTTAGAGCCTGCATATACGAATTAATGCACCGCCTTAAAACCGAATTGATTATACCGAACTATATTTTTGTTCTCAACCCACTGAGTCAAAACCCTATTGATTACTTTTTGAACACCTCACTGATATTTCGAAGGAAACTTATGATGACTGAAATTTGATTTCTGGGTCCAAAATCGCAAGGCTCATTATTAGTAAGTTCCCACTTGAGAGTCCCCAAGCTTTAACCAAGAGTTAAAATAGTAACGTTGTTCAACTTTTTCTACCATCCTCTCCCAAAATATAGCCCGATGATTGCCACTTACACGTGCTCACTCTTCAACTCCATGGCTGCGGATGAGTGATAAGTTGGTCATGAACAAAATTAAGCATGCGCTCTAGGTATGCATTATTGGCACTTAGTCCCGCTCCCCAAACTTCGTTTGTTTTGCTAATAAAAATTATGGTTGGATACTTTTGAAACAGACTTCGTATCTTAAAAGTTGAAAAGATCACGCATGGCATTCCACAAATACAGGGGCAGTAACAGAAGAATCAAAGTCTAATCGTTTGACTTGAGTGTCTTCTCTTTTAAGAATTTAACACTTAAGTGGGTATGACTAAACTTATGATGTTAAAGCATGTATTAAGTTTTTCGGAAAATGGGACAGAAACAGAAAGAAAGATGACTGGGCTCAGTGGATATTTCACTCCTTGGGTAGCATCCAACATTTAATGGGGAGACTATATTAATAGTGTAAATTGACTTAATGTTGTATTTAGACAACCATTCGACTCACGAGATTTAAGTTGCCTAAGGAAAAAGTTTTTCGGTCACGGCTGCTATTGAACGTCGAACCGTCCGACTGGGAAGCCAAAAGACTACCACGGTCACGGTAGTGGTAGCCACGGCCACCGACCTTCTCTATGCGAAAGAAGGAATTAACTTTAGTGAATTTTAATTCTGGCAAAGTGAAAGGTGAAAGCGCAATATGATCACAAGAAAGAGGAAACTAGAGTAAAGTTTAAGGCGATTTATTGAAAACTTTTTTCACCATGGGGGTCCTGAAACGTCACCACCTGTAAAAGAATTGTTATTATAATTACAGCATCCTACGCTATATATAACTTATTTTAGTAAAAAGTCTGAGAACAATAAAAAGATATTTCGAGAAGGTTATTTTTCCAGAAGACTAATTATCTCAGTAGTAATGACGACGATTTCTGTCGTTCACAGAATTTCAAAGAAAACAAATGTGTTTCAGCTTTCCCGACGAAAGAAAGATTTAATTAAGAATTCAAATAACAGCCAGATGTGATAAACATAGTGTTCCAATTAGCATAGTGGAAGTGCTTTCAGAACACACATCATCACTTGTTCGTAGACCCTCGTTGCGAATAGATGTGCTTTGGTTTCATAAGTATGTGAAATTTGAAAAATTTAGTTTTAAAGTACAATTTTGCAAGTGTTTTCTTTTTTTTCTGTCGTAAGAGAGCACTCAGGCAAAAAACTAGTCCATTGTATTTTATGTAAGTTTCTTTTAATGAAATGATTCAAAGATGAATAAGAACTGCAGTGATGAAGTGCTTACAGTACCAGCACCCAACACGTCAGCGCCAAGTACCTGCAGCCTGATGCAAGCATAAGCCGGACATTCAAGGATATAGTGCTTCGCGGAATCGGTATCATTTATACCTAGCACATTTTAGTACTTAGCAAAAGTGCAATGCCCTGCCACGACGCTAGTAAGCAAACTGCAGTCATTTCTCGTAAAGGAATAGCAGAAAGGCTGCTGACTTCCTAGAAACGTTGGAAAGCCTTCACTTGGTCCGCCTGCAACATAGGGAGTAATGCCATATGCAGTTGTCAACCGAGGGCCCAGTCAGACCCAACGTAGGTTCGGGCCCTGAAAAACTCGTCTCTAAGCCTTCAGACAAGATAACTAAATTTAGCGTTTCGAGTGCGTTCAGTGATCTCTTGCATTCTTGAACTAGCTTGGAACTCGTAAGCGGGTTGAACAAGGCTCTAAGTGCAGCCTGGCTATCGCTACAGATGCAAATGCTTCGCCCCCTCCACAGGTTCTCCTCGACTGCATTTCTTTCTTTGCTCAGATTATGGCCGAAACCAGTTCTGAGCACAGCGAAATCATATTTTTTCCGCAACAGGAGTTCGTGCCATTATATCGGACGGCTTTTCCATAAGACCAGAGTCACAAGACAGCAGGCACGCAAGATCATCAAAGCTCTTTTTAAAAAATGTTTCAAACAGAAGATGATATTGAGAGTGGTGTCCCCTATTAGAATATCAAGGAAGGAAGGTTCATCAATGCGTTTAGAGCGGAGCCAGGAGTGCTGGGAGCCCAGATGCATCCAACAAGTCCACAACTGTTTTTTGGAGTCTGGTAAAAGCAGCAATCAAGTATTTTCGCGAGAGCTTATTCCTCCAGACAACCGACGCATACGATATAATTGGCCTTTTCATAACCATGAACATTCAAAGGATCTGCCAGAAGGCTGACTGCGCCTTAGAGGCTTTCGACGTAACATGTTTAGTCCAGAAAAGTTTGTTATACAGGATGATACCCTTTGGAGAATTGGATGGTGATGCTTTTTAAAACGAGATAAATCTGACCAGAGAGCTTCTTCCTTCTTGCTAAGAGAACAACCTCAGTTTTGAGAGGATTGACTGAAAGCCCATTAATAGCGCACCAGTCGTCGATCCCGTTCCCGGAATTTATTCAGAGAATTAAAAATACAATTTAATTCGTCTAAATCTATATTGTCATCTTTAAAGAAATCCTTATCGACTGCAACACACTTAATCCAGCGCTTGATCCAATCCTCGAAACATTTTTTGTATTCGATTTTCGGTATGTCTATCAGTGTTTCCTGCAATTTTTCTATTACTTCTTCTCGGCTGCTGAAATGCGTTTCCCAAGTGGTTTTTTAACTCGATTGAACAGAAAAAAGTCACAGGGAGCCAAATCAGGTGAATTCGGTGGCTATTGGATGGTATTTGTTAAATTTTTCGTCAAAAAATTACGAATAATGATGGCACTGTGCGACGGTGCGTTATCATGGTGCAAAATCCACGAGTTTTCTGCCCACAATTCTGGTCTCTTTCGGCGAATTACTTCACGCAAACGTCTCATAACGCCCAAATAATACTCTTTGTTTAAAGTCTGGCCTTCTGGCAAAAATTCATGATGCACTACACCGTTGTAATCCATGAAAACCGTGAGTATTGCCTTCTTTTTTGACTGAAAACGACGTTTTTTTTTTATCTTTTTTGACGTCAACATGGTCTCTTTTTTGCATGAAATTGAGGTGTTTTGGCACCAACTTTGCTGCTACACGATCGACACCCAAATCAAAATGTCTTGGGCGGATCCATAGGCAATGTTCATGTCCTCCGCTATCTCTCGGATGGTTAATTTGCGGTTAGTGTTCAACATTCAATGTTTTCAATGTCAATGGTTTGCCACTGCGTTTATCATCTTCAATTGACTCAAGACCACTTTTGAACCGCTCGTGCCACTGATAAACGACCGTTAGCGCACCATTAAATCCGTTTTTTACGCAAAATTTAACACATGTTCGTTGTTGCAAATTTAAATCCATTTTTAAAATTGTAAAAAAATCGCCAAGACAGAGATATAAATGTACTCTTGGCTACGTAACTTTTGCACGATTTAGAGGGAATGTCAACAACAGATGTAAAGACTTAAAAAAACCAGAACTCAAATCGGAACAATGGGAGCGCCACACGGTGACGTCACCGGGAACTTTTTGATCAAGGTGGTATACCTTGACAATAAACAGCATGTTTATTGGCCTCATCCATCATCGCAATTGATGAGATATATCCATCATCACAATTGATGAGATATATCCATCATCACAATTGATGAGATATACCAGCTACGGCGTGTTGTGTTGCTCAGCTCACTAGTAACTTCGTTGGTAGGAGCTAGTTATGAGCAAGTTCCGACTAGGTTACCTGAAACGGAGAGCCTGATTGAACTTCCCCTTTTGAGGACTTTGACAAGCATACTGGAAACCAGTATCATAAATAGTTTCGCCAAAAACTTTGTAAGAGGCCCTCTTTGAAATTCGAATAAGTCTCTTAAAATATTTTTGCTTCGATCTGTAAAGATTCCAATCTTTTGTTAGAAGTTTTCTGGATTCTTTACGAAGACGTTGCAGGTCTGCAATCCACCAAGGATCTGGAAGATTGCTTACTAGCTGGACATGCCATTTCGAAATACTTAGTGAGGGTACCGTTCAGGTACTAAACAGCTTCCTCTAGCTTTTGTCCAGTTGGTTTTATGCGGATTCCTCCGATTCTGAATTCAATGTATCTATAGTCTGACAAAGAGATCTCCGATAGTACTTCCCAATCAGTACACTCATAAGCATACCTCCCATCTTCCAGTAATCACAGTATTCAATAAGTTCTGCAGCCGCCTCCGATTGTGGCGGCAGTAAGAAATCATACGGACAATAAGGCACGTAAAGATAAGCTCTTGGCCTTTCCGATCGCTCGTCATAAAATGGTGTGAAACCCCTTAACCACTACCAAACTAATTGACAAAAACAAAATCGCAACCAATAATTGGATACAGCGGGCGTTGTAACTAGCAAAGGTCGTAATTTTGGTGGTGGTCAAATCAACCCTGAGAAACAATCCTGGTGATTATTTTACCAGCGTACAAGACCGTACAAGTCACGTGAAAACTCATCTTCAAGAAAACCCCAAATATGAGGACAAAATCGTTGGAGGAAGTGTAGTATCTGAGTCTGTAGCGAACGCCAAACTGCACTTATTGTTTTGCAAGATTTCTCTGACCATAGTCGGAAGGCTTAATTCAATGAGTTCTGTTTGGGTGACAACTACCACTGAAGAAATTCCACTAAAAAGACCATAAGAGCTATTTTTTAAGTATTTGTTTTTGAAAAACTTTTAAGGATTAAGAATTACAAATATTGGTTAGCAGACAAAAGTCCCTTCTCTTCGCTCAAACAATGTATGCTTCTGAGCGTGGCTGATTTCTGATTTACGCAACACAGCAAAGCTAAAGGTCTATATCCTTCAACGCATGAGGGATCCATCTTAACAACTGAAAAAACTTTTTTCACTTTTCAGAATCATATAAGGGCAGAAATATAATACGGTATAATAGTGTTATAGAAGTATAGTAATGCCACACTTGGTAACTTCTTCCGCTTTGGATAATTCCGGTAATTTTCCAAATCGTTGTGATATCGGAAATGGTGTTGACTTTCAAGACATTCCATTTTTTATGGTACTTCATTTATTGTACTCAAATCTTGAAAGATCAAATGAATGAATCACTTGATATTCGATTGGTGAGTAAATACTTCACCCATTGATAACAAAACATTCAGTTCAGAGTACCCATGTCAAACGGATACATTTCATAGAGTACACCGAATACTCGGTGTGCACTAGTGCACTTGGCATGCACTAAATACTCCGTGTGCATATTTGCCGTCTTTGCATACAGGCAGTGCAGCCGTTAAATATTCATGCATATTTTCGTTGTAAGTTTATCCAACTGAGTCTACTTACAAACTAATCAACCGATTTCATACCATTTCTCTGATTCATCTGAAAACAATGTTCACAATTTCTGACTTCATCAGACTTGAAAACAAAGCGATAACTTCTGAGTCAATCGTGCTTAAAATCTAATCAGTTCTCATCAGTAACATGAAGACGCTTCGATTCCGACCGTTGATCAACATTTTTGCTGCATACTACCTTATATACACAAACATTCATACATCTCTCCAAAAATCTCCGACCACACCTCAAGATGTCATAAAACTTTAAATAAGATGAAAATCAGACTTTTAGTTTTTTGGCCCATTAATACATGGGCTGAAAAGTAAGAGAGGGCACCTTGAATTAAATCCATACCTTTTTCAGTTAATACCAACCTTCAAAAGATACGTGTATAAATTTGACAGCTGTCGGACGATTAGTTCTCGAGTTATAGCGTTGTGAGTGAAGCAACTTTTGTTATTGTGAATAAAATGGATTCAAATCAATTTCCTGTGTTGATTTATCATTGCTTTTTGATGCAGCCGATGCAAAGAAATGGCTTGATAAGTATTACCCGGACTCTGCACCAGCCGAACGAACCATTCGCAAGTGGATTGAAAAATTTAAAAGTGGTCATACAAGCACCGAAGATGATGCACGCAGTGGACGTCCAAAAGAGGCTGTTTCAGATGAAAACATCGAAAAAGTCCACAAAATTATTACGAATGACCGTAAAGTGAAGTTGATCGAGATAACTGAGGCTCTGAAGATATCAAAAGAGCGTGTTGGATATATCATACACGAATATTTGGACATGCGAAAGCTCTGTTCAAAGTGGGTGCCGCTTTTGCTCACAGTCGACCAAAAACAACAACGTGTTGATGATTTAGGAGTGTTTAAAGCTGTTCAACCGCAATAAAGCCGAATTTTCGCGTCGGTATGTGACAATGGATGAAACTTGGCTCCATCACTTCACACCAGAGTCAAGTCGGCAGTCAGCTGAGTAGCGAGCGGGCGACGAACCTCGTCCAAAACGACCAAAAACTCAACAGTCGGCTGGCAAGGTTATGGCATCCGTATTTTGGGATACACATGGAATAATTTTTATGGACTATCTCCAAAGGGGGCAGACTATCAACAGGGACTATTACATTGCGTTGTTTAAAGCGTTTGAAGGACGAAATCGCAGAAAAACCGCCACATTTGAAGAAAAAGAAAATGCTGTTTCATCAAGACAATGTACCGTGTCACAAGTCGATGAAAACGATGGCAAATTTGAATGAATTCGGCTACGAATTGCTTCCCCACCCACCGTATTCTCCAGATTTGGCCCCCAGCGACTATTTCCTGTTCGCAGACCTAAAAAGAATGCTCGCCGGAAAAAGATTTAGAACCGTTGAAGAAGTAGTCGCCGAAACAGAGGCCTATTTTGAGGCTAAACCGAAGTCGTACTACAAAACTGGTATCGAAAGATTGAAAAATCATTTCAATCAGTGTATCGCCCTCGAAGGCGATAAATATAGTTGAATTTTGCAAAAATTTTGTGTTTTACTATAAAACGGCACTGAGTTTTCAGCCCATGTGTTATAATAACTTTTCCCTACATATCTGGAAGTTTGTAAATAAAAGAATTAGGTATTGTGTTTTTTTAAGATATGTATTACTATTTTTCTTTTTTTAAATGCTCCTTCATATTCCTCTAAATCAATTCGAATTTCAGATTTTTTAGACTATAATTTAGGAACATAATATTGTTGACTAAAACTGGGTCAGATACAATTAAGCTTCGTTTTTCTGAAATTAAATGTCTAGCTGAAGAAAAAACTCGCTCAGACGCAGCACTACTTGCTGGTGTAGCTGATATTTTGCAACTCACTTTAAATAAAATAGAAAGTCCTACTTGGTGTAGATGCCACCACTGCTAAACATTGAAATCTTCGTGAAAAATTGAATTTATGCTTTCATAGTCGCGAAATTCATTGTTTACTTTGTCTGCAGAGTTTACAACTGTTGCAGGTGGAATAAAGTCATTGAACAACTTCTTACCATCCAATAATAAACTATGCAACTCTTCATTTAGCAATTGTTCGGACAGTAGGTTCAGATATTTCGTAAGCGTACATTTGCATGATACGCTTACATTTATCTCTAGTCTTTTGTTTTTCAATTTTACTGAACTGAATTAGTTTATTTGGTGGAGGGAATAAAAAAAAAAAGGGCGATTTTGTGGAAAATTGCTACATTTTGTGATACTGTGGAATCCAAATAATTATTTAATTTTGTTTTGAAAATTGAAACTACATTTAAATCTTCCGATTAAATAGAACATTTGTTTTTTTATAAGTGATGAATATGAACAATTACCGAATGAAGTGTTGCCTCTAAGACTCTTGATTTCTTCAAAAGTTTTTAAAACTTTAATTATCGCGGATATATGGCTTAAATTTGTGTTTACAATTCTTTGTAATTCGTTATTTTCCTGTAGTTTTCCAGTTTTTCTTATTGTTTCTAATAAATAAATCATTGTGTTCCAAAGTGTGCATATATACTACTTTTTAGGAAGGTTTTAAGGGACGAATTAATACTTGAATTTTTGAAATATTTTACAAGTTTTGTGGACAGATTAAACAAATCAAATATTTGCGGACTTTCCTTAATTGTTTTTTTTCGATGACGTTGTGTATTAGGTGATTTATACAAAAGAAGTTGTTATATGAACGGAAAGCGGCGATCATGTTTGCACATTTGTCTGTTATAATGATTGGCATTTCATATAGTTCGCATTCAAATTCATAGAGAAATCAAGAAATACTTTTTTTTTTTTTTTTTTTTTTTTTTTTTTTTTTTTTTTTTTTTTTTTTTTTTTTTTTTTTTTTTTTTTTTATAGATTTTTCTAAGATTACAACCTAATTACAATTTAACAAATAATGAATAAATTTAGTTGTCGTTATGTAATGAACAAGTAGTTCTAAACTAGTATTAACACTTATACTTGACACCTCAACTATATTTTATGCATTTTAAAAGTTTTCTGAAGTGGGGTGACACTCAGTGACTGAGATTAAACGACAAGTCAACTATATTTTATGCATTTTAAAATTTTTCTGATGTGGGGTGACACTCAGTGGCTAAGATTAAAAGATCTAAAATAAATGAATTTAATTCAAAGTTGTACATTCCAAATTTTATGAAGAAAGAAGTTCAAAGATTTTTCTGCTACGCTACCTTTTAGATATATAGTACATATCTCTGCAATGATTCAATGCTAGCATTATCAATAGTAAATAACCACTCCTTAATTTTTTTGGTGTATAACACACATTATAGAAATTAGTTCTTCGGGTGAAGTATGGAAGTTTGTTAAAGTAAGTTGGGGCAGTAAACGTGTACAAATTTGTAAAATGAATTGTAAGGGGTGATTCAAATTGTTCAGCTGTATTACGAAAATCAGCGTTCTGTGAGAAATGTTTTTCGTGCGATTTGAGAAACTTACGGTGCGTATAATCGACCTACTGAAACCACTATTGCCAATACCTTTCGCAAATTTGAGTCCCAGTTTACATTGGTGGATGATACTCGACCGATTAGAAGAGACTATAGTAGCTGTAGCTGAGAGTGTACGCGAAGACCGTGACGAATCGATTCGTCGACATTCTCAGCAGCTTGGCTTGGCGTATTTTACGTGAGGATCTCGGCCTAAAAGCGTACAAAATTTTACTTGTGCAAGAATTAAAGCCAGGCGACTTGAGTTTGCATCATATTTTCAGTGAATGGACTCTGGAAAAACTCAATGAAAATCCGGTGTTTTATCGTGAAATTTTGTTTAGTGATGAAGCCCATTTCTGGCTAAAAGCGTACAAAATTCAACTTGTGCAAGAATTAAAGCCAGGCGACTTGAATTTGCATCATATTTTCAGTGAATGGGCTCTGGAAAAACTCAATAAAAATCCGGTGTTTTATCGTGAAATTTTGTTTAGTGATGAAGCCCATATCTGGCTCAATGGATACGTTAATAAACAAAATTGCAGTATTTGGGCTGATGAGCAACCCGAAGAGTACCAAGAGCTACCATTCCATCCATTAAAAACAACAGTATGGTGTGCCTTATGGGCTGGTGGAATCATTGGTCCATATTTCTTCAAAACTGAGGCAAATCAGAATGTTACCGTCAATAATAGCCGTTATCGCGCCATGTTAACAGACTATGTGCTTCCTGAAATTCAAGCACATGGTCTCGGCGAGCTTTGGTTTCAACAAGACGACGCTACGAGCCATACAGCGCGTGAAACAATGGATTTGTTGAGAAATCATTTTGGTGAGCACTTAATTTCACGTTTTGTTACGGTAATTCGGCCGCCTAGATCATGCGATATCACACCTTTGGACTATTTTCTTTGTAGATATGTAAAGTGTCAAGTCTTCAGGAATCAGCCAGCTACAATTGACATTTTGGAAGCCAACATGAAGCCGCGAGATACGAGTCGCTATATTCGAACGAGTCACCCAAAATTGGACCTTCCGAATATACCACCTCAGACGTAGTCGTGGCCAACATTTACATGATATCTTTTTTAAGAAGTAAATGCCAAGAATTGTTCTTTTAAAAGATAATAAAAATTTTAAGTTCACTTTCAAATTTATATGATTTATTTTACATAATATATCAAACCTCAATATTAATCACCCTTTACTGGCAAATCGTATGTTCACAAGAGCCAAGCTATTTATTCGTAAGTTATAAGTTAGATTGTTTCTAATATACAATACTTGTGATGTTACCACTTTTCTTGAAAAATTCTTTAAGTACCTTGAAAATCTACTGAAAGGTAGAACTGCAAGTCTTTTAAATATGGAGCAACTATGAGTACTACCATTAACACTAGAAAGAAGATGAATTATATGCTTCTGTACCGACAAGACTAGTCTAAGTGTATTAAAGTACCACCCCAACTAGTAATGGCGATTTGCAACTTCGAGTGTGCAATACCATAATAGATTTTATGTAAAAAGGTTTTGGAGCAGTATGGCTTAATAAAATATACTTTACGAGCTACAATATTCATATACGATTTCAATGCTTGAAAGTGATCCTTCCAATTCAAGTTATGATCTATTAGAACGCCTAGGAATTTAATATTTCGTACTAATTCAATTTTAAAGCACTTATCAGAGCACGAGTTGTTATCATGTTAATTTTGGATGCCACAAATATGAAGCTCTAAGCAGAACTTCTTACAGTCTTGTGCGTGAAAATGGAGATTGCCGCATATTTTCAAGTTCAATAATTTAGTTTTTTTTTTTCACTGATAATTAATCTGTGAGCAGTAAACCACAGCCTTAACTTCTCCAAATCTTCGCCAATTTTGGCAATACATTCAAATTGGTTTTCAAACATGTATGTTTGTCACAGCAAATGATGTAACTAAGCCATGAAATCGCTGCTTAAAAATCGAATTGATGTAGATTAAAAATAAGAGAGGTCCGAGTACGGAACCTTGGGGAATGCCATTTTTTAAAACACGATGTTTACTTAAGGATCCATTTAGCTTTGCTCTGTGCTCTCTATCATTAAGGTACGTCTTGAAACAAGTATGCATTGAGCCTCTAAATCCAACAACATACAATTTACTCAGCAGTAACTGGTGGTCAACCATGTCAAAGGCTTTTGTCATACTTATAAACAACGATTTTGTAGATTGTTTATTGTTTAACCCCTCATATAGCTACTGCACACTCTGATGATGGCATCCTCTGTTGACAACCTAGTTCTAAAACCAAATTGGTAAATGCAGAAGAAATCGTTTTTATCCAAAAAACTTAACATTCTGACTTTGATAAGTTTCTCAAATAGTTTCTCGACAGTCGGTAGAAGAGATATAGGTCTATAATTGGATACATTTCTTCTGTCTCCTTATTTAAATAATAAAGAGCGCATCCAGCACATTTTTGCGATTTTAGGAAACAACCATTTGCAACACTTAGGCTAAACAAGTAACTCAATACATCAATACATCAATTCGAATCCCGTGCAAGGATATTCTCTAAAAAAGTCTTTTCATAGAATTTGTATGTATGTAGGTATATGAAAATTCCGTCGACGTCAACTCTGACATGAAGGCATAACACTGATGTTAGAGTGGTTGTTGGCTGGGCTAAATGTAACGAATTAACAACTAGCACGTACTAAGACCCACTGGTTGAGAATGCACTGGCTTGTTGTCCCGTCCAGTTTGACAACCACCTCTGGGAAAAATATCGAAAACTAATACACCTGAGTTTCAAACTACTACACCACCTGCCCGCGCCCTGAAGAAAAGCTAGTAAAAGTGTATTCATATCACCTTGGTGCGCGCGCGGGAATATATATATATAAAAAAACTACTTGCGTAGCAATTTTTTTTTAATATTATGCTTGTAATGCCACCACTTGTGTATAAAGTTTTGTTTTTAAACGACATTACGAGTTTCAAAAGCTCACTACATTACTATTAAACACGAAACTATTTATTTGCACGTCGTCCTACTTAATATATTTATTAACAAGCTACAATTACGTAAACTGTAGGATTCAAATGATGGCTTAAGTTGTTCTGAAATTTCTGTAAAGTGATCGTTGAATACGTTATAGATACTAATGTGATCAGATATGTGAATTTCACCAAATTTTAATTCAATTATTTCTACAATATGTTTTTGTCCATCTAAGATGGTAACAACAACTCTCTATTCACAACAACAACTCTATATTCAAACATAGTTAAGTAATAATTATTACGAGTAATTTCGATGTTCTTGTTTACCTTTTTGCATAATTTATCATAGTACCTCTTTAACCTTCCGTTATGAGGATGCTTAGCTACTTTTACTTCAAAGCATTTTTTCCTATTTATTTGGTTAAGAAGATCGTTTGTTATCCAAGCCTTTAAATGTTTTACTCTATTTAAAATATGTACTAACCTACTAGTGCATGATAGGATATGCTTATGTAAGATCTTAAAGAATCTGTCAAAGGCAATTGAAGGATCCATTTCCATTGGTTAGATTTACTTTCAATACTCTATAATCTATTGTTTGCCTATTTTGGGAAACATTAAGATTATTATTATTATGTAATTTCTTATAACCGCACAGACATATGATCGTTATAAACTGAACCACAAAGAATACTTTTAAAGTTTTTATGCACCCTAATATAATAAATATTCTCCGCATACTTTGAAAAACTGCTTTTTGTATCTACTTTAAAAGAAAACATACTCAAAGAATGTATAAAGGCAACAAATATAAATTTTCCGAAATAGATTGATGTGCGCGTATGTTACGGGCACAAGATTAATTTAATAAATTTCCTAATAATTGTATTGTTCTGAAAAAATTGTAAATGGGTCTTTGATAAGAACATAAATAAAAACACGATTCAAAGAAATAAAATAAAAAAATTGCAAAATGTAATGAACGTCTAAAATTGTAAGTAAGCCGGCATGATAGATTAGCAACGATTATTGAGGGGTTGGGCGGGTGGGGTGTCGATGTCCTGCTACGGGGTCGCACGAGGCCAAATCCGGACTCATTTGACAAAACCACTGATAAAAGCATGTTTTTTCTGGAATTGATTTGATTTAACCCATCGTAAACAACCTGTTTGGTCCTATCAATGAGGTTTTACTCCAGGAAAGGCCCCAATCCATCAGATTTCCACACTCCGGCAGATCCTAGGGAAAACCCAAGAAATCCAGATCGATACTTACCACCTGTTTATCGATTTTAAGGCTGCCTATGACAGCATTTATAGAGACGAGCTATATAAAGCGATGTCTAGTCTTGACATCCTTTCTAAACTTGTCCGTCTGTGCAACGATGGATAACGCCCGCTGCTGAGGGATATGTTTGCCTAATGTCAGCTATATGATTGTATTCAGTGTACTGTGTGAACGTGTAAAACCTTTTCGGTCTACAAAAAATTACCGAAAGCAGTGTGACTTCCGGCCTGGACCAGGACCTCAGCCAACAAGCCTTTCCACCTGGCGCGTTCTTTCGCCAGCTGTTTCCAGTGGTGCTGCACTCTCAGTTGGTTAAGACCCTATCCCACTTGTTCGCACCACCATATATTCGGCCGTCCCTTACTGCGTTGTCCCCGAGGCTCGGAATTGAAAATTTTCGATCTTTATATACAAATATTTTGTGTATAATTTTAAAAACTCCCTATTACATAACTTGAAAAAAAAACTCGTAAATTTATATTTTCTGAATAAGTTCGATGTTGCTCAATGCTTGGACACTAATCAAATTTTGTAGGTACTTAATGTCCTGAGCACTTTAACAATAATCCAAATGGGGAAATTGCACTTGCGCTTATGTATGTATATCTTCAAACCAATAACGTGTATTATCCCTTAAAAGCTCGTAAAGGGTGTTACCAATTACTTTTACAGTGTAGTGCAATATCATATCCACCCCCTCCAGCACTTCCGCGTTCACAAATCATCGATCTCATGATCTTAAAAAATCTATTCCTACCCCCATTTAATTTAAGTTGCATAACAAGTTACAAACAAAATAACAAGCAAACGTACATAAACACAAGCAAACCGGTTATACTGGGCAACATACGATGCCTTTGCAAATCGCAGTCCATTTAAAGATGTTGAGATGAGAAATCATAGGACACAACTTTCCATATGAATGAGACATATGTATAGATTTATTATCTGTGCTTTAAGTTTCCTATTGTGCTTGGGTAGTCAACTTTTCATTTTATTTCATAAAGTTTATTTAATTTAAAATATATGTTATATCTGCATTTTATTTCAAAAAAAAAAAAAAAGCAAAGAATTAGAGAGAACAAATAATATTTAATATTGATTTAATGAAATTATAAATTGTAGGAGGATTAAGATAAATAAAATTGAGGATGTTTCAGTGCCGATCGCCTTATAATAATTGAATTCTTACATTTTATGTTATACATACAATAAGTTATCTATCATTCGATAGTTTTTCCAATGACATATAAGTAGAGCATGCAGTGCACGGATCTAGTTTGTGGATGCATTTTTTTTTTTTAAGTTATTGTAGATACTTTTTTTTAGGTTTCTTACAGAATTCTAATAGAATATTTAAAAATAGGGCAGAGAGAACACTGAAACATTTGTTACTCATTTGCTGCTCGGAAATTTTTTTTTAATAAACTTCTGTTCTTCTTTTTCTGTCACATTTTCGTAGAAAATGTCACCCCGATCACATTTTACGTACGAAAGCAAAAGTGAAGCTGCATTAGGCGATCGTTATAAAATCTAAAAGTGTTGTAGATGTTCATGTTTCTTCGAGCCGGATTAGCCAGATTAGTGAGAATTGATTCTCTAGTATAGTGAGTACCGCCATCATCGGAAAGCGTACAACAAAAAATGCTTTTTAAAAGAGTGTAATGTAATTGCAAGTGCAAGGTTAGTTGAAATCACCAGCCATGAGTGAAATCGAAGACATCGCATTAAATCAAACGCGAATTTCGGAAGAAGTCCATCGTTAATGGACCGACTTCAAGATGGGGATTCCCGGTACCCCCCGAAATAAAGTCTGGAGCAATATTGGATGGACTATAAAATAAACAACGGACATTTGGAAGAGTAAAGGAAAAAAAACCACAGCATGACTATTTTGCAAAGAAGTATTTTAGTCAATCTGAAGTAAGGTATCCCGACATTAAAGATACATTTAAGTCAAAATTGGATCACCTTAAAAAGAGAACACAACTTCCGCCGATGCCGACATTTAAGTATCAGACGTAGCAAGTTCAAATCCAACTGCAGCAATTTTCAATTCGGCCATAAAAAAGGACGAGGAAGGCAACTAACAATATGAAGTGCGCAGCAAGATTTAATAAGTTGAACGTTATTAAGAAAAATTTCATCCCCATAATTGACAACTTGGATGTGAGTCAAAATACAGTTTACCTTCGATTCAACTTGGTTCACGAGCGAGCGTACGTATCTAGCGACGAATTCATCAATTTGGAGCAGATGTATCAAGATGCGTACATCCAAATTAAGGAGGCAGACAACAAGAACAGCAACCGGAGCCGGCAGCCACACAAGCTCCAACACAGTGGGACTATAAAACGTATCTTCAATTGTCAATAGACTTCAAGTGACACTCTTGCGTAGGAAAAACGATGATTCTTGGGAACCACTCCCAACTGAATATTCGGTGAAGTCTAAAATAATATTAACACCTAGATAATAACAAAAAAAGAACTGATCAAAAGCGCAAAAACAAACACCAAGATTATGCTGCCTACAATCTGAAATGTGATTGAGACAAACACTGGAATCAACAAAAAAATCGACGCTTTACGACGAAGGTTAAATGCCAATCTAGAAGAGATCAATATGATGGAATCGTGGTACACATTGGTTGACGAAAATAAAATAAATCTACATGTGGCGAACGCCTTACTGATTGGTCTTAACTACATGCGAGACATTGAAACAAAGTACAAAATGCTGCTAAATGTGTATTTTTAACGAAATCATTTGTTTGAAGTCTTGTCGCACGAAAGCATGGACGAAGTCGTAAAGATATGTACAGAGAAATTTGGCCAAGAGATGAAAGTACTACCAGATCCAATGGACAAACTGATGATGCCTTCAACTTCAGCGGAGATATTAGTCACAGGGTACTTTATAATCAGTGATGGCGATGAATATGACCTGATCAAAACTAATACTGTTCCAGAGCAGATAGATGAACATTTTGTCATTCAGTCAAAATTCATATGACTCAAAGCGAAATTATTCAAGGAAACGAGAATTGTGGTTCACTTCCGCAAGTCAATTGCTACTATAGGGTTTTCTAATAACGACTTGACAACTTTTTTTTTAAATAAAGGGCAAACCATTTGAGATATTTAAAAAACTTTATTATTGGCTTGAAGTACAATCAAAACATTTATGAATGGATCTCGACTTTAGACCTAATTTTCATTCATATTTCGCGTTCAATGTTGGCTCTGAGCTCTTCCAACGTCGTCGACGTGTTGGCATAAACCAATGACTTAACGTAGCCCAACAGAAAATAGTTGTTTTTGGTCGACTGTGAGCAAACGCGGCAATCACTTTGAACAGAACTTTCGCATGTCCAAATATTCGTGTATGATATATCCAACACGCTCTTTTGATATCTTGAGAGCCTCAGCTATCTCGATCAACTTCGTTTTACGGTCATTCGTAATCATTTTGTGGACTTTTTTGATGTTTTCATCTGAAACAGCCTCTTTTGGACGTCCACTGCGTGCATCATCTTCGGTGCTTGTATGACCACTCGGCTGGTGCAGAGCCCGGGTAACACTTATCAAGCCATTTCTTTGCATCGGCTGCATTTTTTCCCATCAAAAAGCAATGATAAATCAACACACGATATTGCTTTGAATCCACTTTTTTCACAATAACAAAAGTTGCTTCACTCACAACGCTATATCTCGAGAACTAATCGTCCGACAGCTGTCAAATTAAACACGTATCTTTTGAAGATTGGTACTAACTGAAAATGGTATGGATTTAAGTCAAGTGGTGCCCTCTCTTAGAAACGGACCTTTCAGCCAATGTATTATTAGCTTTTAAGTTGGCAAACAAGTAATTTCGGTTTTTACAAGTAGAATGTGGTATGTTTGTTTAATCTGGCTTTTGTCATTGCTATTTTTGTTACTTTTATTTTACTTATATTAGGTCTGTTCCGGCAAGATTTTTGTAACAATTTGTAAAAGAAAATTGTTTGCTTAAATTTGAGGAGTAGGAATAAATCCTCTCTTAAACCCAAAATCTCGCGGGAACACGGTTATGTTAAATGTGTTTGAAACGTCAAAAGTAACAAGTAAAACAAAAAAAAAAAAAATAAATAAATTGTAAAACAGAGGCATTTTATTGGTTATTTTTACTATTTTATTGATGTAATATGCAATTAAATTGTTCTATTGTACTTGTTAGGCGAACGATTCGTTTCAGTATGAAGCTCTTTGTCCATGTCCAAGTCACCTTTTGATTTAATTTGCATAAAATTGTCGCGATTTACACAAATTTGAATTTTTACGAATTTGACAAAATCTCGTGTAGAAATTTCGAAGAATTGGCAAAGTTGGGAAATGTATTACTCTCTCAAATGTGTTCCCTTTTACCTACAAACTTTTTCTCGCGGGAACAGACCTATTGTTTTTCTTTTGACATTTGAAAGCTTACTTTAGAAGCAAATTAAACTTAGTTTTGTTTACATCTGTTAGTACACTGTCATGTTTAACATGAAGTGCAAAAATTAACACTTTCGATGTATTTTACTTTTTTATTTCCGTAAAGCCCAACAGAAAGCTCGCGCCAGTAATTGAAATTGGATAGACCATCTAAAGTTGATGATGATAAAATCATAATATATAATTGAATCAGATCGTCATAGGTTAAGTGCATCCAATAAAATAATTAAAAATCAGTTAAAACGTCTTCTACTTAGCACAACAACCTTACCTTATTGAAACGAATCATTACTGGTAAAAGAAAATAGATCGTTTGCAACCCACCAATCCAAAACAATCATGGTTTAAGCGTGATGAACCAGAACAAACCCCATCGAAAGCTAAAAATATATTTTTATTATTAAAGGGATTATACTCGTAAATGGGACTATAAAAGTTTCCCGTTTCCAAAGAAAAAAACGAGATGTTTACTATCAACTAATGGAACTAGAGAAAGTAATCTAAGAAAAACGAATTGGAAAATTGTAAAGGAGCCGTGTTCCACAGTGACCACACTAGACTACACATTTTTGGTAAGGAATGAAAAATTATTAAACCTTGGTTGGGAAGTTATGTCACATCCACCACACAGCCCCGACCCAGAACCATCAGATTTTTATTTGCTTCGAAATTTGCAAAAACCTTTAAAAGGTAAAACTTTTACTAATGATGATGCCCTGGAGTTGCACTTATTCCAGTTTTCTGTTAATAAGTGTTAAAAGTTCTATGAGCACATAATAATAAAGTTGCCAGAAAGATGGCAGAAGGTTATTTAACAAAATGGAAAATATATAACTGATTCTATTTTTAAACAGGATCATAAAGTTGCCTCAATGAGAACATACGTATGATTGAAGCACGAAGAAAGATTTTCTAAAAAGAATATATTGCATTTTGACCATTACCACGCAAACACATTACCTATGAGTTAATTTTAAAAACCTTTGTAATATAATAATCACATAAAAAAAACTGTTACTTTAAACAAAAATAGCCTTTAACGGGCCATGCAAGTGCAAGCAAGAACTTACACTTAAAATAAAAAAAAAAAAAAAAAATCACTTATTGTGTAAGCCGTAATGTTTTGGATGATGCAAAAAATATGAGAACAGAATGAAATTAGATTTTTTTATTAAAACCCCCTAAATTTATTTATATAGTATAAATGTTTTATTAAAAAACACTACTTGGTCAATTTTCTATTGAAATTTTTAATCCTAATTGGCATAGTCTTATTCTCAAATACTTATCTTATAAGAGGGAGATGAGTAAAGAATATTTTTAAACTTACATCTACTTGCTCTATGTGCAGTCAAATTAAAAAAAAAAAGAACAAAACACAAAATTAAAATCATACTAAGAGAAAGTTGTTCCTCCAAATTTAAATCTGTATAGGATATTAAGATTGAGAAAAACACCTTTCCACACTTAATTAGATATTTTATTGAAGTACCATTACCAAGTTAATAGTGTAGAGTAAAAATAAATAAGATGCAAAAATTGTGTTCGCTTACTCTGATAAACTATGTGAAAACATGCGAATGTAAAAGTACGTATATTTTCGTGGTAACACTTAAATCTCGCAAAACTATATATTGTAAAACGAATTTTCAAAATTTAGATTCAACGATAATGAAAAAATAAAATCAAAAATATTGATCCCAAAGCACATAAAATATAACTGGCTTGTTGTATCTCAAGAGGTAGTGTATTGGTTTTCAAATCGGAGAGTTTGGGGTTTAAACCTAAACGCGCAAGAAATACATTCTTTTTTCATTCAACTTAAATTACATAAGATAAATGGTTGTCTAGAATACAATAGAAGTTTGATTACACTAATAATTTAGTCTCCCTATTAAATGTTGGATGCCACCTATAGAGCAAAATAGCCACTGAGCCTAAACATCTCTCTTTCTCTTTCTGCTCATTTTTTAAAAAACTTAATACGAGTACGTACTCAATAATTTTTCGAATAGTCATACCATTTAAGTGTTAAGTTAATAAAAAAAAAAAAATACAGCCGATTTTGGTTTTATTGTTATGCAAAGTTAGTTTCAAAGTGATAAGAAGATTAAGTAGATAATTACCATATCACCATTAGGTATAAAAACATAACAATGGTCCAAAGGCTCAATCATCTCAATGTAATAGTTAAGCCAAGGCAGAATTTGCTTTGGAGCAAATAAAAAAAGCGGCTGCCCCTCCTTTCCTAGAAGTCGTTTTCGTTCTTTAAGAACGCCAATAAGGCCTAAAATATAGTTAAATTATAACTTATAAAATTATACAATACATATACATACCTATGTGATGGTCTGCATGTAGATGTGATATATAAATTGCTTTCAATTTTTTAATGATATTCTGCCACCGAAGTGGGCCGAAGAAACGAACAATTTGACCTATGGTACCTTCACCACAATCCAGCAGTATAAAAGCTTCCTCATTTAGTTGTATAAGAATTGCGCTTACGTTTCTCGTTTTGTTCGGTATACAGGAACCGGTTCCCAAAAAAATTATTTTAGGAAAAATGTTGTTTTTTTGGACTCTCTTCTTCATTAACATTAATTTTAAATCGCAAAGAACATTCGTAAATCCCTCTAAATCATGTGTCTCTTTCAAATACTCATCAGGAGCATACTTGAGTTCCATAGCCCTATCTAAGCCTGTGTACGGCCGCAGTCGAAAGCTTGTCATTGATCTTATTCTTGAAATTATTTGAGACGTAGATAGCTCATTTGTAGAATCTTTATCAAGATCTGGATTCCAAGTCAATCGTGTTCTTTTATGATTGTTAGTTTCGTCGTTTTTCTCAGCTTCACTGTAAGAAAAATATAAAAAAAATGCAAATTTTAAATAAAATGGCAGTTCAGCACAAATATCTTTTTTTTTTCAATTACGAGTAGAGTTTGTATTTTATGTAATATAAAATTACTCTCTAATAGTAAAAACATGAGTGTTGTAAAATTGAGTAAAACAATTCCGTAGACTTTTAAAAGAAAGGGACAATTTAAACTCTGCTCTGCTGTCAAGCTGAATGAACCATTTAACTTGAGCTATTAAGCTGAGGTAAAGATAAAAATATGTATATTTAAGCAATATGTTTAAGCAACCTTAACATCGCGTACAAAATCCTGTCTGCGGTAGTGTGTAAATGCTTGAAATTATTTCTCAATTACCTAATTGTTCCAGTGCGGTTTTAAGCCCGCAAATTCCACAATTGTCAAAATATTCACACTACGACAGATTCCAGAAATTCAACATCGATGCACACGACTTCTTTATAGATTTCAAGGATGAATACTATATGACTGCATTTATAAAGACAGACTATACAGAGCTAGTTTTGTAGTCCCTGCCACACTTGTCCGATTAAAGATGTGAGTTATTTTTACATTATACTTGACAAAATTATACGAAACTCACAAACCAATATTTCAGGTACAATTTTACAATTGCTTTACATATATACAGCAACGGTGGGTTTAGAAGTATAGAAATAGAAGCGGGAACAATGAGTTTATGTGTGAATGGGAACAAGACCAAGTATACGCTATCAACATATATGCTTTCCGCGTCCCACACATCCCGAATCGGACAAAGCATAGCAATAGATAAAAAATATTTTGTGTTTTTGGGGATTGCTTTTACCTCCGCACCACTTTTGACTCTTATAACGATCGCTCATTAGAAATCAAACAAATTTACGCTTTTCAAAAATCGCTGTTTTTTTTTTTTTTTTTTTTTTTTTTTTTTTTTTTTTTTTTTTTTTTTAAAGTAATAAGGACCTTTAAAGAAACCAGAAAAATTCTAAACAGGTCAATAAAGAATAATTCAGAGGAAGATTGGAGCCCTTACAGATAAGAAGCTTATTCGGAGAGTTCGAAGAGTTCCTCTTATAAAGACTTTTGCGAAAAGATCGAAATTGTTGGCGAAATCAGTAAGTTGGTCAAAGACTTCAAAAGGGGAAAGTCGATCAGGCTGCAATCTGATGGTACCTACAAGTCAAAAGTAGAGACTCTCCGCCTCATACCTGAGGCTCACTTCACAGGTAACCTAATCAGAATCAGCCCCGTGGCTGCTACATCTCATCAGCTGTGGTGATGCATTAGGTCATTAAACATGCTGTTGTTTCCTTTGATGGCTCCAAATTGCCTGGCACCGATGACATATACCCAGTTATGGTACAGAAAGGTATAGATCAGCTGCAGGTAACTCTGAAGAGAATCTTAACTTCTAGCCTGGCACTGGCATACATACAGAAAAACCGAGATCTAAGTGCGCAATAATGCCCTGCAAATGGATCCTTTGTCTACGATGCAACACGCCTACAATCTGTTAGGCATGATTGAAGTTGCACTCAACAAGAAGGAATATGCATTGTTACCGTTTTTGACAACGCAACTTTTGACGGCAAGACAACGAATACGATAACGATAACGAATTGGGGTGGCCGTGGTGTAGTGGTATATGCATGCACTCCTCAAGCAGAGGGTCGCGGGTTCGAATCCCGTGCGAGGCAATTCTCTGAAAAAGTCTTTTCGTAGAATTTGCATACAGTTGTATGATAATCCCGTCGGCGTCAACTCTGACATGAAGGCATAACACTGATGTTGGAGTGGTTGCTGGCTGGGCTAAATGTAACGAACTAACAACTAGCACGTACTGAGACCCACTGGTTGAGGATGCACTTGCTCGTCCCGTCCAGTTTGACAACCACCTCTGGGAAAAATATCGAAACCTAATACACCTGAGTTTCAAACTACTACACCACCCGCCCGCGCCCTGGAGAAAACCAGTAAAAGGGTATTCATATCCCCTTGGTGCGCGCGCGGGATTTTAAAAAAAAAATCTCTAGTTTTGTGGATAAAAGCAATGCTGGTAACCAAGACTTGTATGTATGGTGAATATTCTTCGAATCACTGCTCAACACACTCAATAATCCTGACATCTACACACAAGCATACATGGATGATGTAGCTGTATTGTCTGTTATATCGTGTCTCTAAAGCGATGTGATCGACAATTGGTGTACTAGAAATGTACAGTCAATCTTCTTGGAGGAGAAGTCGGAAGAATGAATTCCTTCAGTCTTGTCTGGGACCCAGGTCAGAATGATGTCATGGGAAATGACACCTCAGGTTGCAGTCAGACCAAATAAATACTTTTCGACATCACTAAGAAATCAGCGGCCTTCCTGCTGTCCCTCAGTAGGAAAGATTGAAGGTTACTTACTAACATCGTAACGGGGTACTACACTTTAGCTAATGACTTAAATGTGATAAAACAACAGACTGTATACACACGACGTTGATGTGGTGAGTGCTGGTACTGCAGGCACTTTATCACTGAAGCACTTAGTAATCTATTTTGGAAAGACTCCATTAAAAGGAACTTACAAGGAGAACAACAGATTAGTTCTTTGATTGAGTAATTTGTTCCAAAAAAAAAAAAAAAAAAAATAAGGCCTTGTCAAGAAAAGTAAATGGACTATGAAGCCATCCTATGAAGGACAGAATCTCTTGGACGTTTTTGATGCAAAGTTCTTCAAGTTTTTTTTGTTCTCCCGTTTGGGTTGATGGACTATAATGAAGTAATCGACCTGTTTAGAAAAGTGCGTATTCGCTCAAGACTTTAGGGCATGTAGAGCGAATGAATATTAAGGCTGATGACGCGTTGGGAGCAGATCTCGCCTCAAGTGGCGCGCATAAGTAGAACAGGACCTCAACTATTTTGAAGCCCTTAACTGGAGGCAGTAAAACAAGCAAAAACATTGAGGATAAGGGGGTCAGAGTCTGGCTCCCTAGCTCCAAATTCTTTTAAGAAAAGCACTATGCTTATGCGATCACTAAAAAACTGACTACAGAGAAGGAGCATCCATGCTCTAAGAAAGTCCCAAAGAAACGGAAGGTAAAAGAAGAGCAGTCACCAATGATGAGTTAGTTAGTTAATTAGTTTTTAATGTTAATGTCTTCTATTTCAGATAAAAAAAGAAAAACAATTTATTTAATTAGATACTTAGTCTAAGTATATGATGTAGCTGAAAGCCATCTACCAGAATATATATTATTATTATTCAATTTTTTAATTTGTTGAAATATTAGTATCTTTTTTTAAGGTGTTGAAATATTTACTATTTCATGCGGTTTGCTAAGAGATTGCGTAACTTGTATTATTCCATTGGAACATGCGTTGGAAAGCTAATGTCATTGTACATCATTTCAGTATGTCATTCATTTGAAGCATAAACAACAAAAAATTGTTCACTCAAATATGTCGAACTTTGTGCCTGAAAAAAGTGTTTTTGCGGGGAGTTCTTCTTTATTATTTTAATATGTCATGCCGAATGCCATCGTATTTTGGTGAAAGTTTATGGTGAACATGCGCTAGCTAAACGAACGTGCCAAAAGTGGTATGCACGATTTAAAACTGGTGATTTTGGCTTGGAAGACGGTGAACGTCCTGGGCAGCCAAAAAAGTTTGAAGATGAAGAACTGGAAGCATTACTCTATGAAGATTATTGCCAAACACAAGAAGAGCTCGCAGAATCATTGGGTGTCACTCAAGCAGCCATTTCAAAACGTTTAAAAGCAGCTGGATATATTCAAATTGGGTTTCACATGAACTCAAGCCGAAAGACGTCGAAAGGCGGTTTTGCATGTCCGATATGCTGCTGGAACGCAACAAAAGGAAGTCATTTTTGCATCGGATTGTTACTGGTGGTGAAAAATTGATTCATTACGACAACCCCAAGCGCAAAATATCATATCTGAAACCCGGCCAACCAGGCAAGGCCAAATATCCATGCCGCGAAGGTAATACTCTGTATTTTGTGGGATCAGATGGGTGTGCTGTATTATGAGCTGCTAAAACCGGGTGAAACCATCAATGGACAACACCCGGAATATGCGACCAGACACGAGGCAATAATTTTCCAACACGACAACAACATGAGGTTAAGAACTTTTTGAAAAACAGTGGATGGGAAGTCTTACCCCACCTGCCTTATAGCCCAGACCTTACCCCTTCTGACTACCATGACTACCATACATCAGAGCAGAATATCAAAAATTGGCTTGATTCATTCTTGGCTGCCAAGCAGGCGCAGTTCTTTTGGGATGGGATCCACAAATTGCCAAACAGATGGGAAAAAGTCATAGCTTCAGATGGGCAATACTTTGAATAATACTATTGTACATGTTTTTCTTAAATAAACGTTCAAATTTTGAAGAAAAAAAACCGTACGAATTAAAATATATACCCAATATAAAATTGTAAATTAAAATGTTACTGATTATCACCCCACATTATATTCTAATTTGAAAACTAATTCTTGAAGTGTCAATCACCGCTAACTTTTGTTTAAAAATGATCAATAATATTTATTCAACTTATTTGTTATTAGTTTTTAAGATTATGAAAAAATTAATAGAATAAATAAAATAATTAAATAATAAAAAAAATATATTCAAAACAATGACTTAAAAATAAAGATGGGTAAACGCAACATTGGAAGTTGGCATGAATTTTTTAGCCGTTGGTACAAACGTGTTACAACTTGTCTATCTGCTTTATATCTACTTTATGAGCATCTGCGCTTTGTTTCATTTCAAGTTGAGTTTTCAGTGAATAAATGAGTACTGTTAAAACAATTTTGTTTTTTTTTTTTTAATTCATTTACATCATTGTAAATAAAAATTGTTCACTCTTTTCTTCCGAAGAAATATAAAAAGAGAATGTAAAAATTGTTTTGTCTTTTTTTGTGATAGTTTTGTTAAGCTACACAAAAAAGAAAATTTGATTTCCTTTGGTAGGCTTTCCCAAACAAAAGCTTTGACTGCTGAGGAGCTGCTGGCCATATTGGAAGTAATTTACAACCCCAACTAGACCAACTAACCGATGAAAAAAATAGGACCCTGTTCACAAAGAGATTGCTGAAACGTTTGAAGTCAATTTCAACAAAGAACTAGGTTTATCACATTTGAGTACGACGCAAACCGAACAACAACCGAAAAAACAAAAAACAGACCAAAGCATGAAACCGAAATGGACAAAAAATTCAGCTTGTTTTTCAAACACTCCAAATTTTGAACAAAAGATCCGAGAAGAAATTATATCGCTGTTGCATGAAGGAAAATCACCAACCGAAGTTTTTGAACTATTTTTTGATCAGCATTTACTTGATAGCATCATCAATTTTTCTAAAGAATACGCCAGAAGTAAGAACTGTCACTATTTTGATATAAATTTACCACTTTTAAAACGATTTATTGGGATCTTACTTCTTTCGGGTTATCATACTTTGCTCCAATGTGATATGTATTGGTCAATAGATAAGAATACGTAACACCTTCCGTATAATCAGACGATACATCCATTTATCAGATAATTCGCAGCTCAACAAAAGTGACAAATTTTCCAAACTTAGACCGATCATTGAAATTCTCAATTAGCAATTCTTGCAAATGGGGTTTTTTTTCAGACCACTATCTATAGATGAGCAAATAGTTCCTTATTTTGGGAGACACTCTGTCAAAATGTTTATAAAAGGTAAAAGAATTCGTTTTTGTTCAGTTTGAACCTTATGGTGGAAAATCTGAAAAAACCTATCCCTTTGGTCTTGGGGCACAAGTTATTCTTGATTTTTTTAAGTTTTATACCAGATCCAAAAAAACATCATACATATATACAAAATGCTAAGCGGTACAACGGAAAACAAAAAAAAAAGAAGAAACAATATTACAGCCAAATATAATATGTAAATATAAGTATAAAATATAAATAATTTGTCATATAAAAGTATATGGGAGGAGTAGACCTATACGATAACGACGTGACTAACTACAGAATAAAAATAAGGGGAAAAAAATGGTGTTGGCCAGTTTTTATTAATATGATAAACAGTGCGATGGTAACTGCCTGGAAAATTTTCAGAATCGCGAACAAAGAAAAAAATACCACAGCTCGAATTATACGCTGGTAAATAGCTGCGAACGTCATAACATAAAAAAGCAGCCTTTAACGATTGCTCCTAGTTCAAATTAACGTGTTGAGCGTCCTGCACGTAACCCTGGATTAAATTCGCAAAGACCGGGTGGAACACTTTATAGTCCAGAAAACTCTCATCTAAGATGCCGTGTGTGTTGAAGTCAAACGATGTAAAGGATGATTCATCGTGAGGTTTGATTTATAATGTAAAATAAAACACATAAATTTGAAAGTGAACTTAAAATTTTGATTATCGGTTAAAAGAACAATTCATGGCATTTACTTTTTGAAAATGATATCATGTAAATGATGGCCACGACTACATCTGAGGTGGTCCATTCGGAAGGTCCAATTTTAGGCGACTCGTTCGCGACTGGTTCGCGACTCAAAGAAAATTTATCGTAGCAAAACGTGAAATAAAGTGCTCACCAAAATGATTTCTCAACAAGTCCATTGTTTCACGCGCTGTAGAGCCGTCTTGTTGAAACCAGAGCTCACCGATACCTTGTGCTTGAATTTCAGGAAGTCCACAGTCCGTTAACATGGTGCGATAACGGTTACCGTTAACGGTAACATTCTGATTTGCCTCATTTTTATAGAAACGTGGACCAATGATTTCACCAGCCCATAAACCACACCATAATGCTAGCTCTTGGTACTCTTAGGGTTGCTCATCATCCCATTGAGCCAGCAATGGGCTTCATCACTGAACAAAACTTTCATTGATTTTTTCCAGAGCCCATTTACTGAAAATATGAAAAGTTGCCTGGCTTCAATTCTTGCATAAGGTGAATTGTGTACGCTTTTAAACCGAGATCCTCATGTAAAATACGCCAAGTTGTCGAATACGCTAAGCCAAGCTGATGAAAACGACGACGAATCGATTCGTCACGGTCTTCACGTACACTCTCAGCTACAACTGTTATAGTCTCTTCACTACGTACTGGATGTGGTCTAACCAGTCGAGTATCATCCACTAATGTAAACTGGGACTCAAATTTGCGAATGGTATTGGCAATAGTGGTTTAAGTAGGTCGATTATGCGCACCGTAAATTCTTCGAATCACACGAAAACCATTTCTCACAGAACGCTGATTTTCGTAATACAGCTAAACAATTTGGAGACGCTGTTGTGGTATGAGTCTTTCCATGATGACTTGCTAAACGATACTGAACAAAAATGACAAAGCAGTTTGGTAGAAATAATGCGTGATCTGTCAAAAAAAGCCTATTGAAAATCCAACCTCAAGATGAATCACCCTATATAAGTGCCAAAAATGTGATGTGAGTTTACATTATCATGAGTAGTTTTTTTTTGTAATTGCAGAAATTTTTGAAATAATTTTGTTTTTTATTGTGTTATTTTGTTTTCACATTCATATTTGTTTTGGATTATATAGACTTTTATTAAAAAAAAGTGTTTTTATTATCCTGAATCTAAACATTTGGTATTGTGAATTTTTGAATTTTTAACATCGTATCCCGCCAATGTTGCGTAAACGCAACATTTCGTTCCCCCTCCCCAAGTTGATAATTTCTTTTTGGGTCACAACTTTTTCCTTAATTTGAAAAAAAGGAAAGCAACTACAAAAGAAACTTACTAAAAATTTTATGCTTATGTTATTTGGCGCCAAATGGGTTAAGGGAGGAATAGAATTCAGACGAACTAAAATCCCAGATTTACTGTTTGCAGATGATATTGTCTTACTCGTAGATGCTGTAGATACGATGCAGCTCGTGCTAAATAATCAGGAAAAGTACTGTAAAACTTGGAACTCAACTGTAAACCTATCAAAGTCAAAAATGATAATATTCAGGGACAGGTAGATACTTTTCGCCTTGAAAAGTGGAAATTTTAAGGTGAGCAGATAGAGATAATGTGGGAGTATAAATATCAAGGAGTATTGAATACACCAAGCCTAAACATGAACAAACAAAACAAGCTAAATTAAGCAAAGTTAAGTATGCAATCGACGCTGTTTGAGGTAGCTGCAACAACAACAAATATATACCACAAAAAATTGTCCGCCTTACTACTACTACGACCTCCATCTTTTTCTATGGAGCTCAAATCTGGGGCTACAGCTTCTTCGAAAATGTAGAGAACTTCTTCGATACTTCATCGGGCGAGTTTTAAAATTTCTCAGCAGTTCTCCAAATTACAAGCTTTGCCTGAAGGCAGGAGTTGCACCTCTTTTTCTAAACACTCTAAAACTTCATCTGGATTATATAGTCATGTAGATAAAAAAAGAAATGAAACAAAAGTTTGTGCAAACAAATGGTGCAGTACGAGGAAAAATACATCAGAGGATGGATGGCCGTAGCGTCTGATTGCGATTTTGACCTACAAGTCACACAACAGCCGACTTCATTAGAACGAAAATTTAATACCTTACTGGAAATGGCAGGTGATAAAATCTATGAAATAAAACACGGTCATCACTATACCGCTAATGTTGTTATAACCATCAACTTACAAGACAAGACATATTTTCTTGATAAAATTGCAACAGATAAACTGAGCACTATGTTTAAAATAAGAGGTGAACTGATTAAATTGAATTTTGTTCCATATTGGTCGGATCTTCTAAATTTGTGTAGCCTTTGTAGTCTCAAAGACCCAGAGGATGTATTCCACTTTATTGCGATTTGCCCCATCCGTAAGGAGTTTCGACTAAAGTTCTTTGAACTGCATGTACCCGAGGTAGAAAAATCCTTGAGTATACTAAACTCGGAACTAGGATGTGAGGTGCTGTATAAGTACGCTGCAAATGCATATCATTACAGAAATTGCATAATTGATGGCGTTCGGGTATATAAATGTTGGGGGTGAGTAGGGTTTAATCTTTGCTAAATTTGTGTAGGGTAAAAGAATAGGGATCGAAAAAATGCAGCTGAAATTAAAACACGTCTTTTCGTCTTGAAGTAACAGCAAAGTGCGCTAATTTATTTTATCGGAAATAACATTTATTTTTCGCTTTAAGTTGTTACATTTGTTACATTTAGTTTAGTTTAAGCTTAGTTTTAATAAAGTTATTAATTATTCAAATATAAAATGATGTTGTATATCATATATCATTATATTGTATATAACAGAGAAATTTTTAAATGTAAAAAAAAATTAAATAATGAATAGATAAAAAATAAATAATATTAGGTATATATTTTAATTCGTGCGGTTTTTTTTTCAAAATTTGAACGTTTATTTAAGAAAAACATGTACAATAGTATTATTCAAAGTATTGCCCATCTGAAGCTATGACTTTTTCCCATCTTTCTGGCAATTTGTGGATCCCATCCCAAAAGAACTGCGCCGGCTTGGCAGCCAAGAATGAATCAAGCCAATTTTTGATATTCTGCTCTGATGTGAACCGTATTTCAGTGAGGGCGTTCTGCATCGACCGGAACAAATGGTAGTCAGAAGGGGCAAGTTCTGGGCTATAAGGCGGGTGGGGTAAGACTTACCATCCACTGTTTTCCAAATAGTTCTTAACCGGAATCGCAACGTGAGGCCGAGCGTTGCCATGATGGAAAATTATTGCCTCGTGTCTGGTCGCATATTCCGGGCGTTTTTCGGCTACTGCTCTCTTCAAACGGATTAATTGTGTTCGGTAGCGTTGTCCACTGATGGTTTCACCCGGTTTTAGCAGCTCATAATACAGCACACCCATCTGATCCCACAAAATACAGAGAATTACCTTCGCGCCATGGATATTCGGCTTTGCCGGTGATTTGGCTGGTTGGCCGTTTAACATATGATTTTTTGCGCTTGGGGTTGTCGTAATGGATCCATATTTCATCACCAGTAACAATCCGATGCAAAAATTAATTCCTTTTGTGGCGTTCCAGCAGCATTTCGGACATGCAAAACCGCCTTTCGACGTCTCGCGGCTTGAGTTCATGTGAAACCCAATTTCCTAGCTTTTGAATATATCCAGCTGTTTTTAAACGTTTTGAAATGGCTGCTTGAGTGACACCCAAAGATTCTGCGAGCTCTTCTTGTGTTTGGCAACAATCTTCATAGAGTAATGCTTCCAGTTCTTCATCTTCAAACTTTTTTGGCTGCCCAGGACGTTAATCGTCTTCCAAGCCAAAATCACCACCATTAAATCGTGTAAACAACTTTTGGCACGTTCGCTCAGCTAACGCATGTTCACCATAAACTTCCACCAAAATACAATGACTTTCGGCAGCAGTTTTCTTCATATTAAAGTAATGAAGAAGAACTCCCCGTAAAAACACTTTTCAGGCACAACGTTCGAGTGAAAAAAAATTATTGTTGTTTACGCTTCAAATGAATGACATATACTGAAATGACGTACAATGACAGTAGCTTTTCAATGCATGTTGCAATGGAATAATAACAATAGAATAATACAAGTTACGCCATCTCTTAGCAAACCGCACGAAGTTATAAGTTATAGACCCAATAAATTTTAATGAAAGAAGAAAGATTTAAAAAGCAAATATAAACATAATAATTCATAAGTAAACTAACACTGATTTAAGATGTAAATATGATTGTGTTGCTGATGAAAAGGAAGATGTCAACAAATGATTCAATATTTTCACAGCTCAAGGTGAATAGCCAGTTTTTAACATTTGTAGTAAAATTTGGATATCGAAAAGTTTCTCTTATAAACAGAGGCAATCTATTAAATATAGATGGAGCCGTATATGTATAAAAACGCGAAAAATGTGTTCTATGTGCAAAGGGTACATTTACTATGAACATATTGTTTTTTAAATAAGGGCCAACTACCAGCTAAACGATTGTTATTTGAAATAATTCTTAGTAAATGCTTTTGAGCAGTAAGTACAGGACTGAATGTAATGGCATACGAACCCCCCCCAACTTGTTATTCCGTATTGCAACTTTAATTGTGCAAGACCATAATAAAATATTAAAAAAACTTTTTGAGAACAAAAGGGTTATAATAGGTACATTTTACGTGTGACCGTCAGCAAATAAGTTTTAAGTATTTTAATGTGGTCCTTCCAGTTTAAGTTAAAATCAATTATTACACATAAGGACTTAAAATTTTGAACTGATTCGATTTTGAAGCAGTTTTCTGTGCAAGGTAAACCGGCAGAAAAATTACTATTTCCACATTGATGTATGGGCAAGGAAAACTGAATACAATCATGAGCATGGAACCATAGATTGAAATCACATAAGCTGTTACCAGATACCTTAAAACAAATAAAAAAAAAAATGGTTCTATATCCATATGAAAAAACTGTGCCGTCCGCAAAAGCTGTTGGAGTGCCATTTAACTTGAGTTTGAAAATATAATTAATATAAATTAAGAAAAACAATGGTCCAGGTACAGAACTCTGAGGAACACCGTTCTTTAATAACCTGGATGCACTCGAGACCCCATTTATAGTAACATTTTGTTACTTTTTATTAGGTAACAATGAAACCAATTAAATATATTTTTACGAAAACCAATATTGAAAAGTTTACTTAGTAAGAGATCGTGGTTCACCAGATCAAAAGCTTTTGTCATATCAATAAAAAGACCAATTGTTGATTTGTAATTATTTAAACTTCCATGTAACTGACTACAAGCCCTTAGGATAGCGTCCCCTGTAGACGAGCTTTGTCTGAAACCAAACTGATTCTTACTAAAGTAAGACTCGTCCAAAAAGAGACAAATCGAACTTTTATCAATTTTTCAAAAATTTTAGAAAATGTTGAAATAAGTGATATTGGTCTGTAATTAGAAATAATATGTCTATCTCCTTTTTTAAAAAGAGGTATGTTTTCGGCACTTTTAAGATGGTCAGGAAAGTAACCTATTTTAATACTTTTGTTAAATAAAAAGGACATAATATCAACGACATACCAGACGACATTTTTTAATCACTTACTCGAAACACCATCATTTGTGCAAGAGGTTTTATTTTTAAGGCACAAAACAGTTTTATAAACTTCAGTTGGTGTAATCGGATTATAAACAAAACTATTACATTGAACATCATCCATAAAAGAGACATCTGACGAAGAGGAACAGTTGCAGGATATGCAAGGATCAAAACTAAGTTTCAATTTTTCAGAAACTTCAGTGAAATACTCGTTAAAAATATTAGTAATATTCTCAAGACCTGGCTCCATAATACCCCTCACTTCAATGCTATCAATCTTAACGCCGCTTTTAACCTTTCCTAAGATGTTATCTACTACTCTCCACTCTTCGCGTAGTTTATTATCTTTAGTTGTTGCGTGCGTCCTCGATTTCTTTATTTACAGATTTACAAAAATTTACATAATGTCTCTTAAGGCTTGAGTTACTTTGATGTTTTTTACATTTTGAATGCAATTTTCTCTTTTTCCTTCTCTTATTAAGAAGACTTTTAGTCATCTAAGGTTTTACATATTTCTTTTTACCTGCACGATTTTTTTACGAAATTACTGGATTGGATATGCTTTTGAAAAGTTTCAATAAATAATTCAAAAGCAATGGGGATTATCTTCACAGTAAACCGATTCCCAATATTCAAAAGTTAAAAGTTCTTTTAATTTATTAAAATCCACCGAATATTTTACTGTTTCAGAAGCAGATTCAATATTTTCAGAAATATTGCAAAACGAAGTATAATTAAGTGTTATCATATTATGATCTGTCAGCTTCAAATCATATACTTTGCCGCTAAATTGTTTTTTATTATTTTTGTGAGATCTAAGAAATAAGTGATCAATTCAACTATTAGAAGAATCTGTCAAGAGGGTAGGTTCATTTATCAAACACTTAAGACCATTCAAAGCCATAGTCAACAAGTAATTCTCCGTATCAACGTTAGATTCATTAAGAATAGAAACTAAAATTTTCTATTAACTTAATACTAAAAACAATTAATTAAATTAAATATAATAAATAAATCCTTATAAGACTCATTACAATTTAAGAATAGAAGTGTAACCGTCTATTTTACGAATCTACTTCATTTTCATAAATCCATATTTCACTCAAGACAACAACAACAGGCAAATTTGACATTTTTTTCTCATGCTTCGTATATTTTGATGTAGACAAAAGCAATATTCTACAGTACTAATGGAGTGAATTGGGGATGTACATAAATTTGAATGAGAAAGTGGGATAGAACTACTAATATTCATAATATAAGAAGATCAGCAAAACAATTTATTCTTACATAATTATCACCCTCTTCTTTCCGCATGTACACAGTCCCATTCCTCGTCCATACATATTTATACCCGTTCGTTTTAATCATTGTTTTTGCAGTTTTTAATAGTTTCCTTGTTTCATAAGTTAAACACTCATTAACGTACATCTTCTCTTTTTTTCTTCGGTATTGAGTAAGTTCGTGGTTAGTTTCTCTCTTTTTTCTTTCTATGCTTTGAGTATTTTTTCTTTACATATATTAGATGTGACACTAGTCTTACTTGAAGAATATTTTTGTTGATCGTATTTTTTTTTTTTATATAATCCCGCGAGCGCACCAAGGGGATTTGAATTTCTAAGTAGTTGTTATTTCAGGTTGTTGACCTTTGCTTCAAGCGAGTTGATTCTTTTTTCGCATTCTAGATTTTTGGCTTGAAGTGCAGAGATTTGTTGTTTTTGATTCTCTTCTATTGCAACAACTTTGACATAAATCATCTCTAATGTTATATATTATAAGTACCTTCAAGTTGTTTGGTGGATAACAAAAGTACATCCGATGTTGTATTGAATGATGTTGAACACAAATATTTTCAGGTGTCGCAGCAGACGAAAGAAGTGGTAAGGGCGGTTAGGGAGACGATGACCGTAGCGATGGTGCTGATGTTGGCTGGCAGTTCTGTTGTGTTACATTATTCGACGGTATTGAGAAAGAGTTTCTGCGATGATTCGAACATGCTTGACAACTCCAAACAGATTTGCTTTTTTTTTTATATAAAATCAATATCAATGGTGGTGAATTTCTCACAATTTCCGTAGAAATAGACACCACAATCCCCACACATCACTTTAAGGTCTGGTCTTTCAACCTTCTTCTTACAAATGCTGCACAACATTGTATATGTATGTTTTTAATTAAATTTAAATATGTTTTAAATTAATAAAACTCAAGCACACAAGTGTACTCCACAACGATTGAAGTCGAATCTTTATTATGTTTCACCGAAAATGTTTATCACGGCTTGTAGTTACTGTTTGACTCCAAAAATTAGATCAGAATAACTTTTTTTAGTTTTCATCAATGCTTTTTCGGACTCAAAAACGCACACATTTGTTACATCAATAAGATCACCAAATAATTGCATAAAGTAAAAACCAAAAATTGTACAATTAAATAAGACCGTTTCCAATAACATGATGTATTCAGAAATTTAAAGAACAAATAATTTATATATGTATATATAAAAAAAAAAAATGTTTTAAAAATGTTGCGTAAACGCAACGTTGGCCCCAAATGGGCTAAGTTCACCGTGATGAGTAATCACTAGACGCGATTTTATGATCGTCCAGCAAAAGTCTGCTAAATAGTGTATAGAGTTAACAAATAAACTCTAACAAAGCTTCGAGACTATTGGTTTAAAGTTGTTCTTCCGGTTGTTGTATCGTAAGGCTCTAAATCTGCCATTTCTTAGGTATCACTGACTTTTTAAGTGTAAATTGGTTCGGGAAAACTTTTTGATTCTGCTTTGTCATTGCCCTACCACTACCACTGTCATCTAACCGAAATTCTCTTAAATCATGTCCGCTTATAACCTACGTCCAAGACCGATCTCTTCAATAGGCCTGCCATCAACGTCTTCTCAACCTGTACAATCAGCTTCATCTGGACCAAAACAGCGTAGTGATTGTAATGCGCCTCTAACCGCCAAAACTCTAGAGGAACATCTCAAAAGACAGGCTGACACATTGCAGCATGGGTTCGCAAACGAAATATCCAAAATGCAGAAGGAATTTCTATTCAAAATAGAATAAGTGATTGCAATTTGGACTTATGAAAAAAAATATCATCGAACGCATTGATGTGCTTAAAAATGACACCAACACAGCATTACAGGCGCAAAACGCTGATATTGTTGCTCTTCAACGACGTTGTAACGCTCTGGAAAGGAGGGAAGCTGCTTGTGATGCAGTGCTCTTCGGAATACCTGCACTCCCAAACGAGAACCTCGAAAGTTAATTTGTGCAAGTCTGTCACACTATCGAATGTAAGCCGCCTCCATTACAAAATATATTTCGCATAAAAAAACGAAACAGCAATGTCATCACCACTACATTTCCAATCATGCTAAAGTTCAACAGCACTCTTGAGCAAAATGCAGTTCTCTTATCAGCTGTCAACTACCGAAAGAAAAATGCAACTGAACTACGTCTCCAACATGTGGGCATTGCATCGGAAAGAAGCTGCTATCTCAACGAGAGCTTAACAAAACAGGCTCGCTTTCTCTTAAACAGCGCTTTCGGCCTCAGACGAAAGAAACAACTTTTTTTTTGTCTACACGATTCACGGACTTGTTTATGTAAAGAAATTGGCGAATGGAAAAAGCTTTCTCATCGAAAGCACTGAAGATCTGTTTGCTGCTGCTGCTACACAATAAATCATAATTTTTTTCTCGGACCTGTTACCAACTATTCATCACATAAGCTTAAGCTATTTATGTACATATCCTATAATTCTGTTGTCTTTTCCTTTGTTTTTGTCACTCTCTCTCATCTTCTCCATACCTTTGTTAGTTTGATTGCATTTCTCTTTTTGTTGTTCAAAAATTATTACTTATACCATGATGTTGGGACACATGTGATATTGTTACCAAGTCTACTGGAAGTGGAATCGGATACATTCTAGTTGAATTACGCGACTGTAATACCAAATGTGTAGTGGCTTGTGCTTATAATAATCATAGAAGTAGCTCCGTCATCCCCTTTTTCTCAGCTATTTCCGAATATTGCGCCCTCTATGAACACTTAATCATTTGTGGGGATTTTAATGTGGATCTTCTTAAATATAATTCGCTGGCCTTTCAATTGAAAGACTCAGTTTCTTCAGTAGGAATGCATCTAGTAAACACAACTTACCCTACACGTTTTGCGAAGGATAAAGTACCCAGTCTTCTTGATCTTATAATTGTTTCGTGTTCGTCGCTCGTTCTCTTGTTTGACCAACTTTAATTTGATGTTTCAGACCATGATCTACTTTTTTGTTGTTATGATATCAATTTTTCGAAAACCGCCATCCCTGATACTTTTACTTTTAAAGACTTTAATTCTATTGATCCTAACGTCCTTCAAGCTGCAACTTTTTCTGCTCCTTTGGAGCAATGCCGATTGACTGGTGATCCAAATGAAAAAGTAAGACTGTTTCAATCAATACTACTAAAATTGTATGATGAATGTGTGCCTATGAAAACAGTGAAAGTTCGGAATAAGGTTTGTCCTTGGTTTACTTCGGAGGTGGTCTGTTCTATTAAGACGAGGAAGAAATTATACAGTAAATGGAAGTGTAGGCCATCTGATGTAAATTGGTCCGCATACAAAGTGGCTCGTAATTACTCAACCACCGTCATGCGTACGTCAAAGAAAAACTTTTATGCTTTTAAACTAAATTCTTCCCTTCCTGCTAAGAAACTTTGGAGCAACCTAAGGACAATCGGTATATCTGTTGGAAGGAATAACTCTCAGTGTGCTCTGGATCCAGATGACTTGAATAATTTTTTCCTGGGTGATGTCCCCACTGCTGGTAGCCCAACTTCTAATCGAACAGTAGACTGTGTAGGCTCTGTACCAATGTTCGAACGTTTTGAAGTAGCCACGGAAGCTGAAATTACTCAATGCGTTACAGCCATAAAGTCCAATTCGATAGGTGAGGATGGCTTTCCAATTCGATTTGTTAAACTTATTGTATTTTACCTGAAATGGTCTCCCACCTCGCTCATGTAATCAACTGGTGCATAATTACGTCAACTTTTCCACAGCTCTGCAAATTTGCAAGAGCTTTGCCAATAGCAAATAAACCTAATGCATCTTCTCCTGTTGATTTTAGACCGGTTAGCATTCTACCTTGTCTATCAAAGGTTTTTGAAAAGGTTTTGGCAAAGCAGATAACGAAGCACTTGTCACTGAATCATTTGTTGTATGCTCAGCAATATGAACAGTAGTTTTCTTATGCTGACGATGTCCAACTACAATTAGCGAAGCCTTATGGTAATCTCAATGAACTTGTTCTTCTCATCAGCGAAGACTTAAAACATATTGCAACCTGGTCTGTAGCTAATGGGCTGCTTTTTAATCCATCAAAATCTCAAATAATACCCATTTCAAAAAATAATTTCGATGTTTACCTTAATAATAACAAAATTAAAGCTGTGGACTCTGTCACTAGTCTATTCTTTATTATCAACCGAAATTTGTCTGGTTACAATCACACAAATGTGGTCGTGGGTCGTATCTACGGATATCTTCGCAAATTGTGGATCAGTGCTTATTTTAACCCTCAGGAAACAAGACGAAAGCTGGTACAGTCTATAGTTCTACCACTCATAACGTATGCTTAGGTGATCTTAGCAACTGCAAGTTGCCTTCAACGACGAGGTGCGTTATATCTATGGCATACGTAGATATGACCATATTTCTGTGTTTGCCAGGGGTTTGCTTGGTTGTAGTTTGGAACAATATATCAACGCCAGGAATTGTATGCTTTTGCACAAAATTATTATAACTCAAAGTCTGTCTTACTTGTTTAACAGACTCAATTTTACTCGCTCCTCAAGAACAATCAATCTCATTCCCTATCGCTACAATGACCTTAACTTGTCACGTTTATTTTTTATCCATACTATAAGGCTTTGGAACCCTTTGCCCTCTCAATTGAAGAATATTTCAAATCCAACTAATTTTAAAAGTGTAATCTTTCAACATTTCTCCAAGTTATCAATTTAAATTCTTTCCCTCATTATCCACCCCCTTTCTTTATTCATTCTTTAAACCTTGCTTCCATCCTATCTCACACTTAGATTAAGATAAATATTGTTATTACAGTTAAGTATTTTGAATCATTATAGCTGATGTATATTACTAAGTACTATAAAAGATCCTATTTTAATGTACAAACCATAAATGTATTGTATTGTATTGAAAACTGTCGGTTATATCATTTTTATACATAATCGATGTATTAAATTCATTCGACACTTCTTTCCATCCCAGATACACGCCATGTTGTTGTGATAGATAGATTTTAATACATTTATCACTTTAGTTGACATTCTATATCTGTAAAGGTTGTAAAAAAGGTTGTAAAAAAGGTTTCACGTGCTACACTGTCAAAGGAGGATAACATGGTGGATATATTCAAAACCGAAATGCGTCTCTAATTGCCTTTCTTGTGAAGAGGGTATACTCGTATTAAAATTTTTTGAAAGCATTCAGGGACATCCGCAGTTTCCAATATTCGGTAAAATTCTTTTGCAATCGCGTAAAATTTTGTCGATGATTATAATGATAATTTATAATTATAGGAGGCGCATATTGAAAAAGTGATATTTGCTCTGCGTTTAAAAGGATTGCAAAGTGGTCTTTAAGTTAATCTGCTTGTAGCCCTGAAGCGATAACGTTTCTCTTTCCTCTGATAAGTTTGACAACTCTCCAAAAATCTAATTTGATAAATGTGAACGATGTATTCATCAAGCACATACATTCCTTATGAAACCATTTTTGTTTTTTTTTTCCCCCCTCGGGTAGGGGAAAAATTATACCTAAGGTAAGGCATGCCTATCGTAAGAGGCGACTTAAATCCAACTGGGCTAGATTAAGGTGTTAAGCGACCCATGCCAAAATCGACCATTGGGGGTCCAGTACAAAAAATAGCCCAAACGGATCATTCGGATAATGGGCGACCTCCAGATCTGGCCTTATCTATCTAATGCGGATCTCTGGACAGACAGACTACCCTTTCTACTCGTGGGAACTAAAATGAGTTCAACAAATTTAAATATAAATATGAGTCAAGACCCTTTTAGGAAAAGTTCAAGATCACTAACATCAGGATCGACAACAAAATCGTGCGAAAGCCAAAGCCAAGAAAATTCAAAAGTTTTAGCCAATAACGATACTCAGCGCCAACCCACAATGCCTGGAGGAAAAAAATTTGGATCTTCGTGATATAATAGACTCCAAAAAATGGAATCACTCTGCACGGAACTTAAAAAAGAACTGGAAGCCTTTAAGGTAAAATCCAATCCACCCGTCCATTGGGAAAACTCGGTATATAACATGAACGAAGAACTAGTCCGCGAAACAGACTGGATACTCAAATAACGTCCAGGAAAAAAACAAAAAGCTGTTTCATCACATGAAAGAACAATAATGAAAAATGAAGATAAGTCCATTGCAGTAAATAAGGAAAAAGCGAAACAGCGGACTATTACAGGCTCCGTAAACTCTTTCAAAATACTCTAAAAGGAAATTATAAAATAATCTCACTACCGAAAAACGTATCGAAAATCAACGTCGATAACTTTTTCTTAAACTTAATACCGATTTTCGATTTCCAATAGTGTACACTTTAAAATAGGTCAGAAAAACCGCTGCGAGTAGCAAAATTACCCATCGTGCAGTAAGAAAGACGTAATAAAAGACGTGCAAGCACAAGGCTTTAAGATTCTTAACGCAGTGAATTTAATTAAGAAGGAGAAACAGCAAACAGATAGCGACGAAAATAACGTAGTCAAACGCGGACTCCATATCTTCATCCTTTCCTTTGATAAAAACGAGAAAATTTATAATATCTATAAAACCAAAACAATTTTAGATATCAGAGTAAAAATATAGCCCATGCGCAAAGCGGCACCTCAAACTACCGAGGTTGCGAGATCGCCAAAGAAATTCAAAAGAGTCAAACTAATCTCATGAAATCCGTTCATATAGACCGAACGACAACGAGCCACCCAAAAACTGATGTGTCCAATACAAATAAGAGAGTCATCAAAAAGCAACTGGTAGAAATAGGAAATAAAAGAACCTAAGATAACCTGAAGAGAACAAGTGCAATGAAAAAATCTTTACCAGATGGAGCGAGATAGTACGCTGAAATCGCGTCACAAGTAAATAAGCTAGACTCTGACTTGGAAGATCCGGTATGTCAAATACTCACAGCAATTCTAGGCAGATTTGAAGAACAAAACAAAATCAACAAACTCTTGTTTGATAAATTAAGCAAGCTCGAGTCTAAACCTCAAGAAAAATTCAAGAAATTAATAAAAAAAAACCGTTAATTAAGATAATAACAGGGAACGCAAACGGTCTTCTGAAAAAAATCGAAGAACTTAAAATTTTTCTTCTAAAAACCATATTAACATATGTTTGCTTTCGGAAACTTACTTAAAAAAGGGAGCTAGACCTAAGATAAGAGGCTATTCTGGCTACCACGCCATGTACCAGGTGGTACACCTTTCGGAAAGCGCGAGAGGCGGATCGTCTCTTTATATCAAAGGTTACATTAAGCACACTGAGAACATGATAATAGAGCTCGAATCTATGCAGATAAGTTTAATTTCTGTATAAATAAATCAGTTAGACTACAATATAGCATCCTGTTATTTCCATCCTAGATATAGGATAGCAAATAACGACCTTGATCGGCTCTTGGGCTCTTCTGCCCACTTAGTCAAATTTTATCCTCGATGGCGAATTCAACGCGAAACATACGTATTGGCGCTCAAGATACATCTTAACGAAAGGCAGACTACTGTACAATGCAAGTCTAAAACGTGGTTTGGACTTCTTTTCGACGGGTAAACCAACATATTGGCTCACCAACACAAATAAAATTCCTGAACTCGTCGACTTTTTTACTGCAAAAGGGGTATCTATGTACCTCACGAATAATTTAGAATGATATGACCTCTGCTTAGATCATTCACCAGTAGTTCTAAAAATCGGCAAGAGCATTGCTAAAATCGAAAGAGCACCTAGATTGACGAATAAGGAAGCGAACTGGGACGGCTTTAGAAAAACTGCAAAGAAAACATTTTCCCAAGCGTACCACTTACGACTCCCATTGAGATAGAAAACGAAGTCGATAAGTTCGTGGAGCCTATTCAAAGGGCTGCGTGGAATAACACACCTTTTTTTATATGAGGATGGACATCGAGGACCTTCTACGTGAGAGAAGGAAAGCACGAAAGAGGTGGTACGCCCCTACACTAAACTGCCTTTCAAATAAGCTAAGGAAAATGCTGCAGGATTTCAGGAACCTTGAAATATCACGTTACCTTGAAAGCTTTACTGCCGATAAAACATCAAATTACTCGCTCTGGAAAGCAATGAAGTCTACCAAGAAACCGATAATGCATTCTCCGCCAATACGGAAAGCCAACGGCGAATGGGAAAAAGGAGACGTAGAGAAAGCAAACTTATTTGCCGAACGCTTGAAAGAAACTTTTTAACCGTTTGAAGGTCGTCCTTACTGAAGATCACGATGTCAGCACAGGGCCTGACAATTATAGAATAAAATACGTACCACTGAGTGAGCTTCGCCAAATAATAGCAAAGTTGAAAAATAATAAAGCTCCAGGATACGATCTGATTACTAGCGAGAAAAGTAAAAACTCCACGACAAAAATCGTATAGACCAATTTTCCTGCTGATAACTTCAAAAGTATTCAATATTCTTTTCCTAAACGGTTGAAACGAGAGAGAGACGACTAATTCCGGATCACTAGTTCGGTTTTAGGGTCAAACATTCGACAATAGAAAAGGTATATCGGATCATTGAAAATGCCTAATAGAAAAGCAAATATGCTCTAGCGTTTTTCTCGATGTGTCACAAGCCTTCGAAAAGGTATGGCAAGAGGGCCTGAGGTATTTGCTAAGGCAAATCTTACCTGACAAATTATGCAAAATAGTAAATTCATACCTTAAAAACCTGCTATTTCGGGTTAGACATGGGTCTGAATGCCCGGAATCTAAAGAAATTCACGCTGGGGTGCTACAAGGAAGTGTTCTTGTTCCGTACTTATTCCTACTGTACACAAAAAATATACCTCAGGATGAAGATACAGTAGTAGTCACGTATGCGGACGATACAGCTTTTCTTGCCATAGGCCAAAAGGTAAAACGATAAAGACGATAAAACTCCAACGAGCCCTAAGCCAGTTGTTTAAGTGGACGAAGACCTGGGAATCTTGCTAAACGAAAAAAAAATTTACTCATGTCAATTTAACTAATAGAAAGGTAGATAATTTACCTTTATTTATTAAATCTATAAAAATTCCGTATGCAACCGAGGCAAAATATTTGGGAATAACTTTAGACACAAAGACACAAAGAAACGTGAAGAACTCGACATTAAGCTTAGAGAAATGAATTGGCTTGTTGGAAGACATTCCAAACTTAACTTATATAACAAACTGCTTTTATATAAGCAAGTGCTTAAATCGTTTTGGACATGTGGTATACAACTGTGGGGCTGTTCTAAACCAAGTAACATATGTATTCTACAAAAGTTTCAAAACAAAGCGCTAGAGCGATCGTGAATTCTCCATGGTATCTAAGGAAAAGCTATATTCACCGTGACCTAGGATATGCTACCGTAAAAGACGAAGTAGCAAGCTCTGCTTAAAATCTTCGTACTCGTCTCGTGCATCACTGCAACCCAGAAATAATCCGGACATTGGACAAGACCAACCTTATGCGTCGACTACGTAGAATAAGACCGTTCGACTAAAAGCCTTAAGGACAAACCGTATGAATTAGTCGTAGTCTGGAAGAAAATGGGAGGTTTTTTTGTGAGTAGGAATATCAAACTTCTATGAGCCCGTGCTTATGATGGGCACTGCTATGCTATTCTGCTATTCTGCTATGGTGATGTGATGGTGCTCTTATAAGCGCGTGTGTGCCTATGAAAGGTTTTACCTACCCAAGAGTCAACTTTTTTTTAGTAATTCTGTAAGTATGTCAATATTTAATGGAATATTCTAGGCTTCTAATCTTGCGATTAGATGTTTAGGTGAAATCGGTATTTCCATATCAACTTCGGAAGAAGTCCTATATGAGAAGTATTTGCAGCGTCAAGCGTTTAAGAAATTGAATAACAGATAATGGACCCCGTAGTGAATTCTAAGCAGGATTTCGCAAAGAATATTCCACTCTGGATAACATTTTCACGTTAACATGCAAGCTAAGACATACCTTCAAAATGGAAAGAATCTACACGCTTTTTTCGTGGATTTTAAGACTGCTTTCAATTCCATAGATAAAAGTGCTCTCTATCTTTAAACAATGAAGGAGTTTCAACAAAGTTCCTCAAAGTGTTACAAAGTATGTATGACCAAAACCAAGCGGCAGTGTGGTATGGGAATCAATGGTTTTACTGGTTTGATACAAAAATGTCTATCTTTCTTCTAGAAGGAACTGTTTTTAATTGAATAAACATCAAATGCTTAATGTATGCAGAAAACATCATCCCACATGCAGAAACGCCAAACTCATGGCCACAAATTACAGCAATTTTGTAGCAAATAGAATTAAAACGTTAACACCGATAAATCATAATTTTTTGATTTTGATTGGTTTTCAGAAATGGCTCTGGTAGATACGCTAGGGGGAAAAAATGGACCTGGGAAGATGAGAAACTAGAAAAGGTCAAAAAGTACAAGTATCTAGGAGTAATCTTGACTCCCAAACTTTCTCTTGAAAAGCACTTCAGATCCAAACTTCACGATGCCACAATAGCCATCAACTGCAACTGGAAAGAAATCCTTAGAAAAATTACGTCACAACAAGTGTGAAATACAAACTGTTTTAAGCGGTAGTAAGAACTATAGAGACTTATGCTGCACAGGTCTGGGGATTTTTCCCCTGATGACCAGAAAACACTCCACATGTACATGCTTCATTTAGAGACTGGACTTCCTCTTCTCTACTTGTATACTCTAAATCTTCACTTCAGCTACATCAGAAAGATAATGAAATACCACCCGCAGAGACTCCTAAAATAGTTGCATCCCACATCGTTCAACTCAAATCTCAATACACTTGGAACATAACGTGCAACTAGGCAACGACAACCCTGAAACATGGGAAAAACCCTTGGAAACCCTATGGAATATTATCAAGGAAACAAAATTTTAACTTTACCATGAACAAGCAAGACAAATTGAATCCAGGAATCTATATCGAAAACTGGAGAACAATCTAATAAACAATTATTTTCACGACAACAACAGTATTGATACAATATCTACAATCTTCAAAGCCCCACTGAAGCGACGATCAACTGAATGTACACTGTGTAATCGATTTGTTCTCAATTTGAAGTGACAAAGATTGTACAATAATAATAATGCTTTTCGGATTTCCCCAGTGCTTCGTATTGATTTTTTCTCGCATTTTTATAACCGAACGACCATAACCTCGTCACCAGGGTTGTAAGCATCATATGTGTGGTATTTAGGAATTTTTAAGTGACTTTTCTTTGTGAAATGAGTATCAGATATTAATAGTATGTCAACAGAGTGGTTGATTATGGTTTTTAAGTTCCACGGCATGTCGATTAAGTCTATTTGCATATTTCTATTAGGTCTATAACTTAATTTGCGGTTTGCTATGAGATGGCGTAACTTGTATTATTCCATTGGAACAAGCGTTGGAAAGCTACTGTCTTTGTACGTCATTTCAGTATATGTCATTCATTTGAAGCGTAAACAACAATAATTTTTTTTCCACTCAAGTATGTCGAACTTTTTGCCTGAAAAATTGTGTTTTTGGGGAGTTCTTCTTCATTGCTTTAATATGAAGAAAACTGCTGCCGAAAGTCATCGTCCTGTGGTGGATGTTTATGGTGAACATGCCCTAGCTGTGGTGGTGATTTTGGCTTGGAAGACGATTAACATCCTGGGCAGCCAAAAAAGTTTGAAGATGAAGAACTGGAAGCATTACTCTGTGAAGATTGTTGCCTTATAGCCCAAACATTGCCCCTTCTGACTACCATTTGTTCCGGTCGATGCAGATCGCCCTCACTGAAATACGGTTCACATCAGAGCAGAATATCAAAAATTGAATGTCGATAAAAGGAATGTTGAATCCTTTAAAAATTACCACCACACGAACCAAGAAAAAAAAAAAAACAGAGAAAAATGAAACATGTCCTATTCACCTAGTTATAAATTTTTACGTGATTGGTTTGTCCCCAAAAGGTATGTAATATACTGGGTCTTAATTACAATCATTTATACTGGGAATTTTCTGCATATCATTATTATTGGTAATGCAGTGGATTACTAATGTCTTACATTTACCCCTTTTACATATATTATATTTTACATTATCATATATTTTATTACATATAATTAATTAATCCAATTGTAATCTCGAACATCCTCTCCGGCCGTGAACATAGTTCTCAATGTGTTTCGACCCTTAATTTCGTAAAGTGTCTCTGCCTTCATGTTGGTGCTTTCCTTGTCGATCACCCACAGCCATCTTCTTCTTCGTTTGTTTTGATCATCTTCGTTCGTTATTGATGTTTATTGTATTGATTGCCGAACCGGTATAATGTGTAGTGTAAGTGTTGTGTTGTGCGTCGTATAAAAAAATAAAAAAAATAAAAGAAATAAAGGGTTTTACTCAAACTCTGAAATTCCTAGTACGGCCATATTGAAAATTGTAAGTATAGTGTGTAATTTAAAGTAAATTGACAAATATTTGAGTATGCCTTATGGGGTTAATGACCATTGTTGTTGCAACTGTGCATCGTATTTTTTAATGAAAGTTGCTCATCCTTCTTCTCCTCTCTTTCGTGCTCGTAGTACGTGTAGGAAAGATGTAAACGATTTAGATTCTTGTGAAGTGTCGTGTTGTCCTTGAACTCCAATATGCAAAATGTACATTTTGTACCTGGAGAAAAAAAAAAAACTTGAAAAAAAAGAGCATTAGAGCATATTTTTTGGTTTTTGTGAGAAAAAATAAGTGCATTGTATGAATGTTTGTGGTATTGGTATTTCGATCCGCGGCGAAATTGTGTGCGAGTGAAATGGTTACGCATGTGTTTGCTTGAGTGTAAATGGGTGTATGTTTTTGTTGATGTGTTTTACCAAAATAATAAATTTTAGAGTTTTGTGTGTGCTTTGAATGTGGGTCATGAATCATGATAGTTTTATCGCATGAGGACATGCTCTATCTGTTGAGTGGGAGTCTATTCACTGAGACTGATTGCAAGACTTTTTAAAAGGATTTATTATTTGATTCGATTTTTTGATTGATTTGTTTGCGAGATTGTGTGGATTGCGTTACTAATTTGTTATTGTTGTACCTATATCAATGTGCATTGTACTTGCCGTCGGCATTCTGAGTTTTGTGGTTTGCCGTCGGCGTTTTGAAGGTTTTGTAAAAATATATTTTATGAACATTAATTTTTGCTGATTTGGGTTGTGTATGTTTTGTAGGAGATGATAAGCGATTAAATTAATTCGTCGTCTTTATATGTGCTGTTGGTCGGAAGTAAACAAATTTTTGTGATCGGTCGTTTTATTTCTTCATTCTGTGTTTTCAACCTGACAACCCGAACCAGGTTATCTGTCCCAGGATACGTGCTTATGACGCGTGCTAAACTCCATTTTGTGGGGGGTAGGTGATCATCCTTGATCAGGACTAGATCTCCTATCTTGTGTTGCTCCTCAATTTTGTGCCACTTTGGGCGCTGTTGCAGACGCGTCAAATATTCAGCTTTCTACTGCTTCCAGAATAGCTGTTGTGATTTCTGGAGGCGATCCCACCGTTGTAAATGTCCGCTCTTGATCTCCGCTAAGTCAGGTTGAGGGATTGAGTTTAGAGGTCGTCCAACAAGGAAGTATTCGGGAGTGAGAGCGGTGAAATCGTGAGAATCGTCGGTCAAAGGACACAATGGTCTCGAATTTAAACACTCTTTTATTTGATGTAGAGGCGTGGTGAGTTCCTCAAATTTGTAAGTGCCGGTGCCGATGATCCTTTTAAGGTGGTATTTTATTAATTTTACTCCGGCTTCCCACAGTCCGCCAAAGTGGGTGGAAGCTGGAGGAATAAAATGCCACTCTATTCCTTCTTTGAAGATCGTTTCTACCACATCCTTCCAATCAAACTTCGATTTCTCAAATGACTTCTTCAATTCCTTGTTGGCTCCCACGAAGTTCGTCCCATTATCGCTAAATATATGCGAACATAATCCTCTTCTCGCTGCGTAGTCGACCCCGGAATGTGTAAATCGTTGCGAGATGCGCATCCTGATTGCCCATCAGGTGGTGTGACGTTTTAGCTCGATACCGAAAGCAGATGGTGTAGCTATGTGAATATCCCTTAACAAAATTTTTAAATTTCAGGATCCAGTACCTGTTGCGCAAGTATGCTGTGGCTTGCTGTAGTCCTCCATGCAACGTTCGCAGATGAGCATCATCAATCAAAAGCTTTGTGAAATGATGATTTCCTTTGAGTATGATTTGGTGTCGTTGATGAAATGGAAAATCTGCCTGTTGCAATCTACCTCCGGCTCGCAAGATTCCATCAGAGTCCGTATAAGGGCAGAGCGAGCTTGGGGCTTTGGCTTTCACGTCGGGAGTAAACATGTGTGGCAGAATGAATTTCGACTGGAGAAAGTGAATTACCTTTTCTCGACTCAGTTATGTTTCATAAATTTGTTATAAATCGTTACAGTACGTAATGATCCGTATAAGTTTTGTAAGATTAGAGTGTTTTGATATTAGAGTATAAAAATCATTTTTTACCTGAATCCCCATGTGAGCTTTAATTGACCGTTTCTCCTCATTTGTAGTTAAGCTCGTCGGTTGTTGTGACCATTTAAACTCCCAAGATTTTCGCAGAAAATCTGGCCCATTCCACCAAAGTCTGTTAGCATGTAAGACAGAAGGCGTTGTTCCTCTGGATGCTATATCCGCAGGATTCATTTCACTGGGAATGTGCTTCCAGCTTTCTGGCTACCCGGTTGTTAACAAAGGTGGCCCACTTAGTTGGAATAGCAGCAATCCACGATAACGCAATGGTTGAGTCAGTCTACGCATATTGCTTCACATCTGGAAAGCCTAAAACCTTATAAGTATAGTCCAGCAGTGTTGCAAGAGTAACAGCTCCACAGAGTTATAGTCGTGGCACTGTTTGGGTTTTCACTGGAGCGACTCTGGTCTTGGACATAAGCAACTGTATATGGATGACGTCGTTGGAATCGAGAACTCGAAGGTATATAGCGGCACCGTATGCCTTCTCGGACGCGTCACTGAAACCGTGTTATTCTAGTTCCTTAAGAGTGCTATGCGTGTGAATCCATCGAGGGATACGGATCTTTTCAAGTAGCGACAATTTCTCACGAAAAGCGTTCCACTCCTTCTTCAACTCCAATAAAATAGGCTCGTCCATTTCAACTCGCTTCGTCACAGTTTCCGCATCAAAATTTTGCCCTCGACGACGCAGGGTGAAATCCATCCTAAAGGGTCGAAAAACTTAGCAATTGTGGACAGAATTGTCCTTTTTGTTGGGTCAGCACCGTCGAGTTAAATGTTCTGAAAAGAAAGGCTATCGTCTATTGGAAACCACTTGATTCCTAGAGTGTTGACGTGATCTGGGGTATCTAAGGGCAAAGAAAAGGAAACTTCCCGCTGATCTAAAGGTATTTGATCCAAAACCTCGTTGGAATTGCTTGCCCATTTTCGCAGATTGAACCCTCCCGAGGCCATCAAACTGTTAATTTCATCACCCCTCAACACTGTTTCCTCAACAGTATCAGCTCCAGCGAACAGATCGTCTACATAAGTGTCTTCCCTCACTATTCGTGCGCCCAACGGATAGTTGTGCTCCTCATCAGTAGCCAGTTGATTGAGCGATCAGTTTTGCATGTCTGAAAATATCAATGGACAACGCTACCGAACACAACTAATCCGTTTGAAGAGAGCATTAGCCGAAAAACGCTCGGAATATGCGACCAGACACGAGGCAATAACTTTCCATCATGACAACGCTCGGCTCCACGTTGCTATTCCGGTTAAGAACTATTTGGAAAACACTGGATGGGAAGTGTTACCAGTTCTTTTGGGATGGGATCCACAAATTGCCAGAAAGATGGGAAAAAGTCATAGCTCCAGAAGGGCAATACTTTGAATAATACTATTGTATATGTTTTTCATAAATAAACGTTCAAATTTTGAAAAAAAAAAAACCGCACGAATTAAATTATATACCTAATACCTTGATTGGATTGATATCACAGTCACGCCAATCAATCATCTGGTAATAAGAGTCGGCTGAGCTGACACGGATTTTCTCAATGTCTGCTGTAAAGGTATATTTATGTTTTCTCCATCTTAATATAATTTCAATAATATCCGTCTGTTGTTTAGGTCCTGTCATTAAATGCTGGTTTAACGAAGTTTTGTCAGAAGTTTTGGCTACAGTATCAAAGACGACCCGGAGTTTTGTCGTTGAACTGGATGCTTTGGACACGGCATGGTGCGGCACGAAGTAATGATAAGGAGTTTTGAGTACTTCGTCCTTGCTGACTTCGACTTCTTTCATATGTCCCAAATGTAAGTTCTCTTTTATACACCTTTTGTACTCTAAGTGTAGTGTAGGATCATACCCGAATCATCGTTCTAGTTGAGCAAACCTACGCAAGGCTCCTTCCTTCGAGGATCCGAGCCCAGGTCTGCTCCCTTCCTTAAATGATAACGATACCTTGTATCGTCCGCTATCCAACCTTTTCGTCGTTGCCTTGTAGAACTACTCCCATACTTTGTCCTCATATGTTTTGTGAGCCTTAAAGGGTGTTTCTTCCATCTCCCAGAAACATTGGAGTTGCTTGCTGACATCAAGTACTTGAAGGAAGTTTCTTATGGTTCGACTGGGTTTATGTACTTTACCCATCAAAATCCACCCAAGTGATGTATCCTGCGCAATGGGTGACTTTGTTTCCTCACCACGGATGATTTCTGGAAGTACTATCTCGGAGTAGATGTCGTTTCCCAATAGCAGATCGACTTCGGCGGGTTTATAGTAGGTCGGGTCAGCTAGAGTTGATCCGTGTATGTGTTTCCACTGCTTTTGTATTAGCTCGTGGGACGGAAGAAGGCCAGTCAGCGATTCGAATATTAAGGCTCGGGTGCTGGTTTCATAGACCGAGTGCAGAGACCCCAACCTAAGGTCAACGTGGCCTCTGAACCCGGATCTATCAATCCGCGGAGTGTAACATCTATACCTGAAGAGGATCTTACTTTCACCAGCGCTGTTGCGAGTAACATGTCTACATGGGATTCTACTGCGTGAAAAGTGTTTACCTGTTGTGTGAGCTGAAAAGGGGTAGCGTTTAAGTGTACTGTAGATAAATGGGATTGTGTGGGAATGCATGTGTGTTGGGTGGTGTTGACCGAATTAGGCGCTGTATGTGTTGTGTAGTGTTGGGTATTTGTTTTGTGTGAATTGAATTGTGTGTGAATTGAATTGTGTGTGAATTGAATTGTGAGTGTGAAGGGGGGTAATGTGTAAAAGGGAGTGGTGAAACTGTTGGCAAAAGTAGCATAGGACTCTGCTGGGATACTGTTGAGTTGCGTGACTGTATGCCAGACAATTCTCGCATATGCCGATTTTATTCACAATATTCCTACGAGACGCGATGTCCATTTTTAAAAACCGGTTGCAGGTCCGCAGTAAATGAGGCCCTTTATTGCACACTTTACAGCTGAACTGACTCTTTTGATTCTGCTTCAAGAAAAACGATTTCGTTTTTGTTAATGGTGCCCTAGAGATCTTACTGACTCCTATATCTTCCCATTGACCAACTGCCTCCAATGTCCTTAACCTCGCTTCTAAGTAGTTCAATGACTAAATGTTGAAGGAAACGCTCGGCTTCACCGCCCAAACTAGATTTCAAATAAAGCAACCTCAACCTCTGTTAGTGCTTTTTTCGTATGTATTAAAGTTACAAAAAGATCAAGAAATGATCTCCAGGATTCATATTCTCCCAAAAAAACTGGTAAATTTATTTTCGGCAATCGAATGATGTTCTGTTCTGGAACCTGAACTGTTGCTTGAAATTTATCCATGCTATCTAATAGCGCTGTTTTGTAGTCCAGGTAATTGTCCTTAATCCTGTCGAAGACTTCCTCTAATTCATCCTCCTTTCCAGCTTCAATTGAGGATATTCCGTGTTATGTTGGGTACTAATCTTGAAATTTTCCTCCAGCACGGCAATCCTATTGGAGATGTAATTTTTTGTCGTCTCCTTTGGAGACCTCTTTCCAAAATTTTCCTAATCCTTTGTAATTTGCTTTAGCAAATAAAAACATACTCGTAAGAGAAAAAAAAATGAAAACTAAGCTTAAGATTATTTAAATTGCCGGAGATCTGCAGAAAATTGATTTGAAATCGAAGCGACATCCCAGATGTGTATCGCACAGTTGTAGCGGACATCCCAACGGAGCCCTTGCGGTAGCAACGGACTCAACGGTGGATATGCTGTTGCAAAGTAGTCCAACGGTGAGCAGAACTGTTCACTGGAACGGCAAAATGGTTGAACAACGGAGAGAGCTGCGATTTTACTGCAATCTTTTGTTGACCTTATATTTTTTAAAACACAATTTAAGAAAAAGGAAGAAATTGTACGACGCGGGAAACCGATTTGCACTTTAAAAAAAAAAAAAAAAAAAAAAAAAAAAACTCACTGGTAGAATTGTTTTTCACTTTTTGTCTATAGTTTCTTTAAGTTAATGTCTACTGTTTTTTTTTATGTTAAAGTTTTTCACACACGTTGATTGATTTATTATCAATCGTAAGGACTCGAAGGACCATGAAAATCGATAAAAGGATTGTTAAATACTTTAAAAATGACCACCACACGAAGTAAGAAAAAAAAAAGCGGAGAAAAATGAAACACGTCCTATTCACTTGGTTATAAATTTTAATGTGATTGGTTTATCCCCAAAAGGTATGCAATATACTGGGTTTTAATTACAATCATTTATACTGGGAATTTTCTGCATATCATTATTATTGGTAATGCGGTGGATTACTAATGTTTTACATTTACCCCTTTTACATATATTATATTTTACATGATCATATATTTATTAACTTGAACTTGATATATTGGGTATATATTTTAATTCGTGCGGTTTTTTTTTTCAAAATTTAAACGTTTGTTTAAGAAAAACATGTACAATAGTATTATTCAAAGTATTGCCCATCTGAAGCTATGACTTTTTCCCATCTTTTTGGCAATTTGTGGATCCCGTCCCAAAAGAACTGCGCCGGCTTGGCAGCCAAGAATGAATCAAGTAAATTTTTGATATTCTGCTCTGATGTGAACCGTATTTCAGTGAGGGTGTCCTGCATCGACCGGAACAAATGGTAGTCAGAAGGGGCAAGGTCTGGGCTTTAAAGCGGGTGGGGTAAGACTTCCCATCCACTGTTTTCCAAATAGTTTTTAACCGGAATAGCAATGTGGGGCCGAGCGTTGTCATGATGGAAAATTATTGACTCGTGTCTGGTCGCATATTCCGGGCGTTTTTCGGCTACTGCTCTCTTCAAACGGATTAATTGTGTTCGGTAGCGTTGTCCATTGATGGTTTCACCCGGTTTTAGGAGCTCATAATACAGCACACCCATCTGATCCCACCAAATACAAAGCATTACTCGTGCCATGGATATTCGGCTTTGCCGTTGATTTGGCCGGTTGGCCGGGTTTCACATATGATTTTTTGCGCTTGGGGTTGTCGTAATGAATCAATTTTTCACCACCAGTAACAATCCGATGCAAAAATGACTTCCTTTTGTGGCGTTCCAGCAGATTTCGGACGTGCAAAATCGCCTTTCGACATCTCTCGGCTTGAGTTCATGGGGAACCCAATTTCCTTGCTTTTGAATATATCCAGCTGCTTTTAAACGTTTTAAAATGGCTGCTTGAGTGACACCCAAAGATTCTGCGAGCTCTTCTTGTGTTTGGCAACAATCTTCATAGAGTAATGCTTCCAGTTCTTCATCTTCAAACTTTTTTGGCTGCGCAGGACGTTCAAGCCAAAATCACCACTTTTAAATCGTGCAAACTACTTTTGGCACATTCGCTCAGTTAGCACGTGTTCACTATAAACTTCCACCAAATTACGATGACTTTCGGCAGCAGTTTTCTCCTTATTAGAGTATTGAAGAACTAACCGCAAAAACACTTTTTCAGGCACAAAGTTCGACATATTTAAGTGAAAAAAATTATTGTTGTTTACGCTTCAAATGAATGACATATACTGAAATAACGTATAATGACAGTAGCTTTCCAACGCATATTCCAATGAAATAATACAAGAGATATAGACTCATTACTATAAACTTTATTATAATTTAATTTATATGGTGACTCAGTAAATATAAGGTCTAGTTGTCTACCCATAATGTTAGATATAACATTTATCTGAAAAAGGCCTGACTTTGAAAGATTGTTACTCGTAATAAAGAAACAGCAACGAGATCAGATTCATTACCCACCTGAACTCATAGGAAATCAGAAAGGGTGCAAAAGAAAAGAACCATGATATCATCACAGAGATCAACAATGTAGGAATTCAACCACATTAGTCGCAAGCTTCTAGCTACATTGTCCCAAAGGTAGTAAGTTTTTGGTCGTTTGTAAAGAACATCAGAAATTCTGCCTCATCCTCCATCCCAATGCTCATTTACAATGACGTTCTAGCTGTTACCTCTTTAGACAAGGCCAAACTGCTTGCTGCATACTTTGCTGCCAGCTTAATACCTCAAGATTGTACTTTGTCTCCGCCTACACTTGAGCGCGTCGAATCGCACTCGTGTAGTAGCAAGTTTACTAAAAAATCTTACTATACATAAATCTGTAGTACAGATGGTATATCTCCCTTTCTTCTGAAGAGATGTTCTTAAAAGATGGCAACCCTACGCTTTGCGAGAGCAGCGAAAAGTCTAGGTTTCCTCAAAAGGTATGAGAAGTACTGTTCCCCATCTGATTTCGCTTCCATATATAAGGCATTTATCCGCCCAAAACTGTAGTACAATACCCACATCTGGTCAGATGCGCCCAAAACATCTATGCATCTGTTAGATAGAATTCAAAACCGTGCGATAAAACTGATAGATGATGCTAAAATCACCCTCGAACACCAATGAAATGTCTATATCAGTATGCCCCAAACCCAATTTCGGCCGTTCTGTGAAAAAAAACCCTTCCCTGCCAGGCTCTCTATTTGCTAGTCATTATAATATTCAGACATACTCGTATTAAATTAACATACATCGGTAGCTCACTTTCTTTCCTCATTAGTTTTCCTTCGACCGCGCTGTGTGTAAACATTTTTAGGGTACCTTAACCCCTTGAGCGCGCGCTAATTAAAAAAAAAAAAACCTGTTGGTTGGGAGGGGCGAATGTAACAGCAGAGTATATATAATATATGCTTGGAGACAGTAACTTTAATACGAATAAATATGAATTCAGCTGTAATAAGGAAGATTTTGGGAGATAAGATAGACATAAGTTATTTGTTTTTCTTGTGAGAATATTCTGATACTCTTGCGCTTTTTCTTTAGGAAAGTGCAACAGTACAAACAGAAACAAAAAGAAGTAAGAAAGAGTACCTACGAACAACAATAAAGAGCGAGACATAGGGTTCCTAAACCTGTGCAAGTACCAGGTTCCCAAGAAGGTGTCTTTCGCTCCCTTATTTCAGTTTTTTTTTTTTTTTTTTTTTTTTTTTTCTTTGAGTGGTAATTTTTTTATTTTATCCACATACACCATTTGAACAATTAGTTTTGGTTTGACTTTGATTTTTAAACTTAATCTGATCTAAATAAAAATAAATACATAATAGGGGGTGATGGGTGGAGAATACGTAAAGATTTCGGGCTAAGATTAGGTAAAAATAAAATTAGGTCCATAGCTTTAGCGAACGGAAAATACGTAAATGTCGTTGGGATTGTGTGTCTACCAATTGAAATACAATGTCGGTTGATCCGTGTATATTGAATGAATTGGGCACTGTCGGAAATCGACCCGTATTCTAGAGTACGAGTGTGGAACTTTTCGAGCTTGCTATACAGTTGGTTGCCTAGAAGCTGGGCAGTTAGAAGCTTTGGTCCCTCGATGCCCGAGGGATTGGGGTGTACTCATTTGGTAGAGCACAAAATAAGGATGTCTGCAGAACCAATCAAACAGCATTATTACCCTGTTTCGCCTGCGATGTAGAAACATATTGACAAGGAGATAAAGGAGATGCTAGATAGACTATAAGGTTACAGATAGGGATGCTTATCCATCGCCATTTATACCATAGACATTGCATAAGCTTTAAGATGCCAAATATTTGTCGTCATTAGGTATTAAGTCGGTCTCCTGGCAGATCCCCATGGACTAGGGATCGTGCCCACTCACAGCCTTCACGGTTTTGAACAGAGGCCTGTTCCAGTCCCAGAGAATGCCTTTCGGGCTACACATTGCGTCTGCTACCTGGCAGAGATTTATAAGCATCATCTTAGGAGCTGATTAAGCGCAACACATATTTGTGTATCTGGACAATTTTATCATCGTCACAAATTCATTCGACCTTAAAATACTGTAAAAACTTTTTTTAAACGATTGTGTGAGGCAGGGTGTCTTTGAAATATTTATGTTATGTGATAGGAATGAACTAATGAATGAAAATTAGGAGCTTTGTAGGGATAATTTTTTGGTACAGACGTCTTGTGCCAAACTTTGAAACAATGCTTAGTGACGGTACCCCTTTCAACATGTTCAGACTTCGATGGGTCGATTTTAGTTTAGACAGACGGCTCGAATAATGGAATATTGGCCATATTATCTCAGGAGTTTGAAGATGGAGAGAAAGTTATTTATCTTAGTAGGTCTCCTTAGAAAAGTGAAAGGAACTACTCTTCCGGAGAGAAGATATGCTTGGCTGTGCTTTGGGCGATTGAAAAGTTGCGACCTTACATCGAAGGGGTTCGGTTTACGGTCGTAACTGATCATTATTCGCTATTGTGGCTGAGTAACTTTAAGGAAACTCAAAGGAGACTAGGTCGATGGGCAGTAAAGCTGCAGCAATTCGACTTTCAGATAGTCTGCAGTAGTTCCCGACATGCTTTCGCGAGGAGTCCCGGAGCTAAGTGAGACCTCAGAAGCGGATCAAGACCCGCTTTTCCCAGGATTAGGAAAATGGTTGTGGCGGTAGGAACTAACCTGTTAGCCTAACCTTTGTGGAGAGTAGAGGGGGAAAACTCTTCAAGTTTGTTAAGGATAGGCATGTAGTTATGTGTAAGGATAACAATAACGAATGGAAACTAGTAGTAGAAAACCAAGGTAGATAGGGATTCTACATGCGTGCCATGATAACCTAATATCGGGTCACATGGGCGTCCAAAAAACGTTTGCGAGAATAGGAGCGGTTAGGGGTTACACTTATATTCTCACCATGGTCGATTATTTCTCCAAATTTCCCTTGCTATTTCCTCTACGTACGGCAACTGTAAGGGCAGTGTGCAAGAAACTAGAGGAAAATGTCTGTGCCAACGGTTCTAAATTTCGGGAGAGGAAATTTTAAGCTCTCTGTGACCCTTACAAGTCATAAATTCGGTTTACTGACTTTACTGTGATGATGGGAAACCATTTGATGCATAGCGAAGAAAATCATCAAAATACCTAGGAGAAGTTAATCCTGACTTCGGCAGAATAAACAGCATGAACTTCTCTATTAGACAAGTTTAAAGACATCCAAAACAATAAGGGGATAATGCGACTCATACCTCGACTTCAAAACATGAAATTCGTCCCAAAAAGAACCCATTCATGCAAAATTGTATAGACTTCATGAAATAAGGCAAGGTAGCAAAGCAAATAAGTGACATGGAAAAGCAAGGGTAAATATGCTCTCAAATTGTAGTGGTAGCCGACGAATGCACATACGTCAACAAAGCGCCCTCGCAAGCTTTTACACTTGCTGCTCGTGTGTGAGTCAAAATAAATTAATAAATAAAATAAATAAATAAAAAAAAATAAATAAATAAAATAAAATAAAATAAAATAAAAATAAAAAATAAAAAACACGTGCGTGTGAAAAATATCCAGGCACAAAAAAAATATATATTCTAACTCTTCCGCCTCCGGTCATAGTACTGTTGCTTGCACTTGGTCACTGCAGTCACTGTATTTATACGGCACGGGTAATGACTAAATGCATGCAACAGCCGATAAATAGCTGTTTTATTTTGTGATAAGAGCATAACATCTACAACAAATTGATTCGGTGAGCAAACGTCAGAATTTTCACCTTGCAACCTTGCGTACATCTACATCTGTAAATATATACTAACTGTTTTGGCACTTAATGAAACACAGATAGATCTCTGCATAGTCTTCGTAAGCAAATTATCCACTACTACTTTATTTACAGAAGGCCCAAATTGGACAGCAATTCGACCTTTAACGAGTTCGGTGCGAAGTCTGACTCCATTCAAAGAATTGTATTCCTGTATCCTCAAACTGAAATCCTTATTACGGGCGATTTTCATATACACATATAACACCAGATGGACATAGTTTCTAGTGTTTAACTTAGTCAAATGTTTGGAAAACTTAAGACTACGGGATGCTTATACATCCATGGGAGCAAGGATACGCCTTGCCATCTCTCACCATCAATTCACTGATACCAAAGTAGAACTCGTGTTGAAGGCAAAAAGTTTTACAATTGGTAAGGGTCGAGGCTGACCTAAAAGCTCTTACTGATTCTAGGGTCACAGCACCCAGTATATCGCAACTCTACATTGGGTCAAAAACCCTTCCTGCGACTTTGGGTTTAAACCACGGCCACCATGATGCTGCCACAAGGAGGCCTACCTTTACTAGTCAGGCCTAGACTAAAATACAGGGGGCTCCTGACTTCCATGGTACCGTGTTTTAAGTCCTGGTAGGGACTACCGGTGGTCCTGCCACCCAACAGGACCTTTGACTTGTAACTGGTCAAATCGTACCAACCGTCAGTGGCGTCATCTGAAAACCGTTACGATAAGACCAGTACATTGCTCTGCCCCTGCTTTTTATTAGATAACGTCATTGATGGGCTAAGCTTTGATAATTGTGCGGGGGCCCAACAAAAAGGACAGTGTGTTGAGATCTTCGTTGCGGAAAACAACTTGACCCAGTTTGTTAATGATCCCACACGTATACCAGACTTTGATAGTCATACTGCCAACACCCTGGACTTGCTTTTAACTTATCACCCTGATAAATACAAGGTCAACGTGACATCCCCTCGTCGGGCGATTGTGTCATATCAGCTAATTTCTCGTACATCTACCACATAGTTAGAGATTTCCTAAAAGAACCGTATGACAATACGAGAAAGCCAATTCTAGCGGACTTAATAGCTTCTTTAGGAATTTTAACTGGTCGTTATGTTTCTTCGATAACGACGTAGATGCCGCTGCCGATACGATCACAGATACTATTCTCTTTGGAATTAGATCCTTTATTCCTCATCGGATGAAGAGTATAAAACCAAAAGAAAACGCATGATACGATTCCAGCTGTAAATAGGTTGTCAGGGTTAGAGAAATGTTTTTTCGATCCTACAAGACCAACTCAACTGAGGAAAACGGAAAAAAGTTCAAACGAATCAGTAATGACTACAATGCCTATCTTATAAATGCAAAATTTCAATACAACAAAAAACTGAGGCAAAAAATATTACAATGTCCCAATGGAAGTAAAAATTATTGGCGTTTCGTCAAAGTTCATGAAACCGTCAGCTCATGAAATATCTTGAAACGCGAAAACTTCTCAATGACCGGCATTACGGTTTTCGTAGCAACAGGTTCACCGATGATTTGATAGTATGTCTCACAGAAAAGTGAAACCAAAGCGTACATCAATCTGGCGAAAGCAAGATATATGTACTTGATATTTCTATAGCATATGACAGAGTTTGGTACCAGGCTCTTTTATCGAAAATGCGTGCTTTTGGTATCGATGACTCTTTTCTTCAATGGATTTGAAATTACCTTTAGGAACGTTCAATTCAAGTAGTCTGGGATGGTTTTAAGTCTGAATGGCTCCGTTCCGTTTCCGACACTCTTTTTAATTTTCATTAACGATTTCTTATTTGCTACATCTAATCCAATATACTCCTTTGCTGATGACAGTACTCTCTGCTTTTCATATTCGTTTCCGGACTCTCGTCCCTTCTCTCCGACTGTACAACAGGAACGGCAGAGTATGTTAAGCTTATTAAATCGCGATAGTAACAGCATAACCAATTGAGGAACTATCAACAGAGTGGAATTAAATGCTTCCAAAACTCAATGCTGTCTGCTGTCATTAAAGCGAAATCCAAAAACCGAGCCATTATCCATGAATGGCACTTACATCATTCAAACCGAAAAACTTTTCATTTTCGGTATGTGCGTCAGTGACAACCTATCTTGAAATTACCACATATTTGATGTCGTCAAAAATGCTGTGAAATGTTTAGGTTTCCTCAAGCGATGTAATAAATATTTCACCCCGTCTGATCTGGCCACAATACATAAGGCATTCATCCGCCCAAAAGTGAAGTACAATGCACACATCTGATCAGGTGCTCCTAAGATATATCTGGATCTGCTGGATAAGATTCAAATCCGATAAAATTTATAGATGATACTAATATCAGTCAGTTAATTAACACCCTTAAACACCGCCGTATGTCTCCTGCCTCACTTCGTTTTATCGCTATTTCCACCCTTCAAACCTTCAACGGTAACACCCGCCTCGCTTTGAATGCTCACCAGTATTACCTCAAGCCCACTTTCGGACGTACTCTAAATTTTAGTGATTGATTCCTAAGCCGTACAAACCGCTTATGGAATGCCCTAAAGAGCTCTCTTTTTCCTATTCATTTTAACTTGCAACCATTTAAGATCAACGTACATCGGTATTTCTCTTTTCTTCCTCCCTGATTTTTCCTCTCCTGCGCTGTTTATAAACATTTTAAGGGTACTGAAATCCCATGAACAGATAAAGAGGGTAAAATATAGAATTTGTGTTGATTACAGAACCTTAAATAAATTAACGGAATATGGCGAATTCCCATTATCAAATATGGAAAAGCTCAGTATTTTTCAAGTATCGATCTATCCAAAGGCTACCATTAAATATTAATGTACCATAGAGACGTTGAAAAGACAACATTTATTGACTATACGAATATGTTCATATGCCTTTCGGGCTAAAAAATGCATCTGCCACGTTCTAACCGCTCATGAATTACATTTTACGAGACAATGTTAATAAAACCTGTATCGTCTATTTAGATGACATTTTGATCTTCCTTAAAAGAACATATAAAAAACTTGATGGACATTGTCGGAGTATAACAAAAACATAATCTCACACTACAAGTGAAAAAATGCTCAGAAAGAACATGGAATTTCTAGGGCACATCTCGACAAACGATGGATTAAAACCTAACTCCAACAAAGTAGTTGCAATTAAAAGTCGTTCACTCGTACAAACCGAGCAATAGCTTATAAGTGTTCTAGGAGCATTAGGGTATTATAGAAAATTTATCCAGGATTATGCACAAATAGTCTACCCAAAGGTAAAAGCTTATATTTAACTTAATTCTATCATGGTCTATTACCTTCTTCCAATGTTCTGGGAGAGGTATAATGTCTTTTATGTAAAAAAACAGCCAACTTATGGGTAAAAAAAAGGTTTTTCAGGTAACTTTTGCTCCCATCTTTGAAATTGAATTGCGTATAAATTGTTTTGGAGAGAGCGGAGTAGATGGTAGTGCAAGGTCTGGGGAGTATGGTATGTGCATAATGTCCCAGCCAAATAAATCCAGCTTTTGCTAGTTTACTAAAGGTGTGTGTGGTCTGCCGTTGTCATTATGGAAAACAACGCCCTTCCCCAACTCCGGCTGTTTTTCTACCACTGCCTACTTCAAAGCATCGAGCTGAGAGCAATATTTAACGCCACTTATTATATGATTGCGTAGAAGCAACTCGTAGTAAAAGACACCTCGCCAGTCCCTCCAAATGCTCAACATGACCTTTTTGGGATGTAAATCTTGTTTACCGGCTGATTGCGGTGTTTCAGCAGGAGCGCACTATGACTTCTTACGCCGAATGTTTTGTAAGCCACCCATTTTCCGTCTCCCATAACCATTCTTTTTAGGAAAGCCTCAAGCGAGTTTCATCTCAAATTCCAAGAAAATAAAGTAGCCAACTTAAAACCATGGAAAGTGAATCAAATCTCCGACCATTTATTCAAGTTTAGAAGAACAACATGTTCATATACCCATCAAAGAAGGTATCGTCAATCTGTATAAGCACTCGTTGTAGGATATGATAATGAACCGAAATTAGAAACACTACAACTTCAGATTTCAACTTAAACAAATCAGTAAGGGATTAATAGGTATTTATTCTGAAATTAGAGATACGGATTACAATATAGATATATATATCCATATATATATATAATATATCCATATAGATATTTACCACTTTCACAGATACATATTCTTAACTATGATTGACAAATTCACCAAAAAGGGTATGTATTATTTATACATAAATAGTTTAAGAGCAAGAATCAAATACATAAGACAGATGCTATCACATAATAACAGATGAGATCAATACAATGTATATAAAGGAATTTCTTACTAAGCCTAATGATCGGGTAATGCCGATACAGGGCGCTAAAAGAGGAAGAGTCAGTAAATATAAAAATGTTTAAAGCCTTTCAAATATACAGTATCAAGCCAAAAAATTATGAACACAGGTAAAATGCTTCAATTGCCCTTGTTCTTTAAGCCACGGTGAACTCTTTTTCATTCGTAATATACATCTTTGATACCACTGAAATTCCTCCATAGATTCTTTCAGCATTTGAACGATTGCATGCTTTTGAGAGTAAGCTTTAGATTTTAGGTGTGCACAACAGTTCTCGATGGGATTTAGGTCTAGAGAATTGCCGTCCCAAGGAAAAATATTAATATTTCTTGAATTTATAAATTTATAAATGACCTGTACGTATAGGTCATTGTTCATTATTTTGTTATCACATTGTTTTGACCACACATTCCTCTTCGTAACGTTCCTGTGGCCTCCGAATTTAACTATTTTTATGACGGCCTTACTGAATATGACATTTAAATAAGGAACAAAAAACTATTAAAAAAGAACACACGTTTTGCAGTAAAAATTGTCAGAAGAAGACTTGGTAATAAACCTTACTCTGTTATATATATACTGCTGTTTTTTCGTTCTTATGATCAGTTTTGTCTTCTTTAAAGGGCGTTTACACTTTAAATTATTGGTGGAAAAAATAGAAGATAGAAGATGGTTTTCTTCTATAATCAAAGCCAATTTTAACCACTTTTCTCGCTGTTCTCTCAGATTTCTGCCAACGAAATACTCAGATTCGTACCTGAGGAAATTGTAATAACAATAATTGCGCGGGGGGTGTTTCAGTATTTTATAAAAGTTATATTTTAGATTGTAAAATTGAACAATATAAATTGGAAGATGCAGATGCTATTAAAAAATCTCGTGTGTAATATCTGAGATTCACCACTGCTTTATATGTATTTATAGATTGCATCAAAGTACAGTTAATGCCTTTTTAGATGAATTCTGGAAGCACAAACATAACATAATTCTTATTGGTGATTTATATAATAAAATTTTGGCTGATTCAACTGACTCCGACAATTTTCTCTCGATCTTATGCTTATTTGGTTCTATAACGTATTCACTCAAACTACACGTTTAGCTTCTTATTTGGATCACATACTATATTCATACAGTCTAATAGAAACAAGTAGTATTTGATTGCACTCTACAAATTAAGACAAATTGCGTATAAAAAAACAAATAAAATTAACATTTTTGTTCTTAAAACGCCTCTTAATTTTGAGTTTTGGGATTAATTTTGAGATGGGATGATAATAAACTAAAATAGCTTTTCAATAATTTCCTCTGAAATATAAATTCTCTGCAGGATTTCGGAAAAGATATTAGCTACACTTCTTTAAAATTAAATCAGAGAGAATCAATGAATTTGTATTTTTTATATTAAAAGATCCTTCTCTTCTGAATTCGACCAGGAACGCTTCCTTCACAATATCCATTGTGGCTCGCGCTGTGTGTGCAGTTGCACCGTCTTGTTGAAACCACATGCTCAACAAGCCCTGCTCATTCAATTCCGTCAGTAAGAAGTCGTTTATCATGGCCCTGTAGCTTAACAGTGACGATATTGACGATTGCGTCTTAAAAGAAAAAAACCGCCTAATCACTCCTCCCGAGTGAACGCCGCACCACACAGTGGCTTTGAGTGGATGTTATGGCTCTTCGTGCATCACACGCGGATTTTCCGTGCCCCAAAAACGAAGATTTTGCTTATTGACGTAACCGCTTAAGTGAAAATGCCTCGTCGCTCATACGATACAAAATCGTCCTCGTCCTCCTGCGCGAACACCACCGAACGGTTATTGGTGAAAAACATCGACACAATATATAGTATAGCCCTCCATTGGTTGTCTGTTTGTATACTGCAGCTGTCTTATACATAAATGTCAAATATGATTGGCGTACGGCGCCATTTGCAAAAATTACACGACCTTCCGATAAGGTGATTAATTTTGTATATAATATTGCCTGACCTTAAAGTGAGTTAAAAAGCGGCATTTCTTGATTTAATTTGCATTAGAACAACTTATGACAATTGATAAAAAATGTAAATATTTAAATGGGATATTCTTGCGTTCTTTCAATTATCGGCAAGATTTCCGTACGTTTTTCTTAGACCAGAACGTCCCCATCTTCTCAATCGCGTGATTCTCATGTGCCTTCTTTTCTCCGCAAAAACTGATGTCTTTGTCTCGTCTTAAGCTTGCTCAGAGCTCGAGGAACACACGATCGCCAAAAAGTTAAAACATTTTGTTGCGTTTATAGCTGTTAAACGTTAAATCCCTTGCGACGTATTTTTCAGTTTTAACCATGTGTTCAAACGTGTAGTTTTTATTATTTTATTTATAAAGATGTTCCGCTCTGGAGCAATTCACACGAGACATTCAGTTACGAACTAAAAACTCAATGTTTCTATCCTTGGTACTTATAAAAAATTCTCAACGATATATGTTAATGTAATTGTTATTTTTTTTTTTTTTTTTTTTTTTTTTTTTTTTTTTTTAAATCTCCATTCTGTCCGGTCTTCCTCAGCTTAAATCGACCACACTGTGGTTTTTGGACTATCTGAAGGTTTTTGACTGTATTCTCTAGGGTTCTTGAGACACCAGGAGGATAATCTGTTTATTCACAGTCATTGAAAAGTATGTAAAGATAGTCACTTTCGTTAGGAACCTGCCTTATTTATATCTTGTACAATATATATTATGAATTTAAGCCACAAATTCTGGCGTCGCTTCTGACGTTGATTGTCGTCTATTCCTACCATTCATCGTTCCTTTTTTCTGAACCTTTGAATTCACAATGCGTGCACCGGCTATCACTTAATCGTCAAAGCGCAGGGGAATCCCAACTACTGACTCATGGCAAATCCACAAAATGTGCTCGTCGTACTATTGGGTCTATAACTTAATTGCGTATGTGCGGTTTGCTAAGAGATGACGTAATTTGTATTATTCCATTATTATTATTCCATTGTAACATGCGTTGGAAAGCTACTGTCATTGTACGTCATTTCAGTATATGTCATTTATTTGAAGCGTAAACAACAATAATTTTTTTTCACTCAAATATGTCAAACTTTGTGCCGGAAAAAGTGTTTTTGCGGGGAGTTCTTCTTCATTACTTTAATATGAAGAAAACTGTTGCCGAAAGTCATCGTGTTTTGGTGGAAGTTTATGGTGAACATGCGCTAGCTGAGCGAACGTGCCAAAAGTGGTTTTCACGATTTAAAAGTGGTGATTTTGGCTTGGAAGACGATGAACGTCCTGGGCTGCCAAAAAAGTTTGAAGATGAAGAACTGGAAGCATTACTCTATGAAGATTGTTGCCAAACACAAGAAGAGCTCGCAGAATCTTTGAGCAGCTGGATATATTCAAAAGCAAAGAAATTGGGTTCCACATGAACTCAAGCCGAGAGACGTCGAAAGGCGGTTTTGCATGTCCGAAATGCTGCTGGAACGCCACAAAAGGAAGTCATTTTGGCATCGGATTGCTACTGGTGGTGAAAAATGGATTCATTACGACAACCCCAAGTGCAAAAAATCATATGTGAAACCCGGCCAACCAGCCAAATCTACGGCAAACCCGAATATCCATCGTGCGAAGATAATGCTCTGTATTTGGTGGGATCAGATGGGTGTGCTGTATTATGAGCTGCTAAAACCCGGTGAGACCATCAATGGACAACGCTACCGAACACAATTAATCCGTTTGAAGAGAGCAGTAGTCGAAAAACGCCCGGAATATGCGACCAGACACGAGGCAATAATTTTCCATCATGACAACGCTCGGCCCCATGTTGCTATTCCGGTTAAGAACAGAAAATGGGAAGTCAGACATTGCCCCTTCTGACTACCATTTGTTCCGGTCGATGCAGAACGTCCTCACTGAAATACGGTTCACATAAGAGCAAAATATCAAAAATTGGCTTGATTCATCCTGGGCTGCCAAGCTGGCGCAGTTCTTTTGGGATAGGATCCACAAATTGCCAAAAAGATGGGAAAAAGTCATAGCTTCAGATGGGCAACACTTTGAATAATACTATTGTACATGTTTTTCTTAAATAAATGTTCAAGTTTTAAAAAAAAAAAAAACCGCACGAATTAAATTACATACAATTACGGGTGGTGTAGTAGTTTTGAAACTCAGGTGTTAGGTTTCGATATTTTTTCAGAGGTGGTTGTCAAACTGGAGTGCATCCTCAATCAGTGGGGTCTTAGTACGTGCTAGTTCTTAGTTCGTTACATTTAGCCCAGTCAGCAACCACTCCAACATCAGTGTTATGCCTTCACGTCAGAGTTGACGCCGACGGGATTTACATGTAACCACATACAAATTCCATGAAAAGACTTTCAGAGAGCTTGAGGAGTCTATGCATATACCACTACACCACGGCAACCCGCTGCCGGTCTGGATAATTACAATTTTAGCTGAATAATGTTGGACACCTTTTATTTAATGTTTTAATCTAAAAGCCACATTTAAAACATATTTTATTTAAAAAAAAAAAAAAAAAAAATGGTTATGATATTAATGAATAAACTTACCCCAGAAGAGGAAATACTCCTTCGTGAAGCTGATTCAATTGGATTTGAATTCTATGTGCAGCAACATAACCAGAAAAACTGTTACCGCATCCATTGCAGCACAAAGTTTTGAAAGAAAAACAAATTATATTAATAGTAGTAATGACAATTATATTAATAAAACATTATTATTGTAATAGCATTATCTTAATAATACTTATGATTGTTATTATCAGTCGTAATACTCGAACTAATGATCAAATTCATAAAATCCATAATAATAATAATAATAATAACAATGATCATAATAATAATAATCATGAAATTAATAATCACAATAATAATTGTAATAAGAATAATAATACTTATAATAATCACAACACAATTATAAGAATAATGACAATAACAAACACAATAAAATGTCATGCAGTGTAATTGATAGTAATTTGTTAAGATGCCACACCTATAATTTAGAATACATGGAATATTTACAATTGTTTTACTTTAGAGACTTGTTCTAAGTTCAAAAAGAAACAAATTTTATGGAATTTGGCTGAAACAACTTTTTCATATGGCCAACCACACATAATAACTTATGCCGCTCCTGTCTCTGACACTCTTTTTAATTTTATTAATACTCTCTTTCCTGCCACTTCTAATCCAATATATTTCTAAGCAGACGTGTTTTTCATATTCATTCCTGAATTCATTATAAATTAATCTTGTGAGTTGGACTACAAGATCGTCCATGTGACTTCTTTCTTAGGGGTTTTCGGAAGGGTATAGCCAATGCCAAAGCTGCCCGAACTACCAAAGCATGTGCAAAATGTTATACAAAATTTGAATCCTCATTTTATTGAAAAGCGGGTGTGGGTGGACACCACACCCTTTTATTTTATGTACACTTGTATAAAATAATAAATTGTACTTCAAACTAAATAAATGGTAAAATAGTGTTACCACCATGAATACTCTTACGTTTTCTATAATCATATAAATACATAAGAAATTGTCTGCAGCATCAACAAATCATAAAAACGAACTTTGTTCGGGGGAAAGGAAAATAAAAAAATCTTGATGACCCAAGGAGGAACTCAGCAAGCAAAGCAATGCAAATCGTTCCCAAAAAAAAGGTTCCCACAATCCCACAACAATTCCGTTTGTTCCACAACAAACGCATAGGAAAGTCAAAAAAAGTGAAAGAATATGCAAAATAAATTACCCAAAATATGTGAATCAAATTTAATTGCAAACACTGCAGGATGTTTTATTTATACAAAGATTTTTATTCCATGCTTTAAGCAAACAAAAGACTACGATACTTCGAATATAAAAAACAGAATGATAAAAAAAGGAGTAGTCAAGTCAAAATGACAGGACAAAAGAAAAAAAGAATATTTTGTATGTAAATGACAGTAGGTATGATTGAGCACAAATTGGCAGGGATGTTCAACAATTTACTAAACAATTTACAAGCAAAAATCAATACAATGAACTTAAGGAATAAATAATAACATTGAAATATAATGCAATCCCATAAAAACAAGAGGCAATGCATTTTATATTGTCAATGCAGTAGGTGCTGAGGAGTTCAAATAAATTTAAGCGATGAACATGAAATGTCCGCACCGATAGGAAAACTAGGAAGCTTACAAATCTCTCAGCCTGCGTCATATCCATTTAAAAAAAAAAAAAGAAAAAAAATTAAAAATTAAAAAATAAAATAAAAATTAAGAAACTGTAACCAGTGAAGAGATCCGTAAAATTGCAAATTGAGAAGAAAAAATCGTGCTAAAAACAATTGACCAAAGGCTCTGTTGAAGATGAAAGAATATTTTTAACGAAAAATCATCGTCAGTTACGAAGTACCATATACATACTTTATATGACACATAAAATGAATATACCTACACTAAAATAAAAGATATTTGAGATATTCATCTAAAATTTTAGTATGTATAGTCTATGTATGTGATAGGTATAGACTATCGTAATATGAAAAAAAAAAATTTTTTTCAAAATTTTACAATAGGTATGCCCTTAAATGTAAGCTTAATTTGGTCAAGCAAATATCCGAGGCTGTACTAATAGCTGGTCGTGCGTTTTGAACGTGTGGTCTATAAAAACAAGCCAGAAACTTTGGACGATTTTAAGGCGACAATTCGACATAGAATTAATTAAAAAATACCGACTTAAATATAAGAAAAACTCAGAATATTTGGTCCTATGCATCCATTCACGCAAGCTGTTCCGTTGAGAATTTGTAAATGATGTCATATTTCAATTCAAAATAAACATTTCGTTGAAAAACAAATTGAGGCACATCTAACAAAAAAAACACTGTAAATCGGGATATGCTTAAACATGCGTATCAAAGTGTCAAAAGCAGCTGAATGTATGTATATTGGAAAATTAAAGCTATTATGCAAATCGTCAGAAATATGCCAATATGCTTTTAGCAGGAGTATTGAAAAACAACATCTAACATCAACCATTATTTTTTATCATTTAATATTATTTTTTTTTGTGCCTCAGATAAATCTTTGTAAAGATATTTTTTTCTATGCAAAATATTAGTATAGTAATAATCTTCTACTTGTCTTAAGACAAGTACATTGACATTTATGGATTCCAAAAGAGCTCTCACATATTTAAATGGATCTGCTCAATCATCTGCACATGAATCTACGTTTCTGTATATGAAACCCAAAACTGCTCGATTGCTAGAGTTAGAGTTGACGAAATTTTCTGGCAAATATACAGATTGGCCGGACTTTTTATCCATCTTTGAGACACTGGTGGACAGCGATGAAGGGCTTACTGATATTGCAAAATTTCAGCACTTACGTTCTTGTCTATTTAATTTTGCTTTTAAAACTATTCAGTCTATCGAAGTTACAAATCAAAATTATTCTAAAACCACTGAATTATTAAAGGTTCGATTTAATAATAAACGTTTAATTTTCCAGGGTTTTGTAAATAAGCTGCGTGATTTAAGCGACAATATAAACGCTCACCTAAGAGCACTAAATACGTTGGGGAGTAAAGGAGAACTTTCAGACGGACTGCTGATTCATCTCGTCGTTAGCAAACTCGATTAAAAAAATCGATTGAAATGGGAAGAGGAAACGCCAGTGAAATCACTGCCGAATTGGAGTCAACTATCAGCTTGTATAGAAAAACGATTCCAAACGATTGAAATTATGGACAATAAATCCTGTGCTGGCTACAAGATTTCAACTTCATTCAGCAACTCACGTAAATCATACAAACTAGACCTTTTTCACATCAAATATTGTACGTTTATTTCTATTTGTCGATATTGTAATTCCAAGGATCATAGTATATATGTACATCTGATAGTCTTTTGTCAAACTTTAGCCTGAAAATCGTTATCAAGAAGTAAAGACCATGCGACTTTGCATAAACTGGATATGTATAACGCAAACACTGCCCTTGTTTCTAAGTCTCGCATCAAGGCTCATTTTTTACGGAAAATCAACTAGAATGTAATTTTTTTTTTTTTTTTCGAAACTGCTTTAGTTCTTGTACGAGACTGCTATGGTGCCTACCTACCTTTAAGAGCACTATTAGACTCATAATAATAATTTTTATATTTTTTATATAGGGTTTTCCAATAGGGACTTGACAACTTTGAATTTAATTTGTGAACGCACTCTTTCATTAACCATCAAACTGTCACTGTCAATTTATTCAATAAACTCAACACTTTCATCTTGGTAAAGTACACTAACGAGCAAACTATAAAAATTTATAAAATATTCGAAGTCGGTGACTGCAACTTTAAGAGCGTTAACTCCAATTTTCGGTATTAATTCTCGCCCTAATAGACAGGCAATAACAAGTTTAGTGCAAAAATTTGAGTCTACATATTCGTTGTGTGATGTTGCCGTGTCAGTGAGACAACGGGTTGGTCGAAGTGTCGAAAATATCGCTGCCGTTCAGACGTCCGTAGCAAACGATCCAAATCAGTCAATTCCACGGCGTTCTCAAGAATTGGGCATCGCTCAGACCACATTATGGCGTATTTTGCGTAAGGATCTTGGTTTACACCCACATAAGATCAAGCTGACTCAAGAATTGAAGCCGATGGACCATTTGAAGCGACGTACGTTCTCCTATTGGGTTCTGGAGAAGATGCGCCAAGATGACGAGGTGACGAAGCTCATTTTTGGTTCAATGGGTTCGTCAATAAGCAAAATATGCGTTATTGGTCATGTGAAAACCAACATGTGCTTCATAAATTACCACTTCATCCACAAAAAATAACTGTTTGGTGCGTTTTCATCGATGATTATTTTTGGCCCGAATTGGAAGATATTGAATTGGACGACATGTGGTTTCCATAGAATGGTGCCACAAGAGTATATTGAAGAGTAAGTATGGTGAGCGTGTTATCTCAAGACATGGGCCGCTTGACTACTTTCTGTGGGGCTACGTTAAGCCATTGGTTTATGCCAATACGCCGACGACGTTGGAGCTCAGAGCCAACATTGAACGCGAAATAGCGGCCGTTTGGGCCGAAATGTGTGGCCGACTCGTTGAAAATTGGGTCCAACGAATCGACCGCTGCAAACGTGCCCGAGGTGGCCATATGAACGAAGTCGAGTCCATTCATAAATGTTTTGATTTTACTTCAAGCCAATAATAAAGTTTTTGAAATATTTCAAATGGTTTGCCTTTTATTTAAAAAAAAAAAGTTATCAAGTCGTTATTAGAAAACCCTATATATTTTTATAACAAATTCATTTTGCTGCTGACCGTTTAGTGCAGCTGCTCAAATTAAAACGCATCAAAGCGAACAATACTATTGGTGGTATTGAAGAAGTTAGTACACTATCTAAGTTTAAAGCGAACATATGCATGAAAACTCATTTAAATGAGTACATCACAAGCTTAGAGGCTCAAATTCTACCAACGGACCAAAATCTTAAAATCTCCGACTTTAATTTGCCTGATAACATCGAGCTAGCAGATCCCTATTTCAACAAATTTCAGAGGATAGATTTGTTAATCAGTGCAGACATATTTTTTGATTTACTATCAATTGGAAAAATTCGCCTGGGTAACAATTTACCACTTCTACAAAAACCCCTGCTGGGTTGGATTGCTGCGGGAAAATTTAAGACAGAACATGCAATGCAGTTAAACTTAAGTGCAGTAGCTCAAGGCCCAATTCATTTAGAAAATGAGGAACTACTCAAATCGTTTTGGGAAATTGAATCTCATGAATATGATTCAAATAGCCAAACCAAGAAGGAAACTGAATGCAAACACTTTTTTCGTGAAACTTATCTGCTACTCTACTACTACTCAAATCGTTTTGGGAAATTGAATCTCATGAATATGATTCAAATAGCCAAACCAAGAAGGAAACTGAATGCAAACTTATCAGCGACTTTCATCTGGACAGTTTTCTGTTAGTCTTCCTTTCGAACGATCTCCGAGTGAACTTGGAGATTGCTTTAAACTTGCACAAAAACGTGTACAGATTCAGCCGCCTGATGATAACTTACAATTAATCCTGTGTAGCGAAAATAAGAATGATGACTTAAATATTTTTAAATTAAACACCATTACAAAGGGAACTACTCCAGCTTCTTTTCTCTGTATTCGTTCAATGGTTCAATTGGCGTTAGAAGAATATTTCCCCCTTGGGTTACTGGAGCCGATACACTTGAGGAAATCATTGAAATTAGAGATCAAACAACTAATCCTTTGAAAGGGAGTGGTTTTCATCTACGGAAGCGGTGTCCCAACAATAATTCGTCCTTAAATACAATATCCTCCAAAAATAAGGAAAACTTCTTAAACATAAATCAAAGTAAAGTAACAAAGGCATTTGGATCAATTTAGCAGCCTGATTTGGATGAGTTTCGCTTCTGTTATCTCCCATTAGGAGTTTCACATCCTGATCGATCGACAAAGAGATCGATCCTTTCTAGTAAAGCTAAGCTCTACGATCCTTTACGGCTCATAAGTCCTATTGTCGTAAGGGCCGAAATATTTATGCAAATTTTATGGAGAAAAGCTACACTGGGATGAATCATCCTCTCAGCATTTGCATTCTACTTGGCTGAAATATAGTATTCAGCTAACAGAAATCAACAAATTCAGATTTCCTCGCTGTGTTCTACTTGCAATATCTAACATACAGCTTCATGAATTTTCTAATGCTAGCCAGATAGCTTATGTGGCTTGCATATATTTACGCTGTCTAGATCCCTTGGGTAAGGTAAACGTACAACTACTCTGCTCGAAATCCCGAGTTGCACCTATAAAAACTTTCTATTCCTCCTTTTGTGTGAATTAACGCAATGAATTCGGAAGATTCTGCGATTAGAAGAATGCAAGATATTTAGGTGGAGTTACTCCACTGCTGTACTATCTTGGTGCAATCTGATGCCTGTACGTGGAATACTTTTGTTTCCAACAGGTACAAAAATTCAAAATCTATCCGAAAACATTGTATTTCGTCACGTTCCAACGAAGTTCAATCCCAAAGTGTATCCCAAAGAATTGTTGGGACTTTCGACCGATCTTTCATCTTCTACATTTTTAGCTGCCCTCAGAAGATTCACTGCCAGACGTGGCAAACTACAGAAAATTTCTTCCTCCCAATATTGTGGGAGGGAACTCAGATTTAAATGAGCTGCGAAAGTTATTCAATTCTCAAGAACATATTGAATCGGTCTACCAAATTTGTCTTTGTGTGGACATTTAATGGAAGTTCATACCACCGCGATCTCCACACTTTAGAGGGTTGTGGGAATCCTCGACCAAAATCGCTAAATTTCATTTACGCCTTGTTGTCGGCTATTCATCTCTGTCATTCGAGGAGTTGCATACATTAGTTTGTCAAGTTGAAGCTGAAGCCATTATTAATTCTAGACCTTTAAGTCCCAATTCAGATGATTCTTCCGATTTGGACGCTCTAACACCAGACCACTTTCTAATAGGAGCTCCTTTCACTGCAGCTCTTGAGCCAGACACAACGGACTTGAGCATAAACAGATTGACTACATGGCAGATGATACGATATATGATGCTTTTGGAAAAAATTGTCCAGCGAATACTTAAGCAGGTTTCAACAATCACGAAAATGGGAACGAGAAAAAGTTAATGTTACTGCTGTAACTATGGTGCTTTTGAAGATAATTTGCCACCTTTAAGATGGCTACTAGGCAGAGTAGCCGAAATTTTTACTGGAACCGATGGGCTGGTTCGTATTGTCAGCGTTTAAATCCCAAACGGAATTGTAAAAAGGCCATTACTAAAATTTGCAAACTTCCCATCGACAAGGAACAACTATCTTCTTGAATTCGCAGCCTTCAACGCCAGGTGTATGTTTAGATTACAAAATATATTAATTGTTAACTATATTTTACAAATGCTTTTTGTGTAGTTAAATATTCCACATAACAAAAATTAATGGTTTACTGTAACATCAAAATTCAATGCAAAGCAGAAAATGTTAGCGTACGCACGAAATCATTTGATTTTACAGTACATACTTACATCACACGACTTTACAGTATGCACATACTCGCATTATTTCGAGTCAGTCGATTTTTGGAAGTTAAGCAAAAAACATAAACTTATAACGTTTTCAACTTATTTAAAAAAAAAACTGAAATTTCGCATTTTGAAATAATTCAAAAAACATTGAATTACCGAAAAGGTAGACTGATAAAATATTCAAGATTTAACTTTGGATTTGTAGGTTCTACTTTATAAAGTGGATACGTTTCTTATAGTAAAACCATTAATTATTAAGTTCAAACAAATATCTTTCACGAAATCTCTTATATGAGTGAATGTAGTGGATATGGTGGATAATTAGGCCGATATTCTGGTATTCGTTTTAGGTTTCTGGCTTGTTGACATAAACTAGAGACTTACCAAAGCCCAAAATAAAAGTTTTTATGATCATTTCTGACTATACGACGATTACAGAACTTCTTCAAGAGGTCAATTATGGCAATTATGTTCTGTTGACACCAAACGATTTGTCCCAAAAAACATAGTTTAACATAGAGCGACGGTAGACTCCGTTGAATGTGTGGGAGCCAAATTCAGTGAGCAGCCAAAAAAGAATTCAAATTAAATAGAAAGCTTCAGAGATCAGCAGCTAGATTGCGACACACACACAATGAAGACAAATGGAAAATAGCATACATCGTACATCAGCCGCAGACATGCAGCACCAGCTGTAAGTCTGCTTTGGCCTGTCAAGTAAATATACAATATAAATACAAGAAGCACAACAATCACCACCAGGCGTCAGTGTAGCATCAACCTGTCAATCAATTACTTTACCAGAGATAAAAGAAATAAAGTTTTAAATATTAAATCAAGTCATTTCAAATCTAGTTTTTATTGAGCACACCACCAAAAATATAATGTGAGTTCACCGGAATTATTTCTTAAGTAGTACGGCCCAATGACACCTTCGGTCTGAAAATCACACCAAAAATGGATGATGGAGAGATGGTCGGCTCTGAGAAACAGCACGGAATAGATTGATTATGCCAACTCGCGTAGTACGGCTCAATGACACCTTCGGTCTGAAAATCACACCGAACAGGGATGATGGAGAGATGGTCAGCTCTGGAGAACAGCACGAAATAGATTGATTATGCCAACTCTTTACTTCTAGTGGTTCGCTATATCACTTGTACATCAGCTTTACAGAGTAAATAAGCTCAATTACGATTACTCGTATAACGGCCGAAAATCGAAATAAACGTAAGTTATGTACACTTGCGGTCATAAAAACCGTACCACCTAATGAGTTCTCAAAAAAATGCCTAATTACATCAGATCGTAAGGGTTTTTGCCCATACTAATGAAGGGTATTCCCCATAGCGGAGTTCGGCCTCGTATTTAATGCCAAAAAAAATCAGTTTGAATTGAGTTGTGACGGTGACAAGTAAAAAAAATCAGTTTGAATTGAGTTGTGACGGTGACAAGTAAAAAAAAAAGTGAAATGTCTGGTAAATATCAACCGACTCGGGACGAAAAAGTTCAAATATTGACTTTAGTCGAAGAAGGACTTGGCTATCGTGAGATTGCGGTTAAAATAGGATGCTGTCATTCAACTATCGAACGACTGATGAAGAAAAAAGAAAATTTGGATCCACTGGAAAGGAAAAAAGGCTCGGGACGAAAACGTAAAACAACCCAGAAAACAGACAATGTATTACAACGAATTAGCATGAAAGATCGCTCTAAAAGTGCTGTCCGTATAAGAGCAGAGCTGAGTGAATTTCATCAAGTTGATCTAAGCGCCGAAACCATACGCCGACGGCTACGGGAGATAGGATTATATGGAAGACGACCAGCGAAAAAAATTTCTCCTAACCACAAAAACGAAAAAAGCTCGCTTGACGTGGGCAAAAAAGTACGAACATTGGAGGCGGGATAATTGGCGATGTGTGATATGGTCCGATGAAAGTCAATTTAATTTGTTGTGTGCCGAAAATTTGCCATACGTACGACGGTCAGCAGGCGAAAGGTTCAAGGACTAGTGCATAGTCAAAACAGTGAAGTTTCCTCAAGGCTTTGATGGTTTGGGGATGTTTTTCTATTTACGTTTTTGGCCCTTTGCACTTTGTTAATGGAACTATGAACGCTCAAAAGTATGGAGAAGTAGTAAGGGAGTTTTTGGTACCAGTAATTCAACAGCATCATTCGTACATTGACAAGTGGATTTTCCAAGATGATTCTGCACCTTGCCACCGCGCCAAATCCGTAAGTAAAGTGTTATAAATCAACTTTTAAATGTTTACTTTATAAATAATAACAAGACAAGTAACTAGAGTCTTTCAATAATTTTCAGCTCAAGACAACGTTTGATGACCTCGGTATTACCAGACTAGACTGGTCAGCTAATTCGCCCGATTTAAACCCAATCGAACACTTGTGGCATGTAATGAAACGTAAGGTGGCTGAACATAAACCAGAGAGTAAAAAAAAGCTAAATGAAGTTCTGGAACATGTATGTAATACTGTAATTTCAAGGGATATTACTGAATTTCTAGTAAACTTGATGCCTTCTAGAATAAAAGCGGTTAAAACCGCCAAAGGAGGAGCAACTCGATATTGATAATTTTTGGTAAAAGTGACATAAAAAATGTATTAAAATATTTAAAAAAAAATAAGAAAATTAACTGGTTTTTCTTTCTTTGTTAATATCTTTTTTCAAACATTCAATAAACAGATGGAAATTAGATATAAATACTTATAAACTTTTGCGGAGTACTCAACAAAAATTTTATTTCATTATAAAAATTATCATCGTAGTTATTAACAATTTTTCAATCATTTTGATATGGTGCGGTTTTTATGACCGCAAGTGTACTCGCAACTGACCAGAATTTTGATAAAAAATTAAAATGATTTGTAATGTTTGTTGAAACGTATACCTTTCGTTTCTTATTAAATGGCGGGCAATCTGGAAAACAATTATGGCATTTATCCAAAAGTGGTATGCGTGATTTCAGTGAAGTTTCAGTTCAGATGGAAAAATGGGGCACCATCTAACGATAACCTGTTTATATGACACTACTCAACAAATAAAATTTTAAGACTACTGGAAAACAAATACATGGTCCTGGGGTATAGAAAGGAATAGTAATTCAATTACAATTTCATCAACATTTGATAAATTGCCACTACATATGCTCGATCTACGAAAATATGTATTTTCGGAAATATTTCTTTATTGTAAAGCTATACATTTGTAAATATAGTATAATACTTGTATATCGAAATTGTATAGATTTTCAATTTAATAGTGCAAATTGTTTCTTTTTATTTTTATAAAACTAACCAGAACGAATTAAAATTTAAGTTAATAATAGTCATAATTCAACCGAATATCTAATCTTATAATATCTTATAATAAAATTAAATTTTTATTTTTATTTTTATTTTATTTTTTTTTTTGGTTTCATGGCTTCATTGTCTATGATTTTGAACTTTAGAATTTTGGGTGTTAACTCCTCTCAGCTTAATTTCACACGTCCTCGTTTGATTACTTATTTTTTCTACAGCGTTATAAAACTGGATAACAAATGATGAGCAATATTATTCAAGGAGCTAGTTCTTCAAATGTAGGCACGTGTTGGTTGTTAATTTGAATGCATGATGTAGTTCGGCTAGATAACATATTACTTACAATATAATGGGTGATTTTTTCAGTGTTTGGTTTTTAGTTGTTAAAAAAACAGAGAAAAATTGCAAAAGTATATAAAATTTGTATTTGAGTTGATAAATATATGCTTATCATTTACTTTTTAAGGATTATTTCATGTAAGTGTTGACAATGACTACGTTTTAAGTGGTCCATAAGAAGAGTGCAATTTTGAATCACTCTTTCGGGCATAATATATAATAACACATTGTTAAATGTTTGTGTGGTTATAAATGATAGAACCTATTCCTTTTCAATACAATCTTTTTATACAGTTACAATTCACAAACCAACCGATTATCTCATTCAATTTTGCTTTTCTCATTCTCTTTGGTGTCGTACTTGGTCTTCATGCGGTTGCTCGCTAGCTTCATCTTGCTGCGCAAGTCATCCACGTAGTCATTCACCTCCTTGAGCTACGTAGGTGGGGATCTACATTTTATTTTACTTGGCAATCGAACTGTTTGAACAAGAAAGATTTCGAATGGTGTGTGTCCTGTTGAACTATGGACCGTGTTTCAGTAGATTATTAAGAAGAGACCTTAGACAGATGCTTATTTAAGGTCCGATTGAATCGCTATACCATTCCATCATATTGAAGACTTTTGATTCAAAGTTTTGCCCTTGATCGGAGTGTAGCTCCATTGGGACCCCAAATCTGCTCACCCAGTTGTTGACTATCTCTTCTGCTACGGTCTTAACCTACTAATTTGGGATGGAAAATACTTCCAGTCACTTACTGGAGTAATCCATGACCACAAGGGTATATCGGGTTCCAATTAAAGTTTCCGGAAACGGCATAGCGATGTTCATGGCTATTCTTTCGAATGGTGCTCCGACATTGTATTGTTGCATTCGTCCTTGTGGCTTTACTTTTGGGCCCTTGGTAGCCCCACCTCTTATGCACTCTTTGCACCAATTCTCGATATATTGCTTAACGCTTAGCCAATAGAAACGTCCCCTTACCTTTTCCAACGTCTTGTTTATTCCTAAAGGACCTCCTGAGATTCCGTCATGTATTTCATGGACTACTTGGCGATTAGCTGCATAGAGGTGGTTTTCCATTTGCACTTTCCCATTTTCTCTTCAGCAAACGACCTTGCACACAAAGCAAGTCCCACTGTGCCAAATATGCCTTCAGAGTTTGGCTCCGGTCCGATATCTCCTGCCAGCTTGGTCTTTCCTCGTGTTCCTTTCAGGTCAATATTGTTTCGATGTCATTATCTGCATGTTGGGAGGCACGGATTTCATTTGTACTCCAACCCTCTATTGGTTCGGTCCTGATCATGCGGATAGTGGCCTATTCTTTCGCTTGTTTACGGTTGCAGTGTTTTATCTTTGCACGGTAAACGAAAGAGGGCATCGGCATTTGAATAGAGTTTTTCCTTGCGATGTTGCGCTTTAAAGTCGTCGCCCTACAACTGCTCTCACAACTTGGCTTTCAGGGTTCTTAAATTGAAATAGGTATTTCAGAGCATACACGATGAACATTTTTCCGGATGTGAGGTAACCCAAGATGGGGCACAGCACAGCTGCCGTTTGAGTTCTTCAAATACTTTTTTACATTCTCCAGACCACCTGAACTGCCGGCCTTTTTCCGTAAGCTAGTACAGGCTCTTAGCAATACCAGCAAAATCCTTTACAAACCCTGAATTATGCATAGACTCCTCAAGCAGAGAGTCGCAGGTTTGAATCCCGTGACAGGCAATTCTCTGAAAAAGTCTTTTCATAGAATTTGTATGTAGTTATATGAAAATCCCGTCGGCGTCAACTCTGACATGAAAGCATAACACTGATGTTGGAGTGGTTGCTGGCAAGGCTAAATGTAAATTTGATCTTCCTCGTCAACGTCAAAGGAATATGTATCTGGATCATGTCCCTCGTTGTTCAAAGCGTCCTGAAGTCGGGGCAACAAGTCATTATCACCCCCAATGGGGTTGAAAGTTCAACTCGGATATGAGTTGGACGAGGGTCAACTGCAATAATTTTCGACCCATTATAACTTTTTCAAACAAAAACAAAATATATATACATACATATGTATACATATATAGGCTGATTCACCGTGAGGTTTGATTTTTAATTGGCCTTTTTTGACAGATCACGCATGACTCCTATCAGTATCGTTTGGTAAGTCATCATAAAAAGACTCACACTACAACAGCGTCTCCAAATTGTTCAGCTGTATTACGAAAATCAGCGTTCTGTGAGAAATGTTTTTCGTACGATTCGAGGAACTTACGGTGCGCATAATTAATCTACTGAAACCACTATTGACAATACCATTCGCAAATTTGAGCCCCAGTTTACATTAGTGATAATCCACCGGTTAGACCACATCTGTAGCTGTGAGTGTACGCGAAGTCCGTGACGAATCGGTTCGTCGTCATTCTCAGCAGCTTGGCTTGGAGTATTTTACGTAAGGATCTCGGCCTAAAAGTGTACGAAATTCAACTTGTGCAAGAATTGAAGTCAAGCGACTTGAATTTGCGTCATATTTTCAGTGAATGGGCTTTTTAAAAACTCAATGAAAATGTTTTCTCGTGAAATTTCGTTCAGTGATGAAGCCCATTTCTGACTCAATGGATACGTTAATAAACAAAATTGCCGTTATTGGGCTGATGAGCAACCCGAAGAATACCAAGAGCTACCATTACATCCATTAAAAACAACAGTATTGTGTGGTTTATGGGCTGGTGGAGTCATTGGTCAATATTTCTTCAAAAATGAGGCAAATCAGAATGTTACCATCAATAGTAACCGTTATCGCGCCATGTTAACGGACTATATTATCCTTCGATGAGCTCTGGTTTCAATAAGACGGTGCTACGAGCCATACAGCGCGTGAAATAATAGACTTGTTGAGAATTCATTTAGTTGAGCACTTAATTTTACGTGCGCCTACGGTAAATTGGACGCCTGGAAAGTGCTATATCACACCTTTGGACTATTTTCTCTGGGGATATGTAGTCTCAGGTTTTCAGGAATAAGCCAGCTACAATAGACACTTTGGAAGCTAACGTTACTCGTGTTATCTGCGAGATACTATTCACTATGTTCGAACGAGTTGCGCAAAAGATGACCTTCCGAATGGACCACCTCAGACATAGTCGTGGCCAACATTTACATGATGTCATTTTCAAAAAGTAAATGCCATAAATATTTTTTTTAACCGATAATAAAGATTTTAATTTCACTTTCTAATTTATGTGTTTTATTTTTCATTATAAATCAAACGATGAATCACCCTATATATTTGTATATATAAAAATTTTTTTTTTTGACCAATGTAAAATGTGAAATGAAATTCCTTTTCAATACAATCTCTTTATTTAATACAGTTACAATGCACAATCCAATCGGTTATCTCATCCACTTTTACTTTTCTTTATCTTTTACTTAAACCTCTTAATCACTGTCATAATTCACTGTCATTATTGATATTTATACTCCAATGACATATTTCGAGAACAATCTGTGCCATCCAGGGTCCATACAAATTTGCATTTTACAAGAAAATTCGATTGTATTCTCCATTCACCAAAGGTTGAGCCTTTTATTATTCAGGTACGGAAATCTCTTGTAATTGAAATGTAGACGACGCTGTTCACAATTATCACGAATCTGGTCTATTTGTATAAAAGAAATATTTGACTCTTGAAAGTATAATCTTGAAAAGGACTCCTACAATACATTACATCAAAGTTTGAGAGGAACTTTGCTTTGCTGAGTAACTGTTAGGGCGCCAATATTAAATAAGTTTGGGTGTCTTGACAAAGCATCTGCTACAACAGATTCCTTTAGGGGAAGTTGATTGAAAGCACTTTTTAGGTTGAGCACTGTAAAGAATTTGTTTCTTTCTAATTGTTCTTAACTTTATAATATCGGGGATTAGGTACGATCAGCTATAGTAACTAAAATTAGTTTTTTTATAATCTATTACCATCTTATATTGTTTGGTTCCATTCGAGTCTGGCTTCTTAGTTACAAGCCACCATTGGAGAATGATGATCCGATTATACCAAATTTCAATTTCAGACGGGGTCATTGAAAGAGGTTCTTATTTCTGCCAATACCTTCGTTGTATAAATCAGCTGTTCTTCTGGTTCGGAGAACTAGTTTCTGTTTTTTATTTAATAATAAACTTCACATGACTTTCTGGCTTGACAAAAGGTGATCGATTTTAAGAGCAACTGTTTGATTTTGATTCGTTATATACTCGTAGTTGTCTTTAGCATTGCCTAAGTTCAATGGAATGTTTTTAAAGATTGTAAGATAAAAAGTTTTAAATTTTTATTTTGATTGATTGATTGATCAATGTATGATGGCTGATGGCTATTGATAGAATAGAATGTTTGTTAAGGATAGGTTTTTCATTCGTGTACATTAATACTGTCGCCTTCAAAACAGTCCCCATTCTTCTTCTTCTTCTAATTTTCGAAACACTTCTCAAACTCGATCTTTGGGATAGCCTTGAGCTCTTCCAGCAATGCCGTTTTTTTTTTCTCAATCGTTGCAAATCTCCGTTCTTTAATAGATTTTGACAAATCAGAATCATCATTGATGTCATTTAAGAGCTCCTAAGCGATGCTCATGAGACGGTTCTTCTGATCAAAATTAAGAAGTTTCGGAACAAACTTCGCTGACACACGTTTCATGCCCTAAATATAAAAAAAAAAAAAAATTGCATGACACGAGCCGACCGATACGCCAACATTGTCAATAACTTCTCTTACGGTAATTCGATGATTTTCCAAAACAATTTTCTTGATAGCTTCGACGTTATCATCTTTTGTTAATGTGCTGGAGCGTTGAAAGCGAGGTTCGTCATTGGCATCTTCTCGGCCATCTGGGAAAAGCTTGTACCACTTTTAAACCTTTCTTTTTTTTTTTGGTATAGCGATTCACTGTACGCCACTGTCAACATATCATGTATTTTAGAGCACTTGAATCCATTTTTTATATAAAATTTAAGTATAATTAAGAAGCATAGGTAGGTTAAGTAGATAGGTAGCTTAGGTTTTAAATGAAATTGAAAAAAAGATAAAACATTGTGGCAACACTTCCAAATAAAAAAAAAAGGGGGAGCAATGTAAAAGGCAAAAGAAAGAAGCTGAACTGGCTGCATAAAGAGGGACTGCCGGTTAGGTAGATATATTTTAAAATAAAGCATTGGATGTATAGTATATCTGTCAACGCGATCGGACGTCTTTTATTTAGAACGGCACAAATGAGTGAAAAGAAATAAATAATTAAATTGAAGACTAAGTTTACAACATCAAGTTTTTTTGGCTTTCATTTTCTTATATAATCATATACATATGTTATATGAGTTAGATCCTAGGATAGATTTAAGGTCGAAAGACATCAGTTGCAGCAATATCATTAAGTTTAGAGCGCTGGTTAATAGCTTATAAGCTACATTCATAAACTGTTGCTGGCAAATTAGATTTAATCTTTTTTTTTTATTAGTATATAAGTTAACATAATAAAAGAAATAATAAAAAATTAATTTAAAGTAAAAAAAAAAGTAAAAAGATTTTATATGCAGCTCTACCAATATCAATGCGCTATTCACAATAGGAATAAAAATACATTTTATGGTGATAGAGATGATTAGTAAGTTAGATATTTGTAAAAAAAAAGGGAACAGTTCAATGCTATCACACATTTAGCTATTAAATTTTTGTACAATGTTAGTAATATGGTAGATAATATAAAAATTCATTGGATTCAATAATTCAAAAGACATACATACACACTGACTAACTCGAACTGCAACCAACTTCAGACTGCTATAATTTCCGAACCGTTCATGACAGTAAGCTCAAATTTTGACAAATGGAAGACAATTTTATTATTTACAAGCCTTTTAGACGATTTGCGTCTCAGTGTAGTTGAAAATTTTTTATCTGCGATGGAATTCAAACGTAATAGTGTGATTGCTTTATAATTGGCTAGAAAACCACAAGTAGCTTTGGTTAGAGCCCTCCAGCACCTCAACGTGAATAAATCATTTGTGTCTCGAACCATAACTCGTTACCGTTATACTGGCAGCGTTGCAAAACACCATGGAGGTGGTCATAAAAAAACAGCAACTTCAGCAGAAATGGTTCGGAAAGTGAAGGGTCGAATTGAGCGAAATCTGCGTCAAAGTGAAAAAAAGGGCTCGTGAGCTTAACATATCGTTGGAACGGGTGCAACACATACCGAAAAATGAACTTGTGCTCAAACCATTGAAGTTCCAAAAAGCACACGATCTTACACCGCAACAGAAAAAGGAAGGAGTGATAGCGAAGGAGTTGCTACGCTTGCACGAAAGTGGTGAGTTGCCGAGTTTGGCTTTTTCCGATGAGTCGCCATTTGCTATCGAGCTATATGTCAACAAACAAAATGACCGAGTTTACTTGCCAGAGAGGTCTTTCGAAAATTTACACTTTCGCGATCGTATACCGTGAAACTGTCATAGAGACAGTATTGAAGCCTTGGGCAAACAATCATTTCGGTAGGAGTCCATGGACATTTCAACAAGACTCGGCACCGCCTCACAAAGCGCGCGTCAACCAAGATTGGTTAAAAAACAAAGTTCCACACTTCATTTTTTCGACACAATGGATTACAAATTCTCCGGATGCAAATCCCTTGGATTTCTCTGTCTGGGGTATTTTAGAGGCGAAGGTTGGCACTAAAAAATACCAAAGTTTGGACCACCTTAAACCTTCGCCACGAATGGGTCAAAATACCGCAGAGCCACTTGCGTGCAGTGTGCGATGCTTTCTTCGGCCGTCTCAAGGTCATTATTCGCGCCAAAGGTTGACATATTGAAAACTACAGATACAATTTGAAAATTGATATATTTTCCAACATTTTTTGCTTTGGCACACCAAAATTTATCAAAAAATAAAAAAATTATAGCATTTTAAAAAGTTGCAGTTCGAGTCAGTCAGGGTGTAGAATAAAGCAAACAAATTGATTATGAGTTCATCACCGAAACTTGGTTAAAAACGAATAGAAAAGCTCTCTAACTCTATATACCAGTCTAATCGCGTAGATAGAACTGCTCAAAGGAGTTACAATTATGATCAAGAGATCAATTCAGCATAAAATCTTACCGGTCATCCGTACTAGTCTAACAGAAAATGTTAGAGTAGAGATGAAATTAAGTAATCAAAAAACGTCCAGTTTTGTGTATACTTTCCTGATAGGAATTCATCCTTATTAAGGAATAATTTACTTTACTCATTTTTTGCGAGAAATGAGGATTACATTTTTGATGGTGACCTTAATTGTAGGCACAGTAGCTGGCTATGCTGCAATAGAGCGAAAGTTTGAGTACATATTTTTCAAATTTATCAAATTTTTTTCCGTTTCGTGTGGTTTTTTTGTCAAGTCCATATTACATATGTATCCCGTGGTTGTCAGTCGGTGTAAGATTTATTTACTATATAGCAAAACAAGCATATGTACTTATGCATCCGGTTGCATTAGCAGACCTTAGCTCAGATTATAATCCAGAAAAAATGCTCTCATGTGAAAAAAAGATATGCGCATGTTTTTGATTTTAGAAAAGCAAATTTCATCATTTCAAATCAGAAATAAATAGGAAACTTTCATGTAATTTATCCGTTAAAGATATTGACAATCTTATAAAAAAGTTTACCGAGAATGTATTAAATTCGGTTAGGTTAAGCATACTCAGAGTTGCAAAGCAAAACAATAATGCATTTATGCAAATTCCGGAATATATTGTCAATTAAATTCGCATAAGGAACTCGCATAGAAGACAGTGGAAGAGTTACCGCCAACCCATCCACTCGTAACAGAGAGTGGAATAAAACATTAAATGCATTAGCGAAAAATGCGAAAACTTTTTGCAACATTATCAGAGTTAACAATAGAAATCGAAAAATTCCAAGTCTTCTGAAGAGATTTTCTACACTGCTAATGAAAAAGCAAGTGCATTTGCCTTGTCGTTTATCAAAAACCACGAAGTTGCACAAAACTTAAGTGACGCAGCTCCTAATTGCTTAGTGAGTTATTCAAATTCAAGGCTTATGAATAAAGAGTCTATGACGCTTATAGCTAAATTTGTTTCTCAACACGAGGTAGAAGAAACAATTAAAAGCTTACAAGTAAAGAAAACGGAAGGGATGATGGTCTTGTTCATAAAATGTTGTCTTTTGGTTTCCTGTCCTACCTTGTAAAAATTGTGTTAAATGTTTTTATCAAATCATCGTTTTTAAGTTTACATTAGTAAACATCGTTCGGAATTAAAGTAAATTTATTAAATTAAAGTATTTATGTCCGACTTTCCCAAACTCCCTTCCTAAGAACCAGCAATTTTTGCTAATGATACTCGTATTTATTCTCGTCCCATGATTTTGGTCTCACAATTAAGACGAATATGAAAAATGCCATCGAGATATTATTTAATTACAACAAATGGAAAATAAAAGCGAACGCTAGTAAAATACAACATCTTTTTTCCTAGAGAGACAAAAACTTGTTTTTTCCCCAGTAATCCATTCGACGTTAGGGAAGACACCGTAATTTGGCTGTCATGTGTCAAACACCCAGGAATTTATCTAGATTAATGGCTTACTTTCAAGGAGTACTTTGCACTAACTGGTACTGAACAAAAATTTCAAATTGCAACTAAAATGCAAAATAAAAGGTCCAAATTAAATACTGGGAACAAGATAATATTGTATAGGGTTTTCCAATAGAGACTTGACAACTTTGAATTTAATTTGTGAACGCACCCTTTCACTAATCATCAAACTGTCACTGTCAATTTATTCAGTAAACTCAACATTTTCATCATGGTAAAGTACACTAACGAGCTACGTTCTCCGATTAGGTTCAGGAGAAGATGCGCCAAGATGATGAATTTCATCGCAAAATCATCTTCAGTGACGAAGCTCATTTATGCGTTATTGGTCGGGTGGAAACCCATATGTGCTTCATGAATCACCACTTCATCCACAAAAAATAACTGTTTAGTGCGGTTTGCATGCCGGCGGCGTTATTGGGCCATATTTTTTCGTTGAAGATAACGATCGTCACGTTACTATGAATGGTCAGCGTTATCGCACCATGATCATGGATAATTTTTGGCCCGATTTGGAAGATATGGACTTGAACGACATGTGGTTTCAACAGGATGGTGCCACAAGCTACACAGCACACGCTACAATCGATTTATTGAAGCGTAAGTATGGTGAGCGTGTTATCTCAAGACATGGGCCAGTCGATTGGCCGCCTCGTTCGTGCGATTTAACGCCGCTTGACGTTTTCTTGTGGGGCTACGTTAAGTCATTGGTTTATGCCAACACGCTGACGACGTTGGAAGAGCTCAGAGCCAACTTTGAACGCGAAATAGTTGCCGTTTCGTCCGAAATGTGTTACGGAGTTGTTGAAAATTGGGTCCAACGAATCGACCGCTGCAAAAGTGCCCGCGGTGGCTATATGAACGAAGTCGAGTTCCATTCATAAATGTTTTGATTGTATAAAAATCCAATAATAAAGTTTTTGAAATATCTCAAATGGTTTGCCTTTTATTTAAAAAAAAAAAAATTGTCAAGTCTTTCTAATAAGTGATATTTCAACCAATTTTGCTCTATGGTTGCTAAGTGGAGGGCTGCAAAAAGTTTACGGAGATGCTGCTCTAAGTGAAACAACGTGCCCTAATTGATGTGGCTTCAAAGACATTGATTTCGATGTTGACGACGTGAAGGAAGGCCAAAATCCTTGGAAGACGCTGAACTGGAGACATTGCTTGATGACGATCCGTACCAAAAGCAAGATACGTACGTAGAATAAGTACCCGCAAAGCCTTTTTCAAGCGATTGCATGCATTGGGAATGGTTCAAAAACAAGGAACAAGGTTCTTCGGTTCTTTATGATTTGAAGCCAAGGGATGTTGAGCGTCGTTTTTCGCCTGTGAACAACTGCTCCAGCGGCAAACAAGGAAGGGTTTTCTTCATCGCATCGTGACGGGTGATAAAAAATTGATTCATTACACCAACTCAAAGAGACGGAAGTCATGGGTACTGCCCGGTTATGCTTCTACGTTTTTGACTTGGACGAATATTTACGCCACAAAGGTAATGCTGTGTATTTGGTGCGACCAGATAGGTGTTATTTATTATGAACTGTTGAAGCCCAACAAAACCATCACTGAGGAACCGTATTGATTTTGATTGTTACGATTGACGCGAGTACTGCGCGAAAAACGGCCGCAATACAAACAGAGGCACAAAAAAGTATTTCTACAGCGCGACAACGTTTGGCCTAAGGTTGCCAAACTCATTAACACCTACGTGGAAATGCTCAAATGGGAAGTTCTACCTCAACCGCCATATTCCCCAGATATTGCGCCGTCCGATTAATACTTGTTTTGTTTAATGGTACATGGTCTGGCTGACCCCCAGTTTGGTTCATATGAAGACTTCAAAAAATAGTTTGTTTTGTGGATAGCCTAAAAAAAGTAAACACTTTTACCGTAACGGTATACGAGCTCTGCCAGAAAGATGAGAAAAAGTTGTAGCTAGCGATGGGCAATAATTTGAATGATTCATTTGTAACCATTTTTCCACAATAAAGTTGCATTTTCATCAAAAACTAAACTACGCATCTAATAGATAATGAAATAATTAACCAACTAAATATTTGATCTTAAGTGTACATATATCTGTGATTATTATAGTTTCTTTTTTGATGTTTACTATCTGTTATTTGTAATGAACTATTATTTATTTATTATCTATTTTTTATAATTTCTTATTTAATATTTATTATTTATAACCTTTTATTTAGTTATTTTTTATTACTTATTTACTATTTATTATTTGCTTCTAAATTATCATAATACATAACTGCTGGTATATTCCTAAGAATAAAATAGAAGCTATATATTGTATAATAAAACAAAGAAAATTAATGAAAGACAATAGCGCAGCGTACGCAATAAGCAGATTATTAGTCGAAAATAAAATAGAGGTATGCAATAATGAAACACATGTCGATAACGAACGGCATGATAAAAACAATGATATAAGTCACGAACTCAACAAACAAACAATTCACTCAGCAGCAGAAGACAGTCAGAATCATATTCCTATTATCGAAAATCCAAACAACATTTACAAAAATCAATTACTCGTACTTGTTGTTGATGCAGCGACCCCATACCGCTGAAAATTTTCGTTTGGCTTAAGATTGCTTTTCTTCTAGATGTTTCTTCATATATGTACTCGCGAACAACTTTCACCGTTTCTCCTTGATACGTCCACATTTTGCTTTAAAAATATCTGCCACCGCCGCTTCTGAACACCATTATCTTTGATTTATTCAAGTTCACGCTCAGGTCCCAGTATTTACAGTAAACGGTTAAGGCTATTCATCATAAGTTGCAACCCATTCACTGTCTCGGAAAGGAAAACGATGTCATCCGCATACTTAAGAGCTGGAATTTTCATGCTGTCGACCTCGATTCCACCCTTTACAGTATCTGATATGTCGTTGATGAACAAGATAAACTGTAACGCACTCAAGGTACATCCTTGTTTCACACCCGTTGTTGTGAATTCTCTAGATATAGACTCCCCATCCCATACATACGCCACATTACTTGCATACATTGATCTTAGGATATTGATTTTTTTCGTTGGGAAATCAATATTATACAATTTGTAAATCAATCATAATGTCGAAGGCTGCTCGAAAGACAACGAAAAAGGTATTTACCGCCATTGTATTTCTCTATTATGGAAACGAGAAAAAAATAACTCAAAAAATTATGCATAAAAAAGTAGAAAGCATCTGCAATCTGTATTGATTTAAAAGAGTTTGTTCGACAAAAGCAGTCTACTGCAGATAACAGTCTATGTGAAATTTGAAAACTTGTAGGGTAAATATTGTACTTTACTTGTAACAAAAGCTTAAGAGTTTTGAAAACATCTGTGATAACATAAAAACTAATTTACATAAAGGAATTATCTAAATATTTAGATCTCGAAATCATAAAAAACCAATTACTTGGAAAATAATTATAAAGGTATACCGCCAGAATGCGCTGCTACTGCAAAAAAGGTTATGGTGATTTGGCGTCATGCCAAATTTCAGTGCGATCTTTAGTTTTGTTTTGACAGCTGATTGTTGTTGACGTGTTTGGCATCATATTGAGTATGGACAAACACGATTTTCGTTCGCTCATAAAACATTATTTTTTTTAAGAGGCAAAACGGCGAAGGAAATAAAAGAAAAGTTGGATAAATATTATGGAGCTAATGCTCCGTCAGATTACATCGTCAAATATTGGTTTCGAGACACTACGATCAAGTCCGCAGCGGCAGGCTCTCCGATGCGGTTACAGAGGACAATGTCAAAAAAATACATGAAATGGTGTTGGCTGACCGGAAAGTGAAGGTGCGCGAACTAGCAGATACCACAAAGACTAGTACTGAGCGCACACGCCATATTTTGGGCAATATTCTGCATATGAAAAAGTTATCCTGCAGCTAGGTACCGCGCATACTCACTAATGACCAAAAACACGAACGCGAGAGCACTTCGAAAGAGTGTTTGGACTTGCTGATGCGGAATCGGGCGGACTTTTGGCGTCGATTGGTAACTGTTGATAAAACTTGGATCCACTATTACACATCAGAGAACAGAATTAGTGACCAGCAATGGCCTGAAGCCGGCACGAGTGCTCCGAAGCGGCCGAGGGAGGCTCGATGGTTCGGTTATGGGTTTCTGGAATCGTCATGGAATACTCCTCGTGGACTACTTCGAAAAAGGAAAAACCAGCAACAGCGAGTATAACTGTGCATTATTGGAGCGATTGAAGGCCAAAATCGCTACAAAACGGCCTCACATGAAGGAAAAGAATATTTTGTTTTTGCAAGACAATGCACCGGCGCACAAGAGCATCGCAACCACGGCTAAAATCAACGACTTACGGATTGCTGTCGCATCCACCGTATTCACCCGATTTTTCTCCTTCGAACTATTATCTCTTCTCAAACCTCAAAAGATGGCTCATCAATAAAAAATTCAGCTCACACGAGGAAATCATCGACGCCACGGAGACCTTCCAGAAAATCACTTCTCGGACGGAATCAAGAAGTTGGAAAATCTCTGGAATAAGTGTATCAAACAAAAAATGGACTATATTGAATAAAATAAAAAAAAACATTTAAAATTTTTTTTTTTCATTCCCAAGGAGGTTACTTTTCACCCCACCTAGTACAATTAACTAAAAACAACCGACTTTTACTTTATGTTCGTAAATAACTGCGTGTCAACTTGCAAGTTGACTAAGCACGATTTCAACCCGATAAAAATTTCATTTTAAGTACTAAAAACTGTGAAGCACTTAGGCATTTGGTTTCCACGCTATGCAATGTACAGTATACTTACTTGAAGATATAAATTGGCTATTAATCCTAAATGCAATAAAACAAGGGATTCAGTTTTTAGGAAAACCTAATCAAATAATTTCAGATGGAGAAACACGCGTAAAAATATTCGTAATCAGCCAATATCTTAAAAAAAAAAAAAAATATTGCATTTCATAAAACACAGAATTTCTAAAGATCGAAAAACTCCACGTGTTCATAAGTTGAGTTGAACCTAGAAATAATTTGCCCAAGCAATGTTATCTTGGCTTAAGTTCACTTAAAAAAAAATCTAATTAAAAAAAAAGAAAAAAAAAATTGACTTAAAAAAAATTATTTCAATTTAAAAGACTGTATCAAATTGGCTTCACGTTATAACTTTTTCTTTACTGTTTTACTATTGTTTAATGATTGCTAACTGACAAGTGACAGTGTAATTTTCACGCCAGTTCCCGAGAAACCTCGCTTTTAGTTGCTACTGTAAAATAAACATATCATCATGATTTTACATAAAAAGGTCAATGACCAGATGAATTTGACTTTGAATACGTTAACCCATTAACATTTTTTACTTTTAGAGAATGCGTGTGTGTGTAGCTTTACATGTATTGTGTTTCATAAATGTCAAACAATTAATGCCTTCCCCTTAGCTACCTTAGCTACCTTAGTTGATGTGGTTGTACCACATCAAATGTCTAATGAATGATTTTATAGTAAAAATTTAAAAGCCCATATTATTTTTCCGTAAACTTTTATTCAATCAAAATAGGATCCGTTGGCATCTATGACATTCCTCCAACGTGATACAAGTCGAATATTAATTTATCGTAGAAGTGCTGACATTTTGAGGTAATGAAATCTTCAAAGGCTTTTATGACCTCTGGTCTGTTGCGGAAGACCTGAAGTAAATGAGAATGATGTTGTGCTCGCTTATGTACACAATCTCTTATGTATAACACAATATTGGCTTTTAAATTTTTCTATAAAATCATGTGGTACAACCCAATATAATATTTCAGTATATTTTCTTAAACTGCTCATAGAATTCGTTTACGCGTTCGTATCTGTCCAGTTCACTTGCCAACATTTGCTATAGCTTGAGTCACTTTGTAATCAGTTGTTATTACCTAGTCTAGTCATAAATATTGATACAATTTTTATTGCAACCATTTTAAATAAAGTATTAGTTGCACTCTTTTCATTCTAATTGTTATTTAACCCGTTCCTTTAATGGTTTTTTATCGCGGAAAAGGTTTTTGTTTTTAGTCGTTTACATTCATGGTATAAGGTGGCGTCTAAAATCGTGTCGTTGTGAACGGCTTATGTGTGATATGGCAAAAAGTGATATCTTTCGGACCTTGCGATCGCTTGGAATAACTCGCTGTTTTGTTTATCGTACTATTAAATTATTTGAGGACACTGGTGGAGTGCGTGAACGTCAAAGATCCAACCGTCCATGTACTGTGAGGACTGCGGGAGCCATCAAAGCCGTGCAGGCTCAAATTAGATGTAAACCACTGAAAGAGCAGAAGATCTTGTCGCGGGAAATGAACAATTCGCAAAAATACATCAATAAAGAAGACTTGGAACTTAGCACTTACAAAAGACAAACTGCGAGCAGTCGCATGGAAGCAAAAACATAATCAAAAATCAAAATGCTCACAGACAAATTTTATTCACCGACTAGAAAATGTTTAACGTCGTAGAAACTTATCGAGTGTATGCTCAGATATCAAAAGAAGCTTCAGAACATATTCCAAGAGGCCATCATCCAGCAAATGTGATGGTGTGATGGGAGGGAGGAAACAAAACTTCGGCAAAAGTTTACCAAACCACTGTTTTGGAAGACATTGTTAAGCACTGGACATTCCAACAAGATTCTGATTCAATCTACAAGGCGAAAACCACTCAAGATTGGCTAAAAAAAAGGTATCCCCGTATGATTGACCAGCTAGCAATCCGACCGTCAATCCTCCGGATTACAAATTGTGGTCCGTTTTAGAGGAAATGGTCTGCTCTACACATCAGCGAAATATTGATGAATTAGGTCCGTAATACGATTGATGATTGGCCAGTACGTCTCTTTGTCGCCATTTTGAAAGAAGTCTTCTATAACATGTAGCTAAGGATTCGACAAATAAAAAATATAAAAGGTTATTTATATGGTAAAATCAAAATCATTTTCTCGCAAGGAATTGAAAATGTGGAAACTGTGGAAAACTAACAACTAATTTTGTATACATATGTTAAATTAAGTATCGGTATTGATTTCATTAATCAAATTTTGTTGTACAAGGTGGCTCCAATTTTGTTTTTGAATTACAATAAATAAAAAAAATAATTTTGAGTGATGGAAATCTTTATTTGGAACTTTACAATTGTTTCTGTTAAGTGGAAAAGATGATATCCGCCAGTGTTAATACACATTTGTGTCCGTTTTATCGCATTTTCCATTACTTTCCGTAAGATTTCCGGTGATAACTCCTTAAGGGCTGTGATTGTCTGAGGCTTGTTGGCATAAACCCGCGACTTCAACTAGCCCCAAAGAAAGAAGTCTGGGATAGTTAAATCGGACGATCTTGCTTGCCATGCCAAATCGCCAAAGCGGACGTGGCCCGTCATCTGGTTGATGTTTCTTCGTTCTCGGCGACATCGGCAGCCACAGCCGCGATATTCTCGGCCGAACGACCAGTCCCGTGGCGGGTACGCCCTGCATGGTTTCCTATAGTTTCACTCCAGGAAACCATAAGTTTCCACTTATGGAAATGCTTCGTAGCCAGAATTTAAGGCAGAAGCTCGCGACGCAGTAGTTGCGTTCATGTCTGGAGAGTACCTAGCTGTAATATATAACCACTTTCTCTCGACCTTTATGAATTTCAGCAATATTGCTAAAATCTTGAAAATTTTATAATTTTTATAATTTTATAGAAGCATCCAGAATCAGTAATGACTACAAAAAAAGGTAATGTGTTTAAGATCTAAAAATACCTTTATTCTCCGTCATTCAAGCTACTGTTACTCTCATCATTTTTTTTTTTCAGCTAAATCTGAAATTTCCGGAGGGCACAGCATTTCAACAACTCATAAAGTTATGAGATTTTTTTTTTTTGTAGCTCTCGCATACTTGTGAGCTTAGGATTTGATGTAAGTAACAAATTGCTTATCCTTGAATAAAGCTCTTAATATCCTTATCCCAGGCTTCTTGAGCCTCTTCTAAAAATTTTCCAATTGGAAGTAATGCAGCACCTACACTTTGAGAACTGAAGAGGGCATATAATACCAAGAGTAATCTTAAACACACAGCTTAGCTCTGTCTAAGGCCTGATCTTTGAATTTTAATAAATTAATTACGTGTCCACTTGAAATTGTTTGTAAGATAACATGAAATATTTTAATTAGGTTAATGTTAACACAGACGCAGACAATCCAACATTCCGAAAAAATCGTCTTGCAGTATTGCCATCTTCAGTGCTATCAAACTCAGGTTTTGGACAATCAACAAGCAGCCCCCTCTCCTCCCCTTCTCTCCTTGTTAATAACTACGATAATATTTTTTTTAATGAAATGAAATATTTGTTGAGTACTCCGCAGTAGTTTATAAGTATTTCTATCTAATTTCCATCTGTTTATTGAATGTTTGAAAAAAGATATTAACAAAGAAAGAAAAACCAGTTAGTTTTTTTTTAAATATTTTAATACATTCATTGGTTAACAAAATCAAAAGTTACATTTTTTATGTAAGTGTATATCAGATGTTTAGATATGCCACTTTTCCAAAAAATTATTAATACCGAGTTGCTCCTCCTTTGGTGGTTATAACCGCTTTTATTCTAGAAGGCATCGAGTTTACTAGAAGTTCAGTAATATCCCATGTATTGCATACATGTTCCAGAACTTCATTTAGCTTTTTTTTTACTCTCTGGTTTATGTTCAGCCACCTTACGTTTCATTACATGCCACAAGTGTTCAATTGAGTTTAAATCGGGCGAATTAGCTGGGCAGTCTAGTCTGGTAATTCCGAGGTCATCAAACGTTGTCTTGAGCTAAAAATTATTGAGACTCTAGTTACTTGTCTGTTTATTATTTATACAGTAGACATCTAGAAGTTGATTTATAACACTTTACTTAAGGATTTGGCGCGGTGACAAAGTGCCGAATCATCTTGAAAAATGCACTTGTCAGTATACGAATGATGCTGTTCAATTGCTGGTACCAAAAGCTCCCTTACTCCTTCTCCATACTTTTGAGCGTTCATAGTTCCATTAACAAAGTGCAAAGGGCCAAAAGCGTAAAAAGAAAAACATCTCCAAACCATCTGGCTTTGAGGATACTTCACTGTTTTGACTATGCACTTCCTTGAACCTTTCACCTGCTGACCGTCGTACGTATGGCAAATTGTCGGCACACAACAAATTAAATTTACTTTCATCCGACCATATCACACATCGCCAATCATCCTACGTCCAACCAACTTTTTTTCCCACGACAAGCGAGCTTTTTTAATTTTTATGGTTAGGAGAGGTTTTTTCGCTGGTCGTCTTCCATATAAACCTATCTCCCATAGCCGTCGGCGTATGGTTTCGGCGTTTAGATCCGCAAAATGAACGCAGATTGCGGAAAAGATGGTAATCCGTTGGGGAAATATCAGGAGAGTACGGTGGATGCGGAAGAATTTCAAATCCCAACTGCAACAGTTTTTGCACCGTTACTTGTGAGGTATGAGTGCTATCATTGTCATGTAAAAGAATCGGACCGTGCCTATTGATCAACGTAGGTTGCTTTTCTTTTGATAGCGTTTATTGTTTCTCCTGGTTGAAGATATGAAAAGTGGATTGGTCCTTTTGATGTCCACCAAATTGTCACCATAATCTTTTTTGGGTGAACATCGGGCTTGGGGGTGTGTTTTGGTTTTTCATCTGCATCCTACTACTGCCCAGATCTTTTACGATTATCATACAGTATCCACTTTTCGTCACAGTTGACCATTCGGTGCAAAAACGGTTCAGTTTGGTTTCTTAATGTAAGCGATGCGTAGATTTCCAGGCGCCGTAGTTTTTGGGACTCGTTCAGTTCATGGGGTACCCACTTATCAAGTATCTTTACCTTTCCTATGAGTGAAAGTGTCGACTTATTGTCATTGGGGGATACCCCCATGCTTTGTGTCATTTCCCGCACTGATTTTGTTGAGTCTGCATCCACCGTCGCTCTTAAAACATCATTTAATGTTTTCGGCTTCCCACGTGGTTCATTTTCGAGGCTGAATTTCCCGAACGGAACTTTCCAAACCAAAGTCGTATAGTGCGTTCGCTTACTGCTATATCCTCAAAAGCATCATTAATGTTATAAAAAAGTTTATAAAAAAAAAAGAAAATTTAACGTTCTGGCACACATGTCCACTCGGGAACATCTTTTTTCCGACTGAACATAAATCGAACATTTCATGTGGTACAATCCAATATGTATGTTCTCCTTGTTTTAAATCAGCCATGATCAATTTGGTAAAAGTGGGATAATTGCTGACCTCATTTGGATTTTGGTATCCGGTGGCTCCAAATTGTTTAACAAATTTGTAAAATGTGTTGGGAACCAACATGCTAACTGACTTCGCTTAGTCAATTTCGGATGCTGGCGTTGGAAGTCTATCTGTCATGATGGATTCAGAAACAACATCCCTCCCTGGAACCATTCGTGGGAACCGTCGTGGATTAGTTGGGTGCCTCTAATCGTGATTTTGATAATGAAATTAAAAAAAGAATAGGTGTAAGTAAGAATGTTTTGAAGTATATAAAAGTACAAGCCAAATTTAGATTCAAGTTTTTAGTTATTTACATTGGGAATCCTGCCTTGGTAATGGGGGATAATAATGCATATTTGCAACTGGGATGAGTTGCTAATTGCTTCTAAAATACATATGATGGTCATCAGATTGATTTTGATCTAGGCAGCAACTGCTATGTATATTTTTATTGACTGTGAATTATTTTGTTATTATTATGATATTATGGATAACATATATTTTGTGCTCTTTAGTTTTTATTTATTATTATTTTATTTTTTTATGTATTTAATGTTTATACGTGTTTAAAATATTTACGGAATCCGAGGGTTCAGATACCGACAAGGGGGTTAATTTTACAATTGGCCGTTTGAGTATCGATGAATGAGGCATGCTTCGATTTGACTAAGTAATGTCGAATACTCTACAAATGTTAATTTTGGGTTGCCTACAGTTATTTCGACGTGGTGCTTTATGGATTTCACTCCTGTCTCCCAGAGCCCCCGAAATATAGAGGTGAAAGTGGGTTGAAGTAACATGTTGTGTCTAGAGAAGCCGCAATCGCTAAATATGTTTGCACATATACCACTTCTAGCGACGAATCTTCTAAAAGCGGCTATAAGTGCAGTGGCAGTTAGCTGGCTTACCAGCTCTATATGCATGGCTTTCGTTGAAAGGCAAATTACACTGCTACATACCCCTTTTCAATTCTGTTACATCGTTTCTTCCACAACGATTGGCTGCCTCGTTCGTGCGATTTGACTATTTTCTGTGGGGCTAAGTTAAGTCATTGGTTTATGCCAACACGCTGACGATGTTGGAAGAGCTCAGAGCCAACATTGAACGCGAAATAACGGCCGTTTCGGACGAAATGTGTGGCCGAGTCGTTGAAAATTGGGTCCAACGAATCGACCGCTACAAACGTGCCCGCGGTGGCCATATGAACGAAGTCGAGTTCCATTCATAAATGTTTTGATTGTACTTCAAGCCAATACTTAAGTTTTTGAAATATCTCAAATGGTATGCCTTTTATTTAAAAAAAGTTGTCAAGTCGTTATTAGAAAACCCTATACTTCATGTCATATTAATTGCAGTTTTAGCCTTCGTGAATTTCTCTTTCAGACGTTTCTCCATGCTCGTATTACAATATGCTACTATGTGTGTTAGCAGTTATATGTGTTAAATGTACCTGATATGTAGAAACATTCCATTTTCATTTCATTTTATTTATTCATAAATAAGTGGTATGTACAATAAAGATCGATATCTTTTCTAATACTTAAATAATACACAATATTATATGGGCTGAAAAGTCCGTGCCGTTTCTAAATTAAATCCATACCATTTTCAGTTAGTACCAACCTTCAAAAGATATGTGTATAAATTTGACAGCTGTTGGACGATTAGTTCTCGTGATATAGCGTTGTGTCACTCACTTTTGTTACTGTGAAAAAAAAAAATGGATTCAAAGCAATTCCGTGTGTTGATTTATCATTACTTTTTGATAGGAAAAAAGCAACGAAATGGCTTGATAATTGCTACCCGGACTCTGCACCAGTCGTACGAACCATTCGCAAGTGAATTAAAAAATTTTAAAGTGGTCATACAAGCACCGAAGATGATGCACGCAGTGGACGTTCAAAAGAGGCTGTTTCAGATGAAAACATCAAAAAAGTCAACAAAATGCTTACGAATAACCGTAAAGTGAAGTTAACTGAGATAGCTGAGGCTCTGAAGATATCAAAAGAGCGTGTTCGATATACCATACACGAATATTCAAAGTGGGTGCCTCGTTTGCTCACAGTTGACCAAAAACAACAACATGTTGATGATTCAGAGGAGTGTTTAAAGCTGTTGAACCGCAATAAAGCCGAATTTTTGAGTCGGTATGTGACAATCGATGAAACTTGGCTCCATCACTTCAAACCAGAGTCAAGTCGGCAGTCAGCTGAGTGGCGAGCAGGCGACGAACCTCGTCCAAAACGACCAAAAACTCAACATTCGGCTGGCAAGGTTATGGCATCCGTATTTTGGGATACACATGGAATAATTTTCATCGACTATCTCCAAAAGGGGCAGACTATTAACAGCGACTATGACATTGCGTTTTTGGAGCGTTTGAAGGACGAAATCGCAGAAAAACGACCGCATTATAAGAAAAAGAAAGTGCTGTTTCATCAAGACAATGCACCGTGTCACAAGTCGATAGAAACGACGGCAAAATTAAATGAATTCGGCTACGAATTACTTCTCCACCCATCGTATACTCCAGATTTGGCCCCCAGCGACTATTTCCTGTTCGCAGACCTCAAAAGAATGCTCGCCGGAAAGAGATTTAAGACCGAAATCGTACTACAAAACTGGTATCGAAAGATTAAAAAATCGTTTCAATCAGTGTATCGCCCTCGAAGGCAACTATATTGATAAAGTTGAATTTTGTAAAAATTTTGTTTTTTACTATAAACTTTTCAGCCCATACTGTTATCCTGTTTCTACTTTTGATTGTACTAATAACATTAGTAAGATATTGAGGAGCCAAAATTTATGATTAGGTTTCTGTTGTTGGTTTTTGTGGCCTTTTTGTAATGTTGTTAAGTGAACCCTGCTTTTTTCTTTTTCTTCGGAGTCGGATTCTTTAGATGGTTGCAGAGGAACTATTTTATGAATAATACTGTTCTCGCTTCCAAAAATCTCTTCTTATTTTTTTGGAGTAACTTCCATTTATCTAGTGATATGCACTCATCTTCCGATTCGGATTTGGTTTCCCAATTAGAAAGTTACCCGGTGTCATTCGTATTTGAACAGAGTGGTCAATTTGGTTCAAAACAATTTGGCTTAAAATAATACTAAATTCTTCAAACGTCAACTTTATATCTCCTATTACTCTGTTCAGGTGATGCTTTATTGACTTAACGCCAGCTTCTCAAGTTCCTCCGAAGTGAGGAGCTACCGGCGGAATAAATCTCCATTCAATTTTTTCTTCCGCCAATATTGGAGCTACTTTCGCAAGTTCTTTAATTGCCTTTTTAAAATTCTTGTCTAGATATCGAGATGCTCCAATGAAGTTGGCTCCGTTGTCCGAATTAATATATCTGCTTTTGCCTCTTTGTCTAAAGAATCTTTTTAGTGCTGCTAAAAAGGCTTTTGTTGTATGGTCGCTTACTGCTTCTAAATGTATGGCTTTAGTCGACATACACACAAATATAGCTTTATATCCTTTGTATGCCTTTTGTCCTCTTCCTTTTGACTGTTTAATATAAACAGGCCCTGCAAAATCAATCCTAGTGGACGTAAATGGATGTGATACCGTGACCCGTACCTTTGGTAGTTGTCTCATAATTTAAGTGCTTGATCGATGTCGATAGCGGACACACTTGGGGCAAATCCGAATACATTCCTTTATTTCCTCTGGCACTCTTAGAATTTCCAACATTTTCTAATTAACTTGACTTTTATTAATTTATTTCCACCATGTAATGTTAACATATGAATGTAATTAACGATTAGGAAAGATAGTGTCGATTTGTCTAATATTATCGGATATTTTTGGTTGTAACATATTCCAAGCAGGATCCTCCGAATCTTCCTCCAATTCTGAGGATGGCATGTTTATCCAGAAATGTATAATGAAGCAATTTTGCCACTTTTGTGCACTTGGAAATGTATTTTTAAAAGCTCTATCTCCTTTGGAAAATCCTTATTCTGTTGATATCGAATAATTACATGTTTGGATTGCTCCAATTCATATATTGACTTCTGTATATATATATATATATCCCACTATTTTTTTTAAGTTTTGCATAACTTGATATCTTTGGTATCAAATCATCAAGAAAGTGTTTTTTCGTTGTTGTTACTGTTGGTGTGTTCGTGTTCTGTTGGTTGTTTTTGTACATATTCTTTCTCTGCAAGCCATGTTGGTCCCTTCCACCACAAACCATAAGATGCTAGTTTTTCTGGAGATATCCCCCGTGATGCTACATCTGCTTGGTTTTCATTCGTTCTTACATAATTCCATTCTGCCTTGGGTATCAGTTGATGCATTTCTGCTACTTTATTCCAAATAAAATTGTCCTTACTATTGTTATTATTAATCCAGCCTAAGGTTATCGTTGAATCAGTCCAGAAGACCTTCTTTACCTCTCTTTGAACAATTTGCCGGCTTTTTATCATTAATATTGCTAAGATGTGAACTGCGCATAGTTCTAATTTTGGAAGTGTTTCCCTGTCCTTTACCGGATTCACCTTACTTTTTGCTGTAAGTATTGATACGCAACTTCCAACTTTAACATATATTAACGTCCCAAATGCTTTCTCTGAATTATCAGCAAATCCATGTAGTTTCCACGGCATTTTTTCCGACACTTGCACCCATCTTGGTTTTCTGATGATGATGGAAGATTTCATTCTTTTGTGAGTTCCTGATTTAGAATTTTATCCCATTCAATTTGACTTAGCCTTTGTATAAATAACTTTATTACCACTGTTATTGGAGTCAGCCAACTCACTGGATCAAAAATTTTGGCCAAGTTGGACTAGGCTTGTCTTTTAGCAATTGTTTCGCGTCGATCGAATTCCAGCTTAAATAGAAATTCATCGTTAGCTGGGTGCCAGTGCAACCCAATTTTCAACGACTCGGCCACACATTTCGGCCGAAAAGACCGCTATTTCGCGTTCAATATTGGCTCTGAGCTCTTCCAACGTCGTCGGCGTGTTGGCATAAATCAACGACTTAACGTAGTCCCACAGAAAATAGTAAAGCGGCGTTAAATCGCACAAACGAGGCAGCCAATCGACTGGCCCATGTCTTGAGATAACACGCTCACCACACTTACTTTTCAATAAATCGATTGTAGCGTGTGCTGTGTGGCTTTTGGCACCATCCTGTTTAAACCCCATATCGTCCAAGTCCATATCTTCCATTTTGGGCCAAAAATAATCAGTGATCATGGCGCGATAACGCTGACTATTCACAGTAACGTGACGATCGTTATCGTCGACGAAAAAATATGGCCCAATAACGCCGCCGGCATGCAAACCCCACCAAACAGTTATTTTTTTGTGGATGAAGTGGTGATTCATGAAGCACATGTGCGTTTTCACCCGACCAATAACGCATATTTTGCTTATTGACGAACCCATTGAGCCAAAAATAAGCTTCGTCACTGAAGATGATTTTGCGATGAAATTCATCATCTTGGCGCATCTTCTACAGAACGCAATCGGAGAACGTACGTCGCTTCAAATGGTCCACCGGCTTCAATTCTTGAGTCAGCTTGATCTGTAAACCAAGATCCTAATGCAAAATACGCCATAATGTAGTCTGAGCGATGCCCAATTCTTGAGAACGACTGATTCGGATCGTTTGCTACGGACGTCTGAACAGCAGCGATTTTTTCAACACTTCCAACAACCCGTTGTCTGACTAACACAGCAACATCACACAACGAATATGTAGACTCAAATTTTTGCACTAAACTTGTTATTGCCTGTCTACTAGGGCGAGAATTGCGACCGAAAATTGGAGTTTACGCTCTTAAAGTTTCAATCACCGACTCCGAATATCTGTAGAAAATTTTTATAATTTGCAGACGTTGTTGAGTTTACTGAATAAATTGACAGTGAAAGTTTGATGATTAGTGAAAGAGTGCGTTCACAAATTAAATTCAAAGTTGTCAAGTCCCTATTGGAAAACCCTATACTTCTTTTAAGCTTCAACCATTTGAACTTTTCGACCCATCAAATTTAACTTAAATTTTGCAGATGTATTACACTCTCGAATTACTGTATGATGAGGCAAATAATATCTGTTTGAATTTATGATATAAACCTCTTTCAGGTGAACCAACTCCTGAAACTTGTGGAAACTAAATGTGGGATGAAACGAATTAATACCAGAAGATATTTACATAAAATGGTATAAATGGTACAAGGAGCTTGACAACGTAAAATATTTAGATTCCGAGATGTTATCATATGGGTTTAACTAACTTAAACTCTGAAATTCAACTTCATATATTTGTTGACGCTAGCCAGCTAGCCGTTTCTGCCGCAGTCTATTGGCGTGCTAGTTTTAACAACGAGATAAACGTGAGTTTCATAATGGGGAAGACAAGATGCAGTCCACTTAAAGCTTTATTGATCACCAGGTTGGAACCTCAGGCGGCTGTTCTAGGGGTACGGTTAAAGGAGGCCATAATAAGAAGTCATGATTTCAATCCAAGTTGAGTCACGTTGCGGTCCGATTCTAAGACGGTCATCCATTGGTTCCGATCCAAAAGCCGATGCTATAAACAGTTCGTGGCTCACCGGATCGCGGAGCCACGGTTATCAATTGCAAATGGGTTCCAAGCAAAAATAACCCAGCCGATGAAGCTGCAAGAGCGCAGACAATATCAGAGGTACTTCAGGGGTCAAAATGTATAAAAGGCACATCGTTTCTGAGAACTTCTGAAGAATATTTGCCCACGAACAAAGTGAAGAAAGGCGTCAACATTTCATTTTACTGATTGAAAATGACTTGTCAATTATACCGTTTAAACATTTTTCGATGAACAGTTGATAAATTGAAACAAGTATTTAGAAATATCGAGAAATCCCACCGTCGTAGAAATGAAACGATCTGAAATATTTCTGTACCGTCTATTTCACTGTATACTCAAATGAAATGCGTCTTCTCTTATCAAAACAGCCAGTCTCGAAAAAAAGTTCAATATTTAAACTATCGCCAGTGCTCGATGAGGACAACGTTATTCGATTCGGGGGGCGCATAGTAAACGCTATCTGCTTGTCTTACAATGCGAAGATATTATTCCAAATCACCACATATTTTCAAAAATACTGGTTCAATACTACCATGAAATCTATCAACATCAAAATCAAGAAGCCATTGTTTGTTCAATTCGTTCTAAGTTTTAGATTTCAAGCATTCGTCGACTCGTTAGAAGCGCCAAATCATTTTGCCAACTCTGTAAAAATATGTCAGCAATTCCTGAGCCGCCGCAAATGGATATACCATACGTTAGACCATTCTCTTATACGGGAGCAGACTACATCGGACCTCTGCAGATGGCAATTGGACGGCGACGAGAGAAGAGATGGGTAGCGATATTTACTTGCCTTTTAGTACGAGCGATTCACCTCGAGTTAGCTAAGGATTTATCAAGCGACGCAGTTATTTTGTGATTGCGCAACTTCGTAAATCGGCGAAGCGTTCCTATTCGATTTCGGGGCGATTGTGGCACAAATTTTTTTGTTGCGAGTAAGGAAGAGTGGGTAGTCATCAGTGAATCGTTGGAAAAAGAATGCACACGGCGCCGTATTGAGTGGCTATTCAACACAGCAGAAAACCCATCAGCAGGAGGAGTGTAGGAGCGCCTTTTGAGATGTGTTAAGCGCGTTTTGCATTTCACCTTGCGGGAACAGGTTCTTCAGCTTGAATCTTTACAAAGTCTTCTCATTAAAGCTGAACATTTTAGAAAAGATGGAATTCTGGAATATCTTCCTATGCTGACACGGCGTACAAAATGGTATCAAAAGGCTAAGCCTATACAGGTTTGTGATTGCGTAATTATATGCGATGACAGTTAAAGCAGGGGTGAGTGGAGGCGTGGTAGGGTGGTAGAAGTATTTCGTGCGCCGTAGTTCAGTCTGCTGCAGTTAAAATTTTATCAGGCACTATCAGGAGGCCAGCGTCAAAACTAGCTAAATGTTGCCGTTCATTGAATATAACTTTACTATTATAGATAGCATGAATTATTTTATGTTATTCTTTTTTGTTATAAAAAAACATTGACTAATTGAATTTGTAAAAATAAACTATGTACAAATCTTAAAGAAAACGATGTAAACGCCTATCAAACGAGAGCATTGTGAAAGCGCAATATATCTGAATTTCCAAACACTTATTTTTTTTTTGTTCAATTGCAAGAGGAAGCGATCGAAGGGACACAAAATTGTAAGTATATATATTCTCTAATCTTATGGTTAACAGAATATTAAACACACCAAACAAATTAAATATTTTCGTCTTAATATCATCCCGCACGGCCATCATTAACGCATGTATAACACAACTTATTTTTTTGAACAAATTGCCTGTGGTCCATAATTGTTGCTTTTTGAAATCTTTTGCAAGCTTAAATTTCGAGGCCATTGAATTTGCAATAGTCACATACTTCCTGTTTTACCATATATAAAATGAATTTCCTGACTTATGCGTCTTGAAATTACTGCTGCTAACTTGTTTCTTGTCTCTCACTGTTTCCAATGCCTAATACTGCTGTTCAAGAAAACTGAGAACTTTTGGAAGTGTTTGAATTTCTTTACTTCTTTTAACACTTTGTTCATATAAGCGGAGTCCATCGTAATCAAGCTTGCTAACAATTATTCTGGCTATAAATGGTTCGGCATCAATCTTAATATTGAGACCTTTAAGCGCCTGGACACATTCATTCGTTGTGTCTAATAACTGTTTAATGCTTGATGCTGATTCGCTGTTTACCATTGGATGATCTAACATTCGATCTACTTGAGTGGTGAATATAAGCCTATTATTCTCGAATCGCTTTTTTAGAATTTCTCAGGCTGCTTCCTAATTGGCGTCTGTGATTTTTAAATAAAAAATTTTTTTTTGCATTTAAAAATGACTGACAATCATGTACTAAATTTTTGAAGAGATCATGAAAGGAGGACCATTCCGTGATGTTTCCCAAAAAAATTGGAATTATGTCTTCTTATTTTATTTGAGGCTTATGTTTCTGAGAGTGCCAACATTATTTTCTTTGGTACAACCCGGTATTCTTTGTTAATTTCCAAAATTTCATCTTCAATTCCTTCAGTCTGAGTATCGTGTTTACTTTCTTTTAATAACGACTCGTACCTTTTTTTTTATCTTTTGAATTTGCTCTTCTAATGCTGTTTTTGTTACTATCAGTTCCGTTTTCTGATCATTGTTTATTTCTTATAGGGCATCATTTAACAATTCCTGAAGGTAATATTTATATTTTTGATTTTTTTCTATATTATTGTTTTATTAATGTCACTGTTTCCTGGTGGATTCCTAATCGTTGATTTGGTTTTCTCACTTTCACATACCACGCTACTTGGATGAATGCTGTTATCGAAGTCAATTCTCTCCTCGAGTTTTTTTTTTAAGGCATCTTCCAACATTTCTAAAATTGCTTCAAAATAGCTGTTTCTGAAGTATGCTTCTTTTGTGACTCCTTTAGCTATGATTGTTTTCTAGTTGCAGTTTAATCCGACCTAGACGTTTCTTGGTTTCTTCCACTTGCGCTAATTGGATTCTGCTTTAAGAGATTTTGTCCTTTATGGATACAACTTCTCGCCGAGCTCCTTTTGCTTCTTTAGCAGTTCTTCCTTTAGGCCGATCCTCACGTAAAATACGCCAAGTTGTCGAATGCGCCAAGCCAAGCTGCTGAGAACGACGGCGAATCGATTCGTCACGGTCTTCGCGTACACTCTCAACTACAGCTGCTATAGTCTCTTCTATACGTGCTGGATGTGGTCTAACCGGTCGAGTATCATCGACTAATGTAAACTGGGACTCAAATTCGCGAATGGTATTGTCAATAGTGGTTTCAGTAGGTCGATTATGCGCACCGTAAGTTCCTCGAATCGCACGAAAAACATTTCTCACAGAACGCTGATTTTCGTAATACAGCTAAACAATTTTGAGACGCTGTTGTGGTGTGAGTCTTTCCATGATGACTTCCCAAACCATACTGAACAAAAATGACAAAGCAGTTTATATTAATAGGAGTCACGCGGGATCTGTCAAAAAAAGCCTATTGAAAATCAATATAAATATAACGTATGTATGATTTACTTATGCGTAACAGGTCACAAGTGTAACAGATTAATTCTTGTTCGGTTTTCTCGCACATAAGAGTACTTTGTTTAAATCGTGTAAGTTATTACGGCTTGTTTCCGGAAAAAATCATAATTTACTTTGCTTATTGGGAAACCTTATTACGACATGGATATGGAAGAAAACAGCTTTCAGCAATCGAAAGGAAAATTGAATAGATGTCTTCATCCGAAGATTCCATTACTAATCCATCGTTTCCACTTTCAAAATTTGATGTGAAATCAAGAAAGACGCCATTTTCCCAAAGTACTTCAAGTCGAAGCACAAAAAGGATGAAGCTGGATGTATTAGAAAAAAAAAAAAAACTCCACAGTAATATATGTACTTACATATATAAAGCAACAAAGTTTTTCAAAAATGATGAAATGAATCACCCACATGTTTTTTAATCTGTGTATGTAGCTCACATCAGAAGACCATTTATCTGCCGTTTGTCAAAAATGCAGAAAAATAATAAAGGGTTCTGTTCATGTGAAATAAAATTTCACACAACATTTGAAGAAAATACATTCAGTGAGCTATAATCAGTACGGTTCATTAACGAAATCAAATAGCGACTGTAGTAATATCAGTGTTGGTGCCAATATAGGCAATCAGATTAGGCTTGCGATGTTTGACAAACGTTTGATAGAGTTTACTGTGGATATACTATAATATCACTGCTGTCCATTTTAGATAGGAAATCCTTTATCAAGATTTTTAAAGGGCTTACTGTGAGAAGTATACCAAAGATAATGGATTTATTAAGTCATGAAATCCAGTAAGTACTTTCGCACAACTGCTAACGTTTGGTCTACATCGCATCGTAGTTTTCTGTGATATACATACATCATTGCCATTGGCTGGACAACAATTTTAAAAGACAGTCTGTTGCACTTGCGTGTAGAAGATTTTCAGGGACCCATTCTGCAGAACGAGTAGCTGACCTCATGTCTGAAATTAATACAAAGTTCCATTTAAACCATAATATCATTGTTGCAATTACCGATAACGGTTCAAACTTTATGAAAGCATTCAAAGATTTCGGTAGTGATAATTTATACTTAGATAATGAAGAGTTTCCAGAATTTAGTTGTGTAGATTCATTGAGAGTTTTACCAAAACATGTTCGCTGTGCCAGTCACACACTTAACCTGCTTGCAACTACAGACTATTTAAAAATTGTGAAAAGTGACAAAAGTTTATACAACAGGCATTTACAGGTTATTTAAGTTACCTGTAAATTTTTATAATTTAATTTAATTTTTGCCACTTCAAGCCACCTATATAAATGATCCGACTGTTGGAAATATAATAACTATGCTGGACAAATATCCAGTTCTATGAAGTTGAATACGCCGCTGACTTCTTCAACGCTGGTTTTCGTAATACAGCTGAAAAATTTGGAGACGCTATTGTGGTGTGAGTCTTTCCATGATGACTTGCCAAACGATACTGATCAAAATTGACAAAGCAGTTTGATAGAAGTCATGCGTGATCTGTCAAAAAAGGCCAATTAAAAATCAAACCTCACGATGAATCACTCTATATAAATATACCATATACTATATAAAATAAAATATAAATTATGAAGTTAGAGCTATAATTAACCTACTGAAACCACTACTGCCAATACCATTCGTAAATTTGAGTCCCAGTTTGCCACATCCACATCCAGCACGTAGTGAAGAGACTATAGCAGCTGTAGCTGTGAGTGTACGCGAAGACCGTGACGAATCGATTCGTCGTCGTTCTCAGCAGCTTGGCTTGGTGTATTCGACAACTTGGCGTATTTTTCGTGAGGATCTCGGTCTAAAAGCGTACAAAATTTAACTTGTGCAAGAATTGAACTTGCGTCATATTTTCAGTGAATGGGCTTTGGAAAAACTAAATGAAAAACCGGTGTTTTCTCGTGAAATTTTGTTCAGTGCTGAAGCCCATTTCTGGCTCAATGGATACGTTAATAAACAAAATTGCCGTATTTGGGCTATTGAGCAACCCGAAGAGTACCAATAGCTACTATTTCATCCATTAAAAACAACGGTATGGTGTGGTTTATGAGCTGGTGGAAACATTGGTCTATATTTCTTCAAAAAATCGCGCCATGTTAACGGACTATAAAAGTTTCCGGAATAACCACCGTGTGGCGCTCTTATTGTTCCGATTTGAGTTCTGGTCTGTTTTTTTTTTTTTTTTTTTTTTTTTTTTTTTTTTTTTTTTTTTTGTTAAATTTGTAGATCTGTTGTTAACATTACCTCTAAATCGACGCACCGTCGCACAGTGCCATCGTTATTCGCAAGAAATACCATCCAACAGCTACTGAATTCACCTGATTTGGCTTCCTGTGACTTCTTTCTGTTCAATCGAGTTAAAAAACCGCCGAGAGGAAGTAATGGAAAAATCGCAGGAAGCACCGATGGACATACCGAAAACCTAATATAGAAAATGTTTCGAGGATTGGATCAAGCGCTGGCATAAGTGTGTTGCAGTCGACGGGGATTACGTTGAAGGGGACAATATGGATTTAGACTTATATTTTTAATTTTCTGAATAACCTTTTTGGTAAGCATATACACGATCATGTTATATCACACCTCTCTGGAGATATGTAAAGTCTCAGGTCTTCAGGAATAAGCCAGCTACGATTGACACTTTAGAAGACAACATTACTCGTGTTATCCGCGAGATACCAGTCGCTATGCTCGCACGAGTCGCCCAAAAGTGGACCTTCGGAATGAACCACCTTAGACGTAGTCGTAGCCAACATTTACAAGATATCATTTTTAAAAAGTAAATGCCAAGAGTTGTTCTTTAAACCGGTAATTAAGTTCACTTTTAAATTTATGTGTTTTATTTTACATTATAAATCAAACCTCACGATAAATATTTACCCTATATATACCCTATAATATTTATAAATTTATCAAATTTAATTGGTATAAACATAAATTACAAACACACAACACAAGTGTCATTACATATTACATGAATAGGGAATAGAGAGAAGAGCTCATTGACACATGTATATAAGAGTAAAGCATAACAGCTGTAAGACACCGAGGTTTCTCCATCTCATGAGACAAGTTTCCTCAAAACTAAACGCCGGTCATTTGAATTGAAAGAACAATAAATTGAAACGTCTTTATCTCTTGCGTTTCATATATGAGGTTCTTTTTTTATACTTCATCTAAGTATATCAACTAAGTTAAAAGTTAAATTTTTATTTTATACTTCACCTATGTATAAAACAAAGACTTTATGCCCTTACTGATCAATACTTTCAGAAATTAGTTTTGTTAAAAGTTAACTCGACTTTTCTAAAAAGTATTAATCAGATAATAAATAATATTAATAAAGAAAAATTTGAAACAGTATGATTAAAAGTTGGAGACAATGTTTTATCCTGAATTCGTCAAAAAATGTTAACATTTCTATTTATGAAAATCGTGTAAGACCAAAATAAAGTACTTTGAATTGAAGAACTGAATAAGTACTTGAAAGTACTGAAGAAGTACTTGAAAGCACTGAATAAGTACTTGAAAATACTGAATAAGTACTTGAAAGGACTGAATAAGTACTTGAAAGTACTGGTCAAGTTCTTGTAAGTACTGGTCAAGTACTGTGGTACTTGCGATGAAGTACCTGAAAAATACTGGTACTTGGCCTCAAGTACCTGTATCCAAGTACTGAAAAGTACAAGTCCCGGTACTGGTATTTGTACTTGAAAGTTTACTGCTCTAGTTTCATGTTACTGCCTCAGAACCTTACTTTTTAGTGTTTCTGGAACTATAATCTTATATCCCCAAAATATAGTCTCAAGTTTCAGCTGAGGTTCCAAGAAGTGACTGCTCAGTGCGTTGTTTACTAGGCGCTGGTGGACAAAAATCTGAATTCGTTGTTATTGTTTTTTTTTTTTAAATACTTAGAGTAATTATCTATATACCATATTATATATACTAATATTTTGAAGAAAAAAAGTGCAACTAAGACAAGAAACTGTCGTTTTGAAGATCGTACGACGAACTGCTATCAGTCTTAAAATTGCATAATTCCAGTAATTTCTACTATTAATTTTAGACTTGGAAAAAATTTTCTCACAGTGTCCCCATCGTTTGTAGATCCAAATCTAAAATTAGCTTTTAGACTGGTTTTCAATGAGTTTTGAATTTCCTTCTTACTATTTAAAAAAAAAATATTGTTTCCGGATGCACGCAACTGCCAAGTATAAATAGTATGTATAAAATGTGAAGCAAACATTCAAAACATCTAATTCAAGAATGAAGAGTGGATAGTCTAAAACGATAATTTTTTTGCCTGGCTAATTTTCCGTTGATTACTTCTTTATTTATCTCCACAAATGTGACATTTATGGCATTTGTTCTTTACAAATAAATATATATATATAAATATACTGCAGTCAATCATAATGAAAAGCATGTTATATAAAACTTCAATAATTGCTCCACTTTTTTAGTATGAATACGTGGTAAGTTCATTTATCAAATTGTTCAAAACAGCTTCCTCGTCCTGCACAACTTTTGCACTTTCCTTAACAAAAGTGAATTTTATAGGCCACTAATACAGCGTTGATGAAGAATTAGGATTTTGCCAAATTTCAATGCTGGTAATGTTGTCTAATAGTTTAAAACAACAATTAAAAAGAAAAACTCATCTGCATTTTTAGGGTCAGAAAATGTTTGCATATATGTGGCTTTCATCAAAACCCCTTTGCCCAAAATCATATACTTCAATAATGATTTTTGTTTTCCTTCGAAGTTTATGGAGATCGACCGACGCTTTGTCTCTGTTGTTTCCTCTTTCTTCGAGGGTACTGTAGTTTTTTTTTTTTTTTTAATTTTTTCAGTGCCTACAGACTAGAAAAAAAGTACTATATGCGAAAATATGGATCGCATTTACTACTGATATTAGTAAAAGGTATAAAGACAGTGCTTTTTCAGGAGATAAAGCAACATTCCTTTTAACTTTATATGACTTTTTATCAGCTTAAAAGCTCAACATTTTTGCCGCATAAGTCAGATTTTGACTTGACCACGAAGTCAAAAATGGCTTTAGCTTACGATTTTTTGGGCTTATGAGACGACACTTCGATTGACTTTTCTGGTATTTCGCGACAAATTCCAGGAAGTTCTTCGGGATTATAAGTATTCAATAAACTTATCGAAACTTCTGATAAATTTTAACATTCGTTAATATCTAATAGATTTTTTTAGAAATGGTTCGGAAAGTGAAGGCACGAATTGAGCGAAATCCGCGTCGAAGTGAAAGAAAAATGGCTCGTGAGCTCAACATATCGTTCTAACGGATGGTTTTTTCCGATGAGTCGCTATTTGTTATAGAGCAATATGTCAATAAAAAAAAATGACCGAGTTTACTTGCCAGAGAGGTCCTTCGAAAATTTACACCTTCAGACGGCCACCAGAGAGCATACAGCACCGATGGTGATGGCTTGGGCCGCCATAACCGCAGATGGTCGCTCTCCGCTCGTATTTGTGGACCGTGGCGTCAAAATTAATGCGATCGTATACCCTGAAACTGTCTTAGAGACAGTATTGAAGCTTTAGGCAAACAATCATTTCGGTCGGAGACCGTGGACATTTCAACAAGACTCGGCACCGTCTTACAAAGCGCGCGTCAACCAGGATTGGTTAAAAAAACAATGTTCCACACTTCATTTCTTCGACACAATGGATTGCAAATTCTCCGAATGCAAATCCCTTGGATTTCTCTCTCTGGGGTATTTTGAAGGCGAAGGTTGGCACTAAAAAATACCAAAGTTTGGACCACTTCAAACAAGCACTTCGTCGGGAATGGGCTAAAATACCGCAGAGCCACTTGCGTGCAACGTGCAGCTTTCTTCGACATATTGAAAACTACTGATACAATTTCAAAATTGGTGTATTTTCCAATTTTTGCTTTGACATAATAAAATTTATCAAAAAATAAAAAAAATTATATCATTTTAAAGAGTTGCAGTTCGAGTCAGTCACCCTGTATAATATCTTAAGTAAACATTCCGGTTGTTAAAAGCTCTATTATTGATACACAATAAAAAAAATATATATTACCATTAACCAAATATTAACCGACTTTCTGTGGTCAGAGCTACACAACATCATAATGTCAGAGCTGTGGTTCCAACAAGACGGCCTTCATCTCATACAAGCGACGCAACGCTCCAGGCTATGAAGAAGATTTGGCGACTGGGTCATGTCACGACGAGCGTTGATCGTCACCGCTATAATGTGATTTGACACCACTCTATTATTTTTTCAGGGGTACGTCGAGTCTTTAGTCTACGCTAACAAGACAACAACTTTGCACTTGCTATAGGCCAACATACGACACGCTATTGCCTAAATAACGCGGAAATATTGGACCGAGCCATCAAAAATTGGACCGACCGGCGTTAAATCGCACGAACAAGGCGGCCAATCGACTGGCACATGTCTTGAGATAACAGGATCACCATACTTATTCTTCAATAAATTGATTGTAGCGTGTGCTGTGTAGCTTGTGGCACCATCCTGTTGAAACTACATGTCGTTCAAGTCCATATCTTTCAAATCGGGCCAAAAATAATCCATGATCATGGCGCGATAACGCCGACCATTCACAGTAACGTGACGATCGTTATCGTCAACGAAAAAATATGGCCCTATAACGCCTCCGGCATGCAAACCGCACCAAACAGTTATTTTTTGTAGATGAAGTGGTGATTCATGGAGCACATGTGGGTTTTCACCCGACCAATAACGCATATTTTGCTTATTGAAGAACCCATTGAGCCAAAAATGAGCTTCGTCACTGAAGATGATTTTGCGATGAAATTCATCATCTTGGTGCATCTTCTCCAGAACTCAATCGGAGAACGTTGCTCGTTAAGTGTACTTTACCATGATGAAAATGTTGTTCACTAACTAGATTATAATATTTTTAATAAAATTTTGGCATTTCACATCACAAAAAAAAAAAAAAATAGTTACTTTAAGTACATACGTATAACATACGTATTATTTACAATAATAAATGTTAAAAAATGTTCCTCTTAATAATAAAATTGCTTATAAAAAAAAACTTTGTACTAGTTTGACAGAAGAGAAAAACCCCTCAATGAAATGACATTCAAAATTCATCTTTATTGGTCACAATTTCACTTCGTAGCTCAGTTAAATATTGAAAATAGAATTTGGTGTGCGATATTGCGTTGCATGTGCCGGTACCTCTTATATAAAGTACATGGTCATATTCCGATGTTGACATAAACGCAGGGCAGACACATTTATTTAGGAAACACACTTACTTACTCATCATCACTTATCAAAACAAAAGTACAGATTGGCAAGCGAAGCCGCAGATAAAAGCTAGTTATTTAATAAATAATATTGTACCAAATTTTATCTTTTATTTTAACTAACTAAAAACAAAAACAATTCAATGTTCAACACAGCCCTGGTTCTTAAGAGAAATTAAGCAATTAATAAAGCAACGTGATCAAGCATTGGTGAAAGCGTTTTCGGATCGAAGAACTCCAACGAGTATACAAATTTTTTCCGAAATATTGTTCTTCATGAGATAAAAGCTGCAAAGGCGCAATTTTTTTCTAATAGGGTTTTTAACCCTAATTTAATTTTTCGATAGTTGAAAAATTTGAAGTAACTTGCGACATCTAGATGTAGGCAAGGAACAAAATAGTTGCTAATTACTAAACCAAGAGTTCGTATCGGAAGGGTCTTCCCGAACAGCAAACCTGAATCTAAATTCAGATAACAGTCATTAGTCTTTATTAAAGCCATCCTTCCCTAATGCAAAAGCAACTATATGGGTATCTTTCTTCAACTAATGCTAGCACACGTACAGTCGGGCTTCCGAGCGAAACATAGTTGCACAACTCTTGTTGAAGATATATTGTAAGATCAAGTTTAGAGAAAGATGAAGATACCTTTTTGATACTTCTCGACTTTTCTAAGGAATTTGTGACTGTTGACCATAACTTGCTTTGTAAATATCTGCGCCACTTCTTTGGTTTTTCTTCATCAGTTGTTAAATTGGTTTCGTCCTATTTAAGCAATAGAAAACAATTCATATCAGTTAATAATAGATTATCCGATTTCTTTAACCTAACTCGAGGGGAACCTCAAGGATCAAATTTGGACCCTCTTTTATTTTCATTGTAAATAAACGAAATACCAGATTTAGTTGTACATTGTACATTATGCTGATGATGTCCAAATTTATTAGAGCTGCTCATTAGATCTAATAGAAAATTGTGCCTTTAAGATCCATCTCGACCTTAACTGTGTATTTGATTGGTGTTTGAAAAACGGTGTGACACTTAACCCTAAATGCCTGATTATTTCTAGAGCAAAATTGGACCTATCATTTTTCCTGAAAATCTTTTTAAACAACTCTTCCGCTGATTTTGTGGATACATATATATGTTATATTTAACAGACTTTTAACATGAAGCGACCACATAAATATCATGGTAAGAAGGGCCTATGGCGTTTTGCTAACTGCCAGACAATCTAGAAGTAATATTTTTATTTGAAGTTCTCTTAAAATAACTTGGAATATTATGTAAAAACTTGCTATTAATGATTAAATAATGGACATTTTACAAAAGTTCAATGAGAAGAACTTGAAAATGTGGGTACAGTTTTCCACGTATCTGAATACTCGTAAGCATTGTCGGTGTTTTGAAGAACTAGCACATACCATGCTTTTTATATGTGGAATCAAGTAAAAGTAGGATTCTCTCTATTGCATATTTAAAATATCAGATTCTTTACCAGTTGACTTTTTTTCAGGTATTATTTCCTAAAGAATCGATATCGAAGTAAATAACATCGACGTATGCGTGAAAAGTGGAGATTTTGCATACAAACATACGTATTTTAAACATTTTGAATTCACATATTTTTTATTGTACAACTAAATATTAAAAATTAAAACTATACATAAATATAATTTTAACACAAAATAACAATTATTACTCATATGATAAATAAAAATAGCAAATTAAATAAACTAACATTTAATTCAGTTATTCAGTTATTCATTTACACAGCGCATTACAAAATCACAAAAACTCATTTTAAATTACAAAAAATAAAAATAAATAAATAAATAACAAAAAACTAAGATTAAAAAAATGTTCTTACCTATTTGATGTATTTAAAAACATATGTTGAGTCGATTTACCAAATTTAGATAAAAATAATTGATACAATCCGGAAGATACAATTTTTTCTGACGAAAAATGTATAACAATTGCAACATTGTCGTATTGAGTAAACTCGTTGTTAAGAGAGTTTAAATAATTCACATTTGGAATGTCAACAACTGAAAGAAAGAAAAATAATAATAAAGTAAATTTCGAAACAGAAAAAGCATGAAAATGTTGTACACAAATGACCCTTCTACCAACATTTTTAATCAATTATTATTACTGATTATTATTTACTGATAAAGTATTTCTACGTATAGTAAAAGAACACAAGGTGTGTTCGAAAAGTAAGGTGACTTTTTATTCATCAATATTAATGTCGTCCTCTTCAAAGTAATCCCACTCAGATATAATACACTTGTGCCAACGCATTTGCCATCCTCGAAGCACTTCTCATAAGCACTTTTTGGTATAGCTTATGCTCTTCAAGCGATGCCGTTTTTATTTCCTCAATCGTTGCAAATCTTCGTCGTTCCATAGGTCTCTTCAGTTTTGGGAACAGGAAAATCCGGGGCCAAATTCGGTGAATATGGTAGCTGAGACATGATTTTCGTGTTGTTTTTAGTCAAAAAGTCTAGCACAAGCAACGATGAATAAGCAAGTGTATTATTGTGATGCAAAAGTAATGAATTGATTTTTCACAATTGCGGAGGTTTTTTCGTATTGCTTCTCGCAAATGGCGCATAACTTGTAGGTAATACTCCTTACTGACCATACGACCTGGAGGTAAAAACTTCTGATGCACTACGCAAAAAAACAGTGATAAAAACATTGAAATTTGACCGATCTTGGCGTATTTTTTTTCGGTCTTAGCTCTCATGTGTGCTTTCATTAGGACGATTGGGCTTTGACTTCGACGTCATAATCATATATCCATGATTCTTCACCAGTTATGACCCTTTTGAGCAAGTCGAAATTATTATTGACGATACTCAAGAGTGATACTCTGATCAAAATTAAAAAGTTTCGTAATTCGACGATTTTCTAAAAGAATTTTCTTCACAGCCTTAATGTTATCATCATAGAGCAGACTCACTGTATGCCACTATCAACATTACAAGTGTTTTGATTTCATTTTTACACAAAATTTGATGCAAATTGTTTGCTCCATTTTTTATAATAATTGAAAATCGCCAAGCACACCAAAACACGTCTAGCCTTTCTATCTGTGAGAAATAAACTAAGAATGCTAGATACTCAAAACTGTGAACATATGTTCGTGATATGTGTACCAACACAGAAAAAAAAAAGATAATTGAATCGAAGTCACCTTACTTTTTAAACATACCTCGTAAAGTCACTCACCTGATAAGAAATAATATGTTACAGATTTCTTAGCTCAACACATGATATGCAATAAGTTTAACGTGCAACAAACAATACGTATGTATGTATATGTAATATGTCCTTTATTCTATAATATTTGAAACTTTTTTAAAATTTCATCTGTAGTGAAATCAGTTCCAAGACATTCAGGCTACAGGAATCTATAAGTACCCTTAAAATTGCACTAATATTTTAATATGAATAAACAAATTATCTGGTATTTGATTGTTAATTAATTTATGTACTCGATATCATAACTAAAACTTTATTGCAGTGTACCTTTACAGATTAAATATTTTTAACTGAATAATTTGTAACATCCTTATTTTCGTCGCTGTATGTTTTTCTCTAATATTTCTCGTATATTGTCCAAATTGCAATGCCTCATAAACGTTTGTCGTTCAAAACAAACCTTAAGGTTCAATCAGCACTTTTTCTTACAAAATACGTCGAAGTTTTCTCGTCATTTAAAGCAGCCCTCGCGGATTCTCTGGTATATTTTTTAAGATGGCGTAATTTATTTCTCCGGTATTGCATTTTCTGTGTTGCAAGTATTGCATTTTCTGGTATCGCCTTCCCTTTTATTAAAAACAGTGGAACAAGAAAGGTCACCTTCCAATAGTTAAGTCTCCAATCATTTCATTGAATAAAATCGCAAGCCATTTACGACCAAGATTTTCAAATGTCGCTCATTATTAGACGAGAATGTGATTCACAGTACATTGTACCCTCTATTTATTGTCTTACCGCTACCACTTTTTTCGTTCCTGTTGTTTAACGTTCGTAGTGTAACTCAAGACGTATTTAACCAGTTTTTGCTATTTTCGCTTTAAACGTTTGCCTATTATTCCCTATTGACATTTTATTCGCATCGTTCCACGATCATATTCGATGCTGACTTGCTTGCTTGTGGTTCGACAAATATTACTTTAGAATCTTTTACGCGCTGTTAAATGTAATACCAGCGCTACAGTATAGTACTTAAGAAATTCAATACCGTTCTTGCTTAATAAATTGCGATTGAGTATAGTCAGACCGAGTTATTTAGATGAATTTAGTACATCATTTCCAGTTTCGTTTGAATTTGCTAAATAAAATAATTGCTTCGATGATAGGGGGTGGCCTTGGTGTAGTGGTATATGCATAGACACCTCAAGCAGAGCGTCGCGGGTTCGAATCCCGTGCGAGGCAATTCTCTGAAAAAGTCTTTTCATAGAATTTGAATGTAGTCATATGAAAATTCCGTCGGCGTCAATTCTGACATGAAGGCATAACACTAATGTTGGAGTCGTTGCTGGCTGGGCTAAATGTAACGAACTAACAACTAGCACGTACTAAGACCCACTGGTTGAGGATGCACTGGCTCCAGTTTGACAACCACCTCTGGGAAAAATATCGAAACCTAATACACCTGAGTTTTAAACTACTACACCACCCGCCCGCGCCCTGGAGAAAACCAGTAAAAGGGTATTCATATCCCCTTGGTGCGCGCGGAATTATAAAAAAAAATTTTTTTTTCTTTTTATTTATTTATCTTTTCTCTATGGGAACAGAGACACTTAGATAAATATCTAGTCCGTTCGATAACATTGCTCACTAATCTTTCGCTTACCAATCTGTATATTTATAAATATAAAAATAACATTGTAAAGATGGGGTGGGTTAATGTTTCTATAGGGTTTTCTTATAATGACTTAACAACTTTTTTTTTAAATAAAAGGCAAACCATTTGAGATGTTTCAAAAACTTTATTATTGGCTTAAAGTACAATCAAAACATTTATGAATGGAACTCGACTTTGTTCATATGGCCACCGCGTTGGTCGTTGGACCCAATTTTCAACGAATCGGGCACAAATTTCGGCCGCTATTTCGCGTTCAATGTTGGCTCTGAGCTCTTCCAATGACTTAACGTAGCCCCACAGAAAATAGTCAAGCGGCGTTAAATCGCACGAACGAGGCGGCCAATCGACTGGCCCATGTCTTGAGATAACACGCTCACCATACTTACTCTTCAATAAATCGATTGTAGCGTGTGCTGTGTGGCTTGTGGCACCATCCTGTTGAAACCACATGTCGCCCAAGTCCATATCTTCCAATTCGAGCCAAAAATAAATCGGTGATCATGGCGCGATAACGCTGACCATTCACAGTAACGTAACGATCGTTATCGTCGATGAAAATATATGGCCCAATAACGCTGCCGGCATGCAAACCGCACCAAACAGTTATTTTTTGTGGATGAAGTGGTGATTCATGAAGCACATGTGGGATTTCACCCGACCAATAACGCATATTTTGCTTATTGACGAACCCATTGAGCCAAAAATGAGCTTCGTCACTGAAGATGATTTTGCGATGAAATTCATCATCTTGGCGCATCTTCTCCAGAACCCAATCGGAGAACGTAGCTCGTTAGTTTACTTTACTATGATGAAAATGTTGAGTTTACTGAATAAATTGACAGTGACAGTTTGATGATAAGTGAAAGTTGTCAAGTCCCTATTGGAAAACGCTATATAAACGATCTGAACATCAACCTTCACATTAAGATGTGTAATGGCAATTCAGATAAATCAAGTTAACTTGAGAATTCAGTTAGATAATTAACTGTTTCTCTGGAAAACATATATTTGTTGAATGGTAATATACGAGGAAATGAAAATTTGTATCCACATTTTTTGCACTTAATATTGTACGTTAACTTCACCATAGATGACTTTTGTAATTAAAATAATGCTGTAAAACTTTGTTGGTAATTTAATGCAACCTGTTGTTTGTTTAATTGCAATTTTCCGATTTACAATATTCAAAATTTTCTGCAGAGGGATCGTTTGGTAATTTAAAACTTATGATTGTCGTCAATGAAATTTTAATAACATGTCTCCGGAAATTTCTTAAAACAAAATGTTAAGCCCGCATTTTATTCATCACCTGGTGTTGAATGTGGGATAACAGACAATATGTACGTTCCAGAAGTGTAAATTCCTGTTCCTACGAGAAAAAATTTGTAAAAGAGAACGCATTTGAGAGAGTAATTCATTTCCCCATCTTGTCAATTCTTACAAATTTCTAAACAAAATTTCTCTTTGGACAGGAATCGTAAAAACGTCAAATCCATTAAATGTAAAAAACTGTCAAATTCGCAAAGGTTGAATTTTGCGTGAATTGCGACAATTTTATGCAAATTATCTCAAAAAATATCTTGGACATGGACAAAGAGGGGAAAAAAGGGCTTCATATTGAAACGAATAGTTTGCGTCATACAATAGAACTCATTACACGCATATAACATCAATAAAATAGTAACACCTACCAATCTAAAAGTCTTTTTCCTGCTTTTAAATTTATTTTTTGTTTTGCTTTTGCTTGTTACTTTTGACAATTAAAACAGATTTTACAGAAACGTCTTCCCGCGAGATTTTGGGTTTAAGAGAGAATTTAATGCTACTCTCAAATTTAAGCAAAAATTCTTTTTTAAAAAATTTTACAAATTCATGGCGGGAACAGACAATTTAAGTGCTGAATGTGCTCTCCGACAACCATTCAAAAGAGTTGCTGCAAGTCCAGATTATGATTGAAATAGGACATGTTTCTGCTAAGAAATATATTACATTCACTTTATAATTTTTTAATCCTGCTTCGCATCATAAAAGTGTTTCTTGTTTTTGAAGTAATTTTTAAATATTTGATTGCACAAATATAATTAATTTATTTAATTTATTGAACATAACGGAACTTCAAAAAATGTAACCTTCATTTTATAAAACTCAGAGTGAAAATTTTCAAAACAACAGCACTATCATATGCTGTTTCTATTCCCTTCCAAACAATTATTCTCGTATTTGCTTGCTCTTATCAGATCCAATTGTACGCAATTAAGAAATATGGGCCTAACTAACAACGAATCATTAGTCATGTAAAAAACGTGTCTACTTTAATATTAAAACACACTTAAGTCACTTAATTGTAACAATAATGTTTTAATAGTTAACTTTTACTTAAACTTCACTTTTCCAAAGTATATACTGGGTATGTAATTTAATTCGTGCGTTTTTTTTTTTTCAAAATTTGAACGTTTATTGAAGAAAAACATGTACAATAGTATTATTCAAAGTATTGTCCATCTGAAGCTATGACTTTTTCCTATCTTTCTGGCAATTTTTGGATCCCATCACAAAAGAACTGCGGCGGTTTGGCAGCCAAGAATGAATCAAGCCAATTTTTGATATTCTGCTCTGATGTGAACTGTATTTCAGTGAGGGCGCTCTGCATCGACCGGAACAAATGGTAGTCAGAAGGGGCAAGGTCTGGGCTATAAAGCGGGTGGGGTAAGACTTTGCCGTTGATTTGGCTGGTTTGCCGGGTTTCACATATGATTTTTTGCGCTTGGGGTTGTCGTAATGACAACAACAAATAACCCACCAAATTTGCTGGGTTAACACGGAGTTACTTCAAAGTTAGAATTGACTGTAAAACTTGTTTCTGAGATTATATAGTAATTCTAGTTCAATCCCGAAAAACAGGTAATCTTGCACTGAAAAACTGAGCCTAACAAATCTTTTTACATAATATGGGTTATATAAAAAGTCACCGCGGTTTTTTGTCACTATATTTTTTTTTTGTTTATAATCCCGAGCGCGCACCAAGGGGATATGAATACCCTTTTACTGGTTTTCTCTTATGGGTGGTGTAGTAGTTTAAAACTCAGGTGTATTAAGTCTCGGTATTTTTCCCAGAGGTGGTTGTCAAACTGGACGGGACGAGCAAGTGTATCCTAAACCAGTGGGTCTCAGTACGTTCTAGTTGTTAGTTCGTTACATTTAGCCCAGCCAGCAACCACTCCAACATCAGTGTTATGCCTTCATGTCAGAGTTGACGCCGACGTGATTCTCATATAACTACATGCAAATTCTACGAAAACACTTTTTCAGAGAATTGCCTCGCACGTGATTCAAACCCGCGACCCTCTGGTTGAGGAGTGTATGCATATACCACTACACCACGGCCACCCCCACACCATATGGTGTTGGTGTCCTTTTATCTGGAAACACTAATCTGATGTCAATCAAACGGACACAAGTTTGAAAAGTGACATGTCAGGCTACATTTTTTGTGAAGACAGCTGTTTAATGCGTAGCTCGTGTTTAAAGTTATACTGATTTGCATATGAGTGAAATATCTGAAGAAATACGCTATGTGATGCTTTTTTACTATAAGAAAGGGAAAAACGCTGTAAAAACCTGCCGAAAAATTTGTGCAGTTTACGCCGTGAACGCCGGACTCAGAAGAAATTTCGATGTAAAAGATGTCGGTCTGTCACTGAAAAAGTCGATTAAATTTTGCAACTGATGGAGCAAGACCGGCACGGAAGCTGTCTGCAGATAGCGGAGACACTAAACACCAACCGTATGACAGTTTGGAATCATATGAAACGAGCAGGATACTCAAAGAAGCTCGATGTTTGGGTGCCACCTGATTTAACGAAATTTTATTGACCAAATAACCATCAGTGAAATGCTGCTGAAACGTAACGAAATGAACCATTTTTAAATTTTCATTATTTTCATAATGGGCGATGAAAAGTGGATTAAATATGAGAATATCCAAAGCAAGCGATCATGGTCAAAGGCGGGTAACAGACCATAAACGACTTCAAAGCTTGGATTGACGGCAAGCAAAGTTATGTTGAGTGTTTGGTGGGATTGCAAGGGAATTATCTATTATAGTATGAGCTGCTAGAACGTGGTCAATTCGATCCTCTACTGTGCACAACTCGACCGTTTGAATGAAGCTTTCAGAGAAGAGCGACCAGAATTAGACAACAGAAAGGGAGTTGTCTTCCATCATGGCAATGCTAAGCCACACACATCTTTGATGATCCGGAATAAATTGACGAAGCTTGATTGGGAAGTTTTGATGCATCCACCATATAACCCGGTCCTTGCACCCTCTGATTACCATTTGTTTCGGTCTTTGCAAAACTCTCTTGATGGTAAAAAATTGGCCGACCGAAGAGCCGCTGAAAATATCTTGGTCAAGTTTTTCGCTGATAAACCACAGAAGTTCTACATCGATGGAATTATGAAGCCACCCGGGAAATGGCAAGTCATAGATAATAATGGCCAATATGTACTTGATTGAAATTGGCCGACCGAAGAGCCGCTGAAAATATCTTGGTCAAGTTTTTCGCTGATAAACCACAGAAGTTCTACATCGATGGAATTATGAAGCCACCCGGGAAATGGCAAGTCATAGATAATAATGGCCAATATGTACTTGATTGAAATTGATTTTGAATAAAGAAATTTTTTTTAAAAAAATTATTAAAAAACCGCGGAGACCTTTTATATGACCCGTATATGTAAGACATTGATAGTATTAAAAAATGGTTCTAGTACTTTGTAGCACCATCTTTCGCCCTAACGACGTCTTACCCTGTATTTCGGATTACCGAAGTAATTTCACACTTTTCAATGATTCGCTTGAGACCCTGCATGGTTATTGGCCTTTTGGTTTGGTTCTTCTTTACAATAAGTACCCAGACGTTTTTGATGGGATTTATAGCCTGGCCAAATTGGGGATTCTATCCCTCATTTTTCTTTCAAAGTTGTGGAAGAAATTTAAAACCTAAAATCATAAGACTTTCAAAACATCAAAAACTATATAAAAAAAAAAAAAAATATATATATATATATATATATATATATATATATAAAAAATTAAATAACTCAAAAGTTTAGTGGTGCATTCCCACAACATAACATAAAGTGAATGTTTCATAGTGTGATATATGCATTCTTCACTGTAGCGTACTACTTTTCCGCGACGTACTATCTGCTTTCCACTTGATTTGATTAGGTTAGACTTGGACTCATCCGAGAACAGAACGTTTGAATAATCCTGACAACTTCCGTTTCGCATTTCCTTAGCCCTGCTAAGGTGAGCTTTTTCGTTGATCCTCTTGGTGGCAAACCCATTCCGTTAAGGCGATCTTGGATGGTTCTGAAACTAACCTTAGCACCCTTAATTCACGGAGGTCAGCTTACAACTCCGATGCGGAAACCTGTTTCTTAAACGTAGCCTTTAATTTTTCTCCTGATGATATTTGTTATAGAATTTTTGTACAGAACTCACATTGCATGCAATTTGTTGCCACATTCCGCTCACATAAGGGCCACGATAACTGCCTTACTTTCTTTACTCAATTGTACCCTTTTCGCCATTGTGATGTCAACTTTTCACTTTCGTTTAAGATAAACAACTGCACGCACCAGAATGAATTTTGATGCATTCCCGGATGTACTAAACTAGGCCCCGAAGCAATAATATATAATTAGGGAAATCCCTAAAAAATAATTAGCCGAGAAACATGGAAAAACCGGGCGCGATTTTTTTTATTTTTTTGTTGCGCGTACCCTGTTTTGGGTACTTCCATCTTTATTCGTAAGTGACTCATTTCATATGTCGTCAAAAAGCGGTTTTGACTTTGATAGAGTTTAATAATATTTCGTTGTTTCACGACCCCAGTTCATCCCTTTGGCTCCCGTAAAATCTACTGTTTTGACGCGGCAGCCGAGAGAGGATACTGCGCGAAAATTCTTCATTTAATAAGACTTTAAACTACTCTTTCCATCTATTGCATAATTTGTTGTCTCCCGTTAGAAAATTTCCCTGACCATCTTCAATATATCGTAAATCTTGAATCTTGAGTTTACAAATTAGTAAATATTTTGGAAAATATGACAGCAACAAATTATCTACTCTCGTCCACTAGGCATTCTAAGTCTGATTTCTAAAATAGATTGGGAGAGAAGGGTGTCGATCAGAAGCTTTGTATCTTCCATATGAAGTCAAATATCAAATGATTTTACTAAATACATGTTTTTTTTTAGAGATTATTAAAGAGACAATTGCACTTTAATAGTTTACATACATACATATTTACATGTCATACACTACACGCGGTTTCAAAGTATGGCTATTTTAGAGCAAAGCCGAGAAACATAGAATAATAGAATGATTTCAATCTTTAACTCATGTTGTTGACTTTTAGGAAAACAAACAATTTGTGAATTCCACAATTATTTCAACGAGCTGTATTTAAAGATCTTTATCGCGAATGGAGCCGTATCTACATATAATAAATCATTTTAGCTTTCGCATTTTAAATGTACTCATACCCACTTTATTATTAAGTTCTTTTTCTAATAAAAAAAGAAAACTGCGAAAGACTTGAACATATGCGCGCCATAGAGCTGCTCATGCTTCATGATTTTAGATGAAGTGCTTTCAAACAGCGGCAAAGAGACTTTATTTTTATAAGCAACATCCTTGCGGAGAGAACAATATAAAAGGTTTGCGCTCACCAAATTCGCAGCGACCACCAAGTAATATTATGTGAGACGATGAATAAACGCAGGAGAACGTTGTCCTGGATGAATGGTCTTGTGTGCTAAAGTGGACTGTATGTATGTTTTGTGCTGTGTAGGGATGTCTAGGATAAGGAGATTATAATTATTTGTATTTAATTTAACGAATAAATTATTTTTAATGAAAAGAAGTGCCTTTGAGTTTTTATTTGAATTTATTTATTATTTTTTGTGTTGTGTCGTTTAAATGTCTTATTTTTCGTTGCGATGCTTGCATAGCAGATAAAAAGCTTCTCCCAAGGGACCGCTTAACTTCTTCAGTTTCGGTTTTTAACTTTTGCAATCTGACAAAGCTCTCTGCATTCCTTTCAACACTTGGAATGCTCCTTGTGCCGTGTGGCGTTTTCCTGAAATCTTCCTTCCATTTGATGAAACTTACGTACGGCACCTAACTTCGAGGCACCAAACCCAGGCTTACATCCGGTTTTAAATGGTAGCGATACCTTATATCACCCATCAGGCAATCTTCTTGTGTTGATATTATGTTTTCCACATTTTTCCTCTTCCGCATTTTCCTTAATGTTGAAAGGCAACTACTCCAATTCTCAGGACCTTTGCAGATGAGTGTTATTATCAAGAACCTGTAAGAAGCTATGGACAGGTTCTTTATTTTGCGAAATTGTCTTTCCAAGGAGAAGCCACCCTAATCCTGATTCCTGTGCAATTGGCGACCTTTCATTATCACCACGAACATCGGTCCCAAGAGAATATCAACAGTCCTAGGTTTTTCGAATTGTGATTCATTTAACTTCAAACCCAGCAAGTGTTCCCAATTCTGCAGAGCTAAAGGCTTGGATGGCAAAAGATCAGTCAGGGCCTTGAACACATACGCTGGTGTATTCGTCTCAAAAGGTGTTTCCAGCGACCCATAGGTAAGACTTACATGCCGCTGACATGAACCACTGCGAACTTTTCCCAATCCAGATACCTTAATGAAAGTTAGCCGTTGATGAAGCCCTAACAATTGTACAGCTAACTCAGTAATAAATGTTGTTTCAGAGCCAGGATCAACTAAGACCCTAAGATAAAGATAGATTCCACTTGAAGACCTGACTCGAACCACTGCTGTTGCCAAAAGAACACTTGGATGATGTTCAGAAGAGACAACTTTAGGTGGGTTGATATTAATTTTTGTATGAAATGTTTGTGCAACTGTAGTTGTATTTGTATAATTAATAAAAAATAAAAATTGATATATTAAATATGCAATAGAGAATGGTGTTTCTGCTTGCAGTAATAGCAACGTACACTGCTTTGACATTGGTTTGCTTTGTGACTGTATGCGAAACCGTTCCGGCAAACCCCGATTCTGTCCACTGCCTTAGATCGTTCGCAGATCTCCAAGTCAATGAACTTTTGGCAAATTCAAAGATAGTGTTGACCTTTACCACATATTTGGCATGCAAACTGCTTCTTCCCGATGTGAGAAACCGTTTTCTTCTCTATAGCAACAGCTTTGTGTGGAGAAGAATCGCTGCCCTTTAGGCCACTCGTACCAGCCACTGCTTCCAAGGTCCGAAAACGCGTTTCCAGAAACTCTGTAAATTGTGTTAGTGTTTGCAACTCCTTCGAACTACCTTACTTTTCCTCCCATAACTGCTGAATTAAACCAGATAATTTTTCTATTCGGACGTGACCAATAGAGACTTAATGCTACTTGCAGTCTGCTTTGTGAACCATGCTTTGTCATAATTGCCAGAAAACGAGCAGCTTCACCTGTAAGAGATGATTTTAAATAATGAAATTTTTGAATTTCACCAAGCTTTCTATTTGTGTGGACTAAAGATAGAAATACGTCATGAAAAGCCCGTCATTTTGTGTAAGAGCCCTCGAATTGCGGAATTTGAATTTGGGGTAATGAAAGCTCATTATATGAAGCACCTGCGGATTCACTTTTCATTGTCTTTTCCTTGGAAAGGAAATTGTCGATAGCATCGACCAATTCACCACGGTAAGTGTAATAAGTTTCTTGTAACCTATCAAATATGTCATCATAATCTTCTTCTTCCAGACCTTCTACTTCGCCCCGTCGAATTATCTGATCCAACGATAATTTAGACATTTTAAAGGGTTTTTTGTAAATTAATTGATCAATATGTGTAGGTATCAAGTATTTATTAGTTTTAATTAGATACAATTTTCTTTTAATACATATGTATATTAATTTTACATATATATTTAATTTTATTACAGCAACTTACGACCTTTGGTCAGCTTTGCCTTACTGGTAACAATTGAGGTTAAAAATGAAAATGCGGCGCGGGAAATGCGGTTTATGCACAACCACCGAAAAAGTCTTTAAAGGGAGAAAGACAAAGGGCAAGACATCTACCGCGAGGGAATATATGTACATAATTAGTTTTTATATTTTTATATATGTTTATATTGTTTGTGCACTTGCAATTTTTACTTGTACTTGCACTTTTAAATGTTTTAAGTGTTTAAATGTTTTAAACGTTTAACGATCCGGCTAGGCAGGGTAAAAGAATAGGGGTCGAAAAATGCAGTCTGAATAAAACACGTCTTTTCTTCTTGATGTTACAGCAAAGAGATATAATTTATTCTTCCGGAAATTACATCCATATTTACTTGAAAGTGTCATACAATACATTTGTTTTATAATAAAAGGTTTACGTTACGTTTATTAGTTTACATTAAGGTTAGAATGTTACATTTGTACATTTAGTTTAGTTTAAGCTTAGTTTAAATAAAGTTTATTAATTTTTTAAAACAAATGATGTATATTCGAACAATATTATTTATATTATTTATATGATTTATATTATTTATATTAGTTGTGTTTTATTGGTAAGCGACTACGCAGTTCAGCAATCGAACCCCAATAAAACTATTTACTCACGCGCACACTCACATTTAATCTATGCTTTAAAGTTAGTATCCGTGCATTTGAATATGCTTACGGGTATGTTCGAAAGGTTTGTCTGGATGAAGTGACAAACAGGTCTCTTCTATAATGAGACGACTGGTGAGAATTAGTATCGTACGATCAGAAATTCCCGTTGACTCCCATGCCGTATGGAAATGCATGTATTTTTCTGGTAGTGTCATCAGAATTTTTGTGACTAACATTCTTTCCGATACCGTTTCACCCAAATCGCACTACTGTTGTGCGATGGATTCCAGCTTTGAGATATGCGTCACAATATCGTCTCTCTCGTCTTTTGCAATTGCATAGAATTTTTGCTGAAGCATATGTATGTTCGTCTGAAATTTCTGTTCGTAAACCGATTCCAATTTAATCCACATTTTATGTGATGATTTACAGTTAACTATGTGTGTGAGTGGCTGCTGACCAAGGGCCGTAACAATAATTTTTTGTGCCTTAAGGTACAAAATCTTTAAAATCTGACTTAGTCAGGTCTTTTTAACAATCCACTCACCACTCGATATAGATCACTGGCTTGAAGTATAACTTTTACTTGGAACTTCCAAGTCACCCATTGAACCGTCGTCTGCAGCCTTTCAATTTTATTTTCAGAGTCCATTTTTCTATACAAAAATAACTTTTCCACTTTTTCATTTTTTGATTTGAAATTTCTGTTCCCGCGACTCATTCGCAATTGCTAATTTCCAAAAAAAAAACTCGTCAGTTACCACGCGTCTGGGCCCATAACCTGTTGAGGTTCGAAAAAGAAAACACGACCGATCGGTTTAGGGTCTTTAATTGGACTGAGTAAAAAAAGGTACATAATGTAAGTGCGATAGAATTGCGCTCCGCGAGTGTTGGCTGTTGTATCTGGTGAATGATACATTTAATAATCCCAAAGAAGTATTTTAACAAGGGAATAGCCCAGGAGTTTATGGCTCTATATTTGTTTGTTCCGGTTGTGTTAAAAGGATAGTCATAGGTTTCCGTTTTGGTAACCAAGCCAGATTTTATTTTGGCCAAGATTCTGCTGAGAGTATTGAGACCTATGCAGAACTAGAGGGGGCTAAGTGCGTCGCATTGAAAGATTCCGCATCTAATGGGGATTGATTTGCTGATAAGGCCATTTTGGCATAGTTTTGTGTTCCATGCTCCCATTACGGTCTTTAAGCAGTTTATTATAGCTGGATCGATCTTATAAACTTCCAGTATTTTTTAAGAGGTACTTGTGCGGCATCGAATCAAAAGCCATTTTGTAATCGATAAAGGCCATGCTGATGCTGCGTTTTTTTTTTATTGCCAGGCCAGTTATTGTGGAGTCAGTTTGCAGCCTATTGCTTGTCCGCTACAGTCTTTCTGTTCATCTGGTATCACGTTCTTAATGGTACAATGGTCATTAATTCTATTGGATAGAATTTTTGTGAACAGTTTGTATATCACTGCAAGGTTTTCCTTTGGCAATTAAGAAGGTCAACCCACTAGTGAAAAAACATAGTAGCATGGTTTTGAGCTGCAGGAAATCAGTAAAAGATTGTTCATGAGATGCGGTTAGCTTCTTTAGCCAAATATTATGCAGCTTGTCAACACCAGGAGTCTTCCAGTTACTGGTTTCCAAGATGGCTTTGATAACCTCATCTCCACTTATCGGCTGGTAAGGCATAACATAGGTGTTGTGTTTTTGTGAAATTCTCGATTTCATCTGCAATCCACTGCGCTCTTTGTGAAGTTTTGGTTATACTCCAGATGTTACTCCAAAACTGCTCAGAAGCACTGAAGGGTGGGTAAACGTCTTCTGTTCCTATTCCTGGTGTTGATACGGTATTCCTGAAAAAAAATTTTGGTCTCTTGAAAATAATGCATTTTCGGAATTTAGGTTGCTACATTTTTCGTAACGTTTAAAGTGTTTCCCTAATATAGATAATTTCTGAACTTCCTATCGAGTATTTCTATAATTACATCCCTTCTATGTTTCCGGGATGGAGTGGTGCAATCAAGCGTCTGATGTTTTTGCACAGGCGGCTTGATTTTAAACCAACTCTGAAGGAGTTCAATCTAGCAATATCACGCCTCAGCCTTTCTATTTTATTTCTAAGTCTTCTGTTCCATTTTGGTTGCAGTTTCTCCACGTTTCTTGGTTTATGTCTGGGATTTCCCAACGCTGGTTTTGGTTCCTTTCCCAAATTATTATTATTATTATTATTATCATTATCACTATTATCACTATTATCATTATTATCATTATTTATTATTATATTTAATATTATTATTATATCTAGCGTTATTATATTTATTATTATTGTATTTAATGTTATTATATTCAATATTATTGTATTATATATAATATTAATTTATTCAATATAATTATATTTAATACTATTACATTTAATATTATATATATTTACTATACTGAATTAATATTAAATATTATAATATTTAATTTAATATTATTTTATTTAGTATTATAATATTTAATATTAATTCAATAAAGTATTGTAAATATATATAAAATTAATATAATATTATATTTAATATTATTATATTTAATATTATAATATTTAATATTATGTTTAATATTATTATATTTAATATTATTATATTTAATATTAACATAGGGTTTTCCAATAGGAACTTGACAACTTTGAATTAAATTTGTGAACGCACTCTTTCACTAATCATCAAGCAAGTTTACTGTCAATTTATTCAGTAAACTCAACATTTTCATCATGGTAAAGTACACTAACGAGCAACGTCAGCAAATTATAAAAATTTTCTACAGATATTCGGAGTCGCAAAATCATCGTCAGTGACGAACCTCATTTTTGGCTCAATGGGTTTGTCAATAAGCAAAATATGCGTTAATGGTCGGGTGAAAACCCACATGTGCTTCATGAATCACCACTTCATCCACAAAAAATAACTGTTTGGTGCGGTTTGCATGCTAGCGACGTTATTGGGCCATATTTTTTCGTCGACGATAACGATCGTCACGTTACCGTGAATGGTCAGCGTTATCGCGCCATGATCACGGATTATTTTTGGCCCGAATTGGAAGATATGGGCTTGGACGACATGTGGTTTCAACAGGATGGTGCCACAGGCCACACAACACACGCTACAATCGATTTATTGAAGAGTAAGTATGGTGAGCGTGTTATCTCAAGACATGGGCCAGTCGATTGGCCGCCTCGTTCGTGCGATTTAACGTCGCTTGACTATTTTCTGTGGGGCAACGTTAAGTCATTGGTTTATGCCAACACGCCGACGACGTTGGAAGAGCTCAGAGCCTTGTACTTCAAGCCAATAATAAAGTTTGAAATATCTCAAATAGTTTGCCTTTTATTTAAAAAAAAAAAAAAAAACTTGTCAAGTCGTTATTAGAAAACCATATATTTGCATAGCATCAAGTGATATCAAGCAACGCAAACAGGATTTACGCAGAGGAAGTCATTTTAGTATATGTCATTCATTTGAAGCGTAAACAACAATAATTTTTTTTCACTCAAATATGTCGAACTTTGTGCCTGAAAAAATGTTTTTACGGGGAGTTCTTCATTACTTTAATATGAAGAAAACTGATGGCGAAAGTCATCGTATTTCGGTGGAAGTTTATGGTGAACATGCGCTAGCAAAGCGAACGTGCCAAAAGTGGTTTGCATGATTTAAAAGTGGTGATTTTGGCTTGGAAAACGATGAACGTCCTGGGCAGCCAAAAAAGTTTGAAGGTGAAGAACTGGAAGCATTACTCTATGAAGATGGTTGCCAAACACAAGAAGAGCTCGCAGAATCTTTGGGTGTCACTCAAGCAGCCATTTCAAAAAGTTTAAAAGTAGCTGGATTTATTCAAAAGCAAGGAAATTGGGTTCCACATGAACTCAAGCCGAGAGACGTCGAAAGGCGGTTTTGCATGTCCGAAATGCTGCTGGAATGCCACAAAAAGAAGTCATTTTTGCATCGGATTGTTAGTGGTGGTGAAAAATGGATCCATTACGACAACCCCAAGCGCAAAAAATCAACCAGTCAAATCAACGGCAAAGCCGAATGTCCATGGCGCGAAGGTAATGCTCTGTATTTGGTTTGATCAGATGGGTGTGCTGTATTATGAGCTGCTAAAACCGGGTGAAACCATCAATGGACAACGCTACCGTAAATACTAATTGTTTCAAAGTAAATGTTACCCTAAAATGTATTAAAAGTTATTTTGAATATGCTATCATAATAATTAACCTCTACTTTTACTTTAGACGTGTACCTAAAAGTCATTTCACCTCAAGTCAGTAGTTTTCAAGATACGCCCCGACTTATTCAAATTACAAAACTTAATAATGGGTATTCTTTTACAACTGCCGCATAGAATTGACTACATGATGTTTTGGAATTTTTACCCCGTAAAATAGGTTTATTAGTGCGCAATAATATGTACCGGTATGAAGTGAGCGTCAAGATACAAATGTCTCGAAAGAGAACATTTATTGTAAACGGGCATTATTTTTTTTGTTGTTTAGTTGCTATGACATCTGTCAGACATATTAAGTATACAACAAACCATTGAGCAAACAACATTATATTTTTTCATCGTGTTAAAAATGTCGAATTTTGTCATTTGATAAAAGTGTTGCAGTATCGCATCGAATGCTTGTCGGAAGCAACATACAAAAGATGGTTTCAACGGTTTAGAGATAACGATTTTGATTATAGAAATGAAGAACATGGAAGACCACCAAAAAAATTTGAAGACGCCGAATTGCAAACAATATTGGATGAAGATGACACTTTGAGTCAGAAACAAAAGGCAGAAATGTTAAATGTTATGTAGCAAACAATTTCTGAATGTTTAAAAGCTATGGGAAAGATCCAAAGGTCTGGAAAATGGGTGCCACATGAATTGAATGAAAGACAGATGGAAAACCGAAAAACCACTTGTAAAATTTTGCTTCAAACACACGATAAAAAATCAGTTTTGCAGCGAATTGTTACTGGCGATGAAAAATGGATTAATCATGGGTTAATCCGGGACAACCATTAACTTCGACTGCAAAACCAGATCGATTCGGCAAGACAAAGTTGTGTGTCTGATGGAACCAGAAAGGTGTGGTATACCACGAGCTAATAAGTCCTGGTGAAACCGTTAATACAGATCGCTACCAACAACAAACGATCAATTTGAAACATGCATTGATCGAAAAATGACCAGAATGGGCCAGAAGATACGGCAAGGTAATTTTGCTCCATGACAATGCACCTGCACACAAAGTAAAACAGGTTCAAGATACAACCAAAGCACTTGGTGGGGTAGCAGCTACCTACCATTTGTTCTCATCGATGGGACACGCATTAGCCGAGCAGCACTTCGAATCCTACGAGGAAGTCGAAAATTGGGTGACTTGTTGGCTTGCTTTAAAAGATGAACTGTTTTATCGACGTAGAATCCATAAATTGCCTGAAAGATGGCAATTGAACAAAATGTTTTTTATTTTACTATTAAAAATTAGTTCTTTATTTTCACAAAAAAAACGCTCACTTTATACCGGTACACCTGTTAATTATTTGCATAGCCAGCTTGTAGTTTTTGGACTTCTCAACACAAGGATATGCAGACATGGTTTATGTCAATGGTTACTGCAATAGTAACGGTCAATGAGCTAGATTGGGATATCTGATATCCATTAAATCATATACCAGTATAGAAGATATAACCCGGGGACTCACAAAAGCGTTTGGAATCAGGCAATTAGATTCTGTAAAAACATTTTGCAGAAGAAAAAATTGTTGGCCGTTAGGTTCTGTAGATACACGCTCACTGAATCTTTTACTAACTTTATTATTATATTTCGTTTTACTTTCTCAAGCTGATTATTGTATGATTTCTGTAAGCATATGGTATTTATTTATTTTTCAATTTGATTCTTCGTCATTATGACAGGAGAATAATCTATTGAAAGTCCTTCACCATCATCGTGTGTGTAATTTTGAGATACGAGTAACTTGTTTACATATATTTGCCAATAAATAACCTTTTTCCACTTTTAAAATAACATTTCAGTGTTTGTCCTCCTTCAAGTAATTGGTCTGCATTTTGGGTACTTGTATTAGCCCTTAAAGAAATGTTTGGTATTAGAGTCTTCTCCAATAAAGAATTTTTTTATCATTCATTAAATCATTTTTTTTTTTTTTTTTTTTTTTTTAAATCATGTCTTGGTGGGCAATATATTGCATAGATTTTCCATTCATAGTGCACTTCTATACTTTATGTTTTAACTTTTGGTTACTTTTCCTCTATTTTTGTATACCATATGTATTTATGTTTTCTTTAATAAAGATAATTGAACCCCTTCTTGTTTCATTTGAAGTGTGAATGGCATGGTGAAAATGATATCCCCTGACGTTAGCGTAAGAATATGATATGAAGTGGCTTCCGGAAAATATTAATCTTTTTATTATTTTTATTAGTGAGAAATATCTCTTCTACTACTAAGTGTTGTTTTAGCTCATCTGCATTCTAGGTTGCTATTCTTATTGTTTTACTGCTCATGGTTTTGAATTCCTTCTGTTAATGTTTACTTCGAACATGTTGTTCTTAAATCTAGATGTTTAAATCGTAATAGGGTGCGGTAAATAAGAGTGATATCGTTCTACGCCTGTGATTTGCCAGTCACAACGAGTCACTGGTCGGGAGCGTGCCGCGCCTTCGCTTTTGTTTGTGCGTGTTGCGTTTTATATTCACTTCACTTCACTATTCGACGAGTAAGTGTAAGTGGAGTAAAATCCTCCTCATCTATATCCTCAAGTTCGACGCGAAACTATGCGGCTTGTGCTGAAGTGATAAAATCAACAACTTGGACGTTTGGAAATATATTGGGTAATAATGAAGCAAATTTTTATATCGACGGCTGAGGCCCGACAATCCTAGGGAATACCCCTAATAACGTTTTTATAGTCCAAAAACGACAGTGTAGTGCAAATACTGCTCGAAGAATTTTGGCCCTTAGAACGAGAGACAGTCACTGCGTCGTATATTACCGTATATTCGTATATTTTTGTTTTTGGTACAGCAACTGCAGCTGTTTCCTGGCTTCAACAACAGAACGCAATTTCAGCAAGATGAGGCCACGCCACACACGGCTGGAGTATCAATGGAGAGTACAGAAACATACTTACATACATCGGACCTTACACCGTGCGACTTTTTTTTTATAGAGATACCTTAAGTCGAGGGTTTACAGCAACAATCCCCGAACAATCCAGGTCATACAAGATCATATCCGCCATGAAAAAAAGATTCCTTGCGTAAAATCTTCCACGTAGTCGAGTAACACAATTTCAATAGATAGATAGAGCAGCAATACTTTCATCTGAACGCACTTTACGCATACTGGTAGCTGACTTGAGGTTCAATAGCGTGAAATTGGGGCGAATTTTGGTGACTTTGGCCTTAATTGCTTTCTGAGTAGTTGATTATTACGACCGTGAAATGGTCGAAGTGCGCGACAAACATTTTTCACAGAGCACGAATTTTGATTAAAAAGTTTTTAAAAAATAATAAAATAAAAAGAATTTTACACTCAAGTGGTTATGACTACACTTATGATGCCAAGGCATGTGTTAAGGTTTTCGGGAACAGGGATAGAAAGAGAAAGAAAGATGTTTGGGCTCAGTGGCTATTTAGCTCCACGGGTATCCAACATTCAATGGAGAGACTAAACTATTAGTGTAATTTAACTTAATGTTCTATTTAGGTAACCATTCATCTCACGAGATTTAAGTTGCCTAAGGAAAAAGTCTTTCGGTCACGGCTGGAACTGAACCCCGAATCGTCCGATTTGGCTTCCCAACATTACCTGAGCCACGGCCACTCATCCATGATGGGTGATGGCAATGCTAATAGATTGCAAAATTACGTGATGTGAAAATTTTAAAAAATTAGTTCTTTAAAAAGGTGTCGGGCTACCGGCAACCAAACAGAACAAGAAAACCAGGCCTTGTTTATTAGAAGGAGAGGGAATAGAAGGCGAACAGTGAAAAAGTGGACGCCATACAATTTTTTATGATAAAATTGGACTCTAATGGGGAATTAAGTATATATGTATTAAGTATATATCGTATGTGCTAATATATTTTCTTCTTGGAAGGGGGAATGACAAAGGCAGTGCAGGTAAATATCAGAAAAACAATGCAAAGAAACTAAAATAGTGTAGCACCAAAGGGGTGGCTCATTTTAAGATAGAGAACGTTTAATTTAACAGCCAACGAAAGGCCCACGATTCCGTACGATCAAGAAAGCTTTTAAAAGTAACTTCGGGGTAACGTAAATGACAACTATTGTAAATTTATCCAAAATAAGGGGAGATTAAACAATTTTTTATATATCTATGGGAAAAACAGATGAGTACTTATTTATTTTCCTGCCTGCTTGCGGTCGCTCCTGTCTTGATGTCGGGGTGGGGGAGGGAATTGTGTACTTTCCACCGCAGTCACTCTTGTTGTTGTAGATTTTGTTCCTTGTTTCGTTGATCGTCTTCCTCCATTTTCTCCTTTTTTTCTTATGTAGGTGATGGTCCCGGATGTGTCTTGTCCACGGGGTGGTTCGTTTTGCTTTGTTTCTGACCCTTTTTTCTTTTTGTTTGGTTCGTTAATTGAAGTATTCTTTGTTGAGTAGAAAACAAAATCAGTTGTAGGTAGGCTCTCGGCCATTAATATACATCTTATGGAGTCCTTGGGGTAGAACATCCGCCTGGTTCTATCCAGAGAAGGAACTGGATCCAAAGAATCCAGTAAATTACACCTGCACCGTAGCCTCTAGAGTATGACAAGAAGAATCAAACGGGGACAAAACAAGAAAAGGCAAGAGGGCAGAAGAATAAAACAGACGACAAAAGGACCAAAAGTATTAAAGGATTTCGGGGGCGTGATTTGCACGCAACAATATGTCACGAATCACGCCTGAGCTGCCAAAAATAGAACCCTAAAAAACCAAACAGCAAAAAAATCACCATTTAGTTGTACATTTCAGGGGCGTGTTGATTGGCCAGTCCATAGACAGGCACACGGCATTGCATTAACACACTTCGTTCACGTGAACAGCATTTTTCTTAGGTATGATTGTTACTTGCCATTTTTTAAATTGTGGAATTAATTTGCTATTCAATTCAAACTTTTATATTAAAGGGTTAGGCCACTCTAGAGGCCGTACAAATAGGCTTCTTGTGATTTTTTTAGGAAAAATATAAAATAATTCGAGTTTACAAAGGTAGAGTTAATTGTACATATTATTGACTGTAAAACATAATTTTTAAAGAATAATTTATTTAAAAATGGCAACTGTGCAGCGTTTCTCAGATGACTTCTAGTTTTTGAAAAGTTCTACGGCCGTACCTGCAGCTCCTGTTAACTTTGAATTATGATGAGGCACTTAAATTTTTTTTATTGCCAGAAAAATACGTAGGATTTTTTCGATATATTGATTTTTGGCTGGATGGCGCACTTCCAAAGATAAACTTGCAAAATTCGCAGAAAAATCGCGATCAATAAAAAATGAACTATGCCATATAAAAAATCCTCCGTGCTTATTTAGATAACATATTTCTAAAGATCTAGTTAAAATTTGAAGTAAATTGGTTCAAGTTATGCACCATATAATTGGCCTATTATGTTAATGTCCTGCAGAGCAGAGCAAAAATTTTTCGTGCTGCGGTTTTGCATCAATAGATAATTTATGATCGAGTGTAGCCAATATACTGTTTTTCATGTGTTCAACTGAATTTCATAGCCATTTTCAATAATTGGACTACTAGGTATCTCAGTCTACACATTTTTCACAGGACACTACTATTTTGAATCTCAAACCGCGCTTACAACTTTCCTTAAATTTCACTTGCTATTTGGACACTTTATAAACCACAACGTTTGATATAGCTGAAAAAACTGCAATAAAGTTTATCATTGACCAGTACTCTTTTTTGCGCCATTCCTCAATTGAAAATTCATTAAATATACCACCTTGATCAAAAAGTTTATTTAAAAAATTAAAAATACAGGTTTATTCATCTTAATCTATATTGTCCCCTTTAAAGTCTTCCCCATCGACTGCACCACACTTATGTCAGCGATTGATCCAATCCTCGAAATATTTTTTATATTCGGTTTTCGGTATGTCCATCAATGCTTCCTTCGATTTTTCCATTACTTCCTCTCGGCTGCTGAAACACCTTCCCCGTAGTGGTTTCCTAACTCGATTGAACAGAAAGAAGTCGCAGGGAGCCAAGTCAGGTGAATTCGGTGGCTGTTGGATGGTATTTGTTGCATTTTTTGTCAAAAAATTACGAATAATGATGGCACTGTGCAACGGTGCGTTATCATGATGTAAAATCCACGAGTTTTCTGCCCACAATTCTGGTCTCTATCCGCGAATTGCTTTACTCAAATGTCTCATAACGCCCAAAAAATACTCTTTGTTTACTAACTGACCTTTTGGCAAAAATTCATGATGCACTACACCATTGTAATCCATAAAAACCGTGAGCATTGCCATCTTTTTTGACTGAAAACGACGTGGTTTTTTTGGTCTCTGCTCATTTGGTGAACGCCATTCACTTGCCTGTTGTCTGGATTGCGTGTCGTACTCATAACCCCATGTCTCGTCTCCAGTAATGATCCTTTTGATTAATGTGGGATCGGATTTAACCTCGCAAATCATCTCTTTTGCGACGTAAACACGGTCTTTTTTTTTTTTTTGCATGAAATTGAGGTCTTTTGGCACCAACTTTGCTGCTACACGACCGAAACCCAAATCATTAACCAAAATGTCTTGGACGGATCCATAGGCAATGTTCATGTCCTCCGCTATCTCTCTGATGGTTAATTTGCAGTTATTGACCAAAATTTGTTTTCCTTCATCAATGTTTTCGTCGGTTTTCGATGTCGATGGTCTGCCACTGCGTTCATCATCTTCGATTGATTCACGACTACTTCTGAGCCGCTCGTGCCACTGGTAAACGACCGTTCGTTGCCGAAACACTTTACCAACATTTCCAACGTTCGCGCATTAAATCCGTTTTTTTTATGCAAAATTTCGTTGTTGCAAATTTAAATCCATTTCTAAAATTATAAAAAATTGCCAACACACACAGAGATAGACACAGGTAATTTTAGCTACGTAACTTTTGCAAATGTCAAGCTATGACGCTAAGATTTAGGAGGAATGTCAAAAACAGATGTACCAACTTAACAAAACTCAAAACTTAACAGAACTCAAATCGGAACAATGAGAGCGCCACACAGTGACGCCACCGGGAACTTTTCGATCAAGGTGATATGTTATTGGTCATATAAAAAGTCTCCACGGTTTTTTGTCACTAATGGTGTTGGTGTCCTTTTATCTGAAAACACTAATCTGATTGTGTCAAACGAACACGTGTTTGAAAGGTGACATTGAGAAGACAGCTGCGTAGTTCGTTGCTCATATTAAAAGTTATACTGAATTGAATATGAGTGAAATATCTGAAGAAACACGCTATGTGATGCTTTTTTACTTAAAAAATGCTGTGAGTGAACGCCGGACCCAGGAGTGGTTTGTTCGATTCCGTTCCGGAAATTTCGATAAAAAAGATGCTCCTCGCACTGGTCGGCCTGTTACTGAAAAAGTAAATGAAATTTTGGTGATGGAGCAAGACCGGCACGGAAGCTGTCTGGATATAGCGGAGGCACTAACCACCAACTGTATTACAGTTTAGAATCATCTCAAATGAGCAGGATACTCAAAGAAGCTCGATGTTTGGGTGTCACATGAATTAACGCAAATAAATTTAATTGACCGAATAATCATCAGTGAAACGCTGTGGCAACGTAAAAAAATGGAAACATTTTTAAAGCGATTCATTACGGGCGATGAAAAATGAATTAAATGCGAGAATATCCAACGAAAGCGATCATGGTTAAATTCCGGCGACCGACCAAGAACGACTTCAAAGCCTGAATTGGCGGCAAACAAGTTTATGTTGAGTTTTTTGTGGGATTAGAAGGGAATTGTCTATTATAAGCTGCTAAATTGTGGCGAAACAGTCAATGCGATCTTCTACTGTGCACAACTTGACCGTTGTACCAAAAAACTTCGGTGACGTTTTGTATGACCTGTTATATTTAGAATGAGCTGCTTCTTAAGCTTTTTATAAAATCAATTTCACGATTTTGATTTCTAGTAAAAGCACTGTATGTTATTTAACGTCTTCGTCTTGGACTTATATATTTATGTTCCTGAAATTTCGCTTTGAAATTTAGAGAGATTTCGTGTAGTTACTTTTTTTATTTGAGGACAGTTGTATGTTATGTCGATAAATAGGGTATTTCGTAGCTAATTTAGATCCTTTGAACTCACAAGAACTTAACGACAAGTAAAGCGTCTTGGAAATATATATGTGTAATCAAGGAGTTGAACTCTAAGTTCTGAAAAAAAAAAAAAAATAATAATAATAATAATAATAATATTGGCATTTTGTCAATATTTTGATTTGATCTGGCAAACTTTTAGCGACATCCAAAACGTCTTGCATCTTTATATTTGTATTCATGTTGTTATATGACAGACGATCATGTTTTATATCTATGGCATCAGCGCAGCATATTGAGGTAGGATTCATGCGGTTGCCTCTCATGTCTAAAATTTACTGCGGGCTGTTAGACTATTAATGCACCAGACTTATTTGTTAAGAATGCTCTAGCCAAATTTAGTAAAGAAATTCGTAAAATTGACGGTAATACACCATTTTATGTGAAACCGTTCCAAGCGCACGATTGCGCCGAGCGGCAGAAGTTCGGCTGTTAGACTGGATTGCTACCTGCCCATCCTCTGTTAGCTCCAATGAACCCTAATATTTTGCGGTTAATGTATTGTATTAGTTAGGAGGGATGAGATGGGAAATTCTCGTTATTGAATTGAATTGAAACCCGCTGACCAAGCGTAGAAGAATCCGAAACGAAAGAGTCAGTTGTTTTTCGGCAGTCGTACGATTCGTATCTCTGTATCGTGATGAATAAAAAATAAAAAAGATATATCGTCGGAGAACCGACAAGGAGTATAGTAATACGAAACGGTCGACCTGATTAACTTCATAGATATGACATTAAAAAAGAAGAGCTTAGAGCTAAAAGCAGCTCTGCGAGAAAATTGAGCAGTGGCCAACTAGATTCCGTTACTGTGAATCCAAGTTTCGGGTACAGGTTAACAATCTTCATTGCCATAAGTGTGTCGGAGTGATGTAGAATTTTGCGACTCTAGTCAAAAGAATTCGGATTTAAAATTGTGATAAACTGTAAATCCTGTACGCTAAAAGTAATCACGTCATGCGCGTTTTTTGCGATGCGATTGCTTGGAGTGTCATTGGCTGGAGCAGAAAAATTTTGTGCAAATTCGTGATGCTACAGAATCTATAAAGAAAATTTTATTCTAGTTGGTGAAGAAGAAAAAAAAAACTAACCGCCGACAAGTGTGGAAAACTAGATGGATTGACAGTTTCTTGTGATTAAACTTTGCGCAAACGCGGTTTTAGTTCGTTAGATGGTGTCATGACACTTATCTGTTATTGATGGAAAATAGTTATTGATATTTGTATGAAATCCTCATGCTGTAAGGCATGTGTTCTGTGGAAAGTCAAAACTGATTCAGAGGAATATCAAAATTTTCTAGAAGACCATGCTGAATCCTGTAATGCAAATCACGTCGGTTGTGCAGTTAAAATGAAAACTGATTCTCTGCTTGAGATGTTTTAAAGAGCGCAGGAATTACACGGAACGGAATACGGAAATTCTATCGGGGATGGCGATTCGAAAACTTATACTAAAATCGTGCAAGCTTTTCCGTATGATATGAAGAAAATAGAATGTGTCAACCATGTTCGAAAATGAATGAGATCAAAATTGCGAAATCGTTAAAAAGGGAATAAAGGGAAGGTGACTGGAAAGCTAAATGGAGAAATAACTGCATTATATGGTCTATTAATTCGTAGCAATAGTAATTCGTTGAAAGATATGAAAAAAGCTGTCTGGGCTACATTCTATCACAAATACTCCACAGATGAGGGTCTCCGACAGGAGTATGGCCCATAAGGAGAAGACTCGTGGTGTTCGTGGAAGCAGGCGAATGCCAAAGAAACTTTGAACGATTATACATACACCCGCATTGGTTGCAAATGTCATTGAGGCAATAAAACCGATATTGCTTTAATACTTTTCAACAATTGTCATATTGGCCCCATTAAGTATTGGAGATATCTAAAATAAAAATTGGTGAAGTACTCTACCAATATTGTCTAGACGTTGATGAGAAGCCTATATGCGATGCCGAGCACGAAGCCGAAAAAAAAAACTCATGAGGGTCGTCTGCGTGCAAAACACGGAAAAAATTAGTCAGAATTACTGACTAAAAACAGTCATAAAATTTAGTTTGTATGTCGAATTATCCTTCAGCAAAATTTTGAACGCATGAAAACTACGTTTTTTAACCTGGTTGACAACATATTTAAAAAAAACACATTTGCATGTGCCAAATCTCAAAATGTTCCAAAATATAAGCTCTATGGCCCAGGCCCACATAGGGATTTTTTTTTATAAAAGGCCCCATCTATTTTTTTTTTTTCTTTTTTCATAAACGAAAATTTTCTGTAAAAATTCCCTACGTGATGTTATAAACCTTTATGCCTACTTTATAAATATATATATTTTTTTATTCTTCAGATGAACCGTATGACTTAGTTCCTGTGAACCAGCAAGAAGCAACTTCGTCAGAGTGTCCTTATGGAAGCGATGTAGCAAACTATTCTTAAGATTCGAATAAAAAAAATTGTGTAATGTCTTCCATATGTTAATATTGAATATAAGTATCAATAATAAAAAAAAAAAAACATTAATCGGTGACTCGAAAAAAATTATGAAAAATATATATTGTAAATGATCTTAGTTCCTTATATTGATATGTCAAGTTATTGTTTTTGAAGTCTATCTCGTTTGGATAATTTATTTTTTTTATTTTTGTTTGGTACTGAAACAATAATTCTTAGTTGTATTTTTTTCTATTTCTTTTGGAATTTTAATGACAAATTAATTAATACATTTTTCTCGAATTTATGTAGTTACGACTAATTTTATATAATTCATTTTATTTAAATCTATATTATAATTTTTTATTTACTCGTCTGTATGTAATACCCCATATCTAGTTGAGGGTAAATTGTCTTGGATGTGCTAATTTTTTTCTTTTATTATTTGAACTTTAAACAACTGGTCATAAAATAAAATCTGATTAATTGTTTTACTTGCTACATCATTTAACTGTATAGATATAGTACTACTATATCTTTCATTTGCTACGTTATCGTATCTTTACGGTAGCCTCAAAAAAATCCTCAGTTTCAGCGATTACTTCTTCATTAGTGCTGATTTTTTTTCCAGTGAGCATTCTTTTTAGGCCTGCAAACAGGAAAAATTTACTGGGGGCCAGATCTAGAGAAAACGGTGGATGGGAAAACAATTTGTAGCCTAATTGCCATCGTTTTCATTGATTTGTGACACGATGCATTATCTAAAAGAAACACTATTTTTTTCTTTTTTTTATTTAAATGAGGCCGTTTTTTCTTGATTTCATCCTTCAACCGCTTCAATAATGCTATATACTAATCACTGTTGATTCAAGGTAATCAATGTATATTATACCTAGCGCATCCCAGAGTACTAATGCCATAGCCTTACCAAGCACCGTTTGAGTCTTTTCGCGCTTTGAATTATATTCATCGCGTGCAGTCTACTCGTCACATATCGACAGAAAAATTCCTTTTTTTTGCGACTGAATATCTTTAAACATTGTTCCAAATCACCGACACGTTGTTGTTTTTGCTCGATTGTGAGCTCGTGCGGTACCCACTTTGCACACATCTTTTACATATCCGAATTTTCATGCACAATATGTCCATCACGCTCTTTTGATGTCTTTGAGTCTCAGCTATCTCAACCAACTTCACTTTATGGTTATTCATAATTATTTTGTGAACTTTTTTCACGTTTTCGCCCATAACAGCCTCTTTCGGGCATTCACTGCGTTTATTGTCTTCACTGCTCATTTCGTCCCATTTAAATTTGGCAAACCACTTCTTAACGGTTCATTTTCCTGGCGCACAGTCCGAATAATGTTTATCAAGACAAGCTTTGTTTTCAACAGTATTTTTTTTCATAATAAAGCAATGCTTTACTAACACACGAAACTCTTTTGTTTACATGTTTTCACAATAACAAAAGTTGCTTAACTCACAATGCTATATCTCACGAACCAATTGTCCGACAGCTGTCAAATTTATACACTTGTCGTTTAAAGGTTTGTACTACTATAAACCATATGGATTTAATTCTAGTAACACCATCTATGTGTTAGCCTATGAACTTTTCAGTCGACTGTTATTTCTACATTTCTTAAATGATTTTCAATATTTTTCTATATTCTATACTCTACATATAGGGATTTGACAATTTTGAATTTAATTTGTGACCGCACTCTTTCACTAATCATCAAACTATCACTGTCAATTTATTCAGTAAACTCAACATTTTCATCATGGTAAAGTACACTAACAAGCAACGTCTGCAAATTATAAAAATTTTCTACAGATATTCGGAGTCGGTGACTGCAACTTTAAGAGCGTTAACTCCAATTTTCGGTCGTAATTCTCGCCCTAGTAGACAGGCAATAACAAGTTTAGTGCAAAAATTTGAGTCTACATATTCGTTTTGTGATGTTGCCGTGTCAGTGAGACAACGGGTTGGTCGAAGTGTCGAAAATATCGCTGCCGTTCAGACGTCCGTAGCAAATGATCCAAATCAGTCAATACCACGGCGTTCTCAAGAATTGGGCATCGCTCAGACCACATTATGGCATATTTTGCGTAAGCATCTTGGTTTACACCTATACAAGATCAAGCTGACTCAAGAATTGAAGCCGATGGACCATTTGAAGCGACGTACATTCTCCAATTGGGTTCTGGAGAAGATGCGCCAAGATGATGAATTTCATCGCAAAATCATCTTCAGTGACGAAGCTCATTTTTGGCTCAATGGGTTCGTCAATAAGCAAAATATGCGTAATTGGTCGGGTGAAAACCCACATGTGCTTCATGAATCACCACTTAATCCACAAAAAATAACTGTTTGGTAGGGTTTGCATGCCGGCGGCGTTATTGCGCCATATTTGTTCGTCGACGATAACGATCGTCACGTTACTGTGAATGTTCAGCGTTATCGTGCCATGATCACCGATTATTTTTGGCCCGAATTGGAAGATATGGAATTGGACGACATGTGCTTTCCACAGGATGGTGCCACAAGTCACACAGCACACGCTACAATCGATTTATTGAAGAGTAAGTATGGTGAGCGTGTTATCTCAAGACATGAGCCAGTCGATTGGCCGCCTCGTTCGTGCGATTTAACGCCGGTTGACTATTTTCTGTGGGGCTACGTTAAGTCATTGGTTTATGCAAACACGCCGACGACGTTGGAAGAGCTCAAAGCCAACATTGAACGCGAAATAGCGGCCATTTCGGCCGAAATGTGTGGCCGAGTCGTTGAGAATTGGGTCCAACGAATGGACCGCTGCAAACGTGACCGCGGTGGCCATATGAACGAAGTCGAGTTGAATTCATAAATGTTTTGATTGTACTTCAAGCCAATAATAAAGTTTGAAATATCTCAAATAGTTTGCCTTTTATTTAAAAAAAAAAAAAGTTGTCAAGTCGTTATTAGAAAACCCTATATTTGCATAACATCAAGTGATATCAAGCAACGAAAACAGGATTTACGCAGAGGAAGTCATTTATGTATATGTCATTCACTTGAAGCGTAAACAACAAAATTTTTTTTTCACTCAAATATGTCGAACTTTGTGCCTGAAAAAGTGTTTTTGCGGGGAGTTCTTCTTCATTACTTTAATATGAAGAAAACTGCTGCCGAAAGTCATCGTATTTTGGTGGAAGTTTATGTTGAACATGCGCTAGCTGAGCGAACTTGTCAAAGGTGGTTTGCATGGTTTAAAAGTGGTGATTTTGGCTTGGAAGACGGGGCAGCCAGAAAAGTTTGAAAATGAAGAACTGGAAGCATTACTCTATGAAGATTGTTTCTAAACACAAGAAGAGCTCGCAGAATCTTTGGATGTCACTCAAGCAGCCATTTCAAAACGTTTAAAAGCAGCTGGATATATTTAAAAGCAAGGAAATTGGGTTCCACATGAACTCAAGCCGAGAGACGTCGAAAGGCGGTTTTGCATGTCCGAAATGCTGCTGGAACGCCACAAAAGGAAGTCATTTTGGCATCGGATTGCTACTGGTGGTGAAAAATGGATTCATTACGACAACCCCAAGCGCAAAAAATCATATGTGAAACCCGGCCAACCAGCCAAATCAACGGCAAAGCCGAATATCCATGGCGCGAAAGTAATGCTCTGTATTTGGTGGGATCAGATGGGTGTGCTGTATTATGAGCTGCTAAAACCGGGTGAAACCATCAATGGACAACGCAACCGAACACAATTAATCCATTTGAAGAGAGCAGTAGCCGAAAAACGCCCGGAATATGCGATAGACACGAGGTAATTATTTTCCATCATGACAACGCTCGGCCCCACGTTGCTATTCCGTTAAGAACTATTTGGAAAACAGTGGATGGGAAATATTACCCCACCCGCCTTATAGCCCAGACCAAGCCCCTTCTGACTACCATTTGTTCCAGTCGATGCAGAACGCCCTTACTGAAATACGGTTCACATGAGAGCAGAATATTAAAAATTGGCTTGATTCATTCTTGGCTGCCAAGCCGGCGCAGTTCTTTTGGGATGGGATCCACAAATTGCCAGAAAGATGGGAAAAAGTCATAGCTTCAGATGGGCAATACTTTGAAAAATACTATTGTACATGTTTTTCTTAAATAAACGTTAAAATTTTGAAAAAAAAAAACCGCACGAATTAAATTACATACCCAATAATAAACTTCAAAAAGGATTTTTCAGACACGAAAAAGTCAAGAACCTATTTTTAAGAACGACACCAACGTCTACAGTACTGGAGTACTTTGGAACACATATTCGAAGATAAATTCGTTACCGAGTTTCTGTCGAACATGATTTTTTCGACAATCAATATTTCTCCAAAATCTCAGCATTAGTTGAAAAGTATAGATGTCGTTTCCAAGAAGCGATACGGTCGACATCGGACATCGAAAAACAATCAACCACATCAAGAGTTGATCCACTGAAGGCATCGACCAAAACAGTGGAAGAAAATTCACTAAAAATCAGTGGTACGAAGACAAAGGGTAATCATGTGCTCCCTCAGAAGAGTAATCGAAAAATTGTCTTTGAGGCAAGACGAACCCATGCAGTACTACGAGTTGAAACGTAGAACAATTGAACAGTCCTGGCAGCAGATAGAATGCCTGAACTACAATCTGGGAGTTGACTGACAACCCTGCAGCAGTTGGGTATAGTCAATCAGAATTCATCATAATGGAGGCAATAGTGGAAGAAAGCCCTATTGGTTCAATAATAAGGCTACAAGAACAAAAGAATGGAAATATCAAAGATGCCTCATCAACTGGCGTGGCAATTCAGAATTCGTTAACCTTACCAGAGGTAACAATTACAAAATTTGATGGCGGCTATTTGAAGTGGAGACAATTTTTTGATATGTTCTCCCAAATGGTTCACAAGCAACCAATTCCCAGCATACAAAAGATGTGGTATCTGAAAACCCATCTTAGCGGAGAAGCCGATAACCTCGTCCATCATTTATCAATCACGGGAGACAATTACAGAACCACATGGGCAATCCTTCAAGATCAATATAGCAACATTAGAGTGTTCACGTCAGCCCTTGTGCAAAAAATAATTGGACAACCAAGGCAAACGCAAGCTCAACCATCAGCACTAGCCATTAAATCCCTTCAGGATACGACGCAAGAATGTTTGATGGCATTATGCAACATCGACGGGGACACTTCAACATGAGATCCTCTTCATTTGCTAGTAAATAAACTAGAAGTTTCAAGAAGTTGTTCACGGTGCGATAAAAAACAACACGATGCTACATATTGAGAGCAACGCCAACGGGCCGGCTAGCAATAAACATCAAACTAACACACCAACCAGCAACAGCAATCCCCAAGTTGGAACATGACCATCAGTGACACTAGCCGCATCCAAAGGCCCAGAAAGGCATCATTACGTCCTCCTCAGTACAGCCATCGTTGAATAGACAGAAGTTGACAAGCAGAGCCATTTTGGATTCCGGCTCTCAAGTGAATCTGATTACCGCACGCTTAGTGAAGAGATAATGCCTTTATACAAGAAATATCTCAATGAATATCCAAGGCATTGGCGATGGCAGGAAAGAGTCCCATCAACGCGTAAATGTACAACTAGTCAAGAATAACTCGTCTAGAAGCATTTGTACTGCCACATATCATAGCAGCACAACTTTCGCAACATTTTAATATCTCGTCATGGCCAATACCAAAAAATATTCCATTGGCAGCTCCTAACTTCAATCATCCAGACAAAATCGATTTACTTCTCGGTGCAGTTTTATCATCAGCTACTCTATTTTGGACAAATACGTTTAGCAGACGATTTACCGATCCTTCACAGGTTTTGGTTGGATATTGGCTGGTAAAATAGTTGAAACCAGATCAATCACAGCAACATGCGGAATTTTTACTCATGATGACAATGACCTACATCAGATGATTGAACGCTTGTGGAATCTCAACGAAGTTGAACCAGCACGTAGTAATTTATCGAAAGCCGAAAACATTTGAGAAGCTCATTTCGCGCAAAACACACTCAAAAATAGTGATGGCCGCTTCAATGTGTAACTACCATTTCATGAAGATCCGGAAGCTTTAGGCAATTTCAGAAAAATAGCAGTTAACAGTTTCCTTGCCCTGGAGCGACGTTTGGAGAAAAACAAGGAAGTGAAGGTGAAGTACATTCACTTTATGAGGGTATACGAATAATTGGGTCACATGACAGAAATCGACTTAAATGATATGGTTGCACCAACCTACCTAATTCCTTATTATTGCGGGTTTAAGGCTGACAGCAGCACCACTAAACTTCAAGGAGTTTTCGATGCTTCATGCAAGACATCATCCGGAAAATCGTTAAATGACATCATGCATACTGGTCTTAATATATGTCTTTTGCACAGATATTCAAAAGATGTATCGGCATATAATCATTCACCCGGACGATCGAAGATACTAACCAATCATATGGAGAACAATCAACTAAATACGATGACCTACGGCATAAGAGCAGCACAATATATAGCCACGAAGTGCTTTCAGCAACAAGCAAGGGAAAATAGCGAAAAGTTGGCATTGGGCGCTCATGCTGTACAAAACGATTTTTATGTCGGTGTTTGCCTAACTGGAAATGACAATTTATCAACTGCATTAGAAATACAAAATCAACTCACAACCATCTTAAAGAGTGCAGGATTTAAACTTCGAAATTTTTGCGCCAATCATTCCCGTCTACTACAAGGCACCGCACCAGAGGATAAGGAAATCGATCTCGACTTCAGCAACGAAAACAGTGCGTCAATCAACTGAAAATTGATACATTTTGTTTTAAAACCAATTTAAGTGATACAAGTAAGATAATACGATCCATTAGGCGTGATGGCTCCAGTAGTTGTTGCAGCACAAGTATTAGTTATGGCTATTGCAGCTATCATGGTAGTGCTTACCAGTCGAGCTACATACAAGATGGATTACATTTCGAAATAAATTAAAGGAACTAAACTAATTTCAATTTCAACGCCATATGTTTAACAATGGTGTTCCAAGAGCAACACAGATCCACGCCTTCTGCGATGCATTTGAAAAGGCTTATGGAGCAGTTATCTACCTAAGAACAATTATGAAGGATGGAGGGATAAACATAATATTGTTGTGTTCCAAATCAAAAGTTGCTCCACCAAAGAAACAAACCTTGCCAAGAATAGAATTTTGCCCTGCAGTTCTAGGCGCTCAGTTAACAGTCAGAATTAAAATGGATCTGAAACTCACGGATACACCCATATTCTTATGGACTGATTCTGAAATTGTACTCGCTTGGATTAACTCCCCCTCCTCAAAGTTCCAAAGGTTTGTAGCCGATCGAGTCGCTGTTATACAAGGACTTACATTTCCCGAGCACACACACAATCCAGCAGATATATTATCAAGAGGCCTTCAACCAGTTAAGTTACCATCATACAAACTTTGGTTTTATGGTCCGCTTTTCTTAACTGGCCATCAAAATATGTGGCCATCAAAATACACCACCTTGTTCCCTTGTACCACCAAAAGTTCCCGGAATTTATTCAGAAAATTAAAAATACAGGTTTATTCATCTAAATCTACATCGTAACCTTTAAAGTAATCCCCATCGACTGCAACACACTTATATCAGCGCTTGATCCAATCCTCGAAATATTTTTTATATTCGGTTTTCGGTATGTTCATCAATGCTTCCTTCGATTTTTCCATTACTTCCTCTCGGCTGCTGAAACACCTTCCCCGTAGTGGTTTCCTAACTCGATTGAACAGAAAGAAGTTGCAGGGAGCCAAGTCAGGTGAATTCGGTGGCTGTTTGATGGTATTTGTTGCATTTTTTTGTCAAAAAATTACGAATAATGATGGCACTGTGCAACGGTGCGTTATCATGATGCAAAATCCACGAGTTTTCTGCCCACAATTCTGGTCTCTATCGGCGAATTGCTTTACTCAAATGTCTCATAACGCCCAAAAAATACTCTTTGTGTACTAACTGACCTTTTGGCAAAAATTCATGATGCACTACACAATCATCTTCGATTGACACACGACCACTTTTGAACCGGTCGTACTGCTGGTAAACTACCGTTTTCTTTAGAGAATCGTTGCCGAAACACTTTTCCAACATTTCCAATGTTCGCGCACCATAAATCTATTTTTTACGCAAAATTTAATACAAGTTCGTTGTTGCAAATTTAAATCCATTTCTAAAATTGTAAAAAATCGTCAACACACACAAGGATAGATGCACTCTTGGCTACGTATAATAACTTTTGCAAATGTCAAGCTATGACGCTAAGATTTAGAGGGAATGTCAACAACAGATGTACCAACTTAACAAAAAACAGAACTCAAATCTGAACAATGGGAGCGCCACACGGTGACACTACCGAGAACTTTTTGATCAAGGTGGTATTAAGGAGTTCTCAATTTCAGATAAAACAAAGAGAAATCGAAAAATACCAACTGTAGTAACAGCTACTTATAGTTCCAACCAAGAAATGATTTACAAGATTAATCACCACAATTCGTTCAAAACTCTTCAAAGGATAACTGGATATATCCTACGCCCAACGACAAAATGGTATACTACTGACACCAAGTGAGCTAGAAGATGCACTTCTTGTCATTGTTCGAGCAATGCAGGCATTTGATTTCATGGAAGAAATCTGTGACCGGCAGACCTACAGTGAATCAGGGTAGAAGAGTTACTTCAACAGCCTCGCTCCATTTCTGGATGACAAGGGAATATTTCGAGTTGGCAACCGATTAAAGGCTGGAACACTGCCTTTTAACGCTAAGCATCCAATGCTTCTTCCCTAAACATTATTGGTGCAGATGAGACAACGATTTTGGGTAATCAAAGCCAAGATAATGGCACGATCAATAGTACACCACTGAGTGAAATGCAGCAAAGGCAGACCTCAGTTACTTCAACAAGTTATGGGGAACTTACCACCACCAAGAATAACACCAACGAGGCCGTTTATAAATGTAGGAGTAGGAGTTACTATACTGCGGACCATTTTGGATACATTTCAAAATTCGCGGTAAAGAACCTCAAAAGGCTTATGTGGCAATCTTCTGCTGCTACGCCACAAAGACAGTGCATATAGAACTTGTAAGCGGTTTATCTGCGAATAATTTACTGGAACGCTGAAACGATTCATCGTTCGTAGAAGACATTGCCAGCAATATTGGGAGCAAATAATCAATTGTCCGAATTGGAAAATGTTATTTACTCAGAATGGGCGCGTACTACTATTACGCGGAATGCAGTAATAATGCCATACACTTCAACTTTATTCCTCTAAGGAGTCCACATTTTGGAGGTCTCTGGGAAGCAGCAGTGAAATCAGCAAAACACTTGTTAAGGAGTGTATCAACAGAGTCATTGACGTATGAAGAGTTGAAAACGGTACTAATTAGTATCGAAGCTATATTAAACTCTAGAGCACTCACGCTACTTTCAAGTGATCCTAGTGATCTAAAGGCATTAACAGCAGGAAGTTTTTCTGATCGGGGAACCTATTACTGCTCAAATCGAATAGGGACACGCAGTCCCGATGAAACAAACTCTTGTTACTAGATGGAACTTGGTTTCGCATCTCAAGCATGAATTTTGGAAGACATGGTCGTAGAAATACCTTTCCGAACTTCAATACCGACACAAATGAAAGAAATCGTCTAAGAATATCAACTCCGGGGACATGGTCATTGTAAAGGAAGACAACGTTTCAGCACTTTAATGACAGCACAAAATCTGGAAACGTCCAATTCATCCCAACTTATTTTAATGATAACGAACATTCAAAGACTGCAATCATCGATTATTGATGTACTCACGGATACTCACCACGGCAAAATCAGTTCACTGTTGTTGTCAACGCATCAACTTAAAAGGGAGCTGAAAATCATCAACACTCACTTACCAGCATTTCTAGAAATACCCGCAAATGAAGATCTCTTAAAGCTATACAAACTGATGATAGTAAAGGGAGGAATAACGGATAATCGAGCCATATTTTGGGTCACTCTTCCATTAGTAGACCAAGAACACTACGAGCTGTTTAGAATGACACCTATACCAAATTTCATAAACAACACCATCTTGGCAATCACCTCCTGTGTACCATTACTGACTCTGAACGTACAGCGCGACCAATAATTTCCAATTCAGTCCGCCACTTTAGAAGGCTGCATCAATTTAAGCCATGAACAATATTTATGTCTCAACATACAAACAAGATACAGCGAAGGAATAGAGATCTGCTCTTGCGAAGCGGGTCTCTTCAATAACGAAACACAACCTACTTGTGTACTAAACAAATCTGGAAAAAATTCAATTTGGATTCAACTCGAGCACAGAAATCAATGGTTATATGCTACAAACACCACATCTCGACTTACTGCGATCTGCAGAAAGGAAAACATACAGATGCTCTTAAAAGGTGCCGGAATGATAACTTTGCAGCCCGGATGTATATTCAGACACAAATTTTTCACTATCCAAGGTCATAACACATTCTCCACCAACTTGAAAGGGTCCTTCACAAGCTTTGGGAACACATCGGAAATTTCAACACCAAAGCACCACAAGTCATTGTTCCAAGAATACAATGCTACGCGTCACGATACCCAACTTGAACATCTAACAGACCTACAAAGGATTATCTTACAGCAAGAAGTTCTTGACCTGCCTCATAAACTTCAAGTTAGCAGTCATCACAACTTCGCAATTGGATACTTGGCTCTCACATTGTCAATTATATTAATCATTTAGATAGTGCGGAAACAAAAAAACAACAAGATCAGCAGTTATCACGAAGACACCACTACCAACACTTCAACCAATACAATCAAAATCGGATTTCGTTGTCACCATTGCTTAGCTCGTTAAATAGCCATTTAACACGGGGGAGAATGTTCAGTTCAATTATCTGTGTGCTGACGACGCTAACGTAGCCTGATTCAAAGTAATGCAGCTACTTCACATCAACAACAAACATCGTGCTAACGCCACCATAACACGAATATAATATTTATTGCGTCAAGCCAACGACCTTTTAATAGGTGCTTGATATAATTCAACTCAGAAAAACGCTTTTTATTTGCTTTTTCAAGAGTATTTTTCTTTACGGTTTGTAAGTTATTCCCAATTTTATTAAATAAATTTTATTTTATGAAACTGTACGACGATTGGACCTGTTTTTATTTTTGAATGATTTTTTTTTTCATTGTAATTGTGAATTGTTTACTGTATTAATAGTTTAACTGAAACATTTTTTTATTTAATTTTAAAAGTTTAAACTTTTCTAGTAGCGGCTATGAAATCTTTCTATATTTGCGTTTCCGGAGTGAGATTTCGGTTTAGTAAAATGGATACTAATGTTTTCATTTTGAAGAAATTATTTTATATGAATTAAATTGAATTCATTATCGCCGATAACGTTTTTACGTTTTCTTGTTTTGGTAAAATGACTCTCTAACCTTACAACTAAACAGCTTTTAGAAAATTTGTCTATTGTAGTGAGGAAACAGCATTTAAGAATTACAAATGTAGATATCTATGTGTATGAAATCTTTTAACTCTGTAGAAGTTTCAGTAAAATAAAACTTTGGTTTTATCGGTTTGCAAATATATTTTATTTGCTAACAAATTTCACTTAAATTTATAACAATGTGGATTAGTTCAAGTAATTTTGGGAAATATGTTTTGTTTTTCAAACCGTCAAACATCTCTTGAATGCCGGAATGCATACCCTCTTTTACGTGGTAAAATAAAATTGCTTTACTGCTTCTGTTTCTAATCTAATATCTATATCCCTATAAAAACATTTTATAAAATTTATTATACTTAATTCGTGCGGTTTGCTAAGAGATGGCGTAACTTGTATTATTCCATTGTTATTATTCCATTGGAACATGCGTTGGAAAGCTGCTGTCATTGTACGTCATTTTAGTATATGTCATTCATTTGAAGCGTAAACAACAATATTTTTTTTTCACTCAAATATGTCGAACTTTGTGCCTGAAAAAGTGTTTTTGCGGGGAGTTCTTCTTCATTACTTTAATATGAAAAAAACTGCTGTCGAAAGTCATCGTATTTTGGTGGAAGTTTATGGTGAACATGCCAAAAGTGGTTTGCACGATTTAAATGAGGTGATTTTGGCTTGGAAGACGTCCTGGGCAGCCAAAAAAGTTTGAAGGTGAAGAACTGGAAGCATTACTCTACGAAGATGGTTGCCAAACACAAGAAGAGCTAGCAGAATCTGTGGGTGTCACTCAAGCAGCCATTTCAAAACGTTTAAAAGCAGCTGGATATATTCAAAAGCAAATAAATTGGGTTCCACATGAACTCAAGCCGAGAGACGTCTAAAGGCGGTTTTGCATGTCCGAAATGCTGCTGGAACGCCACAAAAGGAAGTCATTTTTGCATCGGATTGTTACTGGTGGTGAAAAATGGATCCATTACGACAACCCCAAGCGCAAGTGAAACTCGGCCAACCAGGCAAGGCCGAATATCCATGGCGCGAAGGTAATACTCTGTATTTTGTGGGATCAGATGGGTGTGCTGTATTATGAGCTGCTAAAACGCCCGGAATATGCGACTAGACACGAAGCAATAATTTTTCATCATGACAACGCTCGGCCCCACGTTGCTATTCCGGTTAAGAACTATTTGGAAAACAGTGGATGGGAAGTCTTACCCCACCATTTGTTCTGGTCGATGCAGAACGCCCTCACTGAAATACGGTTCAAATCAGAGCAGAATATCAAAAATTGGCTTGATTCATTCTTGGCTGCCAAGCCGGCGCAGTTCTTTTGGGATGGGATCCACAAATTGCCAGAAAGATGGGAAAAAGTCATAGCTTCAGATGGGCAATACTTTGAATAATAATATTGTACATGTTTTTCATAAATAAATTAAAATATATACCCAATACTGTCATTTGAAAATAATTTGATGAATTTTTCCTGAACTACAATATATTATACTAATAGTCATTTAATTCGGAGTATATTCCTGTCACTCCTTTTTTTATAAATGTTAAAATATATTTTCTAAATTTTCAAAATCATATTCTGCAATATAAATTATACATTTATCGTGTATAATACTTTGATTTTGATATTGGTTAAGACTATTTGTGTTTAAGATTTATTAACTATTTCTTCTTTAATAAGAATGTGGTTCAGTAATTTTTCTTCTGCTGAATGCATTGTTAGTGCGTCATAATCTTCGTTCTCGTCTTTGTCCGGGCTATATTTTTCCGTACTTAATAATTTATCGTCTGTACTATTTAGGAAAGTATTGCCGTTAGTGACGTTTTTAGTATTATCCCGCTCGTTTAAATTAACGCCCTTTTTAATTAGAATTCGACTTAAGAAGTTGGCTACCCTACTTTCCTTCTTTTAAGTAATCTATCTCAAAATTGTATTTACCTAATTTAATGAGCCAGCGTTAATGTCTTGGGGAGATTCCTTTATATTTAGAATGTAAATATTTTATCGGCTGGTGGCCTGTGAATATCTTAAATCTATTATAGTATAAGTAGGGGCGGAAATAGTTTACTACCCACATAATTGCTAAGAACTCCTTATCGGTAGCTGAATAGTTGCATTTATGTTTGTTAAGAGTCCTGGATTGCACCTAATGCGTAGTTTAACGTATCTGATGTTAACTGGAATTGTTTTCCGAAATCTGGAAATCTAAGAATTGGATAGCTAGTAATGAGAGTTTTCAATTCATCGAATGACTTTCATATAGTAGGTCATTGACATTAAATTTAACATTCTTTTTAAGGTATTTGGTAATTGGAAGTGCTACTTTTGCATAGTCCCTTATAAATTTTCTATAAAATACTTTAACTTTAATACTAAGAAACTTTTTATTTGTTTCTGTTTTATTCCGATTGGGTTTAAGTCCATCTTCTATAAAGTCTGTCTCTTATTTTAGAAAGTTACATATGTCTATTTGCAATTTTAAGTCTTTTGATTCTAATACCTTAAGAATGTCTGTGATTACGTCGATGTTCATGAAGTGTCGTACTAAATATAAGTATGTCGCCTAAATATATCACGCATGTTTTAATAATGAAAATACTGAAAATTACTCTCGAGTCTTTGGAATGCCGCGTGAGCATTCTTTAGACCGAACGGCATTCTCACGAATTCATACAACCCATGAGGTGTTATGAATGCTGTCTTTTTTCTGTCCTCTTCTTCAACTAATATTTGATGATAGTCCTTTGCAAGGTCAATTGTCATGAAGTATTGAGATCTTCCCAACTTGTCTTATATAGAATCTATTTAGAAGTGGGAATTTATCATCAATAGTAACCTCATTTAATTTTCGATATTCAACGACTAATCAGTATTTATTGTTTATGGCTTCATATTTTTCCTTATTTTAATGGTCTAGTTTTAGTACCGATAAAATGTTTTTGTCAACATTTTCTAGCGTATATGGATCACCTACTAATTGTATTTTCTAATCGTTTAGACTTATGGTTTTGGACTCTAAATCTATAACGTTGTTTAATTTATTTAGAATGTCTATTCCAACTATGAACTGGTATTTTCTATTATGTAAGTTTATTACCTTCCATCGGATGAGGGCCCCTTTAGGAAGATTTAGTTCTTCAGGTGCTGAGGAATGTGCTTTTAATCTAATTTCATCTTTACCAGATATTGGATATTGGATTAATTTTAACGGTTTTGAATTCTTTTATTTTTTCGTCCATAATGCCAAAAAATATCACCCTGTGTCTATTAATACTAGATATTTTACTTGTTATATTTATAGTAGGTAAATCTTCCGATGCTAGTTGCAAAAAAATCCGGTGTTATTTTACAATATTTTTTTTCTGTATTTCCTATGTCTATTGGTTCATTGTTTTGTTGAGGGCGAAATTGTACTGAATTTATTTATTTTGCACCTATTTTCTTCATGGCGATTTTGGCCCGAATATGTAGCGGAATTTCCATGATTTTTATTAACATTCTGTTCATGGCGACTGTGGCCTATTTCTAATAGTGTTCCTTGACATATTTCTTTTAACATATTGACTAATAAAGAATTTACGTTACTGAGATCTATGGCGTTATCGCATTTATAAAAATTTATAAGTTTATCACTTTAAGTTATCAAACTTAAGAATCAAACTCAAACTTCAATCGACATTTTCCAAGATGTATTTTCTCTTCATTCTATTGAACTGTTTGTCAGCGGGATGTATGAGTAAACGGATATTCAGTTTATCGTCTGCTACGTGAAAAAATGTACTGACTCTAATAATTGTGTGAGAACACTAAATTATTTATTTTTCACCGTTAAGGTAATTAAAAGTATCCGATAACAGACAGGGAGGGAATGTGCAGTATACATAACATGCGCACCATGGTCTGATAATTTAAGAATGCTTTGTATATTATATATGTTTTCCATTTTCTCATGACTTTCTAATGTAAGCATAAATAGGGCAAATCCTGTTATTTTCACTGCTTTCCTTGAGTATTATATACTACTTTCTCAAATGTATACTGCATCAATTATTTTAAAATTTGTTCGCTCGAGATCATCTACCTATATTATATTTTCTTTGGGACATGTAGGATGGTGTCCCCTGGACATAATTTCCTTTTAGCCCTTTTCCTTTTTTATAGTAATTTCACTGCTAAATCGTAAGAAATTTCTAAAAAAATGAGTGCTTTCGTTTAATTGGAGTATTTTCTTCATAGTCGCCTCCGCCAGACGGCGGGGTTTGACCTAGGAAATCAACGCATTTTTTATTTGAAAAATTTCATTGCATAGATAAAATGGTCCAATTCAAGCAAACAAAAGGACCAATAAATATTTATAGATGTTTGACTATAGTGGAGACGTACTCGTCACCCCAAATAAGGAATGGGTGGTGACCGTGACTCAAGTAGAAGTGTTTTGGCTTCCAAATCGGAAAGACATTAATTGTTATTTTAATCTCCCTATTTAATATATGATGCCACCCATAGAGCAAAAATACCACACATATTTCTTCCTCTTTTTATTCTAGTTGCCCAAAAATTTAACACAAGCTTCAGTATTTTTGTACCCACTTAAGTAATTAAAAACCTTGTTATCAAGTCGCATGGGGCCGACCCAACGAAACTCGCGCTTTACGTTTTACAAGTGACTTTAAACTGATTCTAATTGTCCTATATTTCAGTGTTTCCCATTAAGTTACTATTTTTTTTTTTATAAAAAAAATCACAATAAAAGAGAAAAAAAGTAGTCATCAATTTTAGGAAAAGAACTAACAAATGTGACTCACTGAAGAAAAATAATAATTGACAATTGCGGTCCTAATTATAGGTTTTTCTATGACTATATGAAAGCATTTCTACATACGCGTATATACATATATACGGTAGAGTATGTAATTCTAATGTATTGATAACATACTTACAAATTAAGGTTTGATTTTCTGTGGTCGGTTCACTAACTTCTGAAGATTTTACAACAGTTCCATCATTCAAAGTAATATCAATACCGGCTTTCAATAAACCAAGCTTTGGACCAGGCGGCACACCTTTCTCAACACATTTTTTTAAGTCTAATGCTCCGGGCTTAGGCTGAAAAAAAAAAATTAACATTTAATCTGGTAATGTTATAGCAAGGAAGCTTATTTGAATTTAATTTTTAAAATAATTGGTCATATAAAAAGTCTCCGCGGTTTTTTGTCACTAGATGGTGTTGGTGTCCATTTATCTGGAAACACTAATCTGATTGTTTCAAACGAACACGTGTTTGAAAGGTGACATGTCAGGCTACATTTTTTGTGAAGACAGCTGTGTAACTCGTTGCTCGTGTTAAAAGTTATACTGATTTGAATATGAGTGAAATATCTAAAGATGTACGCTATATGATGCTTTTTTACTATAAAAAAGGAATGCTGTGAGTGAACACCGGATCCAGGAATGCCTTATTCGGTTACGTTCCGGGAATTTCGATGTAAAAGATGCACCTCGCACTGGTCCGCCTGTCATTGAAAAAGTCGATGAAATTTTTCAACTGATGGAGAAAAACCGGCACGGAAGCTATCTGGAGATAGCAGAGGCACTAAGCATCAACCGTATGACATTTTGGAATCATCTAAAACGAGCAGTATACTCAAAAAAGCTCGATGTTTGGGTGCCACCTGAATAAACGCAAAGAAATTTAATTGACTGAGTAACCATTAGTGAAACACTGCTGAAACGTAACGAAATGGAACCAATATTGAAGCCACTCCTTACGGGTGATAAAAAATGGATTACATACAAGAATATTCAACGCAAGCTATCATGGTCAAAGGCGGGTAACACACCACAAACGACTTCAAAGCCTGGCTAGACGGCAAACAAGGTTTTGTTGAGTGCTTGGTGAGATTGGAAGAGAATTGTCTATTATGAGCTGCTAAAACGTGGCGGAACGATCAATTCGATCCTCTACTGTGCACAAACCCACCTTTTGGATGAAGCTATCAAGAAAGAGTGACCATCATGACAATGCTAGGCCACACACATCTTTGATGACCCGGAAAAAATTGACGGAGCTTGGTTGGGAAGTTTTGATGCATCCACCGTATAGACCGGACCTTGCACCCTCTGATTACCATTTCTTTCGGTCTTTGAAAAACTCTCTTGATGGTAAAAAATTTGCCATCCGAAGAGCAGCTGAAAATCACTTGGCCAAGTTTTTCGCTGATAAACCACAGAAGTTCTAAACCGATTAAATTATGAAACTACCCGGAAAATGGCAAAAGGTCATAGATAATAATGGCCAATATGTACTGGATTGAAATTGTTTTGTATAAAGAAAAAAAATTTTTTTCAAAAATGTACAAAAAGAAACCGCGGAGACTTTTTATATAACCCAATAACATAGATGATTCTATAAAAAATATTCTCGTATAATGTTAATTAAAATGTTTATTTTTCAAAAGTTTTCACTTTTAACTTAAAAAAATATATCTACGAGCGCTGTTTAATGAGTACTCGGATTGGAAGATATGTAACGCTACTGAGTCAAAAATAAGTGTACCATCATTTAGTATAACCTCTTTTAGCCCGCTTGTTAAAATCTGACAATCTGACAATCATTTTAGCTCAGTAGCGCCACCTATCTATTAATACTTGTATGCATAATTGGTCGTGGAGTATCAGTTTTTCTCTAAAAATTTAATTTTTTGACGAGTGACACTTATAGAGCAAATTAAGCGAGTAAAAGTTGTATTCGGCTGGTCGAACTTACTCTTTCCACCGTCCAAATCCGTCAAACTAATATAGAGATTAACAGGTACTTTAAACTAATGGATGCGACAATAAAACGATCTATGAACAAAACGGTAGAATTGATAATGAGAACCTATTCCGATGCACTGCACCGACACAAGACCGCTGTCAAAACTGAAAATTTCTCAGACGAAACTCGAAGGTTAAGACACTGAAACTTCCAAATACGATTTTCATTTTTAATAAAAAAAAAAAAAAAATACAAAACTTCTATAAACTTTAATTGGATTAATGGAATTTGGGCTGTAAACACCTATAACCTGAATACCAGTATGTTTCCACAAATAAACAAAATATTATACGAGATTTGTTCAAAAATGGTATAAGTTTATTATCTTGTTCTAATTCATGTGCTACTTAGGTTACTATGATAACAAGTTGGTTCAATTTAAATGCTATGATTTTAATTTATAATTAATACATTTTATAAAAAAGAAAGTAAAAAAAAAAATTAAAAATAGAAAGTAAGAAATAATATAAAGACAGATAAACCAATCTTCATAACCAACGTATCGTTAAGTATTGTCTAAGTTTCAACTTAAACAGAGCTAAACAGCTTATTAATTTGATTTTTTGAGGAAGGGAAGTCCATTGTCCAAAACCGTTTAAAAACTATTTTGTTTGATATTAAGAAAGAATAGCACATGGGTCGCAAGATCTGACATTTCCAAAGCCGTATATGGTATTGATCTGCGAGAAATATGATATCATAGAGAACATAGATATAGTGCGCGATAATATTATAGGTAACGCTAAGTTTTCGGCTGTGTTCATAATCACAATTTTTTTAATAGTTTTGTGATTTAGTATTCTTTTGGCATAGTTTAAAAGTGTAAATTCCTCGGGATATTAAACAATCAATTTTAAGACGTTGAATTTATTTAAACAACCTTTTTCGAAAGGAAATAGTAATCTAATTCCCTTTCATTTTCAAATTAAATTAAACAATCATTCCTTTAGCTTGAATGTATATGTTGTCTAGAACCATATAGAATGTATAGTTTGTGTGCGGATAATGCAGTGATAATATCCCCGCCAAAAGTGACTTTGCTGTGCTCTTTTTGTAAGCGAAAGCTTCATTGTGCACTACGGTCACAGAGAAACATGAGTTCGAGAAGAGGAGTGTGGAAGTGTCAATTATGCAGAAATAGTGGAGATGTTCAAACTACGGCTGCAGTCAGCAATGTGGTGGTATCTGTCCCCTTACCCCAACAGGAACAACCATCAAAAAAGATGAAAGAGTTCAGCAATCCCTGCAACACAGCTAACAATATCTCAAGGGACATTAACTCGTATGTTCAAACGGAAATATGTACGTCTACTAAGAGGTGAAATCAAGTACGATGAACTCAACACTCACATGTAAGTAACGAACTTACAGAAAACATAAATAAAGAATTGAATGACCTCAATGAAAGCAATCCAACAAAGGATGCAATTATAGATAGCATGCAATCACAGATAAAAACACTAGAACAACAAATGATTAAAAACAATATTGATATAAAAATATCCCAAATAGGAAAACCTAATAGAATTTGTAAAGGAAATAGGGAAAACTATTAACTGCGATATAAACGACACCAATATAACTGATATATGTTATATCGAACGAAAGCAAAAACCCGTGAGAAATCCATAATAATTGCAACATTTGCATCCAGTATAACGAAACTGCAATTCGTCAAACAAATTCGCTCCACTCGCTCCACTCGCTTCATCGAACTTAAAGCTGTAATGCAAAAAGTCAACACCTGTTAAAATGCGAGCGCAGTTATGCTCGATGCTACGGTGTATGTCAACAATCAGCTGACCAGATATAACACACACTTGATGTGGATGGCAAAGGAGAAAGCGAGACACTGGAGATTTGTTTGGGAGAGTGCGGGATGAATATTGGGCAGACAAAATGAGACTACTAAGCCAATATAAACAAGTTCCGTCGATGAGATGATTAAAATTACACGCACACAATGATTACAGTGTTTGCAAACAAAAAGAGACACAAACATTTTTATGGCAAGTTAACGATTTCTGATCCTTGGAAGATAAAAAAAAACCAAACGCCGACTTGCATCAGTCGGCCAAACTTGCTCGTGAAAATAAAAGATTAAGTTTTACAGATAAAAAAGCTTTATTTTACAACCGCTCGCAGTAAGATCCTAAATAGAACTAACTCTAACTTAAAGTAACTTTAAATATCGCCACAAGGTTTCTTCCCAAATATTAAGGGATCTAATTACGTTAAGTGCATTCCTAATACACAGATTGCTGTTTCATCAGGTATCAGGTATATGAGCGCGTGGGAAAATGATGATCAAACAGAAAACAGCGCTGCGCTGCAACGACTTATAATATGCTGTTAAGGCGACAAATGTTACTCAAACTGATAGTATGGATATACCTAATGTCAATTTTCTAGCTTGTTGAAGTAATATTTCCAAGTACTGGAGATTGGGCTTGTATGGATGTAGTGGCTAAGCTTGAAAAAGTCCTGTTTTCGATTGCACTGTCTCGTTATTGAACTGAATCACGTAAATACCTTGCAGCATTTTCGATTCGTTTCTAGCAGTCAGCGTACCCTTGAAGTTGGTCAAGAAGATAGTGTCCTCCTTAAGAAGTTCGACGATTTCCTAGAAATTGTTTTGAAAGGTACAAGAGGCGTGGCCGCCGTCAAAAGTCGTACAATACAGCTACTTCCTGGTAATTTTTTCAGATCCTTTTGACCAGTTGAATTACTGGTGAGAAGGCAGGGATGCGTCATACCGTGAGTTTTCTGTTGATTTACTAGCATATGTTCGAATGATAGTTCGATCTGACGTCCTCCTACTATCGATGACCTGGTCCATAATAAGTTGTATTCCGTTCGTCTGACCTTTGGCATTGAAAGCACCTAGATTAATATATATTTGTTCGTCAAAACCTAGGGTTTCCTGTACTACAACGGCTAGACCTCATTTACATATGGTAATGTCTCCAGCTCGTTGATGATCCTGTTGATTTGCTCACGATCTAGAAGGTTGATGTTTATTAGACGGTTTTTTGCCAATGCGTAAACGATTTCGTTGACCTCCTCTTTGATAATTGGAATTTGATTGAGAATATTCTTTTCGAATTGTTTGACTTCTCAATTAGCGAGGTGATATTCTACCAGGTGTACCGGTATGAAGTGAGCGCCAAGGTAAAATTGTCTCGATATGGAACATTTATTGTGAATGAATATATTTTTTTTTGTTTGGTTGCTATGACACCTGTCAAACATATTAAGTATACATCAAGTCGTTGAGCAAACATCATATTTTTTTATCGTGATCGTCGAATTTTGTACCAAAAAATGATGAATTGCGGAAAGCATTAATTTTTTATTTTCATTTGAAGAAAGCAACATGCAAAAGATGGTTTCAACGGTTTAGATATAACGATTTTGATGTAAGAAATGAAGAATGTGGAAAACCACCAAAAAAGATTGAAGCCGCCGAATTGCAAACAATATTGTATGAAGATGACACTTTGAGTCAGAAGCAAATGGCAGAAATGTTAAATGTTGCACAACAAACAATTTCTGACCGTTTAAAAGCTATGGGAAAGATCCAAAAGTCTGGAAAATGGGTGCCACATGAAACGGAAAAACGGAAAAAATTATGGGTTAATCCGGGACAACCATCAACTTGGACTCCAAAACCAGATCGATTCGACAAGAAGACAATGCTGTGTGTCTAGTGTGGTGTACCACGAGCTTCTAAAACCCGGTGAAACCGTTAATACAGATCGCTACCGACAACAAATGATCAAATTGAGCCATGCGTTGATCAAATAACAAACAGAATAATTTTGCTCCATGACAACGCACCTGCAAGGCAAATTTGGTTCAGGATACAACCAAAGCACTTGGCTGGGAGCTACTACCCCCCGTCGTATTCACCAGACTTGGCTCCTTCCGACTACCATTTGTTTTCATCGATGGGACACGCATTAGGTGAGCAGCACTCCGAATCCTACGAGGAAGTCGAAAATTGGGTGACATTTTGGTTTGATTTAAAAGACGAACAGTTTTATTTGTGGAATCCATAAATTGCCTGAAAGGTGGGAAAAATGTACATCTAGCAATGGCCAATACTTTGAATAAAATGTTTTTTTACTTTCCCATTAAAAATTAGTGTTTTATTTTCACCGGTACACCGTATTTATACTGAAGGTTGTTATTGCGTCTGGATTTCCCGCTATCCATTTCCATGCGGAACCTAACCAACTGATTGATCGTTTTGCTCTTGGCGTTCCTTTATTTGGGCAAGATGAAATTTAGCAACAGTCTTCCTTTCGCGTTCCTTAATGTTGGCTTCGACTGCAACGGTCATTCCTTCGACTACAGTTTCAAACTCATTCAGGTTGATGGCGTTAACGAGGTTGAAATGCTCTTTCTCTTCTTTAATCGATACAATCTGTGGTTGATATTCGTAGATATGGAAACCTTGTGCTGATAAAATTAATAACCTGGAGAATATATAATTTATATAGTTTATATACATATATGGTATAAACAATTCAAACGACTTTTATGGAGGCAAAAGGATAAATTAATTATTATTATTATTATTATTATTTATTATTTTATTTATTTATTTTTTTAATTATTTGGTACATTAATTATCAGGTACATATACATACCTGAATTTGCCTATATCTTAAACGATCTAATAGATTTATTAACTTAAATGTACTGGAACTCTATAGAATTATGGTGACTGTTGGCCGATTTCAGTGGTATGTATCATCAACATACTTAGCGGTCAACCTTCATCATGACCAGTATTACCCGCTAACGGATCATGAACTATCCACTTGCATCATTGTAGAAAAAAACAAGGTATCTCTGCACGCAAGCCCATCCGGTTTATTATAGAGGAGCTACAATAAGTAAATGCGAAATATAGTACGCATTCTCAATAAAATGGAAGATTTATCATCATGTCGAACGAAGTTAATTCATAACAACCCAATATGGATCAATTCTTTACACACCAATCAAGGGATATACGCCGTATCTTCAAGATAATCATTAAGCATAGCATGCAGGGGCACGGTGACATTAGTTATGAATAAAGGATCTGGCATTGCCAAGGGCGATTTCATAACCCCACGAGCTCACGGCAATCATTCCCACTCTATCCAGATATATGGATATATGTATATCTATATGGATATATCTATATACAGTAAACCAATATCCAATTCAGTTTGACGAACCAGAGATTAAGTTGAAAAGGCTAGCAGCACAGATAGACTACACTCATCTGGAGTTACCAAGTATTGTTCAGCGACATGCAATACCCCACGCCATCATAAGCTCGTCTGATTTACTTATCATTATCGCAATGATAATATTACTAGTTTGGAAATTCCAAGTATGCAGTTGTAGCAACAGATTCACAGAATACCCGATTGCTGCTCCAAGAACAAATCCAGAAATGTCCAATCCACAGGAACCTTACCCAAACGATTGAACACTGTTCAATGGGGGACAGGGTGTTGAGTACGGTCAGTACGCACAGTACAGTGCACCGTCATCCCATTGCTAGCTGCCGACATTGAACAAGTGCTTGTCATTGAACGTAAGATAACACCTCCATTTTATTCTCGCCTCTTTTCTTTTTTCTTATGTGCAAATAATATGTATTTACAGAATAAGTATGGGGTGATTCATTGTGAGGTTTGATTTTCAATAGGATTTTTTGACAGATCACGCGTGACTCCTATCAAACTGCTTTATAATTTTTGTTCAGTATCGTTTGGCATATCATCATGGAAAGACTCACACCACAGCAGCGTCTCCAAATTGTTTAGCTGTATTACGAAAATCAGTGTTCTGTGAGAAATCTTTTTCGTGCGATTCGAAGAACTTACGGTGCGCATAACCGACCTACTGAAACCACTATTTGACTGTTAGTTTACATTAGTGGATGATACTCGACCGGTTAGACAACATTCAGTACGTGGTGAAGAAACGATAACAGCTGTAGCTGGGAGTCTACGCGAAGACCATGACGAATCGATTCGTCGTCGTTCTCAGCAGCATGGCTTGGCGTATTTAACGTGAGGATCTCGGCCTATAAGCGTACAAAATTCAACTTGTGCAACAATTGAAGCCAGACGACTTGAATTTGCGGCATATTTTCAGTGAATTGGCTCTGTAAAAATTCAATGAAAGTCCGGTGTTTTATCGTGAAATTTTGTTCAGTGATGGCTCAATAGATAAGTTAATAAACAAAAATGGCGTATTTGGGCTGATGAACAACCCGAAAAGAATCCATCCATTATATATATTACATTGCATTACATTACATAATGGATCATGGCTGGTCCATATTTCTTCAAAAATGAGGCAAATCAGAATGTTACCGTCAAGTGTAACCGTTATCGCGCCATGTTAACGGACTATGTGCATCCTGAAATTCAAGCACATGGTCTCGGTGAACTCTGTTTTCAACAAGACGGCACTATGAACCATACAGCGCGTGAAACAATGGACTTGTTGAGAAATCATTTTGGTGAGCACTTAATTTAACATTTTGCTAAGGTAAATTGGCCGCCTAGATCGTGCGATATCATTCCTTTGGACTATTTTCTCTGGGGATATATAGCCTTAGGTCTTCTGGAATAAGCTAGGAACGATTGACGCTTTGAAAGCCAACATTACTCGTATTATCCCTGAGATACCAGTCGCTATGCTCGAACGAGTCGCTCAAAATTGGTCTTTCCGAATGGACCACCTCAGACGTAGTCGTGGCCAATATTTACCTGATATCATTTTCTAAGAGAGGGCACCACTTGAATTAACTCCGTACCATTTTCAGTTAGTACCAACCTTCAAAAGTTACGTGTATAAATTTGACAGCTGTCGGACGATTAGTTCTCGAGATATAGCGTTATGATTGAAGCAAATTTTGTTGTTGCAAAAAAAATGGATTCAAAGCAATTTCGTGTGTTGATTTATCATTGCTTTTTGATGGGATACAAAGAAATGGCTTGATAAGTGTTACCCGGACTCCGCACCAGCCGAACGAACCATTCGCAAGTGGATTGAAAAATTTAAAAGTGGTCATACAACCACCGAAGATGATACAAGCGGTGGACGTCCAAAAGAGGCTGTTTCAGATGAAAACATCAAAAAAGTCCACAAAATGATTACGAATGACCGTAAAGTGAAGTTGATCGAGATAGCTGAGGCTCCGAAGATATCAAAAGAGATACACGAATATTTGGACATGCGAAAGCTCTGTTCAAAGTGGGTGCCGCGTTTGCTCACAGTCGACCAAAACCAACAACGTGTTGATGATTCAGAGGAGTGTTTAAAGCTGTTCAACCGCAATAAAGCCGAATTTGTGCGTCGATATGTGACAATGAAAGAAACTTGGCTCCATCACTTCACACCAGTCGGAGTCAAGTCAAGTCGGCAGTCAGCTGAGTGGCGAGCAGGCGACAAACCTCGTCCAAAACGACCAAAAACTCATATTTTGGGATACACATGGAATGATTTTCAACGACTATCTCCAAAAGGGGCAGACTATTAATAGCAACTATTACATTGCGCTGTTGGAGCGTTTGAAGGACGAAATCGCAGAAAAACGGCCGCATTTGAAGAAAAAGAAAGTGCTGTTTCATCAAGACAATGCACCGTGTCACAAGTCAATGAAAACGATGGCAAAATGGAATGAATTCGGCTACGAATTGCTTCCCAACCCACCGTATTCTCCAGATTTGGCCCCGAGCGACTATTTCCTGTTCGCAGACCTCAAAAGAAAGCTCGCCGGAAAGAGATTTAAGACTGATGAAGAGGTAATCGCCGAAACAGAGGTCTATTTTGAGGCTCAACCGAAATCGTACCACAAAACTGGTATCGAAAGATTGAAAAATCGTTTCAATCAGTGTATCGCCCTCGAAGGCGATATATTGATAAATAAAGTTGAATTTTGCAAAAATTTTGTGTTTTACTATAAAACGGCACGGCCCATGTGTTAAATGCTATGAATTGTTCTTTTAACCGATAATAAAAAATTTTAATTTACTTTCAAAGTTATGTGTTTTATTGTACATTCTAAATCAAACCTCAGGATGAATCATCCCATATATATTTCACTATTTATAATAAATAAATTACGAGGAACATGAATTTTCATTCTTATTATCATTATTTTAATATGTTAAATGTACATATTTGATCTTCACATTCTTAAAGTACTAATCTCGAATTTTATAACATCACTCTCTTTCGTTGTTGAATCACCAAAAGAACAGGTTGTAATTATTACTAATTATCATTTGTAACATTTTTTCCTTTATATTTTCCTTTTATATTTAAAACATTTGTTGGTCCTTCTAGCCCAGAACAGAAACAGTACATAATAATATCATTAATTATTTTTTATACCTGTTGAACAATATTGATTGCATGTGAAAATTATTTTGTGAAACGAGCAGTGTGACATTGAGATGAAATACCATATACCGGGTGAGTTTTTTAACTTGAGACATCCAAATTACTCGAAAAATACGCGATATCGCGAAAAATGTTTCAGACAAAAGTCACAAGGTTCTGAAGGGGACATAAGATGGTGACCACGAGTTTGACTTTGAGGAAATGTGTTCCTTTCCCGTCAGAGGGCGCCATAAAACTTAAGACATCAAAATTACTAGAAAAGTACGAAATATGGCGAAAAATGTTTCAGACAAAAGTCACAAGTTTCTAAACGGAACATAAGATGGTGACCACGAGTTTGACCTTCCAAAAATAAACATTCCCACTATAAGTGACTATAAGCACCGCATCTGTGATCTTTTTATCGGCTCATTAGATGCAAAATCCAATTAAACTCCAATACAAAAATTCCAGTATTTAATATCTTTTCTTCGCGACGAAGCAGCTGGTTTAATCCTGCATATAAACGTTGCTGACGCTAATGACGTAGACCCGTAGGAGCGTTTAGAGCAACGGTATAACCGGTCTAATTTGATAATCCAATCACATATCCAATCGTTTAGATGCCCTCCAAGAATTCTTCGAACGCGCAACTCTTGCGCTAAATTACCGAAGGGGCTAATGAGACAATAAGAGGATTAAACGCATTAAAAAATATCAATCGAGACTTAATCATTTTTATGTTGCTGCAAAAGTTGGATCACGATACGGGCAAGCATGAGTAAAAGAAATTGGTTTTCGTGACAATTTTACCATTTTACTTACTTTTTTGCAGAATTGTTGTAATGCTTTTGAAGCATGCCTATCTCTTTCTCGTCTTAATCAGTTACGTACGAAGGCACCCAAACCTATTCATTCTCATTTCGTTCAAGTTTATTTGCGTTGCCAAAGTTGTGGTCCTGATCACCCCTAAGTAAATGCCCAAATTTTCTATCACTCGAAACAACAAATCGACGATTTTTCGTAAAGAAACATACACGCTGCTTTAACTGCATTCAGTCCTGACACACAAGGAAGAACGCTTCTTATCCGTCAAGAAAACATTGCGCTGCCAGCCACAATTCGTCAGTCATCAGATTATGATATCTTGGGCATTCTCTGTCATGGAAATTCAATCCAAAGGGCAATACGCATTATCTCATACATGCTCCGATTCAAGAGATAAACATGATGCATTTCTCAACAGTAGCAAGCAAGTACCAAGCTCGGAAAACGGTGATTAGGTTGAAGGAGAAGGTCGAATTCCAAGACGACATAAATAATCTCCAAAAACACAACGAAGTATCCAAGAAGAGTCTACTCACAACTCTAACACCATTTTTCGACGATTCGAAGGAATCATTCGCGTTGGTGAACGATTGGAATCACCTGCATTACAATATGACGCCAATCAGCCATTCCCGAAATTATTGCTGATGGAAATTCATCAGGAGAACAAGCATGCTGGACCCCAAATTATCTTGACATTCGCTCGACAAAAATAAGGCCAAAACTCTTATCACAAGTGATGGGAAATCTTCCAGTTGACAGAATCCAACCAGCATGACCATTCTTGAACACATTCATTGACCTATCTACACTCATTACAAGCTAAGTGAAAAACGTCCCTAAAAATCATACAATATATGTCCGTGTTCTGCTGGTTTGCAACGAAGACTTGTCATCTTAAATTTGTAACCGATTTAACTTCAAAAGAATTTATTGCCACAATAAATGGATTCATAAAATTTGCAACAAAATTTATTGTGACAACGCTACCAATTATCAAAGTTAAACCAAATTATTGACTCAGCAAGAGACAGAGAGAAAATCATAGCCTCATGTACAAGGAAGGGGTGCGATTTTAATTTTATACCTCCACGATTACCACACTTCGGGGGACTGTGGGAAGCTTTAGTCAAGTCTGGTAAATATCTTCTACAACACACATTGGCATCGGCATCGCTAACTTATGAAAAACTCGACACTGCTATAATTTAAGTCGAGACTATACTAAATTTTCGACCGATAGCACCCATGTCAGCATCTCCAAATGACTACACCGCTCTTACCCCAGGACACTTCCTCATTGGAGAGCTACTCACCAGTAACATTGACTGTTATGCAAAACCTGAAGAATCTTCAGTTCTCACTCGATGGAAGATCGTCAGCCATGTCAAAAACGAGTTCTGGCGATGTTGGTCATGTGACCAGACCTCATCTGACTATTTGAAATGTCGCCGTAACGAAGGGGACAAATCAGCTGAACCACCATTACACAACAAACATCACAAGGACGCCCCCACACCACGTAAACGGAAGTGAGGTCTATCCATTGGTATAGCATTGGTCACCTTATTCATCGCTTGTACAATATCAGCTACAATAAATACATGGATAATTGAAACCAGCACATTTGATTCTCGACCTGTTATTTATTTCGACAATATTGGAACATCGAGCTTAGTAACTCATACATTGAACTTAGTTATATACGATGATTTAGCACCTAGAGACTAGAGGCAACTGCAAATAGCAACATCATATTGCAGCATTTTTGTGAGAGGTTACGGCAAAAAACGTTGCGTACCCAAGTGACCAATCTCATTCACTACACACACGAGGATTTATGTGAAGATAGCATTAGTTTTGCGATTACAAAATTACGTCGATCTAAAAGAGGAGCATTCAAATTAATTGGAAATATAGCAAATTCTGGAGTTCTTGACTCTCAGTATGCAGAGGAGATGTCTAAAACAATTGAAAGGATACAAGCCAATGAAAACTACCTGCTAGACGTTTTTGGCATTTTTTTTTTGGAAATTTACCAAGAACCTAGTTTGTCACCTGATGATCTACGCGCTGAAGATATATTTTGCAATCTCGTTTAACCTTCAAATCCGATAACGAAGTAGATTTCAAAGGTAGTTATTATATTGCCCTTAAACGTTTTCTCTCCCTTGAACGTAAACTTGCAGCGGACTCATATTTGAAGCAGAAGTATGTTAGTTTTATGGAGGAATATTGCAGTTAGGCAATATGGGGGAGGTACCAGAAAACGAGCTGAATCTGTGTTTTACGTACAGTAGTACGACTAAAGTGAGGGTGGTTACTGATGGGTCTACCAAGTCGGATGACAATCTTTTTCTTAATGATACACTTCTGTCAGGTCATACATATCAGCGAGGCCTTCTTTAAATCTTTATTGCATTCTACCGACATCTGTATACAATTTCTGGTGATATCGAGAAAATGTTTCGGCATATAAGGATAAACTCACCACATGCTGAATTCCAACGCATTTTTTTGAAGAAAATCGAGTGATCTACCTATAAAACACTATTGGTTAGTAACTGTTACATTTGGCACAGCTTTGCTGTTCATACTCTGCGCCAATTGGCACAAGATTCCATCAAAACTTATCCGCGTGCATCAAATGTATTGCTCAACGACTTTTATATTGGCGACGTGATGACTGGGCAGATTCCGTGGATGAAATAACTTAGCTTCGTTCAAAGCGAGTAAATGTTCTCCACTCAGGCGGTTTCAATCTCCGAAAGTGGACGAATAATTGTTGGCCATTGCTTTTGAGCATACCAGAAAACCAACGTAAACTATCTCTGCGGGAATTCGGGGAATATAACTCACTCAAACAGCTTGGTTTGCATTGGTAATCTGCAAAGGATTCTTTTCCTTACAAGGGCAACCTAACTCAAGGCTCATTAATTACCAAAAGTCATATACTTCCAGAGTCATCAAGATTATTTGACCCCCTGTGTTTTCTTACTCCAGTCATAATATCTATAAAAATCTTATTCCAGGAACTATGGCGCAAATAATATGAGTGGGACGACTTTGTGTCATCGGATCTTTCTAATCAATGGCCATCCATTTGCGTTGAGCTACCTGTCCTCGAAACTTTAAATATACCGAGAATCATCTGGACTTCTAAGGCTAATGTGGAGTTTACTGGCAGTCATACACTGCCGCAGTGTAGATTCAACGGAAAGTGTATCTAGTACCATCGTTGCTGCTAAGAGCAGGGTTGCTCCTAGAAATTTCGTTTCTCTTCCCCGTTTTCAGCCTCTGTTGTTTATTCAACAAACTTAAAACATCTTTACAATATAAAGACATGCAAGTTTACAGAATATTATAATAGAATATTTAGCCGCCTATAAAACATTATATTGGCCGAAATAGAGGACGAATCTCTATAAACAAATATATATATACAAATATTTATCTAAACAAAATACCATTTTTTGAGTTATTCAAGGATATATGTAAAAAGGATATTCTGGAATATATTTCGTCCTTGAAAATAAAAATTATTTCAAATCTTTAAAAGTTCACCTTTTCCTGAAATTAACAAGGTATATTTTATCAAATTCTGATGAACAGAGCCAAAGTTATGATTTTTTTAAATATGAAAGAAAGCATAGATTTTGATTTTTTTTTCCAATTTTTGAAGTTCCGTTACACGCAAACTATATCGAATTCTGCAAAACTTGTTTTGAGTTATGATTCGTACAACTCAAATGAAATACTCATTTCACTTTTCAGCCAAATCGGAGAGATGTCGCTCAGAACGTCGGTCGATACTTCATGGAATGACCCCTATTACCTATCAGTGATTTCGAACAACGAACAAGAAAACCCGCGAATGTACTAGTGTCGAGGATGGAACCCACCAGCATCTTTAAATCAATTCGCGTACCCGCCTATGTAATTTCCGAAATACTGTTAAATTCAAAAACTAGACTCGTAAAGTTTTAATAATCAGTTAGTTTTCCTTCAGAGATTAAAACCATTTAGAAGTGCGAAGCCTTACAAAAAGGAAATAAACTCGCATCTCTCACACCGTCGGTTGTCGTGTTGAAGAATCAGATGCCAACTATGCAAAATACATCCTTTTATTCGTATTTACACGCATCCATATCTCAAATATACCATATGCCAAACTTTGTTGGGAATATTACATAATCGGTGTCCGAAATCTTTTATGTAAGGTTGTTCACAAATGTTGTTCGTGCTTCCGTTATTGGAAGTTTGATTAAGATTAACGTATGGGTAATCTGCCGGCAGAACGAGTCCGTTTTGCGTGTGTTGTTTAGAGCTTCTACTAAATTAATCAAACTTTATATTGTATAAAACATTTACTAGCTTCTTTAACTTTTTATTTGAATCGAAATTTGTTGTTTCGCAGTTTTTCCTTTAATATATAAAACAAGAACTTATAATGTTAAGCTCTTGCTTTTAGCTCTTATCTTAAAAATAATATTTTTTTTTTTTTTTTTAGAACGTTGTATGAAATTGGTTATATTTCCACATATATGTGGATGTTTATTGATTAGAATTCCATAAATAAAAAAGTGTCTTCATAAGCCAGTTTTCTTCTATATAGAGTTGAATATTCTATTGACTGAACACTATGTTTTTACACATAAAACTTTCATTATTCATCAATTTTTGACAAGTACTCATAAAATTAATCTCTTAAAGGTTTAAAAACATTGTCACTTAGCACGTATAAAATTTTACCTGTTAAGAGATTTACAACTAAATATAGACCAAAAGTGATGGTTGAATTAGAGGAGAAAAGAGTTTCTTTTCTCTCTAAGGTGCTAACATCGAGCGAAATCACAGTGTTAATGTTGTCAGTCGGGAGCTCTTTCGTAATAGAGTTCAATCCAAGAGAAGACGCATCAATAAAAGGGGTAAAATAATTTATTCAAATAATTGCTTTTAGGAAAGAATTTAAAATTTTATTTATGTTTTATTTATTTGTTTCAGACAAAGAATGGAAAGCAAAAGAAACAAAATTTCACGTCATCGCTTGAAAATCCTAACGCTTTTACAAATATGTATTGTTTTCAATTTTCAAAGCTTTTTCTAGAAAGACATCGGGGTTCTTAAATATATATTATTAGACCGATTTAGTAAATACCCGATATGATTATTGATATTCACCGTTCTTATTGTAAACACTTCCGTTGTCTAATTGATTTGATCACCGAAGCCGAAGATAGCAGGTCCTTAGACTTTGTGTTATTTTTGTTATTATTATTATTATTATTTATTTATTTATTTTTTTTTTCATTTTTATTATTATGTATACAGAATGATTATATGTATTCAACAAATTTCTTTAAAGGGGACAAATTTATAATTGTCAGATTTATTATTTTCTTATTTGATTTTATAATGAGTTCATGTGCAGTAGATATTCCATTACCACATAACAAACATATCTTTCAAAAAGAGCTCGGTAAGGCATTTCATAATCGAGTTGTACGGTTTAAAAAGGTATCACGCACGTCCGAAAGTTGGCTTGAAGATAAACGAGGTTTGTTCAAAAAATGAGGTGACTTTATATTTGTATAAACAAATATATATTTATTCATTAATATTAATATTGTCCCCTTCAAAGTTCTCATAAGCACTTTTTGGTAAAGCCTTGAGCTCTTCCAGCGATGCCGTTTTTATTTCCTCAATTGTAGCAAATTTCCGTCCTTTCATAAGTCTCTTTAATTTTGGGTACAGGAAAAAGTCGCATGGGGCCAAATCCGATGAATATGGTGGATGAGGTATGATTGTCGTGTTGTTTTTGACTAAAAATCCTCTCACAAGCAACGATGAAAGAGCAAGTGCATTATTATAAATTGTTTTTCCACAATTCTTTCCGCGTAATACTCCTTATTGACCGTACCTGGAGGTAAAAACTCCTGATGCAATACGCCACGGTAATCGAAAAATAAAACAGTGATCAAAACTTTGAGATTTGATCGAACTTGGTGTGCTTTTTTCGGTCTTGACTCTCCTGGGTGCTTCTATTGGGAAGATTGGGGTTTGGTTTTGACGTCACAACCATATAGCCCTGATTCGTCACGAGTTATGACCATTTTGAGCAAATCAGGTTCATCATTGACGTCGTTCAAGAGTTACTGAGCGATGCTCTTGTAACGGTTCTTCTGGTCAAAATTAAGAAGTTTCGAAACAAACTTCACTGACACACGTCTCATGCACAAAACATCCTAAAAAATTCCATGACACCAGCCGACCGATATGTCAAAATTTCTTACAGATTCGACGTTATCATCTTTTGTTGATCTGCTGGGGCGTCCAGAGCGAGGTTCGTCGTTGGCATCATGATGGTGAGAAGTTGATTCATTTTGCATAGTTGTTTTCTTGTTTTTGGTGGCAATAAATTAAAAGAAGTTCAGTGAAGTTCAAAATATGAAATTTAATAATTAAGCTAGAAAACAAAGGGGGACGTTCAAGAAAAATAAATGACCGTATGGCTCGTCACATTGCTAGGAAAGTCTGTGGTGTGAACGCAGTTACCCCAAAAGAGGCTATGAATGAGCTTAATTTTATCGCCAGCATCTGGACGGCTCATTGTAGCCTTAAAAGAATTGGTCTGAAGGCTGGAGAAAAGAAAAAGAAGCCACTTTTATCGGAAAAATATATAAAGAAACGAAAATATTTCTTTGCAACCCATTAAAATTTGACATTTTCAGATTGGAAACAAGTAAGCTAAATCGAATGGTGTTCATGCATTTATTTTCAAGTCTAACAAATATTCAAAACATTTTTTTTTTTTGGGTTATTTGGTCAAATCAGACAAAGATTTACCCCTTCCAGTTGGATGGAAGGTCATATCATATTAAGCCCTCTGATGCACTCAACCCAAATCAGATCACTCCCACTGTTAAGCATGGTGGTGGGTCTGTTATGGTGTAGGGGTGTATTATTAGGAAAGGAGTAGGGGCATTGATTCGTATCGATGAGATAATGAACAAAGAGAAGTATTTAGCCATACTGCAACAGAATCTTCGATCTGCAGTACCCAAGACGGGTCTTGTTGAAAATGTAATTTTTCAACATGACAATGATCCGAAACACACCGTTAAATGTGTCAAAGAATGGCTCGAAAACCAAAGATTTTCAACACTAAAATGGCCTCCACAAAGTTCAGACATGAATCAAATCAAAAATGTTTGGAGTCACTTAAAGAGAACTCTTACAGCATATGAAAATTCCCCAAAAGTAGTAAATAAGTTTTGGGAGAGAACTAAGGAGAACATTATGAAAGTATGACAAGAAGAGTGAAGATAACAACACAGCAAAAAAATAAAAAATCAATAATTGAATGTACGTTGCCCGCAAATCTCAAGTCACCTTACTTTTTGAATACACCTCGTTTGACAAGCATTCATATCGGAGTGTTACGATTAAAGGTATGAATGAACAGAATGCTACTTGTAATTTCACATCAGTCTTGAAACCGTCCAAGATAACTTGAATTTAATGTTCCGAAAGGTAATTTTTAAACCATTGAAGAGATTCATCGATACCAAATGCACACATTTTCGGCAAAATGCCTTAGAAATATCAAGTGTAAATGTTTTGCTTTTGCTTTGGTTCCATTTTTTGGTGAGATATGCCATCAAATCACCAGTGGACCTGTTGTTACGAAAACCGTACTGCCGGTCATTGAGATGTTTTCGAGTTGCATAATATTTCATGAGCTGAAGGTTTACCAGCGTTTCCATGCCATTGAAAAGAAGGAACGTAACTGCAAAGAGTCTGTGGGAGGAGAATTATTATTAGACATTGCCCTTAGGGAATTGGTGCTTTTAAGCCATGTCTGCTTCCATTTGCCCACGTCATCGGTATTATATGTCATTATCCGATTTAGCAATGATACAGTCAAGTCTAAGTTGAGGCCTTTCTGGACTCGTTATTATTCTCATCGTCACATTTAAATTATATGAGAGATGATGGCTGTGCTTCTTAGGCAGTAATTCCAAACTCCGATGAAACGAAAAAGCTACATGAAGTGGAATTTTTTATGGCTACTTGGGTAATAATTTCGAACTCCGATTAAGCGAAAAAGCGACAAGAAATGAAACGAGTAGCACGTGTGGTAAGCAGTTCGGGAATAATGACACATGGGATTGGAACTAAAAGGCGACGGGCTCCGAGTAGGGAACAAAAACGAACAGATTACCAACTACTATCTTGATCAAAATGTTCCCGGTGCCGTCACAGTGTGGCGCTGTCATTGTTCCGATTTGAGTTGTTTATTTATTTATTTTTTTTTTTTGTTTAGTTGGTTTATCTGTTGTTGACATTCCCCTTTAAATCTGAGCGTCATAGCTTGACATTTGCAGAAGTTACGTAGCCAAGAGTACATCTATCCTTGTGTGTGTTGACGATTTTTACAATTTTAGAAATGGATAAATTTGCAACAACGAATTTGTATTAAATTTTGCGTAAAAAATAGATTTATGGTGTGCGAACATTGGAAATGTTGGAAAAGTGTTTCGGGAACGATTTTCTAAAGGAAACGGTCGTTTACCAGTAGTACGACCGGTTCAAAAGTGGTCGTGATTCAATCGAAGATGATGAACGCAGTGGCAGATCATCGACATCGAAAACCGATGAAAACATTGATGAAGTAAAAGAAATGCAGATTAACCATCAGAGAGATAGCGGAGGACTTTAAAATTGCCTATGGATCCGCCAAGACATTTTGGTGGTTGATTTGAGTTTTCGTCATGTAGCAGCAAACTTGGTGTCAAAAGACCTCAATTTCAGGCAAAAAAGAGACCGCGTTGACGTCGCAAAAGATGTGATTTGCGACGCTGAATCCGATCCCATATTAATCAAAAGGATCATTACTGGAGACGAGACGTTTGGTTATGAGTACGACACGCAAGTCAGACATCAGGCAAGTGAATGGCGTTCACCAAATGAGCCGAGACCAAAAAAACCACGTCGTTTTCACTCAAAAAAGAAGGCAATGCTCACGGTTTTTATGGATTACAATGTAGTGCATCATGAATTCTTGCCATAAGGTCACATAGTAAACAAAGAGTATTATTTGGGCGTTATGAGACGTTTGAGTAAAGCAATTCGCCGATAGAGATCAATATTATCTCCTCAATGACGGATTTTATCAGTAATAAAGGGAACTCTCATTATTCACACATAATTTCTGATATTTACAGGTTTTAGAAGGCTTTAGAGAAGTAGACTTGACAGAGCGAACACCTTTGTATTGTCGGAAATATGGGTAGTGAAGAAGCCGTCGATGTGCCGAATTACGATTGTGTCGCTCATTTCAAGCACTACAGTGTGTGTCTACTACAATTTCAGAGACGGAATAAATATTGTCACCCAACAAATGATTTAACAAAAAATTTTTTAGCTGTAAATGCTGCTAAAACAATTGATGTTCACCATTTGAACTGTTAAACAGTGAAACAACTGAGACCATAAACATGTTTGCGTCTGTTTCGCCATTTGGTGTATTTATTTTTTTCTTTGTAGGCACTCAGCCCTATTTTGTAATTTAAGAATTATTGGAAGACATGATCCATCATTTCCTGAAGTTTCACTCTAGCTGATATTCTCGTAATTTCCTACAACTGCCCCTTTTTGGCAACTGTTATTATTCAGTTGGATGGAAGAACTTCTAAGTTGATCTTTTTCAAAATTTTATATTTTCGTTTTGACAGACTCAAATCCATGAATAAAGCCAACGCAATATCACTGTTATACATGATAGGATCCTTTTGTGGATGCTTTCTTTTATTCTTTTGACTCGCAGTGGACTTGCGGCAGAGATTCATATTTTCATGATCCTTATTGTATTTTATTGCTAAAGCATTAGAAACATCTTTAGTGGTTATGTTTTCGGTAGCATTTATCAGTTTTTGTTTTATGGTAAACGTCGAGCACTCAGTTATTAGTATTGGCCTTCCACTTGATGACTTCGATGTGCTTGCTAAATCACAGATTTCTTCTGTTCTTTCAGTATCGTTATGGAGACATACACAAATATGTAATTTGTATAGTGCGATCCAACAAAGTGTCATTTAAAATTTCGCGGCATTGTTGAACTGTCAAAATTCATTTGTCATTGCGAAAGCTTTTGATAAAAAAAAATAAGAAGTTATTAAATATGGACTGATACGCACTCACATATGATGATATAGTGAAAATGCACTACAAAACCGGTCAAAAGATCGGGGATATATATGTAATTTGTATAGTGCCATCCAACAAAGTGTCATTTAAAATTTCGCGGCATTGTTGAACTGTCAAAATTCATCTGTCATTGCGAAAGCTTTTGATAAAAAAAAATAAGAAGTTATTAAATATGGACTGATACGCACTCACATATGATGATATAGTGAAAATGCACTACAAAACCGGTCAAAAGATCGGGGATATATAACGTAAAGTTTATTATCAAGCGCTTTCCCGCACACGAATAGTTAATTGAATCTATAAATCTGAATTTATGATGTGAAGTCTCCAACTCGTGTTGATCCGGCAAGGTCAACTGAAAATATCGCCGCCGTAGCTGAGATTGTGACAGAAATTGGGGCAGTTGACACAAGGATTAAGTCTACGCCAAATGCCCCCCCGAAAAACAGAAGCCTTAAGCAAGATCTAATGCTTTCCTATATTGACTCCTATTAAAAGTAACATTTGTGTAACAAGTGGGTATCGCTAAACTCGTAATTAAGAGGGCTTTTTAATGAGTAACCGGGTTGGAAGCTAAAATGGGTCTACCATCATTCAGTATAACCTCTTTTAGTCCGCCTGTCAAAATTTGGTGACAATCCGACGCATAGTTTTGTTTTGACACCCATTTCAAAACATCGTGTTAGTGTTTTTTGTGATCATGGAAAAAGAGCAGTATCGCTCCGTGATCCGATTCTTGTTTTTGAGTGCCAAATAAATCAAGCCCATTATTGATGGTGTGTATGGGACCAATTCACCTTCTCATACAACCGTTTACAATTGGTTTGCAGAGATTCGCCGTCGCCGCACGTCGATGGCGCAAAAACCGTAACCATGTAACCGTGAACAAAATCCATGATCTCGTATTGGCTGATCGCCGAGTGAAAATTCGCGAGTTGGCTGAGATAGCAGGCATCTCAACTGAACGCGTTAGCCATATCCTGCATGAAATTTTGGGCATGAGAAAGCTGTACGCCTGATGGAGGAGGAGTTTCTGCGTTGTTTTGTGACCGTCGATGAGACATAGATTCATTGGTACATACCAGAGACTAAAGAACAATCGAAACAATGGGTTTTACCTGGTGAACGTGCCCCAAAAAAGGCGAAGAATGTGTCCCAAAAAAGGCGAAGAACGTGTCTTCGGCCGGAAAGGTGAGGCCAAAATATACTTAACATAATTTAAAAAAAATAATACTAATTACAGAAAAATTAGAGAATTTTATATTTCTTAATCAGAAACAGTATTAAATGCCCCACCAAAAGGATAAATAGCAATAATTTAAATAAATGGGTGGGGTGACCCTTTCAGCTAAAAAAAAAATACAATTTAAAAATTAAAGAAAACAATGCATTGAACCTTAAGTAAAACGTAATTCATTATGTCATTGAAGAAAAAGAACGAAATGCCAAAATTCAAGTTAGAAAACAAAATTAGTTTTAAAGAACAAGATTACATTTTATGAAAAGAAAAAGGAAGAAAAATGAACGAAACACCAAGTCATCAAAAACATCAACATCAGACTACGAATGAGAACTAAAGATGAACTCTAAGCGTTTAAAATCATGGACTAGAAGCCAATATCTTACATGCTTCAAAAATATTTTGATTGGACTAAGAGTTATAATCCAAAAAGGAAACCGATTAAAGAGGCTGCGCCATGAAAGTGTATAAAAATATACACAATATATACAATATATACATATGGTATATTTATTTATGTATTTATTTATTTATATTATAAATTTATTTATTTATTTATTTATTTATATTATACATATATTTATTTATTTTTTTATTTATATTATACATATATTTATTTATTTACATTATACATAAATTTATTTATTTATTTATTTAACGCTATTATTTTTACTATTTATTTCGCTGTTTTTTTTTTTTGAATTTAAATTGAAAGTTTTTTCGTATTTTCCTTCAGAATTGTTTGCTTATATAGTCGTATATACTCTTAAAAAATAAAAATATAAATAATTTTTCAGAAGTAAGGAATCTCAAATGTCAAATCTCTGTAATATATATTGGGCGATAACTTTAATCATTATAATATTATTATACGAAATAAACTATCTATTTATCACATTTTTATTTATCAAACTTATCAATCAAATTTTATTTCATTAAACTTTATATCATATAGCATATTTTTCTTTAACAATGTCTGTTCTTTCGAATTTTCGCAGCTGCCTCGTCAATACTATGGTTCAAGCACAGATAATGAACTTACCCAGATGTCGCATCCCCATACAAAAAAATGTTGATCTTTTTTGCGATGAGCAAACAACGATGGACAAAAATAAAGCTTTTCTGCTTCGCAAAGAAAAAAAAACGGAAAATAAATTTTCTGTGCGAAAAGCTTTCTTTTCTGCCGTTCTTTGTACCGTCTGCAACCTGCAACTGTGAGACACAATTTCATTTTTACATACATGTGTATGTACATATATTCATATGTTTATAGGTACGTATTTTCCCTTTCCATAAAATATTTAAATTGTATTTTTTCGAAGTGAAAAGTGATATTTTACTGTGCGTGTCCAGTAAAAATTTTGAAGAATTAATCTAGTAGAGGTTAAAAATATTATAAGTTTACAATAAAAAAAGTTGCGACAAAAAATAGACTTAGGGCCTGTTTTTCAGTGCGAGATCATCCGAGTCTCAAGCAAGCTTAAACTCGATTTAACTCCAGAAACATGTTTTTCAGTCAATTTTAATCCTGAGCTAACACCGAGTTAATTCAGCAAATTTGATGAGTTAACTCTGGATTAACTGAACAAATATTTTTGAGAGATACTAAAAATAGCAAGGAAAAAAGTTGATTTCCCTTATATTTTTGTGAAATATTGCTGCTTCATTTACTCATTGTTATTGTTATGCACCAACGAAAAAAAAAGAAACAAAACAATGAGCGGATGAGAATGACAGATTTAGATAGTGTTTTGACAACTGAATGATACAATGGCAGTGATGCCAAATCAAACCATCACTCGGGGATTTAAAATTAATCCTTCACTGAAAAACTGCTTCATGAGTTAACTCTTGATCAATTTTAGCCCCGAGTTAGTAAACTCTAGCGCGAATATCTTACGAGCGCGGATGTAATGAAACAATATACTACCACTTGCGCCGCGGCCATCTAATCCCGCTCGCTGACCATTACATAAACCATGTTTGCGTATTATTTTGTTGAAAATTCCATCATCAAGGAATTACGACGGAAGAAAAAAAGAAAGAAACAAAAATTGTGTATTTACAAAAGGTACTTAACAATTTGGCACGAAGGGTTTTTTAAAAAAAAGTTAGAAACAAAGTAGAATACTCTAAAGTAGCTTCTGTGGCCATGCCAATAACTCATAGTGAAGAATTTATTGTGCCCACGCCAAGAACACAAGAACCATGTGGAAAGTCAAGTGATGAGGATGACACTGAAGAAAATTATGTGCTGGAGAAGGAAATATCCGAATATGTACTTCCTAGAAATTCATTGAAAGGACGACACAAGATTCAGCAGCAAGAGTCAAATGATTTGTTCCGTGACTTCTGTATTCCCTAAATTAAGTGATGCCAAACCTAAAGAAGGTATCTTTGTAGGACTAGCAGCTTGGACATCATTGACAGTTTTAATAAATGAGTTTTTAGAAAATAATCGAGCCGAAAATTCTGAAATGTAAGTCGCAAAGTTGTTAAAAACTTATAAGGATTTAGGTTGCAGAATGCCATTGAAAATAGATTTCTTGCACTCACATTTTGATTTTTTTTTTTTCCAAAAAAACATTGCAGCGGTGAGCGACGAACAAGGAGTACAAGGCACAAAAAATGATCGAATAACGTTATCGAGGTCGTTGAGATACAGTCATGTAAGGGGATTTCTGTTGGTCTTTAATGGGAGAAGATTTAACAAGTCATAAACGTAAAAGCTAAATCACAGAATAAATAAAAATTACAAATATTTATGTTTTAATAAAGGGTGATTCATCGTAATGTAAAATAAAACACATAAATTTGAAAGTGAACTTAAAATTTTTATTATCGGTTAAAAGAACAATTCATGGAATCTATTTTTGAAATTGATAAAACATCATTACGAAAATTAATAGCATTTTCTTCAATTAATCATTTAGGATGAATATTAATAAGAATATACTCAAATGAATCATTATGAATTACTTATTTTTTATTTTATACATTTTTATCATTTAATTTAATCTTTTTATTTAATATATTTAAATTATTTCACATTAATCAATTATTTATATTATTTTTTTTTAATAATACTTTAAAATTTTCATTAAGGTACTCCTTCAATTCTAATACCATTTATAGTATGTATTGAAACCATTAGAAATATTATTCGACCAGGTGCACTTGCAGTTCGATTAATAGCTAATAAATTGATTAAGAACATTTATTGGAATTTTAATTATTCCTTCTATATACTGATTTATACCTTCACGACATCATATTATTTGAAATAACGTATTATCAATTTTACATAAAGATGTGTATCCCAAAATACGGATGCCATAACCTTGCTAGCCGTCTGTTGAGTTTTTGGTCGTTTTGGACGAGATTCGTCGCATGCTCGCCACTCAGCTGACTGCCGACTTGACTTTGGGGTGAAGTGATGGAGATAAGTTTCATCCATTGTCACATACCGACGCAAAAATTCAGCTTTATTGCGGTTGAACAGCTTTAAACACTCCTCTGAATCATCAACACGTTGTTGTTTTTGGTCGACTGTGAGCAAACGCGGCACCCACTTTGAACAGAGCTTTCGCATGTCCAAATATTCGTGTGTGATATATCCAACACGCTCTTTTGATCTTTTCAGAGCCTCAGCTATCTCGATCAACTTCACTTTACGGTCATTCGTAATCATTTTGTGGACTTTTTTGATGTTTTCATCTGAAACAGCCTCTTTGGACGTCCACTGCGTGCATCATCTTCGGTGCTGGTATGACCACCGGATTTTTCAATCCACTTGCGAATGATTCGTTCGGCTGGTGCAGAGTCCGGGTAACACTTATCAAGCCATTTCTTTGCATCGGCTGCATTTTTTCCCATCAAAAAGCAATGATAAATCAACACACGAAATTGCTTTGAATACATTTTTTTCACAATAACAAAAGTTGTTCACTCGCAACGCTATATCTCGAGAACTAATCGTCCGACAGCTGTCAAATTTATAACCGTATCTTTTGAAGGTTGGTACTAACTGAAAATGGTATGGATTTAATGCAAGTGGTGCCCTCTCAGCCCATGTATTATACTTAGTACCAAAAAGTGTGCGTTCTTAAAAACACGCATTGAGTTCCACGGACACTAACTAGACAAAAATGGGAATAGGCCTACGACCAAAAGACAGTGATCGTAGAGGATTTTCGTCAGTCGAAAAAGGAACATCAAATAAGACAGTTTATAGGCATCACCGCTTATTTCCGATGAAACGACAGCAGGCTGCATTTGAGTAACTAAAAGCCTTGCTAACTAACCCGCCACTTTTGGCTCTGTATAACCTTATGAAATCTTAACGCAACAACAAACCGAGACAAATGGTATATTTTAGCAAACGAAGTATCACATCTGTCGTAGAGAGTCCCGAATGATTTCAAATTCAACTTTTGGGCAAAGAATTTAAGGAACTACCAGAGCAAAGCCAGAATGATACTGCTAGGTAGTGGCTTAAGCTTCAAGAATTTGAGTTTGCAAGAGTCCATCAACCAAAAAAGAAAGCAGGGTACGTGGATGAGTCGCTAACCAGTGGAAAAAGAGAAATGGAAGAAGCAAACGCCAACATGTTTAATATCTATATTGAAAATGACGACTGGCTAGCCACTATGCAATGGCATGAGTAAGTTGCGTAATATAATCAATCAACTATAATCAAATACATCTTGTCATCAAAAATAACTGCATGCGGATAACGAGCTTAATGGAAGACGACTATTTAGATGCGACAGCTATCAGAATATGACCGCCGTTAAGACACCACGTGCTAACGGACAGGTTGAGAGGGTCAATCGCACGGTATTAGCAGCAATCAAGGCACTTCATCAGGCAAAAACTATGGGCAACAGTTGATAAAGATTTAGGAGGGCTTAAACACGGCGAGGAGCGCAAGTACAAAGTGAACCCGCACAAATTTATATTTGAATACACGTCAAAAGGAATGGATGGGCACAAACTTTTTATAATCCACACGGTCCACAAGAAGACAAGTACGTACGTAGTAAATGATTTCGTCTTGATAGAACATGAACCTATCAGTACAGGTAAATCAAGAAAGCTTGAATAAATTTCCTTTATCGTGGCAAAGGTTCTGTCAAACGACAGGAACGTGCTAAGAGACATCCCAAGATAAAAGCGAACGTGAAACAATGAGTCCTTTGAAAGCTCAGACGAATTCAAGAGTTGGTGTGAGCTATATGATCATAACGATGATGATGAAAACGAGGACAGAGACATTGTGTGCTACGAAGAGATTTACAAAACAATCTAAGAAAGCCTCGGGGACGATACTTAAATCAGGATGTAGCACTTTTCTCAAAAACCAATATCCGCCGTACCCACGATCTGAATCCGCTTATGCTCATACTATACATATTGCGATAATCACTTAAAATGCGATCAGCGTCTGTATTTGAATAGCAAATTATTTCAATATTTGAATAGCAGAAGACTCAACCAACGGAAACTTGTAGAGAGTATTCTAGTATTTACAATTAAAAGATGTATGAGATGCTGAATAACAAAGAGCATTCTGAAGCAAAAGTTCGATAAAGAATGTTGACTACAAAGTTGAACAACAAAGTTCAAAAACAGAAACTTCGTGAATGTTCTTTAAGCGGTCCAAGGGTAGAAGATTTAAGGCTTCCCTCTACATATAAAAAACAGTTTGAATTGATTGCTTCTGCGAACATTTGGGACAATGCTATCGAGACGCGGCTTGGGAGATAGCCACATGCAGGAGGTTCATAATATCCAATTGCAAAGTCGAATGCTTAAAAAGGAATGCAGTCTAGAAAATTATCGATGAAATGGTGAAGAACGCACTCATCAGGAGAATAGCAGATTCAATGCTACAGTCAGCAGTAAGGATGGCCGGAAAAAGAAGACATGCAGAAACATTTGCTTTGGCTTTGGCGATGAAAGCAGCCAATCAGTTTTCTAAGGGAACATATTTTGTCGGGAAGTAGCACCTGTTGAATGTTCCTGCGCAATACTTAGTACTGGGGGACGAGATAAAAGAGGTCATCTTCAAAAGCAGTGTAGAGAACCGGTACGACGAAAAAGCTGCCCTCACTGCAGAAACCATCAAATAAAGGAAGAAGCGGCTAAAATGGCTATAAAAATGCCGGACAACCTTCCCAAAGTCATCAATCAGCAAATACTTAAGCACCAACTTCGCGGGGCAGAAGTTGGTAACAGGAGTCGACGACCGAAGAACCATAATCCATGGTTCCATATTGCATAATTCCATCTCGCTGGAAAAACGATGCAATGAAAGCATTCTGGTAAAAGTAGTCAAGGACAAGTGAATGGCAAGTGTAAACACCGGTGCCACAGCCACAATTAGGAGGGATCTGGTGCAGAAACTCTGATTGCATAACACCAGCAGGTACAGCTTGAGAACAGCTACGGGAAAACGGCTAAAGCACATGGTGATCTCCGCATAAAAATCCAGCTGGTTGGAATAACCTTATCTCACGGTCTTTTGGTGGCTGACATAGGCGAGAAGTACATTATTGATGCAGATTTCATGAAATAACATGCGCTGATAGTGAACTTTGGGGCATAAGCCCTGAAATACGGAAAAATGGAGATACCGATGATAATACTTCCGTCCCAAAAGTCTTCATCTGCAGAAATCAGGTCCTAGAGCCTTGTTTGGGCGAAATTAGAAGGGTCCTAGTAGCCAAGGGTTTTATTTGATGGAGCCAAAAATAGAAGACTTCATGGTGGGGAAAACCTTAGTGGAAGCAAAGAACAACATGGTTCCTGTAAGGATTCTAAATCCAAAGGAAATCCACAACAGAAACGATTCATTTAACACCGGTCGCAACAGTTCTTGGATCAAGAACTGTTTTTCTGGTAGAAAAACTAATCCGTGAGTATGCTGATATATTTGCTAAAAAAGACGGAGAATATGGGGGTACACAACTTGTTTAACAAAACATTGACATCGGAGACGCCCGACCAATCCGTCAACCTGCAAGGTGTCTGCCATTGGCACAGCAAACAGAAATAAACGAAATGAGGTTGAAAATAAAAGTTGAGGGGCTGATTAAAGAATCGGATAGACCGTGGGCTTCTCCAGTGGACCTCGTGATGAAGAAAAACGGCAGCACGGGTTTTGAGTAGACTATTGACGTCTTAACGATGTCACTAAAAAGGACCGTTATCCACTTTCGAGAAACGATGACACTTTGGATACGATTTCTGGATCAAAATAGTTTTTAACTGTTGACTTAAAGAGCGGTTACTGGCAGGTAGGGATTAATCGTAAGGATCATGAGAAAATTGCCTTCACTACAGGGCGCTTGCTTTGGCAGTTACAGTGATGCCGTCTGAACTATACAACGCTCCGGCTACTTTCGAGCGACTAATGGAACGAACATTGCAAGGGCTCACGTAGAAAAAAAGGCTGGTGTATCTGGGCTACGTTAACGTCATAGGTTAGACATTCGAGGCGCATCGAGAAAACTTATGTTTGAGAGGCTGCGAAGCGCTAATTTAAAACTGAACCCAGAAAAAAATCTACCCTGCTTCGTTCGGAAGTTAAATATCAGTTTCAATTCAATTATTTCTTTTTTCTATACTTCTTTAGATATTGTACTTTTTCACGTTTTGTTGAGCTTATATTATTCAAAGTGTAAACAATTTTTTCGAAAAACGTATTTTGTGCGGATTTTTGAGTTTGTAAAAGAACAAGTCGCTCGTTATCACTTCTTGATAGAAATATTTCTGCGACTTGATCATTAACAAACCCCAACTTCATTAACTTCTTACATGTCGTCTGCATTCAAGCAATTTGATTCTTTGGTATTTTTTAATTCGAATCTGAATTTTGGACCGGGCGAATCGACACAGGAATCAATTTGCATTATCCGAATCGCTGCTTTTTCAGTATCACTAAATTGCTGGAGTTTGTAAGCTCCACCACCGGTTGCCATTATTTCGATTTTATTTTCCGTATTTTTTTTTTCTTTGTTTTACATTTTAGGTAGATCCATAACTTGAAACGCAAGAAATTATAATTCTGTATTATAATAAAAAAGTATTTGCATATCCCCCTTGCCATTTTTTGTACAGTAGCTTTCATTCATATCCCTTTAAATTTTTCTTTATTTTCCTCCATCAACTCCACAAGCCTAGTTAATTGCTTTTTGTTGCTTATTACTTTGATCCTAAATACAATATATAAATTTGTTTTTCCGAACATTTACACAAAATTAGAAAGGTACTTCTATTTTTGCTGCGAGATTATTTTGAAAAATAATTACGTCATTTTATCAATAATTCTGCACCATTCACAATAAAAGGATATTTATCAAAACAAATTCATAATACCGATATTTTTGATGATTGATAAAATTTGTCAATCGTTAATTGATAACCGCGTATTAAGGCTGGTTGACTACCGGATCGAGGAAAAATTAAGATAGTCCACGTGGATAAAATGTGTTATTTCAACGGGACGATGAATGACGAAGGTGCTCGGTATGAACAGCTTTAGGGAAGAAGCAGTGTGATAGCCACTGAACAGCATCACCTGTATTTGAATAGCAGATTTCAATATTTGAATAGCAGCAGACTCAACCATTGAAGAATGGAAACTTGTAGTCAATATTTTAGTATATTACAAAGATGTATGCAACGCTGGATAGATAGTACAGTTGTCGGTAGATGTCAGGGGAGCATAAATATGAGCGTCCCACAAGAAGTTCAAGTCAGCTCTAAAGTGGAATTTGAAATGTGAATAGTGATGATAAAGTGGTTTATGGGAAATATAAAGAAAAGTAAAAGAGATTGAATTGTAAATTATAACTGTATTGAATAAACTTATTGTATTGAAAGGAATAAGTTCTATCATTTTTACCCACACAAACATTTTACAATACTTACATAAAAGTACTACAACTAGGGAATAATAAAGGCATTTCTTTATTGCATATTGGAACTCTAAAATTGATTACATCAGAAAGAACTGCATACGCTATATATTGTGTAACCGAAAGGCGGTATACATACATCAATTTTCGAAAAATGTTTACCTATTATCATGTCGATTCTGATACATTTTCTGTGTCGTTGATACATTCTTTAAGTTCTTTTGGATATACATGCATATCCGTGGAAATCGACTTCTTCTGCAGATTTTCACCGTGCCTATAGGCACCGAGCGCATTAACCGAATATCATCTCTATATTAGAGAAACTAACAATATATGGTACATCCAAGTGCTGTCGCTAAATGCTGTTGTTTCATCTACTAACAAAGGGTTAAGAACAGTCAGCTCAAATTTTTTTTGTACTACGTAAGATGTAAGCCCAATTTGTAAAACGGAATTTGTAAGACGAAATTTGTAAAAAAAAGTAAACAGTCTTGTGCGTTAGGTACAAACAACGTTACTCCCAAAGTTACCTACCTACGCGAATTACAGTACAGCAAAATAAGGTTGCTTCTCAGGCCTCAGAGCCTAGAGCACCAGAACCCATTCCTGACATTTTGACGTTCTTGCTCTCTCTATTCAGGGCAGATAACAACATCAGATTCGAGCATTTGCAGCCGTAATGGGTACAGACATTGCGGAGCAAAACCTGAAGGTCCTTGCAGTGAATGTTAAATCACTGATTAGGATCGAACGAAGAGTCGCACCATTTAATTGTTTTAATATCAAGCTTTGGTAATCGAAACTTCACTATCCAAAAAATAGAAAATGAGACACAGAAGATATAAAATTGTACGAAGAAACCGAACCAACACCGTACAAGGAGGTGTTTAGATCTCTATAATTCAGGGTGTCCTGAATTAGAGGATTCAAAAACAAAGTTTTTTTGTGATTTTTTTTTTTTAGAATGGAAAGAAAGAAATCAAATTATTGAATGGATTACAAAAAAAAAAAAAAAAGATTTTTAAAACGCTCTTGAATCTTCAGTCTTCAGTGTTCAATCGGCGGGGAAGATCCATCTAGTAATTCTTGACTTAAACAAAAAACTAATTAATTATCATAGATTTTTCTTCTGGGTGAACTAAAAATAAAGCAGAAAAATATGTAAATTTTAATACTGAAGAAAAAAACGTTGGTTCAATTAAATAAGTCGTTTAGTTATATAGCTTTCACGCTATATACATAGAAAAATCTTGAAAATAAAAACTAGAGAAAACAAACGCGGTTTCAATAGGAAAAAATTTCAATTTTGGATACTTACGCTGATAATCTTCTAATCAGCTATTCCAGCTCCATCTAACAGTCCTTCTGTTTCTTCAAAATTCTAATTTTGATGCATTTGATCGCGTACGAGCCTCCTTACTGATTCATCGTGAAGTTTGATTTATAATGTAAAATAAAACAAAAAATTTGAAAGTGAACTTAAAATTTTTATTATCGGTTAAAAGAACAATTCATGGCATTTACTTTCTGAAAACGATATCATGTAAATGTTGGCAACAACTACGTCTAAGGTGGTCCATACGGAAGGTCCAATTTTGGGCGACTCGTTCGAGCATAGCAACTGGTATATCGCGGATAACACGAGTAATGTTGGCTTCCAAAGCGTCAATCGTAGCTGGCTTATTCCTGAAGACCTGAGAATTTACATATCGCCAGACAAATTAGTGATATCGCACGATCTAGGCGGCCAATTTACCGTAGCAAAACGTGAAATTAAGTGCTCACCAAAATGATTTCTCAACAAGTCCATTCTTTCACGCGCTTTCAGGAAGCACATGGCGCGATAACGGTTACCATTAACGGTAACATTCTGATTTGCTTAATTTTTGAAGAGATATGGACCAATGATTTTACCAGCCCATAAACCACACCATATCATTGTTTTTAATGGATGTAATGGTAGCTCTTGGTACTATTTGGGTTGCTCATCAGCCCAAATACGGCAATTTTGTTTATTAACGTATCCATTGAACTAGAAATGGGCTTCATGACTGAACGATAAAACACCGGATTTTCATTGAGTTTTTCCAGAGCCCATTCACTGAACATATGACGCAAATTCAAGTCGCCTGGCTTCAATTCTTGCATAAGCTGAATTTTGTACGCTTTTAGCCCGAAAATACGTAAAATACGCCAAGTTGTCGAATACTCCAAGCCAAGCTGCTAAGAACGACGACGAATCGATTTGTCACGGTCTTCGCGTACACTCTTAGCTACAGCTGCTATAGTCTCTTCGCTACGTGCTGGATGTGGTCTAACCGAGTATCATCCACTTATGTAAACTAGGACTCAAATTTGTGAATGGTATTGGCAATAGTGGTTTCAGTAGGTCGATTATGCGCACCGTAAATTCCTCGAATCGCACGAAAAACATTTTTCACAGAACGCTGATTTTCGTAATACATCTGAACAATTTAGAGAGGCTGTTGTTGTGTGAGTCTTTCCATGGTGACTTGCAAAAAGATACTGAACAAAAATGACAAAGCAGTTGGATAGGAGTCACGCGTGATCTGTCAAAAAAGCCTATTGAAAATCAAACCTAACGGTGACTCACCCTATACATAAATTGGGTGAAAGTGTTTCACAACTTCTTCATTAATCAATCAATCGAGATGTTCGAAAGATTTCTTTTGATTCATGGATTCAGCTTTGCGCCATTCACATCGTGTCGATGCCAACTGGAAAATTATAGTGTCGAGGAGATTTATCAGTTGAACAGTAATGATCCAGCATTGTTTTTATAGCTTCTTCATCTTTTGGACAGAATCCACGTTTCTTCTAACGGCCAAATCGTAATAAACTGTCTGTCTACCGTGTCTTACCATCAAGCTTCTGATCTCTCTTAATGTTTCGAAGCCCATGCGTTTTTGTACGTGTCCCACGCACTCATTTTTTGTAACAGGACAATCATCACTGTACGGATTTAACTTCAAAATACCTGCAAAAGTTTTTGAATCACCGTCGAAGACGTAATTTGTATATTTTACACCAAATTTTTCGTCAGATCTTAAAAACATTTCTGTGATAAAATCCACCTTCATTTTCCCAGCTGAACCTTTGTGATTTGAGGAGCATTCGTCGTCGTCTAGAGTATAGCTGTGGCAGTAGTTTTTTCTTTCAGGATACATCGACGAACACTTTAAAATGATTTGCGATGTTCCCGTTATTTTGGGGTAGCCGTGGTGTAGTGGTATATGCACAGACTCCTCAAGCAGAGGGTCGCGGGTTCGAATCTCGTGCGAGGCAATTCTTTGAAAAAGTCTTTTCATATAATTTGTGTGTAGTTATATGTAAATCTCGTCGGCGTCAACTCTGACAGGAAGGCATAACACTGCCTAACAACTAACTAACAACTTGCACGTACTAAGACCCACTGGCTGAGGATGCACTGGTTCGTCCCGTCCAGTTTGACAACCACCTCTGGGAAAAATATCGAAACCAAACACAGCTGAGTTTCAAACTACTACACCACCCGCCCGCGCCTTGGAGAAAACCCAGTAAAAGGGTATCATAAAAAAAAAATCATAACCGGTGTTTATTAAAGGACCTGAATTTATTCCCCTTCTCCCGCACATACACGATAATATAATTTTGAATCCTAAGTCATGATGACCGCTTTCTTTAAATTTTATTTATTTGTTTGCACGATGCGCAGATTACAATACCAGCAATTGCTTGGAAAAATGTGAAAAATTCAATGATTCTGTAGCAATGAAGTGGATTCACAATTATGTCTTCACTGCTCGCCGCAGATAATTTTTTCGCGCTATTGCTTGTATCTAACTCCATGGAATGTACGCTTATGCGATTCCCGAGCTCGTTCAGAGGACGATTTTGTACCTTTTGGATAACTTGCCATGATATTCTTATGATGTGTATGCTTAAAGAATAAGAACAAAATTAAACGTTGATTCTACAAACTACTAGGTAAAGCCACATACACTAAATGAATCATACACATTTACACTTCTATTATACACACTCAACTAAATACAAAAATGGATTATAACTATTGTATTGAATGCCCTTCAACCTTCTTCAGGTATATGGTAGAATTCTGAATAGAAAGTCGGAGTGGAGAAAGATCGTCAGCTTTCGTCTTTATATTATTAGAAATATTTAGAATTGGCCTCTATCACTTTGTAAACATATTCTTAAATAGTTTATCTATCAATCTAAGCAATAAAAAATAATTATTTTTTTTAACATTTTAATTCAGGACTACCCCTTAAAAGAGTGTACAGCCGGATAGTGCGTAGATTTCAGGTGCTAGAGCCATGCTTTGTAAACATTCCGCTCCGTTATGTAAAGTTGTTATACATTATCTTTGCACATTCAGCTGAAACTACTCAATCCGTCAGAGAAGAATCATTTCATAAACGGTGGAAATCTTCGCACTTAACTTGAAAAAAATATACCAAACACAAAAGGGAACCTACTAACAAATTGGTTGGATCAATATGAACTGACTAGGTCTAAAACAAACAAAGACACCACAAAACCACCCAAGGTTGTAGCGCAGGATCTTTTCTGAGTAAATCTGCATAAATCAATCCTTCAGTTTTTCCAAATACTGAACCGTCTTCCAGGCGGAAGCCGAAGGCTCAGCAATTCAACAGCCCGCTGCGTGGTCAGCCTGTATCTAATACTCGTGTTGGATATGGCAATATACAAAGTAACGATCAGATCTCTTCGAACACCATAAATTCGAAGCTGTTTAGATACTTCAACAAAATCTTAAGCTTAATCAAGGGTTAAGTTATCGCTAACTTTATTTTTTGATAATATATCAATGTAATCAATGGAGTTAGTATGATTAAAAAGAGGCTCTCTTTAAGGATTTTTTTTAGTTAAAAAATTCTCACAAATAAAAATTGGTAACTTTTGAATTCTAAAACAGAAACTTACAGATCTTACAGATCTTAAATAAGAGTATTTTGATTTTATTTATAAACTAAGAGGGTATGGTGTAAATATTTATAAAATGAAGTTTTTTCAACTTACTTTTAGCTTACATACGTATAAAAATATAACGTTTGAGGTTCCTGTTGCAAGAATATCTTTCTTTTGGGTAGTGTGACTAAAAAGATATATTTGTCAAAACTGTGATCAATAAAATAATATATACTATTATGTTACCTTAATATTTTAAGTACTCGTACATTCATCACATCATCTTCAAAAAAACCATTTGCTGAAAAATTATTTGTTTCTATATTTATCTTCTTAAGCACAACGAAACGATTCATCGCTTGAAATAAAGTATTCTAAAAAATAAAATACAAATTAAACTACATTCAGAAGAAATTTGATGAATACAAAATACAAATTCAATTAGAATAGACCATAAGAAATTAGAAGACCCTTTGAATATAGAACCTTTGCCCATTTTTGACCATGTGAAAAGATTTTTAAAAAAAATAATTTATATGTATCCATATACAATATGAAAATATGTTACTAAGTTCTAAACAGTGTTTTTATATCTTTTGTAGGTTTTCGAAGCATTAATATAATTTTAAATTCTTAATTTCACTTTTCATTTCTCATTACCATCTTTATTATTTTTACATCTTCATCATTATTTGTATTATCATCATTAATGTCATCATCATAATAATAATAATCATTATTAATTATTATAATTATAAACATACAAATTAAGTACTTAATTTCACTTTTCATTTCTCATTATCATTTTTATTATTATTACTATAATCATTATTCTTGTTAGCCACATTATTACTATCTTATTTTATTATTGTATAATCATCACCATTCTTACCATCATTGTTAATACTACCATTATCATTAATATTGCTTGAATTCAACAAAAGAAGTTCAGTGTAACAATGACTGCACTGTATGAAACGGGTGCAATGGTTAATTGGTTTCTAGCGTCCATTAAGTGAAGGTGAATAAAAAATTAATTATCTGTTAGAATAGTTACTGGTTTTATTAAAAATGGTAGTAAATGATCTACAAAATTTTAACTTTGAAAACATTCAGTCATAAAAGCTAGAATTGCAAGTGGCGAGCTCAAAGTTGATAATTAAGATTTGGGATGTATTCGGAGCTAATAAAATCAAAAATAGTGACGAAATTGAAAATCTAGTGGCATGTAGGAACTGTTTTAGTGGATACATTATTATACATGTAAAGGCACTTAAAAATTTAATGAAACAAGAGTGTTACATTTTGGAAAAAAAAAAAAATTGGTAAAGCGAAAAAAATCAAAGTGGATATTAATAAAAAAAAATGTACGGGTAATAACAGAATAATAACAGTTGACAATAGAAAATTGTCTGTTTCAAATTGTGGAAGATTCGGTTTTGAGAAATTTTGCACAATTTTTAGTATCAATAGTTGCCAAAAAGTATAAAAAGCATTAAAACTATTGGATATGGACTCACATCAGACAATTATTTAAGAATGAAAAACAATAAAGACAGAAAATTGGTAACCAGACCTTTAGGTTTAAAATCTATGAAGGGTGAATTGTGTACCATTCAACCAATTTTTTGGAAAAAAAAACACAAGGTTGATATCACGCACTTTATGCACATAGATCAGATCGTTACGACCAGGAGATCCAACTAGTGAGGAATCCGAAAAAAACTATCCTATCTTAAGATCTGTGTCACCTCAGCTAGGGACGGATGGTTGTCGATCACATGCCATGACACAGTAAGCAAAAACTAGCTCATCTCTGAGGTTAGCAGAAAACGCAAATGTGCGTATAAGTCGGGGACACAGGGTTCCCAAGTTATTCGCCTGCGTTGTCATCGCTCTGGAAGCAAACAACCTTCCCAAGTCCAGCTGGCAATGACCTCAGCGTCATTAAGGAGAAGAGCGGAGGCGAAACCATAACATTCGCAGTGGTTTCGAAGAATCAAATTGAAGTCACGAATGTAAACTTTTTTCAGTCAATCCGGAGCTTTCATCTGTGTATGACGTCTCTTTTTCACATTTATTAGTAACTTAATTATATAAATTACTAAACGCGATAGATCACCTAATTCCGAAGACTAATCGACTGCCCTCGGGAAAAGAAATTGTGTCAATACCAGGTGTACCGGTATGAAGTGAGCGTTTTTTTTTTGTGAAAAGTAAAAAACATTTTATTCAAAATATTGGCCATTTCTAGCTACACATTTTTCTAATCTTTCAGGGAATTTATGAATTCCACGCCAATAAAACAGTTGGTTTTTTGAAGCAAACCAAAAATTCACACAATTTTCGATTTCCTCGTAGAATTCGAAGTACTGCTCAGCTAATGCGTGTCTCATCGATGAAAACAAATGGTAGTCGGATGGAGCCAAGTCTGGTGAATACGGGGGGTGGGGTAGCAGCTCCCAGCCAAGTGCTTTGGTTGTATCCTGAACCAGTTTTTCTTTGTGTGCAGGTGCATTATCATGGAGCAAAATTACCTTGCAGTGTCTTCTGGCCCATTCCGGTCGTTTTTCTATTAATGCATGGTTCAAATTGATCATTTGTTTTTAGAAGCGATCTGTATTAACGGTTTCACCAGGTTTTAGGAGCTCGTGGTACACCACACCTTTCTGGTCCTTTCAGACAGACAGCATCGTCTTCTCGCCGAATTGATCTGGTTTTGCAATCGAAGTTGAATAGTTGTCCCGGATTGACCCATGATTTTCTCCGTTTAGGATTCTTTTTTCATCGCCAGTAACAATTCGATGCAAAACTGATATTTTATCGTGTCTTTGAAGAAAAATTTCATAAGTGCTTTTTCGGTTTTCGATCTATCTTTCATTCAATTCAAAGTGTCATCTTCATACAATATTGTTTGCAATTCGGCGTTTTTAAACTTTTTGGTGGTCTTCCACGTTCTTCATTTCTCACATCAAAATCGTTATCTCTGAACCGTTGAGACCATCTTTTGCATGTTGCTTCTGATATTGCATGATCACCATATGCCTCGACAAGCATTCGATACGACTCTGCAGCACTTTTCTTCGAATGAAAATAAAAAATTAATGCTTTCCGCGAGTCATCATTTTCTGGTACAAAATTTGACATTTTTAACACGATGAAAAAATATGATGTTGTTTGCTCAACAACTTGATGTATACTTAATATATTTGACAGGTGTCATAGCAACAAAAAAAAATTATGGCCCGTTCACAATAAATGTTCCATATCGAGACATTTGTATCTTGGCGCTCACTTCATACCGGTACACCTGGTATGTGCGGTAATAACAATCTTAACCCTCTACTGCATGATTTAAATCCTGAGCAGAAAAAAATGGTTTAAAATGGCTTTGTTTAGGGGGTATTTAACAAACAAACTTTTATTAAAATAAAATAAGAATTGTCATGTTTAAAAAATAGAAAACCAAGCCATAAATGGCTTCGTATGCGTTAAGAGTTACGAAAACAATGTAAGGTTTATGTTATACATACATTTATCAACTCTAATTGTCAACCGCAAGGTCAACCACAATTTTTTAAGTGATTTGTTTGTTTTAAAATCATATAATATCAGGCAGAAGACATACTGAGCATAATTTGTTATAAAACTCAACAGCTTGAGAAACAAAAATATATCTGTACTGTTTCTATTTTCACTGTTTGGTGATGATTGGCTTGCTTCTAACACACTGTGAAAGCCTGTTTCCAGATTTGTTATCAAACTACAATAGAATACTAGTTCCAATTTCACTTCCACCTTGTTTTTTCAGTCCTTTCTCTGTTGGAATTTTAGAATTGGGGATTCGGCTTAGTCTGACTGTGCACAAAAACAGTTATCCATTTGTGTTAGGGCGAACTTGCAATTTGGGACTGTGATACCAATTGTGGTGGTTGAAATGTTTAACCACTGTAGATGTAAGCCTCGTCACTAAGTTTCCAGTGTATCTTAAATCAGGTGCATTTTCGAGAAGAAGTTACTTTACTCTCCAGCAAAAATTTTGAAGCCGTAACTGAATCCGGAAACTGCACTTAGAACTTTGTTCTTGTTATCCCGCTTGTGAGGCTTTGCTGGGTTATATCGCTTTAGTTCGTGACGGCAGTTAATGGATGCTTTGATGTTTGTTATTATATTGTCTGGCTTCGTTATGTTGTATTGTATTATGTATTATGTTGTATCGACGAGAAATTAAATTAACTCCTTCGTAAAAAGGACGAAAAATAATCCTCTATGTTTGTTCTTTTCTCCGATAAAAAATATTTTCAGATTTGTTTCTTAGTTTAGTTTCTTAGTTCGATTACAGGCTCATATTCGTTTTAAGTTTCGGGCCCTATAAGGCAGACACTGTTATTAAGTGCGGTCTCAAGTACCACATCAGAATCTGCTACTTCATCATCATCACATTAAGATCCATCACTCCAGGAATATAGTTGACATTTGAAATTGATCCATAAACGTTTAAATTATCTATCTCTGAAGAAAATTTAAACAAAATAAATAAAAATATGAGAAAAAAAATATGTTCGAAAACGCAACCCTTAATTAATACGAAGCCATATATGGTTCCTCGAAGAAAATAACTCGTAACAATAAACTAATATTATTTTTGAACTCAAAATTGATTTATAATTCCTTAAACAATGTATTATAGTAATTAGCAATTGAAATCGCAACTTCGGGTCATATAAAAAGTCTCCGCGTTTTTTTTTGTATATTTTTGAAAAAAAAAAATTTATTCAAAATCAATTTCAATCAAGTACATATTGGCCATTATTATCTATGACCTTTTGCCATTTTCACGGAAGCTTCATAATTCCATCGGTGTAGAACTTCTGTGGTTTATCAGCGAAACACTTGGCCAAGTGATTTTCAGCGGCTCTGGTCTCTCTTTATAGCTTCATTCAAACGGTTAAGTTGTGCAGAGTAGAAGATCGAATTGACCGTTTCACCACGTTCCAGCAGCTTATAATAGAGAATTCCTTTCCAATCCCAAACACTTAACATAACCTTGTTTGCCGTCAATCCAGGTTTTGAAGTCGTTTGTGCTTGGTCACCGGCCTTTGACCATGATCGTTGGATATTCTCGTATTTAATCTATTTTTCATCGCCCATAATGAATCGCTTCAAAATGGTTCCATTTCGTTACGTTTCAGATGGTTATTCTGGTTATTCGGTGAATTAAATTTCTTTGTGTTAATTCATGTGACACCCAAACATCGAGCTTCTCTTAGTAGCCTACTCATTTTAGATGATTCCAAACTGTCATACTGTCATTGATGTTTAGTACTTCCGCTTACTCCAGACAGCTTCCGTGCCGGTCTTGCTCCATCAGTTGCGAAATTTCATCGACTTTTTCAGTGGCAGGTGTTCGTTTGACACAGTCGGATTAATGTTTTCAGATAAATTGACACCAACACCAACTAGTGACAAAAAACCGCGGATACCTTTTATTTGGTTGATTATAGTGGAATCAACTATATAAATTAATATCATTTACTTTAATTATCAGAAAAACTACCGTTTTTGTTTAAAAGGATACACACTAATGGAAAAAAATAATTCCGGGTCCTTTCGAAAAGGTTTTCTTGGAAAAATATGCATCATAAAATGCAAGGCCATATTTGGCTTCGTATGCAGTAGAGGGTTAAGAAGGATTATAGATCTAACTATAACTAACTAACTATAATTATGGAGTTGAAAACGAGAATATAAATGAAAGTTTATCGCCATTGCCGAAAAAATGTATGTACCACCTCTAAAATTAATTCAGAAATCTAGTGATTATGTGCACCAGTTAATGCAATCACATAATATAAGTAATTTTTTTATTAAAAATATTTCTATCTTTATAAAGGTTGCCTGTGAATCGATCGGAACGTACAAGTGTGCTCGGTAAGCCAAAAGACAATAATTACCAATTTTTTCACATGACCTTCAAAGTGTAAAACTAAAGTGCATTGACATAAAAAAAATAACGAAAAAATTCAAACTAAACAAAGCTAAATATACGGACTACATTTATTTGATATCTCTTGAAAGTTGTTCAATTGCTCCAATTGTTCCATCTTTCATACGCAAGTAAGTTGGAGTTTCCACCGAAAACTTAAAGGCAGAGTAACTCAACTGTCAAATTTTTGACCATTGTGTGCGAAATCGCCACGTAAAAAATATTGTGCGACCTGCGCTCGTTCCCATATAACTTGCAATTCTAATAGTACGATACATCTCTATTTAAATGTGCCAACTACAATAAGAGCCACAAGGCTACTGATATCCCATGCATCAGCCGTTCCGAATACTTGGAGATAAATGCGAACGCAAAACGAAAAATGATTCCAAACTCCCGCACAACTTCTTCAAATTCAATCCCCGTCACTAATGCTGAAAAAATAATATCTTCACTTTTGAAGATATTAATTCATTAGCTATGGACACAAATCTGTATGTAGAAAAAATAAAAAAAATATTGCAACTGAAACATGGCCTAAGCATAGTGATAATCTGTCCACATTCGAATTTAATTGCTATCGAGTAGATAGAGGATCGGCCGAAAAATTCAACATTCCCTCTTACTAATTATCCAAACATGTTTATCGTGTTCATTTCATGTTCATTTTCTACGAAGGTATTGAGATTGAATTAGAAAATCATCACAAGTCAGTTGAAAATAAACATATGTTTTAAAACCGTTTGAGGAAATTTTGCTGTATAAATGGCAATTGTTAGGAATTGATTGCAAGAGTATGGCTCGTAGCGCCGTCGTTTTCAAACCATAGCTCATCGAAACCATGTGCGTGAATTTTAAGAAGCACATAGTCTGTTAACATGGCGCGATAACGGTTACCATAGTCGGTAATATTCTGATTTGCCCCATTTTTGAAAAAATATGGACCAATGATTCCACCAGCCTATAAACCACACCATACCGTTGTTTTAAATGGATGTAATGGTAGATCTTGGTACTCTTCGGGTTGCACATCAGCCCAATAACGGCAATTTTGTTTATTAACGTATCCATTGAGTCAGAAATGGGCTTCATCACTGAACGAAATTTCACGAGAAAACATTTTCATTGAGTTTTTCCAAAGCCCATTCACTGAAAATATGACGCAAATTCAAGTCGCTTGACTTCAATTCTTGCACAAGTTGAATTTTGTACACTTTTAAGCCGAGATCCTTACGTAAAATACGCCAAGCCAAGCTGCTGAGAACGATGACGAATCGATTCGTCACGGTCTTCGCGTACACTCTCAGCTACAGCTGTTATAGTCTCTTCACTATGTGCTGCATGTGGCTTAATCGGTCGAGTATCATCCACTAATGTAAACTGGGACTCAAATTTTCAATATAATAATAATGGTTTCAATAGGTCGATTATGCGCGCCGTAAGTTTCTCGAATCGCACGAAAAATATTTTTCACAGAACGCTGATTTTCGTAATACAGCTGAACAATTTGGAGACGCTGTTGTGGTGTGAGTCTTTTCATGATGACTTGCCAAACGATACTGAACAAAAATGACAAAGCAGTTTGATAGGAGTCACGCGTGATCTGTCAAAAAAAGCCTATGGAAAATCAAACCTCACGATATAATATTGATATTGATAAGGAGATTCAAAATGAAAGCTAAATATATTAGATGCAGCATTTTAAAGACAGAAATATAAAGAAATTATTAGGCATTCAAAAAACAAAATTCATTAATAAATAAACTATTCATAGCTGAGTAGTCAAAGGACAGTATCCATCTCATAGTATCTGGAATAGGTTGAACAGACAGGGTGCGGCGGCAAAGTTACAACTGCGTAAAAACTCGAATTTTGAAAAAAATATTTTCAGTACTTTATAGCAGTAGATATGCCTTAAAGAATGAGATTCAAGGTTTCTGAAAAAAATCAAACTTGGAGTACCGCGATGTACTCTGCATAACATTCGAATTGCGTGTTTTTGTAATATTAATAAAAGTTCAGTTTTATTAAAAAATTGTCGACGCACTCAACTGTAAAACAATTACTGCAACAAGGCGTTAAATTGTTGAAGGAAAAAGTATTATCATCACTATTAAACAGGGGAAAGCGTCTGCAATTCGGAGAGTGATAAAATAACGGCAAATTATCACAAATTTTACTGTTAATACTTAATATCATAAATTTCGTTTTCTCGCTGATTGTGAGCTTGTATATTGAAAACCAATTTACTCAGTAAATCGAGGTCATGGTTTACATTCCAGAAAATATTAATCAAACTTTTACTTGTGTATGAGAGTGCAGTATCATCAGCAAATGCAGTAACATTACTTCTAAAGGGTTGAATAAACAGAGAATTAACGTATATTAAGAACAGAATAGGACCTAAAACCGAACCTTGTAGAACACCAATCTCGATGTTTTTCGGAGAGTTGTTATTTTTCTTGATTTTTACAATTTGCTTACGGTTTCTTAAATATGAAACAAACCAATCATATATATAGCCTCTAATACCGAAATGGAACAGCTTATCTATGAGTGATCAACCATATCAAAAGCTTTAGTGATATCTATAAACAGAGGGATCTCTGATGAATTAATGCTGTGATATCATTCCAAAATGAGTTTTAGCAGTGTAGTTTCAGTGGACCTTCCACTTTTAAAACCGAATTGACAATCACTGGAAAAGTGTGTTCTTTCTAGCAACGACAATATTCTTGATTTAATACCCCTCTCAAATATTTTTGAAAAAACTGATAATACATAGAGATATAGGACGACAGTTATTTAAAATGGTATTCTCGCTCTTTTTATAGTGACAATACTATTGCTGTTTTTAAAGATTGTGAAAAAATTCCAAACTGTATACTGCTATTAAAAATAAAACATAAAACATCAGAGATTTGAAACGAAATTTTTTTCAATATAAAATTTGAAATCTTATCACAAGAAGTAGAATTGGATGTTTTAAGAGAATAGGTTATCTTATCGATCTCTAGAGCAGTGAATGAATCACCCGCCATTCTTCTTTAAAATTGCCAAGACTTGCAGTTAATTAACTATGAAAATAATTTTCTCTGCAGTATGGGACTTCCCCTTTTAAGTTCTTAATTTAGCTTTTCGTAATATTGTTTTAATCTAGTGTTATTTGGGTATTTTCTGCAACGCAGAGTCTACGTTTTTTTTTCGGATTTTTTTCATCAGTGAAAATGTCATCCACGGCTTCAGACATTTTCTTTTATTGCTTATGTCACGTTTTATATGTTTGCTTTTCGTGATATAAGACTGAAGCTTCATTAAAAATATGTTGAAAGCTATTGATGGATCAGCTAAAAACCTATTCCCAAAATTCAAAGTTCAAACGGTTCTTGAGGACATTATAGTTGATCTTATCGAAAGTTACACACTCAGCTGGTTTGGTACGCATAACATAACTATCCATTTGAATACTTGCTAAGTGGTGGTCTGTTAAATTCAGGTCAGATGACGCAGTTTTAAACTTTATTTTGTTATTACGGTGAACCCTCGCAAATATGTGGTCAAGACACGAGTTCAAAATGGTAGGCTGAGACAGTAAAGAGTCAAAACCGAATGTCTGAAATGTCAGAAAGAATATTAATATTAAAATCGCCGATCAGAAATATATTTTTACAAGTTTGAAATTACAAAAACTCAGAAAACTCTTCAATTTAACTGAACATTTATGTACTCTATAAACACAAATAAAACAATAATTTGTACCAGAAATTTCACAACTGAAACTAATTATGTCAGCACTGAGGAAACTATACTATTTGATTTTTTTGCCTACTATGTAATTTTGAAAAAAATATTTCAGCACCGCCAGCTTCATATGAATCATTGCATGCTGCATCAAATGAAAAATTAAGAATAGTGAAATCAGAAATTTCTTCATAAATCCAAATTTCAGAAACAAAAATCAGATCAGGGAGATGGTCCAATGATTAAAGATGAGTAGAAAATGTATCAAAATTCATTATCAAACTGCGAATGTTCTGATGTATAACTGAAAAACCAGAAGATTGTTCATTGTTTGAATGATCTATGCAATAGCAATTGTAATGTTCCGATGAAGATGAAAAATTAATATTGGTATTATAATTAATTGAAGAAGATATACAAAAATTGTTGTGTAAATTGTTATCAGGATTAATCATTTTAGTACAATTGAAAAGTTAACTAATTACATATATACCCAATCAATTTTTTGTAAATCTTCAAGTGAGTATAATTTAATAGCTTAATCACCTTCCTTCTTTCTGATGAGTGTATATTATCTGTTTATTTATTTATTTACCTAATTATTTATTTACTAGTTTACTTATTTATTTATTAATTTAATCAACTTTCTAATTATAAACTTTGCATATATTGTTTGTAGAAAAAAAAAAATACCAATACCAAACCAAGTTATACGTAATATCATAACTCTGTAATGTATAAAATGTGGTAACTGTCCTTTGCAAAAATTTGTATACGAAATTATTATCTTAAATTTCCCTCAACTTCTCGCGGATCCAGATTAGAGTAAAACAATCATCGATATTAGTCCAGAATAAAAAATATAGAGCTGATAAGGCCTAAGAGATCCACCAGACAGTTGAAATCATTAGATCTGAAAAAAACTAGCAACAAGTGGAAACGATTGAAGAGCCTCAAAGGTCAAAGTCTTTAGAAGACTTGTCCTCAAAGTCTAAGACCTCTGACAGCTAGTCCACTGACTGACAGCATGCAAAAGCCGCCTCTGCAGTATTAAGTCATCGACTACGTCACCTAGAGTTAGTTTTTATCCAGTAGGCGAACACATAAGAGTTTTTTTTTTTTTTTTTTTTTTTTTTTTTTGTGATAAAATAATGAATAGAGCAAAGAAATCAAGTGCACTGATTCTTAAGTCTGCTCTTAGTTAAAAAATGTTTAAAATTGATACAATCTCTTAAAAGATTGCCTAGATGATGCCAAGGACGAATATCGCTCTGGACGCCCCAACACACTAAATAAAGATGATAACATCGTCGAATTACCATAAGAGAAGTTGTTATGGATGTTGGCACATTGGTCGGCTCGTGCCATGCAATTTTTCGGATGGTTTGGGCATAAGGCATGTGTCAGCGAAGTTTGTTCTGAAGCTTCTTAATTTTGATAAGAACCGTCGCACACTGGAGCAGGGTACCCTCATACCTGCCATCAAATAAACCAGAAATGTTAGACCTTCTGAAGTGGATCGAATGTTTTCATAGGCATATATATTAATCAAAAAAATAAAAATTTTGGTAAGGAATATTATTCTTATTGTTGAAAAATCAAATAAACACATCAAAGAATTTTATTCACTTAAAGAGAACTTTTGAATTGTACATATGTCATATAATATGCACTGAATTCATGGGGTAATGCTCAATATAACAATTATAAGTGATTCTCACTTTCTTCAATACGTATAATGTTCAAAACAGTTAATTATTGAAGATACACTAAAGCACCATCATCTTCATCATCATCAACTGTTGCATTATCATCTGATTTATTTAAAAATGGAACTTTTAACACTAAGAATGCTTCTCTGGGAATATTTTAAACTTTATTTTTGACAGGCTTTTGCTTACTGATGATAATAACTAGATCAGAGCTCAGTAAAAAAAAAATTGAAAATATCCCTGTCAGATTTTTCTCTGCTACATTTTCTGGATTTATGCTCTCTGTAACGCTTAAAGTACTTGTTTCTTGCCCCCTGTGATTCTTCCGTTAATTGTCCGATAGGAAGAAGTGCAAAGGCTATTATTTTCGGGCCGTGAATCAAATACTTATCAAATACTTAGGTGGCATGTTGTACCATGGGTATAAAGACATAAAATACCTGACAGTATCATGTGCAAACAGCATGTACTTCTACATCATATCTACTTGATATCGCGATCAAAATAATGTGAAACTTTTTTATTAAGTTAATATCTACAATTGTAATTCTTACGGACAGCTCCGGATTCTGGAAAAAAAAAAACGTCTGGCAGTGTTTCCATCGTTGCTACTGCCAAAACCGGGTTTTGGTTTGTCTACAATAAGGCTAAACTTTTCCCTAAACTCTTTCTGTATCCGAGCTTTATTTTCTGAAACGATTTGTTTGGCTTGGTCCCCACGAATTCGCCATTTTGTTGTAGGCAGCTTGTATGCCAAATGTAATAGGCATTCGAAGAATCGCATTCAACCATGCAAAACAGAAAGCCCAAATCTCAAATGTTCTGTGTTCACTTCCCTTGAAACCATTTCATCTATTTTATTAAATTCTTTTGATGTTGCACCACACAAAAAACATTTCATTGTTGAGGTAGGTATAATTACATATTTAGCCATTAATCAAAGCGGTACAAGACATATGATAAAAACAGCTGAATCACTACCTTCAGAGTCTTGAAAGGCTTGTTTGTAAGAGCTATGTCCCGACGACCCATCAAATCCCTATTTAGAGATAAGGCACATTTTCTCAAGTTGGTCACCTTTTAGGGTATTGAAAACAACACCCAATATTTAACATAAACACATTATCGTATGAACTATTGTAATAGAGATTGCAATCTGACGGAAGAACCCGATTCATTTGCAGTAATGTCTGCTGGTAGCATAGCTTTTTATGTATTAATTTGTAAGATGAAAATTTTTCTAGAGCACTTCTTCTTTTCACATCATACTGTTCACGAGAAAGTTTAGCTTCTATTAGGACGGGTAGTGATCTTCAGCTGACAATAGATATTGTGGATTTAAGGTTTTTTGGTAAGCTTCTTGATAACACTTAGCATGTACAGGATATTAAGAAATATCTTTTAAAAGTTTTGAAGCTTGTGCATGACCTTCAGCTAATTCTGGGGTTGATGTTACTTCACACAGTTGCTCGGTTTAAGCACGTTTGGTATTTTCCGAGGAATTCTCAAATGAAATAACCGGTTGGCCGCGTTTAGCTTTTGACACAACGCATAGGAAAGAAAGTGATGTCAGAAGTCACTTTTTATTATGTTTATTAATTTTTTCTTCTATTCTCCTCGCTTTTATCTTTCTTGACCTATATTGAAACTGGAAACTACTCAATTTCTGTTTGAGATTCTTGGCCTGGCAATTTGTTCGTTTTCCTAACTCTTTAATCAAATATATATATTGTTGCTCGAAACTACTCTCCCCAGAATTATGCATTATGTTTAAAAGTTATTGCCTTGTAATACATAATAGTGTATAGAAGTTCCTGAAACGAAATAACTTATTTTGAATAATAATAACATATTCGAATACAAATAATTTCTTTAAGTCAAGCAATTAAAACTGATCATTATCGTAAAGTAGCAAAAAGTAGCAAAAAAAAAAATAAATAAAGAATTTGTTTCACCGAGCCTATTCAATAAAGATTTTTTCTAAACAAAATGTCCTTTTTTTATTAATTGCATATTATTTGATTGAAAATAACATATTAATTTATCTTGGCCACATTGAATTATGATGATAATGAAAAAAAAACCCTTCTAAAATATAGTAAAATACCTGAGGTTGAAGCCTCCATCGCTATATAACCCCAACAAAAAATGTATTTTATAGTAAAACTATTCTAAAAATGCACCCGAATCACTACTGCATAAGTCAACCACAAAACGCAAACTACGCTTCACTCTAATAACGAACCAGTTTTGTAGCAGGTCATTTAAGTATTGCAAAAAAGTGCAGTTACTAGTATCCTAATTAAGTCATATAATAGGGTTTTCCTAGAATCACTTTTTATTTTTTTTATTTTTATTTTTCGGCAGTTTTTATGGGTTTTTGCCCCAGTGTGCGTCGCATAAGCATCGCTCAGGAGCTCTTGAATGACGTCAATGATGATCCTGACCTGCTCAAAAGAGTCATAAGGGTCATTGGTATATGGTACTAATGGAAATACCCAGGAGAGCCAAAACCGAAAAAAGCACGCCAAGTTCAATGAAATGTCAAAGTTTTGATCACTGTTTTTATTTTTCGATTAAAGGGTCGCAGTGCATCAGGAGTTCTTACCTCAAGGTCGTACGGTCAATAAAGAGTATTACCTTGAAGTTATGCGCTGTTTGCGAAAAGTAATACTAAAAAAAAAAAAAACATCCGGAATTTTCGAAAAACAATTCATGGCTTTGCATCACGATAATGCACCTGGTCATTCATCGTTGCTTGTAAGATGTGAGACGCGACATATTCACCAGATTTAGACCCACGCGACTTCTTCCTGTTCCCAAAACTGAAAAGACCTATGAAAGGACGGAGATTTGAACGACTGAGGAAATAAAAACAGCATCCCTGGAAGAGTTCAAGGCTATACCAAAAAGTGTTTCGAGGATTGGAAAAAGCGTTAGCACAAGTGTTATATATCTGAGAGGGATTACTTTAAAGGGGACAACATTAACATTGATGAATAAATAAATATTTTAAATATGTATATATATATATAGGGTTTTCCAATAGGGACTTGACAACTTTGAATCATCAAACTGTCACTGTCAATTTATTCTGTAATTTCAACATTTTCATTAGATATTCTGAGTAGGTGACTGCAACTTTAAGAGCGTTAACTCCAATTTTCGGTCGTAATTCTCGGCCTAGTAGACAGGCAATAACAAGTTTACTGCAAAAATTTGAGTCTACATACTCAGTGTCACAGTCACAGTGTCAGTGAGACAACGGGTTGGTCGAAGTGTCGAAAATATCGCTGCCGTTCAGACGTCCATAGCAACAATCCAAATCAGTCAATTCCACGGCGTTCTCAGGAATTGGGCATCGCTCAGACCACATTATGGCGTATTTTGCGTAAGGATCTTGGTTTACACCCATACAAGATCAAGCTGACTCAAGAATTGAAGCCGATGAACCATTTGAAGCGACGTACGTTCTCCGATTGGGTTCTGGAGAAGATGCGCCATTTCATCGCAAAATCATCTTCAGTGACGAAGCTCATTTTTGGCTCAATGGGTTCGTGAATAAGCAAAATGTGCGTTATTGGTCAGGTGAAAACCCACATGTGCTTCATGAATCACCACTTCATCCACAAAAAATAACTGTTTGGTGCGCTTTGCATGCCGGCGGTGTTATTGGGCCGTATTTTTTCTGTGAATGGTCAGCGTTATCGCGCCATGATCACCGATTATTTTTGGCACGAATCGGAAGATATGGACTTAGACATGTGGTTTCAACAGGATGGTGCCACAAGCCACACAGCACACGATACAATCAATTTATTGAAGAGTAAGTATGGTGAGCGTGTTATCTCAAGACATGGGCCAGTCGATTGGCCGCCTCGTTCGTGCGATTTAACCCCGCTTGACTATTTTCTTTGAGGCTACGTTAAGTCATTGGTTTGTGCCAACACGTCAACGACGTTGGAAGAGCTCAGAGCCAACATTGAACGCGATATAGCGGCCGTTTTGGCCGAAATGTGTGGCCGAGTCGTTGAAAATTGGGTCCAACGAACCGACTACTGCAAACGTGACGTCGGTGGCCATATGAACAAAGTCGAGTTCCATTCATAAATGTTTTGATTGTACTTCAAGCCAATAATAAAGTTTGTGAAATATCTCAAAGTCAAGTCGGTATTAGAAAACCCTATATAAACTCACCTTACTTTTGGAACACCCTTCGCACAAAGACCGCATAAGGAGCTTCTCAGGCTAGTTGATCTACGATTCTGTAAATGAAGGGCTTGTATTCTGTTCAATCAGAATATAACAGCTATTCCAATTCCAGGACATACAAATAAAGACATGGCAGCGGTAAAAGTTGAGCTACCGACTGAAGGCGGCAATGCAGACGTTGTAATATGCTCAACCTGGTCCTTCGACCTGGATTTTCTGCCATTGCAAGCACTCATGAACTACTGTGGCAGAAGGTGACTTCATCTGATAATTGGATGCAATGCGAGTGCCCACCATACAAACTGGGGCATCTCAAATATCAATAAAAGAAACAAATAAAATGAGTCTCTTCTAGAATTTATTTCCAAAAATAATTTTGAAATTTTAAACTATTCTTTATAAACAGAATTGGGAAAGAAGTCTTTATCATCACCCTATTCACCCCATTTATAAAAAAATGTATTACGAACCAGCATGTTTCAACTGAAACATCCTATTAGGTTATAAAATTTCCGAATCTTATAGACCGCCAGATTGGGACAGGTATAGGCTAGAATGCACGGCCAGTTGCTACAAAAGAATTTGCTACAGACAGCCTAGAACTTGCTTGTGAAAGTCTCAACGCTGGAATAAAATCTACCTATCGTCAGGCTTGGTCAGAGGAAAAAGTCAGGCAACCGCTCTACTTCTTGGTGGAATAATAAACTTATAAACTCATCAAATTAAGAACACATATCAGAATATACAGAATGTACCGGTATGAAGTGAGCGTCAAGGTACAAATGTCTCGATAGGGAACATTTATTGTGAACGGGCCTTAATTTTTTTTTGTTTTTTTTTTTTTGTTTGGTTGCTATGACACCTGTCAAACATATTTAGTATACATCAAGTCATTGAGGAGACAACTTCGTATTTTTTCATCGTGTATTGTCGAATTTTGTACCAGAAAATGATGACTTGCAGAAGCATTAATTTTTTGTTTTCATTTGAACAAAAGTGCTGCAGAGTCGCATCGAATGCTTGTCAAGGCATATAGTGATTATGCTCCATCAGAAGCAACATGCAAAAAATTGTTTCAACGGTTCAGATATAACGATTTTGATGTAAGAAATGAAGAACGTGGAAAACCACCAAAAAAGATTGCAAACAATATTGTATGAAGATGACACTTTGAGTCAGAAACAAATGGCAGAAATGTTAAATGTTGCAACACAAACAATTTCTGACCGTTTAAAAGCTATGGGAAAGATCCAAAAGTCTGGAAAATGGGTACCACATGAATTGAATGAAAGACAGATGAAAAACCGAAAAACCACTTATGAAATTTTGCTTCAAGGACACGATAAAAAATCTGTTTTTCATCAACCATCAACTTCGACTGCAAAACAAGATCGATTCGGTAAGAAGACAATGCTGTGTGTCTGCTGTAAACAGAAAGATGTGGTGTACCACGAGCTCCTAAAACCTGGCGAAACCGTTAATACAGATCGCTAGCGACAACAAATGATCAATTTGAACCATGCATTTATCGAAAAACGACCAGAAGGGCCAGAAGACACTGCAAGTTAATTTTGCTCCATGATAATGCACCTGCACAAGAAGCAAAACTGGTTCAGGATACAACCAAAGCACTTGGCTGAGAGTTGCTACCCCACCCGTCGTATTCACCAGACTACCTTCCGACTACCATTTACTTTCATCAATGGGATATGCATTAGCTGATCAGCACTTCGAATCTTACGAGAAAGTCGAAAATTGGTTGACTTTTTGGTTTGCTTCAAAAGACGAACAGTTTTATTGGCGTGGAATCCATAAATTGCCTGAAAGATGGGAAAAATGTGTAGCTAGCAACGGCCAATACTTTGAATAAAATGTTTTTTACTTTCCCATTAAAAATTAGTGTTTTATTTTCATAAAAAAAGCTCACTTTATACCGGTACACCTGGTACATATCAGAAAGCTTTTCAACAGGGCGAAACGCGAAGGAGATTGGGCTGAATACTTTGAAACACTCACAAAGTATAAATAAGAAATTAGAAGAGCTAAAAGGGAATCATGGAAAATAAAATAGTGGTTATTTCGCTCCAAGGGAGTTTTCAAACATTTAACGGGGAGACTAAATTATTAGTGGAAGTTGGCTTGTTATTTGATTTTTGTTAACTGAAAAAAAAAACTATTAACGCTTTTGAGATAGTCTCAAAAATTGTCTGGGAGAGCATTATGCTTCTTAATAAATTCCATTTAATCTGGGTGGCAGGTCAATGTGGTTATGATGGTAATAAAAGAGCAGACGATTTGCATAGAAAAAGTTTGGCCTCAACATTCATGTTGACATGACCATTCTGCGAGTTATTAATTGATTACTTAAGGTGGACCTTGTCCTCAACTAACAAGCGTCTTCAGTCAGCTCGGTCTGTAGCCAGCTGACTCCAGTCTTCCTCTACTGCGATTTCCTCTCTGTAGCACAGTCCCTCACACTGTAGCATTAGTGTTTATCCGCTTTACATGATCTTTTCACCTCAGTCGTTGGAGCTTCACTACTCCGGCTAAGTCGATATCGCTTTACAGTCCATACAGTTCGTCATTGTATCTCCTCCTCCACTCACCCTCTATGCAGATGGGACCCGAAGAACAGCCAAGAGAACTCTCATCCATCTTCAATAAAGTCGATGCCTCTGCGCCGTAGAGCAGGACTGAGATTATTAAGGTTTTATATACTATCACTTTTGTTGGTCGAGAGAGGGCTTTGCTAATCATTTTCCTACTTACCCTAAAGAAGCAGCGATTGACAAGAGGTATTCTTCGTTTGATCTCAGCACTGGTGTCGTTATGTGAATTAATAGCGGACCCTAGGTAGACACAGTTCTTAACTACCTCAAAGGTAAACTCGTCGAGGGTGACATTCTGTTCAAAACTCTATTTTTGACAGCATATACTCGTACTTGCTTTTGCCCTCATTGACCGCTAAATCCATCTTCACCGCTTTCGCCTGAATACTTGCGAAAGCGCCACTGACATCACACTGCTTTATTCCGATTATGTACAAGGGACCTATGAAAGATTTTGCTTCTTGAGTTTTGCACAGCTGTGTATATATATTATCAGAAACAGAACATCCTCTTTGAATTTCGAAGTTCCTGTATATTTTTTCATGCTGTGGCGTCAGATGTCTGTTAGCGGTAAGAAAACTTTATGTGATCCTTAAAGACAACAACGAAACAAGGAAATATTCCTCTTAAAGGTTTGGTGATAATATGCGTCGATTATTAGTCGTCAAACTTGCGGTTAAACTGTTCAGAGAAATAGCATAGGTTTATTTAAAATGATTTATAGAGTACTTTACTGAAGTAAAATTTGAAGGAAGTTAATTTTTTAAGATATTTAAAATATTTAAAAGATCTGAAAATTAAATTTAGACAAAAAATAATAGGTCGTGAAAAACACTACACCTCAGAGTAGTGAGAAGTTATTTTAGGCATCAAACGTTAAGGTGTTACAATATCTAACATCGCCAGTCTGCTCCACTGCTCCAAGAAGCTGGTCCAAAACGCTATAAAGCATATGACAGTGGAAGAAACAACAAATAATAAAACTCGGACGCCACTCCAATAAAGACCACTGGTATATAGACAGAACAATGTATCGTCTCAGCAAAAAGATCTGTTTTTAACATCTGCTGAAATCAAAAACTAAACAAAGGATCGATATAATATTAAAATATCATCAGTAACCGTACAACGCCGTCTTTTGGAGGCTAATCTACATGGTGCATTGCAAAAAAGAAACCAGCTGTATCAGACAAAAATAAATTAAGATTTGAAAGAGCTTGTTTTAACAAACCAGTTTCTTTCTGGAAAAACGTTTTGTGGAGCGATGAATCAAAATTTATTAGCGTTGGATCTGACGTACGTTGAAATACGTATGTACGACGACCCCCAAGACAAGAATTCAACCTGCTGTACAAGATCAAAACCATTAAACACAGTTTTGGGATGCATGTCTTGGCACGGCGTTAGTCCAGTTGTAAAAGGAGGGCGTTTGGATCAATATAAATACAAAGAGATTCTTGAAAACCATATGGAGCTCTACTGCGACGAATTTCTCCCACTTGCATGAAAAATCATGCAAGACAATGAATCGAAACACACCTTTGTGTGATGTGATGTGAACATCATTGTAACATACATATATTTATTGGTAACACTTTCTCTTCCTCATAACCAATTTAATGAATTTTCTTAAATATAAAATACCCCCTAAGCTCAAGAACACACGAATATATTACTAACAATTAATCCGCAACCACCGTTCAACAACATTCTCAATCATTACCTACTTCAATTACCCATTTCAATTCTACAGCATCTATACAAAACACACTTTGCTCAATTACAAGTATTAAAAAAAAATAAATAAAAAAATTATAAAAAGCCATTTTTCATTATTAACCTTTTGTTCTCGTTCTTTATAAACTCAATTACTTTGACGCACTGTATAAACTCGATAGTAGGATAGCCTTCAACATATCTTATTCTCCTATAAATTCTCTTGAGAACTCGCCACACTAGTACGATTATTTTCATATTTTCTTTATTTGCACTTACATATTAAGATGAACATTTTGATATAATTATATGAGAAACCTTAGGCGCTTTTCTGCGGAAGAATTGCAAAAGAAATACGTTATTACTTTTACTTTTTGAGTTCAAGTTATTATTTTAACAAACAATATTAAAACTTATATCAAAATGTTAAAAAATATTACTCTAGATTAAAAAAAAAAAAATCTCACTTCTAAGAATAACTTTTTTTGAACGATGTCTTAATTCATTCGGAAGTTTATTAAATGTATCCAGCACCGTATGGAAACCTCTCGGGATTGCTATAATAATTTTGGATTTAAATTTTTAAGCTTCGATTTTTAAGACAAAAATCTCCTAGTATTATAGTTGGTTTATGCTTGTTCTTTCGAAAGCCAGATTGGTTCCTTTCTAGTAGCTCAAATCTTTCAAAATAGTTATAGTCTTTAGAGAGAACCCCTTCTAGAATTTTGCTTACTACTGACAAAATAGTTATAAGCCTGTAGTTCAATATATCACTTTTGTTCCACTCTTGTACAATATATTGGCTTGACTATAGAGATTTTGAACATTGCACGAACTGTGAATTGCTTTTATTTGTTAGTCTACTGATCACTCGTGATAACATGGAATTTTGTTTGAGGTCACTTGGTCATATGCCGCCTACTCCTGGTAATTTTTTGTTATTGAATGTGCGTAGACTATTATGGACTTATGCTGGGGTTACTTCTATATACTTCAATTTTGCGAACTTGATGTTACGTTATTAGAAATTGGCTACACCCATGCATAGCGTTTACTCCTAAATTTAGCTGGTTTGCATATTTATTCGCAAGATATTGTTTATATCTCGACTTTTGGGGAAAGTGTTACTGATGTTCTCTCTAAAGACTATGGTCGGAAATAAGAAGTTCTCGAGTGAACATCTGTGCCAGAACGTTCAATTTTGTTTTTTTATGAAATAAAGTGGTACGTGTGTTTGACGTGTGAGAATGTTAGAGTTCGTTACAAGTACCTTTATTTTTGTTTTTAGGAATTATTTACCATGCTGTCAGCAGTTCAAATTCGAACCCTCGTCCTTTACGAATTTAAAATGGGACATAATGTGTCATTGTCATTGAGGATGAGCGGTAAACAAACGCACTATGAGGCGTTGGTTTGGAAAGTTCCGTTCGGGAGATTTCAGCCTCGAAAATGAACCACGTGGGAAGCCGGAAATATTAGTTGACGACTAGGTTTTAAGAGCAACGATTGATGCGGACCCAACGAGATCAGTGCGGGAGATTGCATAAAGCATGGGAGTATCCCCAATGACAATAAGTCAGCACCTTTCTCTCATAGGAAAGGTAAAGAATCTAGATAAGTGTGTACCCAATGAACTGAACGAATCCCAAAAATACCGTGCCTTGAAATCTGCGCCTCGCTTACATTAAATAACCAAACTGAACCGCTTTTGCACCGGATAGTCACTTGTGATGAAAAATGGATACTGTATGATAATCGTTAAAGATCTGGACAGTAGTTGGATGCAGATGAAAAACCAAAACACACTCCCAAACCAGATCTTCACCCAAAAAAGGTTATGGTGACAATTTGGTGGACATCGAAATGACCAATTCACTTTTCAGCTCTTCAACCAGGAGAAACGATAACCGCTATCACATATTGTGAGGAAATCGACATATTGCATGCCAAATTGGCTATAAAGCAACCTGCGTCAGTTAATAGGCACGGTCCGATTCTTTTGCATGACGATGATAGACCCCATACCTCACAAGTATCGGTACAAAATCTGTTTTTTGTACTCCCCTGATATTTCCCCAACTGATAAACCATCTTTTCCGCAATCTGGATTCATTTTTTCGGCAGAAGGTCTTCCAGAAACGAGCAGAGGTCATAAAAGCCTCTGTAGATTTCATTGCCTCAAAAAGTCAGCACTTGACCTTGTATTACGTTGATGCCAAAGGATCCTATTTTGATTGAATAAAAATTTACGGAGAAATAATATTTGTGGTATTCGCAATCAAAGAAATAAAACACTCGATTACAAAACTACATATGTACGTGTTTATTAAGTGAAAAATAAATATCGACTCATAGTGTCTGTTCGATCTTGTGTACAGAAGAGACAGAAGGGCATGAAGTAAATGAGAATGATGTTGTGCTCGCTTATGTACACAATCTCTTATGTATAACACAATATTGGCTTTTAAATTTTTCTATAAAATCATGTGGTACAACCCAATAAAATATTTCAGTATATTTTCTTAAACTGCTCATAGAATTCGTTTACGCGTTCGTATCTGTCCAGTTCACTTGCCAACATTTGCTATAGCTTGAGTCACTTTGTAATCAGTTGTTATTACCTAGTCTAGTCATAAATATTGATACAATCTTTATTGCAACCATTTTAAATAAAGTATTAGTTGTACTCTTTTCATGCTAATTGTTATTTAACCCGTTCCTTTAATGGTTTTTTATGGCGGAAAAGGTTTTTGTTTTTAGTCGTTTACATTCATGGTATAAGGTGGCGTCTAAAATCGTGTCGTTGTGAACGGCTTATGTGTGATATGGCAAAAAGTGATATCTTTCGGACCTTGCGATCGCTTGGAATAACTCGCTGTTTTGTTTATCGTACTATTAAATTATTTGAGGACACTGGTGGAGTGCGTGAACGTCAAAGATTCAACCGTCCATGTACTGTGAGGACTCCGGGAGTCATCAAAGCCGTGCAGGCTCAAATTAGATGTAAACCACTGAAAGAGCAGAAGATCTTGTCGCGGGAAATGAACAATTCGCAAAAATACATCAATAAAGAAGACTTGGAACTTAGCACTTACAAAAGACAAACTGCGAGCAGTCGCATGGAAGCAAAAACATAATCAAAAATCAAAATGCTCACAGACAAATTTTATTCACCGACTAGAAAATGTTTAACGTCGTAGAAACTTATCGAGTGTATGCTCAGATATCAAAAGAAGCTTCAGAACATATTCCAAGAGGCCATCATCCAGCAAATGTGATGGTGTGATGGGAGGGAGGAAACAAAACTTCGGCAAAAGTTTACCAAACCACTGTTTTGGAAGACATTGTTAAGCACTGGACATTCCAACAAGATTCTGATTCAATCTACAAGGCGAAAACCACTCAAGATTGGCTAAAAAAAAGGTATCCCCGTATGATTGACCAGCTAGCAATCCGACCGTCAATCCTCCGGATTACAAATTGTGGTCCGTTTTAGAGGAAATGGTCTGCTCTACACATCAGCGAAATATTGATGAATTAGGTCCGTAATACGATTGATGATTGGCCAGTACGTCTCTTTGTCGCCATTTTGAAAGAAGTCTTCTATAACATGTAGCTAAGGATTCGACAAATAAAAAATATAAAAGGTTATTTATATGGTAAAATCAAAATCATTTTCTCGCAAGGAATTGAAAATGTGGAAACTGTGGAAAACTAACAACTAATTTTGTATACATATGTTAAATTAAGTATCGGTATTGATTTCATTAATCAAATTTTGTTGTACAAGGTGGCTCCAATTTTGTTTTTGAATTACAATAAATAAAAAAAATAATTTTGAGTGATGGAAATCTTTATTTGGAACTTTACAATTGTTTCTGTTAAGTGGAAAAGATGATATCCGCCAGTGTTAATACACATTTGTGTCCGTTTTATCGCATTTTCCATTACTTTCCGTAAGATTTCCGGTGATAACTCCTTAAGGGCTGTGATTGTCTGAGGCTTGTTGGCATAAACCCGCGACTTCAACTAGCCCCAAAGAAAGAAGTCTGGGATAGTTAAATCGGACGATCTTGCTTGCCATGCCAAATCGCCAAAGCGGACGTGGCCCGTCATCTGGTTGATGTTTCTTCGTTCTCGGCGACATCGGCAGCCACAGCCGCGATATTCTCGGCCGAACGACCAGTCCCGTGGCGGGTACGCCCTGCATGGTTTCCTATAGTTTCACTCCAGGAAACCATAAGTTTCCACTTATGGAAATGCTTCGTAGCCAGAATTTAAGGCAGAAGCTCGCGACGCAGTAGTTGCGTTCATGTCTGGAGAGTACCTAGCTGTAGTATATAACCACTTTCTCTCGACCATTATGAATTTCAGCAATATTGCTAAAATCTTGAAAATTTTATAATTTTTATAATTTTATAGAAGCATCCAGAATCAGTAATGACTACAAAAAAAGGTAATTACAAATAAAGGTAAAAATACCTTTATTCTCCGTCACTCAAGCTACAGTTACTCTCATCATTTTTTTTTTTTTCAGCTAAATCTGAAATTTCCGGAGGGCACAGCATTTCAACAACTCATAAAGTTATGAGATTTTTTTTTTGTAGCTCTCGCATACTTGTGAGCTTAGGATTTGATGTAAGTAGCAAATTGCTTATCCTTGAATAAAGCTCTTAATATCCTTATCCCAGGCTTTTTGAGCCTCTTCTAAAAATTTTCCAATTGGAAGTAATGCAGCACCTATTATTTCAGTACCATGTATCAACACTTTGAGAACTGAAGAGGGCATATAATACCAAGAGTAATCTTAAACACACAGCTTAGCTCTGTCTAAGGCCTACTCTTTGAATTTTAATAAATTAATTACGTGTCCACTTGAAATTGTTTGTAAGATAACATGAAATCTTTTAATTAGGTTAATGTTAACACCAGTTACAGACGCAGACAATCCAACATTCCGAAAAAATCGTCTTGCAGTATTGCCATCTTCAGTGCTATCAAACTCAGGTTTTGGGCAATCAACAAGCAGCCCCTTCTCCTCCCCTTCTCTCCTTGTTAATAACTACGATAATATTTTTTTTAATGAAATGAAATTTTTGTTGAGTACTCCGCAGTAGTTTATAAGTATTTCTATCTAATTTCCATCTGTTTATTGAATGTTTGAAAAAAGATATTAACAAAGAAAGAAAAACCAGTTAGTTTTTTTAAAATATTTTAATACATTCATTGGTTAACAAAATCAAAAGTTACATTTTTTATGTATGTGTATATCAGATGTTTAGATATGCCACTTTTCCAAAAAATTATCAATACCGAGTTGCTCCTCCTTTGGCGGTTATAACCGCTTTTATTCTAGAAGTTTAGAAGAAGTTCAGTAGTTTACTAGAAGTTCAGTAATATCCCATGTATTCCATACATGTTCCAGAACTTCATTTAGCTTTTTTTTTACTCTCTGGTTTATGTTCAGCCACCTTACGTTTCATTACATGCCACAAGTGTTCAATTGAGTTTAAATCGGGCGAATTAGCTGGGCAGTCTAGTCTGGTAATTCCGAGGTCATCAAACGTTGTCTTGAGCTGAAAATTATTGAAACTCTAGTTACTTGTCTGTTTATTATTTATACAGTAGACATCTAGAAGTTGATTTATAACACTTTACTTAAGGATTTGGCGCGGTGACAAAATGCCGAATCATCTTGAAAAATGCACTTGTCAGTATACGAATGATGCTGTTCAATTGCTGGTACCAAAAGCTCCCTTACTACTTCTCCATACTTTTGAGCGTTCATAGTTCCATTAACAAAGTGCATTACTTTCATCCGACCATATCACACATCGCCAATCATCAACGTCCAACCAACTTTTTTTCCCACGACAAGCGAGCTTTTTTCATTTTTATGGTTAGGAGAGGTTTTTTCGCTGGTCGTCTTCCATATAAACCTATCTCCCATAGCCGTCGGCGTATGGTTTCGGCGTTTAGATCAACTTGATGAAATTTTCTCAGTTCTACTCTTATAGGGACTGCACTTTTAAAGCGATCTTTCATGCTAATTCGTTGTAAAACATTGTCCGTCTTCTAGGTTGTTTTACGTTTTTGTCCCGAGCCTTTTTTCCTTTCCAGTGGATCCAATTTTTCTTTTTTCTTCATCAGTCGTACGATAGTTGAATTACAGAATCCTATTTTAACCGCAATCTCACGTTAGCCAAGCCCTTCTTCGTCTAAAGTCAATATTTGAACTTTTTCGTCCCGAGTCAGTTGATGATATTTACCAGACATTTCACTTTTTTTGCTTGTCACTGTCCCAACTCAATTCAAACTGATTTTTTTTTTTTGCACTGAATACAAGGCCGAACTCCGCTATGAGGAATATCTTTCATTAGTATGGGAAAAACCCTTACGATCTGATGTAATTAGGCATTTACCGCAAGTGTATATGTCTATCACGAACTGCTTCTTTTTCTACCCCTATTTTGGACTTGCCATTTTTTTATCAAAAGTGTGCACCCAATATGTTAAAAAAAGCTCTAAATAAAAAATAAAATGAAAAAAAAAATTACTTAATATAACTCCCTATCTTTACTCTACACAATGTAATAAAAAAAATTAATTCTAACTTATAACTAAATTGAAAAAGCTCACAAAATAAAATCCAGTCCTTAACCTAAACTATACTATTATGTATTGTTTTTTTTTTTCACTTTTTGTTGTTCTTGGTGTTGTCCCGCGGAGCACCTCTCGTAGGCGATGTAACCTGGAGGCCGAAGGTTGCACTTTTGGTCACGACTATCTGTCGTGTGTGGTTAAAGTCCACGGTAAAAAAAAACTCAAATTTCACCTACCGGCTTACTTGGGCCGTCTCACGCGTGAGGGTAAAACGCCGGTACCACCTTTATGCATGGGTGGAATGGGATAATTTTTTTTTTTTGTTTTTTTGTTTAAATTTAACAGAGTAGAATATTCGCCCGACTATAAAAAAAAAATTCAAATATTACGACTTTGCGCGCTGATGTATCGAACCCAAAAGAACTCACACCTATTTTGCTTCCTACCTCCTTCGCTTCATATTATCTATGATTACACTATGATCTCTCTTGTTAAAAAAAAGGTTCCTGCCTAAAATAAATCTCTCATCACGATACATAATTTACATATAAACACTCTTATCTAAAGTATGTTATTCCCACGTGATTTGTAACCTTTAGCAAGGCTTTTCACCTCTTCCACCAGAGTTCGGACTACTCAACACTCTCTAGGACAAAAGAGACAAATTTACCATAGGAACAAGAGCACAGAAAGAGAGGGAGCTTACGAGGAAAGTGGAATCAGGCTCTGTGGTGGGTTGGAAAGAGAGATTAATAGGGTCAATTGAATTATTGGGAGGGTAAGATGTGTTTAAAAGAAGGGGTTTGGAACAGTGACTCAAACATGAACACCACAGATAAATGCATTGATAACTTTTTTTTTTTTTTTGCTTAAAAGGCTAAGTTTCATTACATCGTTTTGGCAGCGAAAACTCGATTATGGTCCTGCTCTCAACTTCGCGGCGCATCTTGACTAATGGCATCGGAAAGTTAGACTGGCCGTTTCTGCCGGTGTATCTCATTGCTCGGCACTTAGTCTTGCGCAGGAGTATTCAGCAGATGCTTAAATTTGCTCGAATTTTTAGTCAACCTTTTTCTGTTTTTCTTCTAATTATCATCGATTTATTTCGCTCTTGCTATAGAATGTTCTTTTGCTCTCCCAGTTTTTGTTCGAGCCTATTCTTTTGTTCGTCGAATTTCGTTCAATGCTATTCTTCTGCTCATCTAGATTTTTCTAATGTTGTACGACGAGAGGAGTTGCAACATCGCATGTCGTTGTTAGTACTCATTTGATCTTCTTTGTCAACGTGAAAGGAGTATGCATCTGTAAAATAAACCTCGTTGATTAAAGCGTTCTAAGATCGGAGTACCAAGTCGCTGAGGTTTCTCTTGCACAACTCTGATTTGAGTTGGCCATGCGGAAGTCGTGGAGGGGATTTATAAAGAGGCTGTCAGTGTCAGAAAAATGTTTTTTCGGTCCTTTAAGACCAACCCGACAGAGGAAAACCGAAAAAATTTCAAAAAAGCAAGGCATTACTGCAACGTCTTTCTTAAGCGTGCGAAATTCCAATATGACTAAAACTTGAGCAAAAAAGAAACATGTTCCATAGGTAGTAAAAGCTTTTGATCGTTCGTCAAAAACATGAGAAATTCTACCTTATCCTCAATCTCAAAGCTAGTTGGCTTTAAGACAAAGCCAATCTGCTTGCTGCACATTTTACGGCCGGCTCAATACTTCCAGATTGTGCTTTGTCCCTGCCTACATTTGAGTGCGTCGAGTCTTCAATGGGACTCCACTTTCGCACTCGTGTAGCAGCAATAGTACTAACGCATCTGATATGCCCTCAATATACCACCTTGATCAAAAAAAAAAACAAACGGAATAACCACCGTGTGGCGCTCCCATTGTTCCGATTTGAGTTCTGTTTTATTAAGTTGGTACATCTGTTGTTGACATTTCCTCTAAATTTTAGCGTCATAGCTTGACATTTGCAAAAATTTGGATTTAAATTTGCTACAACGAACTTGAATTAAATTTTGCGTAAAAAACAGATCTAATTGTGCGTGAACGTTAGAAATGTTGGAAAAGTGTTTCCGCAACATTCTCTAAAGAAAACGGTCGTTTAGCAGTGGCACGAGCGGTTCAAAAGTGGTCGTGAGTCAATCGAAGATGATAAACGCAGTGGCAGACCATCGACCATTGCTTATGGATCCGTCCAAGACATTTTGGTTATTGATCTGCTGACATTCGACACACGTATTCAACTGATGGGCACGAACCAACATACTATCAACTGTCGACGCAAGATCGTGTACGACAGTAACCATTGCGGTCTCAATACCGAAAAAAAAAGTTAAAAAAAAAAGTTGGAGGAGTTTATACAAAGGTGCTCCTACAACTACAGTACGGCCATGATTTTATTTGATTGTGTGGTTAAACGTGTGAGCAAGTTTAATAGTAAAAATTCGGATTAGTAAGAGTATACAATTTTGTTATTAAGCTAACTGAAAGGCACATTGCTAGAGCAACGAATGCGATGAATAATTTAATTTCCAGAGCTTATTACCCTAATCTTACATGTACACCATGAGATGGAACACTTTAACGGCTTAGTTCCTTATTTCGAGCCATTTTGATGAAAGGTTTTCGGACCATACAATTTTGAAGGGACGTGTGGTTGCAAATGCTTTCAAGCTAGTCCTAATTGCAGAGTAGGAGGTTGGTTTGATGATATTGCGGACAGTTTTAGCGCGTCAATTTGGGATAAAATAATGATACGAGTTATAAGGATAAGTTTATATTATAGGGTTTTCCAATTGGAACTTGACAACTTTGAATTTAATTTGTGAACGCACTCTTTCACTAATCATCAAATTGTCACTTTCAATTTATTCAGTAAACTCAACATTTTCATCATGGTAAAGTACACTAACGAGCAACGTCTGCAAACGTTCTCCGATTGGGTTCTGAAGAAGATGCGCCAAGATGATGAATTTCATCGCAAAATCATCTTCAGTGACGAAGCTCATTTTTGGCTCAATGGGTTCGTCAATAAGCAAAATATGCGTTATTGGTCGGGTGAAAACCCACATGTGCTTCATGAATCACCTCTTCATCCACAAAAAATAATTGTTTGGTGCGGTTTGCATGCCGGCGGCGTTATTGGGCCATATATTTTCGTCGACGATAACGATCTTTACGTTACTGTGAATGGTCAGCGTTATCGCGCCATGATCACCGATTATTTTTGGCCCGAATTGGAAGATATGGACTTGGACGACATGTGGTTTCAACAGGATGGTGCCACAAGCCACACAGCACACGCTACAATCGATTTGTTGAAGAGTAAGTATGGTGAGCGTGTTATCTCAAGACATGGGCCAGTTTTTGAAATATCTCAAATGGTTTGCCTTTTATTTAAAAAAAAGTTGTCAAGTCGTTATAAGAAAACCCTATATTAAGATGTACAAAACTATTTTTTTGACGATAAGAATGTTATTATATTAAGTCTGGTAGCTAATTTTTCCTTAAGAGATAAACAATGATCCCTAAAAGTAAATTTATTGTCAAAAGAAATACCTAAAATAGTTAGTGAGCTTAAATTTCGAATTTTTGATGAAGATATTGGGTATATATTTTAATTCGTGCGGTTTTTTTCCCCATTTTTATTTAAGAAAAACATGTACAATAGTATTATTCAAAGTATTGCCCATCTGAAGCTATGACTTTTTCCCATCTTTCTGGCAATTTGTGGATCCCATCCCAAAAGAACTGCGCCGGCTTGGCAGCCAAGAATGAATCAAGCAAATTTTTGATATTCTGCTCTGATGTGAACCGTATTTCAGTGAGGGCGTTCTGCATCGACCGGAACAAATGGTAGTCAGAAGGGGCAAGGTCCTGCTATAAGGCGGGTGGGGTAAGACTTCTTATCCACTGTTTTCCAAATAGTTCTTAACCGGAATAGTAACGTGGGGCCGAGCGTCGTCATGATGGAAAATTATTGCCTCGTGTCTGATCGCATATTCCAGGCGTTTTTCGGCTACTACTCTCTTCAAACGGATTAATTGTGTCCGGTAGCGTTGTCCATTGATGGTTTCACCCGGTTTTAGCAGCTCATAACACAGCACACCCACCTGATCCCACCGAATACAGAGCATTACCTTCGCGCCATGGATATTCGGCTTTGCCGTGTTTTCTCTGGTTGGCCGGGTTTCACATATGATTTTTTGCGCTTGGGGTTGTCGTAATGGATCCATTTTTGATCAACAGTAACAATCCGATGCAAAAATGACTTCCTTTTGGGCGTTCCAGCAGCATTTCGGGCATGCAAAACCGCCTTTCGACGGCTCTCGGCTTGAGTTCATGTGGAACCCAATTTCCTTGCTTTTGAATATATCCAGCTACTTTTAAACGTTTTGAAATGGCTGCTTGAGTGACACCCAAAGATTCTGCGAGCTCTTCTTGTGTTTGGCAACAATCTTCATATAGTAATGCTTCCAGTTCTCCATCTTCAAACTTTTTTGGCTGCCCAGGACGTTCATCGTCTTCCAAGCCAGAATCACCACTTTTAAATCGTGCAAACCACTTTTGGCACATTCGCTCAGCTAGCGCATGTTTACCATAAACTTTCACCAAAATACGATGACTTTCGGCAGCAGTTTTCTTCATATTAAAGTAATGAAGAAGATCTCCCCGCAAAAACACTTTTTCAGGCACAAAGTTCGACATAATTGAGTGAAAAAAAATTATTGTTGTAGATACGGTGCATATTTTAACATTGGGTATGAGATGCGGTCGCACCCTGGAGTTTTACCTTTCAGAGTGGCTAAGCAGCTATCCATTTCGATCAAGCTAATTTGTTTTTCTATGCGTTTTGCAGATGTACTGAGGTAGGGGCTATTAAGAGTTCGAACTTTGGAGTTGAGGAAGGTTGATGGAAAGCTGGATTCGTTAGAATACATGAACCAGGCTTTACCAAAGTATTAGCAAATATCTGATGTATTATAGAGTAGTCCCGATTCGGTTATAAGATTGTTTACTGTAAATGTTTCAAGTAAATTTTTGTTCCTGCGGAACAAGGCATTTACCTAATGGTGATTAACTATACCCTTTCCAACATAAATTGGCAGTACAGGGAAGTTAGGGATGTTTGTCTCTCATTCGCACTCTTTTGTTTTTCGTAAGGTGCTATTCCATCAAAAGCTCTTTTTTTGATTGAGGAATTGCTACGTTGACAGCCGCATGTAAGGTTTTGGTGATCGAAGCAGTTTCTTTGTTTATGTTGGAAAAAAGACTGTAATTGTCTAATGTGTTGAGTATTGTATTTTGATATTCCCAGTTGGCACGGTCGGTTTGAAATTAACATGTGGGTTTTTTTTGGAAAAGAAAAACGTCCAAGATTTATTTTTATCACAATTGGGAGATGGTCGCCGCCATGTAAATCTTCTAAAATTTCCCATGAAGTTTTAGAAAGCAATTGAGGTGAGGTAGTTGAAAAATCGGCATGTGTCCATGTTTTTTATTACATTTAAAATGGCATTGTTGTTACTTAAAAAACAATTTTCAAATTCCGTACCTCAAGAGTTGGTTACAAGGGAACCCCATAGGGTACTCTAGCAATTGATATCGCCAGTTAAAAGAATCGGTGTATGGATATTATTAAGGATGTTTGACAAATCGCTAGAGGTGATTGTTTGAGATGGGGGAATGTATAATGATATCACAGTAATTTTAATACTGAGTTTGATTTCTATTGCAACTGTGGATATGATTGAGTGAATCTATAAATGTGTGTGTGAGATAGAATTATGTATCAGTATACTTGTACCTTGTATCGTATAAGTGTTTGATGCGAAGTTGTGGAAATACGGTGTATATTGTTTTAGATGAACGGGAGAGAGGTTGGTTTGTAGATAAGTTTTCCTGCAGAGTTATAATATAAGGATTAAGGTCATTTGTAAACAGGCTTTGTTTCAATATTTGCTTGGTTATATTGGTGTAAGTCAAAGTGAGTGTTGCCGAAGACGGAGGTAGGACGCATGGGACTTCGCAGTCCAGAGGATGGGGCACCAGGGACACCGAAATGTCTCGCTTGTCCCACCCTATGAGCAGCGAAATCATTTGTGTTGGAGTTAATTTTGTTGTTAAGTACTATCGTCGCCGTTTTCTATAGGATTGATGTAGTAGTTGCTGTTGTCGACTAAAGACTGGGCGAATTTTTATAAGGGTGAGATGGAGTTAATTACGGTTGGATTTGTGTAACGGGAAGAAATGGTTGGTGGAATATGAGTTGATATGGTGTTAATTGCTGGAAATGGTGGGTTTAGTTGATGATGTAAACTTGATGTGCCTGGGAAGCTGTATTGTAGAGATGTTGATTTGGGAGGGATGTTCAAAAGAGAAGTCGAATCTAAAGGTTCGTTGGATGGATGTATTATTGAGGTTTATTTATTGTTGTCGGTTGAAGTGGGTTTTTTTGTATAACTTGACTGTTCTCTTTAGACTTGAGCTCTAGGAAGTATTGTGGGAGATTTATATATGTATGTTTGTAACTGGATTACTGATTGTTGAGGTGTTTTTGGCTTGAAGAGCAATTTTTGCAATATTTGCATATGTTTGCGTAGGGGGAGTTCAGAATTCAATTCCTTATATGCTTGTTTGGCCTCGAGCATCGTGCATTTTCTTATTTTTTAATTTTTATTATCTCTTTGGCTTTTAGGAAAACTCTTACATGTTTTTGAAAATGCGGGGTGATCCCGCATCAACAGGTAACATGTTGCAATTTACGCATAAAGAAGAGTTTTTCCATCTCTTGGCCGAGTGACCTAAGAGTTGGCAGTTTTGACACCGTATGGGCTTGGGAAAATATTTAACGACCTTGCAACTATACCAACCGATATTAACGGTGCTAGATGGGCGGAAACCATCACAGGTAAATAGAATGAGGCCTGTAGGAGTTGGGATGCCTTCCCTTTTTTCGCGAACTTGTAAACCTCAGTTACACTTTGTGCGCTTGTTTCTTTGACGGTTTCATTCTCGGGTATATCTGTAAGATAATTGACGTAAACTGTACCTTTAGAGGCATTCAGGTTTGTGTGAAGGGACAGTTTGATGGGACAGAGGTTTGATAGAGTTTTTCTTGATAGGAACATTTCAGTTATTTTAAGGGACTTTACCAAATTGAGTACATTTCCATCACGCAACCGTGTTATTCAATAAACGACTGATAACCGTAAACGAAAGTTTAAAAAAAAAAAAAAAAATTTGTTTTTGAAGACCATATCTCATAAATAATGGATAGTAATACTGTTTAAATACGAATTAACCATTAATCAATTGGCTATCAAACAAGTCAAGGTTGTTCTAGATTTAATACACTGGAAGTTATAACTAAATAATTGTTGATAAATACTTCTCTGAAGGAACTTTTTTAAACACACTCATTGGATGTTAAAAATAGACCACCCCTCTATATGATGATTTAATAACATGTAGCTCCCAAACCGGACCACCCGGTACAAAGTCAACACGGGCGATTTGATAAGATATTATTGTATCATTTGCGGTCAATAAAGAACTTATCCTTCGAGTGAGTATAATTACACTGAAAATAAACAAAGCAAATGGCCAGTTTTTTTTACGTGGGATACAAAGAGAAAGATCTCAGTGTTTATTTCACTCCATAGGTGGCATCAAACATTTAATGGGGAAACTTATATTGGACTTGTATTCTAGACAACCACTCATCTTACCTAATTTTAGTTGCCTGAAAAAAGAATGCTTTCGGGCACGGTTATATGAGTTAGACCAGTCAGCTTCCTACTTCTCGTAAAAAGAACAATCTTAGACTGCGAACAAATCATTTTTAGTACAATAAAAGACAAACAAGTTACAATTTTACTATTCCAAAAGCAAAGACATTATTTGTGGATATATGAATTTTCAAGTTTAAGTTTCTGTAAGCGTTTATACACATCTTTGATATTTTGAATAGAGGGGGTTGGTATGGTATGTGCATCAATTTTTTGTTAAATAAGTTGTTACAATAATGATTAACTAACTATTGGGCACTCGAGTACGAAATGTTCGGTTGACAGACCAACATCCAAATGACAAAGGAGGATTGTCTTTCATCAAGAGTCTGTGTTTCATTTATGTATGCCCAAGTCTCAGTTTTAAAAAACACCTATTTGGAAGAAGTAGTTGTTGGGTAGGGAGAAGATACGCCAGTTGGATTAATCTTGGAGTAGGTGTATTGACTCCACTTAGCAACTTACTTAGCAACTCACCCTCATCGTGACCACCATAAGCAACCAGCAACTACCATCCGTAGAGGCAGTAACCAGTGGAACGCTATTCCTAAACCAACTGAACGATACCATTCAAATTATTGACGACAAAATGAACCTGACATTTCAAAATGCCACCATAAAAATTGACAACGCCAAAAATCTGTGAATTATGTATTTGTAATTGGTAAAACAAAAAAACTACATACATTACAAATTTGTAATTGCGAATCAAAGTAAAAATTTGTGGTGGTAACTTGTAGTTTAGTGAAATAGGCCACAGATTTAAGTATAAACGCCAAATAGTATTGTGTATGAAACAAAATTTTTGTTTTCAAGCAATCGACTGTGTTTGGAATTTTTCAGAATTTTATAGTTTTTTAACTTAATAAATCGGTTTACTGCCATTTCGCTAAACAAAGAAATAGTGCATAATAAATTTGACATTTAACCAATACATGTACAAGTTTTGACAGGAAAATCGGAAGAAATTGTTTTATGTTACATTGGAACCCAAACCGACTTACTTCCGGAGAGAACCCAATGGAAAACACCCTAATGGCATTTTCGTGTGGGCTTTTCTCCGTGCTCCGAACGTAAAACCATTTCCCCTCATTTTTTCAGTGACAAAATTTTGCTTCTCGTTTTCATTTGAGAATCAAAATTTCTCTCCTGGATTTTATGTCAAAATGTATAAACTTCAAATAGTATTGTGTGTCAAGTCAAATAAGATTTCTGTTTTCGTGCAATATGCTGTCTATGGGCAATTTATTATCTTTAAGTGTTCAAATTAATTCCCAAGCAAATATATTTGAAAAATGAAAGAAGATAATAATTCCGGAGAAGTTTTTAATGTTACTTTGGAAATAAAATTAGAGTAAACAAAAAAGGGCTTTTGACTGCCCAAAAGAAAACGCCATTAAATGTGCACCGGTTAGTGTATCTGTACCGGTAGCCAAATAGTACCTTTAACCCTAGAAGGCTAATGTTTGTCGATTCGACGACATCGCATTCGTTATCTTACCGTCTCTTTGTAACGCGGGCACATAGTAACGTATATTCAAAAATTAACTCAGCGCTCTTGCGAAAACGATTGTTTCCACCAGGTTAAAAGTATTTCTATTTTTATTTATTTTTTTAGTCTCACATGTTCGCCTTCGACGAATACTTAGCTTTTGTGGTAGTTTTGCTGGTGTTGAATGCCGTGTTTTTCTTTAGGTTTTTATAATGGCTTCCTTAAAACACGTAACAGTTTCGGAAATGGTTAAGTTATTACTTAATGATGATGATTTGAGCGATGTTGGCGATTGTTCTGAAAGTGAAGAAGTAGATAATTTGGAAGAGGATGATGTGGAAAGCGATACACAAGACGATCCATCCGTTATAAAGGTGGAGAATGAATAACCCAGCTCTCATTCGAGTTCACCACATATATTATGATTAGCGCAAGGAAATATCCGTGGCAGAACACCAACTATAAATATCATGCGTATTGCAAGAGGCTCTACTAAATCTTGCAGGGATATTATTGACCCATTATTGCTGTTTAAAACATTTGTGACAAATGAAATATTGGAAGAGATTGTAGAGTGGTCAAACGTTGAGATATCAGTAAAAAAACAAAACTACGAAACGATATCAGCAACACAACTTGAAACCAATAAAGAAGAAGTTAAAGCATTTATGGGTGTTCTAATAATATCTTCGGGCCTAAAAGACAACCATCTAAATTGGGATGAACTATTTGACACAAAGTGGTCGGGAACAAGTTAAATAGCTTGTACAAGCAAGGATAGATTTAAATTTTTGTTGCGATGCCTTCGTTGTGACAGTGACACCAAGTATATGGTCAATGCTATACCACACCTTGGAAAAGGAACTGATACTGGCGGTTCACCTTTTGGGTGAGTATTTTGTAAAAAAAAAAGCTTACTCAAATATATTTTTACGACTTTTTATATATAAATCGTTATATTTCTAATAACGACTTGTCACCTTTTTTTTGAAATAAAATGCAAACCATTTGAGATATTTCAAAAACTTTATTATTGGCTTGAAGTACAATCAAAACATTTATGAACGGAACTCGACTTCGTTCAAATGGACACCGCGGTACGTTTGCAGCGGTCGATTCGTTGGACCCAATTTTGGGTTCACACATTTCGGCCGAAACGTTCAATGTTGGCTCTGAGCTCTTCCAACGTCGTCGGCGTGTTGGCATAAACCAATGACTTAACATAGCCCCACAGAAAATAAATCGCACGAACGAGGCGGCCAATCGACTGGCCCATGTCTTGAGATAATACGCTCACCATACTTACTCTTCAATAAATCGATTGTAGCGTGTGTTGTGTGGCTTGTGACACCATCCTGTTGAAACCACATGTCGTCCAAGTCCATATCATCCAATTTGGGCCAAAAATAATCGGTGATAATGGTGCGATAACGCTGACCATTCACAGTAACGTGACGACCATTATCGTCGACGAAAAAATATGGCCCAATAACGCCGCCGGCATGCAAACCGCACCAAACAGTTATTTTTTGTCGATGAAGTGGTGATTCATGAAGCACATGTGGGTTTTTACCCGACCAATAACGCATATTTTGCTTATTGACGAACCCATTCAACCAAAAATGAGCTTCGTCACTGAAGATGATTTTGCGACTCCAAATATCTGTAGAAAATTTTTATAATTTGCAGACGTTGCTCGTTAGTGTACTTTACCATGATTAAAATGTTGAGTTTACTGAATAAATTGACAGTAACAGTTTGATGATTAGTGAAAGCGTGCGTTCACAAATTAAATTAAAGTTGTCAAGTCCCTATTGGAAAACCCTATATATATGGATAAAACAGAAAAGTCACCACCGTTAATTGGTTCACTTCTATACCATTCGCTAAACAATTATTACAACCCTATAGGTTGACAATAGTTGGAACATTAAGCGCAAATAAAAGAGAAATACGGGAAGAAATGAAAAATTACAGAGGTAGAAACGTCGGTACATCTATACTCTGCTATGATGGTCCTTTAACCCTTCTTTCGTACAAGCCGAAACCATCAAAAATAGTTTATCTATTATCTTCTTGTGATGAAGATGGAACGGTTTCAATAGAATCAAACAAGCCAAATATGATCGAATTTTATAACGCTACCAAGGGTGGAGTCGACACCTTTGATCAAATGTGTTCGACAATGACATGTAGCAGAAAAACTAATCGGTGATCAATGGGTCTCTTTTAGGGCATTATAAATATAGCATGTATTAACAGTTACATCATTTACTGCCACAATCATTCTATATTAGAAACAAGAATATTATCAAGACGGAAATTTATGAAAAAGTTACACTGGCAAATTGTGGAGCCTTGCTTAAGAAAACGTACAGAAATACAACCTATGAATAAAAGACTTAAGAACACAAAGTTTTAGGTATCACCCCTAAAGAACAATGTGTCGATTAGTTTACCACTAGTCAAGAGGAACCAGGACCATCTACAAGGACACATAGTTCTAAAAGAAAACTGTGTGGTGAGTGTTCTTATAAAAAAAAGCCGGATTACAAAGACTGTTTGATCAAAATGTAGTATTGGAATTTGTGGTGAACATCGAATTGATTTCTGTGGATCTTGCGCAAAGAAAAATTAGTTCCTTTTTTTTGCAATACGTTATTGTTATTCTTATTTTACCAAAGAAGAAATAGTTGTATTTTTATTATTTTTTTTTTAATTTTGTTAAAACACAAAATGCTTCTTAATGATAAAAAATATAAATTTAGTTAGTTAAAATTACGTTTTTTGTATTACAGAACACTTTCGTAATGCTTTAGAGAGTAAAAGTAAAATTATATGCATTATAGAAAACTAAAAAAAAATGTTTTAGTACAGCTCGTCGAATCAACGAATAATTAGCTTGTTAGGGGTAATCAACAACCTTAGCTTTCTAGGGTTAACTCCACATAAATTTGGCCTGCGAGTTAGGCTGCTAGCATAGACGACAAATTTTCCAGATATTGGAAAACCAAAACCTAAATTTTACTGATCGCCTTCACCGTGTGACCCTGTCTGTGAATACGTGTGAATTTACACAATTTTACACAAAACCCGGTCATATTACTCAAAAAACGTTATCCACATTACACACACGAGTGCAAATCTCTCTCATTCTAGCAACTTTACTTGTAAATTATTCCCATTCTAGCAAATTCTGGCAGGTTATAGAGATCCACGAAGCATTGGTAATTCACTTAGTTTGTATAATTTTATTCTTTTATTTTTAACTGATAATGGCATTATTTTTTCCCGCAGCATACTAGTTTAAACACACGAGTTAAACTAGTAGGATTATATCATGTTCTATATCTATTTAAAAAAAAAAAAAAAATAGAATCCTTAAATAAGACAGAACATCTGTAGTAGTAAAAAGAAGAAAGCAATACACAAACCTCAAACTACTACCGGGCTAACTCGCAGACAAAATTGGTGTGCTATTAAAGCTACTAGTTGGCTGTTCGCCTCGTGTGCAGATACATTAACACATGTAAACCCAACTAATGTAACTCGCCAGTGTAAACCATAGGCACCCGACCATTTTTTCTGTATAATGTAACTGTTACTGCTATGGTAACGATTAAACAATTTTGACTTTTCCCTTTCCTTATCCATTGCCGTATCTGTATATTTTAAAGAACTTAACATTCAATACGATGAACGCCTGAACACGTGTTGACTTTTCTTTAGAAAATCGGACGAGTAAAAAAATGACGTTTAGCCTCAGCGGTTATTTCGTTTTATGGATGGCACCCAACATTCAATGGAGGGACAAAATAATAAGTGTTATTTCACTTAATTGTGTTCCCTGGAATTAATCATCCAACATGACATAGGTTTGGTAAAAAAAGGTTTTGGGAAAGAAAATTACGTCCACATATCTGGAAGAATTGTCAAATGTTTCTCGAAACATGAAGGCCTTTTTTAAGGTCACTTTAGTACCCAAAAGCTTTTAAATGATATATGTACGAGTATGTGTGTAGTTTAATGATCATTGATATATCAATTGAAATTATACTTAACATATATTAATAAATCCACAAGAAGTCTTCATACCAATTGAGGTGGTCCATGTAACGTCAACTGAGTTACACCAGCATCCTGAGCTGTTAATGCTAACCCGGGTAATCCACCAATTTTACTCCAACATATATCTGTGAAAAATATATGCTCCAGTCGCGACAACTTCGTCTTATATTCGTGAGCTAATCGTTGTGTGCCTTCTCCGCAATTAAATAGATATCTAAGTAAAAATATATCTCTTCACAACTAAAAGAACTTTGAAGAAACCTTTATATACCTGCCCTGATCAGTAAATAAATATACTGACGCGGGAGCTCCGTCTGCTCCACATCCCAACACATGCAAAGTTACAACTCCTGGAGGAGGTTTGGTTTTTCGTTTTATTTCCTCCATATCCTTTAATTTAAAAGATTTTGTATAGTCCTTTCTCACACAAGAGTAGTACTTCTTCAAGTACGATCTGGTATTTGCTTTGAATAGCTTTAAAAATATATCCGTCATAAAACTTTTTGTTGATGAATTCTGACAGCATATGATTAAAGGCTACCACAATTCCTGCAGAAAAGTCATAAATGACCTGACATCCATGCACAATTTTTCATTATTAAACATTCCAAAAATATCATTCCATTTTTAACTGAACCATCCAGTTATAAACCCTTCCAAGAACACTCTAGTATAGTGACAACTAATGCAGTCCATAGATGAACTAACTATCCCGTTTTTGAATGGTCTCTCACCAGCAATAAGACGATTCGGAATATAAGGAACCCACCCACAATAGCTGTGGTACCCGAAATAAACAACACGAAACAGAACAAATCAACGAAAATCTACGAATGTCTGATCCTGTATGACAAAAATGTGGGTTTTATGTCAAACTAGCGCGCTCTCAAGGGAGTAAAAAAGTTTCCCCACCCTGAAAATTTTAAACCAAACAATTTCTGTTGGCCTTCTGTCAAATCAATTGATGTGTTAAAAATTTCAAATTTCAAAAATTCGAATTTAGTTTTGCTCTCCTTTAGTTTCACTTTCCTTTCCTTAAAAAAAAATAGAAAAAAAAAGAATAACAACGAAAGTTATTATAAGAAGTGGAATGTGCGCCAATAACGTATTGACGTTTCAATCAGGTAAGTTGATTTTCTTCTTTAGCACTTAAATAACAACAATTTCTTTGTAGAAAAGGATTACCGAAGCTTAGTCACTCAAGAAGTGATAAAAACATAGGGCAGCGACTTGGATTTTATTCCAAATATTCTAATAAGATCTTGTGAAAGTGATCCAAATATTGAGATTGAAACGAAGGTAACGGTTAAATTCAAGTAAGAGTTGATGCTGGTTAAGCATAAACAGCATATATAATCTAACCTAGATATCAAGCTCTACTAAACATTTGCAAACCCTTAACTTTCGCGCAAAAACACTGTGAATTACCACTACATTCTCCATTTGTATAACCTGTCAGAATGGCTATATTGACATCAAATTTCACGTAATGTTTAAAAGCAAAAGAAAAAAATATATTTTACGCTGGTGAATATTTATTTCGACTCGATGAAAAAGTGAAGATAATAGAATATATGAAAAAAAGTGCACAAAAGGGAGACTTCATTCATTCTTCATTTGAAGATATAAATGGATTGTACTTTTGATATTTGATAGTTATAACTTATAAATAAAGGAAAATATTTGTTTTTCTCTTTGAATTTAAAGGTTTTCCAAAATTTTCCAGAGTATTTTCTTTTCACACATTATAAAATACAAAATATAGTTTATTTGTAACCAACATACAATGTTCTGCAAGACTCTAATATTCCTACTTAATTTGGTTTTGTCGAAGGGAATTAAGTTTATAATCGTTGTTGCCGCCGAAATACATAGTAATACATACATGTATATTTATCTCAAATATTAAGTAACATACAATAATGTATTGGTACATTGTTTGTATTGTTTTTTTTTTAGGCGACTAGCTGTTTTTTTCTCTAATATACAATAACATTCCGCAATAAAACTGTGCTTTGTTATATGTTATATGAACGAAGGAGTTATGTTGGAGTTGCAAGTCAGTCGGTGAACGACACGGGAATAAACATATTGTTTTTAAATGGCTTCTTCGTTAAGTGAATTACAATAAATAAAGTTGCTCTTAAAAAATGTGTTTGATTTAAATATAAGCCGTGCACCGCGACAATTGTCTTCTTTACAAGTAATCAATGTAAATTTTGTACTTTCTTAGAGGTAAAAACTAAAACAGTAACATTTAGTTCAGAAAAAAAAAACATGGAAATAAAAGTGTTCAGATGCATATAAAATGAGCACAGCTAAATTGTTGATTACATATTTGTGCTAGATGCTTGGAATTTTTGTCCTGTTGGAAGTAATTATTTTTCCCGATAACCATTGGCAATTGTCAGAAGAAGTTGAGGTATCAACAGAATTAAGTTTTAGATCTGTTGCAGCAATAGTTCTCTCAGGGTTTCATGGCTTCGAATAAGGAATTCATTTACATAATGTTGAGAAAATCAACTGGCATCCATAGTTCTGTACCACCGTTTCGCCAATTTGATTCCGATAAAGAAAATTGGGAGAACTATTTGTTCCAACTCAAACAACATTTTGCAGCTAATTCCCTTGTTGACGACGACTCACGAAAATCACATTTCTTAGCTGAGTGTGGCCCGGCAGTAAACGAGCTGCTCACGAAGTTGTTTGAAACAGGACACGTAAGTACGCGCACATTTAAAGAGCTTACGGAAAGGTTAAGTCGTCATTTTTCTTCCAAATTGCATGTGCTGGCGTCCCGATGTAAACTTCCCCGCACAAAAATGTTTCCAAATCAGTCGTATGAAAGTGGATAGCTCAGCTGAAAGGATTAGCATGGAATTGTGCTTTTACATGCAGCAAAGAGGGCTGCAACCAATCCTATGCAGACATAATAATTAGGGACATGCTGGTTTTGCACTCTCCCCATGATGCAGTTCATTGTGCAGCTACGCAGCATAAAAACCCATCAACTCCACGTAAAAAAATTCGTGGATCGCTCAAGAGCAAAATCATGTCAAGTGTGTGGAATACATCACGACTGCAGCCAGTGCCGCCATTTGGAGTCAGTGTGTTACGTGTGCGGAAAGTGGGAGCATATCAAGACCGTGTGTTCCTTGGGGCGTCAAGCTGAGAGTGGAGTCGCTTCTCATTAAGCGAACCGAAGACGAAGTCGGACCAGATCTCGAAGTAAAAGTCGTATGCGACACGATTCCCGATGAAGTATCTTCAACTTGTGAACCGAAACGTAAGTGTGCTATGGGCGTGCGTTAAGATTTCAATTGAACACAGGCGATACTACTTCGCTAATTGGTTTGAACGGCTGGAGAGAATTGGATAAACCACGACTTGTACCGATTTTTTGGGTTGGGGGAGCACCTGTCCCGTTAAAAGGGTCCATTGACCTGAACGTGCGTCGGTGAGATGAAGAGCGTCAGCTACAGGCGCTGGTGGTGGACAGCCCGTTGGCTTCGAATATATTAGGACTGGACTGATTCGTTGCATTGAGTTTTTCAGTGGGGCATAATAAATTTGAAAAGACTTTACAAGTGGTGTAAAGCTCTCGACTGCAACTCGCACCAAAAGCAAAGGCTGTTTGTAAAAAGTATCGATCAGTATCAGTATCACATTTTGTCGCACGTCATACTCTGAAGTCGGAATTCCGATCGCGGAACATCGTTCTGTTCCATTTTCCCAAAAGGAAGATGTGAGGAAGGAGTTAAACAGGTAACTGACCCTTAAAATACTGAAAGCGGTGGCAACCAGCTAATGGGCAATCTCAGCCTCTGTGGGGATTTTAAGGTCAACATCAATCCCCAATTGTGCATCGTATAAATGAACTTTTCTCTCGTCTTCAAAGGGGTAGGTTGTTTACGAAGGTGGACCTCTCCGACGCTTACCTGCAGATCCCGCTAGACGAAGAGTCGAAGCAGTTGTGCGTCATCAACACGGAGCAGGGATTATTTCAATACCAACGTCTTCCTTTTGGTATCGCTAGTTCAACTGATATTTTCCAGCGATATATGGAGAAAATCATGGCCGATCTGAATTATTGTGTATCGTACTTGGATGACATCATCGTGTCTGGTCGAAGAGATGAAGAACATCTGGAAAATTTAAAAACTTTACTTCACCGTTTCGAAGTGTATGGGCTTAAATGCAAGCTGGGGATATGCAATTTCGCGGAGGAGCAAATTGAGTACCTGGGGCACATTATAGATGCCAAGGGAATAAGACCATCGGAGTCTTGTGTAAGGGCTATTCAAGATTTGCCAGTGTCGAAGAGCTTACTGGAACTAGAATTGTTCATAGGTAAGATAAATTATTATAACCAATTCATAGATTATTTTGCCCAATTAGCCGCACCGTTAAGTAAAATGAGGGCTAAAAAAGAGTCATTCAATTGAATGTAATTTGATGAACTTAAGGCATGTATCATGGAAGTTTCGCGTCTTGTTCATTTTTGTAGTGACCTACCAATTGTGCTCACCACCGTCGCATGGGATTGGAGCTGTGATCTCCCATAAATATCTCGATGGTACGAAAAGCCCAATCACGTTTGCGTTTAAGACGTTGAATTATGCTCAAAAGTGATATAGCCAAATCGAAAAGGAGATATTGATAATCATTTTCGGCGTTAAAAGGTTTCACCAGTATTTATATGGCCGGCATTTCGAGTTGCTGACTGACCATCATCCCCTGGTTACACTATTAAATCCAGAAAAAAAATTTCCCGTATTGACAATTCATTGTCTGCAAAGATGGGCAATAATATTGATGAGTTAAACATACTTCATTCACTACAGGTCGACGAAGCACCACAGAAACGCAGACTGTCTATCTCGATTACCAGTTCTCTTTGTGTATGCATACTAACGTTCTTTTTTTTCAGACAGAGGTTTCATGCAGAGTGATCGTTCCCAAGTCGTTTCAGGCCAGGGTGTTACGGCTAATTCATCAAGCTCATTGGAGAATAACCAAAATAAAGCAGCTGGCTCAGCGTTACTGCTGGTGGCCGGGGATAGATGAGGACATTGAGAGAGTCGTGAAGCTGTGTGACATCTGTAAGTTAAACGCCTCTCAATCTCCTAAAAAGTATTCCAGTTGGCCATCGACAACAGATTTGTAGGAGCGCATCCATATAGACTTCGCCAGACCTTTCAAGAAGAGCATGTGGTTGGTGGTATTCGACTCGAAGTCCAGTTTCCCGTTTGTGGTCAAGATGCCGTCAACAACGTCTCGTGCTACCATTCGCGCGTTGAGATCCATTTTCACTTTGGAGGGCCTTCCTTAAGCGTTGGTGTCGGACAACGGGCCGCAGTTCGCGTCCAAAGAGTTCGCAGTTTTCTGTAAGATGAATGCTATTCAACACCTAACTGCAGCACGTTATAATCCCGAATCAAATAGAGTGGCTGAGCGTATGGTCTGTACGTTTAAAACAGCGTTAGCTAAGAATTTGCAAGAGTCCTTGTGTGAGGAGAAGGCACCAGCTATATTTCTAGAAACCTATCGGTCTACACCGGGTAAATCGGGAATGTCCCCATCAGAAATGTTACACGGCCGAATGCATCGAGCGATTCTTTCTGCCTGAGGAAAGAAGAAGAAGGAGTTTTCGTGGTTTAAGTACTCCCTTCAAGAACCTGTATTCGTTCGGCAGTATCAAACAAAAAAGGAGTGGTCGCCAGGAGTAACTGTTCAAGCAGTGGAAGAAGAATGTACCAAGTGCGAATAGATGACAAAGTGTGCATAAGACATCAAAATCAGTTGGGAAAGCTAACGGAGTTTAAAGAGAAGGCTCTAAAGGGAGGTTCACCGTGCATATGTTTCGAGCTATACCCACCGCTCAACCGTAAGGATTGCAGTCCTACTCATATGATTTCCAAGAGGACCCCTTTGGTTTCACCTGCTCAAGAATCTCATCATGCTGCTCTCAGTCAAGCAAAACCAGGGCCTGAAATAGGCACATCCAATCATCGCGACATAGAGGAACCAGTGGATATTGACAAAACACCCAGGAGATCTGAGTGTTTCAACAGAACTAAGTTTGGGAAGCTGTTGCATCGCAGATTTCGAAAACAAACAAACTTGCCAGCAGTCGCCATCTTTAGTTGAAAAAGTCTAGCAGTAGCCACATAGGTTGACTAAATTACCGGTTCCTAAAGTGGACATTTAGCCTCACATCATAAAACCCCCACATCCATGCTTTACTTGTTTCCTTATGTTTTTGGATTCAAAGCTTCATTTGGTTTTCTTCAAGCTTTCGAAGGCCTATTTTATCCATAGATATGGAGTCAATACCTATTTGAATCTTGTGAAAAAAAAAAAAAAAATTAGAAGTAAAATCCTTTGTTTTTGTGTCTATCAGTAAAGTCTTCTTTTTATTTTATTTGCGCCGAAAATGTTTCCTTCTAGCAGTATAACATTTATATTCAGATCGTTGTGTCCATCTACGTACTGTGTATGCTGCTGCTGTTAGGCCAATTTGATTTCGTTGACATTCACGACAATCCCGCTAAATTTTAGCATTACAAAAGGATCTTTGTGAAAGGCAAAGCAAATTTTTGCTTCTCTGAAATTTTTGGAAAAAATCGGTCAAACGTTAGCGTCACAGATATAGACATTTTAAAAATAGTTGGCCGTAGACAATTTAGAAACTCGTATAAGTTAATTACCATTTGCCGTGTAATTCAGATTTTTTTTTCTCTATTCTGAGCTAAATGAGTTACATTCATATATTTTTAAAAAAGAATTGCTCAATTTTCTCTGTAGCAAATAGACTTATGAAGCACAATATTTTTTTACTTTCTTATTTTGTTTGTTGCTGGTAATATATAAAATTCAATTTTGCAAAAGGTTTGTGTAAAGTTATATTTTCACAGATAAAAACAATCAAACTAATCAATAATCCTTATCTATTAATTTTTACGAAAAAATAATACAATAACTGAATTATAATACATATGGTATATGTACTTCCCATCTAATCTAATTATCCAATCTATTCATATATTGTAATTTACATTATTTCGGAACATGCTCTCCTGGCAAAAACATTGATGGTGAAGAAAAAAAATTTACCCACACCGTGGTGAAATGAATAAATGTCAATATTTTATTAAACAAGGAGCAAATATGTTTTAATTTAATAAAACTAATTCGGTTTTGTTTTACAGACGGATAAACATGGAGAAAAAAGATGTATATTTTTGTAAAACGTACATACATTTGTACCGCCCAGAATACGAAGCCAGGTAAATTTGTATTATGCATTGAACAAGTTGCTGTCCACATTTGTGAAACTATTTTTTATTCTTCATTTTTCAGAATGCAGAATGGATGCAATAGGCCTACAGGGGAAACCGAACACCCAGTAAAAAATATCGGTTAACGCGCCACTATGCATACCTCAAAGGTGGTGCGTAATTGCATAATCCAAGAAAAAAAAAAAAAAACAATTTCATTAAATTTATTTTATTTATCGAATAAAAAAAAAACAAAACAAAAATCGAAAAAGGCATTTAGTCTTTATATTGAAAATATAGCTAATACGCAGTAAGAAGAATGCATTCTGTCGTTGTAGTCCAAATGTTGAATCTGCGATAAAAAAAGGCATTAAATGTATTATCAATCTAAAATAAATACTTCTTACTCACATGTTTTTAGCCAGTAGTCGAAAGTTCCACCTTTGGAACGCTTTTGTTGGAACTTTTGTAGTCCAAATGTTGAATCTGAAAATGGCTAAACCAATATATAAGGTTTTTACTCACATGTCTTTAGTTAATATAATTTATCTATATTTCTTTAAGCTGTTGACTATTACATTTACATTAATTGTTCCTACTGTAAAAAAGAAGTAAAATAAATTATTTTGAAAGTAAAATGTGTTTACATACTCAAGAAAATTTAAACAAACAATTGCAACTGCTTTTGTACTCGTATTTTGTAGGAAATTATCTATTCTTCCCCAGATGTTTCGATTTTTCTTCTTTTGTTGTCCTACAAAATATAATAAACAAAATTATTGTCCAATATTAAAAATATTTTGCAACTTACACGAAATAAAAGTTGTAAACATGAGAATTGTCAAACTCGGAACTCACGGCGTCACTTTTGTATGGGAGACATCACTTCTAGAATTTTGACATTGTTGACAATTCACACCTATTTACGGACAGATTCACATAGCTATGGGCGTGGGAGAGAAAACCGGTTTTGTTTTTCCAACATCTGGAAAGTTTGTTATCTAGTATAGTTTATTTAAGGTTAAGGGTCAGAAAAAAAATTGTTGGATTGCGATCTTAGAAATAACGTTTTAGAAAGACGATACTTCCAGTGGAATATAAGCAAATCTATGATTCCTATTTAATATAATTATTGGGCACAAGTCAGATTTCTTTGCAAAGTTCTCGCTTATTTTGTCAACTGGCAATTACAAGTGGTTAGTGTTGAAGTGTTAAAGTAAACGGTAAACAAAATAACTTGACTATTATTAGGGGAGTTTCTGTATATAAATGCCTTAAAAATAAGAAAAATGCCGTCGCAGATAAATTCTTTTCGTTCCGATACGCAATTGTTGACAGCAGATCCATCAAAATTGGCATTTGACATAGGTTGGTTTATTCTCTTAAGAAAAACTTTTACACATCAAAATATGTTAACATCAATCCTGAGCAATCTGTCAGCGCTTAAGATAAGAAGTTATAAGTTTATTAGGAGTCTAATATCGTTACTTTACCAGAATGGTGGTTATTAGTACTATGCGGTACCTCCCCCCCTTTTTTGTTTATATATTAACTGTTTTCTGTAATAAATAAAAAGTAAAAAAATGGACAAAAATCAAAAAAAAAAATTAACAAAAAGCTATCAATTTAGTTTTTTTTTTAAAAATTTTTTAATACTTGGTATGACCGCCATTGACCTTAATGTCAATAATTACAGCCTGTAATCTACTCTTCATAGAATTTATAAGCTTTATAAGATCATACTCCTTGGGAATCTTTAGACATTCCTCGTTGATAAATTTAATTAAGTCATTTTTGGGCTTTTGGGCAGGGGTGTCAATAACTTTGGTGCAGTTGTAATTTAACCACTCTCTACATAAATAGGATTTATGTTTTGGGTCGTTGTCCTGGTAAAATTTATAACGCAATTTTTTTCCGTTTTTGGGTCAAAAAAGCCGAATTTTTGCACACTTCTTTTCAAAATTTCTCTTAAAATATCCATATATACTTCTTTAGTCATCGTTTCGTCAATAATTTTTATTTCATCAACGCCCTTATTTGAAAAACATCCTCATACCATCACCGACAATTTTCCAAATTTTACTGTTGGAATGATGTTTATGTTTTCGAGGGCTGTTAGCGGTTTTTTCCAGACACTCAAGGGTCCTGCATGGTAGTACAACATTATTATGGACTCGTCATAAAAAAAAAAACATCGTTCCAATAATCTGTCGGAAGATTAATGTAATTAATTGCAAAATCTATTGTAATCTTTTAGAAATATTCAGCGCTGAGAGTAATAGTTTTTTTTTCTGGCGATTCCCGATGAATATTTGTGTTAAATCATAATTTGTCTGACAGTCTCATGGGAAACTTCAACTCCGCAATCCTTTTTTAAGTCCGTGGCAAACAATCTAGTGCTGATATGGGGGTTTTCTTCTATGGTCCTTATTATTTTTTTTTCATTCGTCGGTGTAAACTTCCTTGGTCTATCCGTTAAGTGCTTCAGTTCTAATCAACCTTCTTTTTCGGCACGGTTTATAATGTTATAAACGGTTCTCAGTTTGATAAAGAACATTTCAGCCAATTCTTTAGCGGATTTACTTCTATGGTAATTATAGTAAACTTACTGTATCACATCGTCACTTAATCGTTTACCTGGCATACTTAATATGGCTTTTTTTAACTGTCTTTAGCCGACTCAAAATTTTAATAAGCAACACAACTCTAAACAACTACATCCCAACTCCAGAATGCAATTAAATTACAGTTATTTCCCGTGGTCTTTATTTTATTATTATTCGTGTGAATCACCTTCCCTTTTGCAAAGAATAATCTGACATTGAAAAAAGTGCCGTTGTATGTGTTTCGTTGAATATCTCCTGCCTTCCGGTTGAATTTTCTATTTTGTTGGTACAATACGACAAAAACTCATTTGAAAATCGTATATTTCTTAGCAAATATACACTTTTAAATTTATTTTTTGGGTTTGCAAAACATTTTCTTGACAAACTATGATGTGATTGTGCCGGTAGTAGTGTGCATGGTAGTAGTTAGTGTTCCTGCAATTTTGTAAATGATCGTATAGTAGTTAAATGAATAAATCGGTATGATCGTATGAGTAAGATCTTATAGATTATATTGAAACAAAAAAACTAAGTTATTTAACTTAGTGATTTAATTATTAAATAATTTTTTTTTACTTATATATAATACATGGGCTGAAAAATGCCGTTTCTAAGAGAGGACACCACTTGAATTAAATCCATACCAATTTCAGTTAGAACCGACCTTCAAAAGATACCTGTATAAATTTGACAGCTGTCGGACGATTAGTTCTCCAGATATAGCGTTGTGACTGAAGCAACTTTTGTTATTGTGAAAAAATGAATTCAAAGCAGTGTTTCGTGTGTTGATTTATCATTGCTTTTTTATGGGAAAAAATGCAGCCGATGCAAAGAAATGGCTTGATAAGTGTTACCCGGACTCTGCACCAGCTGAACGAACCATTCGCAAGTGGATTGAAAAAATTAAAAGTGGTCATACAACCACCGAAGATGATACAAGCGGTGGACGTCCAAAAGAGGCTGTTTCAGATGAAAACATCAAAAAAGTCCACAAAATGATTACGAATGACCGTAAAGTGAAGTTGATCGAGATAGCTGAGGCTCTGAAGATATCAACAAAGCGTGTTGGATATATCGTACACGAATATTTGGACATGTGAAAGCTCTGTTCAAAGTGGGTGCCGCGTTTGCTCACAGTAGACCAAAAACAACAACGTGTTGATGATTCAGATGAGTGTTTAAAGCTGTTCAACCGCAATAAAGACGAATTTTTGCGTCGGTATGTGACAATGCATGAAACTTGGCTCCATCACTTCCCACCAGAGTCAAGTCGGCAGTCAGCTGAGTGGCGAGCAGGCGACGAACCTCGTCCAAAACGACCAAAAACTCAACAGTCGGCTGGCAAGGTTATGGCATCCGTATTTTGGGATACACATGGAATAATTTTCATCGACTATCTCCAAAAGGGGCAGACTATCATCAGCGACTATTACATTGTGTTGTTGGAGCGTTTGAAGGACGAAATCGCAGAAAAACGGCCGCATTGGAAGAAAAAGAAAGTGTGTTTCATCAAGACAATGTACCGTGTCGATGAAAACGATGGCAAAATTGAGTGAATTTGGCTACGAATTGCTTCCCCACCCACCGTACTCTACAGATTTGGCCCCCAGCAACTATTTCCTGTTCGCAGACCTCAAAAGAATGCTCGCCGGAAAGAGATTTAAGACCGATGAAAAAGTAATCGCTTAAACAGAGGCCTATTTTAAGGTTAAACCGAAATCGTACTACAAAACTGGTATCAAAAGATTGAAATTTTGCAAAAATTTTGTGTTTTACTATAAAACGGCACTGACTTTTCAGCCCATGTCGTACTTCTATGTTTGTTTACTTTTTTGTGTGCTAAATTGAAGCAGTTGTGGCAATATGGTTTGGCACACAGCTTACATACAGTTTTTACTTGTTTTTCTTTTGCACCGGGCTGCTTATTATCTATTAGAGTTTTATAGCACAATGCATATCGCTTTCTAATCAATCTAGGAAAGTGCAACACTTTTCGCAAGAGACCTGGCCCTTGTATGTTAGGACTTTGAAGGTAATGGCGAATGATCTCTTCTATTGTTTTTAGGATAGTTATTTTTGTCTGATTTATTTCAGTGTAAATCACCATTGCGTTAACAATGACAGTCCCAGTTATAATAGCCACAGCAATATTTCTAAACCATGTAAGAGTTTTCCGAAGTGGCGGGTGGTAAATATTTATCTGATCTGGAACGTCTATTTCTGTTTTGGCATTGTGGTAGTCAACTACCATTTCTGATTTCCTTTTTTCTTCAAAATTTCTCACAACATCCCTCATTTCGTCTTCATGGCAAGTGAAAATCATAAGGACATCACGCTTATGCCATTTCAACACAGTTATAAAGCTATTTTTTTGGCTTGCCACACATTCTCCTTTACGAAGCTGTGCTGTGGTTACTTCTTTTGGTAGATCATAAGTTTCACTTATGTAGATCTGTTATGATCTTTCAAATACGTTGCGAGTTTAACACTGTTATAATAATTTCCAGCAGTAACCATTCTACATTCACCTAACAAACTTTTGCATAGCTGTCCAAAGTACACAGCTTAAAGATTTTTCTTCTATATGGATTTGATTTAGCTGGATTGTAGGTTCTGAACCTCAAATTTCCTTGAAATTTGAAAATAGACTAAGCTATGACTGTCGTATCACTGTGTATAACTTCTTATACTTCTCATTTTCAAATACTTGATTCGATTTTGTAAAATCGGATCGGATTGTGGAGTTGCGTTTCGGAAAAATGCCAGCTTTAAGTATTATGGCAAATCTGTTATACGACATGCTAATGTGATAAAAAAAGGGATGATAATATATAGTAGCAGATCTGTTTTCGTGTAATGCTTAATAGTGCTTACTCCAGTAAGCATAATAACTGCAGTAAATTTTCGCATTTCGGCTCTGTCAATATTTTTCCATCGATGAATTCTGCTAAACTTTTGGTTCTGACGAGTTACATTCAAATTTTACGCATATATATTCGTGTAATGCACCATTGTATCAATTATTTCATCATTGATTATATATTCAAAAATGTTTATGACCCCCAAACGTCCAATAAAGACTGGAAATAGGTAGAACAATAGGAATTCAATCAAATTCATATGTTTCTTCAGTTTCTGCATCAGAGAACGATGAAGAATCATACCCGTGTTTTTTGTATAATTGTATACAATAGGCTAACATTTTAGGCCACTAAAATCTTTTTTACCTACCTGTCTCAGCATCAGTTGATGATTCTCCTTTTAAAAGGAAGAATTTGTCATCACTGCCCTCGCTAAAATCGCCATCCACCACAGAAGACATTTCATCAGCTATCATATCCATTCCCACAATTCGCCACATTTCTTCATCTGATAAATTTTTTCTTGAACCACTCATTTTTTACAAAAATTCGCACAAAACGTTTGATAAGCACAATAAACGAAACTCAACACGTTCTTTTGCTATTTCAACTTGTCTTTGACAGTAAGAAATCCGCTTGCACGAAAATAACAGTGTCGTAAGTTAATTACATTATCACGTATACACAAGTTCATATTTTATACATTGGGCGTCTGGTCATTTTTTATGATCGTCACTCCCATGCATCGCATATGATCAAAAATGAAAATAGAAAATTGAAAAGTAAAAAGCGAATTTTCGATTTAAATAAAGATATACCATATTCACAAAATTTATTGGTTTCATTTTAAAATTTTTAATCGACATAGGAGCCAATAAAAAATTTGTGAGTCCCGAACTTGCTCCAATACAAAACCGGTTAACAAACTTTTCAAAATTCAATCAGCCGGAGGTGAAATTCGAGTTGAAAGGAAAATATCTGGTCTATTTTTCAAAAATGTGGGAAATGACACCATGTTGGACTTCTTCACTTTATCTAGCTTAAAAACATTTTAAGGTAGTATTGGCGATGAAAAACTCAAAGAGATAGAGGCAATAGTATATAGGAAAAACAACATTTACGTATTTAAACTAGGTATCAGAATCCCTCTGGAGGAAAAGAAATCCGTTCAAGTCAACATAGAAGTTAAGAGCGAACATCTATCCAATGAGATAAGAAAACTTCTTCAAAACATAATTTACATACATAAGAAAGTATTTGCCTCAATCTGCAATGATGATCTAATGAATAACAACATAAGAGCAGAAATAAAAGCGACAACAGCCGAAGCTATATATACGAAATCCTATTGTCGGAGGTAGAATCGCAGATTAAGAAGATATTGCAAGATGGAATTATAAACCCATCAAAGAGCCCGTACACTCTCCGCTGTGGATAGTACCCAAGAAGTGAGAGGAAATATAGAGTGGCAATAGACTTCAAAAGACTAAACACAACCACAGTATTTGTGCTCAATTGGTAGTAGACTATCTTCCAAATCGGGAAGTTCGGTATTCGAATCCTAACCGCACTCGAAATAGTACATTCATTTTTTCAGTTAACAAAAATCAAGTAAGATGAGTAGTTGACTAGGAATCAACAACAAGCCAACGTCCACAAAGAATTAATCTTCACATAAAATGTTGGATGTCACACGTGGAGCGAAACAACCACTGAACCCAAACATTTTCCTTTTTCTATTCCATTTTCCCAAAAAAAACAACACATGCTGAGGCATTAGAAGTGTATTCCTACCCACTTGAGTGTTAATTTCTTCAAAAAAAAAAAAAAAAAAAAAAAAAAAAAAAAAAAAAAAAAAAAAAAAAAAAAAAAAAAAGACAACAACACGATAGCCAGTTTCGGAAAAGCAGAGTTTTTTACAACCTGTAAATACTTCTTTCTGCGATTATTAGAAAGTCAAGTAAAACTATGTCACCAAGACCTTTTTGTGCAAATTCTTTAAATATTATATGTGACGTAACAATATTTCCCTTCTTTTTCTCAGAAACTAAATTTTATTTTATATAATATATGTAAACAAAATTTTGCTTCTAGTTCTCATTTAAGAATCAAAATTTCAGAATCAATATTATGTCAAAATGTACTAACACATAAAAATATGTATAAACGTTTAATAATATTGTGTGTCAAATTAGATTTTTGTTTTCGTGCAATCGATTGTTTGTCAAATTTATTATTCTGGGAATAACTTACCCAGTCGAATTTGAAAATTGTCAAGTTATGATCCTTTTTGTATATACCATATGGTATATAATAAAAGATAAATGAATTTGCTGCTAATTGACTGTACCCCATAAGTCAAAATTTGAAAATATATCGTTTAAGGGATGTAGTCACTTTTGTATGACAATCGACACTACAATATCTGTCACTTGATTTGTTTCCTTTTTTATTTGCACAAGCCGTTAAAACGGTTTAGGGAGGATAATTCCATTTCTACCTGTTGTTCTATGAATGATAAAACATTAAAATGCATGAATGTATGTATGTATGTACTATATATTTAACTTATTTTATCATTTGATGCTATTTAAATTTGGTCACATGATAACCCTTACAAATTCTTGTTTTGAATTTAAAACGTCTGGTGCTATAGAAAAAATTAAAGTAAGATTCCCGTTATTTTTTTAACTTATTGACCTACTCGAGCTTTAAAAAATAAATAAATAATCAAAATGGGCCATGGTAAAATACGTACAAATTCAGAAAAATTTTAACGCTTAATCCTAGTGTCAACACCCACCTACTCGGTTATGTTTAAGGAGTTAAAAATTAAATATTTTAATAAATTCAGACTACAATCGAAATGAGCTTTTAAGAAACCTAATAAAATAAAAAAAAGTAGATTATACAAAAAAAAAAAAAAAAACTAAAAATAATACTATATTTGTATACGCCTGCTCAACACCTAACATATCCGGGTATGCACAAAGCAAAGTTCAATAAAAATTTAGTTAAACATTTTTTAATTGTGAGGCGAAAATAAAAATATTAATTATTTATTTAAACAAATATTTAATTGAATAATAGTTAAAATACACTGCTTACAAATAGTTTGGTTGGTGGAATACTCATTACAAACGAAACACATGAAACAATTGCCTTTGTGTTTGATTCTTCTTGATGCATCACGTTTGGAACCAGATGACTCTCCTTTAGAAACAGAACTTGAAGGTAAGGAATGACCTAACATGGCCTCTAAACCATTTTCGGTATGAATTTCCGTTTCTTATTTACCGTCCTCAGAATAGATAATTTGTAGTCATTTTACTGTAGTAGTTAATAGTAATCAATGACTGTGCTAAGTCAAAACTTGTGAAAAAGTTATCACATGTGATGTTTCGTCCACTCCCTTTGTATTCTAAACATAGTTGTTCACCTTGCTTATGTTCTCTCACAACATCTGGCCCTAACCTGGTATAAATAATTCCTTTCAGTGGATATGATGTTTGAGCATCACATGTCCACTAAATTTGTATGCCATATTTGGATTTTTATGTTTTCGCCAGGTACATAACATTTGTGAAGGTTTGCGTTGAAGAACAACCAAAGGTCTTTGATGGGTGCTACTTTATCTTCTCTGAGCCTATCAGTACGCGTATTTCCATTGTCAAAGTGAATAAACTTTCCAATGGCCCAAACGCGGCGAAGTCCCATGGTAGCGATATAGTGGGTGGGCAATATTTCGCCAAAGGTCTTTGGTTTGAAAGGTCTGTACGCAGTACCTTTCCGTCACGTGCATGAAAACACTTAGACACGGAAGCACTTTCAGCAGTTACCTCTTCAAACTCTTCTTCTTTTTCGATGGAGTCTTATTTTTCTGCTTCAATCTTTCCTGGGTATTGCTAAATGTCAGAGTCAGGGTCAGTTCATTTATTTCGAAGTCCTCTTGTTTCATCGACCATTTCATCAGGGTCAGGATCATGCTCAGGACCGGCATCATGGTCTGAAATCTACTCAAAACAGCACAAATATTTAGTTCTGCATAACACTTTTAATTTTTATTCGTATGTAGTAAACTTACGTCTTCTTCCTCGTCGGATAAAATTGCACCCAGTAACCAAGTGGGATACTCATCATGAATTTGAATTTTTGACGTTGATCAGGCATATTATAAAAAAAAAACGCGTCCAGCGTCATTACTTCATTAGTTCCCCATCGTCATCTTTCTCCCTTTATTGCTTCGGATTCTATGTCTACCACCGTTTTTATGGCATCTGTTATTTGATAAAACTGTTTTTTTTTTTTTTTTTTTTTTTTTCTGCCACAGTGAGCAATCTTTCATTAAGGTATGATCCGTTGTTGCTGCCTATCTTCTTACATACGTTGAAAAGTTTATTTCGTTTTATTATCGAAACAGCCCCTGTGCTAGGTTCCCTGATTGTATTACAGAGTCGATGGTGCTCTATAATATACACTTACGCTGAAAAAAAAAAGCCGAGAGCACATTTTTTTCCGTTTAAGTGCTTCTCTGCGGCTTGTAAACAAGAAACGTTATCTAATGGGACTTATATAGTTTGTTTTGTGTTTTTTCGCGTAAAAATGTAAAAAATGCACTAGTTTTATCAGTACTGGCAGATTTATCAGTACTGGCAGATCGATGGTTTTAACAGAAAAGCAAAAAATTGACATAATTGTTTATAAAAGCAAAATATGACAAATGTTGCAATCTCCAGCAAAATGAAGTGCAACGAGTTTTCGGTAAGAAGATTTTGGGCAAAATATTTGAAAACGGAAGTGCGAAAGTCAGGCAGCGGACGTGCAATCAAGGCGAATGAGCGTGAGGACAGAAATTTAGTCCGAATATCTCTGCGCAATCGTTTTAAAACACTCCAGAAATTGCGGCAGAGCTAAAAGATGTTTATAATGTGGAAATAAGCAGCTCAACTGTAAAACGTCGTTCAAAGGAAAATAATTTAAATTCCCGACAAGCTTCTTACAGCGAAAATGTGGTCTACGCGACTAAATTGGTGTAAAAAAAAGACAAATTGGACAGTAGATGATTGGGCTAAAATAATTTTCTCTGATGAAAGCAAAATAAATTTGATTGGTCCAGATTCAGGAGTCAAGGTGCGTAGTAGAAAGAATGTACGATACAGTTATGAATGTGTACAGAGTACTCTAAAGCACCAGTACCACATCGTCGACCTCCACTGGTTTTGTTTCCTTGTGCCACTTGAACCGCCTGATGATCTCTGGAAGATATTAGCGGTACCAGCGACACGAACTGCGTCATCATATGCTGACATCGCCGACTGTAGAGTCTACTAAACGCATCGCTATCGCAAAAAATTCCGGAGCCGACGGGTCTCTGTTCTCGTCTCCAAAAAGCATACTATTCGAGGTGAGCGGTTTCGAATCCTCTGGACCGATCGAAATGTGCGTGAGGGGTCGACAGTTGATTTGACTCTGGGCTTCTATTAGGCTGTTTCGAAGAACGGCTTCCCGGGGTAACACTCCTCTGAGTATAAACTCCATGGTACACTTAATTGATTGGATGAGGCGTTCCCAAGCTCCGCCGATCCACGGAGAGCATGCCGGGATAAACCGCCAAAGAATTCCTTCGTACCTTGCCGAATGTTCACTTAAGGCGTCCTGCATCTCTTTGTCATCCTTGTCCAACTGGTTTTAAGAGCCAACGAAATTCAAACCGTTGTCACTATATACGAATTGGGTAACAACACGGTTTACGAGGAAGCGACGAAGAGCCATAGTACACCGGTCTAGGCAGCTCTATCTGTACTGCCCTGAAAGTAAGACAAGTAAAAATCTTTTCATACATTTTCGGTGTCCCTCTGCCGAATTTGACCAGCAACGTCTGAAGCAGTCGACTTCTACGTGAGTAAATGGTCCAGACTCAAACGCTAGACGTGATTCTGGCAGCAAACCCATCTTCGGAAGCACAGGCTCTGCGCTCAGCCGTCGGCACATGTTGCAGTTGCTTTTGACTCTTTGGACTACCCGTCGGATGCTAATAATCCAGGCTCGTTCCCGAATGTCCGAAATGGTTGAAGCTATTCCCATGTGGAAGGTGTGCTCGTGATGATACTGAACGAAGAGGTAAACAACCGGCAGTATCGCTGGGTTACGAGCCGCATATGAGACAATCGCTTTCTGCGCTCTCGAACTTAACTTCATCGAGCTGCCTTCACCAAAAACGGAGACAAACTGAAGACTGGGCTGGAACTGCTGACTCCCGCTGGCTTGTAAAGCGGAAATGTCTGTCAGAAAGGCATCCTGCTGGGTCATGCTGTATATCCACGCTTCCGCTCGACGGAACTCATGCGGTGTGATGAAGACTTCCTTGATAGCTGGTCTTTTGCTTAAAGCGGAGCAGATATGCAATGAATCTGACTGAGGAGGGCCATGTTGCCCGAAACATTGCAGACAACTCTCCATAAATCGCAAAGGAAACTTTCACTGTGAAGCATGCCCGTTAATCCGTAGAAACTTCCGGCTCAGCTGAGTTGCACGGGGAAACTGGCCACTCGTTTAAATAGCCACGAAGAAACATAGGGCCTTTGAACCACCTCGAATCCGAGTCACCCATGGATGAGTCCGCCCATCTTGTTGCGTCGTCTGCGACATTGTCCGCAGTTCTGACGTGAAACCATTACTTGAGAGAAGATGTATCCAAAATTTCTTCACTCTAATAGCGACGAAAGAAAGGAATTTACACGTCGTTGAGTTAATCCATGACAGCACCGTTTTGAAATAAGATAGGAAATAAACGTTATGAATTGGAATGTTATGAGAATTCTTGATCATCGACGTCAGCCATGTGCCGAGTACTGCAGCCTGTAACCCAAGGCGGGATACTGACAGCCTTTTGACTGGAGCGACCTTCGCTTTTGCCATCACCAAAGCGATCTCTGCGTCCTCACGATTTTTGAACAGAAGGAGGCCACGGCTGAAAAGGCCTTCTCTGAACCATCTACGAAAATTACAAGACTCACCTCGGCATAATCAGGGCTCCAGGAGACGTATGGACGGGGGATTTTCAAGTTATTGATACTCCTTAATCCTTTGACGAACTCCAACCACTGCAACTTCAGGTGTTCTGAGACCGATTCGTTCCAATTGGAACCCTCTCTCCAGACGTCTTGAAGCACGATTTCTCCTCTGATAATATACAATGATCTCTTAAGATCTTCCGCTTGGAAACTATCATCTCGAAAAACAGCATCTTATCGAATATTCCACCATCTGATATCTTGTAGGTCAAGTCTTCACTCGACGGGACCCAAAACATACCCAGGATCTTAGCGGTTACAGCTTCGTTACCGCTTGGACCAACACTTACCATTGTGGTGTTGATATGACTTGCCGGCAGCTGTCGCATAAACTCTAAGCTGTTGGATTGAATGCCAACCAGTTCGAAGCCCATCAAATTGCAGATCCTAATGGAATCTCTGATAAAAGTCGCTGCTTGTTCGACCGTGTCGTTGCTGTTGAAGTATTCGTCGACATAAGTTATATTTATTAGTCCATCGCAGGGGTCAGGAAAATTGACTCGAAAGATATTGGCGTGAAGGTTCTTTACAAATTGCGTACACGCAGGCAAGAATCTCGGCCCAAACATCATGACATCCATGTTGTAAACCGTCGGCGAACGGGAACTATCTCCGCCTCTCCAAAGAATCTCATACCGGTTGCATTGAAACTAGATCGCCCCTTGGAGCCATGACACCGAATTCTTCGGTTTCGGATTCTTGACTGCGTACACATCCTTCAGAAGATGCCGTTTGCGACAGTATACTCCAGAAACAGCTAACGTAGTTCTTGTACTCTCAATAAAAGTACCTTTTTCCACTGAAGGGTAAGTTCTTCGCCTTCCCGTTGAGGCCTAGATCTTCAAAAAGGTCCTGTTTGATCATGGTTAAGGCGGACCCGTCGTCAAGGAATGCGAACGTGTCCACAAACCTTTCGTCGCTTCCGTATATCCGTATGGGGGCAACCTTAAACATCACAGGCAGCTTCGAACCAGTATGGGACGAATGAACAAACTTCTGAGGCACGTACGGCGCTGCTGATGAGCCTAATTTAGTTTCCGCGTTCCGCGTCTGGCACACCCACTCAAACCACACGATCTCTTCTTGGCACAAGTCCTCCAGATATGTTGCGTAGGGTCCAAGCAGGCAAAACAAACAGACCTTTCTTTGGCATATGCCAGCCTTTGGTCTGGTGACCATGCCTTGAACTGCTGACATTGATGCAGGGAATGTTGATTGCGGTCACATATACCACAAGGAGCCGCAGGCACTCTGGACGTAGCCGGTTGATGCGTTAGAACTCGACAAGAAAGTCTCGTAGGCCCATTCACACTTTAAGAGGCAGTAGACGGTAACGGTTTCACTAGCTCGGGGGGTAAATCAACAACTTTACCCCTTAGGAACTCAGGAAAGTCCTCCAAGGTAACACTAGGAAGTGACGCATGTCTCCTACGCCATTCCTGGTATAAACCAACTCCCAGCTTACCGGCAAGATCAGTTAAAACAAAACCGTTCTTTCATCCCGTTTCATCGCTTTGATTTCGGCCACAAGCGGCCGAAGATAACACGCAGAGAATCCATGATGGCAACATCGTCTATAGAATACTTTAGACGATCACTTACTAGCTATATACGCCTCGCCCTTACGTAGACGTGCGACATTCTCTTTTCCTGGATATTCACCTTCAGCCGTCATCGATTTTTCAAAGTACGGCCACTCTCTTTTATTCTCACCTGAAAACGTCGGAAGTTCTTGGATGTTACTTCGATTTAAGATGGTGAGCAGGTTTGACATGTCCGACTAGTTGAATGCAGAATCGGGAAAACTTTTACTACCCTGTTCCGTTCCACGAACACAGGTGGTTCACGCCCATGCAACAGAGATTTGCTTCAATCCTTCTGATTATCTCCAGTCGCTCGTTCGCGGAATTTACGATCGAAACAGAAGCGCCAACGGCAGATACCTTTGGACTATCTGACGTTACCTTAACCAGCTTCAGCTTCATTTCGTTCAACTCGGCCAGCAAAGCGGCAAGCTCGGCATCCCGTTCCGTAACTGTTGCTTATAAAACCGCAGATTCTTCGATTAGCATATCCACCGAAGGCTGGATGTCCTCTGCACCGCTTACAGCTACTTGGGAGATAACAGGAACCGCAACAGTACAGGATTTTTCTGATGAATCAACCGCCTGCGCACTGCAGTCATCAGAACTACAAACCCAAGGGTCGACTGTCTTGTACAGGTCTGGATCGAAATTAGCACACTCATAGTGCCACCATCTCCTGCATTTATCGCACTGCACCATCTCTTCATCATCTGGCTTACGACGTTGCTTTGAAGTGCATGAAAAACGTCTTTCCCCATGTCGGAATTCTTACCGCATTAAAAGGTGCACCAGAAAGGAACTGTTCCGAATCAAATAAATAAAATTATGTTGCTGCAGCGAAATTCCCCTTGGCGAAAATTTCCAAGAATAAAAATCCTTCGTCAATTGGTATTGTAGATTGATTTTATTAAAAAAAGCATTCCTCTCGATTAAAGCGAAGCAAAAGGCGATCACACCCGTTAGTAAACAAAATAATAATTTTTGTAAAAAAGAAATTAAAAATTTTTTTTTGATTTAAAGTAAAAATGTTATTGTTCTTACTTTTCACGATAAAGTTTTAACTTCGAAAAATACCTTTTTCGTAAAATACACTTAAAAATAAAATTTTTTAAAATTATAATGTTATTTACACACTTGAAAAATTTGCTAAGGTACTTAACTAAAATATAATTTCATCAAACATTAACACCAGAGTAAGCAAACTATTTGTTTTTGCATTGAATGTAATAATAACATTACAACATAAAATCGACCTTTTTTTGAGCATGAACGTACCTTAGCATTGTTGGACTTGATAATTGTGGAGACCTACAGCCATTCAGTTTAGCCATTATCATTCTGTATGCCGTTGCTCATGGACTTACTTTCTTTTATCACCTCTTTTAGGTTCTTTCGTGGCAGCCAGAATATGTCTGGCCGTTCTTGAAAATATTTCTCCTTCTAGATCGTTGCACCCTCCGCCCGGCTTGTAAGCAGTTTGCTGTGAGAGCTTTTATTTCTTGGCTCCACCAGTAGCACGATGTACCTCTTTTACTGGGTATTTGTCTGGGCATGTTGTGGTTATAGTGCGAGTGAGGTAATGCGACAAATTCTCCGTTGTTTTGTTGTTGGATAGGTCACTGATACCCATCATTTCGTTGAACATGTTCTTTCCGAAGAGTTTATCCTTCCAGTTTAGGGCTTGGAATGGCTTTTTGCTAATATCAACTTTCATTTCTCTGACCTGCCAGTCTGTTTTGAGTTTGTGAGTTACTCATGAATGTAATATCAACGATTGATTCCATTCCCGCTTTCCTAAAAGTATTTACTCGACCATTGTTTGTAATGCTTACATCCAAGCACGCAAATATTTCTAGCAGGATACATTCTCTTGCATAGGTGAGCCTGCTACCCCACTATGTTGCCAAAGCATTAAAATCTCCGCTAATAATCACTGGAGAACTTTCACGCACATCTGCACTTACGATTTGTAGGTAGGTAGGCAAGTCTATATACAGGATGTCCCAGTTAAGCGGTGTAATCCATTTCAAGTTACAGCCCATCAAAGTAGGTGACCTCTAATTTGGAGGTGTATCCACTTTAAACGCTATAACTTCTAAACTAGTACAGGTACTAGACATTTCGAAAAGATAATTTAGTAGTGCATACAAGTCTTAAATGTTTTGGGTACATCTGTGCCGCAACAAAAAGGTTATTTCTTTTAAACTCTAAATTCCATTTTTTTTTTTTACTTAAAATGCATTCTTCTCAGCTTTTCTGAAGCGGCACTAATATTTTCCTGGAGCTCTACCAGACTCGACATTTTTCTAAAATAAACCTTTTCTTTCATAGCACCCCAGAAGAAAAAATCCATGGGTGTTAGGTAAGGAGATCTGGGTGGTCAAGTGTTTGTGCCGAACCGACCAATTCACCGTTCGTTAAAAGTATGGTTGAGGAACGAATTTACCTCGCTGTTACTGTGACAAGGTGCCCCTTCTTGTTGAAAGAACATCGCCCTTCTCTGAACAATAGGAACATCTTCAAAGAGTTCCGGGAATCATTCTCTAAGAAACTCCAGTTAGTAATGGGAATTAACTGTTTGTGAAAGAATACTAAGGTGTTTCTTAACAATCCAGCCCAAATGTTTACGCTAAACCTCCTTTTAAAAAAACAACACTTTTTGAAGAAGTTATTTACAATAATCAAATTCTTACCTTTGAAAGGATGTTGTGTGTATTAAATGGAGATTGGAGTCTGACCAATGGTGCAATGTAACCCCATATCTTGTGAACTGCGTTTCATCAGTCCACAGGATGGTCTTGAGGAATTTCCCGTCTTCTGCATGTTTGCGCAGTAGCCTTTGACAAAGTTCCATTCTTCTTTGTGTATCACCTGTAGTAAATCCTGTACTATTTCCACGAATTCACGTTTTGAATACATTTTGTGGAGATCTTACTTACACAGCATCATCAGTTAAAACAAAATTGCCGTACATTTGCAAAGCTATGGTAATAATTATCGCAGCTTTGCAAATGTACCGCAGTGTCAAATTGAAAAAAAGAGTAACAAAGATTTATTCTTTGCAATTTTTTTTTCTATTCGACAATTAACTGTTAACTGTATTGCTCATAGGTGCGTCAGTTTATTATTCTTACTTGATAACAAATGGCTTTTACTGCAAAATCTTTAAAATTTTTCTAAACATAATTTTTAGGAAATGTTGCAAGGATAACAATTTCAGAATATTTATTAAGTAAAAATTTTAAGAAAAATGCATTTAGTAAAAAAAATGGAACCGATAATTTTCATAATTTTGAGTTTAACGAGCCATAAATTTTTTGTTGCTGCACAGATGTACCCAAGGCATTTAAGACTTTCACTACTAAATTGTTTTTTCGAAATGTCTAAAACTATTTTTGTAAATGTACTAGTTTAGAAGTTATAGAGTTTAAAGTGGTTACACCTTCAAATTGGAGGTCACCCACTTTAATGAGCTGTAACTTGAAATGCCATGAAATTTTTTGTTCGGCGGAACTTCAGTAATATGCCCTTAAAGAATTAAAATGCTAAACTGGGGCACCCTGTATATAATTAACGTGCTTTAAGTTCAAATTACAGTCTAAAACCACACGCAAGTATTTAATTCTTCTCACACACTCAGTAATCTCTCCACCCATTCTTACATTCATAACCGAAAGATTAACAATTGCATACATTGCATTGCATTTTGTCTTTTACATTCAATTTCAAAATTCAAAATTAAGCACTCACTTACATTTTCCAAGTCACATCCAGTTTCTTATATATACTTTCAACATTCTTACCATCTACGAGGGATTAGAAATGACAAACCAACTCTTTTAGGTTTTGACAATTAATTTTTCAATATAATCCCCTTTCAACTCGATACACTTTTCCCAGCGGTGCTGCAACTTTTTTAACCCCTCCGTATGGTATGACTTTTGTTAGTCTGCAAAATACTCACCCGCGGCGGCGATGACTTCCTCGTTCGAACCATATTTCTTTCTGGCGAGCGATCTTTTAAGGTTTGGGAATAAAAAGAAGTTACATGGAGCCAAATCCGTAGAATCCGGCGGATGGGGGAGCAATTCGCAGTGCAATTCGACCAATTTGGCTGTGGTAACGACGGAGGTGTAAGCCAGTGCCTTATCGTGTTGAAGGAGCTATTTCGTTTTTGCTTCAAATCGGCGTTAAACCGGCCAATAAGTCTACATAGTATGCTCCTGTAATTGTTTTTTCCTTCTCCAAATCACCAACAAATCAGGTGGCCATCACCTTTCGACGGTCACGAAACAACGTAGAAACTCCTCCGGAAATCGATACGTGGCACCGATCGCGTGGCCAACTTTTTCATGCCCAAAATCTCGCGTTGGATATGGCTAATGCGTTTAGTTGAGATTTCTGCTATGTCAGCCAACTCGCAAATTTTCACTCGGCGGTCCGCCAATACAAGATCATAAATTTTGCCCACGGTTTTTTCCGTGGCAATCGTTTTTGGGTTACCTGGGCGCGGTTCATCAAAAACCGACGTGCGGACACCGCGAAACTCTGCGAACCAATGGTAAACAGTTGTACGGGAAGGTGAATGGGTCCCATACATACCATCGAAAATGGGCTTCCATGGTCGCAAAAAACACTAAAATGATGTCTTGAAATCGGTATCAAAACGAAACTGAGCATCAGACTGTCACAATATTTTGAAAGTCGGGCTAAAAGAGGTTGTACTACCTATCTTCCAATCCAAAATAGCCCTCATATATAAGTCAAGTTATCAGCAAACAAAAGTATCTTACAAAATTGAACACAATATTGAATGTCATTAATGTACCGAAGGAGAAGAATAACTCCCAATACCGAACCTTGTGCCATTCACTTATGTTCTTTGAGACCTTTCCAATAAAAAAGTATTAAATTATCCGAGTTCAGTACCTTTCACACCATACATTTCTTATTTTTGTATCAAAATATGTTAAGTGAAAATATTGGTTCGCACCTTTTTTTTCTCACCAGCTGTGTATGTGTTTTTCTTCTCATTTTTAATATTTTGTTTACTTGAATTCAAGTGACAAATCATAGAATAGCTTGTACAGATTCCATTATTTATATTTAAGTAAAAATTAGATAAGAAAATGTACATATACCATATATGTATATGTTATAGATCACTGTACAAGTTGATTTTGAGCATTTATTCATTTTTTTTTACCAAAAATATGCCCTTGTCACTCACTGATTATGTTTTTTACAATGAAAATCTTTTTCTTCCTGCATCTTTAATAGAGTCCACACGATCTAATACGGACGTGCAAGACGTTCAAGAGATACCTAGCTATTAAGAGCGGCGTGGAATTGGTTGTGGTTTTGAACTGCTTTATTCTCCTCACTTCTGGCGTTTGGCATTCTCACTCGCACGGCGACATTAACTCGTTCACTCAGTTGTTTGCTTATCGGAAAGTTTATAACAGCCAAAAATTGAGTTAACGCACATAACGTAATCGTAATTGATGATTTCTTGTAATCGTTTTTGAAACATATAATTTTTCATGATTAAATCTGGAACACAAGTATGACATCTGTCAAAAGAGTTCAGAATATTACGATATTTACATCCATTGTTTTTAAATTTCTACGAAATTTTTTTATATGTATTGTATTTTTGAAAGTTTTATTTTCAATTCTCTTATTAACTATTTGCCATAGATTCTCATAGGATCGAACGGCCAGAATGTTGTTTTTTTTTTAAAAACTAGCTATTTTTAAATAATTATGTTATGATGTTGAAATTATTAAGCGGTTGGCATATGCCATAGTACATAGTTGTCCTAAGACTCCCACTTTCGTGTCTGATTGTCAGACACCAGAACTAACCTTCGGTTCAGCTTTTTGCCTTACTATTATTTGTATGCGCGAATCGCATAAATTAATTTTCCTTTAAACGAGCTCTTAGGTTTTTCTTACAAATATATGGCTTTTTTTCTTTGTCGATAATTTGAAGGCTTTGTGTGTAATTGTTAAAACTACCATATTACTTTTGGCTTCTCTTCATAAAATGTTTGGGTTTTTCGGATATAAATTATGATTTGATCATCCTCCTGAATTATTACGAGGCCTTTTGCTTTTGGAATGTGATTTCAATTTAATTTCAATCTGTATTAACAGAAAAATTATAAAAAAAAGTTCTATTACATCGATAATTTATCTATTACATATGATAAACTAAATACACTTAGTTACAAAAAAAGTGTAACTGTTTGATGTGTTGTTATCATTTTGATAATATGCCCCTATGTTTTTGCATAACTTTATTTTTTTTTAGTTTGGCGGTATATTGTGTTTGTGTGTCTGTTTGCATAATTTGTTTCCATTTTTCTTGTGATACGCACGTCATATTGAGGAAAGCCGCATCACAATCATATTTTCTTACTAGACGCAGGATATACACATCAGAAATATGCCCTTAAAGGATTATACTGCTAAACTGGGACACCCCGTATATAGACTATATAGATATGTCTATCATCTTTCATTCTGAAAACTCTAGAATGACTGATTGATATCCATATTCGGGCTACAATTGATTCCAGACTTTTGTCAACCGCTTAACAAGGTTACTGTAAAGAAAGGCGGTGGACACGGCTCTGTATTCGCTGACAAGCCACATCAAACGATCCATACAATATAGAAAGCACACAACGGTTGCTTTCCTTTAAATAGAGGGTGCCTTTACCAACGTCAACACATCCGATCAGTCTTATGCTTAATAGCAGGATAATCAGATTAAAACTGGTGGGTCAGCAGAGATACTTCTTTTCTCTTCTTCTCATGAACTTAGTGGCTAATGAACTGCTAATATGGTATACCTGGAAGCGGGAGGTAGTAGGATAATTACCTATGCGGATGAAGTTGCTATAGCCTTCTCAGATAAGCATTTTAATACCATCAAAGAACTCCTTCAGCTAAATCTGAACAGATTAACTCGTTGGCAGATCGCTGTGGGTTGGGAGTTGAACCCCATAAAACAGATCTTGTTCTCTTTTCCAGAAAATATAAAATTCCAACTGTAGCCCCTCCCTCAATAAACGGTACCAGTTTAGTATTTTCCGATACAGAAAAATACTTGGGGCTCATTTTTGACAGGGAACCAAAATAGAAACCTAACGTTCAACAAAGAGTCAGTAGGTTGAATGCTCTTGCATCTCCGTATGAGATGATCGCCATTCAATGGCGATTTTAGAATTTTTATTTAGAAGATTTTACGTTTCTCTTCAGCCAGGACAGATCTTTAATCGCCAAAATATGGCGTGTGCGCTCAGTACTAATCTTTGTGGTATCCATTTCATGTATTTTTTTGACATTGTCCTCTCTAAAAGCATCGGAGGGCCTGCAGCTGCGGACTTGTTGCGGGCACCACGAAACTCTCGAAACCAATATTTGACGGTGTAATCTGACGGAGCATTAGCCCCATAATATTTATCCAACTTTTCTTTTGTTTCCTTCGCCGTTTTGCATTTCTTACGCAAGAAGCTATCGAGATGCTTAAACAAGTGGTATTCAGTTGGAGAATGGTCCGGCGAGTATGGTGGATGAGACAAGGTTTCGTAGCCTAGATCGTTCAACTTCTGTAAAGTCGGCTGTGCGAAGTGTGGTCATGCGTTGTCATGGAGAAGGATTGGTCCTTTTGTGTTGGCCAAAGTCGGGCGCATGCGTTTAAGTTTTTCGTGAACTTCATTGATTTGCTGAAAATATTTCTCAGCCGTGATGGTTTCGCCAGGATTCAGAAGGCTGTGATGGATCAAACCAGCTACATACCACCAAACAGTCGCCATTATTCTCTTTTGGTGCAATGCCGGCTTTGGGAATTGTCGTGATACTTCATATTGATCCAACCATCGAGCTGAACGACGCCAGCTGTCGTACAGGATCCATTTTTTATCACACTTCACAATTCAATCGATAAAAGAATCATTGTTGTTGCACAACTTCAAAACGACGATTTTTTTGGGTCTCGTTCAATTCGTGCGGAACCTACTTGCCGAGTTTCTTTGATTTCCCAATTTTTCGCAGGTAGATTGAAGCTATTCCAATTGCCACGCCTTTTTCTCCTGCAAGTTTTCTCACTGTTGTACGTGGATTTGCCTCAACCAGAATCTTTAATTGATCATGTCGATGAGTGTCTTACGTCCAGGCCCTACCTCATCTTCGAGCGACTTATCTTCATTTCGAAATTTTTGAAACCGTTCATGAGTCGTTCCATCGCCAAAAACGCGACAATTTTGCCCGGGTTACTCCACCATCGAAGACTTCAGTCAATTTCCTCTAGTGTCCGTAAAATCTTCAGATAAATCCGGCTTAAAAAAAATTGTTTTCCGACTGCAGAAAGTTGATAATCAGCTTCTTGTTCATCGTAACATGATTGATTAAACTATGTTAGTTACTTATTTTAATGACCTCGATCTTTAGACCTGATCAGTATAAAGTTTGCTTAGCTATGATATGCTGAATTACGGTCACAAGATCGTTATATATATGGTCAATAAAATCGGCGAATCATCGAATTCACAAATTTTTCGCTTGAAGAGAAATTCCTCTAACTATACAGGTCGCAAGCCTTCTCCGTGCATTGTTTCTGGCTTCCATTCCAGTTAAATACGACATGTAAGATATCATATCTCACTGTAAAACCGAATTGGTTACCCGAAATCGACTTGGTCAGACTCTATCGATCATCTTTTCATATACGAAAACAAATTTATTGACCAAAGATTCATCGGATTATTTTTTTTTCACTTTTGGATATTGGATGCATTATCGCTGTCTTCCAATGCAACAGGTTAAAAGCATTACTAAACAGAATGGTGTAAATAACTAGCCTTTCTAGTGGGGGGATTTCGGATCACATCGGTTTTAATCGCTCTCATGGCCTTGACTTTCTGCGGATTTTCGGTCACAAAGATGTTATTCCAATTGAAAAAGTGTCTCGAGTTCTGAGATAAATGGGTTGAGTAGCTTCAGTTGCATGGACAGAATGCACGCGCATACGCTTTCCGCTATGGATGTAGAGGTATACGATACATGCTTCCAGCACTACGGCTCTACTTTGGAACACTTCTTCTCTGTATGCATTTGTATCGGTTTCTTTTTAATATTTTATATTTTTTTATCTCATTTTTTTCTGATATGTTCGAAAAGCAAAGACGTGGCTTTGTCTTTCAGCATCTTAAACAGTGTGGTTCTTCTATCGATTTTAATCAATAAACTTACATTCGACACATGGACCTTAAGGGCTCGCTTCGGCATATTCATACCCATAAGATGACCCTGACGCACATTAACGTCTTACAATATGAGACTTCCCAAATCGATATGCGTTATCTAGCTCCCAAGCCTGAAGACTACCGGATCAACTTTTATATTCCCCTAAACGGATTAACACTACCTTGCCGGTACTAATTCGACATCATTTCGAAAACGCTGCTCTATGAAATTTACTTCAAGCCTTCATTTTGAGAAGATTTTTTTTTGTAAACAGTAAAATAAATTTTAATATTTAAAGCAGTATTTTGAAAATGGATAATGCAGCTATGTGTTTTCCGTTTTTAAATCGAACGCGAATGTATGCAAACATAAGGGTACGAGGTAATATGCTCGTATGTGAAAAAGCACAAAATATAATGGATATGCCTGATGAAACGTAAGGAAAATTTGGAAAATTTGGTTGTCTCCTGGTTTTTACTTGTCGGTTATTTCCCACCTACAATTTACTTACAATTTTTACTTATTATTCCTTAATATTTCCTTTGCAAACCTTAGACCGCAAAGCACAAACCGAACAATTCAATAACAGATTTGTATGGGCTATTCCGTTTCGTTTGTTTAGTGTGATAGGCGAACTATCTTACTGACGGGGAATTATTCTCTTAGATTTTTTTTGTAGAAAAGACATTTTCGATTTTGAACGCTTAGCAGAATAGGGCTTTAATAATCATTGTGAAACAGGTTGTAAGCTCCTAGTCAGCGTGGACCTTTGCTAACTGTCTTCAATTGCGCACTCTAAGATAGTTTAGAACTTAAAACTGAGGAAGAATAAAAATTCCGGAGATTGTCGAAATAATGTACTATATGTATATCAAAATGTAATTTTTATTTCTTTTTTATTCCGTGTGTCATCAGCAATATAGTTCTTACGAGGTTTCTACAGGAAGAAAAATACTGCGCAGAATAATTTTTATTGCGAGATTTTTAGTTTTTATTTCTTGTAACTGTTGCCATATGGTAATATGGTAATATGTTTGTGTTTAAAGTGTTATCAATATTGTAAAATATTTGTGTATGATAGAACTTATTCTTTTCAATACAATCATTTTAGGTTAGGTTAGGTTAGAGTGGCGGTTGTAAAACCAAACCACTTAGGCCTTTTGGCTCGTTGTGCTGCTACGTGGATCTATGATCCTCTCACTCATGAAACCAATTTGATCTTACGATAAAGCGCAGGAAATTGTTAACGTCTGTATTGTTTAGATCGTTTAAGTCGTTGTAAAAGAAGGCGCCTAGGTGGATCTTCTTTGGGAGAGACCTGGACATGTACAGAGAAGTTGGAGGCCCACCGGTCCATCTAAGGTCTGTTCTTTTATTAGTCGGGCACCCAACAAAGGTAAAGTTGAAATGCTCTCTTTTCTTCAGTTAGAACAAAGCTTCTTTAATCGTCAAAATTTTCGCCTGAAAGAGGGAAGGAGATGTTTAGATTTAGCTTATCTGAGAAAATACCTCCACCAGCCCCGTTATCGGTTTTAGATCCATCTGTATAGTAATGGATAAAATTGTCCTCCATGAAAGTATTTTTCTTCCAGAAGGATCTAGAGGGAAAGCTCGCATGAAAGTCTTTGTCAAACCGAAGTTTAGGTATGGAGTAATCGATTTTCTCTTAGTGGATTCCTTATATATTAAGAATATTAGCGTGGCCAAATAAATTATTAGTTCACTGTGCAGTCGCTTTAAAGCGAATAGATGCAGTCGCAGCTACTTGCCTGCTGAAGATGTCGATGGGTGTCAAGTGAAACATAATTTCTAACGCCGCGGAGGGAGTGGAGCTTAGAGTTCCGCTTATGCATAGACATGCTGTTCTTTGGATTCGGCTTAGTGTTTTGCACTTGACTGCAATGTCGGAGGCTGTCCACCAGACGACTACACCGTAGGTGAGTATCGATCTTATGACCGAGATGTATAGTCAGTGGGTTATTCGAAGTTGGAAGCCTCATTTGTTTGAAATGGTTTTCTTACAAGATAATAAAGCTATTGTAGCTTTCTTAACTCCTTCTTGAGTGTTAGGTTTCCAGTTTAGTTTTCTATCAAAAATGGGACCCAGGTATTTTGCTGTATCGGAAAATACTAAACTGGTACCGTTTATTGAAGGAGGGTCTATAGTTGAAATTTTATATTTCCTGGAAAAGAGGACAAGGTCAGTTTTATGGGGGCTAACTCCCAATCCACAACGATCCGCCCAACGGATTAACCTCTTAAGATTTCGCTGAAGGAGTTTTTTGATGGTATTAAGATGCTTACTTGAAACGGCTATAGCAGAGTCGTCTGCATAAGCAATCAGCAATCCCGCTTCCAAGTATATAAGAAGTTCATTTACCACTATGATCCAAAGAAGGGGAGAAAGGACACCACCTTTCGGCGTTCCTCTACTACCACATCTTTCAGCAGAAGTCCCAACCAGTTTGGACTGATAAACTCCCCAAGTGAGTCGTCTACCTGCAGATATTATAGCGCAGTCGTGATTGCAAATGTGTCGACTTTGTTAAAGGCGCCCTCTACGATTATATCTAGTAAAGCAACCATTGTGTTCTCTCTGTATTGTAGGGATCGTTCGATGTGGCTAGTCAGTGAATGCAGAACCGTTTCCACCGATTTTACTTTACGTTAGGCATGTTGAACCCTTGACAAAAATCTTGGATCAATCGATATGGATATCAATCAGTCGTTCTGGAGTTTTTAGAAGAAAAAATGATAGACTTATAGGTCTGATGTCATGAGAGCATTTTCCTGCCTTGGAAATGAAAACTACATTCACTTCTCTCCATGACAGTGAAATGTGAATCAGTTCTACACAGCTTCTCATCATATTCTCTAGCGTGGGCAAGATAATATCTGAGGACCTTCTTCTAAGCGTTCCTAGTGCTGGAGTCCACCAGTGTGGTTTTTTCTTGCCCCAAAATTGAATCAGAAGACAGGAAGAAACCATAGCCTGATTGAGAGACAGGGTGAATTCGCTAACTTTCATGTCAAGCTCATTGATGTTTCGCGGGGGACTTGAAGACTTCCGAGGATAGTGTTTTTGACAGTATTCCTCCTTATTTTAGCCAATCAGTTTTCCGATAGTTTCGGAATGCTGTTTGACTGAAGGGAGAATCACCCAGTTTGAATTGGACTTCTCTGTGATCTGAAAACAAGTGCTCAGTGGATACCATCCAGTTCGTTAGCATTTGAGTGATGTCGTCTGAGACAAGAGTGATATCCAACACTTCCTGTCGGTTTCTTGTTATACTATTGTATAAAAGTGGGCTCATTGCCAATGTTGCAAACACTGATGTTGGTACTTAAAATGAAATCAAAAAGTGACTCATCTCTATCGTTGATTTCGGTACTGCCCATAATACCGTATGATGAGCGTTAGTGCCGCATACGATGATGAGGCCAGTTTATTTGCCTTTCAGCTCCCAGTGCCACCCTTTCTATCACCAGGGAGAGGGCCCACCTATTCGTGGCCAAGATACACCGATGACAGGCAGTAGAAGGCTTTGGCAGTCTCCAGCCTAGCAACGGTTAAGTCGGGTTCGCTAAGGTTAGCATGTAAAAATACATTAAGGCTTCGTTTCACTATGTAGTATAAAAGTTCTAACCTTACCTTTGTCTTTTGTATAAAGTGGAGCGTATAAAGGTGTCCTAATTGCACGAGCCACGCCTTCCACGATTCATGGTTCTTGGATTAGGATGATATACTCTGCGTTTTTGGAGAGATACAGAATGAGTGCGGCCGAAGCCTTTTTGAGTTGTGGAGATTAATCTGGAGAAACCGTAACACTGCTACAATTTCACAGACTGGCCTCCACCAGGGTTTTATTAGAGTCCTCCGATTCTGAAAATGAGCTCAAGAGCTCATCTTCTTCCTCTGATCGTGTAGGATCTCTTTGTGTTTCGTCGTCGGTTTCCATTTACGACAGAGTATCAGACGGACTTGCCGCTGCTAGGGGTGGTGGAAGAGGTAGGACCATGGCTTGCCACAGTCTTATCTCTCCTTGAAAAATTGCAGGAGAGATTAACCTCCTCTGGTTAATGCAGGAGGTTTGTCTGTAGTCACCGTTCTACAGTTTTTTTTTTTTTTTTTTTTTGAGGATTCGTCCACAAGAAGCGGAAAAAGGGTGGTCCATCTGTACAGAGATCCGCTGTATACAGATAAGGCTAGCTAATCTGGTGGTATCCAGATATCCGTACTCCGTTTGCGACTGAGCTCTTTTAACGAGATGCTGGGCCCTCAGCTAGGTTGATGATCGGCACGGGTCGTATGACACCTTGATCCAGCCCAAGAGAAAAAGGATTGTTCGGGTGGATAGAGAGAAGAGGGGGGGCGGAACATCCTTTGGTTTCAGGACTCGTCTGGAAAAACTTCTCGAGATTCAATGACCTTACTCAGCCCCTACAACTCGATAAGTTCGATGCTTAGGTAATTAATACAGTTACAATTTAAAATTCAATCGCTTTCCTCAGGTTGTAATGACTAAGAAATAAAGACCTAGGCGTCTGCTACTGGCAATTCCTATGGAGTACCGGTGTTGAAAATATCGATAAAACAGAGTGAGACACGAGACATTACGTCGGTGTTCAATGGTGTCCGTTGTCTGAGTGATATTAGTATCACCCATCGCACGGTTTTGAATCCTATCTGTCAGGTGCAGAGACGTTTTCGTTTTGGGCGCACCCGACCAGGTGTGGGCAATGTACTCCAAATTCGGGCGGTTAAATGCCTTATATATTGAGTCCAGATCAGAAGGGTTGAAGTATTTCTTACATTACTTGAGGAAACCTAGACATTTCGCAGTATTTTTGACGACACCGACGGCATGTGGTCATTCCAACGAAAGTTTTCATTGGCATACGCACCAAGAATGGACAGTTTTTCGGTTTCGAAAATCCAAGGGCCATTTGTGAATAATGTCTGGGTATTTAAATTTCGCCTTAAAGACAGCAGACAGCATTGTGTTTTGGAAGCATTAAATTCCACGCTGTTGATAGTTCAGCTATTCGTTATGTTGTTAATAACGGAATTTAATGACCTTAACATACGCTGTCATTCCCGTTCTAGAACCGAAGAGCAGGAACGTGAGTCATGAACGAATATGATCGTCGATGAAAATTAAAAAGTTTGTGGGAGACAAAACGGAGCCTTATGGCACAACAGCATTTATTTTGTGAATATCAGACTTGAAACCATCCAAAACAACTTGAATTGAACGTTTCGGAGGGTAATTTTTAATCCATTGAAGAAGAGAGTCATCGATCCCATAAACACACATTTTCGATAAAAGAGCCTGATGCCAAACTCTGTCAAATGCCTTACAAATATTAAGTGCAATTATCTTGCTTTCGCCAGATCGATGTACGCTTTGGTTCCACTTTTCGGTGAAACATGCCATCAGATCACCAGTGGACCTGTTCCTACAAAAACCATTTTACCAGTTATTGAGAAGTTTCATGTTTCGAGATATTCCATAATCTGACAGTTTATCATCGTTTCCATGACCTTGGAAGGAAGAAACGTAAGTACAATGGGTCTGTAGGAGGAGAGAGAAGAGGATTCCCTTTTTTTAGGGACCGACTGGACAAATGCTATTGTTTTCCATGTTCGGAAAGAGTCCTAAAGAGTAGGATTGATGAAAAAACATACGCAGTGGTTTTGTCAGCGTGGAAGAACACCTCTTCAGAAAAAGGGAGATATACCAGCTGGACCAGTGGATTTGGAGACAAAGGCGGAGACAAAGCACAATCTGATAGTGTTGAGCTGGTCGCAAACTGTGTAGCAAGCAGATTGGCCTTGCTGACAGCTGTAATGTAATTGTAAATGAGCGTTGGGATAAAGAATGAGGCAGAATCTTTTATGTGTTTGACGAACGACCAAAAGCTTTAACTACCTTTGGGACATTGTAGTATATTTTGCCTCAGCTTTTGGTCGCATTATTTTCACGCACTTCAGGAGTGGGTTACCATCGGTTCTTTTAGGAATCTTTTCTCTAACTGTGCGGTCGGTGTATGAGAAATTAGCTGATATGCCACATTGGTCCGACAACTCTAGAGGGGATAGAACATTGAGGTTGTATTTGTTAGGTTAAGAAGATAAAAACAAGTTCAGGGTGTTGGCAGTACGCCTGGTATTCGTGTAGGCTTATGTAAAAGCTGGGTCAAGTTATTTTACGCAGCGAAAATATCAACATACCGTTCTTCAGGTGTTGTCTGTCCAAAATGTCGAAGCCACCCAAATGTTTGTATATTAAAATCGCCCATAATGACGATTTCAGTATGAAGGTACAGGGATACAACCCTTTAAATGGAGTCAGATAGCGCATCAAAAATCGAAATTGCTATCTAATTTGGGGCTTCTGTAAGTGGATAATTTCGTTACGGGAATGGAATCTTATTATTATTATTATATCTTTATTAAACAAGTAATAAATTACAAATTAATACTGTGAGAGAGGAGCTACAAGCTGCAATGGCCTTACGCTTAATGATACTTAAACTAGTTTAAAAATTATAATATAGAAAGCTAAAGTGATTTATATATTGGGTCATATAAAAAGTATATGCGGTTTTTTGTTACTAGATGGTGTTGGTGTCCACTTATCTGGAAACACTTATATGATTGTGTCAAACGAACAAAAATGTCAGGCTACATTTTTGTGTAATTCGTTGCTCGTGTTAAAAGTTATGGTATACCGATTGGAATATGAGTGAAATATCTGAAGAAATACACTATGCGATGCTTTTTTATTATAAAAAAGGGAAAAACGCTGCAAAAACATAAAAATTTGTGCAGTTTATGGTGAGTATGCTGTTAGTGAACGCTGGACCCAGGAGTGGTTTGTTCGATTCCGTTCCGGAAATTTCGATGTAAAAGATCCACCTCGCACTGGTCGGTCTGTCACTGAAAAAGTCGATGAAATTTTGCAACTGATGGAGCAAGGCCGGCACGAAAGCTGTCTGGAGATAGAGGAGTCACTAAACATCAGTCGTTTGATAGTTTGGAATCATCTAAAATGAGCAGGCTACTCAAAGAAGCTCGATATTTGTGTGCCACATGAATTAACGCAAAGAAATTTGATTGACCGAATAACCATCATTGAAACGCTGCTGAAACATAACGAAATGGAACCATTTTTGAAGCGATTCATTACGGGCGATGAAAAATGGATTAAATACGAGAATATTCAACGCAAGCGATCATGGTCAAATGCCGGTGACCGACCACAAATGACTTCAAAGCTTGGATTGACGGCAGGCAAGGTTATGTTGAGTGTTTGGTGGGATTGGAAAGGAATTGTCTATTATGAGCTGTTAGAACGTGGCAGAACGGTCAATTCGATCTTCTACTGTGCACAACTCAAACGTTTGAAAGAAGCTTACAAGATAGAGCAACTAGATTTGACCAACAAAAGGGAGTTGTCTTGCATTATGACAATGCTATGCCACACACATCTTTGATGACCCTGAACAAATTGACTGAGCTTGGTTGGGAAATTTTGATGAATATATATATAGCCCGGACCTTGCACCCTCTAATTACCATTTGTTTCGATCTTTGCAAAACTCTCTTGATGGTGAAAAATTGGCCGATCGAACAGCCGCTGAAAATCACTTGGTCAAGTTTTTCGCTGATAAACCACAGTAGTTCTACACCGATGGAATTATGAAGCTACCCGGAAAATGGCAAAGGTCAAAAATTATTATGGCCAATATGCACTTGATTCAAATTGATTTTGAATAAAATTTTTTTTTTTCAAAAATGTTCCAAAAACCCGCGGAGACTTTTTATATGACCCAATATTTTGTAGCAATTGCTTCTTGATGCAAAAAAAAATTAAGTTCTTTAACACGTGATATAAATCCTTTTAGATGTCCAGTCATTGCTGGAGCACCATCAGTACAAGTGCAAAACATATTGTATGAATTCCACGAAACTTTAATTTCTTCTAAATATGAACTAATTACATCAAAAATATGTTTGCCAGTTATAAAATTAAGTAGCTCACGACAACATAAAAATTGTTTAATTAATTCATTTTCGTGAATAAACCGAATGAATGCAATTAATTGAGCTTTTCCCGTAATATCTCTTGTTTCGTCGACTTGTAGAACAAAATTTGAATTTTGTCAACATCTTGGTTCTATTCTTCGACTTCCTCTATACAGATGGATTTATGGGGATCAATTTCTGCTAACAGATTTTGATCTATTCGAAGAACTTCATTGCAGTACTGATTTTTATTTTTTTTTGCGCCAATTGTGCTATTGGCAAATCATGGTTGCTGTCGTAGTGGTCCGAGTCCCAATTTAACAAGTTGGACCAAAAATTATTTAGCACTCTTTGTGGCAACACATCCCAAGCTTGTTTCAGTAATATTATTGAATTGCGGATTGAATGGCTTTTCAAAAGCCTATTCAGCTCACCACTTTCAGTCATTAATTGAGCAAGTAAGCTACTTACTGTTAACTTTATGGGATTTTGATCCATTGGTTGCACAGCTGCTGTCACATTTGATGGAAAGAAATATGTAACTAGCATATGTATCTAGCAGGCTACCCAAAGAAGCTCGATGTTTGTGTTCCACATGAATTAACGCAAAGAAATTTAACTGACCGTATAACCATCAGTGAAACGTTCCTGAAACGTATTGAAAACCATTTTTGAAGAGATTCATTACGGGCGATGAAAAATGGATTAAATACGTGTATAGCAAACGCAAGCAATTATGGTCAAAGCCCGGTGATCGACCACAAACGACTTCAAAGCTCACGTCAAACAAGGTTATGTTGGGTGTTTGGTGGGATTGGAAGGGAATTGTCTATTATGAGCTGCTAGAACGTGGCGGAACGGTCAATTCGGTCATCCATCATGACAATGCTAGGCCACACACATCTTTGATGACTCGGAATAAATTGACGGAGTTCAGATGGGAAGTTTTGATAAATCCACCGTGTAGCCCGGATCTTGCACACTCTGATTACCATTTGTTTCGGTCTTTGCATCTCTTGATGGCAAAAAATTGGCCGACCGAAAAGTCGTTGAAAATCACTTTGTCAAGTTTTTCGCTGATAAACCACAGAAGTTCTACACCGATGGAATTATGAAGCTAACCGAAAAATGGCAAAAGGTCTTAGATAATAATGGCCAATATGTACTTGATTAAAATTGATTTTGAATAAAGAAAATTTTTTTTCAAAAATGTACCAAAAAACCGCGGAGACTTTTTATATGACCCGATATTAGTGTCTGTTTCAAAAAGCATGGCATTGATTTTTTGTATGTTAGATTTTTTCGGATATTTATATATGGATATACAGTAACTCACAAAATTGATCTCGCTATGTTTTGAAAAATGTCCGAAGCTTCAACACCGAATTTCACCAACGATTCTATTAAATGACAACTCAAAATCTTTATATACGATAATGACGTCATATGTCCTTGGATCCTGTGAATGTTTCCAACTCCTTGTGTCATCATGCAACCCCAGATCATAATAGATCCCCCACCGAATTTCAAAGGTTGTAATTTTTCACTAGGAGTTTTCCATACCCATTCTCGCCCACCTGAGCCCAAACGGTTAATTTTGCTCTCATCTGATCAGATCTCTCTCGCCCAATCCTCAGGTGTCCAACCGGAATATTTCCTCGGAAATTTCAGCCTTAAGTCTTGGTGTCGTTTTGTAAGCAAGGGCTTTTTTAATTTGGCTCTTACTCTTAAACCAGCTGCCCTTAGAGTCCTGCGAATGGTTTCCGCCGAAACGGTAATATTCTGTTGATTTGAATTGCATTTTCAAATTTTTGCATCCTCAAGTCTCGAACAATCTTGCGGTCTTGAACTGCAGACAAGATCTATTTGCGTCCGGCTTGGTTTCTGCAGGGCAAGTTTTGAAGAGTCTGCCGAAATTTGCTTATGGCACCAAGGTATATTCCCGTTGACTCCGAAATTTGTCGATGGGTCACACTTTTTCTTAAAAGGTCCTCAACTTGTTTCTTTTCTCCTTGTTTTAGTGGTTTGTTATTCGAACCCATTATTCAGAAGCGAAATAAAAAAAAAAAACACCAATATTTAAATTTTATTTAATCACAAAACATTACAAATAATGTTTCGAATTTGTTACCTTGCTGCTTTTTTTTTATTCGTAACGCAAACATTTTTTTTTTCGACGGCCGCTTCGAACTCACAAAATTGATCACGATACCACTGCAAGTGCATTCGTACAAAAAAAACCAAACTTTTCAATAAAAAAACAAAAAACCTTCATAAACCGTTAGAAGGAACTTCGAGTGTAATAACATCATATCATAAAAGTTAAACGCATCTACCTTCAAGTCGTTTAAGGGCATACTGCATTTTTAAAGAAAAAGCGTGATCAATATTGTGAGTTACTGTATATATGCATATATGGATATATGGTTTAGTTTTGTCGCAGTTATAGAGTAGGTGTTAAAGGTTAAGGGTTAAGGGTTAAGGGTTAAAGGATGGGTGGCAGATGTATGGCCAAGTCGTAGTCGAATGAAATTGATGATCTTAATTTTTAATATGTTTGTAGGGTAGATGGGTGGAGTCTTTGTTGGGTTAACTTAACCGTAGTGGTGTTGATACCGGAGCCAATCATTTTGTTGGAAACTTGCTACCCTTTCCATACGATATTTAACAAGGTCCTTTTTGGTATAGAAGTTATAAAGGTACAGTGGTGATTTGAGTTCGAGGTTAGCAGCTTCATTCGCCCGCTCATTTCCTGGGATCCACATCAGCTTTATGAGGTGAGTTGATTTGATTAACAAGTGCCGGATGTTGTTGATGACATTAGTGTCGTATTGGTATATATTTGCAATTGCAATTTGATAGTAGAGTCTGTGCAGATGATTTGCTTTGTGCCAATTTTTGTTGCCTCTTGTATCGCAAAAAGAATGGCGAAATAGCCTTTGAGTTCAGCTTTTTTCTGAGTGGGGACGAACCTCAGCACAGTGTTTCGATGTGAACACTGTGTGAAGTTCTTTTGATTAGAGATTAGAGCACCTCAACCACCGATCAGCGGGGTCAGGGGTTACAGGAAGTTGTTGATTATTGGTTTGGTTGTTTTTCATGTTTATGGTTCTGAGGCAAATAGTATTAGAGATTTATTAATATTAGAGATTTAGTGATAGCTGAAATGGGTGAAGTGACATTAGCATCTTCTGATTCAAGACAGATGCGTTCTTTTTTTCAAATAGATTATATATATATGTTTGATATGTGATTTCTTTGTTTTGATGTTGGTTTGTAGCAGTTTGAGTAGTAGCACACGGTTGTTTTTTATTAATTGAAAGTTTTTGTGATGGATTAGAAAGAGAAGAGGTGAGTGTTTGTAAATTTGAAGAAGTGGAAGCTTGTGAGTATGAAAGCGAGTTATTTGAAGTTGTTTTTGAGTTAGTATTTGGGACATTTAATAGAAAAGGACGGATGTGGTTCCGCAGTTGGTTGATAATTTGCACACATGACACGTTTACAAGTGGCGGGAGCATTTTCATGTGCTTGGAGGTTGCATGTGGCAAAAATTTCTTTTTTGGTGCACCTTTTGATGGTGTGCCCAGGAATCTGGCACTTGCGACACCTCATAGGATTAGAAATGTATTCCTTTACTTTTTCTTTGTAAAATCCGATTTCCACCGGAGTTAGAGGTTGGTACAGATTAAATGTAAAGATCATGAAGCCAGTCGTGCGTTGCTTGCCGTCAATGTTTTAAGTAAATTTGTAGACCTCCGTAATACCTTGTATGGCCATTGCCGGGATAATATCTGACTAGGGAGCATTGATAAGATAATGTGCAAATACGATTCATTTGCTAGAGTTAAGGCGATCGTGATATTTAACTTTAACTGGCATTGATTTAGTATGTTAGACATCTTTATAATTTCTTCAGCAACAGTTTTGCTTTTTGCAAGAATAAGTATTCTCCCATCGCGAAGTTGTGGGACACTTTCGTATTCTTTACTAATAACATCTATTGCTTTCTTCACAACCTAGAGAGTTCCTTATTTTTATCAGTAGATGAAATAAGGACAAATTTGGGGTTTTTGCAATTGGTTTCGGGAGGAAGTTAGGCGAATTCTTCGAAATTAACAATTCCTTCTGATCGTTTGGGGGAGGAGACTGAAGGGGCGGTTAGCTAAGGGGTGTATCCACAGATAACCCCTTGAATCTATTCCCATTCATTTTAGCCCTTCGGGATGGGCGTTTTGGGATTGGGGCAAACACTATATTAAATAGAAAGTTACATTGGTGGGACTAAGAAAAAAGATATAATATGAAAAGAGAAAAGCAAACACAACCGGTTTATAAGGCCACTTGAAGAGAAAAGTCGCAGACTAGGGAAACGATGTTGACGCAACGAATTTTAACCACATGAAATTGTATTCCGGATTGGAACACGGGTTACATTATACGCACGTAAATTGCGAGACAGCGGTGAACGAAAACTAATGGTATTAGTTTGTAGCCAGGTAGCTTCAAATCAGAGTGATCTGAGAGATGAGGGCGGGGATCTACATGTGTTTCACTAAATACCAAAACAGAAAAAAATTTTTTTTTAACCTGCGAGTATTGGCTATATGCACTTTAAATTCTCAAGTCATTATAAAAAAAGACAAATATCGATGATACTAAGTACAGCTGTTAAGTTAAAAATTCAGAGTTGGTTTACCGAATCGAATTGCTGTAGGTCGTGTGCCCTTACAACAAGAAGAAACAGCACACCAACAAAATTTATAACCACAACCCGCTCTCCATCGGTTGTTGCATAAACTCAGTCACAGATCGTACTCAGTAGCTTGATTTTTTCTCTGGTATTTTCAGGAAATTTATGAATCCTCGTCATTCACATAGTCGTTTACCCCCTTGGGCTCTGTAGGTCCTTTTTTTTTTATAATACCGCGCGCGCACCAAGGGGATATGAATACCCTTTTACTAGCTTTTTTTCCAGAGAGCGGGCGGGTGGTGTAGTTTTATTAGGTTTCGATATTTTTCCCAGAGGTGGTTGTCAAACTGGACGGGACGACCTAGTACATCCTCCTCAACCACTGGTTCTTAAGTACGTGCTAGTTGTTAGTTCGTTGCATCTAGTTGACGCCGACGGGATTTTCATAAAACTACATATAAATTCTATGAAAAGACTTCAAGCCGCGATCCTCTGCTTGAAGAGTCTATGCATATATCCCTATACCACGGCCACCCCCGAATTCACATCCGAATTTCGTTTCACTTGGCAACCGAACTGTTCGGCCAAATACGATCTTAGATTGCGTATGTCCTGTTGAACTATGAACCGCGTTTCAGTAGGCCATTCAAAAGAGAGGCATGTGTCGACCCCAGTCCCGCTGGCACCTGTCGACGACTTTAGACAAATGCTTCTTTGAATTTGCGAACACTTCCGGCCATTTAAGTAAAGTAATCCATGACCACGAGAGTGTATCGGCTGCCAATAAATGTTTTGGGAAACTTCTAACGATGTCAATGGCTAATCGTTCGAATGATGCTCCGACATTGTATTGCTGGTAGCCGCACACCTTTTGCACTTTTTGCACCAATTCTCGACATCTCGTTTTGCACTTAGCCATTAGAAAAGTTCCCTTACCTTCTCTAACGTCTTGTTTATTCCTAAATGACCTCCTGAGGTTCTGTAATGACTCCATAGGGAAAACCTCACTGGTTCTGGACCGTGGAACGATTAGTTGCATACGAGATGTTTTGTGTGCACTTTCCCGTTTTCTCTTCAGCAAACCATCTTGCACACAAATTGAGTACAACTGTGCTCAATATGCCTTCAGATTTTGACTCCGGTACGATATCTGTTGCTAGATTGTTCTTTCTTCGTGTTCCTTTCAGGCCAATATTGGTTCGATGTCATTATCTGCCTATTGGGAGAAACGGATTTCGTCTGTGCTTCAACTCTCAATTGCCTCAGTCCTGATCATTTGGATAGTGGCCTATTCTTTCACTTTTTTGCGGTTGCAGTGTTCACAATTATAGTATTGCGTACGGTCGATGACAAGAAGCATCAGCGTTTGAGTAAAGGTTTCCCTTGCAGTGTTGCACTTCAAAGTCGTAGCCTTGAAAGTGCTTGTTTCATCACGCAAAATGGTCTTCATGGTTCTTTAATTGTAAAAGCCATTTTAGAACTGCGTGGTCTTTGCTTAGTTTTGTAGGACCGAAAAAACATTTCTGTAACGCTGACTGCCTCTTTACAGCTCGAGTCGTACCACGTCTTGACCACGGTTTGATACTCTTCATCCGATGGGAGATAAAGCATCTAATTCGAAAGAGAATAATATTTGTGATCATATCAGCAGCGGAATCCATTTCATTGTCGAGGAACCATAACGACCAATCAAAACTCCTAAAGGAGCTGTTATGTCCGCTCCCACTGCCAGAAAAGTTATTAATTATTAGCTCGCTTATATTGGCTACATCCACCTTGAAATCACCAGTTATAATCACAAACAAACACAAGAATCACAAAGGCTGACGATGCTATGCAAGGCTGCGAAGTGAGAATTCTGACGTTAGTTTACGAATCAAATTGCTATAGGTTTTTTGTCCTTACAGCAATATGAAACAGTGCACTAACAAAATTCACACCCGCTACCTGTTTGTTACGGACACTCAGTCACTGCTCGTCCCGTATGATAAATAAATTAAGGGCAGTGACTGAATGCAAGCAACAGTCAGCCCTATCATGAGTTCCATCGTAATCGAAAATTTATTACGAATCCCGAAAAATTTATCACGGAATATATTCGTAGTTGAAAATCTGCTACGATTTTCGAAATTCGGATATGTGACGATGTTCTGGGAAGAAGTAAAATGTAAGCTTAGTGCTTTCGGACCACCTTCAAATGAAGCTTTAGTTTCGAGAAAAGTAGGTGAATAATTTAAATAAAGGAATTAATTTTCAAATCCTATTGAATACTCTTAGGTTTGGTTTATTTGGAAATCGGGCATAGAGGAAACTTGTCGAGAACAAGAAAAAAGTCAATACAACTCGTGGTGGAGAGTTCCGGAGAAACTAAATCACAAACAGATTTATCCATATACCAGGTGTACCGGTATAAAGTGAGCGTCAAGATGAAAATGTCTCGATAGGGAACATTTATTGTAAACGGGCCTTCATTTTTTTTGCTATGTCAAACATATTTAGTATACATCAAGACACTGAGCAAACAACATCATATTTTTTCATCCTGTTAAAAATGTCGAATTTTGTAACAGAAAATGATAACTTGCGGAAAGCATTAATTTTTTGAATTGCAGATAATATTGGATGAAGATGCCACTTTGAGTCAGAAACAAATGGCAGAAATATTAAATGTAGCACAACAAACAATTTCTGACCGTTTAAAAGCTATGGCAAAGATCCAAAAGTCTGGAAAATGGGTGCCACATGAATTGAATAAGAGATAGATGGAAAACCGAAAAACCACTTGTGAAATTTTGCTTCAAAGACACGATTAAAAATCAGTTTTGCATCGAATTGTTACTGATGATAAAAAATGGATTTATTTTCGGAATCCTAAACGGAAAAAATCATAGGTTAATCCGGGACAACCATCAACTTCGACTGCAAAACCAGATCGATTCGGCAAGAAGACAATGCTAGGTGTCTGATGCGATCAGAAAGGTGTGGTGTATCGCGAGCTCCTAAAACCTTGTGAAACCGTTAATATAGATCGCTACCGACAAAAAATGATCAATTTGAACCATGCATTGATCGAAAAACGACCAGAATCTGCCGGAAGACACGATAAGTTAATTTTGCTCCATGACACACAAGCACACAAAGCAAAACTGGTTCAGGATACAACCAAAGCACTCGGCTGGGAGCTGCTACCCCACCCGCCGTATTCACCAGACTTGGCTCCTTCCGACTACCATTTGTTTTCATCGGTAGGACACACATTAGCTAAGCAGCACTACGAATCCTACGAGGAAGTCGAAAATTGGGTGACTTTTTGGTTTGCTTCAAAAGACGAACAGTTTTATTGGCGTGGAATCCATAAATTGTCTGAAAGATGGGGGAAATGTGTAGCTAGCAATGGCCAATACTTTGAATAAAATGGTTTTTACTTTCCCATTAAAAACTAGTGTTTTATTTTCACAAAGTTTCACTTCACCTGATAAATATGTAACTCTATGTTACAACAAAGTTTCATGCTGTGAAATATTTAGAATTTTAATTTTTTATTTAATTTTGTGGGGGCGAATGTCCCCATATATCCGGCTTAATACAAGCTATAACTTAAAATTAAACTTAAACTAAAACTAAGGTTGGTTGGAGTGGTGAAGGAGAACGGATTTAAGATAGGAAGTGGTGCGGTGGAAGTTAAAGACGGTAGGGTTCGAATTGATTTTTTATAGCATACGAGAGACTGGTTCGTTCGCGCCATAGGAGATGTGGTGGGTGGTAGAAACAAGTGACGAGGGGTACGTAGATTACGAGGGTTAGTGTTGAGGAAAATAGAGTTGTGAAGGAACGCGCATTCAACGTGACCTGAAAGGAGTTGATGAATGAAGAGAAAGTCAGCTGCATCTCTGCGTTCTTCAAGGGTGTTTAAGTTGATATGGTTGAAACGGTTTTGATAGAAATAAAACTAGTTTTAATATTCTTTTCATTTCATTCTTTTTCATTTTTTTTTTTTTTTTTTTTTTTTTTTTTTTTTTTTTTACGTTACAAATATGTTTAAAATGTTATTTCTAGATGCTTCCGCTACGTTTCGGTGATTACTGGAATAATCAATGCCGATGTATTGTAGTTCGTCTTAGTCTTCAAATTCATTATGGGAAATATTTATTAAGTCTTGGACGCGAAAATGAAGGCATATTTTATGGAATGCACAAATGACATTGATGATTTCTGAAGCTCTTTGAGAACTGTAGTGCAGTTAACATGTCCAAATATGCATAGCCTCTAGCCCTTTCTACAATGTTTCTTGTTTTGCTGTGCTTACTGTGCTGTGCCTTTCGGACTTCCAGCTTCTGCTTAAACAAGGAAAGCTTATAAATATTATATCTATTTCAATCGTTCAAAGTTTACATATGTAGAATTTTTGTAATAACTATTTTTTAGATTAAAAACAATATATATATTATTAATATTGTTTTTTTTTTTTGCAGATGAGGAAAACAATTTTGAAAGCAAAAAGCGACAACAAATTGACCGAATAATTTCCTCTAGCCCAATTACTTTGGAAGTTTGTCAATTGCTTGCTCGAACGGAATATGGACTTGTAAGCGATGATTTAAGGAAAATATTGTGGCCAATACTTGTTCAAGTTGATGCATCAAATGTGGAGCTGCCGTACGATACCGAACAACTTAAGTTACATTCAGAATATAATCAAGTTGTCTTGGATGTAAATCGATCGCTTAAACGCTTTCCACCGGGTATTCCTTACGAACAAAGAATTGCTCTCCAAGATCAATTGACAGTCTTAATCATGCGAGTGATTGATAAATATCCTAATCTCAAATACTATCAAGGATATCACGATGTTGCAATCACGTTTTTGTTAGTTGTTGGGGAAAAAGTTTCTTTTCCTGTTATGGAAAAGCTATCAACAAGTCATTTTGAGGAGTGCATGGATGAAACTATGGATCCTACACAAAGGCGTTTAATGTTTATATATCCAATTATATATTACGAAAATCCCAATTTATATATTTTTTTGAAAAGGTCATCTGTTGGCACGCTGTTTGCTCTTCCATGGGTTTTAACATGGTTTGGGCATAGCTTGAAGTCGTATAAATGTGTTGTTAGATTGTATGACTACTTTTTGGCTTCACCAATGTACTTTGCCATATATGTCACAGCGGCAATAGTTTTATATCGGGCGCATGAAATTTTAAGCGATGAGTGCGACATGGCATCCATTCATTGCCTTCTTTCTCAGGTAATACATTATTTCTAAACAGGTATTTCCTATAATGCAATAAGTTAAATTGTGTATGTATTATGTATTTGTTCTTATTAAAAAATGGATTATTAATAATGTGAGTAATTCTTGAATTTAATAATGTAAAGCTGCAAGACATCAACATAATTATATTTCGATAACGACGTGAATGCCGCTGTTGCTATGATCACAGACACTATTCTCCTTGGGATGAGATCCCTTATCCCTTATCGGATTAACAGTATCAGACCAAAAGAAAAGGCATAGTACGACTCGATCTGTAAAGAAGCCGTCAGGGTTAGAGAAATTTTTTTTTTTCGTTCCTGTAAGACCAACCCGACAGGGAAAAACCGAAAAAAGTTAAAACGTTAAAACATTTACAGTGGTATTCCAGCTGCCAACTCTTTGGACGAAGCTAATCCGCTTGCTGAACACTTTCATTCAACACTTTCAGATCGTGCTTACTCCCCGCCTACACTTGAGGGTGTTGAATCTTCAATGGGAGGAATCCTTTTTCGAACTTGTCTAGTAAGCAAGAGCACTTAAAGATCTTAACATTCAAAACCGCTGGTCGAGATGGTGGTATCTCGAAACAAGAAAACACCTCAATGGGCGGCATACCGGTTTTCGTAGCAACAGGCCCACTGGTGATTTCATGGCATGTCTCACCGAAAAGTAGAACCAGCGTACATTAATCAGGCGAAAAGCAAGATAGTTGCACTTGATATTTCTAAGGCATTTGTCAGAGTTTGGCATCAGGCTCTTTCGTCGAAAATGCGTGCATCTGGGTTTAACGTCTTTCTTTAATGGATTAGAAACTACCTTTCGGAACGTCCGATTCAAGTTGTTTTGGATGGTTTTCTGTCTTATCCACAAAGTAAATGCCAGGACTCAATTCTGTTTTCGACACTCTTTTTAATTTTCATCAATGACCTCTTGTCGACTACTTCTAATTCAATATATTCCTTTGCTGACGACAGTACTCTCTGCTTTTCATATTCGTTTCCGAATTTACGTCACTGCTCTTCGGTTATATAAGAGCATCACTAAATGGGGAAACTCCAACATAGTGGAATTTAATGCTTTCATAACACAATGCCAGCTATTATCCATGAATGTCACTTCCATCGTCGAAACGGAAAAACTTTCCATTCTCGGTATGTAATTTAATGACATGCTACGAATGTCATGACGAATGTACGAAATGTCTTGGTTTCTTCAAGCGATGTAAGAAATATTTCACCCGCTTTGATCCGACCCTCATAGGTGATGACAATATTACACAGTCATTCGATACCCTCAATTTCAAATGTTATGTCTCCTGTCCCACTTTGTTATATATATAGCTATTTTCACCACCAGTGCACCGTTATAGCCAGTAACATTCCAACCCTTCTAACTTTTAACCGTGACACCCGTCTCGCTATGAATGCTCATCAGTATACCCTCAAGTGCACTTTCGGACGTACTCTGATATATCGTGATTCTTTCCTAAGCTGTACTACTCGCTTTTGGAATGCCTTGCCGAGCTCTTTATTTCCTAGTCACTATAACTTTCAAAAATTTAAAACCAACGCACATCGGTACCTTTCTTGTTTCACTCGCCGATGCTATGTGCAAATATCTTAATGGCACAAAAATTCCCTTGTGGGCGCGCCAATTATAAAAAATCCACACCATATATATGTAGTATACTTGTATACATTATCAAACTAAATGAAAAAATCTTTTAAATACAATAAGCAAATAATATGAAAAAATTCCATAATTAAAAGACGGCTCAATACTTTTCCTAGTTATAGGCCATCTTATAGCGAAATGATGCTTTTCAAAAATAAACCATCGCAAGCGGGAATGTTGGCACAAAGACGGACAAGAGTTTCGGACTAGAAAACATCTTGAGGAAACATAGGGCACGCGGCTTGGATTTGCAAATGCAAGTGTACAAAATGTTTTATGACAGAACAGTACAAAATAAGAATGGAGTTTCTTCGTCTTGACAGCTGAATTCCTAAATAAAATCGTAAGGGTATGTCAAATAAACTAATAATGGAATACGAAATTTGGAATATTGATATCGCCTACGACAGGTGAGCAATTAGAAAAATAAGTACTTGTATGTTAAGGCGACTTTGATAAGCTTTTAAACAGAATACCAAGAGAGAAAATCTTTTTATCGGTGCATATTTAAACGGGCACGTTGGTATATCGAACTAGGAATGCGAAAACTATCATTAAGGTAACTCACACGGTCTCACTGTAGTAAGTGCGTTAATTGCTAAGCAAAAGCGACACTTCATTACATAGTGCAGCGGTGAAGCTTTGGACAACGAACCCAGCTAGATAGATAGATAGCTAGATAACACGAAAAGGTGAGTAAATGATTGTTAAGTAATTTTGGGCGGAACACTAGCAAACCGACTCTTATTGACATAATTTTCTGTGAAAAAAAAAACAGAAAAACCAACTAAAACCGTTATCAGTCGGAAAAATGAATTTCACGTAACAACAAAGAAAATGCCAAGTTTTGGCGTTAAATTTAGAAGTGTGGATCCAAAACTCCATAAACCAAAAAGAGTTAAGCGCACAATAAATTAGAAGAAAATTGTAAGAATAATGAAAAAACTTTGCTCAGTGTTTCGAAAGGCCGGTTCGACATAAATAAATAAAAGTGGTGGTGGAACAATAAAACGAAAGTTAATGAAGTTCTTCAAGCGTGTACAATAAAACCTATACAGTTTGTCTTGATTTACAATATAAACAAAAAAGCCAAAATGAGGCTTAGTGACATGATTCGTGTCGAAGTATACAGGTAATAATGAAGAAACATCGCGAAATATTCGGCTGTGTTTCCAGATATCTTCTTTAGACATATGCACTCTTTTAGGAAAATCTTCAATAGCAGTTTTGTATAAATGTGGCTGAATTTCGTTGATACAGTGCTCAATTTACTCTTTCAAGGCATGGGTGGTCGTGGGCTTGTTGGAATAAACCTTGATCACAAAGGCATGATTCTTGGCGCCCAATTCTAATTATCAGAACGGGAAGTTACAGGACCAGGAAATGATTCATGCAGTAATTGAACTTTTTTCTTAGTCTGTATAGTATGCGGCACCGTCGTGTTAAAACCACATGTCGTCCACACCCATATCTTGCAATTTAGGCACAAAAAACTGGATTATCATGTCGCGATAGCGAGCGTCATTAAGAACTTGACCAGCAGAATTTTTAAAGAATGGTCCTCCAACCAAAATCCGCAGTGACACGTTGTAGATGCATTTATTTCTGAACCCCAATTTCGATAAAATGAGCCTCATCGCTAAGGAATAAATGTTTGAAAAATCAGCGTCTTTCTGTTGTTCCATAATCCAATCAACGAACTCTTTTCGCTGTGTCTTCAGTTCCAGAGTCGAATAAATTGTAAAGATCTTCTCAAAATGTCTAATGTCTTCAATGTTTTCTATTGAACGACTTATTGAAGGAAGACCGTACGTCTAATTGATGTAGTCTCTCTGAATTTTTTTTTAATTAATCTATGCACAGTTTTCATTGTTTTTAAAATATTGCTCCAAAACGTTGTCCTTTCGTGTAGCGTTCCAGTTTAAATAACGCTTAAGCTGTCACGCTGCCTTTTTTCCATTGGCAACATTTCACTCGACGAATGCACACGTGATATAAGTGCACTCGTACAAGTCCCTTGTTCACACAATTTTGTGCAAACAAAATAAAAAGAAAAAAAGCAGTACATTTCAACTAATTTAATCTTCACATGCGACTTTAATGGGTTGATTTTATAATCAATCTCATTTGTTTGAAAATAAAAGACGAAGAGCTTTGCTCTTACTCTTCAGAGCGTTTTTTTTTTTTTTTTTTTTTTTTTTTTTTTTGATTCTCCAAATACAAACAAAATATCGACAAAGTGTTACGTCCACCAAACATCTGTCTAGTCCTGTTATTTTCTGGTATTCGTTTCAATGTTCGAGCATTGAACTAGAACTATTGACAACAAATGATTACCTTAGCAATTCCTGTTTTTATTTACAGTACTTTGTTTTGACTAGGTCAATGTTACAATGCTCGATCATTGCACTTGAATTTTACACATCGGAAATGTAAGCGTTAGCATTTCCGATTGCTGGGGCAATGTTCGGTAATGTTCGGTGCTGACATAACTCCTCTCTCCCTAGATGTTAAGATTCTCCCGAATCTTCTTAACTGGTACATTTCTTAACAAATAAACTGCTACTATAATAAAACTTATAATCATAACAAATGAACTAAGGCCCATACTTTAATTAATAACATTATGAAATTTTAGTTCCGTAATTTCTTCCATGTTCTTATAATGTAATATTATCCGATAGTACAATATAAAATTTCTCTCGTCGCAAGTGCTATTGAACTGTTTGCTCTTTTATATCATTTAATATTATAAGGTTATTATCAATTTCAATAATTTCTTCATCTGGGCTATCAATCAACTTATAACGTTTGTATATCAAATTGACAATCGTTTAATTCGTCGTTACTTAGTAGTATATATGGATGGATGTTCCTAGCCTAGCCGAAACAATATTATCCTGTGTATGATTGATTTGTTCTCTTTACATATTAATTTGAAATTCTCCGTTCGACAATCCTTTCTTCGGTGTTTCTTATTTCATTTAGCTCTCCTATTATTTTATTTCTATCTGCTTAAAAAATATTTTTTATTAGAGTAAAAGAGTTGTTAAAGTTTTTTTTGATTTTAACCTGCTGATTTATTGCTTTTATTGTATTATGATTGTTTTCTTCTCTCTCTTTTAATTGTTTTTCTATCTCTATCCTATCATCTAAAGCACTGAAGAGCCATTTCAAACCATTTCTTAGCATGTTAGTAAGACCTCTGTTACTTCTATGAGGAAGGAGTGTAGAAATTCTGTTTTAAATATAGTAGAAGAAATCTGCCGTATGAGCGAAATTCTGTAACTAAAAGTAAAGGTATTTATATTACGTTCAAGATCCCGAGCGATGTCAAAAATTTCATGAGGATTAATAATATGCCAAACAATTATTTATTATTATCATGCACTTATTAATTAATTTCTTTATTTATTTAAATATTATTACAATTTATTTTGTCGTTTTTTCACTTTGTACTTATTTATTATTTACTCGAATATTTATAATTAACATAATTAATTATGTTTATTTATTATTATAATTTGTTTTGTTGTTTTTCATTTTGTATTTATTTATTTATTCACTTGAATATTTATGATTATCATTCATTTGTTAATCAATTTATTTATCTATTTTTTTTTATTAATTAATTAATTAATTAATTTATTTATTTATTTATCTACTCATTATTATAATTTGTTTTGCTGTTTCTCAGTTAGTACTTATTTATTTATTCACTTTGAATACATTGTAAAGCTTGGTTCTATCAAAAGCTGCACCGCCTTCCATCTATGAGTAATGAGTTACAACTTTTAAAATGAAGGTGTTTAGTAGCTTTTCCTTCACTGTATTTGTTCTAGATAGTCACTTGCTTTAAAATTATTAATCATATTGTCAGTAGCAAGATAGCCATGTACCGCAACTCTGTAAATTGTACAATATAGGTTAAGACAACTATGTAATATATTTCTGCTACAATAAATATATCTATCTATCTATCTATGCAAAACAATGTCAAACTGATTTACAATTTCAATTTCATTTACTTTAATTTCTACGAATCCCAGATCTGTATCAATTCTTTCCCTCACAAGAGTTCCTTAATTAAAGGGAGTATGGTTAGGACCAGCATCCATATCAAGATTATCTGAAAATATATTTATATTTTCATGTACTCTTTTTAATGCGTATTTTCGAAATTTCGGCTGTTCTTTGTGGCTAACGTTAACATAGTTTTTAATTAATCCTACTTTCCTAGTCTCATGGCAGTCTTCCCTATCTTTGTTAGCCTTAGTTATAAAATCAACTTTTTTCCTAATTCTTGTTTTTATTATTTTGATATCAACTTTATGGTTTTGAACATCTATTGGCTTTGCTTTAATTGTGGAATGAAATGAGTACTTATAATATTCAATAGCCTTAAATATCTGTTCTCAAATGGGAATTTTATTTTCTATGTTATGTGACCTAATCTTTTCCGTTAGTGTGCTGTTTAATCTTTCTGCATCGGCACTCCCTGTATGATTGTTTGGTTTGACAAAATGAACTTCTAAACCTTCATTTTTACAAAATTTTCTGATGTAATGCAATTGAATTCGTTGTCACCAACTAATTTCTTTATTTTTCTTTTTATTAAAATAAATTCTCTTATTTTTTCTACTAACGTTTTATAGTTTTTCTTTTCCAGAAAGAAACTAACCGCATGATTCGAAAATTTATCGATAAAGTTGATAAAATTGTGTTTACTGTTAGTGTAAATCTCTACGTGGATAATTTCATTAATGTCGCTGGGGGTTTACAAAATGTCGCAACATTGCTCCATAAACATTCATTGTAACCATACTTATCAGGTACACATATAAACACACAAGGAAACAAGGCAGATGCGCACTTCGAGTCATTTCGTCATCATCGTACGAAGAAGTGCACGTCTGTCATCCGCAATAGAAGGACATACCATAAATATATTTTCATTGGTTTTCGAGGTTTTATTTAATTTAGCATATCATATTGTTCGGTATTTTTGAAAGTTTCGTGCCGACTAAAAACGGAAATAATAATTTAAAAAAAAAAGATTTTTTTCTCTACCTGCCTATCTCTTCGTTATCTCTCACTACAAACGTAAACAACGGCAACATGTTCGTTATCTCTCACTACAAACGTAAACAACGACAACTTGTTTCAACAAGCAAAAACAGTAACTTGTTATTCGAAAACACGTAAACAACGATAACATGCTTCATTATCTTGTAATACGGAAAACATACTTCAACACAATAATCCGATGCGTTTGCATTATCGACATAAACAACAATACGAGAAAAACCGCCTTCTAGTTAGTATAAATAGCAGTTAGATCGAATATTGTAGTCAGTCTTAAAAATATAAATAAACTGCGTTAACTGGGGTCTCAAGCCGGTCTAACTTCTGACTGCAGCCACATATCCTTATAAAATAGGATGAAAGTAAAAATTCCATGGGAAGACTTCCAACACTACTAGGTGGGATGAAAAGTAACCTCCTTGGGAATGAAAAAAAAATTGTTTTTAAATGTTTTTTTTTATTTTATTAAATATAGACCCCTTTTAGTTCGATACACTTATTCCAGCGATTTTCCAACTTCTTGATCCCGTCCGAAAAGTAATTTTCCGGAAGGTCAGCAAAATAGTCTTCCGTGGCGTCGATGATTTTCTGGCGTGAGTTGAATTTTTTATTGATGATCCATCTTTTGAGGTTTGTCATTGTGATTGATTTTGCGATGCTCTTGTGCGCTGGTGCATTGTTTTGCAAAAACAAAATTTTTTTTCGCTTTATGTGAGGCCTTTCAGCGATTTCGGCCTTCATCGTTCCAATAATGTACAGTTATACTCACTGTTGATGGTTTTTCCATTTTCGAGGTAACCCACGAAGAGCATGTCATGACAATCCCAGAAAAGCGACGCCATAACCTTTCCGACCCATCGAGCCTCCCTCGGCCATTTCGGAGCACTCGTGCCGGCTTCAGTCCATTGCCGGGCACTCATTCTGTTCCCTGGTGTGTAATAGTGGATCCAAGTTTCATCAACAGTTACCAATCGACGCCAAAAGTCTGCCCGATTCCGCATCAGAAAGTAAAAACACTATTACGACGTGCTCCCGCGTTAGTGTGAGCATGCGCAGCACCCAGCGGCAGGATAACTTTTTCATATGCAGAATATTGCACAAAATATGGCGTGTGCGCTCAGTGTCAATCTTTGTGGTATCTGCAAGCTCGCGCACCTTCACTTTTCGGTAAGCCAACACCATTTCATGTATTTTTTATATTATATTATTCTCCAACAATCCGAATTTTTATACAGCATTCACACTTTTACATTCAAAAATTGTTGGAGAAGCTGCAGATATACTTATCAACCATAACACAAAGCTAAACTTCTATGCAATCATCAACAGACTCGACTATACATATGCCGACCAAAGGCCATTATATATAAAAAAGAAATAACCCAAGAAAGACGAACACTGTCAGAATTCCACAGTGAAGTCAGCAAAGCCAAAATAGAAATGTCAGGTAATCACGGATCTGAAGCAATGGCAAACTACGCAAACCAATAAGCAGTCTACACTTTCATCACAGGACTCAACAGAAAATAAACGAGCGTACACACAGCACTCTAATCGAACTCCCTAGAGTCTTAACACCAGAAAATAATTCTTCACCAGGAGAGGAAATTTTCAACGCGGTACGGCAATACAATAAAACCATTCATTCAGTGACAGGAGAAAAACCCGAGGACGTGTTTTTTAATCGAGGAGGGTATCCTGACATCAAACAAAAACTAAAAAAAAATTAAAATAAGTTACTTTCATACCATAATAAAAAAACGCAAGTGCATCAAATACAAAAAAGGCGAAACAAAAACGTGCCGAAATACGTCAAACACATTGTAAACGAAGATAGGGGTAATACTATACTTACAAACCAAGGTACAATTATACATAAGGATAATATACGAGTGCAAGCATGCAAAGAACTACAATTTTATTTTTTATTTTTACCGACTTCTGCGACAATCTAACCGATCTAAGAAACAAAAAATACGTAATGATAGAAACAGATCCTGTATACGTTTTTCAGGACACTACATTTCTGTACCATATAGCAAACCTTTCCAAAATTCTAGCACCTTATGAAAATATAGCGAAATTCGCATATAAAGATTCAACAGAACAAATATTAATAAACAAAATAGAAATGCTTAAATCACAATTACTCCCAAACACCATTAGAACTAGACGATCACTTAACTCTCCAGGATCAGCTCTTAAGTTTATAGCAGGTACACCCGATCACGATGACTTAATTGAAATCAAGACAAAATTAAATATGATAATAGAAAACAACAATAAACAAAAGATAATAAATTCACAATTTGAGAAAATACTAGAAACTTTCGACCCTTAAGCCATAAAAGACGACCAAGTTCTTACAGAAGTATACAACGAACTAACCTCTATTGCTAATAAAATTATTTGCTAAAAATGGAAATTTTCTTTCAGGTACTTTAAATTTAAAAGATATTCAACAAATAACATCTAAGAAGCATTAGACTTACCTATTATAATTATTTTAGAATACACTGATATACACATCATGCAATCATAACTATCTATAACTATCCAATATTAAAATTGAAATGTAATTTATTCAATCTATATCCACTAGCACTTAAGCAAGGGAAACTTTTGTTAGATACTAAGAAATCAAAATGCAACAATATATTTACTCGTATTGAAAAATATAAAAATTACATAGCAAACAATATCTGAAAAATTAAGATTCCAGACAATTGTACTATTATTAGAAAACAAGGCAGCCAAATGCGAAGTTATACACGAGAACAATGCACCACTCCAAATACTCGAAAGCGGGAATATTATCACAGACTACGAACAGACCTGGAATAGTGTAAAAATAGACGGACCTAAATTAATACAGTCAATTACTCCACAATTGTTGATGGGAAACAATATTTCAACCATCAACAAGAATTCAAAAATGCCATTCCCAAACAACATGACAAAAAACTAGACGTCCTGCGCATAATCGAATCATATGCCGATTACAAATTCAGCAACATCCAAAAAATATCAACTTTCCTGATACCAGTCGAAGAACATCCCATACAATACTTAATTTATCTCATCCTGGGGCTATGCATAATGGCATTACTCATTCATGGCGCATCCAAACTCTGTGAATGGTACAAAGTAAAAAGACCAATAGCAAGAAGGCAAAGAATCAACGAAATATACTTTTAAGACTCCTACAAGAAAGAAATTTAATCTAAAGCGAGGACGCTTCATTTTAAGAAGGAGGGGAGTTAATAACGTAGGTTCTCTACCTGCCTATCTCTTCCTTATCTCTCACTACAAACGTAAACAACGACAACATGTTCGTTATCTCTCACTACAAACGTAAACGACGACAACATGTTTCAACAAGCAGAAACAGTAACTTGTAGTTCGAAAAAACGTAAACAACGATAACATGCATCATTATTTTGCAATACGGAAAACATACTTCAATAAAATAATCCGATGCGTTTGCATTATCGACATAAACAACAATACGATAACAACGGCATCCTAGTTAGTATAAATAGCAGTAAGACCGAATATTGTAGTCAGTCTTAAGAATATAAATAAACTGCACGCATTTCGGCGAAGCAAAAAGAAAAAAACAAATTTTTTTGATTCAAAACAATAAATATGCATTAACTCGCGCAGTGTACAGTGTAAAATGTACCAAAACGAAGAATTTAATCAACTTACTGTTGCGCAGTTGAAAAATTGGCTGGATATGCTGGGGAAGAAATCAAACGGTAACAAATCAGCGCTTATCCTACGATTTATTTCTTTTCTCCCAGTGGAGTGAGGAGAGTGTCCGGTCGAAAGGGTTGAAAAGTCGTACGACTCGCCAACGTCAAACACAATCGAAGAACCAGACGGCGGTAAAAAAGGTGAAGAAGACAACAACAGTGAAGACAAAGACGACGATGATGATATAACAAAGGAAAAAGAAAAAGAAGGAGCAGAAAAAATAACGGAAAATGATTGATATACAGCTGATGAAAAGAGAAATGGAGTTGATGAAAAGGGAGATGGACTAACAAAGAAAAGAAATTAACTTACTAAAGAGAGAGAAAGAGTGTCTACAAAAGTTACAAGATAATGAATCGCAAAAGAGAGAAAATGAAACGTCAAATAAAAACGAGTGTTACCCTTACAAAATTTCAATGGTGAAGGAATTGGTCTCCGAATATTCTGGGGAAGGGGACATCTACCAATTATGGGAATCCCAACTCTTACATGTCAAGAATTGCTTCAAGCTTGACGACAATAATGTACGTGCCTTGATCGCCTCGAAACTAAAAGGAAGGGCTTTGAAATGGCTCAATTCAGACGTTGCAACGGCATCTATTGAATGCCTTTTGAGCGATATGAGGATCCTTTTTGAAGGATGGCGATTCGACGAAACGTTTCAGAGCTATATCCACGACAAGCTCACAAGCTCACCAATTGATGGAAGCATTCGCCGATGTCTCGCTCCCGTAACAAGCTGCTCTTCCCAACGCTGAAAACAAGGATCGAAGAGGTTTCATTAGATGCTACAATTGTAACTCATTGGGTCACGTCACTGCGGAATGCGGAAAACCGAAACGAGAAGTCGGAGCCTGCCACGCATGGAGTACTTAAACATTATGCCGCCAATTGTGGAAGTACAAGAAGAAGGGATTGGTACAAGATGAAAAGGATAATGAGTTTGTAAGAAATTTGTTTATAAATTTTTATTTAACCAATAACAGTTAAATTTTACTAGAATGCCTAATTGACACGGGAAGTCCCATGAGTTTCATCCGCCTGAAGTTTGCTTTATATTGCAAAAAAATTAAAAATGAAAATGTTACAAATTATTGTAGAATAAACAGAACTAAGTTAGTTATCCTTGGAAAAGTAAAAATTAGTGTTTTCTTACAGAATGATAATATCCCGTTGAATACTGTTGTTATTTCAGATGAAACGAAAACGATTTCATATTAAAAGCTAGATTAAGTTGAAAAAAGAAAAGAGAATCTGAAAGTAGTGATAATGAAATGAAATTTGATGTAAAAAATAATTCAGAGAATTTAAATGCATTTCAAAATGAGATGTGTAGGTTTGATATGATGGCAATAGAATATGACAAATTAGACCTAAATATTATTGAAAATTTGAATTTTAAAACTAGAGAAAGTGATAGATATGTTTAACCGGTGTTATGTAAACAGTAAGCGTCCCGATTTACCAGATGTCAAATATGAAATGAAACTGCCATTAACCGATAAAAAGCCGTTCCACTGTGCACCAAGAAGGTTATCATAAAATTAAAAAAAAAAAAAAAAAACAAGTTAAAAGAAATTATAAACGATTTTTTAGCTAGACAGATTATTAAGCCCAGTGATTCAGAGTATGCTTCGCGTGTTGTGTTCGTTAAAAAAACGGGAGAGTTACGGCCTTGCATTGATTATCGCGTGTTGAATAAAGTAACTTTAAGGGATAACCACCCATTACCACTAATCGATTACCTTCTAGACAGTTTAGTTAATATAAGTATTTTTTCGCTATTAGATCTAAAGAGTGCCTTTCATCAGGTATGTATAGAAGAGAATTCAATCAAGTACACGTCCTTCGTAACACCCGCAGGTCAGTACGAATTCCTAAAGATGCAACTTGGCCTAAAAACTGCACCGTCGGCATTTCAACGATTTGTTTATAAGATCTTCGGTGACCTCATAACGTTGGGAAAAGTAGGCGTATATATATAGTTAGGAAGAACCTTGAGTTGAGAATAGATAAATGTAAATTTTTCAAATCTGAAGTAAAATACTTAGGATATAAAGTGTCAAAGGAGGGTATCCGTCCGAATGAAAAGGGAATCGCATCGATAGCTGACTTTCCCGAGCCACTAAATGCCAAGGCAGTCCATAGTTTTCTGGGACTATGCTCTTATTTTAGAAGGTTTGTTTAAGACTTTTCGGTAATCGCGAAGCCTGTCTATAATTTTATAAAGAAGAGTGCCAAGTTGTTTTCAGCTTCTTCTTCAACAAAGGTTGATAAGGGCTCCTATTTTATCAATCTATGATCCTCGTGACGAGACTGAGTTGCATTGCGATGCTAGTGTGATAGGGTTTGGCACCATATTGATGCAAAAGAAATCAGATGAGAAGTTTCACCCGGTGTTTTATTTTTCTAAAAGGAAAACAGTACGAGGCGAAGTACCACAGTTTCGAATTGGAGACTCAAATATATCTGCAGGGGATAACATTTTTAATTGTTACTGATTGTAACTCATTAACTCTAACATTAAATAAAAAGGAGATAAACCCACGTATTGCTCGTTGGGTTTTACAGATACAAAATTACGACTATACCTTAGAACATCAGAATGGAACTCGTATGCAGCATGTAGATGCATCAAGTCGCGCAACAAATATCTTGGTCCTAGAAGGAAACACTCTTGAACAAAACCTCTAAATTTGTCAGTATAGAGATGACGCTATTTGTGATATACGAAAACAAATAGAAAGTTCGGAAAGTAAGTTTTACGAAATACACAATGGGTTGGTGTACAGGAAGGTCAAAGATTGTATTCTATTTTACGTTCAAACGGAAATGGAAAGCCAGCTGTTGCGCAAGTATCACGACGAACTAGGTCACATAAGTCGCGACAAAGTATTTGAGGCCATGACATACTGGTTTCCAAATATGAATAGGAGGATTGGAATACACATAGATAATTGCTTAGAATGTATAGCGTTCTAATCGAAGTCCGGTATGCGGGAAGGATTTTTAAATAACCTTCCGAAAGGTAAACCACCATTCGACACTATCCATATAAATCATTTCGGTTCTGTTTCATTAGCTAACTCGAAGAAAAGATATGTTTTATTAGGAATTCTATATTATGTGTGCTAAGGTAGTGATAGATCACCTGAAGTACCAAACGTACAGCCGGTCAAGGGTTTTGTCGAAGTTTAAGGGCCCATATAGGATAGTAAGAGTGCTGAAAAATATAAGATATTTGATTAAGGACTTAGAAGGATTTCAAATAAGACAAATCTCTTACGAAATTATATGGGAGGATATGAACGAATTAAAACCATGGCTAAAAGGACGATTTTATGTCAGGACAGTTGAGTTGTGGCAATGCCACGCTAAACTTTCATTGTAACAATACTTATCATGTACACACATAGTCACACTATTAATGCTCTTTGTAACAATGCTTATCTTTGTAATACTACTTATCATGTACATATACTGACACCCTATAAATGCTGTTTATAATAATACTTATCATGTACACATATAAACACACAAGGAAACAAGGCAGATGCGCCCTCCGAGTCATTTCATCATCCGATCGTACGAAGAAGTGCACGTCTGCCATCCGCAACAAAAGGGCATAAATATATTTTCATTGGTTTCCGAGGTTTTATTTATTTTAGCATATTGTTTGGTATTTTTGAAAGCTTCGTTCCGACTTAAATGTTAAGTTTTTTTTTTTATTTTATTTCTATCGTATTTTTTGTACATATGTTGCAATTATTAACAACCTTATGAATTAAAACTTTTAGGTTCGGAAAGTATACTTTTGACTTCATACCTTCGTAGTTTGCAACTATACCTGAGTGGACTGATTCAATTTTGTGGAATTACGAGAATAACGAACCTCTTTCGCAGTTTTTAAGGTCTTTTGCAAAAAAAAAAACTGCATTTTACAAATTTAATATGAAGACTAAAAAGTTCAATAAATTTTTTCTGCACAACGTTGTACTATACAAAGAATCGCTTAGTTCACAATATTTTCCGATTTTACCCCTTGTGATATGTCTTCGGACCATATCAGATATTTGATCGGGTATGTCACTTTTGCCAATGAAAATTCTTTTATGATTAAAAATATTTTCAGTATTTTGTCGGTTTTAAAGCGATTGACCACCCTTTCTAAAATTGGTATATGGTGATTGCTCTTCTCCTCTTGATAATGAATTGTTAAATTTCTAAGAACTCGTTGCAATTACCATTGTCTAGATATTTCGCATCAACGGGTTTCTCCCCAATTTTAATTTCGTTACTGTCTCGATTAATTCTGCTCAAGAAATCGGCCACTTTGTTGTCTCTTCCTTTAATATAATCCCTATAGTCTTGAGATAATATTTTTGGCTTGCAACCATTTAATTGGTTGGTGATCTGTTTGCAGATCGAATTCTCGTCTAAACAAATAAAGTCTAAAATATTTAATGCCCCAAACGATATCAAACAGTTATTTTTCGATAGTGGAGTAATTTATCTCGTGATCGTTAAATGTTCTGGACTCACAAGACTGGGTGACCATCTTGGGTTAAAAAACCCCCTAGAGCAAAGCTACTACCATTTGTTATTATTTTATTAGTTTAAATCGTCTTTTGAAAATTGGGTATCTTAGGATGGGATAATCTATTATGAGAGATTTCAGTTTCTCGAAAGCAGCAATGTAACTTGAATCATAGATATTTATTTTAGCATTTTTTTATTTAAACATTTTATTATAGGGGCATTCCCTATAATTATTTTTGCATAATCCTTTATAAATTTTCTATAAAATCCGGTTATGCCGAGAAACGATCTGTTTTTTAGTTTTTTTTTTGGATTTGGTTTAACTCCTTGGGAGGTAAGAATATGTCCCAAGTATTCCGTTTCTTTCTAATGAAAATTGCTTTTGTCAATTTGAAGTTTGAGTCCGGTTTTTTTCAATGTGCCTAAAATGTTTTTTAAATTGACTAAATGTTCCTCCAAAGACGTGCTAAAAACAAGGATGTTAGCCATGTATAACACATGGGCTTAAAAGTCAGTGCCGTTTTATAGTAAAACATCAAATTTTTGCAAAATTCAACTTCATTTATCAATATAGTTGTCTTCGAGGGCGATACACTGATTAAAACGATTTTTCAATCTTTCGATATCAGTTTTGTAGTACGATTTCGGTTTAGCCTCAAAATAGGCCTCGGCGATCATTTCTTCATCGGTCTTAAATCTCTTTCCGGCGAGCATTCTTTTGAGGTGTGCGAACAGGAAATAGTCGCTGGGGGCTAAATCTAGAGAATACGGTGGGTGGGGAAGCAATTCGTAGCCGAATTCATTCAATTTTGCCATCGTTTTCATTGATTTGTGACAATGCACCGTGCCTTGATGAAACAGCGCTTTCTTTTTCTTCAAATGCGGCCGTTTTTCTGCGATTTCGTCATTCAAACGCTCCAACAACGCAATGTAATAGTCGCTGTTGATAGTCTGCCCCTTTTGGAGATAATCGATGAAAATTATTCCATGTGTATCCCAAAATACGGATGCCATAACCTTGCCAACCGACTGTTGAGTTTTTGGTCGTTTTGGACGAAGTTCGTCGCCTGCTCTCCACTCAGCTGACTGCCGACTTGACTCTGGTGTGAAGTGATGGAGCCAAGTTTCATTGTCACATACCGACGCAAAAATTCGGCTTAATTGCGGTTGAACAGCTTTAAACACTCCTCTGAATCATCAACACGTTGCTGTTTTTGGTCGACTGTGAGCAAACGCGGCACCCACTTTAAACAGAGCTTTATGTCAAAATATTCGTGTGTGATATATCCACACGCTCTTTTGATATCTTCAGAGCCTTAGCTATCTCGATCAACTTCATTTTACGTCATTCGTAATCATTTTGTGGACTTTTTTGATGTTTTCATCTGAAACATCCTCTTTTGGACGTCCACTGCGTTCATCATCTTCTGTGCTTGTATAACCACTTTTAAATTTTTCAATCCACTTGCGAATGGTTCGTTCGTTTGGTGCAGAATCCGGGTAATACTTATCAAGCCATTTCTTTGCATCGGCTGCATTTTTTCCCATCAAAAAGCAATGATAAATCAACACCCGAAATTGCTTTGAATCTATTTTTTTTCACAATAACAAAAGTTGCTTCACTCACAACGCTATATCTCGAGAACTAATAGTCCGACAGCTGTCAAATTTATACACGTATCTTTTGAAGGTAATGAAAATGGTATGGATTAAATTCAAGTGGTGCCCTCTCTTCCAAACGGCACTGACTTTTCAGCCCATGTATTACAACACATTTATGAGCTCGTTTAGGATTGAATTCATTAGACGTTGGAAGGTCGAAGGGGCATTTCTAAGCCCGATTAGCATTCATACATATGTATTCGAAGTGACCGAAGGGAGTGGAAAAAGCTGTTTTTTTTCCTGTCCTCGGGCTTAACTAAGATTTGGTAAAAACCTTAAGCTAAGTCGAGGGTTGAGAAATATTAAGACTTTACCAATTTGTCTAATATTCCTTCAATGTTAGGAATTGGAAATTTGTCGTTCACAGTCACTTCATTTAGCTTCTTATAATCTATTACTATTTTCCACTTTGGTTGCCTCGATGTACTTTTTCTCGGGACAATCCATAGCGGAATATTGTATGGAGAGTTGTTTTCTGTTATTATTCCCTATTCTAACATTTTGTTAATATGTTGGCTTATTTCAGTTTCATGTACCTTAGGATACCTATAGATTTTTGAACATACAGAGTTAATTGTGTTAGTAATGATTCGGTGGGTTATTTCATGGGTAAAGGTTAACTGATCTCCCTCTTTTTTAATGGTATACCCTTTAAAAGGGGATACTCTTGAAAAACTCGCCTTTTATCTAACCTCTTGGTGGTGTGTAAATGAAAACTTCAATTAAAAAAAAAGGATGGTAACCCTAAATAATATTCTTTCAGATTTTTGCTAATTTGAAATGTAAGAGCTTTTGTGGGAATGACAACTTACGAAAAACAAAAGTGTGCGAATGAGAGACACACATCCCTATCTTCCCTTAACTACCAATTAATGTTATATGGGCCCTAAAATTTCCATCGATTTTTTCAATTAGAATTTCTTTAAGGTCTCTATCTACATTTTTTGGTTTCTACATTTGTTGTTTTCTTTCGTCAAATTCATATATCTCATTAATTTCATAACTTACTTTTCTAAATACACTAAATGATTCACTTCAACTACTAACCTTTATGGCTCGACAATAGTTGTATATTCTGAGTAGCTCTTCCGTGGTGAGAAATGTTATTTCAGCGTACTCGTTATGTTGCTTTAATCAAATTCGCTCACTAGTTGTCGAGTCCATTTCCCAGCTTCCCCTTGGATTTTCTCGTTACATACGATCTGCATCCCGAAGTATTATCATTCTGCTGTGTTGATGGAGACACACACACAGAGAATTTCACTTCCAATATATCAATTTTATTGTTTAATTTTTGTTATATTGTAATAAGAAAGTTAAGTAATGGGTCACTGCCAAACGTCATCGTATTTTTGTGGAAGCTTATGGTGAACATGCCAAAAGTGGTTTGCACGATTTAAAAGTGGTGATATTGGCTTGGAAGACGATGGACGTCCTGAGCAGCAAAAAAAGTTTGAAGATGAAGAATTGGAAGCATTACTCAGATTGTTGCCAAACACAAGAAGAGCTCGCAGAATCATAGGGTGTCACCCAAGCAGCCATTTCAAAACGTTTAAAAGTAGCTGGATATATTTAAAAGCAAGGAAATTGGGTTCCACATGAACTCAAGCCGAGAGACGTCGAAAGGCGCTTTTGCATGTCCGAAATGCTGCTGGAATGCCACAAAAGGAAGTCATTTTTGCATCGGATTGTTACTGGTGATGAAAAATGGATCCATTACAACCCCAAGCGCAAAAAATCATATGCGTATTATGAGCTGCTAAAACCGGGTGAAACCATCAATGGACAACGCTACCGAACACAATTAATCTGTTTGAAGAGAGCAGTAGCCGAAAAACGCCCGGAATATGCGACCAGACACAAGGCAATAATTTTCCATCATGACAACACTCGGCCCCACGTTGCTATTCCGGTTAAGAACTAGTGGTTGGGAAGTCTTACCCCACCCGCCTTATAGCCAAGACCTTGCCCCTTCTGACTACCATTTGTTCCGGTCGATGCAGAACGCCCTCACTGAAATATGGTTCACATCAGAGCAGAATATCAAAATTGGCTTGATTCATTCTTGGCAGTCAAGCCGGCCCAGTCCTTTTGGGATTTGATCCACAAATTGTCAGAAAGATGGGAAAAAGTCATAGCTTCAGATGGCAATACTTTGAATAATACTATTTTACATGTTTTTCTTAAATAAATCTTCAAATTTTGAAGAAAAAACCGCACGAATTAAATTACATACCCAATATTATAGAGAAATTTGTCCTCTATTTCCATTTCAAATTTCAAGTTGGGATCTCTATGGGTTCGGTCAAAATAATATTTTATAGGCGGCTAAATATTCTGTAATAAATATTTTCATTTAAAAAAAAAAAGTCACTGGGGCCTTTGTATCCCAAGGGCTTAAAAACTAAACAAAATCATTATTTATTTTCTTTTAAGAGTATGTACATATTCTTCCGATGAAAAGGAAAAATATTTTCCTTTAATTACTCCTTGTGGAACAGATGAAATATGATGAAGTTTTCTTGTTTCTGGCACAATTCTTAAATTAGAAAATATCGATTCCATCAATAATTTTTCTTCATTATACTCCTGTGTCACGTAGGAGAAATCCATATTCTTTATATTTTCAGTTGCTCAGTTATATAACTGTAAGGGAGTTCTTATGCGTTCCCTATACGGTCTTTGTAGGCTAGCTCTGGCAGTCAGCCTTTTTATTGTACCACCAAGTCCATTGCATGTGCTCTTACTATGAGAAGTCGAAAAGAAGTTCCATTCAAAAAAATAAATAATTTTCTTAAAATGTTGGCATTTCTTGTGCAGCAACTCTAAGAGATGGCGCTGAAATAAGTGTACAGCTATAGTGTCATACTTTAATCAGTCACTAATTACAACAGAACTTTCATTTTTAATATCATCCATCTGGTTCCGGTAATATATAGCGAAAGGGTGAATCGTCGCCTGTTCGTTAGTCCAGTGGTATCTCTACACTGCATCTTGCACAACAAAACCACAATTTTCGAAAAAGTCCAATAAAACAAGTATGTTCGTTTTCTTTAAGAGAGTTTTGACTTCCTTTATGTACCTGTTTTGTTGATCAGTTATAAAAACATGACGAATGATTATTATTGTGTATTATTATTATGTATTATTATTATGTATTATTATTGTGTATTATTATTGTATACTATTATGTATTATTATTATGTATAAGCATTGTGTATTATTATTGTGTATTATTATTATATACTATTATTATATACTATTATGTATTATTATTATATACTATTATGTATTATTATTATGTATTAATATGTATTATTATTATGTATTATTATTATGTATTATTATTTTATATTATTATTATTATAATTGTTATTATTGTTATTATTATTATTATTATTTTTATTATTATTATCATTATTATTATTATTATTATTATTATCATTATTATAATTATTATAATTATTATCATCATTATTACTATCATTATTTTTTTTTATTATTATTATTAATAAATAATAAAAAAGGTCTATTTGGAAATTGTTTCTTTAAATCAATATTAATATGAATGATCCTAACTATATATATGTACGTACAAATACGATGTATTGACAAGAAATTAGTTTCGATTTTTACAAGTAGATTGATTTTTGTTTTTGATTGTCGCTTTTTTCAATTTTATGTTTTTTTTGTCATTTGAAAGCTGTCACGTTAAGTTTTCTTTCTTTGGAGCTTATTGTTCCCCATGTTAGTGTCAAAGTGTCAATTTTAACATAGACGGAAAAGCGAATATTTTAAACATATTTTGTTTTTTATTTCTGTAAAGGTAAGAAAACTAAAGCTCACATTGAGTTTTGTTAAAATGTTGGTGTTGACTGCTTAACAGAACGGACGCGTCAGAATAAGTTTAAGAAATTTTGTTCAGGAGATTTTTCACTTGAATATGACCAACGTTCTAGTAGCCTAAGTAGAATTGATGATAATCAGATAAAAGACATTATTGAATGAGATTATCATTGGCAGTGCGGGAGACTGCAGAGAAATTATGTGGATCACACAAAAAAAAAAAAACTCGATATTTGTGTTCTACATACATTAAACCACATAGTTCAATCAAATAAAAAGGCCAGAATTGCAAATCGTAAGGGAATCGTGCTCCACTGTGAAAACGCTAGAACTCACACATTTTTGGTAACTCGTGAAAAATTTATTGGGAAGTGATGTCACATTCACCATATAGCCCTAACTTTGAATTATATTGAATTAGATTATTAATTTTTCATTTCTTTAAAAGTTTGCAAAACTCTTTGAATGGTAAAATGATCATCAATGATGATATCCTAAAATTGTACTTGATCTAGATTTGTGCTAATAAGAGCCAGAAGTTCTATTTGCACGGAATCATGAAGTGCCAGAAAGATGGCAGAAGGATAAATATTTATTAAAAAAAAAGTTTGTAGGTTGCTATTTTCGCTTTAACTTTGGTGGTGAAGCACCATCTGAAGAATTTTTAGGGGCATACCTTAGTCTATACCTAGTGATTCTCAACTTTTTTTTTTATTTTTTTTTTGGGCCACACTTTTTATGATTCCGAAATTTGATGGCACACAAAGAAAAAAATATGTTTAAAACCTGTTTACTTACCTATAAAATACACTGTGTAAAATACCTAATAATAATAATTTTGAATGTAAAATAAATAATATGCACTACAAAAACAACAGTACGTATTTTAAGGGATTAATTACAAGTTAATAATAAGAATTCTTTTAATAAGAAATTTGAGCGTAATGTTTTTTAATAATGGCAATGCTACTCTCATATCGTCTTCTACATTTAATCCGAATTCACACAAATAAGATGTAGAAAATTGAAATAATATTTTTAAGGCTTTTTTGGCTATCATGGGATAATCGCATCTAATGTCAATCCAAATGAAGCGATTCTTCCGAATATTTTAAAATCAAATCTCGATTTTTGGAAAGCGAAATTAATTCTTCCTCTTCAATATTTCATTCATTAAAAGTTAATTCACATACGGAAGTATTCGTTATCACAAATAGATTACGAACCCAATCAAATTTTTTTCTATATAATAAACAATTCTCTCCTCTAATGTTGTCAAATGGTCAAAAACAATTTTATGAATAGTTTTATTACAATCTATATGGACTGACTCAATTTTTTCCCAATTGCCTTCTTAAGCTTTATACTTCCACAAATTTAATTATTTTTGCAATCCCACCAGTTTTTCTTTTGAGCTTAATATATTTTCTTCCTGCCCTTGTATACTTGAATTTAAGTTATTAAAAACAAACAAAAATGTCTGATAAGTAAGCTAGTTTAGCACGCCCAATTTTATCTTCTAACAAATGAACCAAATCATAATTTCTATTTTGTTCAAAAAACATCTTCATTTCGTCTGTGAATACCAGCACACGCGATAAAACTTTTCCTCTGAACAACTACCCTACTTCCGTATGTAGTAACAAGTATTCGTACTTAGCTTGGCATAATTTAATTAACCATTTTAACAGTTAATAGTTCCAGAACTATTTTTAATTCTGATGGAAAATTTTGGGTCATTTAGAAATCTCCGCGGTTTTTTGTCACTAGATGGTGTTGGTGTCCACTAATCTTAAAAATGCTGTGAGTGAACGTTGGATCCAGGAGTGGTTTGTTCGATTCCTTTTCGGAAATTTCGATGTAAAAGATGCACCTCGCACTTTTTTTTTGCAGCTGATGGAGCAAGGCCGGCACGGAAACTGTCTGGAGATAGCGGAGGCACTAAACATCAACCGTATGACAGTTTGGAATCATCTAAAATGAACAGGCTACTCAAAGAAGCTCGATATTTGTGTGCCACATGAATTAACGCAAAGAAATTTGATTGACCGAATAACCATCATTGAAACGCTGCTGAAACATAACGAAATGGAACCATTTTTGAAGCGATTCATTACGGGCGATGAAAAATGGATTAAATACGAGAATATTCAACGCAAGCGATCATGGTCAAATGCCGGTGACCGACCACAAATGACTTCAAAGCTTGGATTGACGGCAGGCAAGGTTATGTTGAGTGTTTGGTGGGATTGGAAAGGAATTGTCTATTATGAGCTGTTAGAACGTGGCAAAACGGTCAATTCGATCTTCTACTGTGCACAACTCAAACGTTTGAAAGAAGCTTACAAGATAGAGCAACTAGATTTGACCAACAGAAGGGAGTTGTCTTGCATTATGACAATGCTATGCCACACACATCTTTGATGACCCTGAACAAATTGACTGAGCTTGGTTGGGAAATTTTGATGAATATAAATATAGCCCGGACCTTGCACCCTCTAATTACCATTTGTTTCGATCTTTGCAAAACTCTCTTGATGGTAAGAAATTTTCCGATCGAACAGCCGCTGAAAATCACTTGGTCAAGTTTTTCGCTGATAAACCACAGTAGTTCTACACCGATGGAATTATGAAGCTACCCGGAAAATGGCAAAGGTCAAAAATTATTATGGCCAATATGCACTTGATTCAAATTGATTTTGAATACAGAAAATTTTTTTTTCAAAAATGTTCCAAAAACCCGCGGAGACTTTTTATATGACCCAATAAAAAAAATTAACTTCTTTAACACGTGATATAAATCCTTTTAGATGTCCAGTCATTGCTGGAGCACCATCAGTACAAGTGTACCATCAAACATATTGTATGAATTCCACGAAACTTTAATTTCTTCTAAATATGAACTAATTACATCAAAAATATGCCAGTTATAAAATTAAGTAGCTCACGACAACATAAAAATTGTTTAATTAATTCATTTTCGTGAATAAACCGAATGAATGCAATTAATTGAGCTTTTCCCGTAATATCTCTTGTTTCGTCGACTTGTAGAACAAAATTTGAATTTTGTCAACATCTTGGTTCTATTCTTCGACTTCCTCTATACAGATGGATTTATGGGGATCAATTTCTGCTAACAGATTTTGATCTATTCGAAGAACTTCATTGCAGTACTGATTTTATTTTTTTTTTTTTGCGCCAATTGTGCTATTGGCAAATCATGGTTGCTGTCGTAGTGGCCCGAGTCCCAATTTAACAAGTTGGACCAAAAATTATTTAGCACTCTTTGTGGCAACACATCCCAAGCTTGTTTCAGTAATATTATTGAATTGCGGATTGAATGGCTTTTCAAAAGCCTATTCAGCTCACCACTTTCAGCGATTAATTGAGCAAGTAAGCTACTTACTGTTAACTTTATGGGATTTTGATTCATTGGTTGCACAGCTGCTGTCACATTTGATGGAAAGAAATATGTAACTAGCATATGTTTCCATCGTCACGTTGTCAATAAGCAAGAGGGCCTTTTCAGGCAAATTATTTTCTTATGAAAATTACATGAAAAATATTTTAAAAATCATGGAACCAAGAAATAAGATTATTTCTCCTCACATCTTTAATAAATATCTTGTGAAACCACTCATGAAAGATCCGCGACGTCATCCAAGTATTTTTCAAAATGTGGTAATGTAGCGGATTATTAAATCCTTTGAAGCACCTTGGTTTTTTTGCTTTTTCTATAACCAATGGCTTTACTTTGTGTGTGAGCCATCAGTATTTGCGAATAGGAAACTTGAAGTGCACTCTTTTCTATTTTGTATTGAGGGGTCTTTTTTCACAAGCAGCGACATATGTTCTATCTTATAGACAACGGAAAAATAATCCGCTTTCGTCGGCATTATCTAGGGTGATGCATCGTGAGGTTTGATTTTTAATGTAAAATATAACACATAAATTTGAAAGTGAACTTAAAATTTTTATTATCGGTTAAAAGAACAATTCATGGCATTTGCTTTTTGAAAATGATATGTAAATTTTGGCCAAGACTAAGTCTGAGGTGGTCCATTCGGAAGGTCCAATTTTGAGCGACTCGTTCGAGCATAGCGACTGGTATCTCGCGGATAACACGAGTAACGTTGGCTTCCAAAGAATCAATCGTAGCTGGCTTATTCCTGAAGATCTGAGAATTTACATACACCCAGAGAAAATAGTCCAAAGGTGTGATATCGCACGATCTAGTCGTCCAATTTACCGTAGCAAAACATGAAATTAAGTGCTCACCAAAATGATTTCTCAACAAGTCCATTGTTTCACGCGTTGTATGGCTCGTAGCGCTGTCTTGTTGAAAACAAAGCTAACCAATACCATGTGCTTGAATTTCATGAAGCACATAGTCCGTTAACATACCGCGATAACAGTTATCATTGACTTTAACACTATAATTTGCCTCATTTCTAAAGAAATATGGACCAACGATTCCAATAGCTCATATAAACCACACAATACCGTTGTTTTTAATGGATGTAATTTTATCTCTCGTACGGGTTGCTTATCAGCCCAAATACGGCAATTTTGTTTGTTAACGTATCCATTGAGCCAGAAATGGGCTTCATCACTGCACAAAATTTCACTATAAAACACCAGATTTTCATTGAGTTTTCTAGAGTCCATTCACTGAAAATATGACGGAAATTCAAGTTGCCTGGCTTCAATTCTTGCACAAGTTGAACTTTGTAAGCTTTTAGGCCGAGATTCTTACGTAAAATACATCAAGTTGTCGAATACGCCAAGCCAAGCTGCTGAGAACGACGACGAATCGATTCGTCACGGTCTTCGCGTACACTCTCAGCTACAGCTGCTATAGTCTCTTCACTACGTGTTGGATGTGGTCTAACCGGTCAAGTATCATCCACTTATGTAAACTGGTACTCAAACTCAAACCATCCATCACTTGCACGGAATGCATTTTCATCTTTATCGAGATATACTTCACCAAAGATTGACTTAGCTTTCGCCTTTAATATTCAGCGCTGTGTAAAGATTTAGTTGTTGCTTCTTGATAGGTATTGGAAACATCACAAACCGGACTGCAATGAAGTTTTTTGAACAAATCAAAATCTTTTAGCAGAAATTGATCCCAACAATTCCATCTGTATAGAGGAAATCGAAGAATGGAATCAAGATGTTTTTGAAGGCGCATCTGAAGATGAACTCAGTAGCGATGATGAGGCTTCAGATAACAGCCATTGAAAATTTCAATAATTTAATCAAATGGTGCAAAAAGTAAGTTGTTTTCCACTACGCACATAACCTCTGGCTCTCTCTAACGATATCGTTGTATCAAGTTCAATTAAACCAAAAAAACAAACAAACTTTACTGATTTTATGCTACAAAAAGATTAATTGTTAATTAATAATAAAGATTTGTGTGAAAATAATAAATTTTGGAAGTAGTTTCACTCTTTTATTTACTTTTTAAGTGAATTAAAAAAACGTCCAGAGATTGGAAAATTTCAGAAATTAGAATAACCCCAGAAACAAAGTAATTCTAATTTCTGAGCGTCCGCTGTATAATATATAAATTTATAAATCGAGTAACACAGCAAGCAAATAAATAGTAAATTGAACCACATATGCCAATTTTAACGAGAGAAAATGAGCAGCAGGATATACTACTTGTTGGGAATCCCCACTTACATTAAAAGGACTTGTTTTGTACGTGCTAGTGAGGCTAGCCGTACTCTGACTATCGTCAGAATTTTTGTATGTTATATCTCCACTAAACACGATTTTGCACAGTAATAATACAATAATACGCAATGTAAAAAACCGCATTTTATTTGCAATTGCAATCATTGCATTTTCTCAGATTCGCCCGAAAAGATCTCATTAAATTCAGCTCTACACAGATTACACGTTTTCATATGTATACGTAAGAATTATTGCGGGTGCAGTGGAAGACCTCCATGTCGTTACAATTTATACGTAAACGTCCCTATTTAGAAGTAGAAAATTCGTATGAAAACGTCCTCTGATGGACGTATGTCCATCAGTGCTTCCTGCGGTTCTTCCACTACTTCCTCTCGGCTGCTAAAACGCGTTCCCCGTAGTTTTTTCTTAACTCGATTAAACAAAAAGAAGTCACAGGGAGCCAAATCAGGTGAATTCTATGGCTGTTGAATGGTATTTGTTGCATTTTTCATCAAAAAAATTACGAATAATGATGGCACTGTGATCCACGAGTTTTCTGCCCACAATTCTGGTCTCTTTCGACGAATTCCTTCACGTAAACGTCTCATAACGCCCAAATATAACTCTTTGCTTACTGTCTGGCCTTATGGCAAAAATTCATGATGCACTGCACCGTTGTAATCAATTAAAACCGTGAGCATTGCTTTCATTTTTGACTAAAAACGACGTGGTTTTTTTGGTCTCGGCTCATTTGGTGAACGCCATTCACTTGCCTGATGTCTGGATTGCGTGTTGTACTCATAAACCCACATCTCGTCTCCAGTAATGATCCTTTTGATGAATGTGGGATCGGACTCAGCCTTGCAAATCATCTCTTTTGCGACGTCAACACAGTCTCTTTTTTGCATGAAATCGAGATCTTTTGGCACCAACTTTGCTGCTACACGACGGAAACCCAAATCGTTAACCAAAATGTCTTAGACGGATCTATCCCAAATAGTTTGAGTTACGGTTTTCTAAAATGTAGCCGCTCAGAGATCAGAAAGATACGTTTGCTACGGGGTCTACCAGAGTTATTGTTCGGGCCATTATAATACGATTCCGGTTTCTATTGTTGACCTTCAGGTATACAGAAATGCATGAATATATCTACTCTTTAGGGATTTTTCGTTTATAACTACGTCACATGTTTTCGGAACCAGACACATTTAGTTTTACTGTGACCGTTATACTGAGCACTTCGTAAATTATAGTCAAGAAAACCAAAGTTTACGGGAAATCAGCATACCGCGAATACCAGGTACGTTCGTTAAAAAACTATCACAAAATAATGATAATAATATTGTGATTGATCCGTCAGAGTTATGTCTTTTGGGAAAATAAAATAAAAAAACAGCGATCCTGAAGCTTATCTTCACTACACGAAGATGATTGCGACATAAATCATAAAGGATCGGCTTCAAAAATGGAAGTCGAAAGTGTAAAAGACATGTTTGGTCGCTCTATTAGTAAATACGGGGTGAAATATTCGCGGTATATTGGTAATGGTGATAGTGCCATATATAAAGTGTTATTAAGTTTGAATCCATATGATATTCCTGTAGAAAAACTAGAGTGCTATATACAATACACGTTAAAAAAAATAAATGAGATCACGATGTAGTAGTTTGAAATAAGCCGAAAAGAGCTTAGGACAAAAAAGTAAAACCACGCTAAAATTAACTGTTAACCTAATTATTAACTTCGTAAGTATTACGGTCTGGCGATCATGAGACATCAAGATAATGTGGATGATATGTATAAAGCAATCTGGGCTACATTTCATAATTCGAGTTTGACTGATAAGAATCCAAACCATGGAAACTGTCCAGAAGGCACAGAGAGTTGATGGGCTTATCACTGCGCGAAAGCTGAAGGAATGATCTTGACTAAATTCAAGCACGATTATCTCCCATTTGATCAAAAGCTCCGAAGCCAATATACGAGGATTTGTCTCGGCGTGAATTGCTCGATAAATGTAAGGGTAACAATCGGCACTTTGCTCCGAAACACCTCCACAGTGGTCTCAAATCTATTGAATTATCAACTTATTTTGCCACTTCAATATTCAATGACGGTTATACATTTATTTTAAAAATATTTAATGTGATGGGAATGATAGTTGGAACTGCAGCAAGAGATTATGTCCCTAGCGAAGATGAAACAAAACTACGAGTAGCATAGCATTGCAAACAGGATGCCTCGAAAGAGGGCCGATCATCTCGAAGAAGAGCTTCACAGCAGGCGCTTATTGAGGAAAAGGAAGGTGAATTATATGGGCCTGGAATAGCAGATTAGCTCTTAATATGATAACCTTACTAAGATTTATCTATTTATAACAATGAAATCAATCATTTTTTTTTAACTCGTTTTTTTCTAAACTACATCTTTTAAATTTGATGCAGTTGTAACTTGAAGACAAATCATCCGATCGCTTTGATTTATTTTTTTTTTGCATAGTTTGTGTATGTTTCTCTATACAATGATTGTATTTTTGGCGGGCCAAAAATCATCAAATTTTTAGGCAAAATTCGTATTTTTTTTTTCAAAACTGCCATTTTGTTAAATTAAATTGTTTTTTCACAATCGTGGGTCATTGTCCAGGCAATACCGTCTAGTTTAAAAATATTTTTTGTTTTCTTTTTTTTTATTTCAGCCACGGTGAAGGCGGCAATCACTGCAGCAGTGGAGGACCTTTTTTTTATTGCGGGCCAGTGAATAACTAGCTGAAAATTTAATTTTTTCTTTGGAAAATTTTAGTGTACGAGGGCTGTTTAATGATTACCCGGATTGGGTACAGGACCAAAATGAAAGCACCATCATTTAGAATCCGATAATCCGGCGCTTAGTTTTGTTTTGACACCCATTTCAAAACATCGTGTTAGTGTTTTTTGCTACCATGAAAAAAGAGTAATTTCGGTCCGTGATACGATTCTTATTTTTGATTGGCAAAACCTGCGAGGAAATCATGCCCATTCTCAATGGTGTGTATGGACAGAATCCATGATCTCGTATTGGCGGACCGCCAAGTGAAAATTCACGAGTTGGCCTAGATAGCAGGTATTTCAACTGAATGTGTCAGCCATATCCTGCACGTAATTTTGGTCATGAGAAAGCTGTCTGCGCGATGGGTGCCGTGAGATAACTTCGAAGACGTGCTTGGACCTGTTTAATCGAAATCTGGAAGAGTTTCTGCGTCGTTTATTGAAAGCCGATGAGACATGAATTCATTGGTATACACCATCGAAATAATGGGCTTTACCCGATGAACGTGCTCCAGACAGTGCCTTCGGCCGGAAAGGTGATGGCCACCGTTTTTTGGGACGGCTTATTCATGAAGACATGAAACTTTACATATCCCGAGAGAAAATAGTCCAAAGGTGTGATATCGCTTGATCTAAGCGGCCAATTTACCGTAGCAAAACGTGAAATTAAGTGCTCACCAAAATGATTTCTCAACAAGTCCATTGTTTCACGCTCTGTATTGCTCGTAGCGCTGTCTTGTTGAAACCAGAGCTCAACGACACCATGTGCTTGAATTTCATGAAGCACATAGTCCGTTAACATGTCGCGATAATGGTTACCATTGACGGTAACATTCTGATTTGTCTCATTTTTAAAGAAATATGGACCAATGATTTCACCAGCCCATAAACCACACCATACCGTTGTTTTTAACGGTAATTCAAGTCGCCTGGCTTCAATTCTTGCACAAGTTGAATTTTGTACGCTTTTAGGCCGAGATCCTCACGTAAAATACGCCAAGTTGTCGAATACACCGAGGCGAGCTGCTGAGAACGACGACGAATCAATTCGTCACGGTCTTCGCGTACACTCTCAGCTGCACCTGTTATATTCTCTTCACTACGTGTTGGATGTGGTCTAACCAGTCGAGTATCATCCACTAATGTAAACTGGGATTCAAATTTGCGAATGGTATAGTAAACGTAAGTTCCTCGAATCGCACGAAAAACATTTCTCACAGAACGCTGATTTTCGTAATACAGCTGAAAAATTTGGAGACGCTGTGGTGATTTGAGTCTTTCCATCATGACTTGCCAAACGATACTGAACAAAAATAACAAAGCAGTTTGATAAAAGTCACACGTGTTTTGTCAAAAAAGCCTATTGAAAATCAAACCTCACGATGAATCACCCTATATAATAAAAATTTTGTACATGTAACGAGAGAAAGTGAAACAAGCACACAAATCCTTTATCTTCTCGTTTATCACGTATTTGTTTTTCATAAGGAGCGGCAGTCATTAAATTACCGGGAGGTCGTACTCGCAAATCAATTAAGTCTATTTTTTTATTATCTTTAACTTTAACTGATTTGAATGTTTGCAGATTTTCTAGACTACGAAATAAAGAGCTTCACACAGTATTTTATAAGCGAGTTGCACGGCTTCGGAAAGAATCGTGTAATTTCGGACCTCATCTGAAAGTTGGTTCGAAGGTAAAATGCTAAGCATTTGTAGCGAGTCTGGTCTTGCAGTTGAAGGTTTGAAGGGGCGGAATACTACTAGTGATTTTATTAGAGCATTGATGGTGAAAATAGCTGTGGACTAAGGTAAGGCAGGAGACATTATATCGATGTTCAAGGGTGTTAATTGATTACATGGCTGAGTGTTTAAATTTCGCTTTAACGACAGTAGACAGCATTGCTTTTTGGAAGTATTAAATTCCACTGTATTGGTGGTTCCCAATTGTTATTGATACTGGAATTTAACGAAAAGCAGGAGCGTGAACCCGTAAATGATTACGAAAAGCAGAGTAATGTTATTAACACCGTCGGCGGTGGCTCAAGTAGTAGTGAACTGACTTCTAAATCGAAAGGTTCGCTGTTCCAAACCCAACTGCGCCCGAAATACATTCATTTTTTTAGTTAATTAAAATCAAGTAAGATGAGTATTTGATTAGAAACCAATAACAAACCAACTTCCACTAATAATATAGTCTCCCCATTAAATGTTGGATGACACCCATGAAGCGAAATAACCATTGAGCCCAAACGTCTTTCTTTCTCTTTCTATCCCATTTTTCAAAAAAACTTAACACATGCTGACGCATTTGAAAGTAGAGAACTGTTAATTGAAAATCAATATCAAACAGCGCTATCTCATTCTATGTGATTTTAAACAAACTTTAGCTATTTTATTAATTTTTATTATTTTTAATATTTTATTCACTTTGTATATATTATTGTAACATATATGTCCATATATACTCGTAGATGTTCCAAATATATATATTTTTTTTTATTAAAATGTATAGATACCTGATGACCTTCCATTTGAACACCTCCTTAAGGAAGCAAGTATTTTATATGAAAAATATCCATTACATAATGTAGAGAAAGATGTAGACAAAATGCTTTGTACTGAGTAAGTAATACCTTTTACAAAAAATATGGAATAGGAAAAAAAAAACATTGACATTTCGTTGTAGATTGGAGGAAAGAAAACGTGAAGAAGAAAAAGAAAAAGCTGTAAGAAAGAAACTAATCGAAGGAAATAGATACAAGAAGACTCTTGTAAACAATATTATTCCTTCTTTTTTGCTCAAGAAATCCTTTATAGTTTCAACAACATTCTCTATCATTTTTGGAATCTGTGCATATTATTATAAAAATCGGTATTGGTCTTCAAGTGTTAGTTGATTAATATCTAAGCTGGGAATATCATACAACTCTGTTAAGCCAGGATTTAAATTACAATTTAATATTTGTTAGCTGCAGACACTACTTATATTAAAGAAAACGTGTATAAAAATGCAAGAACATAAATAAAACTTACTTTGACAAGATCTCTTTGATCTATTTGATATTTATTACTTTACAGCTTTAGTACGAGTACTCCTACTTGTATAATCTCATCCGTAACCCCCATAAATTATTTTCAACGTAGTTTTAATATATAAGGTTGGTTCGGTTTGGGATACAGATATTTTGGGATCTGATTCATTGGTTCATGTTATGAAAAAAATCGTATGGGTCTATCTTCAACACCCACTGGATGTTTAAAAAAAGTTCCTTCTGAGAAGTATACACCAAGAACTATTAAGTTGTAACTTCTTGTGTATTAAGCCTAGAGCAACTAAGCTTGGCTCGTTTGATAGCGAATTGCTTAATAGTTAATTCATATTTAAACACTATTATCATCCATGATTTTGTTTTCGATATGTTTGTCTTCAAACACAAATTTTTCTGATTTCTTAGTAAATTTTTGGAAAAATTCCATCTATCTCGGAAATGTGTGCTTATAATTATTTATCTTTTTCATTTTTTTAGTGTGCCATAATTTTACCTACAAATTCATCATACAAAGTTTTTACCTGGGACTTGCAATTTTCCAGGTTATACCTCCTGTACACCACCAATATAATAATAAAAAAATATAAGCACACTTTTCCGAGATAAATGGCTCTTTCTAAAATTTTGTTAAAGGAAACTAAAAAAAAATTGTGTTTGAAGACAAATATATCGAAAACGAAAGCATGGATGATAATAGTGTTTAAATATGAATTTACCATTAAGCAGTTGGCTATCAAACGAATTAAACTTGGTTGCTCTAGGTTTAATACATTAGAGGATACAACTAAGAAGTTGTTGGTGCCTATTTCTAAGAAGGAACCTTTTTAAACACCCTTTAACTCAATGGCTGTTCAAGATAAACACCCCTTCTATACTATTATATATTTATATACTATCATAACCATACTCATGTTATGAAGTCAATGAATCAAACCCCAAAATATCTGTATCCCAAACCACCTTGGTTATGTATATACATGTACGGTGATGGAAAAAATAATAAGGACAAGGTAACAAGGTATCACATTCAGCGTATTTCTCATTTTAAATAGTTTATTCCCTAGAAAAATTATTTGATAATATTAAAACATTATGTTAACAACGCAGTTTACAATAACTGCATCAGTCTTTCAATCTCCCTTAAAAAAAAAAAAAAAGAAAAAAAAAATTAGCTTAGCAAATTTTATATGTTTTTATTTATTTTTTTTTTCTTTCTTACCATCATTCAGGTATTCCTGGACCATAGAACAACTCCTCAGCTTCCAGAGACTCATCATTTCTCCTTGTTTTGCACGTTTAAGACCCTCATGCGTGTTTTTTCGGTTTCGTGCTCGGCGTCGCATATCGGCTTCTCATCAATATCTTAACCGGTCATGCGCTTGAAACGGTTTCACATAGCATGCAGTATATCCGTATTTCCGAATTTCTTTACTAAATTTGGTTAGAGCATTCTTAACAAATGCATCTTTTAGAAAATCAAAAAAAATAATAATAATAATAAATAAATAAAGTTTTTGTTTCAAAATGGTTCGAAAAAAAGCATTTTTCTCAAGATGATTATGTATCATTATGTGTATATGGATGATTAAATGATTAAATATCACAAAACTCGAAAACAGAAGTACATTATGGAATTAATGCATTCCACAAATAGGACCGAAATCAGAGGGAGAAAACGCAAAGCATAGAAAAATTTCGACATATTGTTGATAAAAAATTCCAAAACTAACCCATTTGCATCATTCGAAGATTTTAAAACTGATTGCTCCGAATTGTAGCATCAGCAACTATCAAAAACTGATTGATAGAAAGCAATTTCTTTGGAAGGATAGGGAGAAACCTAAGCACGTCCAACATAAAATAACGAAAGCAATTCGCCAGCTATAACCAAAATCAGAAAAGGCTAAATTTGAAAATTTTTCGATACTGATGGTAAAATGTTCGTAAGAAGTCCAAAAAACTAAGTACACAAAAATGACTATAAAGCATGGCAGAGGCAGTATAATGCTTTGGAGAAGTTTCTCCTGGTACGGAATAAGCCCACTGTTTCGAATAAAAGATACTATGCTAGAAAAACATGCCGCTGAAGTAGGAATTCCAGCAAGACAACAACCTCATTCCACCAAAACGATGTACTTACTATGAAATGGCTGCCCCAATCTCTCGACTTAAATTCTATCAAACATCTTTGGGAAGTCCTTAAGAAAGAAATTTTCGTTTTCAATTATGTCAGACTAACTTTTCCTTTTTATTATTAAATTTATTGTGCAATATTCTTTTATGAAATTCAGTTGTAACATGTTTTCGAACTTGTGTACGAAATGTAATTAAATGAATTGAATCACCCATTTTTAATTCGTAGTGGTTATTATTTAAGAAAATTAAGGCCTTATTATTTTTTCCACCATGTATGATTATATGTGTCGAAAACTTTTTTTTCTCAAATTATGTCATCATTTTTAAAACAGAAAGTATTTACTAACTAAATGAAGTAGATGTAGTACATTGTACATAGACATTTATGTTACGCTGGTTAAGTTAGTTTTTAAGTCCTTTTCGCTTAGCATGTAAGAATGAATGGAATGAATTGGAAAATTAATTAATTGAAAATGAGGTATTGAGAACATCTCCGAAAGCAGTACAGAAAAAATAGCCAGTTTACACGATGCGAAAATAAAGGTCCCATTAACAAAACCGATTTCTTAAAATAATAAGTCTTGAGCTAAATCTATGAATTAAAGTACTATTGTTTAATAATGTTAACGCGTTTGTTTGGACTTTTCAGCCTTACAACAATATTAATGGAATTGCAATGCTATCAGAAATAATATACCATATGTAGCTTAAATATGTGCGAATAAATTTATTATTTACTTTATTGCATGACAGATGGTACATGACAACACCCATATTTCCATCTAATTACCATAAAAATACTTGGTCAGGAGTACATAAAGCTCATTTCGATAACTTTGACCAATTGTTTACTATTTTCTTTGGTTGTAAACGTTGGCTTAAGTTTTTCCACTGATACGTTGATGTTTTGGCCGTATACACATTTAGTAAGAACGTAGTCGCTGCAGGCACTGAACAACTTCATGTGAGTCGCCGAGTACTTGTTTAGTTGGTGGCTGTAATTGTTGAAGTTAGTTATTTATTTGTGTTCATAATTTGAATTTGTATGTTATTCTACTGGCAACCCCCAACACAATACTCTCAAACTCGTATACACTATATTATTTAACCCTCGTGTCAATACGAAATGAATACACGTTTAGTCGGCGCGACGGGTACCTCCATACATTTTGTAAAAAATGTAAGAATTATGCAGAAAAAGTGATAGAAACATTACAAGAGTAAATTTAATTCAGATCAAAAGCTATATTAGAAAATTAGAACCACTTTACAGTATTTTTATGCATATTTATGTATATTTATAGTTGTGTTATACTGGTCACAGAGAGCATTTTCACAAAAGTTGCGGTATTTTCTGGTTTTTCTCCTGGGTTTTGAGCCGTCCATCGGACCCCCGTGATGTTATCCGTGCTGGTGATGGCTCATGTGATGCAAGTGTGTTCAAACGTATGTTTTCACCAAGCATAGCTTCGATTCCATTTTTTGTATTAAAGTTGTGGTAAATAAGGGGATTTTCAGAAATTTCCTGAATATTTGGCATGCAGAACTGCTTTCCCAGTTCTTGCGGGGTTTTTCGGCGATTATCCTTTCTAATTGCGGCTTGCATGTGCTCAGCATGGAGAATGTAGGCCGACAATGTACAATCATGGAACAATCCTTGAATTTCACGTGGACTATTATAAGGTTTTCCGGTGTAAATTTCGCCATTCAGAGGATAGAATGTCTTGGAATCACACGCACACCACATGTTCATATTCACATCTTCATGAATTGTAATATATTCTACATCTATACGGAAAAAGCTGCTAATCGATTGTTATATTTTCGGATGATCTATAATTCTTGTTGAAATTTATATTAGTTTTTCTCACAAATCTCGAATTGGGACAGCTTTATACGATAAATCGATTTATGGCCCAAAATCTATCAATTCTCATGGTAATGCGATACAATGGCAATGCTGTAAGCTTCCACAGCTCTACAGAATGTTAATTGAAATGATGAGCACCAGCTGTTACCAATATTCCTAGATAGCCATTGAGCGACTGCAATGTAAGAGGCCTCCAAACCTTAGGCTCTTGCGTAGGATTCTTGGCGTTCATGGCAGCATAAACGCTCACAGCCTTACGATTAGTTTCACGAAGTATAATGGTGCACATATCGGTGGTTAAAAAAAATAAATGGAACATTTGTAATACCGACAGCAATTCAGACGACTGAAAAGGGCCAGTTCTGCCCCAAACAATGTTATGGCTTAGCGTTCTGGAGGTTTGATTTGGGGGACTCGGAAACAATACGATATTTTTTTTGTCTGCCCATCAGCATTCCTGGTAAGACAACGCTTATCTCAGCCTCTTTCGTACCCTTATTCTCGTTATTATTTGCATCCTTACTATCCGAATTAAAGCTCTCAGCTTGCTCAGTCATCTCATTATAGTCGATAGCGTCAATGTCCGAGTATTCAGCATCATGTGCTTTATAGTTAGATGGAACATAGTTATCATCACAGTAGTCGGTTGCGTCAGATTCACTGCACCCATTCAGCAAATTACGGTAACATTATTCTTGCAGTTCGAAACACATTCTGAAATATCAAATGCGTTTTTATAAAATATATTCATGCAGATGTGTTGAACCACAACTCCAACATTTGTAAATATGTTATTTCGCCATTTTATTTACCGATTTACTAGAGATGCTTTCCGCTAAGAATTACTCATATTTCCAATTTAATATGTATGTAAAAAAAAAAAAAAAAAAAAAAAAAAAAAAAAAAAAAAAAAAAAAAAAAAATAGAAAAGTTATAGTGAGTCTTACAAGAAAAATACTTATGAATACTTACAAATAAAACTAAGATTTAAACATCCTCCCCGGCCTTGAGATCCTGAAGTTCAAAGACATTTTCCTGATTAAGACATCGTTGTTTTCTTGCCTTTTTTGTGGATGACGAAGATGATGATCAGGATAAGTACGGCAAACAGTGACAGTAGTTAATGGAATATTGGTGAATATCATAATGAGTGATAGCTAGATGGATAGACGCACTGTGATAAAATGGTTTAACTTTTCAAGCGAAATATAACGAAACAGAGTAACATGTACGAATCAGTACAATATAAATGGGGCTACCTGGGTGTACTTCGCATATAACCCCGTATTAGAATTTAAAAATGTATTATACCAAAATTAAGAGATCATATTTATTTCAAATGAAGTATACCATTCGAAGCAGAATTAAATTTCAAGAACGTACTAAAAATAGCATTATGTGGTTCTATGGGCGAAATTAATTTTTATTATTTTTATTAATATTTTATCCTAACAAAGGTTATGGGCCTATTCCCACGCAAGGTATTGAGGGGTTAGGCCAGTCTAGAGGCTATAAAATAGGATTTTTGGTGATTTTTTTTCAGGAAAAATATAAAATAAATCGAGTTTACAGAGGTAGAAGTTAATTGTACATACATATGATTGAATGTAGAACATAATTTTAATAGAATAATTTATTTAAAAATGACGGCTATGTAGGGTTTCTCAAGTGACTTCTCTCTTTGGAAGATCCTGTAAATTCTGAATTATGATGAGTTACCAAATTTATTTTTATTGTACATATATTATAAGTACTTAGAATTTTTTTTTTTTTTTAAATGTATAATTTTTTTAGAATGTATTCTTGTGCAACATGGAATTTTGCGACGACTAACGAGAAAATAGCGTTAGCTATAAGTAAAACACTTTGTAGGTTGATAGTTCAACGAAAAGTGACAAGGTTTTTATTAACTTCTTTTAAATAATATCGGTTTTATGATTCGATTGCAAGATGCAGTTCCTTTTGGAGACTTGAAAATACGAAACATCTTCGTATAATCGCGAGAAATTTAAATTTTCATTGAACAATGTTGCCAATTAGATAGTTAATATTAAATAACAAATATATATAAGTATTAAGTTATATATATATATATTAAGTTTTCTCCAATTCGGCTATTTGTGCACCAACATCCCGCCCCTTTGAAAGGACTGTTTTTCAACATCGGAAGTAGTGCTAATATTCCAATTGGCCCGTTCAGTATTCCTCGTGATGTTCGAATTTTTGCAACTCCGATCTTTCCATCGCTTCCGGAGGAGACTTAAAGGACTCATGCCATGAGTCATTTTTGCGGTGGGATATTGTCTTTATGGATTAAAACCATATCGCTGACTTGCAGATTTGGTTTGTCTGTTGACTCCTTGTGGCGCTGTTGTAGCTCGCGCAAGATATTCTGTAGAAAAAATGCGCTTTGACTGCATTGATTCGCCTCCACTTCTTAATAAAACTGATATTGGAGTTGTATACAGGTTCCGGAATCATCTTTAAGTGATCATTTGGATCACAAGATAGAGGTGTGTTTGGTCTGGAGTTCATGATGCCCTCTATCTCAACGAGTGTTGCAGCGAGTTCCTCAAACGTCATCTTGGTATTGTCGAGAGTTCTAATGAGATAACCTTTTGTCATCTTGACCTCAGCCTCCCACAATATACCAAGGTGAGGTGACCTGAGGGGGATAAAATGGAAAGTTATATTTTCATTAACGCAAAATGTAGATGTAGATGTATGGGCCACAAAAATATAAACCTACCCGTGAAAATGGACACGATGTCTTTATTCTTTCTGCTGGTAGGTGTCCCATTAGCTGTTCTATAAGCTTCGATTGGTATCTTATACAGTGCAGACAATTTCTCACCAACCGATGGGCCGCTGCCCTAGAGTGCAACTTCCAAAATTTTCTGCGAGTCAAAACCACTAATATTTTCGGACCCGCATGATTGTTAGACAAATGTAGATAAATCACCATACAATTAATGAAGTTGTAGTTTTTTTTTGGTAATAGTAGAGGATGTTTCTGTACCTGTGGTAGATTTGCGCGTTGAGTCGTCTAAACACACGGTAAGCCACTTGATGAATCCTTAAAGATTCTGCATGGATTTGATGTAAGAAATTTTCTTTGCAAGGAATTAATTTTGGATGATACAAACAATGCGGTTTAATGATTTGTCAATATCGCTGGGGGGAAGAAGAACTTTACGACACCTTGCTTTCGACACTGACTTAAAATCTGAGTATATTCGTATATGCAAATGTACGTAGTATTATTAAATAAAAGCTGTTTAAGCTGTTTCGATTGGTTGACAGAAAAGCATTGTTTAATGGGTTTTAAGATAAAGTTCCTCTACTGAAAGTTGATTTTTCGACGATCCTGGCCATTTTTCAGAATTTAATTCTAAGAAAGTTGGTCCGCAAAATCATATTGACTGCCTCAATACTTTAACTGTGCAATACCCGGAGGGAATATCCGCTGGATTTTCCAAACTAGGAACGTGTCGCCATGACACTCCTACCAAATTTTCCTGAATTTCAGCTACTAAGAAAGGTATTTAGTTTGGACGAATGCATACCGTGAAGAAGAATCTTAGAGTGCGTCTAAAAATATATTTTGGAAATGAATTTGCGGAATATGCCCTGTACATATGACAAAAGTTTTATCAATAAATGTGCGCCGCACAGCTCGAGTCTAGGCAGCACTAGTGGGAGCTACCCGAGATTTTCCTACTAAAAGCCTTACTGTTACCTCTCCGCTTGTTGTTGTTTGTTGACCTAACGGACAAACAACATCCGTTCGCATTCATATGGTTTATGCATCGCAAACTCCATGTATTTGAATATTTGCATCGGATGATTCTGCAAAGACTTCTAGAAAATTTTTCCACTCTGTATTTAAATCCTGTTAAATGGACTTATCCAAGTTTAATCCTTCAATTCATGTTTTCTGCAAAATTATTTTGGCTCTAATGATAATAGGACTCAGAAGCCTCAATTGGTTCGAACAAGGAAGATGATAACGAATGAAGTGATGGCTTTGTATTTTTTTTTTTAAATATGTCCAAACAGGTTTGAAGGAAAATTGAAAAGTGTCGTGTACTAAATCCCATGTGATTCCTAGTGTTCTAGTAAGACTTTCTTCCACGAATTTTAAATCCTTAGTTGAGGTACACGCTTCATCCTGAATAATTGAATCGTGATTACTTTGTCATTTATCTAATTCAAGGTTTGCCGAACTTACAATAGTACTGACTTGCCTTTAATTTCTGGGTTCAACTTCAAGTGAGCACTTTGCTGCCTCTCAAACACTTCTTTTAGGTTTTCTCGATGCTCCTCGAACGTCTTACCTTTTAAGATAACGTCGTTCAGAATCGCTCGAAGGTAGCCGGATCGTTGCACAGTCCAAACGGCATCACTGTAAACTGCCTCCTGCAGTGAAGGCAGTTTTCGTACGGTCCGTACGATTTATCTCTACCTGCCAGTAACCGCTCTTCAAGAGTTGAAAACCAGAAGGTGTATACAAAGTGTCATCGGTTCTCGGAAGTGGGTAGCTGTCCTTTTTGGTGACACCGTTGAGATGTCGGTAATTTACGCAGAACCTTGTGATGTCGTGTTTCTTCTTCACAAGGACCACTGGAGATGCCCAAGGATTCTACGATTCTTCAATCAATTAACTTTGATCTTGGTCCAATTACGGCAATTTCTCTTTGCTTTGCAATCTTTGGATTGGTCAGGCATCTTCTGTAATAATGTGGGGTTGAACAAGTTGCGTAAGTTTATTTTCTCCATCTTGTGTTTTAAATATATCAGCGTATTCGCCGACTGGCTAGGATTCCCTGCTCTTAACCCAGATTACAGAGGCTGAAAATTTTGTTCTTGATTTTTATGCTCTGAACTGTTGCGACCGGTGTTGCACGATTTGTTTCCATTGTGCTCGATAAAGGCTTAACAGGTAAATATTTTCCCACTATCTCCTTCTTTTTCACCACTACACTGAATGTCTTTGGATTTGGAATCCATACAGTTACCATGATGTTATTTGGTTCCACTAAGGTCTTTTCCACCATGGAGTCTATCCTATTTTCTAGCTCCGTCAAAAAGAATCGGTGGCTACCAGGACCAGCTTCCACTTTTGTCCAAACCATTGCTTCCGACGAAGGCTCTAGAATTTGATTTCTGCAGAAAACGGCTTTTAAGACTGAAGTATTGGCGTTGCCATATATAATTGGTATCTCTATGTTTCCGTATTTCAGGGTTTGTTTCCCAAAGTCCACAACTAGTCCATGTTCTCTCATGAAGTCTGTACCAATGATACACTCGTCGTATATGTCAGCCAATAGAAAAACGTGACTTAGTTGTTCTCAAGTTGTAACTTCTGGTGTTATGCGACCAGGAGTTCTGCACCACATCCCTCCTGACAATCGAGGCCGTGGTACCGGTGTTGTTGTTGCCATCCATTTTTGCTTTCCACTGATTACTTTTACTAGAAGGCTTTCATTGCATCGCTTTGTTAGTGAGACTTGGATGATGGTCCTGAGGCCGTCGATTTCTGCTACCAACTTCTGCCCCACGAAGTTGTTGCTTAAGCATTTCCCGACTGATGACTTTGTGAGGATTGACAGGCTTCATGATAGCCGTTTTTGCTGGTTTCTTCCTTTCTTTGCTTGTTACCACAGTGAGGGCAGTCTTTTCGTCGCACCGATCCTTTACATTGCCTTTGGAAGTGTCCTATTTTATTGCAGTTCCAGCAGCGCATTCTTCGTCTATCTCGTAAAGTATCTCGTTTTTCGGCACTATGTCTTGCGCAGGAGCATTCAACAGATGCTATCTTTATAATGGAATGTGTTTTTTTTTTAAGACTTTTGCTTCCATAATCAGGGCGAAGGTAAGTGCTTCAAAAAGGAATCTCTTCCCGGCCATCATTACTGCCGACTGTAGCTTCGAATCTACAATTCACCTGATGAATGTTTCCTTTGCTATTTCGTCTATTGGCGTCGATTCAAGAGATTGAATTGAAAGCAATAAGTTCTATCATTTGTACCAAAAAAACATTTTACAATATAATAAATCTTTAATAGAATTAAAATATAATCGTATTCCAACTTCTGATATGATTCTGTCCCATCTAAATATAACCTTTTTTCTCTAAAGTATTTTAGAGGATATTGCAGAGACAAATCAATGCATACATCCACTCTAACAACCTACTCTCGCCGAAACAATTCGGTTTCGGTTTCGCTAAAGTAGTCGACGACATCAGGGAATTTCTGGACGAGGATAAAGTTACTTTCCTAGTGCTCCTGAATCTCTCAAAGTAATTCAATACCGTTAATCACACTAATGGGGGTTGCCGTGGTGTAGTCGTATATGCATAGACTTCTCAAGCAGAGGGTCGCGGGTACGAATCCCGTGCAAGGCAATTCTCCGAAAAAGTCTTTTCATAGAATTTGTATGTAGTTATATGAAAATCCTGTCAGCATCAACTCTGACATGAAGGCATAACACTGATGTTGGAGTGATAGCTGGTTGGGCTAAATATAACGAACTAGCAACTAGCATGTACTAAGACCCACTGGTTGAGGATGCACTGGCTTGTCCCGTCCAGTTTGACAACCACCTCTGGGAAAAATATCGAAAGCAAACCCACCTGAGTTTCAAACTAAAACTAAACTAAACAAAAAAGCCAGTAAAAGGGTATTCATATCCCCTTGGTGCTCGCGCGGTATTTTAAAAAAAAAATCTCTGCAATAAATTATCATCTAAGTTTAGATTCTTAAATTCGGCAGTGATCCTTATGTCGTCCTGTTGGACTTTATACGTCCGACTTCCTTCACAACAGTAGAGGTGTTTCACAAGGCTCTATTTTGGGCCCTCTTCTATTTTCGTTGTACGTGAACGAAATCCTTTCAATCGCAACATCCTCCATTCACATGTTTGCCGATGATGTTGAACACTATCGAAGTTGCCGACTAGGGATGATCGAAGACTACTCAAACATAATTAATATCGCTTTAGAGAGAATATCCTAATGGGCCTAATGGTCTAAGAAGAATGGGCTCTTTCTAAACCCTTCTAAAACAAAATGTATAGTTATCAGCAAGAAGTCGGTTTGGCTTCCATATTTTCCTGACATTGTGTTAAGCGGCTCAAAAATAAACTACGTGGATACTGTTAAAAATTTAGGTTTGTCTTTTAATAGGACATTAATTTGGAACAATAATATTAACACAGCTCTGGATGCATATAACTCTACTCCCCTAAAAACCATGATCTCTATCCTCAGCTTAACGCTGCATTTTACAATACTGCGCGTTATGTTTTCAGCCTTCGACGGTTCGATAGGATCTCTATGTACTCAAAATCACTCTATAACATGATACTCGATCATCTTTTCGGCTACATAAGTATCATTTTGCTCTCAAATGTGATTCAAATTAACCAGCCCAGCTACATATTTAATAAGTTGTTTGAGGTGCAAACAGATCCCACCAAATAATTCACCCTCGTTTTTCGTGTTTCCACTCCATCCGCTTATGGAATTCTTTACCGCATGTTCGAGGGACTGGTGGCACCAGGTCGTTTCGTTTGGAGCTTAAACAATTCTTAATAAGCAACCCTGACTACTTTAGATTTTGATTCCATGGCGTTTTATTATTACATGGAAATGTATGCTTGTCTTTCCTTTCTCTGAGCATTAATTGGCGATATTTGAATATTATCTATTAATAATGATTATTATGTAATTACCATCATCATAAATTTGCCAGTTTATATTACTAGTACGTTTACTCAGTAGCCATTTTCAAAATTGTTACCAGCAACTTTAAGCTTCACTACTTTTTAAGATATCTATTTATCTTATTGTGTATGTTATGCGTTAATGAAATAAATAAAATAAATAAATAAACATTTTTACTAAAATTCTAAATAAATAAGAGCATTTAAAATTATTTAGCAAAGTCAGTATAAAATGTTTTTTAAAATATTACTTTTTATAGATATATTATTGAAGGGTAGTGTCGAAGTTAGTTATTTATTTGTGTCTATAATTTTAATTTGTATACTCATGGCAACTCTCAACACAATACTCTAAGGCGTTTTCGTTTGGACAGTCAGAAGCTCTTTTTTGTGTACTCTGATTTTATTTCCAAATTCATACTAAATTTTTTTTCGGAATTGTTATCTTCTTTTATTTTTCAAATATATTTGCTTGCGAATTAATTTGAACACTTAAGGATAATAAATTGCTCAAAAACAGCTGATTGCACGAAAACAGAAATCTAATTTGACGCACAATACTGTTTGACGTTTACACATTTTGACATAAAATTCTAGGAGAGAAATTTTGATTTTCAAATCGTCAATCCAAAGGTATTTTCCTAATAAAAATTAAGACTTAAAAAAAATTAAGTGCGTAAAGTAAATAACAACATAATTGGAATTTTAAAACCCAAAATGTCTTAAAATCATATTATTGTTTGACTCTTACCTTTGAACCGAAGAAATAAAAACGAGAAGCAAAATGTTTCTAAAAAAATGAGGGGAAATGGTATTACGACACTTTTCCTCTCCGGAGCACAGATAAAAGCCCAAACGAAAACGCGATAAGACTCTTATACACTGTATTAATTGTGAATTTGTATACACAGACTTTGTATAGCTCTATAGTATTTTGTTACGATTACTGTATGCTTGTGAAACTCCACTGAGATTGAATGTGTTCTAATTCATTTATCCTAACAGTAATTACCGTTCAATTTTGCTTTTCATGCTCTTTTAAAATTTCTCTACAAATGTTCGAAGGCAGTATTCCTTGTATTTAATTTTGTTTCGGTTAATGATAGTTTTATGTTTTCCTTATAAGCAGTGCACATTCTAATGAGAAACATTAAAATATATTCACATATCAACGAATGATGCTGGTGCATTTGATTTAAGGTAATTACCTGTACTTTTGTTACTTTAAGCGCATATGAGGCTTACGAAAGCTCAGAAAATAGCTGTTACAGATTGGCTGCCCTAATTAGTCCAGGTAATATTGGTTTTTCTGAGCCTGGAATTTCCTGTGAAGATTTTTAGTGGAATTGCTTTGGAAGCGTAGTGGTTAATCGTCGTTAAACAGTAATTTAGATATCCAGGTGATATCGCTGATGAATGTGCTCGAAGTAAATGGCTTAAATGTTTACTTTACCGGAAGTAGGGCAATTTGGACTGTAATGGAATCGAAAAAACGTATTTTGACGTTGAAGCTACAGTCGATTGCTCGAAAACAAAAACCTGGTTTGATATACAATACTATTCAACGTTTATATTTTTATGTGTTAGTATATTTTGACGTAAAATTCTGTTATATGTTCCTGCAAAGAAAAGAAAAGGAAATATATAAATAACGAATAAGAAACTATTGATTATTTACAGAAACATCTTCCTTCTTTTAAGAAAAAAAAAATATTTTTTTAACTTTGTTTGATATCTGTCAAACACAACAACGAGATGGTGGGGCTAGGATTTTGACTTTTGAACTAGTCTCGATCATCGAAAATTGGAGTATAGTGGTGTCACGCCAGCAAGACTTAGAGCCACAGATTTGAGGGTTAGTAAGGTAGGGAGCAAATGGCTCAAATGGCTTAAAACCACTTATAAGCGAGTCAAATATTAACACGTCAGAAGAAGAAAAAAATAGCAGTTAGATGATGGGAGAGAGAAGCAAATAAAAAGGTGGAACGGACAGCTAGCTGCATCACGCCAGTTCAGTTCAGTTAAGATTTAAAAAGGTGCCGGTATAAAAAAATAAGATGACTACTAAGGAGTAAAGGTCCTAATAATAATATATAATAATTAAGGAGAATAATTATATTTTTTGTGGAAAGTAAACTAAAAAAAGAGCAAGTAAATCGAAACGATCGAACGAAACGAAACGCGAATGAGTTTTGTGCTGAAATGCTCAAATGAAATGAAATCCTCAAATACTTGAAATAAAATCAATTTAAGCAAGTAGTCGAAAAATATGAAAAATAAGAAAATCTTTTGCAAAATATCTTTGTAAATAAAACGTATTGTGTGTAAAAAAAAAATACAATAAATAAATAGAGAATTCCTCGCAAAGCCAGTTTTATGTGTCCATTGTTAAATGTAGGGTTTTCCAATAGGGACTTGACTACTTTGAACGCACTCTTTCACTAATCATCAAACTGTCACTGCCAATTTATTCAGTAAACTCAACATTTTCATCTTGGCAAAGTACACTAACGAGCAACGTCTCCAAATTATAAACATTTTCTACAGATATTCGGAGTCGTTAACTGCAACTTTAAGAGCGTTAACTCCAATTTTCGGTCGTAATTCTCGCCCTAGTAGACAGGCAATAACAAGTTCAGTGTAAAAATTTGAGTCTACATATTCGTTGTGTGATGTTGCCGTGTCAGTGAGACAACGGGTTTGTCTAAGTGTCGAAAATATCGCTGCCGTTCAAACGTCCGTAGCAAACGATCCAAATCAGTCAATTTCACGGCGTTCTCAAGAATTGTGCATAGCTCAGACCAAATTATGGCGTATTTTGCGTAAGGATCTTGGTTTACACTCATAAAAGATCAAGCTGACTCAAGAATTGAAGCCGATGGACCATTTGAAGCGACGTACGTTCTCCGATTGGTTTCTGGAGAAGGTGCGCCAAGATGATGAATTTCATCGCAAAATCATCTTCAGTGACGAAGCTCATTTTTGGCTCAATGGGTTCGTCAATAAGCAAAATATGCGTTATTGGTCGGGTGAAAACCCACATGTGCTTCATGAATCACCACTTCATCCACAAAAAATAACTGTTTGGTGCGGTTTGCATGCCGGCGGCGTTAATGGGCCATATTTTTTCGTCAACGATAACGACCGTCACGTTACTGTGAATGGTCAACGTTATCACGCCATGATCATGGATTATTTTTGGTCCGAATTGGAAGATATGGACTTGGACGACATGTGGTTTCAATAGGATGGTGCCACAAGCCACACAGCACACGCTACAATCGATTTATTGAAGAGTAAGTATGGTGAGCGTGTTATCTCAAGACATGGGCCAGTCGATTGGCCGCCTCGTTTGTGCGATTTAACGCCGCTTGACTATTTTCTGTGGGGCTACGTTAAGTCACTGGTTTATGCCAACAATTGAACGCGAAATAGCGGACGTTGCGGCCGAAATGTGTGGCCGAGTCGTTGAAAATTGGGTCCAACGAATCGACCGCTGCAAACGTACCCGCGGTGGCCATATGAACGAAGTCGAGTTCCACTCATAAATGTTTTGATTGTACTTTAAGCCAATAATAAAATTTTTGAAATATCTCTAATGGTTTGATTTTTATTTAAAAAAAAGTTGTCAAGTCGTTATTAGAAAACTCTATATATTATTTTACATGGCGACCAATGTCACGGTCGCCTAAACTAAGTAAAAAGAAAATACAAATGTTTATTTTTTTTTTAAATTCTTATCTGCCTTCTAGTATGCTTCTGACAAATTAAAAAAAATATATACATATGTAGGTAAATAAAGTGAACTTCTTAACAATAGTTGAAAAAAAAAGAAATATCCAAATTAAAATGTGTGTGCGGATGGAAAAATTGCATTTTATTATCTTCAAATATACCAATTTGTGTTAATAATTTGTATAAAAGAATTGTGTGTTAAATTTCGAAACGAAAAAATGAACAAAATTTGCAAAAGAGTCGATGTGCTCTGAATTATATATATATTTATTCTCCAAATCTGTAGAATACGGTGGGTGGGGAAGCAATTCGTAACCGAATTCGTTCAATTTTGCCATCGTTTTCATCGACTTGTAACACGGTGCCTTTTTCCTGACGAAACAGAAATTTCTTCGTCTTCAAATGCGGCCGTTTTTCTGCGATTTCGTCCTTCAAACGCTCCAACAACGCAATGTAATAGTCGCTGTTGATAGTCTGCCCCTTTTGGAGATAGTCAATGAAAATTATTCCGTGTGTATCCCAAAATACAAATGCCATAACCTTGCCAGCCGACTGTTGAGTTTTTGGTCGTTTTGGACGAGGTTCGTCGCCTGCTCGCCACTCAGCTGACTGCCGTCTTGACTCTGGTGTGAAGAGATGGAGCCAATTTTCATCCATTGTCAAATATTGGCACGAAAATTTGGCTTTATTGCGGTTGAACAGCTTTAAACACTCCTCTGAATCATCAACACGTTGTTGCTTTTGGTCGCCTGTGAGCAAACTCGGCACCCACTTTGAACAGAGCTTTCGCATGTCCAAATATTCGTGCATGATATATCAAACACGCTCTTTTGATATCTTCCGAGCCTCAGCTATTTCGATCAACTTCATTTTACGGTCATTCGTAATCATTTTGTGGACTTTTTTGATGTTTTCATCTGAAACAGCCTCTTTTGAACGTCTACTGCTTGCATCATTTTCGGTGCTTGTATAACCTCTTTTAAATTTTTCAATCCACTTGCGAATGGTTCGTTTGGCTGGTGCAGAGTCCGGGTAATACTTATCAAGCCATTTCTTTGCATCGGCTGCATTTTTTCCCATCAAAAAGCAATGATAAATCAACACATGAAATTGCTTTGAATCCATTTTTTTTCACAATAACAAAAGTTGCCTCACTCACAACGCTATATCTCGAGAACTAATCGTCCGACAGGTGTCAAATTTATACACGTATCTTTTGAAGGTTGGTACTAACTGAAAATGGTATGGATTTAATTCAAGTGGTGCCCTCTCTTACAAACGGCACCTTTCAGCCCATGTATTAAATATTGAATAAAACGAAATTATGATCATTAAATATAATGGGGTGGAAAACAATCAAAAACTCAAAATCCAAACGCAAATGTAATTAATGAAGTAAAGATGTATGGACAAGTCAAATTGCCTGATATGCAGGCTATAAACGCAATGTTATTTATAATAGCAGTTATTATGTGCAAACTTTGTCCTTAAAATATATAAATTGCACAACAATAAAAAATTTGATTATTAAAAATAAAAACAATTTAACCTTAAAAGAAAGATTATATTCAATTAGATTATTAAAAGGATATAAACAAAAGATAAGAAGAGTCTAAGAAATTTAAGGATATAACAAGAATTCGATACCCGTGAAGACGACATAGATTCGGACGAAAGTATAGAAACAGACTTAGAATTACAGATATTGACCACACTAGAGGACATGGCTCAGACTGTTGTAGAATTTTTAAATACAGCATTCAAAATCATACAGGATTTTTATGGCTCTGTCGAAAATCTCCAAAGATGTGTTGACTCACTAGAACTTGTAAATATAATCAAGGACGAGGATGATGCAACAGCTGTCTCATTAAGAAAAACCAAACTAAAGGGAGCAGCTAGAAATCTGATAACCAACGAGTCAACACTCCCTGCTAAAAAGGCAAAAATTCAAGGGTCAGTGAAGGGTGAGTCTGTGCAGGTAATGACGGCCAAGATGATGAATTTGCAGCAGTGCAACAAGACAGCCAACCAATACACTAACGAGGTTGAACAACTGACAAAAGCTTTACAAGGTGCCTATATATCAGATGGTCTAACTGCAGAACAAGCTGACAATGACAATGACTCAGAACTGTTCAATCGAAAATGTTAAATTGATAATGGAGGTAGGACAGCTTGGAAATATAAATGAAACTTATAAATTTATAAATAAATTTATAACAATACTATAGTTGCACGAAGGCTACTGGACAAGCCGATACGGTGCTGTTATATAAACGTCAAAATAATGGTAATAGTGGTGGTAACTATCACGGCAACTTTGGAAGGGATCGCTAGGATTAGTACAGTTGGATCTTAGAGGCAATAATTTTTGTGTACGTCATGCATTCCATGTGGTACACGAAAATTTTCCAATACATTGTGACGGAATACTAGGTATAAATTTTATAAAAAGTTACAATTGTATATTAGATTTTACTAAAGAGCACAGTAGTTTCATAATTAGACCCGATAGTCACATTAGGATTTAAGTACCAATAGCCTATTGAAAAACACCTAACAGTATAATATTACCAGCACGATCTGAGGTTATCAGACGTATCTATATTATTGGTTTTCAACTAAGAACCACAACCAGGAGTTATGATTATAATAGTAAAACAGCATACGTTCGCTTCATAAATACAACAACAGAAATAAAATATTGAATAGCAACAATTTTGAGACAGAAAATTTCACCAATTACAGTATAGTCTAACAGTCAAACTAACACAAAAACAAAATAACAGAACAAAACAAATTCTTTCAAAATTAAATAAAAAGTTTGCGAATCAATTAAAAGAACAATTAAACAAATTATGCACTACTTACAGTAATATATTTTTAGACTCAAAGATAAGGAACCCATATACATTAAGAAATATAAAATCCCCCATACACACAAGACAGAAATAGATAAACAGGTCAAGAAGTAAGTTGCTGATGGCATAGTGGAACCTTCAATTTCGGAATATAATAGCCCACTACTTTTAGTACCTAAAAAGGCACTACGTAATTAGAATGTAAGGCGATGGCGTTTAATGGTTGAATACCGTCAAATAAACAAAAAGGTAATCGTGTGTAAATTTTCACTTCTAAGGATAGAAGATGTTCTTGATCTTGATGTCATCAGATTGAACTTGATGAAAAGTGCAACAAACGATGGTTCATATCGTTTCAAACGACTTCCTTACGGACTTAAAATAGCATCAAATTCTTTTCAACGCATGATTACGCTTGCATTTTCTGGCCTATATATACATTCCTATACATGTGTTCTGTAAAACACATGTTAAAAAACTTGACTGAAGTCTTTCAATTATGTCAGAAATACAACTTAAAGTTGCATCCTGAAATGTGTTCATTCTGCATGCATAAGTGCACTGACAAAGGCACACTACCTGATGATAAAAAATACGAAGCTATTACATTACAGATGCAGATAGTGCGAGGAGATTTGTTGCATTTTACAACTATTATAGAAGATTTATCGAAAACTTCTCATTCTACAACGCGTCATACATATAACACAACTTTGCAAAAAGAATTTCAATAGACAAGTGAATGCAATGAAGCATTTAACTATCTTAAAGGAAATTGATGAACCCGACATTATAACAATACCTTGATTTCGACAAAGAATTTTGCATTACCACGATGCAAACAAATATGCATGTGGTACAGTGCACAGCCAAAAGTACAATGGCATGCAGCTTCCAGTTGCATTTGCCTCAAAAACTTTATAAATGGAGAAAGTAAAAAGTTCACTACTAAACAAAAACTTACAGTAATACATTAGGCAATACTTCACTTTAGATCTTTTATCTATGGAAAACATTTTCTGGTCAAAATAGGCCATAGGCCATTATCATATTTATTCTCAATGAAAATCTCAGCTCCAATCTAAACAGAATGAGGTAAGATTTGGAAGAATATGATTTCATGGTGGAATATCTCAAGGGGGGACAAAATCAAGTTGCCGGTGCTCTTTCTCGCATAACTATCAATGAACTTAAAGAGCAAAATAAAAAAAAAATAAATACAATTTATGAAGCGACATAGCAGAAAAAGCAGGTCTGAGCAGGTAATGACTCATTTGATTCAAATAAAAGCAAAATAAAGAAAAGCTCAACGTTCATGAAGTCATTAATTATAATGACGATAAAAAATTCGTGAAATTAAAGTATTCATAAATGTACTTGATGGGAAAAACAGTCTTAACACGAATAAATGTTGATGATTTATACATTATTGAAAAACTTGATCTAAGTCGGTTTTTCCAAAGGCTTAAAAAAGAGGCCGATGTACTCAAAATCAGTCAACTACAATACAAATGGTGCATATCGAACAAACTTGATCTAAGTCGGTTTTTCCAAAGGCTTGAAAAAGAGGCCGATGTACTCAAAATCAGTCAACTACAATACAAATGGTGCATATCGAACAAATCTTCGAATTTGTGTCGCCACAATTATTTAAAGAAATGGGCAATTACATATTAAAACATTTGAAAGTAGCGCTACTACCAAAGGTAACTATCATAAACAACAAAGAAGAAATTGCAGTCATATTGCTGAGATACCATGACGACCCCGCAGAAGGGTGTAATACAGGCATTACACGAATGTACGGAAAAATTATAAGATATTTTTATTGGAAAAAAATGAAACAAGGCATAACAAAATATATAAAAGCATGCAAAAAATGCCCGATGGGAAAAACTATAAAAAAAAAAAAAAACACCAATGATTTTAACACAACACCTCCATCAACTTTTGTTGTTGTTTAATCATTTACATTTAATGAGTAAATACGCTCATATACATATATCTATTGATAGAAGTGACCGGGATATATGGCTTAGGTATTTCAAGTACTGCTTTAATACAACACCTTCAGTAGTACACGAATATTGTCCTTATGAATTGGTGTTTGGCAGAATCCCCAATGGATTCAAAGCCTTCAACACTATAAACGAAATAACACCACTTTATAACGTGGGCGACTATTCAAAAGCAGTGAGGTACAGGTTAGAAATAGCGTGCAAAAGAGCTAGACTAATGTTGGAGCGTGGAAAGTTAAAACAAAAAGAGCTGGGGGTGGCCGTGGTGTAGTGGTATATGCATAGACTCCTCAAGCAGAGGGTCGCGTGGTCTTTTCGTGGAATTTGTATGTATTTATACATATGTAAATCTCGTCAGCGTCAACTCTGACATAAAGGCATAACACTGATGTTAGAGTGGTTGCTGGCTGGGCTAAATGTAACCAACTAATAACAAGCACGCACTAAGACCCACTGCTTGAGGATGCACTGGCACCTGAGTTTCAAAACTACTACACTACCCGCCCGCGCCCTGGTGAAAAGCCAGTAAAAGAGTATTCATACCCCTACGACAGACAAAGTAAGGAGATATTGCTAAAAATAGGTGACACAACATAGTTGTTGGAACATACGGTTGAATACTTTCAAAATGTTGTATCAGTTCATACATATATCACATATACTCACTGCACTTATTTAGTTGAATTGTCAAGTGTAACACCTATATATCACCAAACTAATTACATATGTATAGTATTTATGTTATTAAACAGTAATATTCATACGAACCTACCGATGCTGTACCTTTCAAGGGAGCGAGCGTGAGTAGATTTGGTTCATCCGTTGTTGGAGACTGTGAACATTGTTCGTTGTCAAAACTAAAGCAAATATATATACAGACTCAATAGTGTTGCACATTGATTTTGCGTTTTAATTGGTCGTAGTTTCTCGTGGGAAATTAAAATAAAAGTAATTTATTTCAATTTCGATATCGGCCTTTTTGTCATTTGGTCCGCGAGAATATAGGGAAAAACTATTCAACAAACATTTGGCGACCGTGACAACACGTTTTCCTGTAAATTTCGTAGTAGAAATTCGGGTAGAATTTCGCTGGTGGATTCGGAATTAAGTCCTATCAGTTACGCCGCGTCGCGTATAAATTATGTAAATGGACATTTTAAAAATAAATTCCAGAAATTTTTCGAAGGTGCTTCGTGGAATAGCGGCGGACGCCCATAACAGATATTTTATCATAGCGAACACTCGTGCTGTTGGAGCAAACAGGCGGTTAAGGATAACGGGACGGGTAAATCTGGTGACCATAAAGAACCGCAAGTATAAATGAAATCTCATACATAATTGTAGTTGATGTTGTTATTTATATTCCGTACACATTTTTGGGCGGTCTTGCATAATAAATTTTAATTTTTTTTTAAATGCTAGTTCCAGAGGAGAACAATAATCCCAAGAGCTTGAGTGAGCTTAAGTCCCTTCGAGCAACCTCGAAAGCCAGTATTACGCGTATTCGTCAGTATATAAATGAAAAGGCAAATAGTCTCTCTCTACTGGAGTTAGATTGTAGGCTTGGGATCTTAGAGTCATATTTTAAGCAATTGCTCACAGTACAAGCGTCTATAGACAAATTTGCACCGGAGGAAGATAGCGCGACCATTTGCGGTGAGCTAGAGAATACGTGCGTTGAGACCAAAATTTTAATCATGGGTTTCATGACTCCAAATCGAAGTTAGCCAATTCGGGTAATTTAAATGCTTCATTTGTGCTCCCATCGAATATTGCACATACTTCCAATCTGCAAAAAATTAGGTTGCCATATTCTAAAGGAAAATATTCCGAGTATCCCAACTTCATTGGGATTTTCAATAAATTGGTTCATAATATAACGAGTTCCGACAGTATTGAAAAGTTTAATTATTTAAAAGAGTGTTTGCACGATTCCGCTTAATCGACCATTTGCGATTTAGAAGTGACTGAATCCAACTCTTCGAAGGCAATGTCGAAATTAAGAGAGCGGTTTGAAAATAAGAACCTTATGTTCCAGGAGCATATTACGAACATGTCCGAGTTGCTAACGGAGCCGTGTGCGAGTCAGATAAGGGCACTGATAGATAGAATGAGTGCGCACTTAAATGCAATGCTGTCATTAATCAGCTACGAGAATGTAGTCCATGCAATGTTGATTCGCTTTGCAACTGATAGACTTGATCAAGATTCGCGAGAGAACCAGGCATAGATTTCAATAAGTTGTCTTTGTGGACAGACCATAGTCGGCCGTTGTCAAATCTTAGAAGCTCGCAAGTCTTCTGAATCGACAATCTATAGCGACCTTTGGCAGGAGCGAGTGCATGCTGAAGCCAGCGGGCTAGGCATGTTTAAGTCACAGTACAGATATCAGATAAACGCAGTTATTTGCTCTTGTCTAAACAATTTTTCCGCTCCTTTGAAATTAGCTGTCCACGGAATGGCTGACCCATGTTTCAATCAATCAAATAGTATCGATATGTTAATGGGAGCTGACACCTTTTTTAAAATTTTATCAATTGGTAAAATTAAAATTGGAAATGAATATCCTCTAATGCAAAAGACGCTGGTGGGATGGATTCTGGCAGGTAAATTCCAAACTAAGACAGCTCGGGAACAATACTGTTTTGTTGTAACAAACGAGGTGGAGCATAGTGGAACTAAGGATGGTCTTGGTAATATAGTGGAACGTTTCTGAAAAATAGAACATCTAGTATCCCAAGGTGCAGGGATACTACTTCGTCCAGAATCCTCCATCACTAAGCTTAGAGTCGTGTTTGACTGCAGCTGCAAAACTTCAACAAACTTTTCTCTTAGCGATGTTCTAATGATAGGACCCACAGTGCAGTATGATTTGTTTTCTATTATTCTGCGATTCCGGTTTCAGATATTTCAAAAGTGTATTGTGTATTGTTTGTAACTTCCAGCGACTCTTACTACCATTGTATTCTTTGGCGATCCAGTTCGAGTGAGCCACTGCTTACTTATCGACTAAAAACTGTCACATATGGGACATCGTCGGTTTCATATTTGGCAACGCGTTGTTAACAACAAATCGCTAATGATAATGATCATACTTACCCTATAGCTGCAAAAATTATTCGTTAGGACTTTTACATAGACAATCTTATAACAGGGGCAGATACCGTAAAGGAGAACTAATCAATTGGGGAAGACGTTGAACAACTATTGTTGTCTGTCAATTTTACACTACGAAAGTGGTATTCGAATGATTTATTTGTGTTAAAAGGCCTACCAAAGGAAGATTTGCAAGAACCACTTCGGATTAATGTCATAAAAGCATAAGGTTTAGTGTGGCACCCTCAAACGGACACATTTGGATTTGTGTCTCCACCTATATCTAAAAGTAAAAGGGTTACTCTTTCATACCTGTCCCGCCGTTTTGACCCCCCGGCCTAATAAATCCAGTATTTGTTCGAGCAAAGATGTAAATGCAGAAAGAAGATGGGTTGGGATGAATCATTGCCAATAGAAATGCATTCCAGATGGATGGACTTTCTGGGAGTATCTTTCTGCACTTCAAGATATAAAAATACTATGGTGCGCTTTCACAACCGACAAGATTGGAGGCTTGGAGCTGCACGGATTTGCAGATGCGTCCATGGGGGCTTATGGGGCTTGTATATATGTGCGTTCTATAGATACTATTGGAAAGGTCGTCGTGAATTTGATAACGGATAGGTCCCGAGTAGCTCCACTTCTAACTGAGTCATTGCCACGATTGGAGTTTTGCGGTGCTCTTCTACTAGTCGAATTAATGGAACGAGTTAAGGGCAACGTCACTATCAAACTCAACGAAATTTATTTATGGACCGTCTCCGAAGTAGTTCTGGACTGGATATCAGCTCACTCGTCGACGTGGAATACGTTCTTGGCCAACAGGGTGGCAAAGATACAAGAGTTATCGAAGTCGTCAAGGTGGCAACTTGTTAATTCGAAAACAAATCCGACGGATATTTTGTCGAGAGGGTCAACAGTGGGTGGGCTAATAGACTCTATATGGTTCAAAGGTCCAGAATTTTCGTTAAGGTCACACGATTATTGGCTAGTCCAAGAGAGGCATGTTTCAAAGTAAGTCCTCTAGAAACGGTCAAAAACGACAGTCCAACGATCACTTCGTCGCATACGAACGATATAGTAATTTCATGAAGATCTGTCGAATATTTGCTGTCGTGTTTCGGTTCTACAATCGCTTGAAAAAAGGACCGACCTTAGAATTGGAAAGTACATTTACAGTTAAAGATCTTCACTCAGCGTTCTTGCGAATAGTGTGGAGTATTCAGCAGCACGAGTTTGCAGAGGAAATCTGTTGTCTGGAAAAACAACAGGAGATTCAGTCTAAAAGTATGATCAAGGGACTGTGTCCATTTCTTCGAGTAGGTGGTCGTTTGAAAAATGCCGAACTTCTGTACGACAGCAAACATCCATGACTTCTTGCTAAAAATTGAAATTTTATAAAAACATTTTTTTATTATTTACATAAAAAATTTTATCACGCAGGTTCTACAGAATTGGTGGCGATCAGTAAACAAACAGTTTGGGTGGTGAACGCAAGAGATTTGGCAAGGAAGGTTTTTAGTCGCTGCACGTACTGTTTCTACTATAAACTATAAACTGTTTCTACTGGAAACCTTCCAGTAACACGGGTAAAATTCAAAAAGCCATTTTTAATCTCCGAAGTAGACTTTTTTGGACTAGTTCCAACAACGCATAGGATTCGATGAAAGCAGCCGTATAAATCGTATCATCTTAAAGTCGTGGTTTTTGTCAGCATCTCTACTGAGATAATGGAACAAATTTCATGTGCCCGAAATTTAATGGCGGATTTTCGAAAACATGTCATTGAGCTACAGCAGACGATATCATCTTGGTGTTCCGCACAGATGGTACAGTTTCATCACTTTCCTCCACGATCGCCTCACTACGGAGTCCTTTGGGAACGTGCCGTGATATCTGCGAAAGGACTATTGGTGCGCACTCTCAGTTCAACCCGGCTTACATTCGAGGAGCTAACAACAGCTTGTGCGGAAATCGAGGCTATTCTCAGTTCAAGGCCGCTGTGTCCTCTATCAACGGACCCTAATGACGAGGAAGCGCTGACACCAGCTCACTTTTTGAATGGCCAATCATTGGTCGTGATAGTAGAACCTTATGTTTAACCAAAAAACATTATCCCATTCAAACAGATGGCAGCAAATCTCAATCTCAAATCAAATCTCAGGCAATATTTTTGGCAGAGGTGGTTGCAGGAGTATGCTACGTCTTTAACAGAGGGCAACATTTTAAGTTAGCGTCATCCAACGTCAGTGTCGATACTTTGGCATTATTTTTTATGACCAATCGATGATAATTGAATGATCTCAAGTTCATTCAAAGGCGGCGGGATGTTGGAGCATGCGGTTAAATAATTTAAAAGTGTTGTATCAGTTCATTAATATATCACATATACTCACTGCACTTATTTAATCGAATTGTCAAGTGTAACACCTATGTATCACCAAACTAAATACATATTGTATGTATTTATTAAACAGTAATATTCATACGAATTTACCAATGCTGTACCTTTCAAGAGAGCGAGCGTGAGTAAATTTGATTCATTCGTTGTTGAAGACTCAAAGTGCGAACATTGTTCGTTGTCAAAACCAAAGCAAATAGCAAAGCAACCAAACAGACTCAATAGTGTTGCACATTGATTTTGCGTTTTAATTGGTCGTAGTTTCTCGTGGGAAATTAAAAGATAAGTAATTTATTCCAGTTTTGATATCGGCCCTTTTGTCATTTGATTCGCGAGAATATAGGGAAAAACTATTCCCCCAACACTAGTACTTCTAAAAAACGAAGTAAGACACAAATTAGACAACAGATTATAAAGAAAAATTTATATATAAATATATAGAATATACAAATTATATTATCATTTGAAAAAAAAGGTAAATAAATAGCATGTAAGCACTTGTTTTTTGAGCATTCAAACGCATATTTAAAAATGACAAAAAAAAAAAAATAAAAAAAATTAATTTAAAAATTGGCCTTTTCCGAACATCTCTGCGGGTTGTCCCTCTATTTACCCGGTCATCCTTATTGCTGACTGTAGCTTCAAATATGCGATTTCCTGATCAATGCATCTTTTGCCATTTCTTGGCTTGCGGTGGAAAATGACAAATTTCCACTCTATTGACGTCTGCTTGAAGGTGCTGCAGTGTTTCTCCTCGTTGCTGCATTCGGCTTTGCAATTAAACCTTGTAAACTTCCGACATGTGTCTATTCGCAGACCGTTTTTTGAAAGTGTGTACTAAAGCTATTTTCGATGTCTATTATTTGTTACAATTCTGCTGAAGGACCTCACCATACTTCTTTATTCTTTCAAATTTTGTCATCCATGACTTCGAATTTACGCTTTTGTTCGAGGATATTCTTTTGTTCGTCTAGACTTTTCTTTCGTTCGAATCTATTTTTTTTTGTTCTCCCAGATTTTTCTTTTGTTTGTCGAATTTTTGTTCAATGCTGCTCTTCTGTTCGCCTAGATTTTTCTTTTGTTTGCCTATTTTCAACAAGAAGAGTTGAATCATATTTGTGCTCTTTTACTCTTCCTCGTCAACGTTAAAGCAGTTATTATCTCGATCATGTTCCTCGTTGTTTAAAGTGTCCTGAAGTTGGAGCACCAAAACACTTTTTCCTCTATGCTGAGGTTTCGTTTGTTCAACTCGGATGTGAGTTGTGAGTTTCTTAATTTCTGGCTCCATTAAATAGAATCGCTGGCTTGCAGGGCCGTCTTCCACTTTTTCCCAAACAATTTAAAGACGGAAGTGTTGTGGTTTCGGTTTATCATTGGTTTCCGCATGTTTTCATATTCCAGGGTTTGTGTCTCAAAGTTGACTAATAGCCCATATTCCAATGATATACTCGTCACATACGTCAGCCTTTAGAAGAAAGTGGGTGCAGACTATCCAGACTTCACCGTATGCCTTAGCCTTTTCCTCCCTAATTATTCGCAAGCTGTAACTTCTAGTGTTATGCAATTAAGGCTTCTGTACAAGATCCTTTCTGATAACTGAGGCCGTCTATGTTATTGTTGCCATTCAGTTTTCTTTACCGGAGACTAATTCTACTTTCATAGCTCTTTTTGATAGCGAGATTTGTATAGTGATCCTTGGGTCGTCGACACCTGCCACTAACTAATGGCTTCTTGATATCCGTTTTTGCCGTTTATTTCTCTATTGTTTGTTATCGCAGTGCATGCAGCTTTTCATGCTTTTCAGCTTCTTATACGTAGACCATGCGGCTGCAATACTTTTCTCCTTGGACCGCTTAAAGGGCATTCACGCACTGTTTCCATAGCTTTTGCCAGTTGCTTATATTTTTTGTCTACTTGTTCGAATTTTTCGTCAACATTCTTCTCTATTCTTTTAAATTTTGTCATCGTTTTCTTCAAACATTTGCTGAAGACTATTATTTTGCTTTTCCAGTACAATAAACGGTACACGCTGTTTTTTTTTGGTTCATGTATGGTAGATTTATTTTCTGTTCGTCTAGATTTTTGTTTTTTTGTTCCAGCTTTTGTTTAAGGCTGTTCTTCTGTTCGTCCAGACTTTTCTTTTGTTCATTTTCAGTAAGAGCGGTTGTATCACCTGATACTTATTTCTTTCTCCCTGTCAACATCAAAGGATAATGTGTCTCGATAATATCCCTCGTTGTTCAAAGCGTCCTGAAATCTGAGCGTCCAGTTGTTTTTTCCTCCACTGGCCCTAATGTTTTCCTTACTCAACCCGGATTTAAGTTGAACGAGTTGGCAGTTATAGCACAATTACAATCAGCAAAACAACATTAATTTATGTACCATATATATAATATATCCGGAGTGATATTTTGTTAACGACCTTTGGGTATCGACTACGGATAACGGCAGGATTCTGAAACATTAGGACCCTCATCGACTCACAAGGCGAAGATCCTCAGAATGCCAGATTTCTTCAACTTGAGCTAGAGCTAACTAGAGTTTTCACGATATAATATGAACATCTTGGGGCCGACCGAGATAAGATAGTTGGATTCGAGAGTCCGTCGTACGACTAATGCTGACACCAACAGCAAGGAGCAGTCTCATATCTTGGAAATTGTGTAGTGACCGGAAAATGACGGCCAGACTTCAGAGTTAGCAACTGAGGACGAAAAGGACACATTTCGAGTTAGTGGTAAATAATTTAGACGACAGCGTCATAGTCCTAAATTGCAACGAGCATGCCGCAGCAACAATTTTCCGCATTCAAACCGGACCTCTCAGGATCACAGAGAGAGTAGCAGCTATCAGATCCCTTAAAATAAATAAAATGATAGGCATTGATGCTGTCCCTGCCGAGCTTTATTCAAACGGCGCCAACTACAACGGCAGAATCATTCCAAGCGCTCGTTTTTGTTGAGTGGGAAAGGGATGATCATAAAGCTTTCAAGGAAGGACAATTTGATGAAATGTGGGAACTTTCGAGGTTCGTTATTTTTCCTCGATAATGACGTGGATGCCGCTAATGATATGATCACAGATAATATTCTCTTTGGAATGAGATCATTTATGCCTCATCAAATGAAGGATATTAAGCCAGAGGAAAAGGCATTGTACGACTGGAGCTATAAAGAGGCTGCCAGGGTAAGAGAAATGTTTTTTCGGTCCTATAACACCAATCCGACAGAAAAAACCCGAAAAAAGTTTAAACGAGCCAGGAATGACTTTTCTTTCTTAAACGTGTGAAATTTCAGAACGACCAAAAGCTGAGGCATAAAATATTTCAATATTAAAATAAAGGTAGTAAAAACTTTTGGTCGTTCGTCAATGCCTGATCCTCCATCCCAATGCTCATTTACAATGACATTCCAGCTGTCAGCTCTTTCGACAAGGCCAATCTTCTTGTTACATACTTTGCTGCGAGTTCAATACTTTCAGATTGTGCTTGGTCCCCGCCTACATTTGAGTGCGTCGAATCTTAAATGGAAAATATCAACTTCCGCATTCGTGTAGTAGCAAGAGTTCTTAAAGATCTTAGCATTCACAAATCTGTTCTGAAGAGGTGTTCTTTCTCGCTGGCAAAACCACTGCGTAAGGTTTTCAATCAATCCTTCTCTTTAGAACTCTTTTTGAGCAGATGGAAAAAAGGATTTATTAAGCCTGTCTCTAAAAAAGGCAAACCTTCTTCTCTTTTTACCTACAGAAACATTGAATTTACGTCTCTTCTTTTTAAGGTTATGGAAACGCTGATAAACCCCCAGCTCATGAAATATGTCGAAACACGAGAACTTCTCAACGACCGGCAGTATGGTTTCTGTAGCAACCGGTCCACTGGTGATTTGATGTCATGTCTCACTGAAAAGTGGAACCAAAGCGTACATCAATCCGGCGAAATCAACATAGTTGCACTTGATATTTCTAAGGTATTTGACAGAGTTTGGCACCAGGCTCTTTTTTTTCCGAAAATGCGTGCCTTTGAGATCGGTGACCGTCTTCTTCAATGAATTAGAAATTACCTTTCAGTACGTTCAATTCAAATTGTTTTAGATGGTTTCAAGTCTGATGTTCACACAGTAAATGCTGTTGTACCCAAGGGCTCCGTTCTCTCCCCGACACTCTTTAACTTTTTTTAACGATCTTTTATCTGCTACTTCTAATCCATACTGCTGACGACAGCACTCTCTGCTTCCCATATTCGTTCCGTGACTCATGTACCTGCTCTTTGGCTGTAGAACGGGAACGGCAGCATATGTTATGTTAAGCTCATTAAATTCTGATATTAACAGCATACCTAGATAGGAACCATTTACAGAGTAGAATTTATAACTTCCAAAATACAATGCTGTCTGCTGTCGTTAAAGCGAAACTTAAACACCATGAATGGCAAACTTTCCATTTTCGGTATGTGTGTCAATGACAATTCACGTTGGAATGCCCACATATACGGCCATCAAAAATGCTGCGAAATGTCAATCTTTCTCAAGCGGTGTAAGAAATACTTTACCCCCTCTGATCTGGCCTCAATATATATAAGGCATTTATTCGCCCGAAATTGGAGTACAATGCCTACATCTGGTCGAGTGCGCCCAAAACATCTCTGCACCTGCTAGATAGGACAGTGCTATATAACTTATAGGTGATAATAATGTCACCCAGACAATAGATACCCTTGAACTTCGACGTAATGTCTCGTATCCCACTCTGTTTTATCTCTATTTTCACCACCAGTGCTCCATAAGAATCGCCAGTAGCATTGCGTTCCTTCAAAATTTTAACCGTAAAACCCCTCTCGCTATGAATGCTCATCGGTATACCCTCAAGCCAACTTTCGGACGTACACTAAATTATCGTGATTCGTTTCTAAGCCGCAAAAATCGCTTATGAAATACCCTGCCTAGCTCTTTATTCCCTAGTCATTATAACCTTTCCATCTCCTCTCCTTCGCTCGCGCTGTGTATAAGCATTTCAAACCCCTTGAGCGCGCTCAAAATATATATAAAAAAAAGAATTATGGGTTCTTCCATATTTCAAAAACTTTATTTTTGGCTTGAAGTACAATCAAAACATTTATGAATGGAACTCGTCTTCGTTCATATGGCCTACGCAGGTACGTTTGCAGCGGTCGATTCGTTGGACCCAATTTTCAACGACTCGGCCACACATTTCGGCCGAAAGGACCGCTATTTCGCGTTCAATATTGGCTCTGAGCTCTTCCAACGTCGTCGGCGTGTTGGCATAAATCAATGACTTAACGTAGTCCCACAGAAAATAGTCAAGCGGCGTTAATTCGCACGAACGAGGCGGCCAATCGACTGGCCCATGTCTTGAGATAACACGCTTACCATACTTACTCTTCAATAAATCGATTGTAGCGTGTGCTATATGGCTTGTGGCACCATCCTGTTAAAACCACATGTCGTCCAAGTCCATATCTTCCAGTTCGGGCCAAAAATAATCGGTGATCATGGCGCGATAACGCTGACCATTCACAGTAAAGTGACGATAGTTATCGTCGACGAAAAAATATGGCCCAATAACGCCGCCGGCATGCAAATCGCACCAAACAGTTATTTTTTGTGGATGAAGTTGTGATTCATGAAGCACATGTGGGTTTTCACCCGACCAATAACGCATATATTGCTAATTGACCTACTCATTGAGCCAAAAATGAGCTTCGTCACTGAAGATGATTTTGCGACTCCGAATATCTGTAGACAATTTTTATAATTTACAGACGTTGCTCGTTACTGTACTTTACCATGATGAAAATGTTTATGAATAAATTGACAGTGACAGTTTGATGATTAGTAAAAGAAAATTAAATTCAAAGTTGTCAAGTCCCTATTGGAAAACCCTATACAAAATTTCTTTTACCACTTTTATATTTTCTGCAACAATTTATAAAATAATAAATTCAGTATTGTCTTATATCGTTGATTTTCTTACTAATATAGACTTAAGAATATGTTTTGTATAAACTGCTACACCCCCACATGGCCTACTAAGTTGATCAGCGCAGTACATATCCCCAAATTTTAAAAACTTTTTTTTGCATATCTCGGTTTAGTCATGTTTCGGAAGTACAGATGATATCCATGGATCCACCTTCAAATAAAGAGCGCACCTCATCAATCTTATTTACAATACTTTGCACATTAAATTGGCAGACGCGAATTCCGTGTTTATGTTATCACTAACCGGAATGTTTAGTAACATCTTCGATGTTTTTATGCAATTCTTTGGACATATGCAACTCCGACTAGATTTATTTAAATCGTTCATTATTAACGAAACAGGAAAACAGAACAAAGAAGAGAACATTAAAAACCATAAGAAAGCACATTTGCGTTAAGATTAAAAGCATTAGTGACATACGACGATGATTATATATACGTCTATACAATTCACATTCAAATTAAAAAGAAGTTTTAAACAAATTGAATGATAAAAAAGAAATGTAAAAACAATGAATGTGAAAAAGGAGTAGATAAAAGAGGGGAAAAAAAAGGAAAAGTAAAGGGAAAGAATAGTTATTATTGAGATCATTAAGTTGTTGTTGTTGTTCACATCTGAAGATAATCTTGAGCATAGTTGATTAGCATAATCTCTCCAGGTCTTCTTTGCTCCTGATAAGTAGAGGCTCTCCTTTTAAGTAACGCACAGGTTATGTATCCCATAAAGTACACCAATGTTTTCTCTTCAGTAGGATGAGAAAATACTTAGTTCAAGGTAAAATAATGAAGCCGTGGCCACAATGTTGCAACATATCTAATATCATTTATTTTTTTTTTATTCTCTTCGCGACTACTTATTTTAGTCACATACACAAGCTCATTCTTAGTGGAGATTTTTTTTGACATCTTCAGATTAAACTCCTCTGCAATAGGTAACTTGACTTTGTCAGGCTCTCATTTATGTAAATTTTGTCATCTGAGTCCAAGGCCAACCCAATGTATCGGAGAGTCAGGCCAATATTTGTCCGTTTGTACTGGGATAAGCACCTTTTAAAGAGTGATTTTTTTTCGTATGAATTCCTTAATTTGAGAATTGTTGTGCCATCATACCTACGAAGAAAGTTTTTATCTAGACGCGGCTGGCTTTAAGCATTTTCCTCATGGGTAGAGGTGTGTTATTCAGAGTGGGCCAAATTTTGGTTAGAGTCTTCATTATATTTACATTATTGTTAAGTATTGCCAAAATAATTAAGGTCTGGCATAACCAAAGAGGTTCTTTTCCTTTCTCTTTTTTTCACTTTCTACTACTTCCTTTTCTCCGTCAATCTCTAAATTACATAATAAAGTCATTCCATGGCAATTCCATCGAAAACTTAAATCATACGCGTTTTATCTTTTGGTTGACGAAGACATTACACATGCACGAGTGATCTTTTATAAAAGTTCTTATTTTGTTTTTAATAACATTAATTTCGTATTAAGAAGAGTAAAAAAATAAACGAATTTCGTTTAGAAACATAAATAAAATTAACGTAAATCACAACATTTAATTCAATCGGATAATGCCACCAACACACACGTTAAATAATCAAATCATGTTGTTCCAGACTTCTGGAGTTCCAGAATTTCCACCCAATAATGAAACATTTTCAATATGGAAAGAAAAATTGGACATTCATTTTTGCGAAATAAACTGCACTGAGGACAACACAAAAAAGGCAATCTTATTAAAATCTATTACACAGTCTATGTAGCCCTGATTCACCTGTATCGAAATACAAGGAATTATGCAGTATTCTTGTTACACATTACACTCCACTTTGTGTTTCATTCGCTCCGTTGATGCGCTCGTAAATACAAGTGAGTGTTGGATTTATTTTTAAGGTGTTTAGCGTTGTTTGCGTTGCATTTCTAACTGCAATATCTCAAAAAGGTTAAAGAAGATGTTCCATTTTGCACTTCTGGGTACGCCTATGGGACAAATTTAGAGAGAAAAATGTGATATTAATGGTAATAATTCCAGAAAAAAATTTATTTGTTATCTTCACTTCTTCCCTCAAGATATTGGAAATAAGAAATTAAAAAAAAGGAGCTGTTCCATCGTTGAACTTAAACGTTCATGTCGATAATGATGATTCTGAGAATTTTTTTGTTTAGAAGAATTACCTCAGAGAAGGAATTCTTCGTGCAGCAATTTATCTATTGTTTGTTCAAAATGCGAAAATTTTAATAAAACTATCGCCATGTACAGAAAAAAATTATAGATTTAGAAAAGCAAAACAAAAATTAAAAAATATGAAATCGTACGAAAAAAGAACGATTAAACATGAAACTAAATTATGTACCATTAAAACTTATAAGTATAAGCTCTTTAAATATAAGCGAAGAGTCGAAAATATTTAGCAAGTTGCTTATAAGTAAGCGGCCCAAAGAATATATCGATGAAGTTAGGTGGCTTGCACAAAATATTTTCTATGTTTCGCAATTTACCTATTAATTTTTAAGAGATAAATTGAATCTTAATATACCCATGCTTCAACTTTTCATCGATGGGCCCCCATAAGATTCCTTCAACTTGGGTTTACCAATAATGCTATAGACGAATTAAAATTAAATATTAAGTTAATGGATGGAAGGGACAAATGCAATATTGTGCTACCATTTGATGAAATCTCAATAAAAAGAGAACTTAGTTATAACGAAAGACCATATAATAACAAGATAGAGCACCTGAAAAATGTTGCTAAAAGCTCTTATAGGCACGGTCGGTTGGTTGGAGGAAATCACATTCAGAGAGTTTAAAGCTCTTTCTGAAAGATCACCCCTCAGAGCCTCACCAAACAAAACGAAAATCATTTTTGCCCTTTTCTTATCTTTGCATACCCAATCTATTTATGTATGTACACACAAAAACAGCGGTATAATGAGAACGAGATCGGCTACTAGCAAAACAAAATTTTAATTCGTCTCTGATTTCTGGTTCCAGCATTTTTACTTTCTGGGACATTTCCATTCGTGATTTTCGTGAGGAAGATTGTATGCGACAATCATACGATTTCTGGTTCTGAAAATGCATAAAATACATCGCAAGTCTGGACTTGGGTGTTGCATCGCTGGCTGCAAACAGTTCAAGCGCAATGACCCTGATGCAAGGCTGTTTCGATTTCCTCCTCCATCAGAAGCAGATATTTGGAGGGAGGTATGTGGGATTACCGAAATAAAGAAGAATGCTTCAATTTGCGATCGTCATTTTCATCCTAATATCTTGAGCAAAAATATATTAAAATCTGGAGCCATTCCTACGCTTTTTGGTAATTCTCTTGAGCAAAATTCCTTAGATGAAGATTCAATAATTTTCTAACTGCCCCAAGTAAGCGATGATCTTGTCTTGCGAAGAATATGTAAAATTTGACGGACTTTGACAAAACAAAAATATTGTATAATGTTTAAAAAAAAAATTGCGACCCAAGAATATGATTCATCAATTAAGATTCAAAATTAGGAAGAACTTAAAAATGCATGCCAAGTAAATAGATATTGACAAATGCGTTATAAGCGAGGAATCAAAAGTTTTTTGTAAACTTTTAGTTAATGCCGTCAGAAACAGTATTCCGACAAAGAAAAATAGTTTGTGCAAAATATTTTTTACGTATCGCAGTCGACTTATTTGTTTTTAAGAAATAAAATTAATTTACAGCATATTACCACCATTAATCGTTGGGCCCCAAATAAATGTCTTCAGTCAGGCGTGAGAAATTCTGCATTTGAGGACTTTAAAACGAAAATGTCTTTAAATCACGATTTTGAATATCTAGGTTTTAGTAGAACCAATGAAATAGGAAAGCAAGTATGTATTTTTGTGATAAGGGGTTAATTAATAATTTCAAAAACGTTCAGATTTATTTTGTTTCGAAGAATGTGGTGTCTGGGGAATCTTTATTACAAATAGTTAAGGAAAATATAGGCATTCTATATGAAATATGCATTAATGTTTGATCCATTACTTGTGATCAAGGTTCGGCGAACAGGAAATGTTTCAATTTATTAGGAGTTTTTGCTGCCCGCCCTTAATTCATTCTGAACCACACCAAAATATACTGTTTGTATGATTCTCTCAACCTAATAAAATCTCTAAGAAATTGGCTATTAAATTTAAATCTTCATACTTCTGATGGCATAGCTAGTTTTAAAATTGTTGAGGAATTGTACCAACTTTAAAAAAATGGTAAAACTAAAATGTGTTTTAAACTAAAAAATCAGCACGTAATGTCAAGCAGTTTTGAAAAAATGAGAGTCAATTTTGCTACTCAGGTTTTTAGTAGAACTGTTCACGCAGCAATAAAAACAGTTATGAAAACTATTGGGTTCAAGGAGAGTTTCTCGTCTTCAATCTAGGTGCTCTTTCGATTTAAGCAATGCTCCTGACGATTTTTGGAACTACTGCTGAATGATCTGAGCAGAGGTCATAGCATTCTACAGTATTCGTTAGGTGTATAGGTACCCCTTTTGCAATAAAAAAGTCGACAAGGTCAGGAATTTTATTTGTGTCGCTGGGCCAATATATTGGTTTACCCGTCGAAAAGAAATCCAAACTATGTTTTAGACTTGCGTTGTACGGTAGTCTGTCTGTTTGTTACCTATATCTCTGAGGGAAATATGATTATGATATGATATCCTCCAAAAATATCCTGATTTCTTCGTCGGCGAACATTTTGAAAATGAAAATTGATTTGGTATCAATGAGGTATTTCATAGGCTACGTCGCTTTTAATGTGGGCCCGAAAACAAACTTTGAAACATGTTGTGCTAGAATTAAGAAAAGTGATGAAGTACTAAGCGCTCTATCTGAACTTTTCGTGTTTCAAAAAAAAAAAAAATAAAAAAAAAATTACAGCCGTAATTCACATTTTGAGAACTTTAATGCGGACTTATTTTGGTTTTCAATTCGATATTTTCAGGTAGTCTTGACATAAAACATATCAGAGAAAAGATTGTTGAAAAATGCCACAATGAATGGTTTTCGAACTACTCATCCCTGTACCACAAAATGAAATTTGTTCAATTTTTGGTTTTAGTTCTCTTAAGAAAAAATGTTCCTGGAAAATGGATGAAATAAAATCGAAAAGCAAGAGAAAAACTAAGATTTTAGTTAACTAGTTAGTTAAAATTCAATTTTACGAAAAAAAATTTGTTTTTTTCAAAATTTTGACTTTGAAATTTTATTTTTAAAAAACAGTTAAAAACTTGAAATAAAAATAAGATTGAAGAATGAAATATTAGCTGGTATAAATGGTATAGCACGTCATTCTATGTGCCTTAGTTAATTTTATATATATATTTTTTCCTTTTTAATTCCTTTTTCTACTAAATTGCCTCTCCCGCCTAAACGGTTAAAGATAGACCCCTCCTATACAATTTCTTCTTCTCTTAACTCAACCTAGGCTTTAGTCTATGAGGAATTTATTAGAAAAAAATTTACCAAACCAAATTTCTCAATCTTAAATATTGTTTATACAATGTAAATAGTTAAGTCCCCGCTCTAAAATGTTTTTGATTTTAGAAAAAAATATTAAACAGACATGCCACCGTTTTTATTAAAACAAAGGGTAACATCTCCTGTTTTCATGAAGCAATCCAATAAAAAAGAAAAGAAAAAAATTGCGCACTTTAAATTCAATGCACAAAAATGGAACATTTTATGTGTGTTTAAAAAGCAAACGAAGTAGAATCATGCGATTATCAAAAATGCGTCGAGAATCAAGATGTTAGGGAGCTCCGTAACCTTAACCGAAACTGTCGGATATCCGAAATAAATAATTTCGCATACTGAGACATGTAATAACAGGTTTTTGTTATTTCCGGGTTTGTTTTTATTTTTGCTCACGAACACAAGTATGCGCGTTTATAAAAACTCATCCCTGTGTGCACTTCACATTATGTTCGTTAAAGAGAACGCATATGTTGAGTGTAAAAATTGCTTGTGTGCGAGAGCAGTTTATGAGCAGTGAGCAGCTGTCTAATGTGCGCAACGAGTGTGGGTGTCCTTACTTTGGTCATAACTATTCATTGTGGGATTACAAGCTTACGAGTACCTACTTAGATAAAAAGTGTTGTGTAAAAGTGAATTACTAAATTATTTATATCTGGGGAAAATGTTTTACGGAAAGGAGGTTGCACATTTTCGCCGAAATTTCATCTTAAATCAAAACACAATGATAAGTATGAAGAACTATTGTTACTGCAAAAGAATATAGTAATCAACAAAAACCACAAAAACCCCAAAAGATTCTTTAAAAAATAGAGATGTCTGGGATGATGGTAATACTAAAAAAAAAGAATTTGATCAATTAGTGGCTTAAATGATTGCGTTACAAAACTTGCCATTTAAGTTTGTGGAAGGTGTGGGATTCCAAAGATTAATCTAGGCAGCATTACCACGTTATCATTCTAGAGGTCGGCAGCATTTTATTAATTTACTTTGAACCGATATCTACGATAAAATGAAATTAAAGGTTTTGGGATTAATACAGCAATTTGAAAAGATATTTACTACAGATGTTTGGTCCGAGCCCAGAGCAAATGTTTCATTACTGAGTCTTACTCCTCATGGTATCGCAAATATATTTGAAAGAGTGACTATAATACTCAAGCGCAAGCAATTGGTAGGTCGACACACAGGTGAAATTATAGCGAATAATTTAAACAATATTTTTAAAGATTAGGGGTGAGCACGGAATCAGTTCACTGCGTTTTACGAGACAGAGGATCGAATATGATAAAAGCTATGAATATGGCTAATTTCACTGATGCAAACTGTACTATTTATCAACTGCAGTTGTGTATCCGGTTAGCCATAGAGATCGAACAATTTCTCTTGCCATTGATTACTCGCTTCAGTCACTCACCAGCATTCACAAATCTGTTCTGAAGAGGTGTTCTTTCTCGCTGGCAAAACCACTGCGTAAGGTTTTCAATCAATCCTTCTCTTTAGAACTCTTTTTGAGCAGATGGAAAAAAGGATTTATTAAGCCTGTCTCTAAAAAAGGCAAACCTTCTTCTCTTTTTACCTACAGAAACATTGAATTTACGTCTCTTCTTTTTAAGGTTATGGAAACGCTGATAAACCCCCAGCTCATGAAATATGTCGAAACACGAGAACTTCTCAACGACCGGCAGTATGGTTTCTGTAGCAACCGGTCCACTGGTGATTTGATGTCATGTCTCACTGAAAAGTGGAACCAAAGCGTACATCAACATAGTTGCACTTGATATTTCTAAGGTATTTGACAGAGTTTGGCACCAGGCTCTTTTTTTTCCGAAAATGCGTGCCTTTGAGATCGGTGACCGTCTTCTTCAATGAATTAGAAATTACCTTTCAGTACGTTCAATTCAAATTGTTTTAGATGGTTTCAAGTCTGATGTTCACACAGTAAATGCTGTTGTACCCAAGGGCTCCGTTCTCTCCCCGACACTCTTTAACTTTTTTTAACGATCTTTTATCTGCTACTTCTAATCCATACTGCTGACGACAGCACTCTCTGCTTCCCATATTCGTTCCGTGACTCATGTACCTGCTCTTTGGCTGTAGAACGGGAACGGCAGCATATGTTATGTTAAGCTCATTAAATTCTGATATTAACAGCATACCTAGATAGGAACCATTTACAGAGTAGAATTTATAACTTCCAAAATACAATGCTGTCTGCTGTCGTTAAAGCGAAACTTAAACACCATGAATGGCAAACTTTCCATTTTCGGTATGTGTGTCAATGACAATTCACGTTGGAATGCCCACATATACGGCCATCAAAAATGCTGCGAAATGTCAATCTTTCTCAAGCGGTGTAAGAAATACTTTACCCCCTCTGATCTGGCCTCAATATATATAAGGCATTTATTCGCCCGAAATTGGAGTACAATGCCTACATCTGGTCGAGTGCGCCCAAAACATCTCTGCACCTGCTAGATAGGACAGTGCTATATAACTTATAGGTGATAATAATGTCACCCAGACAATAGATACCCTTGAACTTCGACGTAATGTCTCGTATCCCACTCTGTTTTATCTCTATTTTCACCACCAGTGCTCCATAAGAATCGCCAGTAGCATTGCGTTCCTTCAAAATTTTAACCGTAAAACCCCTCTCGCTATGAATGCTCATCGGTATACCCTCAAGCCAACTTTCGGACGTACACTAAATTATCGTGATTCGTTTCTAAGCCGCAAAAATCGCTTATGAAATACCCTGCCTAGCTCTTTATTCCCTAGTCATTATAACCTTTCCATCTCCTCTCCTTCGCTCGCGCTGTGTATAAGCATTTCAAACCCCTTGAGCGCGCTCAAAATATATATAAAAAAAAGAATTATGGGTTCTTCCATATTTCAAAAACTTTATTTTTGGCTTGAAGTACAATCAAAACATTTATGAATGGAACTCGTCTTCGTTCATATGGCCTACGCAGGTACGTTTGCAGCGGTCGATTCGTTGGACCCAATTTTCAACGACTCGGCCACACATTTCGGCCGAAAGGACCGCTATTTCGCGTTCAATATTGGCTCTGAGCTCTTCCAACGTCGTCGGCGTGTTGGCATAAATCAATGACTTAACGTAGTCCCACAGAAAATAGTCAAGCGGCGTTAATTCGCACGAACGAGGCGGCCAATCGACTGGCCCATGTCTTGAGATAACACGCTTACCATACTTACTCTTCAATAAATCGATTGTAGCGTGTGCTATATGGCTTGTGGCACCATCCTGTTAAAACCACATGTCGTCCAAGTCCATATCTTCCAGTTCGGGCCAAAAATAATCGGTGATCATGGCGCGATAACGCTGACCATTCACAGTAAAGTGACGATAGTTATCGTCGACGAAAAAATATGGCCCAATAACGCCGCCGGCATGCAAATCGCACCAAACAGTTATTTTTTGTGGATGAAGTTGTGATTCATGAAGCACATGTGGGTTTTCACCCGACCAATAACGCATATATTGCTAATTGACCTACTCATTGAGCCAAAAATGAGCTTCGTCACTGAAGATGATTTTGCGACTCCGAATATCTGTAGACAATTTTTATAATTTACAGACGTTGCTCGTTACTGTACTTTACCATGATGAAAATGTTTATGAATAAATTGACAGTGACAGTTTGATGATTAGTAAAAGAAAATTAAATTCAAAGTTGTCAAGTCCCTATTGGAAAACCCTATACAAAATTTCTTTTACCACTTTTATATTTTCTGCAACAATTTATAAAATAATAAATTCAGTATTGTCTTATATCGTTGATTTTCTTACTAATATAGACTTAAGAATATGTTTTGTATAAACTGCTACACCCCCACATGGCCTACTAAGTTGATCAGCGCAGTACATATCCCCAAATTTTAAAAACTTTTTTTTGCATATCTCGGTTTAGTCATGTTTCGGAAGTACAGATGATATCCATGGATCCACCTTCAAATAAAGAGCGCACCTCATCAATCTTATTTACAATACTTTGCACATTAAATTGGCAGACGCGAATTCCGTGTTTATGTTATCACTAACCGGAATGTTTAGTAACATCTTCGATGTTTTTATGCAATTCTTTGGACATATGCAACTCCGACTAGATTTATTTAAATCGTTCATTATTAACGAAACAGGAAAACAGAACAAAGAAGAGAACATTAAAAACCATAAGAAAGCACATTTGCGTTAAGATTAAAAGCATTAGTGACATACGACGATGATTATATATACGTCTATACAATTCACATTCAAATTAAAAAGAAGTTTTAAACAAATTGAATGATAAAAAAGAAATGTAAAAACAATGAATGTGAAAAAGGAGTAGATAAAAGAGGGGAAAAAAAAGGAAAAGTAAAGGGAAAGAATAGTTATTATTGAGATCATTAAGTTGTTGTTGTTGTTCACATCTGAAGATAATCTTGAGCATAGTTGATTAGCATAATCTCTCCAGGTCTTCTTTGCTCCTGATAAGTAGAGGCTCTCCTTTTAAGTAACGCACAGGTTATGTATCCCATAAAGTACACCAATGTTTTCTCTTCAGTAGGATGAGAAAATACTTAGTTCAAGGTAAAATAATGAAGCCGTGGCCACAATGTTGCAACATATCTAATATCATTTATTTTTTTTTTATTCTCTTCGCGACTACTTATTTTAGTCACATACACAAGCTCATTCTTAGTGGAGATTTTTTTTGACATCTTCAGATTAAACTCCTCTGCAATAGGTAACTTGACTTTGTCAGGCTCTCATTTATGTAAATTTTGTCATCTGAGTCCAAGGCCAACCCAATGTATCGGAGAGTCAGGCCAATATTTGTCCGTTTGTACTGGGATAAGCACCTTTTAAAGAGTGATTTTTTTTCGTATGAATTCCTTAATTTGAGAATTGTTGTGCCATCATACCTACGAAGAAAGTTTTTATCTAGACGCGGCTGGCTTTAAGCATTTTCCTCATGGGTAGAGGTGTGTTATTCAGAGTGGGCCAAATTTTGGTTAGAGTCTTCATTATATTTACATTATTGTTAAGTATTGCCAAAATAATTAAGGTCTGGCATAACCAAAGAGGTTCTTTTCCTTTCTCTTTTTTTCACTTTCTACTACTTCCTTTTCTCCGTCAATCTCTAAATTACATAATAAAGTCATTCCATGGCAATTCCATCGAAAACTTAAATCATACGCGTTTTATCTTTTGGTTGACGAAGACATTACACATGCACGAGTGATCTTTTATAAAAGTTCTTATTTTGTTTTTAATAACATTAATTTCGTATTAAGAAGAGTAAAAAAATAAACGAATTTCGTTTAGAAACATAAATAAAATTAACGTAAATCACAACATTTAATTCAATCGGATAATGCCACCAACACACACGTTAAATAATCAAATCATGTTGTTCCAGACTTCTGGAGTTCCAGAATTTCCACCCAATAATGAAACATTTTCAATATGGAAAGAAAAATTGGACATTCATTTTTGCGAAATAAACTGCACTGAGGACAACACAAAAAAGGCAATCTTATTAAAATCTATTACACAGTCTATGTAGCCCTGATTCACCTGTATCGAAATACAAGGAATTATGCAGTATTCTTGTTACACATTACACTCCACTTTGTGTTTCATTCGCTCCGTTGATGCGCTCGTAAATACAAGTGAGTGTTGGATTTATTTTTAAGGTGTTTAGCGTTGTTTGCGTTGCATTTCTAACTGCAATATCTCAAAAAGGTTAAAGAAGATGTTCCATTTTGCACTTCTGGGTACGCCTATGGGACAAATTTAGAGAGAAAAATGTGATATTAATGGTAATAATTCCAGAAAAAAATTTATTTGTTATCTTCACTTCTTCCCTCAAGATATTGGAAATAAGAAATTAAAAAAAAGGAGCTGTTCCATCGTTGAACTTAAACGTTCATGTCGATAATGATAATTCTGAGAATTTTTTTGTTTAGAAGAATTACCTCAGAGAAGGAATTCTTCGTGCAGCAATTTATCTATTGTTTGTTCAAAATGCGAAAATTTTAATAAAACTATCGCCATGTACAGAAAAAAATTATAGATTTAGAAAAGCAAAACAAAAATTAAAAAATATGAAATCGTACGAAAAAAGAACGATTAAACATGAAACTAAATTATGTACCATTAAAACTTATAAGTATAAGCTCTTTAAATATAAGCGAAGAGTCGAAAATATTTAGCAAGTTGCTTATAAGTAAGCGGCCCAAAGAATATATCGATGAAGTTAGGTGGCTTGCACAAAATATTTTCTATGTTTCGCAATTTACCTATTAATTTTTAAGAGATAAATTGAATCTTAATATACCCATGCTTCAACTTTTCATCGATGGGCCCCCATAAGATTCCTTCAACTTGGGTTTACCAATAATGCTATAGACGAATTAAAATTAAATATTAAGTTAATGGATGGAAGGGACAAATGCAATATTGTGCTACCATTTGATGAAATCTCAATAAAAAGAGAACTTAGTTATAACGAAAGACCATATAATAACAAGATAGAGCACCTGAAAAATGTTGCTAAAAGCTCTTATAGGCACGGTCGGTTGGTTGGAGGAAATCACATTCAGAGAGTTTAAAGCTCTTTCTGAAAGATCACCCCTCAGAGCCTCACCAAACAAAACGAAAATCATTTTTGCCCTTTTCTTATCTTTGCATACCCAATCTATTTATGTATGTACACACAAAAACAGCGGTATAATGAGAACGAGATCGGCTACTAGCAAAACAAAATTTAAATTCGTCTCTGATTTCTGGTTCCAGCATTTTTACTTTCTGGGACATTTCCATTCGTGATTTTCGTGAGGAAGATTGTATGCGACAATCATACGATTTCTGGTTCTGAAAATGCATAAAATACATCGCAAGTCTGGACTTGGGTGTTGCATCGCTGGCTGCAAACAGTTCAAGCGCAATGACCCTGATGCAAGGCTGTTTCGATTTCCTCCTCCATCAGAAGCAGATATTTGGAGGGAGGTATGTGGGATTACCGAAATAAAGAAGAATGCTTCAATTTGCGATCGTCATTTTCATCCTAATATCTTGGGCAAAAATATATTAAAATCTGGAGCCATTCCTACGCTTTTTGGTAATTCTCTTGAGCAAAATTCCTTAGATGAAGATTCAATAATTTTCTAACTGCCCCAAGTAAGCGATGATCTTGTCTTGCGAAGAATATGTAAAATTTGACGGACTTTGACAAAACAAAAATATTGTATAATGTTTAAAAAAAAAATTGCGACCCAAGAATATGATTCATCAATTAAGATTCAAAATTAGGAAGAACTTAAAAATGCATGCCAAGTAAATAGATATTGACAAATGCGTTATAAGCGAGGAATCAAAAGTTTTTTGTAAACTTTTAGTTAATGCCGTCAGAAACAGTATTCCGACAAAGAAAAATAGTTTGTGCAAAATATTTTTTACGTATCGCAGTCGACTTATTTGTTTTTAAGAAATAAAATTAATTTACAGCATATTACCACCATTAATCGTTGGGCCCCAAATAAATGTCTTCAGTCAGGCGTGAGAAATTCTGCATTTGAGGACTTTAAAACGAAAATGTCTTTAAATCACGATTTTGAATATCTAGGTTTTAGTAGAACCAATGAAATAGGAAAGCAAGTATGTATTTTTGTGATAAGGGGTTAATTAATAATTTCAAAAACGTTCAGATTTATTTTGTTTCGAAGAATGTGGTGTCTGGGGAATCTTTATTACAAATAGTTAAGGAAAATATAGGCATTCTATATGAAATATGCATTAATGTTTGATCAATTACTTGTGATCAAGGTTCGGCGAACAGGAAATGTTTCAATTTATTAGGAGTTTTTGCTGCCCGCCCTTAATTCATTCTGAACCACACCAAAATATACTGTTTGTATGATTCTCTCAACCTAATAAAATCTCTAAGAAATTGGCTATTAAATTTAAATCTTCATACTTCTGATGGCATAGCTAGTTTTAAAATTGTTGAGGAATTGTACCAACTTTAAAAAAATGGTAAAACTAAAATGTGTTTTAAACTAAAAAATCAGCACGTAATGTCAAGCAGTTTTGAAAAAATGAGAGTCAATTTTGCTACTCAGGTTTTTAGTAGAACTGTTCACGCAGCAATAAAAACAGTTATGAAAACTATTGGGTTCAAGGAGAGTTTCTCGTCTTCAATCTAGGTGCTCTTTCGATTTAAGCAATGCTCCTGACGATTTTTGGAACTACTGCTGAATGATCTGAGCAGAGGTCATAGCATTCTACAGTATTCGTTAGGTGTATAGGTACCCCTTTTGCAATAAAAAAGTCGACAAGGTCAGGAATTTTATTTGTGTCGCTGGGCCAATATATTGGTTTACCCGTCGAAAAGAAATCCAAACTATGTTTTAGACTTGCGTTGTACGGTAGTCTGTCTGTTTGTTACCTATATCTCTGAGGGAAATATGATTATGATATGATATCCTCCAAAAATATCCTGATTTCTTCGTCGGCGAACATTTTGAAAATGAAAATTGATTTGGTATCAATGAGGTATTTCATAGGCTACGTCGCTTTTAATGTGGGCCCGAAAACAAACTTTGAAACATGTTGTGCTAGAATTAAGAAAAGTGATGAAGTACTAAGCGCTCTATCTGAACTTTTCGTGTTTCAAAAAAAAAAAAATAAAAAAAAAATTACAGCCGTAATTCACATTTTGAGAACTTTAATGCGGACTTATTTTGGTTTTCAATTCGATATTTTCAGGTAGTCTTGACATAAAACATATCAGAGAAAAGATTGTTGAAAAATGCCACAATGAATGGTTTTCGAACTACTCATCCCTGTACCACAAAATGAAATTTGTTCAATTTTTGGTTTTAGTTCTCTTAAGAAAAAATGTTCCTGGAAAATGGATGAAATAAAATCGAAAAGCAAGAGAAAAACTAAGATTTTAGTTAACTAGTTAGTTAAAATTCAATTTTACGAAAAAAAATTTGTTTTTTTCAAAATTTTGACTTTGAAATTTTATTTTTAAAAAACAGTTAAAAACTTGAAATAAAAATAAGATTGAAGAATGAAATATTAGCTGGTATAAATGGTATAGCACGTCATTCTATGTGCCTTAGTTAATTTTATATATATATTTTTTCCTTTTTAATTCCTTTTTCTACTAAATTGCCTCTCCCGCCTAAACGGTTAAAGATAGACCCCTCCTATACAATTTCTTCTTCTCTTAACTCAACCTAGGCTTTAGTCTATGAGGAATTTATTAGAAAAAAATTTACCAAACCAAATTTCTCAATCTTAAATATTGTTTATACAATGTAAATAGTTAAGTCCCCGCTCTAAAATGTTTTTGATTTTAGAAAAAAATATTAAACAGACATGCCACCGTTTTTATTAAAACAAAGGGTAACATCTCCTGTTTTCATGAAGCAATCCAATAAAAAAGAAAAGAAAAAAATTGCGCACTTTAAATTCAATGCACAAAAATGGAACATTTTATGTGTGTTTAAAAAGCAAACGAAGTAGAATCATGCGATTATCAAAAATGCGTCGAGAATCAAGATGTTAGGGAGCTCCGTAACCTTAACCGAAACTGTCGGATATCCGAAATAAATAATTTCGCATACTGAGACATGTAATAACAGGTTTTTGTTATTTCCGGGTTTGTTTTTATTTTTGCTCACGAACACAAGTATGCGCGTTTATAAAAACTCATCCCTGTGTGCACTTCACATTATGTTCGTTAAAGAGAACGCATATGTTGAGTGTAAAAATTGCTTGTGTGCGAGAGCAGTTTATGAGCAGTGAGCAGCTGTCTAATGTGCGCAACGAGTGTGGTCAGTATGTACTTTGGTCATAACTATTCATTGTGGGATTACAAGCTTACGAGTACCTACTTAGATAAAAAGTGTTGTGTAAAAGTGAATTACTAAATTATTTATATCTGGGGAAAATGTTTTACGGAAAGGAGGTTGCACATTTTCGCCGAAATTTCATCTTAAATCAAAACACAATGATAAGTATGAAGAACTATTGTTACTGCAAAAGAATATAGTAATCAACAAAAACCACAAAAACCCCAAAAGATTCTTTAAAAAATAGAGATGTCTGGGATGATGGTAATACTAAAAAAAAAGAATTTGATCAATTAGTGGCTTAAATGATTGCGTTACAAAACTTGCCATTTAAGTTTGTGGAAGGTGTGGGATTCCAAAGATTAATCTAGGCAGCATTACCACGTTATCATTCTAGAGGTCGGCAGCATTTTATTAATTTACTTTGAACCGATATCTACGATAAAATGAAATTAAAGGTTTTGGGATTAATACAGCAATTTGAAAAGATATTTACTACAGATGTTTGGTCCGAGCCCAGAGCAAATGTTTCATTACTGAGTCTTACTCCTCATGGTATCGCAAATATATTTGAAAGAGTGACTATAATACTCAAGCGCAAGCAATTGGTAGGTCGACACACAGGTGAAATTATAGCGAATAATTTAAACAATATTTTTAAAGATTAGGGGTGAGCACGGAATCAGTTCACTGCGTTTTACGAGACAGAGGATCGAATATGATAAAAGCTATGAATATGGCTAATTTCACTGATGCAAACTGTACTATTTATCAACTGCAGTTGTGTATCCGGTTAGCCATAGAGATCGAACAATTTCTCTTGCCATTGATTACTCGCTTCAGTCACTCACCAGTTGCTCAACATGAATTGAAACAAATTCAAATAGAAAGACTGCATTATTTGGGATCGGGACTGCGTATAATTCAGGAATGCCCTACACGGTTAGATTTTTTCATTCTTTTTTTATTCGAAAATATAGACATACCTATTATATAAACTTTATATTAATGTTTTTTTACAATTTTATTTGACAATTTTTTTATTTTTCCAAAGATGGAATTCAAATTATATATGATGGAAAGAATATTGAAATCTGGATCCACGGTACAAGCTTACGCTTTTTAGTGAAGTTATGAAGGAACAGGTAAAGTCTGAGCTTCTGGAGGTACTTGACTGTTCTAAAACTTCTGATGATAATGGCCTTTCTTCAGCTAAAAGATCACGGAATGAGCTGCCAATGTCAACAATAAGTTCCAGCAACCATTCAACATTCAGTCTAGTCTAGCTGAAATATTAAACGTAAGTGACGAGGAAAAGCAAAATATAGATTGTGGTGATGAAGTATTCAATCAGTTCATTGTTAACAAGATATTTCTAAATTAATACAATAGAGAGAAAAGGTTGACACTCATTAGAGATCCACTTTTATGGTGGAAAATGCATACCAAGTACCATAGCTTTAGTAATGTAGTAAGACAGTCCTCTCCCCACCTCCTGGAAGTGTATAGAGTGAGCAGCTTTTCAGTACTGCTGGGTTAATTTACAACCCCTTAAGAAATCTGGCGATAAAGCTGCAATATTGCTTTTTGTTAAGTATAATTTACCTTTGCTCAGTTTTGACTATTAAAACTAATATATAATTAAGTTGGAGTTAAGTAAATATTTTGTAATAGTTTCATTACTTAAAAAAAAAAAAAATAAATGGCGCGACAGCCCGGTGTGGGCCAAGGCCTAGCTTCTCGCACTCATTTGTGTTTCTCACTTTGTGAATTTTTATACTCCTGAGCAGGGCCTACTATTTATTGCCGGTTCGGAACGGCTCTCCTGAGAAGCATTTTCATAGGCAGAATTTGACTTTCGGAGGGTTGCAAATGCCCGCCGAAAGGGTGATGACGATTTTTGAAAAATTTGCTGTTGTGCTCCTACCGATATTTCATTACTTAAAAAATTTATTAAGAAGACAGCTCTTTTTTGTTATGTTATACTTAGATTACAGTAAATATGTGAAATGTGAATTCGAACTTTTAATCACAATTTTAGTTTTTAATTTTAAAGAAGAAGACTGATTGATATGTTGTAATAACTCCTATAAAGATGTTGAATAATATAACGAATAATGTTGTTTTTTGTTTAATATAATTTTGTTTTTGCGTTTTACTTTTACAATTCCTTACAAATCTAATATACGTCTCCGAAACTATCCGAAACTAAGGGATAATCCGAAATAATTTCATATCCGTAACCGAATCTGAAACCGATATAATATTATTCCTATATCCGTTTTCGTATACAGATCCGAAATTTCATATCCATACCTTCCCAGCTCCTTGGTAATTATATATTCTTTGGTACGATGCATCAATAACGTATAGATGTAACACGGAGAATATATTTGTTGTAGTCTCTAAAAGTAAAAGTCCTCCCTTGCTTGGTCGAACGTTTTTAAGTGCATTTAATTTTGAATTAACGGAAGTAGGAGGAAGTGGAGGTGGCCGTGGTGTAGTGGTATATGCATAGACTCCTCAAGCAAAGGGTCAAGGATTACCTCTTATGGCTTCGGCACGCATGCGGAGGTGGGCGCTAATATTGTCAGGTTTTGATTATTTGTTGAGTATATTAAAGGTACATTAAATGATGCACAAATGCCACAATCATCACAATCATTTCACGAATGAATATGAAGAGATTAACTATGTAAACTATACCGAACAGTTGTACCAACAAAGTTACGAAGACGAGTACTTGATGAGCTTCACGCCTCACATTTAAGTATAGCTAAGAACTGGTTTTCACGTTTGGTAGCCAGGAATTGATGTAGAAGTTAAAAATATATTACGAAATTGTAATTCTTGTCAAGAATTACTACCAAGTCCCAAAAAATTTCGTTAATACCATGGAGACCTTCTTACTCAATATATAGTCGACATGCAGATTTTGCTGGTCCAATTGAGAACCATTATTTTTTTTATCGTAATTGACTCATTCTCTAAATAGGTTGAATTATTTAAAACGAAGGAGATAACTTCTTCACTTACTAATAGTAAATTGAGAATTGTTTTGTCGTTACGGATGAGCGGACGTTCTCGTTACTGATAACAGTCAACAATTTACGTCAAACGAATTTAGCAAATTTACAACAAACATATTTTCACCGCATCTGGATATCCGGCAACCAACGGTCAAGCCGAGAGTTTTGTCAAAACCTTAAAGAAATCAATACTTGCAAATCTTAAGAACAATAAGAAAGGCTGTATGGACACCATTTTAAATAGGTTACTGGTTGACTAAACATTGCTCGAATGGTGAATCACCAGCAAAGATTTTCTTTATAAGCGTTCTGAAAACACGTTTTAGTTCTTTAAGACCTCCAATGACTAGAGAAAAGATTATTGATTCAAAATAAAAGCATCACAAATTACAAAAGCAAACGCAAAACGGTGTTTTCCAAAGGACAGAAAATTATGATTAGAGACTACAGAAACATTAATAAACCAAGCTGGATCAAGGAATAGTAAAAAAACCACCTGGTCATCGGACATATTCTTGCATCGTTACTCGTAATAACAGTGAGATTAAATGGCACTTAGATCAAATAAGAAACCGAAGTAATACTGAAAATCAACAAACTGAAATCAATGTACAAGCGAATTTATCAAATATTCCCACTGATGATAATGATCCATAAGCTCGTGAGGAAGGTAGCTCTAAAGATGTTAATACTGGCAATGTTTCTGTTTTTTCCAATCAGGCATCTCAGTGTGACGCTTAAAAAAATTTAATGCCACGCTTTATTAAAATAAATTATTATGAATAATATTGTTTATTGTTATTGTTAAACTTTCAAATTTCTAAACCGTATTTTTATTATCCATAAATTACGAACAAACAAATGTCAATATGTACATAAAATATTTTGAATTTCACATTAGGACGAGTAAAGGTGCCACGAGCTGTCCTTACTGTTGCAACTCGGACATGGTTATCAGAACCCGGATGAGTAGCCTCAATTCTACCAAGAAGCCACCTAGTTGACGAAAGGTTTGGCTCCGTTATCACCACGATGTCGCCAATCTTAAGCTCAGCCTTGGATGTTTTCCATTTGGGACGTTCTTGAAGAGTTGTGGTGTATTCAGGTTGTCATTGTCTCCAGAATGACGCGGTTAGGTGACGTCTCGAGGTAGTTAGGCTCAGGAACAGCCGATAAAGGGTTCACTTATAAGAAAATGCACAGGGGTTAATGGATTGCAGTCCTTATCGGACAACACACAAAGAGGACGTGAATTTAAAATTGATTCTATTGAAGTTAGCACCGCATACAATTCTTCGAATGTGAGGATATTGGATCCGATAACCCGGTGACTCCCACAATCCACCAACATGTGGTGCTGAGAGGGGTATGAAGTGCCATTCAACTCCGTCAAGTGTAAGCGCAGCAGCAATATCGTTACTGTAGGTCTGTGACAACACCAACTTCTGCATGTTATTGAGACAGTGACGAGCTCCTTGGAATATACGTTGGAACATTTTCCACGTCGAGAAACGAATCGGCGGAAGACAGCTAAAAATGCATCAATCGTTAGGTCACTTACCAATTTCAAATTCATTGCTTTTGTGCACATGCATACAAATAGTGCCAGAGAGGCTTAAGCCAGCATTGGGTTACGACATTTGGACAGTTTGATGGTGAAGGGCCCAGAGTCACACCCAGTATTATCAAAAGGGCGTCTTTGGATGACACGAGATTGCGGTAAATCACCCATGAGTTGCGAGCTCGTAGCCTTCCGCTGCAGAAAATAAGGTTTGCAGGTGTGCACAATCTTGCGAATAAGGTTACGGCCTGCTAGCATCCAATACTGTTGGCGAACGATGGCGATTGTCTTTGAAACCCCTGAGTTTTTAGAGTTCTTAATATGGCCCCCAACACGTAAGAGACCATCTTTATCAATGAACGGGTAGTATCGAATGAGTTTGGACTTATTTGGTAAGCCCCGATTGTTCATGAGACCAGTATCAGTATCTTTAACTTATATATTTAATTCATTCCATCGCAATCGCTAACTGAAATCGAACGCGTTTTACTTTTTGTTTAACGGAGACATTACAATTAGCTACAGCTTGAACACCTATTAGAACAGCATTTTCATTTACTTCTCTTCGCTCCGGAGAGAGAATAGCGTATCCTTCTTACGCGTAACTTCTTACAGCGAGTTTAAAGGTTATTCAATTTGTCTATCATATTTGACAATACTGCGTTGACTTTGCTGAGGATGCGTTCTATACGGCGGTTAACTGTTCAATTTTTGCGTTCCTCTCTTTCGAGAGTTCAGCTAATTTCCTCTTGAAGCTGGTCCATATTTCGACGTATTGAGTGGAGTACATATTGTTTAGTATCGGGCTTATGCTGGATTGTTGACGCCTTATTCCTCTCGAGGGGTGACAGGATTTAAGTAAGTAAGTAATCTATCACTTTATTTTAACAGATTTACTCTACTTTATTCAATTCAATTCAATTCTTTATTGACAATCTTTAAAGTTTTAGATTTTGATATAATTGTCTGTGAGCCTTAAGGGCCAATCATAATTTACTTAAATGCACTTAGGTAAATATCAAAGCCGAACGAAAAGGGTTCAAAAGCACCGCTAAATTGCAAAGTGTGTATAATTGCCTTTCGTAACTTAAGCAAATTTTGCTGTCAAATCAAATCATTGTTTAGGGGGTATTCTAGTCTACAAATTTGAAAAAAATAGTTTTTTATTTCAAAGTTTAGACATTCAAAAATATGCCATTAAAAGGATTTTTTAAAAATTCAATTATTTTATGGGTTAAAGTTATTTTTGTGACGCGGCGTCTGCTCCGGTCTGACAGAAACAAATCAACTTAAAACGCATTTTTCTCAAAACAACTTTTTTCGAGTTGGCATGCACGATATCTCAAGTTCTAATGGACCGATTTATTTAAAATATGGTGTAAATATTCTTCGAACATTCCTCTATCGCTTCAAGCGCGCTCAGATCAAAAATTTTAATTCTACCATTTTTAAAAAATTCGGAATTGTTAAAAAAGCAAAAGCTTTTTTTTTTTTAACGACCGCCATTTTCTGATTTTTTTTCTTTTCAAATGTTTTACTTTTATGCGACTACAGTGGCATTTATACTTATTAAGAATACGTTAGGTTTTTTTGTTTCAGATGATTAGAAGGGCTGAAATTATGCACGCCAGAACGCCATTTTTTTGGACCCTCCACTTTGCCAGCTCTTGTGGAGTTTTGAGTTTTTTTTCGGTTAATATTTTTTGTTTCGTTTGTACATAGCTGAAAACCCGTCCAAAGTTCATGTCTCTAGACTAAAATACCGCCTTAAAGTGAAAAATGGACACCCTAAAGCTAAAATTGTTACAAGACTTGAAATTGTTGCATTCTGTAGTCGAACCATTGCATAAATAGTGATTGAAGATTTTTACGATAAAATATTGGTATATTTTATAAAAATAAGAGAAATGGATCAGTGACCAATTTTTCACACATAGATATTAGATTGACACCATAAATTTATAATGTTTTGTTAAACATTTTAAAACCATTACTGAGTACATCGTCGCTCAGTCCACAATGTCGCCTTACAGTACCTACTCTTATTGTAAATTTTTATTCAATAGTGGATAATTAATTTTTTAAAAATGTTTCGTTTGTTTAGATAATAGGTATGTAATTTAATTCGTGCGGTTTTTTTTTCAAAATTTGAACGTTTATTTAAGAAAAACATGTACAATAGTATTATTCAAAGTATTGCCCATCTGAAGCTATGACTTTTCCCATCTTTCTGGCAATTTGTGGATCCCATCCCAAAAGAACTGCGCCGGCTTGGCAGCCAAGAATGAATCAAGCCAATTTTTGATATTCTGCTCTGATGTGAACCTTATTTCTGTGAGGGCGTTCTGCATCGACCGGAACAAATGGTAGTCAGAAGGGGCAAGGTCAGGCTATAAGGTGGGTGGGATAAGACTTCTCATCCACTGTTTTCCAAATAGTTCTTAACCGGAATAGCAACGTGGGGCTGAGCGTTGTCATGATGGAAAATTATTGCCTCGTGTCTGGTCGTATATTCAGGGTTTTCGGCTGCTGCTCTCTTTAAACGGTATAATTGTGTTCGGAAGCGTTGTCCATTGATGGTTTCACCCGGTTTCAGCAGCTCATAATACAGCACACCCATCTGATCCCTCCGAATACAGAGCATTACCTTCGCGCCATGGATATTCGGCTTTGCCGTTGATTTGGCTGGTTGGCCGGGTTTCACATATGATTTTTTGCGCTTGGGGTTATCGTAATGGATCCATTTTTCATCACCAGTAACAATCCGATGCAAAAATAACTTCCTTTTGTGGCGTTCCAGCAGCATATCGGACATGCAATACCGCCTTTCGACGTCTCTCGGCTTGAGTTCATGTGAAACCCAATTTCCTTGCTTTTGAATATATTCAGCTGCTTTTAAACGTTTTGAAATGGCTGCTTGAGTGACACCCAATGATTCTGCGAGCTCTTCTTGTGTTTGGCAACAATCTTTATAGAGTAATGCTTTCAGTTCTTCATCTTCAAAGTTTTTTGGCTGCCCAGGACGTTTATCGTCTTCCAAGCCAAAATCACCACTTTTAAATCGTGCAAACCACTTTTGGCACGTTCGCTCAGCTAGCGCATGTTCACCATAAACTTCCACCAAAATACGATGACTTTCGGCAGCAGTTTTCTTCATATTAAAGTAATGAAGAAGATCTCCCCGCAAAAACACTTTTTCAGGCACAAAGTTCGACATAATTGAGTGAAAAAAAATTATTGTTGTTTACGCTTTAAATGAATGACATATACTGAAATGACGAACAATGACAGTAGCTTTCCAACGCATGTTCAAATGGAATAATAACAATGGGATAATACAAGTTGCACCATCTCTTAACAAACCGTACGAAGTTATAGACCCAATACTAAACCCAAGGTACATCACTGCAATTTACAGCGTGGTCTTTTAAACTAGAAAAGCAATCTGTGGGGTTAATAGTCTTAAATACCTCAGAAATTGTGTGAATAGCTCTTTTTACAATATACGCATCTGAGCTAAATCCCCTTAATAGCGCCTTCTCAGAGTACACATCACTATGAAGGTAGCCTTTCAACAAACACAAGAACCAACTTAAGTAATTTTTTGAAAGAAAAATAAGGACCTAACCAGATTTTTAAAAAGAAAATTAAAGAAGTATGTGCGATTCAATTTTTTATTCATTTTATTTTATTTTATTTTTTTTCTTAAGATAATAATAAAAAAAAAATAATTGTATTGTATATATATATATATATATATATATATATATATATTTATAATCCCAGATGGCAAGAACGCCATCTGTGTCAGAATTATTGTCGATGAGAGCGGCAATAAATTTGCAAGCAAACACTGAACAGGGGTTGCTTTTTTTAAGACCACCACTATTATCAACTTCTCGGTGTCAGCTTAAGCAGGAACTCATTCCTGGAAACCTCTTATACGCGCAATTATAAACAGCAAAAACACTTTTTTCTCTGCAGTATATACATATTTTAAAGTTATAATAAATCTAATTTTGTGAATTAAATTGTTTTTCTTACAATTGAATTCACTACCATACATACTTACCTCGGAATTAAAAAAAAAATTCAAATTCAAAATTAAATGTTCCCAACTGTCTAATTTTTTGTACGAGACAGCGAATAGATTCGTTTCCGTAAGTGATTAAAAGTGAATGAGAACTTAATAAACCTAAGCCAAAACCTATTATGGTCGTGTTATATGCATAATATTCTCTTCACACGTATAGTTTCGTAATTTGACATACGAAACCATCATGTATTATATTATATTTGGCCATTCAGGGGCTTATGAATAGAAAGTTGTTTAATTTATTATTATATGTTGTAAGATGGACAGGTACAGACTTTTTTTTTTGTTTTTTTTTTTTTTCATGGGAAGGTGAGAAATCTTTATAGACACTATAGGCCCGGAGCCTATAGTAGTGTGAGATTCTTACTCACTAAAAAACACCTCCCTTATGCAAACCACGACTGAGTTTACACTCAACAAGCAGTTCTTCTATCGCATTTTATTTTGCTTTTATAAGATATCATGCAGGCGATTTTCCATTGAAAATTCCTGTGTACTTTAGAAAAATTACGCGCTGCTAATCACCGCGCTAGATCGAGAGGCTTAGTCCTTTCAGACGGCGCAATAAATTTGTCTCGTCGAGGATCTGTTGAACAGAAATATTCGTATGACCTTGTAATCGATTATTATGTTTTCGGGCAAACATTTTAATTACGTTCTGAACGTTTTCGACTCCCAAGTCTCTGTGGATATCATCGTTTCTAATGTACCACGGTGCATTAACAATACCTCGAAGAACTTTGTTTTGGAATGTCTGTAATACATTAATGTTACTATTTTTAGTACAACCATAAAGTTGTACACCATATGTCCAGATCGGTTTTAGCACTTGCTTGTGTAACAGCAGTTTGTTCTCTAAGCTAAGCTTGGAATACTTTCCAATAAGCCAGTAAATATCTGTATATTTGATTTCAAGCTCTTCACGTTTTTTCTTGACGTGTGCTCTCCATTTTAGTTTAGTGTCGAGTGTCATACCGAGATATTTGGCCTCGTTTGCGAAAGAAATTCGTACTGCGTTGATAAACACCGGTGGATTCTCAATTTTTTTGAGAGTGAAGTTCATGTGGACAGACTTGTTTTCATTAAGCGCGATTCGCCAAGTCTTTGTCCAATTGTTTATCCGTGTAAGGGCACGTTGCAACTTGGCAGTTGCTTCTTCGACTGTTTTAGCCATTGCCAAAATGGCAGTGTCATCAGCAAATGTGGCTAGGACAGTGTCGTCCGCTTGCGGTATATTACGGGTAAAAAGCAAATATAGCAGAGGGCCAAGTACACTTCCTTGCGGCACCCCCGCCTTTATTGTCTTCAAAGTGGAATATTCGTTTCCGTGTCTCACACGGAAGAGTCGGTCTTCCAGATATAAACCTAAAAAACAAGACAATTGCTGGGGTAGGGCTTGTCGGAGTTTATATTTTAGGCCTTCATGCCATACCTTATCAAAGGCTTGCGAAACTCAAGGAATGCGCTTGAACAGACTAACTTACACTCGATTGCTCGTTCAATTACATCGGTTATTCGATGCACTTGGTCAGCTGTAGAGTGTTGGCTTCTAAAGCCAAATTGATGATCAGGCAAGAGGGAATTTGTGTCGGTAATTGGTTTAAGACGATTAAGAAGGATTCGCTCAAAGACCTTCGATGTAATCGGGTGAAGCGATATTGGTCTATATGACTTGACTTCAGTCAGCGGTTTACCGGGTTTCGGAACCATAGTAACTTCGGCTACTTTCCACTGGTGCGGTACGTGCTCTAATCTAATGCTGGCGTTTATAAGATAGAGCAGCTTAAGCAAACCTTTTTTCGGCAACGCTTTAAGTATCTCTCCCGTTATTTAGTCATATCCCGGGGCTTTATTGGGCTTAAACGTGTCTATAACTTGTATACGTTCCCTAAGTGTAGCCTTTTCTACTGGAAAGTTTGTCGTCACTTCTAGTATATTGACATTCTCAGGAAGCACCCCCCCATCGAATGGTTTAAGCGCTTCTGCAAGATGGTCGGCAAAAACATTAGCTTTTTCCTTATCTTCTTTCGCCCAGTTATCCTGGTTTCTTCTTATTGGCACCACGTGTATTTGGGACTTTCGAACACTTTTAACAGCTCTCCATATGGAGAAGTTGGTATCCTTTGTCGATTTTTTCAACAAGTTGCAGAGCCTATTGAAGGACGTTTTATCTTGTGGTGCCCGGGTTACATGCCACTTTTTCCGCGCTCTTCGTTTCTACCTTATCATTTCTCTGATTTCCGGTGGGTATCTTATGCTGACTTTGGGAACTTTGTTCGATTCGCGGGGAGTGTTCTTCCAGGCCGCTTGCTGTATGACTTCAACGAAGCGTTCAACTTCTTTTTCAAGTTGATACGGCGTTCTAAGTGCTACTTTCAACTCAGTATTGTCTACTACGTCTATTCGGAAATCTTCCCAGTGAGTTTTGCTGTTAGTTAATCTGGGTGGTCTTTCTTTCTTAACCAAGGATTCGCACAGTGAGAGGATAACTGGAGAATGATCGGAGGAAAGACCTAAGCCCTCTTTGTCTTTGACGTAACTAGCGTTTGCTCCTTTCTCGATAAAGAAGTCTATTAGATCGGGTGTTTTGGCGACATCCGAGGGCCAATATGTCGGCTTGCCTGTTGAGTAAAAATAGCAACCACATTCCATACCAGCCCTGTAAAGAGTTTTGCCTTTTTGAGATATACATCTTGAGCCCCAAAAGGTGTGCTTCGCGTTAAAGTCGCCACCAATAATGAAGATTGGTCCAAGAGAGTTGAATAGGTCAATAAATTTTTGTTTTTCTATTTTGTAGCGCGATTGGCAATAGATTGAGGATATATTTAAAGAGTAATTTTTATTTTTAGCGCGCACCACGGTCATTTGAAATTTGTTAAGTTCAATTATTGCTTCCAAAGTATGTTCAATGCAGTTTCTTATGAATAGGGATGACCCGCCTCTTGCGTTTCCCGATGGATGATGAGTGTGGTAGTCGCGGTAACCTTTTAGTTCCACGCGCGATTCTGTTGTCAGGTGAGTTTCAGAAATTAAACATATGTCAATTACTTTTTCCTGCATGAAAATATTTAGTTCATCAAGCCTTTTCTGTAGCCCGTTGGCATTCCACGCAAGTGTATTGAGCTTCTTTGCCATAATTAGTTACAGAAATTGGCTTCGAACTTAAGAAGCCGTTCGACTATTATCTTATTTATTTTAGTCTGTTCTTCTAGTCTCTCGAGAATTACTGATAACACATTTGTGGCAGGATCCGGTGATGTACAGTTAGTCATATTAACTCGCGCCGCTATTTGCGCGTAAGTTTTTCCACTTTCCACTTGCGCATTGTTGTAATTGGTGATTTTAGTGTTTGTCACCATTACCTTCTTTAAGGGCTTTGGAGTAGGACCGCTGTTGTTATTTCTCATTCTACCTGTCCCTGCGTAGAATTACTTTATAATCGGTTGAGCACAGTGATTTCAGGATTATGTGCAACTTGTTGTAGTCCGAGATTCCAAAAACGTTTATTGGCGGCGGCGGCCTTTGTTTGGGTTGCTTTGTTGCCTTATCGACCTCAGCAGTGTTAAAGCTGGCTTGCTTCTTTGTTTGTTCAATATCAGGCGGGGAAGTAGCTTTGCGCTTCTTACCTGGCTTTTTTTTAAGTATACAGTCCGTTTCGCGGACTAGCTCTTCTTCGTCCGTGTGAATATTCCTTTTCCCGTACTCATTCCAATACCATGGTATGTTAAAACATGCTTGTTGTCTTTTTCGTGTGTTGATATTAAGTTGAAATGGAATTTTCTAGCTGCTTACCAGAACTTTGAAATGATTACCTTCTTGTGAAGTTGGTCAATATTTAAAAATTTCATCTGGCTACTGATACGTTGTAGGTCGTAATAATGCCCTAATCTTAATTGATACATTGTTTTGTGAATTCTTGTTTGGACTCATTGATGTGGTTCAATATGAGATGCTTTTTTCCCAGCTAATATGCCATCCTTTAATTGAGATTCCATAAACCAAAGTGCTCTACGTATTGTGAAGGCATGCATTATCGTGCCACATATAAATGTGGCGGATGAATATGCATAGCTTTTATTTTTTCTTTGAATTATGAGACCATGATCGTTACATTATACTGCTATTACATCAAGCTGCTTCTGCATCATTTTGGATGCTGCCTTCGCAATCTAGGGCGAACAACGATTTCCGTATCATCTACGTAAGCAGAGAAGACCTTTATCATATATTATAAAAGCCAAGGGTCAGAGTTTCGATCCTTGCAGTACTCCATATATTACGTAGTTGATATATATGGGATAAAAAGTAATGACTTATCTGCGTACGACCAGGTCTGTAAAGACAGACAAGCTGTTTTCGCACTGAGTGAAAAACAGGCAGATCGCCGCCCATATCTCTCAGATCATTCTGATCTGAAAGTACCTGGTTACGAACTAATGCTATTATTCCTTTCCCATCGCGGTCTCGCAATGACGTACCGTAGTGATGTAGCTTACCAAAATCCACAACAACGGATATCTTTATACTGAAATCGGGATTACGGGCGATTTTAATATACACAATTTCTCTTCGCTTCGACATTCTGGGCATATAACACCCGAAGGAACGGTGTGTTGAGATCTTCACTGCGGATAATAATTTGACCCAGCTTGTAAATGAGCCCACACCGATCACACAGTTAGAGAAAAGATTTTTGAAAGAACTACGGACTTAATAGTTCCTTTAGGAATTTTAACTGGTCCCTATGTTTCCTCGATAACGACGTGGACGCTGCTGCCGATATGATCACAGACACTATTCTTTTTGGAATGAGAAGCTTTATTCTTCATTGGATGACGAGTATCAAACCAAAGGAAAAGGCGTGGTACGATTTGAGCTGTAAAGAGGCTGTCAGGGTTAGAGAAATGTTTTTTTGGTCCTACAAGACCAACCCGAAAGACGAGAACCGAAAAAATTCGAAGGATCCACAAATGACTACAACGTCATTCTTAAACATTTGCAATTCCTATATGTCCAAAAATTGAAGCAAAAAGTACAACAGTGACCCAAAGATAGTCACAATTCGTCAAAGATATTAGAAAATCTGCCTAATCCTAAATTACAACGCTCATTTACAATGACATTTCAGATGTCAGCTTTTTGGACGAGACCATTCTGATTGCTGCACACTTTGCGACCAGCTCAACACTTTCAGATTGTGCTTTGTCTCCGCCTATACTTAAGGCGGAAGCTTCGCACTCGTGTAGTAGTAAGAGTATGTTACTTAACGATCTAAACATTCACAAATCCGCTGGTCCAGATGGTATATCTCTTTTTCTTCCGAAGATGTGTTTTTCCTCGCTGAAAAAACCACTATGTTACCTTTTCATCAGTCCTACTTTGTAGGACTCTTTTTGAGCATATGGGAAACAGTATTTGTTTACCCCGTTCCAAAAAAATGCGAATATTCTTCTCACTCTTTCTAAAGACCCATTGCACTTACTTTCCCTTAATCCAAGATCGCGAAGTCGCTCATGAAATATATCGAAAAACGAAAACTTCTCAATGACCGGAAGTACGGTTTTCGTAGCAACAGGTCCACAGTTGCACTTGGTATTTCTAAGATATTTAACAGTGCTTGGCATTAGCTTTTTTTTCGAAAATGAGTAAATTTCATTTGACACCATCGAACATCGGCGTAACGTCTCCTGTTTCACGTTGCAGATAGCTTTGTCGATAGCAGTTATCCGAATCATATCACTTTCAATTAAAAATTGCTAAATTATTGCTGCTGTGTCCTGACCGTTTTTTTTTTGTTCGTTTAGTTTTCAGCAATGTTTTTTTTTTTAATTATTACATTTCTATTCAGTATAAACCTGAAATAACAATTTTGTATTGATCGATATTTTATAATCTTTGTTACCTTTTTCTAAGTTGAAGTGTCTTGACATGGAGGACCCATAGTATTCAATATATCGGCCGCATCTTTTCAGAAATGATAAACTTTCCCGCTTCAAGAACACAAACCTTTAGCTACACATTAGATGTTCTGGGATCTCGAACAACCAGAATTTCAAAAGAAAAAAAAACACTAGAAGAGCGACGATGTGAAATATATATACTTTGAGCAAACGTGCAGAAGAATGAAATAATCACAGCTGCCCCAGCAAAATACACCTTTTGTAGAATAATATCAGAAACTTTGACACATGCAGGAAGTCAGTAGAAACTCTGTACCACAGAGTCATCTACATCTACATCATTGTGTGATGAAGCCAGATAGTAGTTCTACAAAGTTGAGAGTAGTGTCCGATGCCTCTGCAAAAACCACAACCAATACTTCACTCAACAAGAGACCAGTGCTTAAAGATTAACATACTTATCCGATGCCGGCTATCCCGCTCCATTTTTACTGCTTATACTGAAAAGATGTAACAGGCAAATTTATGTTGATGATAAAGATAGAAAATATCAACTTATCTGGTAGTGAAATAACCAAGAACAGCATTTGAGGTGCTATCGATTAAATACTGTCACATATGGAACGTCGGTCGATTGGCACAGGGTGAATGTGCCAGATATCCCGTAGAGCTATTGTTCTACAGCACAACTTCTATGTCGATGATGTCATGACAGAGGCAGACAGCATGATTACAGCCCGTGATATGCAATTACAATTTGTCTCATTTCCTAAAATAGCAGGCTTTAAACAACGAAAATGGTATGCTAATCATCCTCAAACAAGAAGTGCAATTAAACTTCTCTGAGGAAAAAGGTTCGTCTAAGTGTTTTAGATTAATATGGCTCCAAAAGTCTTATTTACAAAAACTAGATCTAAGATGTTCATTTATTTGATGAGAAACCTTCTATCATCACGAGTTCAACCTGCAAGACCATTTGTAAATTCCGGAGTGAAATTTTGTGGCTAAGTTCGGACTCATTACCTGGTTATACGCGTGGTCTGATATTAAGTCAATATGTCCATGGTCTCTCTTTGCTCTGCTCTTTTCTCTCGCTCAATTATTTTTACAGCGTCATTTCTGTTAACCGTAACATTTTTTTGCCGCGAAATGAAAATTTTATTGGTTTTGGCTTATTTTATGAAATTTTCTTATTTATGAAATTATTTTATTCAAGATGTGCAGTGTTTCTAAGTCACAAAGTGACGGGCGTTTTAGGTTCAAGATAAGAAGGAAGCGACCTCAGAAATCCTACATCGCAGTATATTGCTGTTTTTCAACAAAAGCGATACATTTAGAGTTAGTCACTAACCTTTCCACCGAAGGCGTTATTGGAGCTTTAAGGGGCACACCTAGTCTGACCGCCAAAAAAGTTGATTTTTAGGAATTTTTTTTACAGAAAACTACTGCATCAAATGTTTTAAAATTTGGAGGATATATTTATACATAAATAATAAAAATAACATACACTGAAATTTAATTTTCAGCGATTTAATCGCTATCTCCCAAGTCACAAGAACATAGGTCCTCCACTGCTGCAGAGATTGCGGCCTTCACTGTGGCGGAAATCAAAAAAACAAAAAAAATTATTAAACAAGATGTAGGTAGTGTATATACCATGACCTACGATTGTGAAAAAAATTTAACGAAATGGCAGAATTTTGGGAAAAAAGTCGAATTTTGCCGGAAAATTTGATGATTTTTGGCTCGCTAAATTCCAATACATTTTTCATACAATCGAAAAACTGGGTGTTTTACAAAATAAGCAAAAGGAAATAGTTAATGCGATTGTATGATTTGTGTTCGAGTTACAACTGCAACAAATTTAAAAATGGTGTTTCGAAAAAAAAAAACGGGCTTGAGGATAAAATGATTGATTTCATTGTTATAAATAGATTAAAATCATAGTTTGAGCTAATCTGCTAATTCAGGCCCATATAATTCACCTTCTTCAAAAAGCACCTACAAGGCTGTTGAAAGTCTTCTTCGAGATGATCGGCCCCCTTTCGAGGCAGCCTGTTGGCAATGATCGGCTACTCGTAGTCTTGTTTCACCTTTGCTAGCGACATAATCTCTTGCTGCAGTTCCAACTATCAATCCTATCACATTAAATATTTTTAAAATAGGTGTATTACTGTCATTGAATATTGAAGTAGCAATGTATTTTGATAAATCAATAGTTTTGAGATCACTGTAAAGGTGTTTGGGAGCAAAGTGCCAATGTAAACCATTTTAGCTTTTGTTATTATTCTGCGTATTATTACCCTTACATCTATCAAGCAATTCACGCCGAGACAAGTTCTCGTATATTGGCTTTAGAGCTTTTCGAACATTTGGTTCAAGTGGAAAGTAATCGTGCTTGATCTTAGTCAAGTTTATTTATTCAGTCAAGTCAAGTCTATTTATTTCAAATGCATTTTCAATTATAGACCCTGAATTAATGTACAAAACACCGCATTCACACATGACAGCAATTTTGAATCCTTAACCTCGCGGACTTGTTTCATAAAAAGTCACATTTTTTTTATAAGTTTTTACATTATTAAATAACTAACTGCATATAACACCAAAACAAATTTCATTATGCAATATCCATGAGTTGAATCAATCACAATATTCCTATCATTATTTTGCGATATGGGTCACTGTAAAACTAAATGTGTCTGGATCGGAAAACATTTGGCGCAGTAATAAACGAAAAATCCCTAAAGAGTAGACCTATTCATGCGTTTCTGTATACCTGAAGGTCAACAATAGAAACCGGAATCGAATTATAACACATGGGCTGAAAACTCAGTGCCGTTTTATAGTAAAACACAAAATTTTTGCAAAATCCAACTTTATTTATCAATATAGTTGCTTTCGAGGGCAATACACTGATTGAAACGATTTTTCAATCTTTCGATACCAATTTTGTAGTACGATTTAGGTTTAGCCTCAAAATAGGCCTCTGTTTCGGCGATTACTTCTTCATCGGTCTTAAATCGCTTTTCGGCGAGCATTCTTTTGAGGTGTGCGAACATAAAATAGTCGCTGAGAGCCAAATCTAGAGAATACGGTGGATGGGAAAGCAATTCGTAGCCGAATTCATTCAATTTTGCCATCGTTTTCATCGACTTGTGACACGGTGCATTGTCTTGATGAAACAGCATTTTCTTTTTCTTCAAATGCGGCCGTTTTTCCCTGATTTCGTCCTTCAAACGCTCCAACAACGCAATGTAATAGTCGCTGTTGATAGTCTGTCAGTTTTGGAGATAGTCGATAAAAATTATTCCATGTGTATCCCAAAATACGGATGCCATAACCTTGCCAGCCGACTGTTGAGTTTTTGGTCGTGTTGGACGAGGTTCGTCGCCTGCTTGCCACTCAGCTGACTGCCGAATTGACTCTGGTGTGAAGTGATGGATACCAGTTTCATCCATTGTCACATACCGACGAAAAAATTCGGCTTTATTGCGGTTGAACAGCTTAAACATTCCTCTGAATCATCAACACGTTGTTGTTTATGGTCGCTCGTGAGCAAACGCGGCACCCACTTTGAACAGAGCTTTCGCATGTCCAAATATTCATGTATGATATATCCAACACGCTCTTTTGATGTCTTCAGAGCCTCAGCTATCTCGATCAACTTCACTTTACGGTCATTCGTAATCATTTAGTGGATTTTTTTAATGTTTTTATCTGAAACATCCTCTTTTGAACGTCCACTGCGTGAAGCCCATGTATTAATGGTGTACGATGACGACAGAGCCCGAACAATAACTCTGGTAGAAACTGTTGCAAATGTAATTTTCTGACCGCTGAGCGGCTACTCTTTAAAATTCTGTAACTCAAAAACTAATCGAGATATTCATTTGAAATGTTAGTATGCTATTTTTAAAGATAAAGAATATCCAAATATGAAAGAAATCGATTTTTTAAAAGTTTCACACAACGAGTAGGTGTGCCTCTTAAATCGATTTGCCTCAAGGCGTGTGTTGGCGTTTGTAGGGTTTTGTACTTTGTTAGATACGTGTAGTGTAAAAAGAATAGGGATCGGAAAATGCAGTTTATAGAAAACAAGTCTTTTCGGCTTGGTGTAACAGTAAATAAGTACATTTATTCTTCCGGAAATTACATTCATTTTTAAATTAAAAGTGTCATACAAAACATTACTATTACAAATCATAAGATAACGTTACCTTTATTTGTTTACATTTACCATAGATCAAGTTTTAATTAATTTTTACAATCTTAATAAAGATAGAAATCATTAAAAAACGAAATGTATATTGTAGTTGTATTTATGAACATGCTCTCGCTCGGTGGACGATTTTCGTCCGCCAATCTTCTCGATAATGTACCTTATTGTACCCAATTGCAGTTGAAGTATGTCGTACTTATTTTGCCATAAGAGTTGTATGAGTGCGAGTGTGTTTACTATCTACATGTAAATAAAACAAGATTGTGTAAGTAAACAATACGGAACATTACATTTAGGTGACAAGTATGGTGACGTAGCAATACGCGCAACATAAGGAGATGAAATGTGTGTAATTTGCTTTGTTTTATAAAAGTTGACCAAAATTTTATTGTTATGCCAAAACTTTATCATTATGCGTCGCGAGTGTTGTTCGGTTTTTGCTTGGTTTTTTTCCCCTTTTTGTTTTGTGTTTTTATATGATTAAAGCTAAGTGTCTTTCTTATTAATCTTTGTTGTCTGCTTTTTTATTAATAATTTTTATCATTACTCCCTTGTCTAACGATTCGATTTCGTTAGGGTTGTGTACAACGGCGCGAGTGCACAACCGTATGTACGTATGTACGTTCGTGTGCATATATTGATGAACACACTTGGTTTGTTTTGTTTTTGTTTTCGCGAAAGTTATATTCGAACGGAAGTGCTAAAAAAAAAGAAATGGACAAAAGGAAAAGGTAAAAAAATTCAATGTAATTATTTTCCCAACAAATTCTGTAAAATGTGTGTGTGGTGCTTGCATTTTTAGTAAAGCAATGAATCCGCCTTCTATCGAATTGTTCTCGCAATTTGCACAAGGTGAACAATTCAACCAATGTAAGTTTTTTTTATTTCTATTACTATTTTTTATTATTATTATTATATTATTTTATTCGATAATTTAATTACAATAAATGCAATTAATATTAAGATTACATTGTAAATTAGTTTAAGATATTTATTTTTATAATATTGAATGTTAATGTTGGTAGGTTAAGGTGTTGTTTTGTATTTTGAGTGGATAAAGTTGAGTGTACTAAACCTTCAAATGCCGTCGAGGTTTTGATTCTTTAATTCCCGTCGACATTTTGGAATTTTGGAACTCCGCAACTTTGGCCATAATGGATGATTTTGTGCTGACTCTATGTGTGTGTTGTGCTATGTGAGGAAATATAGGATAAATAAATTGTAGCTATTTGAATTGAATTAAACTAATAAATCATTCTGATAAGAAAGGAAATGCCTTCAATTTTAAACGTTAATTGTCTTATTTAAAGTGTTTTTCTTATAATTTTTTTGTTGTGCCGTTTGAAAACTTTTCTTCCCGAGTTAGGTTCACTCGTTTCGGTTTGTAACGTAGCCACTTGAACAAATCCGTCTTTTCCGGGATATGTGTCGATGATCCGTCCGAGTCGATATTGCAATGGCGGAAGTCTCTCATGCTTGATGAGCACTAAGCTACCGCGTCTTGAATTCGGTTTCCGCTTTGTCCTTCGCTCCACTCGCGCATGAGGTAGTTGGTCACCGATTGAACTCGCTTCTATCGCTCAAAGTAATCTACTCCATGGCAGTGTCTCCCCGGAGAATTTCGAGTATTCTTTCGCCGATTGCATCTACCTTTAACGAACGTCTGTCTCTTTTTTTAGCTTGTCCAGTTCCCAGGACCCTCGCGGCTGAGTGTCGTTATCGAAATCCTGTAAGAAGCTATAGGCGGGTTGTTTATTTTGCGAAATCATCTTCCCACAGAGAAGCCAACCTAACTCTGGTTCCTGTGCAGTTAGCGATTTTTCATCACCACCGCGTATAATGGATCTTAAAATAAAACCTCGGCTTCTAGGAGAATATCAACAGTCGCAGGTTTATCGAATTGTGGATCAGCTAAAGGAAGAGCTAAAAGCTTGGATGGCAAAAGACTATGGACTTGATCACATAGGCTGATATATTCGTCTCCAAAGGTGTTACCAGCAACCCAAAGGTAAGACTTACATACCTCTGACATGAATCACTGCTAATTTTTGCCAATTCAAATATCTTAATAAGAGTTCGCCGTTGATAAAGCTCTAGAAATTGTACAGTTGATTCGGAGATAAACGTTGCTTCAAATCCAAGATCGACTAGTGCCCTAAGATGAAAATATTTTCCACTTGAAGACCTGACTCGAACCACTGCTGTTGCCAAAAGAACATTTGGGTGATGAACTTCAAAGAGACAACTTAAGGTTGATTTGTATTTATTTTTGTATAAAAAGTTTGTGTATCTATAAAATATTGTAATATAATACATATAATAAGATTTGGAGCTGATATTATTAAAATACAACAGAGAATGGTGTTTCAGCTCTTAGTTAAAGCAGCGTACACTGATTTGACAAGTCTGAAGGGAGTTTTGACCTTTAGCACATACTGCTTCTTCCCAACGTGAAACACTGTTTTGTTTTCTACAGCAACAGCTTTGTGTGAAGAAGAACTGCGTTTCCAGGAACTCTGTAAATTGTGCTAGTGTGGGCAACTCCTTCCAACTACCTAACTTCTCCTCCCACAAACGCTGAGAAAACAAGGTAACTTTTGTATCAATATGTAAATTAACATGTCATACCAAGAACTAACCGTCAATCCTGGGATGTGTCCAACAGTGACTTTATTTTACTTGCAGTCTCCTTTGTTAGCTGCTGCGGTTCAAAAAAAAAAAGTTAGAAGTGAGCGTTTACAAACACTCGGTTGTGGCCGTATCGTATGCAGCTTCACCTGTAAGAGAGGATTTTGAATAGTGAAAATTTTAGATTTGTGTGGACTTATGAAAATAAGACAACATGGAAAGCCCGCCTTTTGTGTAAGAGCCCTCGAAATGAGGAATTTAAATTTGAGGTAAAGTTAAGACTAAGCGCGTTCTTGAAGTTCCCTTCTGGCTTTACAACGTGATGCCTCAATCTTTTTGAAGTTGGAGTGATCACAAAGAATCTGCCCCAGAGCACCTTTCTGATCCGTACCCGGTAAGAATTTTGTCACTTTTAAAGGTTTTTATTGTAAATAATTAACCAGTATGTGTATGTATCAAGTATTTATTAGTACCGTTTTGTTTTATTATTAAATGGTTTCGATTTAATTTTTTATTACAGCATCTTACGATCTTTCGTCAGCTTTTCACAGCTCGTAACAGTTGAGGTTAAAGTTAAAAATTAATTTTTACAAGGCGCAAGAAATGTGATTTATGCACAACCACCGAAAGAGTCCTTCAAAGGAGCAAGAAAGGGGCAAGACACCAATCGCGAGGGATTATATTAACTCGTATGTACTTAGTTTTGTATATTTATATATATATATACAAATCATCCAATTTTGTTGATTATTTTGGCCGAACCTATAGAGATCCCAATTTGAAATTTGAAATGGAAATAAAGGACGAATCTTTCTATAATATATAACAAAAATAAAAAAAAAAAACAAAATACCATTTTTTGAGTTATTTCATGATATATGTAAAAAGGATATTCTGGAATATCCTTCGTCCTTGAAAATAAAAATTATTTCAAATATTTGAAAGTTCACCCTTTCCTGAATTCAACAAGGTATATTTTATCAAATTCTGATGAGTAGAGCCAAATCGGAGGGACAGGGTGATTAGTTTAGCTCCACCTTGTAAATATATACGATATATAAAATATGTATATATATTTTTTCTGCATTTGCACTTGGACTTGCACTTTTATGGTCTTAAACGCTTAATGTTCAGTAAAATACGATCCGGCTCGTAAGAAACAAATGTTGTGGTTTTTAGCGTTTTGTACTTTTTAAGATACGAATAGGGATCGAAAAATGCTGTTTAAAGAAAACACCTCTTTTCGGCTTGTTGTAACATCATAAAGAATTAATTTATTCTTCCGGAAATTACATCCATTTTTAACTTTAAAGTGTTATACAATACATTCGTATTACATATCATAAGCTTACGTTACGTTTATTAATTTACATTTAGATTAAGTTGTAACATCTGAATCTATTTTTAGCTTATTTTCGCTCGTGATGGAAGACGATGGGCATCCGCGTCGTTGATGTTGGAACTTCTAATGGAATTCTGCAATGCTATTGCCAATTGAAGAGGAGGAGATTACATCTGAAAATCCATGCTCCAAAGAAACGCTTTAAACACTTAAATATAAATTAAATAAATTAACTACATTCGCGCAAGTATTGAACAAACAATAAACCATACACACATATTATTGCATCTGTGTGTTTTTTGGTAAAAATTATTGCCCAGCAAAAGAAAAAAGATGATAAAGTTTAAAGCTAAAACCAAATTACGTACACATTTTGCAAGAATAAGGTTTATTCAGGTCACCAAAAAATATAAACTAAAAAACTAAAATTAGGTACTTCCATAGGCAAGAACAATTAAAAAGAATGTTGCCTTATTGTGACCTGAAAATGATCTTACGGGCCTTTATTTTGGCAAATTCTTCATTCTTTCAGTTGACATGGTTGTCAAAGATACCAACCGTTCCTGGGACATTAAAGAACGTAAGTATTTTTTTATAGTCTTAAATTTGGAAAATAAGAGTTCTCCTGATGCTACAGTTACTAGTAAAGTAAAAACTATTCTTCGGGCTATAACAGTGTTTGGAAAAAGAGTCTTTATATTCTGTCATAAATAAAATTAAAAATGTCTATCGTGGAATCATTTTCATTTATTAAAGTTGACAAAATGATAATTTCTCGATAAAATTCTGAGCCACTTAAATCGGCGTTAAGACATCTCTTCCTTCGCATGAAAACTGAGTTGCCCTTTTTCAAGACTGCAAGACTGCGATAGCTGGAAAAGTGCAGGGAATTTCTATATCAACAGCTATGAGCCTAGCTTCCTCTAAAAGCAAGGAAACTTTTTCATCGTTTCTCAATTCTATGAGAAATTGTCTTGTTGAACACAAAATCTCAACTGCAAGCTAGGCACATATTCCACACAAGAACTTGCTAGCAATATTAATCCTATCTAAATCTAAAATCAGTCACTTTGCCGCCAAGGTATTGGGCCATATTTTTGGATTTAAGGTCACCAGCTTGTTATAGTTCAACAAGGGCTTCACAAACTTCTCCTAAGTATAGGTATAATGGCCTGATTGCATCTATTCTGTTTTCAGAACTGACCATCTATTTACAGAGTTAGAAAAAAAAAAAAAAAAAAAAAAAAAAAAAAAAAACATATAAACTCTTTACGTGTCAAAAAATGCAAAATGAACAGCATTTTCTTATTTTTTTTATTATGTATTTCTCTTAAATGCTTATAAGTATAATATAAAAACAAATCCATATACAAATTCAGTACGTTGTATATGGTAAAGTAAGAAAAAAATCTGGTGGCATTCCATATTTTATAACTGAGTGAGTTCAAATAGTGTTGAGTGCCACTTCAAAAGGAACAATACAATAAGATGGGGCGGGGTGTTGGACAAAAAAATAGAGAAAAAAGAAACAATTTAATTTGTTTAACTTGATATCAATTTGTTATCACTTCATGAAGGATGCAAAATTTATGTAATCAATATACTAATATCAAAAGTTGAAACAAAATTTAGATCAAAATATTAGAAGTAAAAGAGTCTAAACTATAATAATCTTGAGAGAACAGCCATTTTTTTACGCGCTTTAGAAAACATTTGAACACATCTTATTTCTTCCGGGAGGATATTAAATAAACGATTACATATGTATAACTGAATATTAATATATTGAAATTTCTATATGCGTTGGTTCGATAGTTTGGCACTTGTAACATATTAAGTGAGTTATTACGTAGGTTATAATTTGAGTTTATACGAAATTTCGGTAACCAGACTTCACTTCAAGCTTTTAGAATTAAAACAGTATAAGTGACGAACAGGAAGAATCCCTAATTGACAAAACAAAGGAAAACTAGGATGCCTACTAGGTATACGACAAATCTTTCGGACAATATTCTTTTGCAAAACTAGCAATGGCTGAATTTTGTTATACTGCATTACCGCTTAGAATTAAAAAGTCCATAACAAATTGTGGTTAGGAGCTTAGTTGAATATACATATTGTACAATATATTACGGAGGTAATAGAAATGCCTAAGTGTGGAGTTAAAATACTTCTTAAATGCAGTAGCGTGAGATGAAAATTTCATATTAGAGTCAAGTAAGAGCCCTAGGTACATAAATTCGTCTACATTCTCTATCAAAAAACAATCATCACTACAATTTTCACTTGTACAAAATAATTGACGAAACACACTGATTGCACATTAACATTGATACAATTTAAATTTTTTGTAATTTGGTGCAAGAAAAAAAAAAAATATATATATATTAGTTAAATGGACGAAGATTAATTAAAGGACATTAATTTAGTCTTAGAGCTTTTTACAAGTTTGTGTTCAGCGAACCATTGTATTAGAGTATGTACAGCGCAATTTATGTCAGCATTAAGATCTAAGAAACTGTTGACGCCAGTTAACCCAACACCATCAGCAAAAGCTGTAGGTAAGCCTTTTAGATTTTAGATAGAAAGAGTGAGTTGATATAGATTAAAAATAGAATGGGACACCGGACTAAACCTTGTGGTACCCCTGCACAACACTTCTCGTCTCGTTCAATTTTACTCTCTGTGATCTCTTATTCAGATATGAGTTAAACCATTCAAGCATGAAGCCACGTATACGTGCAATTTCCAGTTTACTTAACAGAATTTTATGGTCAACCATGTCGAAGGCTTTGGTTATACCAATGAATAACGTAGCTGTACATTTTCTTTTGTCAAGGTTGCATATTATCTGAGAGCAAAAATCTGGAAAGTCGTCCTCGATTGATTTGCCCTTTTGAAATCCAAATTGAGAAGGATAAAGAAACATCGCCTTGTCTAAGAAATTTACTTACCTAGTTTTTATAAGTTTTTCGAAAACTTTATTTATGGTTTGTTTCAGTTGGAGAGCCTTTTTAAACAAAGGAGTAACATTTGCATACTTTAGATCGTCAGAAAAAACACTACGACTGAATACATCAGCTAATACATCCACATTGAAACCTGCAATATTTTTAAGGAAAACATTAGAAATACCATCGACAGCACATGAATTTGAGTTATTCAAACTGCCAATCGTACTTCAAATCTCTAAAGGAGTTATAGGGTCAAAAACTTCTACAGTGCACAGGGTTTACATCACCAATAGCAGAACATTGAGAGCATAGATTTTGCGTTAGTCCACAATGTATAGTAATTTAAGTCCGAAACTTGAAAAATTTCTATAAAAAACGTCAGCGATTTCATTTTTATTTGTTATTTCCTTATTACTAGTAAGTAGGACAATAGTTTTTTGAATGGGTAATTTTTTGTTGAGAATGGTGTTTACAACTTTCCACTCTTTCTTAAGATTACCTCTAGCTGAATAAAATTGAGCACAGTAATAACAGTTACGGCAAATTGGAATTTTTTTTTCAAATCAGCACATAATTTTTTATATTTCATTTTGAGAAATGCGTTGTTAGGGTATTTTTTGCACTTTGCTCTAAGTTTATTTTTATTTGTTACATCAAGGATGACTAGATTAAGCGAATGTGGGAAGCATGGAAGCTCATTTTGAATGCTTAGGTATGTGTGCTTCGTCTCTTGATAATGGATTATGCGTAAATGTTCTTCTAGAACCATGTCGAATTGACTTACAGTTTACACAAGTTGCAGAAAATTGCCGCTGTCGTTCATCGGAGTTTCCTCTAAATGCTAAATACTGTGTAGCAAGGAATTGCACGAGAATTATAAGCTATTTCAGGACATTTCAGTTTCCTTGGCTATCTGGTTTTACATTCCAGAGTCCACTGCATTGCCTTTTTGTCAAATTAAATCTGATTTTTTCCAAGCCCGGAAAGCTGTTATATGTAAGGGACTTGTCTCATGCTCTTGAATAGTCCTTGACAAGTGACTCCAGTCACTATAGTCTGTGCAGGACAAAGCGACAATCCTTTTCGCTCGCGAAAATAAGAGACAGTAGAAGCAAAAGGCAGAGTCCGAAGATTTCGAGTAAACTAACCATGCCCTTGATGATTTCTCACCATTTATTAAATATTTGGCAAAAACGGGTACTAAACTTCCTTATTTACATGGAAATCAAAGTTTTCTACTTGAACAGGACCCTGCTCCACTTATAATTGAATAACTTGATCACTTAAATTTGGCCATAATTAAGGATCTTCAAATGCTGGTAAAACATTAAATGCACTACTTTCTGTTTTTATTGTCTGCCTTCATCGCCTTCCGTTCGCTCCTACACTCACTACCTGATAGTTTTTTCTTTTCTGGAACATTTCTGAGTCCTGCCCACAAGGCAACACTGTTTTTGAAAATATTCGGTAACCGACTTGACTCAGTTGTATACAGGAACTTTTTTTTACACTTTAGAAATAAACAATTACAAAAAAGAGCCAATCTATTTACATATTATTTACACACTGACTGCGTTTTCTAAATTCTCAAAATTAAACCAGAATTTTAAAATTATCTAAAAACAAATCTGTCGTTAACATTTAACGTTAACGTTTCTGTGAAATATACATACATATTTAAGTCCGAATTCCATTGTCAGGCAGAAGCACAACTCAATGCGATTGAAGTTAACAACACGTTCTCTTCTACCTTCTACATCGAACACGTCTGCCCAAGGTTGTTGGAACCAATTTTATTTGTTGTAAATAACTCGCATTTGGCGCAGATCCGAAACTCTGCTCCATAGGAAGTTTAATTTGTTACTATATTTCAGTTAGAAAAACTTTTGCGTTTTGGCGCAGAATTTGTGACGTATGGCGCGGCATGATACAACTGCTCCTGAAGCTTATACAACAAAAAAGCCTTGGATATTAAATTATAGGTTCGATGAAAGAGGGTACATATTTTTTTTTGGATGAACTGCAACTGCTTTACTATTCTGTTAAAATTGCGTACAGAATACAGACGACTGCACTGGAAAAGATTTTATGCTAAAATTAGGTATCAGTGTATACTTGGTGTGTGTGCTATTATTATAAGGATGCAAACTATGAAGTGTTGCCGCGTTGCGATTAGATTAGGGGAAAAAATATTTTCTGTTAATTTTGAAATGTATTTAAAAACGATGTTTGCAAAGCACTATTTAATGAATCAATATTGCTCCCGGTGCGGCTGTTCCAATTGCTCCAATGCAAAGTCCGGCACTGCATTAGATATAGATATGATACTTATAGGCAAAGAATCCCACATTTTAATAGCGTGGATAAAGAGTAAACGGGACAAGTTGAGATAATTTTGACGTGATGGGATCAAAATTAAAGTTCTAGGGAAGCATGAAAAATTAATCTTTTTATATAAATATATTTTATTTATTTGGTATGATATTATGTAAGAAAATACAATTTCTGTAATGCTTGATGGTTGTTGCTTTTTGTACTATATGTTGTGAAATGTGTTCATATCTGCGTAATCCATGAACATATCTTACAGAATCATTTAATGCTCCTTGCAACTTGCGTTGAGACAAGGAGTCGATATTGCAGTATACAACTTCAGCATATGTAATTAAGGGCAAAATTCTTATTGTATAGTTTGTATGGTCATGTCCTGACAAGTTTTATTTAATAATAAGCCCAAAACTAGTTACATTATGGGCCACATTTAATTTATTCCTAGAAAGTTAGACATCAGGTGAGGTATTTAGGGATAACTTTTCGTTTGAAATTGGAATAACTTGCGACTTAAGATTTAAAAGTAATCCATCAGCTTTAGACCAGGAAGGAATACTGCCGAAGTCTTTATTTATATGGTTAGATTAGCATATCATAATTTCAAGTCATTTATGAACATAGAAAATATTAAAGGGCCTATATTAAACTACACTATTATCAAAATCGAAGAGATGTTTTAATTTCAAGCAAAGTATATTGTGGTTTACCTTGTCAAAAGCCTTCGAAAAATCAAGCAAACAAAGAAGAGTAACAAATGCCTCATCAAACTTTTGTTTTATATCCTCCAAAATATTAGCCATTGCAGTAGAGTAACTGTGGTTACTGTGTGGTTACATATAAAATGCCATTAAGAGAGAAGTAATCCAGAAGTTGTCTTGCTATGAGTTTCACGAAGACCTTTGACAAGCATGGTAAAATACTTATAAGCCTAAAATCAGCTGCAGAGATCGGAGTAGTTTTTTCCGCGACAGGTAAAACCCGAGCTATTTTTTAGGACTTGGGGAAAGTGGACGTTGTTATGTAGTGGTTAATTTTATGGGCTATATGGATGGGTGAGCAAAATAAGTTTTATAAAGCGAAGTGGTGTCCCAACTTCACTAATAGTATTTGATTTAATTGCTGTAAAACATTTTGCAACTTCATTCACACTTATGGATCGCAGTTCAAAACCTCTTACTGGATGATGGTACAAATTTTTTGAAAAATTTAAATGTTACTTTTAGTACTGTTATCAAGGAAAAAATTGTTTGGAACATCAGGGTCCATTTCACATTTTGTATCACTTTTAGCACTAGAAATTCCAACTTGTCGCAGATTACACCAAAGTTATTTGGAAGAAAGCGACGTATTCAGCTCATTTTTGGGATGATTAATATTTAGTGACCTTAAATGAAAACATCAATGGGTCAACAGAGTGAGTAAGTTAATATTGTAGGTACAAAACAGAAGATTATGATCAGATAGATCAAAGAGAGTTGGCTAAAAAGACGAATATGTGAAATATCGGATACGATAACCAGATCAAGAGTGCTAGGAGAACAATCTTTAGCAAAGTGAGTTGGGTAGGTTTTATTATATATCTGGAGTCCCAGGAAGGAAAGAGTCTTTAGTTTAAAAGGAGTGAAAATCATTTCTAAATAAGTCTGCATTAAAATCTACACAAACAATACCATGCTCATAAAGAGGCGAGAATTGCGACAGTGCAGAAAAAATTTGTTGAGGAGAACCACTCCGATCCGGAAGCCAACAAACATGGTGGATTTCAATATTTTAAAACTCTATATCTAAATTAGCCGATTTAGAAATAATTTTACATATCAAAGATCCCCTGCAGTAAATTGCTATACCTCCTCCCCATGTGTATTTTACCCGATCATTTGGAGAAAAAGAGTAAATGGTATATTATAGTGTATATCAGATACATCATTCTTGAACCAAGTCTCACAAAATACAATATGAAAATAATGGAAGGAAAACAATAAAATGAAAAAAATAATTTAGAAATGGAGTACGATACAGTAAATTTAATTATTAGTCGCAGCAGCATCAGCAGCAGTGATACCAACAGAAGTACCAACAGCAATGGAGTGAATATCACCCACCGTCATATCAAAGGGGATCATCTGCAGCATCAGCAGTAGTGATAGCAACAGAAGTACCAACAGTAATGGAGTGAAAATCATCCGACGTCATATCATCAGCTTTTTTTTCTTTTTTGACCAAATGCACTTTGCAATAGAAAACGTGCGTGTTGGCTAAACTCTCGTTAAAATAACAGCTGTTGTCGGATGAAATGCCAATCTCATTCAGTTTAAGAACTTTGCTTGCAGTAATTGGCAGCAGCTGTGAGAACAGCATATCTTTCATATACGGAATTGAGGTCAGCAAGGCATTGTTGTTGGGCTTTCCCGCACGAAAGGCAGTAACACCCTGTGGTGGTTTGCAGTCAGTGGTTTCAAATAGCAACACTTACAGCAATGCTAGAGATTGCGTTGTTGAAATTGTCAGAATACAGACCTGAATTTGTTAATTTCATCAGCAAAGATTCTTTGTAAAAACGAAGAATGTTTGGCAATTGTTCTTTTAAATTTTAACTGAGAATATTCCTTTGTTGTTGCTTTTGTGTTTGATTAATGTGGTAGCAGAGCTAGTATAGGGGAGGGCGTCTTTTTGTGATTTGTTGCGTGTAGATATGCCTTATGTGGATGACATTTTTGGCGTGGGAAACGATTTTATTAGGGCAACGGAAAACAATCACAAAATCAAAATAGGCACCTTGTTTATATTTCAATAAAAAGTTTTATTGATCACAGATTTTAAGTTCAATTTTTCGAAAATTTCCGATTAGCAAAATGGATTCAAGTGCTTATAAAGCGTACTATAGTCGGACCGATAAAAAAAAGGACGTCTCTCTATAGCTTCACATAAAAAAACAACTATTCTTGTCAGATTGTTCATTACATGTTTAATGATGACTACAACAGACCCATTGAAATCACATCGCCAATCAACCGGGAAAATTTTTCGGAAATCTGGTTAAATGATGTCCATCATTACACCATGTCCAGTTTAAGTCACTTTATAACAATTATCATCATATGTTACTTCGTATGGAAGTGATGACGATCAATTACAAAGAAACCTTAAAGCTACTAAAAATCCCTCAACACACAATGATCAAACCAGCTTGCCTAAGGACCTTGCTCGAGAAGACCAATTCACAGATGCATATTTTATGATTAACATTCATTTTAACTCCAGTTCAATGTATCATTACGTGGGGAGAACGTTAAAATTTATACAACTATAACCGTATATTCTTTATATTTTTATCACCATAAACCGTTCACTTTCTTCCCCACCAGATAGTCAAAGGTAATCCCAATTTAATACTTATATTCTCATTACCATTCCCATCTGCATTTCACCACTTTGCACGATGTGCGTAACACAAAACTTTAACACAAACATTCCGATGAAGATTCCAATGTAGGTAGGTAAAAGTGGCTATTGGAAAAATCAACCAAGTTAGGCCCATTGGCCCACGTAAATCTATAATCTTCTTACTCATCGAACCAATTAGAGTTTACTGTTTTTGAGGAGACTGTTAACGTCTATATTGTTTAGCTCGTTTAAGTTTGTATAAGAAAGCTCCTAAGTGAAGTTTTCTTCCCTGCGAGAGAACTGGACATACACAGAGTAGGTCCATGCAGCTTCTATATAAATCGTGTGATCCGGTGAAGACACATATGATGGCGCTGGGATGCTTTCTATTTAGAAGGATTAGACGAGATTCAGATTCAGATTCAGATCCAGCTTTGGCAAGATTTTTTTGGTTGCTAGACAGGTTGTTCCAACAGTCCGCATAAGGTCTGTTCTTTTATTAGCATCTAGCTTTAATATTGATTTGCACGTAGCGATGGGTATATAGTACCTATGCTACTCTTTTCCGGTAGAATAGGTAGAGTTGTTCCAATTTTGGCGAGTTCGTTGGCTCTACTCGCACAATTACTTGAAATGTCTTTGTGGTCAGGCACCTAACAAAATTGAAGGTTTAACTGCTCTGCAGTTAGTATGAGTCTAAGTTCAGGAGCTTGATAGCGGCCTGACTATTACAATAGAAAAGATGCGGATATATTTATATATCACGTTTTTCTTCAGCCAGAACAGAGCTTTTTCTTCGCCTGGAACACACTACCGTGATTTGAAAGACGGAAACAGAGGCTTATTTTTAGCTTATCTGTGAAAACACCGCCACCAGCCCTGCTATCGATATTATATCCATCTGTGTAAAAGTGGATTGACTTGTCCTTCATGAAAGCCTTTTCCTCTCAGAAGTATCTAGATGGGAAGCTTACATGAAAGTCTTTGTCAAACCTAAGTTCAGGTATGGTCTAATCGATATTCTGGCAGAGCATACGAACTTGTCGGTGACTCGACATCCGAGTACTCATGTTTACCTTAGCATAGCAGCCATGTGCTAGTCATTTGGGTGAGAAAGTGCTTAGCTCAGCAGTAATGCGCCGTACTTATGATGTTTAAAAATATTCTTGAAGTATTGTGTTAACTCTTCCCCTCTAAGTTCATATGATCTCACATGTTTTGTATGAATATGGTATACATATTGCTTTGATGACTCAGTTTTGATGTCTGAGTTCTTATTGGTTCTATTGCTTGTTGCGGTGTTACGGTTATGCTTGTGGTTCCCTTTGGGTGGGAATTTTGATTTCAATTATTATGATTACAAGAATAACGAAAAATTTGTAGTTAAGCCATTGGTGTAGGTTATTTTCTTGTTTTGATGAGCTGAATTTGTCTGGTGTTATTTATATAGAGTTGTTTCATTAACTCAAGTGAAAAAATTTCTTCTAGTCCAACTTCATGGAGTGATGGTTGAATAAATGGTGGAAGAGCTTCGGTGCTTGTAATTTCTACGGATATAAATTTTTGTTTGTTGATGATTATTGCGGCATTGTTGAACTACACTAGGTAGGTTCCATTTAATATCTGAGCTGTGTTGTTGATCTCAATCTCTCCTTGGTAGTTATTTAGTGAAATGACTCCGGTTGCTTATTCTTCTTTCGCTGGTATGTGGTGACTATTTATTATTTTGCATGTCGCCTTCTTAGTTATCCAACAAACTTTTTCTCCTACAAATCGATATATAAAAAAAATTATTTTTCTTAAATATATTTTCATTCATAATCTTATTAGTTATTTTATTTCTTTTATTGATTTTATTAACAATTTTTATAAGTAGTTTCTTCTGTTTTAGATACACTTATAATATAAACTAGAGAGGTTACATTTAGAGCGATTTTTAGCTCTGAGAATTTGCATAAATTGTATTTGTTATTTTTTCTCTTATTAATCTTATTTGCTTAATGCTTGTTCATTCTCAAATTTTTTATCTTTTTTTAATTATGTAAGTTCAAAATTTGATTAGTTACATTTGCGATTTCGTTGTTGTGTGACTAATTTATTAAAACTTGGCTATTATTATTCTCTAATTAGCTATTCACTTTATTTTCTATTAATTCTAGGTCACAGTGATCGGAATTTCCCACGATCCATTTGATTGCAGAGCCAATGAAGTTTAAAGACCCTCTTGCTCTATACGTTTTAATATTATCTATTTGGTTTCTGATTTGTGACAACTCGTGTTGAAGGAGTGGGATATGCGGACTGGTTGGGATATGGTATGTTGAGATATTAGGGATTGTGTTTCTGTGACAAAATTATCATAGGGATCTAGTTATGTCTATTACATGGATTAGATTAAAATTCCATTTTGTATTCTCGCTGTTCCAGTATTGAGGGTTATAATCTTTGAGTTGGAGTAATCAGTAATTTGGACACTTGTCGCTATGGCTTTTATAAGGAAACTGTAAAATAAAGAGGAAATGATAGGCGAAAAGTGTTAGTCGTGGATGTGACTTTTGTGTATTTTGATTCCGGATTCCGTGATGATAGTGGAAGGGTGGTTTACTTTGACTGCTTCTTTTTGATACCTTGCAGTTAATTAAGACCCTAGGCATTTGTTATGCCTCACATAAATCGATTTTGTAATCCTTAAGTGGTTGACGGTTTTGATTGTAGAAGTGAAGATCTTTATTTTGCTTATTAATAAGCCGGTCTATATTATCCTGTCTAGACTGTTCGAACTGGTCTGGATTAGTAGAGACGGTTCTACCATAAAAGAGTTCAATGGGCTTTCTCTCCGTTGTTGAGTGCATACTAGAATTATATATATATACAAATCCTTCCAATAATTCTTTGAAAGATCGATGTATGCCGTCAGTTTTTAAACGTCGCATAATTTCAGATAAGGTCGAATGGAATCTATCGACCTGGCCATTGATTTCGCTCTTGTAGGGAAGTGTTTTAAATATTGAGCTTGTCTTCAATCAAAGTTTTATTATCTAAAAAGTTTTACAATCTATAAAATTAATTTAGTTCTATATATTTCAAAAATTCAGTCTAAGTTTCATTTAGTTTCAAGAATTTCAAATGTTCCGATGCCAAAAAAAATAATGTTTTACACACGATATATTCGCTTTCCAGATCTGGCGTGACTGCTATCACGTCGGCTGTTTCTTTCCCCGTCTTCATTATCTGATGCGTGTGATTAGACTCCGTCTCCTCTTCTCTCCGTAGATTGCACTTTGTTTCTTGAGTTGTCCTCTAAAACTTCTCTGTTGCTACCCTGCATTAAGTCTCCAGTGTTATATAGGGTTTTCCAATAGGGACTTGACAACTTTGAATTTAATTTGTGAACGCACTCTTTCACTAATTATCAAACTGTCACTGTCAATTTATTCAGTAAACTCAACATTTTCATCGTGGTAGAGTATACTAACGAACAACGTTCTCCGATTGGTTTCTGAAGAAGATGCGCCAAGATGATGAATTTCATCGCAAAATCATCTTCAGTGACGAAGCTCATTTTTGGCTCAATGGGTTCGTCAATAAGCAAAATATGCGTTATTGGTCTGGTAAAAATCCACATGTGCTTCATAAATCACCTCTTCATCCACAAAAAATAACTGTTTGGTGCGGTTTGCATGTCGGCGGCGTTATTGGGCCATATTTTTTCGTCCACAATAACGATCGCCACGGTACTGTGAATGGTCAGCGTTATCGCGCCATGATCACCGATTATTTTTGGCCCGAATTGGAAGATATGGACTTGGACGACATGTGGTTTCAACAAGACGGTGCCACAAGCCACAATCGATTTATTGAAGAGTAAGTATGGTGAGCGTGTTATCTTAAGAAATGGGCCAGTCGATTGGTCACCTCGTTCGTGCGATTTAACGCCGCTTGACTTTTTTCTGTGGGATTACGTTAAGTCATTGGTTTATGCCAACACGCCGACGACGTCGGAAGAGCTCAGAGCCAACATTGAACGCAAAATAGCGGCCGTTTCGGCCGATATGTGTGGTCGAGTCGTTAAAAATTGGTTCCAACGAATCGACCGCTGCAAGCGTGCCCCCGGTGGCCATATGAAATGATTATAAATGTTTTGATTGTACTTCAAGTCAATAATAAAGTTTTTGAAATATCTCAAATGGTTTGCCTTTTATTTAAAAGAAAAGTTGTCAAGCCGTTATTAGAAAACCATATAATTAAGTTATTTTAAATGGTGTTAAGGAACGAGAATTAATGAAATAAAAATAATAAACAGGATCATCGGTCCTACAAAGAATATTTTTTTTAATTTTGAAATATACATAAGTATATTAATTCTCGCTGGACGGACGAGGAAGTCATCTCCGCCGCGAAGAAGTATTTTACAGGCCAACAAAAGCGTACTGTATGAAGGGGTTAAAAAAGTTGCAGCACCGCTGGGAAAACTGCAACAAGGTGAAAGGGGATTAAATTGAAAAATAAATTGTCATTTCTAATCCGGGTATTCATCAAACAGTTCTTGTAAGTTTTTTCACCTTATCTAGTAGCTGTGCTGGCTTTATTTCATTAAACATTAGGCATATGTATGTGAAGTGCAATTACTCAAGTAACCGAAGTATTCGTGATCCGTGTCTTCAGTCTGGATGGAAGAGGATTCACTAAATTGGCGAAATAATCAGACGATGATATAATGAAGAATTTGAGACAAGACGGGGAGAGATTGGGAGTCAGAAATGAGAGTTGTTCTCCCAAAGTTGAGAGAAGTAGTAGTGAGTTTGTATAATTATATAATTTTATCTACACGCGTCATAAATTATCTCTCATGTTGCGAAGTGAACGTAGTTATTTTTTATACTTTCATGCTTTTTATACCACTTTCGACAGAACAACTAAACACTCATGGGCAACACAATTAATTGTTTCAGATGGGTGGGTAGCCGTAGCTTAAACGGTAGCGAAAGACATTCATTTTTTTCAGTCAAATAAAATCAAGTAAGATGAGTAGTTGAATAGAAAACAAAAACAAGTCAATTTCAGCTAACAATTTAGTCTCCCCATTAAATGTTGGATGCTACCCCTAGAGCGAAATAACCACTAAGCCCAAGCATCTTTCTTCTCTTTCTGTCTAATTTTCAAAAAAAACTTAACACATGCTGATGCGTTATATAATACTATAAGAATATTCATACCTACTTGAGTATTAAGTTTTTTTTAAAAAAAAAGGTGTAGAGATCAAGTGAAGTTGTCTAACTATGTTTTTAAAAACATAGAAGAAACATGGCAGGCATATGAGAAGAGGTCGTTAGCAACACCAATAGAGGAGATGTTGACGTATGAAAATTCACAACAATTTGTTGAAGCTCTTTAGAGTCGGTGGGTAGTCGTTCTTGTTGGATTAAAACCATAATATTTGTTAGAGTTATGCCATCGATCCAGATAGAGTCGGGATCATCGGTCCCGAGGAGCAGGCGAAGATTTAAGTAATTTCCGCGGTCTCTTAAGCGGGAAAGGACATAACGGCCGTCATCACCGACATCGACTAGTTCCTTAGTAAGTTTTACATTGGGGTGAGCATAGGGTCTAAGATTGGAGATGCAGAAGTATCAGAAGCGATGGACGAGTTAAGGTAGTCAACCGAGGAGAAAGGGCGAAGATTGAGGATATAGAAACGAACCACTAGAGACGGAATTGGAAGACAAGTTTACAGAAAGAGTTAGGCGTGATATTGAATGATATGCGTTTAAGAAGATTAGATTTCGTGAGTGATGAGTATTGTGAAATTTATTATTGGGGATGGAGAGGTAAGGAATCGGTTCTATGGAGAAAACCAGAAAAATGTTCCAAGCTTTTGTTTTTCAAGGCGCTTGTTCTATTCCAAAGAAGTCCAGGAAGTACCAAATTAAAAGATTGTCGGTGGTGTAAAAACTTCGGCAAATCATGTTTTTGATACAGAGCGAAGTGGCAGTAAAGGAGTTCCTTGAGATATGATTACAGTATTTTCAAGCATTTCAACTAGAAGATGTGTATTATACATTGCGCGTCACTCATAAACACATCTCTTTTTTACTCGTTGTAGCTAACAATGCCTTGCAATCGGTTACCCGAAATGTGTACTATCAAAGCTTTTTCAATGACTTCTTGCTCATAGCTTGTGTAGTTTTTTTTTCTGCCGATAACGCTTTAAAGCTCAATTCAAAAGCTAGATGATAGCTTAACTCGTGCTTCTGCAGCAAGACAACCATCCTGGCATCAGTACAAACCTCCGTTTATAAAATAAGGTTGAAAAATTTTAATACAAACTCGCTACATAACATTCGTTTTAAGGACTCTAAATCTACAATTTAACCTGTTCCAAAAATAAACATACAATGATATGCCATCATAATCTTCTTCTTCCAGACCTTCTTCTACTTCGCCTCGTCGAATCTTCGCTTGAAGACTAAGCGCATTCTTGAAGTTACCTTCAAGTTACCTTGAAGTTACTTCACAACTTTTTTTTTAAATAAAAGGCAAACCATTTGAGATATTTCAAAAACTTTATTATTGGCTTGAATTACAATCAAAAAATTTATGAATGGAAGTCGACTTCGTTCATATGGCCACCGCGGGCACGTTTGCAGCGGTCGATTCGTTGGACCCAATTTTCAAACTCGGCCACACATTTCGGCTGAAACGGCCGTTATTTCGCGGTCAATGTTGGCTCTGAGCTCTTCCAACGTCATCGGCGTGTTGGCATAAGCCAATGATTTAACGTAGCCCCACAGAAAATAGTCAAGCGGCGTTAAATCGCACGAACGAGGCGGCCAATCGACTGGCCAATGTCTTGGGATAACACGCTCACCATACTTACTCTTCAATAAATCGATTGTAGCGTGTGCTGTGTGGCTTGTGTCCCCATCCTGTTGAAACCACATGTCGTCTAAGTCCATATCTTCCAATTCGGGCCAAAAATAATCGGTGATCATGGCGCGATAACGCTGACCATTCACAGTAACGTGACGATCGTTATCGACGACGAAAAAATATGGCCCAATAAGGCCACCGGCATGCAAACTGCACCAAACAGTTATGTGATTCATGAAGCACAAGTGCGTTTTCACCCGACCAATAACGCATATTGACAAACCATTGAGCCAAAAATGATTTTCGTCACTGAAGATGATTTTGCGATGAAATTCATCATCTTGGCGCATCTTCTTGGCCAGAGCAGCATCTAAATTTTTATCAAAATACAGAAACTGATCTTGGCAGATCCCAGGTTATCTGACTACCTTTAGACAGGCAAGAGGCTGTCCGTGTTGTCCAATGATCGAGAACTTTCGAACTTTTTCTGGTTTCCCTAGAGGCTCCAGACAACGGCGTCCTTAAGAGAATGGTTTCCGACTTCTGAAAGTTGATTTTCAACTTCCAGTCATCGCAAAATCTTATCTTATCGAATTCACGCTGCAATTAGAGAGAGAGTATTAATGACCTCTATTCTTGGACCTGTTCTGTACGCTTTCAAATCGTCTACGTACGCAATAGAATGAGGAAGTGAACCTATCAAGTGGTTTGTGTGATTGTTGAATAGGATCGGCGAATTGACAGCGCCTTGCTGAAGAGCATTTTTATTTTGAAACATTCCAACATAAGTCACATCACCATTTTTCACGATGAACTGTCTGTTTGTTAGCATATTGTAAAGAATGAACCAAAGTGATTTACCAGTTCTAGAGGAAGATGTCGAAGCACAATGTTCGGAATACCATCAGTCCCTACTGATTTCTAAGCCCTGATTTTATCGAAGATCTCATGGAGTTCTTCCTTCGAAATGAACGGGGGTAGGTCACCCTCTCTGGCAATGCCATTATTTGTCATATTTTCATAAAAAGACGCGACTGTCCAGGTCATAATTAGGGCCAATTGTATCAGTGGCCTTGTATATTTCCTGGAAAGTGGCCTCTATGGCATCAACCTTCTCCTGTGGATCCTCGATCATAAAGAGTATGTGCGTTCGTGTGTTTTGTTAAACACACTTGACTTGTTTTGTTTTCGCGAAAGTGATATTCGAGTGCAAAATGGGAAAATGCCAAATGCTAAATGCAAAAAAAAACCATTAAAAATATTTTTCCAATTTTCCACATTCGGTACATTCGGTATATTCGGTACAATTTGTGGTATAATTTTCTGCGATAACTGTTCTTCGCGTACGCATTTCTTGGTTGTACAATGCGAGGTTGTGTTTAATGGTGGCCGTCAAGTGTGTGTGTTGTGTGAATCCAGCTTCAATGGAACTATTGTTGCAATTTGCAAAATGTTAACAATTCATATATTGTAAGTTTTTATTAATTTTTCTTATTTTTTTATTTATGTATTTATCATATTATTATTATTTTTCATTTTTGCGATAAAATTAGCTTAAAATTTGTATAGCATTGTATATTATATACATACATTGTATTGTTATATTTGAATGTTATTTCAAGTTCCTATCATTTAAAATATTTTTTAAGTATTAATACCTACTGGTAGGTTTAAGAGTTGTGTTGTGTTTTCAGTGGATGACGTTAATAGTGTTACTGAAAGCTCCAATTCCAGTCGGCATTTTGGAATTTCGGAACTTCGCAACGTGGTCCGGGATGAATAATTTTGTATAATTGAGTGGACTGTATGTATGCGTTGTGCTGTGTAGGGAAATCTAAGGTGAAAGAAATTTGTAATTATTTGTATTTAATTAACGAAAAAATTATTCTTAGAAGTAAAGAAATGTCTTTGATTTTGTATGTAAATTTATTTAAATTGTGTTTCTTGTATATTTTGTGTTGTGTATTTTAAAACGTCTTGTTTTTTTTTTGTTATGATGTTCACTTTTCCCAAGTGACCGCTTAAGTTCTCCGGTTTCGGTTTGTAACGTAGCCGCTCGAGCAAGTCCGTTTTTTCCGGGATGTGTGTCGTTCATCCATCCGAGTCGCCATTGCAGTGCCGGTAGTCTCTCATGGTGGATGAGGATTAAGTCTCCGCGTCTTTGTTCCGCCTTCTGTCTTGTCCACTTCGGGCGCTGTTTCATCCTTGACATATGTTCTTCGCTCCACTGGCACACGAAGTAGTTGGTCACCAATTGAACTCGCTTCCATCGCTCAAGGGTACTTACCTTCTTCAGGGCAGTGTCTCTTTGAGGATTTTCGGGTATTGTTTTGCCGATTGCATTTACCTTTAGTGGACTTCTGTCTCTTTTTCTAGTTTGTACCCGACAGTTTCGTACAAATCGTTTGTAGTACGCAAGAATGCGAGGAAGCTTTGTAGCTTCGTAGATTGACTTACTGAATAGGTACCAGATGGTGAGGAATAAAGAAATGATGTGCTGTATCTAGGACGGTATTTTATTTTTTTTTTTTTTGTCAACTTCTACCATCTGACGAAGTTCCTTGCATTCTTTTAAACACTTGGAATGCTCCTGGTGGTATGTGTGATTTTCCTGGAATCTTCCTTCTAGTTGATGAAACCACAAAACCCAGGCTTACATCCAGTTTTAAATGGTAACGATACTTCATATCGACCATCAGCCAATCTTCTTGTTGTGTTGTTATTATGCTTTTCATATCTTTTGTCTTCCACAGTTAGGTCCAGTTCCCAGGACCTTTGCAACTGAGTGTCGTTATCGGGAACCTGTAACAATCTATGGACAGGTTTTTTTTTTACGTAATTGTCTTCTCAAGGAGAAGCCAACCTAACTCTGTTTCCTGTGCAATGGGCGATTCATCACCACCGTGTATAATGGATTCTAAAATAAATTCAGAGTAAGAGTCGCCTCCTAGGATAATATCAACAGTCATCTTACCTTGATATCAGCTAACCTTAAGTCTTGGATGTGTTCCCAATTTTAAAGAGCTAACGCTTTGGATGGCTAAAGACCAGTCAGGGACTTGAAAACATAGGCTGGGGTATTTGTCTCAAAAGGTGTTATAAACAAAGGTAAGACTTGCATACCGCTGACATTAACCACTATTAATTTTTCGCAATCCAGATACCCTAATGAGCTGTCGCCGTTGATAAAGCCCTAGCAGTTTTACAGCTGATTCGGAAATAAACTTTGCTTCAGCTCTAGGATCGTTTCCACTTGAAGACCTGATTCAAACCACTGCTGTTGCCAAGAGTACAATTGGCTAATGAACTTCAGAAGAGACATCTTTAGGGTGGTTGGTATTTATCTTTATATGAAATGTTTGTGTACCTGTAGTTGTATAAGAATGGTGTTCTTGTCACAGTAGTAGCGAGATAACTTCTTTCCTCAACCATACTTTTAACGAACGGTGGATTGGTCGATTCGGCCCTAACCCTTGGCCACCCAGATCTCCTGACCTAAAATCCATGGATTTTTTATTCTGGGGTGCTATGAAAGGAAAGGTTTATGTTAGAGAAATTTCGAGTCTGGTAGCTCCAAGAAAATATCAGTGCCGCTTCAGAAGTGATGAGAATAATTTTGCTGCCCGTTAATCTGCCAACCGAAATGGTTAAATGCTCCCAAAAGTGTATTCAATGGAAGGAATTTCGAACAATTGCTATAAACATTCCATAAACTGTTCCAAAGAGTTCCACAAAAAAAATATTTAGGAGATTTTATGAGTAATTCATTAGCAACACTTACTTTTAGCCATTTTTTTGTAACCATAATTTTTAAAAAATTAACGTCAAGCCGGAAACGGGAGATAGGTCAAGTGTTGTCGGTTATTACAAAATTATAAAAAAAATCTAAATCATATACTTTTAAAATTATTGGCTTTCAAAAAAAAAAAAAAAATAAATAAAAATAAAATAAAAATTGAGAAATCTGACACCCTGTGACGATTTTTAAGTACTGTGACCGCAAATCTTTACTTTCCTTCGATTTTCTTTCTGTCATGTAACCCTGAGTAACTCTTCTACAAATTACAATCCAAAACTGAAACCTAACTATATCGGTTTTAACTAAAATATTGCTTTTTTGTCCATCCATGTATCTGAAAATCATTAATCACTCAACTTGAACTGCCTGTACTATGTCATTTTGGCGAGTAACTTTAAAAAATGGCGTATTTAGTCTAGATTCCAAAATGGTATGCCACTTGCTAGCCTAACGCTTAATTGAGGACAAAAAAATATTTTGTTAATGAAATCCGATTCATAGTTAATTCCTTTTATAAGTTAAAATAAATAGCAAGTGTAAGCGATACAAACAGTGACGCCGTAATTGAGATGGATAAACATGCCATTTCGACTAGTGTGAGTGAAACAGATAAAGACGCCACCTTTTATTTTTGGATTTTGGATTCGAACACCAAACCTTCCGATTTGGAAGTCAGACCACTGCCAGTTGATCCGCAGCTACCACCATGTGGTTTGTGAGAAAGCTTAGTAATGGGACGGTAATTATGTAAGTTACTTCATTATTTAATCACTTTGTGTAGACCGGGGATATGAAAGAGGTCTTCCAAATTTGAGGGAATTCCCCTTGTGTAAGGGATAAATAAAATATGGAGGAAAGTAGGTGGGATAGATGGGAGGCACACTTTTTGGGAAATATTACGGGGAGACCGTCTGCCCCGGGTAACAATTTTTCATTTAGATTTTGTAATTTTTCGATAAGGGTAGGATCAAAAGATTGATGGTAGAAGCGAAAATGAGAGAAGAAGATAAAAGAAATCGGTATTAGCTACCATTAGGTAATAAAAAGTTACTGTGGGGTTAATTCGATTGCTGGTGAAGATAAGGTCTAGTTGCTTACCGTTAGATGTTTCACTTACTTGGCATAGGCCTGAGTCTGTTACACGATCAATGAATAAACATTCTTTGAATCATCTGATGGAATCCATTTCAGCAGAGGTAAATTACAGTAGTCAAAGACAAGGATATCACCGATATCAATAAATTTGTCAATCGCTTTAATAGCAAGGATGTAAGATTCGATGGGTTGTGCCGGGAGAATGTAGCAACACATAACGTACAGTGAACTATTGGGAAGTTTCATTTTAATTATTGTAAAAAAAAGTCAAGCTATGGATAGATAGAAGTTAGGAAGAGATAGCGATTTGAGTTAAGGCTATTGTGAATGACAAGTAAGACTCTTTGGCATGGAAAAACAACTATAGGGAGGGCAAGATCATTAACCATAGGGAGAGAGTAATGGTAATCTCAGAAAATATAATAAGATGGGAATAGTTCGTGGCTCTTTACGTCGAGGATCAGATTGATTTCTATAAGAGCATAAACGTTGATAGAGAGGCTATGAGATTTAAACAAAACAGCACACGTTTTAGAACGGACGCCCCTTACGTTTTGGTAGTAAAATGTAAGAAAGAGTTTGTTGCGTGGAGGAGTAGAGGATTGTAGGTGAGATGCAGATAAAGAAGGAAAGCTAGGAATGGTCAACTCGGCTACGCTGAAAGTGCGAAACTCTTTTAGAGTGTATATATATAGCTGTCTATAGAAGGCTTTGCACTTTTTTTATTTTTTTTACTTTAATTTTTCTTATTTTGTATATAATACATATTCTTTTAGTCGTATGTATATTATATTGTTGGTAATAAAATACAATTAATTATTGTCACCAATTAATACTCTTCCTACCTATTTGATTCTTTCACAAATATCCTGCGGCATATAGTAGTAGTACTTAATAGGTCATTGTTAATACGGTTTAAAAAGTAGTTCTAAAATTTCTGACTCAGATTCTATATCTGTTGAGCGAACCCCTACTATAACAAAACCACACGAGGAAAGTGCAGAAAAATTTGACTCCGAACACAAATCAAGTGGATTCGAAAACTCAGCTCAAATGCAAAATCAGACCGGCAGACCGATAAATTGCGAAGCTCCACCACCTAGCGTCCGATCATCTGCTAAGTCTCACGTTAACATTTTAAATAACATTTCATAAATGTCTTCAAGTTGCCTTAACTTATCACATGCTATCAGACTAATATCTGAGTTTGATGGATCTGTTAAAGGTCTGGACAGATTTATCCAGTTAATCGACCTACAGTCAAAAAAGTCAATCGATCACGTTGATAAACTGAACTGGAATAATAATAATAAAATATAGCGGTTATAATGAATGGACTGCACTTAAGGACGCATTAGCTAAATATTTTAGGAAATGTCGATCGGTACAGGTGATACAATGAAAATTTTTTTAATTCAGGCAAGGTTACAAGAACCAATAGCATACTACAAGGAAAGAGCCAACGTATTGTGAGAAGAGCTAAAAATTCCAAAGCGAGAATTGGGGATGATGAGATAGGGAAGATTGGGCAATTTGTGCATTGAATAGTGTAATGATATTATGTAATACACCGTTAAAAATCTCGGTAAAAGTGCAAGATATAAAGAATTTGACAATGCAGTTGACATAGCGATGGAGATAGAAAAATTTATCTCATCCGTAAGTAATCAGTTCTGAAACAAACCTAATATATATTGTCAAAACTGCAAGAAAAAAAACTCAGAATAGCAGTGAAGCCAAGAAACAATAACTCCAACTATTCGAACGTGGATAGATTCTCGAAATTTACAATTTACAGATTTCTCCCCACTAACAGTTCGTCATCAATGAATAGTCGTACATCCAACCACATACATTATCAAAAGGATTTAGTGTTCGCACGGTTCAAAATATAATATAATATAAGAATTCAGGTCATTCTCTAGAAGACCATAACAGCTTTTAACAATAACAAGTAACAATGGTAGTTAAGGATATTTTAATCTGGCAACATTCCAATGATTCAATAGGCGAAGTTAGGCAAAAGGCACCAATTTCCATGTCGTGATCGAGAAAATAATCATCAAAATCAATCACTGAATCTAATTCTAATATTTCAAAAAATCGTATTCACTGTCACTCCGTAAAAACTATTCACTGTCTCAAACTTCCAAATCTATTAGTTCGAAAGTCTACTCAAACATAAACTTCTTAACTCAGCAATAGAAATACTTCAAGAGCAATTTGATGATGTATCTAAGTGGTGTCATGATCATGGATTAATTAGCAATGCTACCAAAACACAAGTGATGCATATACGCCACCCATTTAAGCGAGATAATATATTCAATATATATCACCGAAACGACCAGTGTCCATTGTCAGCCAACAACAAGTCAATCAAAGTTGTTAAAAAGGTGAAGTTTCTCGAAATCACAATAGACGAACATTTTCGTTGGCGGGAACATATAAATACTTTACGGCTTCATCTCAAAAGCACCCTGTTGGTTTATCTAAGAAGATTTTCAAACTTCGAAGTTCTTAAACAAGTATACAACTCGTTAGCAGAATCACGAATCCGATATGGGACCTGGCATGGTGTAACGCCTCAAAAACACATCTAGACAAAATACTGAACCTACAACATCGTATAATTAAACTGATTAAACGTAATAATGTCGACTTTGAAGTTCTAGATATAAACGAAATTTAGCAATTTATCGCATGACTGCATTACAACCAGAAGAAGAGCACTTGAGATGTTCGAAATCCCGATAAGGTTTAACGTGTACGGGAACAGAGAACTTAGATTTATTATCCCGACGCTATTAAACCAAATACCACAAAATTTAAAAAATATTGGGAACCTCAAGAAAAGAAAGAAAGAAATTAAAAAATATCTGCTAAAATTGTTCTTTGTGAGAAAGTAAAAACAATAATTAACTACCACTATTATTATGCACTAAAGTTTTAAACTAAATTTTTTATTTATAAAGTAAACTAAAAACATAATGTCAGACATTATTAAAACATACATTTTAACTGAACATTTTTAATCACTTGTAAACTTAAATAATTCTACTGTTTGTAACCGCCTACAGATAAGCACTTTGCTTTGTGGGTAAACTATTGTAAATTGAAAGTATTGTAAAAATAAAATAAAACATTATCTAATTCATTCATTCTTTCAAATCGGAAAATGTTATCTCCAAATTAAGCCCAAAATGCAATCACAAATAGAAAACTACTATGATACTAAACCAAACTCTTACTAATGGACGAACTCCAAAACAAATAGAGAGAACACCTACTCCAAAAACCATATCAGTGACATAAAATCCAATCGTCAGTTTCAGCTCTATTACTACATCAACAAATTTTAGAAGTCAAATAAGAATAATGTCAAGTGTTTTCGAGGCCTAGAGAAACATATTGATACAGGTACAACACTTAGCTAAAAAATGAATCACTTGTTCCATATAATCCAAATAATTTTCCACTAACGAAAGATGAATTTTATAAATTTAAAGCGGTGGTAGATTATAAAGACAATATTTTTAAATACTACTATAGAGGTAGACTTAATACGGTAAATTTATTCGGTAGATGTTACGAACTCAAGAACACTACGATATGTGAACACAGGATAAAGTACGGGCCCGTAAAATCAAAATTAATTCCTCTTTAGGAATAGTTCCACTGGTGTATTCAGGTTCAGCGATAACATCACCCAAAGATGGGTGAGGAATATCAATCATTTATTCTTCTATCCCCCATGTCAGGAATAACACATTCCGTTACGACGGCTGAAAATAAAGTCCCTGTAGAAACCCAAGAGGAAAAGGAAGAGAGAAAGAAAAAATAAATAAACAAATCGATAAAATGCTGCAAGATGATGTAACCAGAACCAGTATTAGTCCGTGTAATGCGCCACTCCTCGTAGCCCCCAAAGAGGGGGATCAAAAATGGAGAGTCGTAACAGATTCTCGAAAATTGAAGGAGTCTTAATGTTGCTTAACCGCTAACACACAGTGCGCTCCGATCAATAACTGATTATGACTGGTAAATCCGCAAATCACGTGCGTCGACCGATACCACTCTCTCTTATAAGGGGTGATTCATCGTGAGGTTTGATTTTCAATAGGTTTTTTTTTACAGCAAGTCATCATGGAAAGACTCAAACCACAACAGCGTCTCCAAATTGTTCAGCTGTAACATATTAGGAAAATCAGCGTTCCGTGAGAAATGTTTTTCGTGAGATTCGCGGAACTTACGGTGCGCATAAACGACCTATTGAAGCCACTATTGCCAATACCATTCACAATTTGAGTCCCAGCTTACATTAGTCGATGATATTCGACCGGTCAGACCACATCCAGCTCGTAGTTAAGAGACTATAGCAGCTGTAGCTGAGATTGTACACGAAGACCGTGACGAATCGACTTGCCGTCGTTCTCAGCAGCTTGGCTGAGAAACGGTACACAACGGTATGGTGTGGTTTATGGGCTGGTGGAATCATTGGTTCATATTTCTTCAAAAATGAGGCAAATCAGAATGTTACCGTCAATGGTAACCGTTATTATACCATGTTAAAGGACAATTTGCTTCCTGAAAGTCAAGCACATGGCCTCAGTGAGCTCTGGTTTCAACAAGACGACGCTACGAGCCATACAGCTCGTGAAACAATGGACTTGTTGCGAAATCATTTTGGTAAGCACTTAATTCCACGTTTTGCTACGGTAAATTGGCCGCCTAAATCGTGCGATATCACACCTTTGGATTATTTTCTCTGATATGTAAAGTCTCAGTTCTTCAGGAATAAGCTTTGGAAGCCAACATTACTCGTGCTATCCGCGAGATACCAGTCGCTATGCTCGAACGAGTCACCCAAATTTGGACTTTCCGAATGGAGTATTTCAGACGTAGTCGTGGCCAATATTTACATGATATCATTTTCAAAAAGTATTTATATATAATTTATATATATAAATTTATGTGGTTTATTTTATATTATAATTCACCCCACGATGAATCACCCTTTATAATCCTGTTAGCATACGAGCAATTACAATTTAAACTGGATACCTTTTGTCTACAGGGAGGCTGTTAAACAATTGACGGGATAGAACGGAATATAAGCCTCTATAGCAAATGGTACTTAAAGCAGGAATATAAGCAAGAGAGAAGTTTATATATAAACAAGAATATGAAAAATACAATACTTTAAGGACTTCATAACAAAAAAAAAAACATGTCTTTCTGTTTGATTTTTTTTGTGCCCAAATAATTTCATAGAGTCAGAATGAGTTTCAAATTTTCTGTAGAACAATCAGCGTTTTAAAGAATTGTGACATCAAAACTTCCTTATACGTTAGAAAGCAGGTATTGCTAAAGGCTTTATCGTTGATTAGACCAACTCAAATTACGGTCAATTGTAAGACCAAGTCGTTTAAACTGAGTAACGTTTTCAGTTTCAAAGAAATTGTTACTACAGGAAACAATGTGCTAAAGATAAACAATGAAACATGTTAATATTTCCACAATTAGAGGTATGGAATATGATCATGGTATCTTAAGACACTTAGTTAACAAGGCTCAAAAACATAAAATATTTTTTATCGCTAACTACTAGCATATGTTCTGGAAACCAAATTCTTGATATATTGTTCTGAACCATCTGATAGTACCTTGAGTGCAGAATTTAACACTTCGAAAATTTCGATTTCTTGATTTCTTTCAAGATGCCATCATTTTACTTTTTCCAGAAACACAAACATGCAACGGCCTATTAATTCATAATTCCTCAGGCAGTGTGTTGTATAATCTACGAGACAATAAGTGTCCCATGTTTTACTTGGGAAACTGGTTGGCTTAAGCCTACAGTGAGCCATTATACTCGATATTAAAGTGCGTTAATCATTGTCCTGATCTTTCTCGATCTTTTAATCTTCCTGGGGAAACCCCAATCAGACCAATACACTTTGGTCGAAAGTGAGGCCTACTTAAAACCTCCTTTTATCTTTGGATCATGGTACCCTGTAGTAATATATTTGCTACATTTTGGAATTTTACAACAGCAGTAAAAAAACCTTTCCTATGGCATTAGGTTTAAGTTACAGCCACCACAACGATCCCATAAGGGGGCCAACCTTTACAAGTCAGGCTGAAACTGAATTTCTAGGAGCTTCTGACTCCCCTAATACGGAATTTAGCCTCTGTCGGGTCTCTCTATGTACCTTAAAGTGGTGGAGTCTGAAACTATGAAATTATAGTGGCTAAAAATTTGTAAATTTTTTTTTGAAATTATAGGCAATAGCTTGAAGGTTGAAGTCTCCCAAGTTTAAATTTTTTGGAACAGTTAATTTGGTTGCAATAAAAAATTGATTATTCAATGCCGAAACCACCATGTTATTTACATAAGATTACATTACAAGGCGGCACGGATTTATATTAAGATAAAGACTTTGTTAGTTAATTCAAGATTTTTTGAGAATGTGAAGTGAGAAAATGATTTTATTTTCTTAAAATAAGGGACAGAGGATAGCGGTGCACCTACATAAAAAAATACAGTACAAAAATGTGATGATCGATAACAATTGCGGTATGTTTAGCAAGCGATTTTAAGCAAAAATATATGTATATAACGTAAATAGTAAATTCGGAATAATTAAGCAGAAGTGAGCAAAAGCATCGTTACTTGACATTAGAAATAGTTTAATGATGAATAATGTGGTGTTGGAATTCTGAACATACACCCCGCGTTGAAGGCTCTGCCTTCAAGACAAGTGTTGATCGCTGTTGATAGGAAGGTTGCAAATCTTTGCTGTAGATGCCTTCATATCCCCGTTTTGCGTCTTGACCTTAACAACTCTGATGAGTCCGTCTGCTCCGGGGAACACCTTAGTCACTCTGCCCAGTGCCCACTTCTATGGGGGTAGATCGCCGTCTTTCACAAGAACAAGGTTCCTAACTGCAGCATTCGGTTGTTCTTGCTTTTATTTGTGGCGTTACTGAAGTGAGTCAAGTGCTGTCTCGCTAGTCTGCTAATGTTGACGTCTTGAGTGTCCGGTTTCAAACTAGCAGTTTAAATGACCTGTGGTGAGTGAGTGTCGGATGAATCATCTGAAATGGGACTCAAAGGACGCAAATTTTTGATAGCCTCGATGTGACAAATCAAAGTGTGCAACTCGTCAACGGACAACGTTGCGTAGCTAACAAAACGACGTAAGTGATATTTTGCGATTTTTATCGATGCCTCCCAAAGTCCTCCAAAATGAGAGGAGCGGGCTGGTATGAACTTCCATTGGATACCATTATTCAAACAAGTCTGATGCACCAAATCCTTGTGTTGCTGCAAATCAAACAGTGCTTTAAACTCCCTTAACTCTGCGTTCGCTCCAACAAAGTTTGTAGCATTATCAGAAAAAATAGTATGTGGCTTTTCTCGTCTGGCGATAAATCTTTTAGAATTGCTAAAAAGGCTTCAGAAGAAAGGTCATCTGCTAGCTCCGTGTAAACAGCTTTGTCCGCAAAGCATACGAAAACTCAAATGCAGATTTTAATAGGCGTTCGGCTACGAATTCTAGAACGAACATAGAAACGTCCACAAAAATCTACTCCGGTAGTGGCAAATGGTCGAGATGATTCTATACGCTCTGCTGGCAAATTGCCTCCAAGTTGACTCATAACGTATGGACGAACCCTGTAGCAGCGGATGCATTTATTAACGATGTTCAATACGGTTTGTTTGCCTCCGATCGGCCAGGCTTATAAAGCCTGTGCCCCCGCATGAATATTATTGATGTGGAAATGGTTAACAAAGGTTGATGTAAAGGGGTGAAATCTTGAAAGGAGGATAGACTGTTTAGTTGAGAAGGGTAACGATGAATTTTGAAGTCGTTCACGAATTCGCGTTACACCATGAACACCAATTAAAGGAGTTTATGATTTCTGATCACTCGTTGATTTCAAACCTTAATTCTTCGAAAGTCTTTTATAATCATCTGCAAATTCATAAGCCTGTATTTTTCGAATTATATAATTTAATCCGCAATCTAATTTCTGGGTGCTTAGCCGACCGCTCTTCGATGAATATGATGAATCGATGAATATATGCAAATGTAGTTACAATAAATTAAATTTACAATTAAGGGTCAGATCCCGCTAGCAAAATAATCGGCTTGGTCTTGCGTCGCTCTGGAAGATTATCTACAAATTTAACTAATTTGGGCCAGTTGTGCTCATCATCCATCAGGAAATTTGGACCTGAGTTCCAGATCTTAAGAGTCAACAATTCCTGGGGGGAGACACCGCGCAAAAGAACAGCTGGGTTGAAATTTGTAGGAACATTCATTCAAACTACATCTTCAGAGAGACATTGAAGCAAGCGTCGGAGTTTATCCATGAGAGAGCAATAGTTGAATCACCCCAGCAAAATATTTGAGAAATTTTCAGTTCTAGAATCGTTCGAATCCGTTGCATTAATTTAGCTAAAAGAAGTGCTGCAGATAACTCTAGGCGGGGAATGGAAAAAGTTTTTACTGGGATTTTGAGTAGAGTAGCTGCGTATTTATATTGTGGAACGAATCTTGAGAGCTGAATTTGGCATTAAAACGTAACGTGGAAACCTTAAATGGCTTATTTCCGATAGTTGTCTAGTGAAGTCTACCCAGTTTGAATGAAGATACTGCAGAAGTGATTCATTCCAATGCAACTTTTCTTTCCACAATGCTTGCGTGAAAATCTTATTGGACCAATAAGTCCTAGGGGGTAATACAAATTTGCAATGCTGGACAATATTAATATCTTTGTGGCAACTCGACAAATATTTGATAGTGCTCCAGAGAAGAGAAATTCATCCAAATCAGGCTGCCAAATTAATCCAAAAGTCTTTGTCACCTGACTCTAATTAATATCCAAAAAAGTTTCCTTATCTTCTTCCCCAATTGTGTCTAAGAAGGAACTGTTGTTGGAACACCATTTCCGAAGATAAAAACCTGCTTCGCTAAGAAGCTTCGTAATTTGATCTTTGATGTCGATGATCTAGTAGAGTATTTGCTCCAGAGAGGAGGTCGTCAACATAAAAATCCTTTTTAAATGGTTTTTGAGCCAATAAAAAAGTGTTCGCTTTCATCTAATGCAAGTTGGATCATTGATCGAATAGCAAGAAAAGATGCGGGGATTGTCCCATATGTGACTGTGTTTAGTATAAAAATGCCTAAGTTCTTATTACGATTTTTTCTCCAGAGAATTAACTACATATTGTCATCAGGTGGTTGAACATGTACACATCTGTACATTTTTTAAAAATGGCAGTGATAGCGAAACGATGCATCCGAAAGCGAATAAGAATGGTCAATAACTCATCCTAAATGGTTGGACCCACCATAAGAATATCATTTAGCGAGAAACCCGATGACGATTTGGCCGAAGCATCGAAAACGAGGCGCAACTTTGTTGTAGTACTCTTTTCCTTTGTGAAGCAATGCTGTGGAAAAAAAAAGATTTTCATTTAGAATTTTAGCATCCACTTTCGACATATGGTTAAGTTGAAAGAAAATTGAGATCTCTTGTGCAAATGACAAAGCAATTTTGTATCCAAATTGTAAAAACGTTTTTGGGCGAGTTGAAACGAATCACCCAACGTATTTGGTGACGATTTAAATGGAATAGGAACAGCAAATTGTCTATTTGGAAGGCGTTGATGAGTTTCATGAAAAAATTTTTTGCATTCCACTTGCTCTTTAGAAAATTTCTTGGAAACAACATCATGAGATTCGACTTCACAGAATGATCCAAGAATCTCATCTAACCTACCAACTTCCAAATCACAAGTGTTCTTGAGTGATAAAACTATAACACATTGGAGTAATTTTCCTTGCAACGAGCCATCCAAGAAGAGTTTTCTTTTTGCAGTGATTTATTAAAATAGGGATCGGCAAGTTCGACGTTTGCAGGCAAATTAAAATGGTTAATTGGGTTGTTCAGTTTTTATTCCAGATTTTGGAACTAAGGATGTTTTTGGTTTGGTTGTCAACGGTGAGTTAGAGATAGCTGTATTTGCGTAGATGGATTTGAGATAGATTGAACTGTTGGCTGTTGAGTGATCGAAAATTGAGAAGAGGAGTTGGGAGTAGGACGTATATGTAGCAATGTACTGTGGCGTATAGAGCAATGTTTACAATGACAAGACAATTTATACATAGTTTACTGGCTTTAACTTTATTAAAACGTTTTTCAGGCGAAAGATTAATATAAGCATCGCACGAATATACAGCATGATCAGTGGAATTACAAAAGCGACAAGTAGTGAGAAGGGGCTTTTATGTAACAAAAGTTCCATTAGCTACTGGTTTGTATGACTTACGTGAGTTGTTGAACTTGGTTGCAAACCTGCAGCTGTTACCAGATGATGAAAAATAAAAGCTGATCTCATTAAGGTATCGTGTTGATTGCTGCACCCAGCTTGTTCACGACGAGATGGATAAGCAATCCATCCAAAAAGTGCTCTTTAGTTCCAAACGAGTTGAGCGCCTTTAGATGAGAGTTCACATTGTCACTTCAATTGCGTAATTTATTCATCGAGCCACCATTAACGTTAGATAATAGATGAAAATTTCTTTGTTGTGATTTCTTCAGCATCGTAAGCTGCCCAGTTACTGAAGCCCTTTAGGTTTTATAAGAAGGGAGCATTGTAGCATTGCACTCAGCAATTTCTCTAATCATATTAAAATCACAATTTATTTAATATCAATCAAACTAATGAAACAACTTATTTACAATGATACTTATCTAAAACCACGTGATCCATCAGAGTTGTTAGCAGCGATTTCGAGAAAATGTCCACGATGAGTAGCAGAAAATCTAAATACAGCAATCCAAAATGTAAACAGCGATTCCGAGAAATTGTTCACGATGAGCAACAGCAATCCAAAATCCCAACCACAAATCCAAAATTCAGCAATGCAAATCCGATAAGCAAATTCTCACTCAAATAACAAGTTCGAAGCAAACAAATCCAATGAACAAACCCGAGATATAATAGCTCTTTACAAAATTACACGATCGATAAATTAGTTTACATTGAAATTACTGGACTACGTGTCCCGTCACGGTCGCCAATTTTAGTTAATTCAAGATTATTTGAATTGAGAAAAGCGAAACATGCGAATTTAAGCGAAAAATGCAAGATGATGTTGACGATGCAAAGTGATGCGAGAAAATGATTTTATTTTCTTAAAAAAAGGAGCAGCTGCGTTTTGAATAGCGGTGCACATACAATAAAAAATACAGTAGAAAAATGGGATGATTGATAATAATTGCTTTATGTGTTGTAAGTGATTTCAAGCTAAAATTAATGTATATATTGTAATAGTAAATTCGGAGTAATTAAACAGTAGTGAGCAAAAGCATTGTTATATGATCATTAGAAATATTTTAATGGTGAATAATGTGGTGTTGCAATTCTGGACAGACTTCAAGCTTGTTTTTATTTATTTCGAACCCCGGGAGCATAAAAATAAAAAAAAAAACTGTCAAAAAAAGTGCCGCCTTAATATACATCAGTAATTCCAATCTGATGTTCTCTTACATAAAATCAGATTTGCTCTACCCAGGTTTATTATCAAACTAAGCCATTGAGAAACGTAACCTTGTATTTGGGTGGAAGCCCAAAATTCACGAGATAATTGGAATACTAATTTTTAAACATCCATTCACAGTTCAGCAAATTGCAAATGAGCGTAAAACGTAAAACGCAAATTCAATTAGTTTTTGTGAATAAATTAAGGATTTTTTATTTCTCCGTAAATAAGCGAACGCATTTTGTGAACTATTTTATGTTACTCGCAATCCACAAATGCCACGAATGTGGAATTCAATCTACATTCGCACGACCAAAACATTCACGCGAACTTAATCTCAATGTGAGAGAAATGTGGGCATATACACAAATTCGTATTTGAAGTTTGCTGAGCTGACTCGAGTTCAAGTACAACGGTTGTTGCGAAGAAATCAACGATTCATTTACATATTTCTCCGCGAATAAGCGAATGCTCTTTGCGAACTGTCAAATCTTACCCGCATTCCACAGAAGTGGAACTCAATCTACATTTGCCCAAATATAACCTGAAATTTCTCCTGTTTTGTTCACAGTTTCCTGGGATTTGCTTTCTTAACTTCCTGCTTCCTGTTACGAAAATATGAAGTAAACCAGTCATACATAAAACTGTGAAAGCTTGGTATAATTAACAATATATATTTTATATAATAAAATATTTTGGTCAGCCATATCTAAAAAAATGACTGCACAAAGCTCTTATAGTCCGTACCTTGATATAGAGGAGCAAAAATTTAAAATAACAAAGAAGCATTTACCAAAGTATATGTACTAGGATTCTACTTTTTACTACTTTTTCGAAATTGACCTGTAGTTAGTGTATGCCCCTCACGGTGAGCAGGTAGCAGGAAGCCAACATTAAATACACCAACAACTCACATCACACGTTTGTTGGGTGACAACTTAAAGATACACAATTAAACCTTTATGCACATCGTATCACTGTCGTGCGGCAACCCACAAGAGCGTGTTCATCAGACGATCTCACTTGTCTATGATGCTACTGGCTGCTAACCAATAAACCAAAGCGGTATTCGCTTGAAGTTCTTAGAAGAAGTTCTAATAAAGAAATTTAAATATCAAAACTTTGTTTGACGTTTTAATTAGCGATTCGCAGGAGGTCTGATTTCATCCTTCTATGACACTTAGTTTTAATTTCCCTGTTCCCTATTTTTGATATTTCATATTTATTTATTTAAAGTATTAAAGGCGGATTGTACAAATAAGAGCTAAGCTCTTTTACCAGTACATACGACAAAAAAGTATCAAACAGGATAATTTTTTCAGCTTAAAAAATGTATATATATATTTAGATCAACTATGTATGGTAGAAACTAAAAAAGTTTCAATTTATGGTAGAAAAAAAAAAAAAAACAGAAATGAAAATAAAATTGTAAGCAGTATTATATTTCTATGTGCATGAATGTATGTAAATATTTACAAATTGATTATTGTTAATATATATGCTTGCCTCAATGATCTCTAAAAAAATCAAATAAAAAATCATTAAAATTCTTTGTTCCAAGCGGATGCCGGATTTCAGTCTTCCACAATCTTACGGGGTGAAGAAAAAACAGGCGGCTACTTTCTAAATAGAAATAATTTGGAGGATTAATTCTTAAAGTTTTAGATGACCTCGGGACTATATCTCACGGTATAGCTAATATGGCTTTCTATTGGTTATCAATCGTGCAATGGATAGGCAGTTGCGGTAATTCAAGTAGCTTAAAAGTGAACACCTTAAGATGGAATTCTTAAACCTGGAAATATGATCAAACTTGCGCAGGTGGAAGCCATATTTAATTATGGAATTAAAAGCAAGTTCCAATTTTCTAAAGCATACTGAGTCTAGTGAACTGTAAACCAAGCAAAAGTACGTAATATATGGCACAAAAAGAGATCTTACTAGTTTGAGTCGAATGTCAGTCGGTATATAACGGACGAATTTCTTCAATAATCGCAGCCCAGTGTAAATTTTCTTTATTACAGCGTCGGTATGATCGGTAGCTGAAAGAGAGTTGTTAAGAATTATGCCACAGTTTTTGACTGCAATAGCATAGCATTTTTTTCGGTAGGCAGATAAACATCTGGGTATTCCTCAATTTGTCCAATATACTTCACAATTGGTAAACACAAAGTCTTTTTAGCATTTAAATGAAGCCATTTGAGGACGCCCAAAGTCGCACTGCCTCCAGATCTTCATTTAAATGGATGACACAACTCAGTATACATGTTCGCGGGCTGGAAATATACAATTGAACGTCATCAGCGCATAAATGTACAATCGCATGTTTACAAGATAGGGGTAGGTAATTTATAAACAGAGCGAAAAGTAATGGGACGCCACAGTGAAGCCTTTGCCATTCATATGTACCTGTTGATATCTGTTGCTTAGATAATTTTTAATCAGTTCTATAGCTTTTATTCCTAAACCAAACCCATTAATTAGCTTCCGACAGAGCTTTTCATGATAAATTTTGATAAATCCAAAAGACATAGTAAGGTTACATGGAACATGTCAAAGTTTAAAAGAATGCCATCAATTATTTTTAATTGATTGATGTGGGCTTATTAAATTGAGTGAGTCTACGTGTGTCTGAAGGTGATTCCTTATGACGATCTCAAGAACCTTTGACAAACCCGGGAGAATTGCTTATTGGGCGCCAGTCGGCCAATTCAGAAGGATTTGAATTCTTTGGAACAGGTGTCACTTTTGCAAGTTTTCAGGCTGGGGGAAAACAAGATTTAACAATGCAACACTTATATTTATGGGTGGGCGTATCTATCATATGCAGCAGTATTATTTTGATGAACTTCAGAGAAATACCATCTATACCTATAGCAGTAGACCTTACAGATATAAGAGCAAAAATGATATCAATGTTGGACCTGAGTAGGCTGAGGGTTCACAACTTAGATCTGTTTCAGTTCAAGGTATAGGATTAGGTAGAAAAGATTTGCTTACAAAAAATCTATTTAGTAGATCCGGTTCAGTTCCCTCATGGCTACGAAATTTTGTTTTTGTCGCAAACAGTAACATCTTTGAGTCTTTCTTTTCTATAAAAATCAGCTAATTCTTCTCTTATTAATTTGTTTTCCTCACGATGTTCACTGGAGTCACTCTGGTTTCGAGAGAGGATATTTTTGGAATTCCTGAAGCAATGATTTGAATTTTTGCAACAAGTTAGCCTTGACTTCGTGGAGTTGCTCAGATAAAGACAGTTTTTTATCTGAGGGCTTGATGTCAGTAGGGGAGCAAATGGTGACTTTTCTTTAATTGAACGCTGGCGTGTATTCATTATGAATATTTCAAGTTATTTTGCAAAAATTAACATAAGGTATTCGGCTGATTTCACTAGTTGGTCCGAAACAAACTTAAGTTCTTAAATTAAGACAACTTTAAGCAAAACTGATCAAAATGAGGGTAAAAGCCGGGAGCGAGTTAGAAACACGTCTTTTCACTACACATTGCAGTTTTATTTTTTATGCAAAGGTAAAGCATGAGTTCCACTGAAAAATAGTCAGACATAATACGTCATATGCCATGACGTCAACTATGTTTAAACCAATTTTTGAGTAGAAAGTTTGAAATATTATCATCATGGCAAGAGTGTGTATTTTTTAAAGCCTTTTTAGTATCTCAAATCCAGAAATTAAGTTGAAATAAAAGCTGTTGCTACTAAGTGTGCCATTTACCAAAATTTGAAAAATCCTTCAGAAAAAAAAACCATTGAACTCCTTGGACACTTCTCTATAGTCTGAAATGCTAGTATCGCCTTTTTATAACTGGAGTAATCCTTTACTATTTCTTATAAATGCATTATTCTTATCCAAAAATTTTCAAAAAAATGCTTAAAATTTTATTTAACTAACTTAAATAGTTTGGGTATAACTTACTGGCCTTTTGCGGACACTCTATGATAAATCTAACACTTATTAAATGTCTTTCAACGTAATACAACTTAATTTAATTTTTTTTTAATCTTATTTAGATGATAAAACGAAAAAAAATATACTCTTAATGCAAAAACTTAGTCAATTTTTTTGTTTTTATATGGAAGTTAAAACTTAATACTACCTAAAAATAGATCTCAAACTACTTGGACTATCTTAATCTACGATATCTGATTGAATATGTATGTACTTTTTTAAATCTCTATTTTATATGTATTTTTTCCTGTCCCTCTCTTATTTATTATTACTTTTTTGCATTTTTTATTTTTTTTTTCGTTATATAATCCTGAAAGCAATCTTAATCTAACTACCATTAATGACTTCAAAACAAAGCGCTACCGATCTTGCCAATGACGGGCTAGCCCAAACTTGAAGACTACAATGAAGGGGTCTTTTGTGTTTCACTAAAACACCAAAATTCTTTGTGCTGCCGGGCAATAACCCTAATATCGCGACTTTCTACCATCCTACTGAAACAGAGACGTTCCGTTCTGCCATGTGCGACGTCTCTGTCGTAGTTAGGTAATCTATCCGTAAGCTGTTCGGGCGATGAAGATTAGCGGCACGGCTAATTTTTTCTAGATAAGCTCTTTACCACCTTAACGGAGGAACTGTTCTGGGGGAATGAAACCGTCAAAGTGCACATTCTTGTGACATATACAGTTGGAGTAGTAGGCCCCTGAGATTAGATTGTTTTTTTTAGGTAATTGCTCTTGCAATGTGTTTTCGAGTCAACTTAAAAACGAAATTGTCCACTTTTATTAGGTTCGTCCTATTGCACAAGATCCCATTAGGACAGAATTTTATGTACTCGGACTCTGCTCTTTGTACCAGCGAAGATAAGCCCTCTCAACCATTAAACTTGCTCTCACGCTAAGCCACACGAGACATACAAATACAAGCATGAAATAAGGCACTTCAGCACCTCAACGCCTACTTCAGCCCATACAAACTCTTTTGCAGTTTGCAAATTCTGCCGGTTTCATAAAATCAGTTAAAACCGATCGATTGTTTTATGTACACATCTTTGTCCAATTCGCCGTAGAGAAATTCCGTGAAACTGCTGAAGTTCCATTCTCTCTGCGGCTGCAATAGACAAGGTTAAACGAAGTGGTCAAAATCCATGATCTCGTATTGGCGGATCGCCGAGTGAAAGTTCATGAGTTGGCTGAGATAACAGGCATCGCAACTGAACGAACATGAGATTTGCTAACACCGGAGAACAAGCGCAATCGTGAGACCGCTTCAAAGACGTGCTTAGCCCTGTGTAATCGAAATCCGGACAAGTTTTTGCAAAGTTTCGTGACCGTCTACAAGACATGGATTAATTGGTACACACCAGATACCAAAAAACAATCAAAACAATGAGTTTTACCCGGTGAACCGTTCTACCCTTTGACGAAGAAAAAAGTGCTCTTCCATTACGATAACGCACCGGCTCACAGATCTCCTGAAAGGCTAACCATTGGTAATTGGAGAATGAAATCGAATTTTCTAGCAAAATGGAAATTTGTATGGACGCTGAACGTCACAAATTGTTCTTGAAATATGTTATTGGAGTAAAAACATCAGCTTACCCAAAGTATGCAAGTCAGTTCATCAGTTGAATTAAAAGTACGAATTAAAACAGTGATTAAGATGTTTAAGTAAAAGCTGAAGAAAAGTAAATTGGATGAGAAAACCAATTGGATTGTGAATTGTAACTGTATTAAATAAAGAGATTGAATTGAAAAGGAATAAGAATTAAAAAAAGTGATTAAGAGATTTAAGTAAAAGCTAAAGAAAAGTAAATTGAACGAGATAGCCGATTGGATTGTGAATTGTAACTGTATTAAACAAAGAGATTGAATTGAATAGGAATAAGTTCAATCATTTGTATACAAACATTTTACATTAGTGTCAGAAGTGGTATAAGACTTTGTTTCAAAAAAAGGGTTCTGTGATTGTTTGAAAAAGCTATAATGGGTCAAAAAGTATTGCAGTTAACCCTCGTCCAACTCAAATCCGAGTTGAACAAGGGAAACCTTATCGCCAGTGGAGGTGCTCCGACTTCAGGACGCTTTGAACAACAAGGAACATGATCCAGATACATACTCTTTTAATGTTGATGAGAAAAATCAAATGAGTACTAGAACGACTTGTCTGCGAGTCTGTTATTCATTCAAGAATAGTCTCACACAAAAAATGGACAAGCAAAAGAAAAATCTGTATGGACAGAAAAAAGCTGGACGAACAAAATAAAAATCTAGACGATCAAAATAATAATCTAGAAGAACAAAAGAACATTCTCCAGCAAAAGTTTGAAGAAATTGATGACAAATTTTATTAAATAGAGAAGAATGTTGATGACAAATTTGATAGAATAGAGAAGAATGTTGATGAAAAATTCGAACAAATGGACAGCAAAGTTAAGCACCTGCAAAAGAGCTTGACACAGTGCGAAAACAAAAATGGATGGAAACAATAGACACCGGTGCCACGACCTCAATCATAAGAAGGGATCTGGTGAAAAAATCCTTGTTACATAACACCAGTAGTTACTGCTTGAGAACAGCTAGAGTATACGGTAAAGTCCATATAAAAATCCACCTAGCCGAAATAGCCTTCTTTCACGTTTTTTTGGTGGCTGAGATATACGACTCAGCATTAGCACAGACTTCATGAGAGAAGATGTGCTAGTTGTGGATTTTGGGGGCACAAACCTTGAAATACGGAAACATGCAAAAGTCTTAAAAGTCTTTATCTGCAGAAATCAGATTTTAGGGCCTTCATCGGAAGCAATTGTTTGCGGAAAAGTGGAAGCTGGTTCTGGTAGCCGCCGATTCTATTTAATGGAGCCAGAAAATAATAGAGACATTATGGTGGGAAAGACATTTTTTTATTTATTTTTATTTATTTATAATAAAAAATGTTGCGAATTATACGCGGATGAAAATTGTTAACTTGCATATAATTCGTAACACCTTTTTCGGAACGGTAGCACTTAGACACAAAACTGATCCATTGTACTCCATATGTTCCGACTGTCAACAGGACGCAGATAGTTCTCATGAGGTCCACCCATCTTGGTACTTACCGCGCCCAACACTGCTTGATTTCGGTGATCTAATGGGAACCGATACTTTAGGTGAGGGGAGGGAAGCCCTTACTGGAACCAAAGAACAACATGGTCCCTGTAAGCATTCTTAGTCCAAAGACATTTAGTGTAAAGTGGGAGATATTGGAAAAATGTGTACCTGTTGAGGATATATCGACCACAATCGAAACAAATCGTGGAACAGCGGTCGTAATCGTTCAGAGCACAAAAATCGAGAACAACATTATCAGCCTCTGTAATGTGGATCTGATCGTTGAGTACGCTGAAATATTTGCTACACACGACGGCGACTTGTTCAACACCATATTGACACCGGGGATGCCCGATCAATCCGTCAACCTGCAAGGCTTGAAAACAAATAGAAGTTGCTGAAGATAAAAGTTGAGAGACTGATTGAAGAATCACAGTGTCCGTGGGCATCTACAGCGGTCTTCGTGAAGAAGAAAGACGGCAGGACGAGGTTTTGTGTAGACTACCGACGGCTCAACGATGAAACTAAAAAGGACAGCTAGCCACTTCCGAGAATCGATGACACTTTGGATGCATTTTCTGGAGCGATATGGTTTTTAACTCTTGACTTGAAGAGCTGGATACTGGCAGGTAGAGATAAATCGTACGGATCGTGAGAAAACGGCTTTCATTACAGGAAGCGGTCTTTGGCGAATAATGGAACAAACGTTGCAAAGACTCACGTGGAAGACCTGCCTGGCATATCTGGAAAATGTTATCGTCTTAGGTAGGACGCTCGAGGAGCATCGAAAAAACCTAAAAGAAGTGTTTGAGAGGCTGCGATGTGCTTAGTTGAACCCGAACCCAGAAAAGTGTGCCTTGTTCAGTCCGGAAGTGAAATAAATGGGTCACATTGTAACAGTGGAAGGAGTAAGGACGGATCCTGACAAAGCCGAAGCCGTGAAAGGTTAGCTTGCCCCCAAATCTAAACACCAACTTCTTGGGACGTGCTATAGGAGGTTCGTAAAGAATTTTGCTGGTATTGCCAAGAACCTGAATCAACTATCGGAAAAAGGCCGACAATTCAGGTGGCCTGCATTTTGAGAAAGCATTTCAAGAACTAAAGCGGCAGCTGTGCAATGCCTCCATCTTGAGATACCCCAAACTCGGAAGAATGTTCATCGTTGACGCAGACGCTAGCAATGATGGGGTCGGAGCTGTGGTCTCCCAAGTTCATGATGGTCAAGAGAAAGTCGCATATTACAGCAAAGTACTCTTTAGACCTGAACGGAACTACTGTGTAACTCGGCGCGAGCTTCTGGCCTTAATTTTGGCTACGAAGTATTTCCATAAGTACCTCTATGGAGGTAATTTTCGTTTTTCGGGCAAACCACGTAACTCTGAAAAAGCTTATCCAATTTAAGAACCCTGAAGGCCGAGTTGCGAGATGGATCGGGCAGCTGTAGAGTTACGACTTTGAAGTGCAATACCGCAAGGGATCTCCGTGTGGAGATAAATGCGAAAACTGCAACCGTAAAGAAGCGAAAGAACAGGCTACTATTCGCTTGATCAGGACCAAGCCAATAAAAGGTTGGAGTACAGATGAAATTCGTTCCTCTCAACAGGCAGATACTGACATCAAACCAATTTTGGCACGGAAGAAACATGAGGAAAGACCAAGTTGGCAGGAGATATCAGACCGGAGCCAAACCCTAAAACTATATTGAGCACAGTGGGGCTCGCTCTGTGTGCAAGATGTTTTGCTGAAGAGAAAATGGGAAAGTGCAGATGGAGCAACCTCTGGTATACAGTTAATCGTACCTCGGTCCAGAATCACGCAAGTACTCCGTAAAATACATGACAGAATCTCAGGAGGCCATTTTGGAATAAACAAGACGTTGGAAAAGGTAAGTGAACTTTTCTATTGGCTAAGTGCTCCACAAGATGTCGAAAATTGGTACAAAAAGTGCATAATGTGTGCGGCTACCAAGGGCCCAAAAGCAAAGCCACATGGACGAATGTAACAATACAATGCCGAAGCACTATTCGAACGAATAGCCATCGACATCGCTGGGTCTTTTTCCGAAACATTTAATGGCAACCAATACACACTTGAAATTTTGATTCAAAAGTATTCGAAGAAGTGTGTGTGTGGGACTGGGCTCGACATATACACTTCTTCCTAATGGCCTACCGAAACGCTATACAGAGTTTAACAGTGAAGTAAAATTCTGATCCCCATCTACGGATCCAAGGAGGTGAAGGACTGCGTAGATGACTGGCGCAGCAGGATTTGTAAATTGAATGAAAACACTCGACAAAAAATGAAGCTAGCGATCAACCGCATGAAGACAAGTTACGACATCAAAGCGAAATCTTCTGGCTTCAAAGAAGGAGATCTGGTGTGGCTGTATAATCCTCTGCGTAAGAAAGGAAAGTCACCAAAATTGCAACAGGATTGCAAAGGTCCATAACAGGATTGCGAAGGTCCATAACAGGACTGCGAAGGTCCATACAAGGTGGTAACCCGCACAAATGACGTTGTCTAACGGATCCAGCGTGGGGATCGAGGAAAATTGAAAGTGGTCCATTTGGACAGAATTTGAAATTTCAACAAAACGACGATAGACAAAGCTGTTTGGGCCGAACAACTTAAAGGAGGGAACAGCGTGTTAACCCTTAAATGTGAATGGCGACATCTACATTTCAATAGCAGATTTCCTTACTTAAATAACAAAAGACTCTACCATTGGTGAAGAATGGATAATGGAGAGAATGGAGAGAATCGAGAGAATTTTATATTAAAACGGAAATTTGTATGGACGCTGGACGGCACAGATTGTTCTCGAAATATATCATTGGAGTATAAATATCATCATCCGTAAGGTATGCAAGTCAGTTCATCAATTGAATTTAAAGTTAAACAGTGATTAAGAGGTTTAAGTAAAAGATAAGATAAGATAAAAGATAAGATCTTGAAATGGGGCTCAAGGTCAAACTCGTGGTCACCATCTTATGTCTTCTTCAGAACCTTGTGAATTTTGTCTGAAACATTTTTCGCGATATCACGTATTTTTCGAGTAATTTGGATGTCTCAAGTTAAAAAACTCACCCGGTATAACTGAACAGGATTTCCCAATATGAAAAATGTATTCACCTCGTGGATACTCGTTGCAATTTCTATTCAAAACTTGGCAATCAAAAGCAACTGTGAGCTCAAGTGCTTTGCATCCCTTGCTATCACATAAATCATCTTTTGACTGACGATCGGTTCTTTTAGAATTGTAGAGTTTGCTTCGGAAATAAAATTGTGTTGAGAAAGTCCTATTCGACCATTGAAATCACCTTTGAGTAATACATTTGATGATTTCAAAGTATATAAAAGTCATTTATAATACTGAAATCAAGATACCAATGATTTCAGTTGAGATAAATAAGCAATATATAAAAACTTTTCATTCCAACGCCAAATTTCACGCCGTAAGAATCGCCTATATTTTCGAACTTCAAGTTTACTCTCACCTTTTTCAGTACGCAAAAAACTTACCTCCACGGGTATCCATTTAAGTTTATAAAAAAAATGTTGAACCCTAAACAGTTTACGAAGGATAATTTACTTTTTGTATGGATAACTCGTGCAAGCTCTGCACTTGAAGTTGTTGCCAAATTTGACAGTTCTCGATGTTGCACATTGCTTACATTTCTATTCAATAAATCATCTATTTTGTTTGTCACACTGGTTAATAATGTTCCTAACATTTAATTAAGAACTTGAATTTCATTAAGATTTCCACATCTTAAGCCTTCTGACGTATCCCACGTGAATATTTTATCTGCGGGTTTTTCGTACGTAAAGGTTTCATCAGTTTCAACAGTATTTCCCTTCTTTGACGCACATTGAATGGAAGATCTTTATTATTAGGAATGCCTGTTGCTTTGAGTTTGCCGGAGTTGCGCAGTACACTTGAAGCTGTATCTCGGGATTTCATTTGCACGATTAATGTCGATTTGCTTTGATTTTGGCTTTGTACTTTGTAGACACTTTTCGGTATCGAGGTTTAGCAGACTCGAACAAACAAATGTGGCCTTTTTGTCATGTAGACATTATTACTAACGGGCAAACGTACTGTAAAAAAAAATTTCCGTATTCTTTTGAATTAATTTATCAATTTGAGTTTTTAATTGTTTGTTTTGTATTCTAATTCAACAACTTTAGCTGTTTTGTTTTTAATTCTGTTATTTCTGTAAATAGTTGCTGTAAGTCGCTTTTGATAGGAAGTTCTCTGATAAGCTCGGCGTTATTTTCATGGAGGATTTCTCTCTCTATTTAAACCAATATTGTCTTTGGCCATGTTGTAGTAATAGTTGAAGCCTCTTTTTTCAGCATCTAATTTGTCTGGAGAAGTTTTTGCCAGTCCCCACTTGTTTATTTATTAAGGCTTAAACCAATGCCTTTTTTTTCAAGAACGAAATATATTCCAGAATGTCCTTTTTAGTTTTTAAATAACTCAAAAAATGGTATTCTACTTTTTGTATTTTTTTTATATAGGATATTGTAGAGACTCGCCCTCTATCTTTATTGAAAAGTTCAAGTTGGGATCTCTATGGGTTTAGCCAAAATAAAATTTGATAGGAAGGTTGAATATTCTGAAATAAATACCATATTTACATATATTTAGAAAGTCACACTGGGGCCTTCCACTTGTGTAAATATTGGACAGGATCAGCGAATGTACTACAGCTTGTTGCAGACTGTGTTTAATGTGGAATGTTCTAGCAGAAGTCACATCACCAGTTTTCACGATGAACTGCTCACTGTGAGCATATTGTAAAGAAAGTATAGCAATGATGTCCAACCTGTTACTATACGGTAACGAAGGGTTTTTCCAAGTCAATCAGATAGACACCAGTGCACTCTTTGTTGCCTTTGTTCCATTAGATATCAGAAGACATGAATGACACCAAGCCCCGCCTTGAAACCAAAACCACAGTTGTAAGTAGAAGCTTATCCGGGTACAATCATACCAACGTTCTCATTGTAGCTCTCTTTACACGCTTCGACAGAAATTAGTAAGAACTCTAATAGTACCTTTAATAAGGTATTCTGAGATGGTATACAATGACAATGACATTGAAAACTTCAAGCACCTTTTAGTGACTCAAAGCGCTATACACATGGATTCGTTTACACGACCATATTTTCGCACATTCAAAAAGCTTACTCAAATGTACTTTGAAACAATTGGCCGTATGTATAAAAACTATTGAATGCTTTTGCCAGACGATTTTTAAGTAAATACTTGATTTTCATATGCACAAAACTTAAATAAGTGCTAGAGAACAAGCATTTACTAGGGGACAAAGTATATAATTATAATCGAGAGTTTCACTTTGAAGCAATCAGGTTGCTATACTTATCGAAATGGCTGAATTTTTACGAATTAATTCCGAAAAAGTATATAGGTGATTCATCGTGAGGTTTGATTTATAACATAAAATAAAACACATAAATTTGAAAGTGAACTTAAAATTTTTATTATTGGTTAAAAGAACAATTCATGGCATTTACCCTTTGAAAATAATGTCATGTAAATTTTGATCACGACTAGGTCTGAGGTGATCCATTTGGAATATCAAATTTTGGGAGACTTGCTCGAGCATAGCGATTAGTATCTCGCGGATAACAGGAGTAATGTTGGCTAGCAGAGCGTCAATCGTAGCTGCTTTATTCCTGAAGACCTGAGACTTTACATATCCTTACAGAAAGTAATCCAAAGGTGTGATATCGCACGATCTAGGCGGCCAATTTACCGTAGCAAAAAGTGAAATTAAGTGCCCACAAGTCCATTGTTTCAAGTGCTGTATGGCTCGTAGCGCCGTCTTGTTGAAACCAGAGCTCACCGAGACCATGTGCTTGAATTTCAGGAATCACATAGTCCGTTAAGATGGCGCGATAGCGGTTATCATTGACGGTATTATTCTGATTTGCCTCATTTTTGAAAGAATATAGACCAATGATTCCACCAGCCCATTAACCACACCATACCGTTGTTTTTAATAGATGTAATAGTGGCTATTGGTACTCTTCGGATTTTTCATCAGCCCAAATACGGCAATTTTGTTTATTAACACATCCATTGAGCCAGAAATAGACTTCATTACTGAACAAAATTTCACGATAAAACACATTGATTTTCATTGAGTTTTTCCAGAGCCCATTTACTGAAAATATGACACGAATTCAAGTCATCTGGCCTCAATTCTTACACAAGTTGAATTTCGTACGCTTCTAGACCGAGATCGTCACGTAAAATACGAAAAGCCAAGCTGCTGAGAGCGACAATGAATCTATTTGTCACGGTATTCGCGTACACTCTCAGCTACAGCTGCTATAGTCTCTTCACTACGTGGTGGCTGTGGTCTAACCGGTCGAGTATCATCCACTAATGTAAACTAGGAATCAAATTTGAGGATATTGTTGGCAATAGTGGTTTCAGTAGGTCAATTAGGCGCACCGTAAGTTCCTCGAATCGCTCGAAAAACATTTCTTACAGAACGCTGATTTTTGTAATACAACTGAACAATTTGGAGACGCTGTTGTGGTGTGAAATGACAAAGCAGTTTGATAGGAGTCACGCTGGTCTGTCAAAACAAGCTTATTTAAAATCAAACCTCACGATGAATTACCTTATACTACCAATTGTATATAAACTGGCAGTGTTTATTCAAATGAATTCAGTTTTTACTAGAAATATTTTCTGGTAAGTTAAAACTCATGTTTATGCATACCAAATCTAGTAAATACGTAAGATATAAGCTTCTGCTGGTAGTACTTGTACTTACCTAGATCTTTTACTACTAGTAAATACTTGATTTTTATGCATAGGGTAAAATATCTCAATCTTCGAAACTCACGTCAGGTCAATAATTACTTAAATTCGTCACGTCTCTGTTTTGGTCACGCTGTAAGACTATGGAATTCATTTGCTCAACACATCAGGAGTATTAAAAATGCCACAAACTTCAGAGATGCAATCCTTTTACACTTTTCTCTTCAGTATAAGCTTATAGGCCTTTCATTTCTACAATTCCTTGGGTGTACTTTGCAAACTATTTTTTTCTTTTTGCCTCTATTCTTTATTTACGGAAGAAATTTATTGTTCAAAGAATAAGGGAAAGCGAGTCAACGTTTCTTACATATTTAATTGATACCTTTTACACTATTTTTTATGCTTAGTTATGTTTTGAGTGCTATAAGAGAAAATTTTTTTAATGTAAAACATATATGCTAAAAAAATTTAAATTCAAATTTGCTCTGGATGAAACCGCTTTCAGTAAGAACCTTCGTTCCACCGTACGCCGCCTGCGGGACACCATAAATGCTTTTCTTAAGTCAACATATTAATACCTATTTTGCTCCTCTGTAATGACTTCTTATGTGGGTGTCTTCTCCTCCTCGTCACTCCATCTAAGTCACAGATTCCCTTTATTGGTTTTTCAAGTTAGACCAGCTACAGAAAGAGTGCCTAAAATTATACCTTGTTTTGTATTGAATAATATAGCAAAATATCTCGACGAAGAAGACTTTCCAGAAAGTGATATCTTACCGTCGCAGGAAGCACGTGTTCCTGAATTTTCAGAAGAGAAAAGCACTATCTACAAATGGGAAGTATCGAGAAGAAGTGAAATAATATCAATAATTCAAGATTTATTTTTGTTATAAAAGTTTTTATTAGTATTTCTATTTTGTTTATTTTTTTTCTTACGTTCAAACAGAAATAGATGAACATCTTTTTAGTTTTTTTTTTTATTAGTTCTATTTCTAAAAGAAGTTTCTCCTTTTGCAACGCAAAGATTTCTCTTTGTTTCTTATTTAACTCCTTTTGCTGTAGGAGTACTTCATTCTGGAGATCAATGATCAAACTATTTTGACTTCTTTAAGGCGTCGAAATTGTGGAATTTTGCTGGTAGTTCTTCGTCCTGAAATGCTAGATGCTCTTCATCAGGATACTTCAGATTTCTATCGGGATTTTTGCTGGTACTCAGTACACCGTATTGGTCTGCACCTGTAATAAATTTAAGTGTTTTGTAGTATATAAAATTGAATTTAACCATAATAATTGTCCATATAAATGCATACCATATGTACCTGGTATTTTATTTAAAACTGGGTTATGTTTAAAGTCCATCAAATCCAGTAGCTCTTTTTCGTGGTCTTTGAGATTGATGGAAATATTGCCCGTCCTTTTCTTATCTCCTTTTGATATGACGCGGGCCTTCATATTTTAATTTTTTTTTCCGAAATTGGGAGATGTTCTAATCAACGCCATGAATTTTTTAATTTACTCCTCCATAGCTTCTAACGCAGCTTGTTTTCTAAATTTCATTTATGAAATTCTCATCTTCTATCCCAGATTTCCTTTTTCTTGAGGGTTTTGCACCTAATACATCGAAGTATTCCTCTCCCGAAATATTATTCTGTATTTTTCAAACTTTCTTAAACTTTTTTTAACATTTTTAATTATAAAAGTGTCCTCTAATGCACATTCGACTGCTTCAAGGGTTTACTCAATACTATTCACTATCATTCACACCAAAATGGAGGTAACACTCAGATACACTCAACTGTCAAAACATATGAGTGGAGGGTTTTTGTTACACTTAACGAAAATTATTTATTTTAATTCACACCAGATGGTGTGTTCCCTCCAAAATGCTGAGGAAACACTCGCACTCAATTTTTATTCACACCACCCATTATCCTACAAGGCAGTCGACCTCCAGTTATGAAAAGGAAAACAAATTTTTTTTTTTGATATTGTATTTAATTTTTGTTTATCTTTTACAATATTAAGACAACACATACGACTGAAACAAATGCCATTCAAGAATGTAAATATGATGATTCTGCTGAAATATTCACTCACAGTTCACTCCAAATAATGGGCAAAGCTTTGTCGTATTCGCCCTGCGGCTTTTTAGCTTAGGATTGTCAGCTTTTTGTCTTGTTCTTGGAGGTAATGAAGCTTTTGATTCTATGATAAATGTCGGATTTATTCCATTGTGCTTCATTAAAAAGTTATGTAAAACACAAAAAGCTTTTGTCACAGTCTAAACCCTTTTGATAAAACTCCAAATGAACAATTTCACCCAATGCTTACATGTATAAATTTGCAGTTTGCATCACCTTATGCAAGTAATTTAATGCTATTGAAACCTTTGTAGTTGTGATAGTTTAAAACAGCTGAAAATAACTTAATTATTTGATTTGAATGTGTCCGGTTCAACCATTTACCGAGTGATCAAAAACTGTAAGTAGATGAAGAGCCAAAAAATGAAGGCTATACCGAGATTGACAATGCATCATAAAGCTGGAACAAGGTAATGAAAAACGTGTTTCTTTTTCTACTCCGCATAGGCTTATTATTGCTGATATTTTGGGTAAAGGTATTTTTTTCTGACGAAAAAAAAATTAAAAACTTGATAGTCCAGATGGTTTTCAATATGATTAAAGAGATCTGAGAAAGATCCCTTGCACTTCTCAAGAAGAAATTTTGGTGATAGAAGTCCCATGGTGTTCCCTTAGGGGGAACACTACCATTAGCCTTTCCATCCACTAGAAAAAAAAAGCGAAGAGTATATTAGTGTCCTTGAAAACCAACTTTTGTTATTCTTGGTAAGTAATCAAGACCCGGAAAGGGTTTTCCAGCAGGAGAACGCCGCTAGTCACTCCAGCAGAGCAAGTAAATCGTGGTTTGAACGACATGAGATCAATGTGCTTCAATGTCTTGCTTGCTTACCATATCAAAACCCAGTGGAAAATCTTTGGGGCATACTGGGGCGAAAAGGCTGACCTAAAGAAAGCAATAAGTTCCTCCTGAGACACAATCCCGCAGGATGTTTTGAAAAACTTAATTGACAGTATGCCAAATAGAATTTTCACGTTAGTGGAAAACAAAGGAGGTCCCACTTATTACTGACCATGTAAAATTTATAAGCTTTAAAGTCTAATTAAATCGGATCCAAATAAAATTGAAATGGTGGTATAGTTATGAAAAATGAAAAAGAAACAGTTTTCTTGTCTTTTCTCTTTGAAATTGTAACGGAACTTTTCGATTCTTCATAAAATTGTTTGAATTCTTATTAATCTTTCAGCTAAAAACAGTTATTTACAAAAATATACCTTAATCTTTAAAAATAGCAAATACAGGGATGGTGATATAGTTATGAAATGAAGTGTACAAAGAAAATCCTCATGGTGGATCAAAAAAATGTTGAGGGTTTGTGTCGAGAGATGTTGAAAATATAAGACAAAAATTCTCTCAACGATCAAAAAACATTCCCTTAATATCAATATCATCATCATCTCACTATCACTGTGCTTCATGAATCACCACTTCATCCACAAAAAATAACTGTTTGGTGCGGTTTGCATGCCGGCGCGTTATTGGGCCATATTTTTTCGTCGACGATAACGATCGTCACGTTACTGTGAATGGTCAGCGTTATCGCACCATGATTATGGATTATTTTTGGCCCGATTTGGAAGATATGGACTTGAATGACATGTGGTTTCAACAGGATGGTGCCACAAGCTACACAGTACACTCTACAATCGTGTAGAGTAAGTATGGTGAGCGTGTTATCTCAAGACATGGGCCAGTCGATTGGCCGCCTCGTTAGTGCGATTTAACGCCGGTTGACTATTTTCTGTGGGGCTACGTTAAGTCATTGGTTTATGCTAACACGCCGACGACATTGGAAGAGGTCAGAGCCAACACTGAACGCGAAATAGCGGCCGAAATGTGTGGCCGAGTCGTTGAAAATTGGATCCAACGAATCGACCGCTGCAAACCTGCCCCCGGTGGCCATATGAACGAAGTCGAGTTCCATTCATAAATGTTTTGATTGTGCCTCAAGCCAATAATAAAGTTTTTGAAATATCTCAATGGTTTTATTTAGAAAAAAATTGTCAAGTCGTTATTAGAAAACCCTATATATACATATGTTTTAAATTATTAATTAACACACTTCAGGCACATTGTTTGATAAAAACGGAAGCGATAGTCTTGTTTAGTAATTTGTGATTTTGTAAGATTCACCTGTAGCACGGAATCTTAATGTTGCTGCTAATTTTTCAGTTGGTGGAACTGCATTTCTTTGTCTTTTTTTCTTAAAAGACTTTCTGTTAAAGATAAAAGCAACTGAAAATTTGTCTCGTTCATTCGTAGATAATTAAAAAAAACATGGTTTGTCAAGCACCTGGAGCTCCTTTGTTAAAAGAGAAAATGAGCCTTGGGAAGCTCTATCTATCCTCCATGGCTTAATCCACTTTCCTTTCTTTTTCTTTCTAAATCCTCGGAAACTTATTTGGCGATGTTTAGAAGTTCCAGTGCAACTTCTTCATCACTGCTATGCATTATGCATTCGTTAGCTATTTCTGCGCAATCTATTACCATATATGGTATTTGGCAACAAATTGTGCTCATTTTTAAAACTGAAAAATAAATACAAAATTGAATTGCTCTGTATCAAAAATAAAATATACCCACCAGAGAAATGTTAAATTTAATTCAAAAAAATAAATAAATAAATAAGTCGCAAATGCAAAAGCGCAAAACTTAGGAAAAAAAGAAACAAAAGAGAATTTTAAAACGAGTCCAGCCTCAACAGTCTACGTGTAAAAGCAGACTATGCGATGTACACGACTCTTTGGAAAAAGCAACATATACTATCGTAGGTATTCATATGCCAAACTGTGAAAGTGAACAAAAAAATATGTAAACAAATAAACACTTCTGTGGTTTTTTACAGTTGTTTTTTATTTCAATTGGAAGCTTTAAAAAATATTTGATAAACCGTGAATTCGGAGAATTGGTTTTTAGTCAGGAGGAAGATGAAGTTGTTGCGAATTGGCAGCGATACGTAGAATCATTCGAAACATTTATCGAGTTCCGAATTTTTGGTAAGTATTTACTAAATTTTTTTATTCCAGTAATTTAATTGAATTTTGCAGTACAGTTTCTTGAAATCACATCTGCTATCTTAAGAGATTTTCATTTGTTTTCTAGGAGAAAGTGACCTTTATTTAAAGAGATGCGTCCACCTACTTTAAAGTTGACCACCGTTTTAAGGGTTTGTGCGGAAGGAAAATACCAAACCAGCGTTGGAAACGAATTCAGCTTGGGTGTTTTCCAGAGAAAATTTTCAAAAATGTTGGCAAACTTTTTAAATATGTTTGAACAACACATTCGTCCAAAATAGATTAAGTTTGATACAACGGCACAAGAAAAGGAAGACGCTTAACTGTCGTTTTAGTAGAAGACGGGATTTGCAAGATTCATGGGGTGCATTAATGGAACACACATTAAGGTTATCAGTCCAGCCAAAGAAAAGCAGCACCCTTACTATATTTTATATCGTTATTATTTCGATATGTTCGTCCATATTTCCACCTTCGTCCAGCATTAAGGTACATATTTTTCTCATAAGTAGGACTTCGTTGCTGAGTATTAGTTTTCCGTGGTGCAATTTTAATTCATCCCACCAGGATTCTGCTGTCTCGGCCTTCCTGGCCTGATGAAATTGACTATCTTCGACTGATAAACCGATTAGTACTTTCGCTGTCTTTGATTGCGCATTCTTCTGTTATTGGTTCAAGTTTCGGGTCAATTACCGTTCCCACTTCTAGTGGGAGATGTCGGAGCACAATGTTCGGTATTCCATCGGTTCAGGCTGATTTATTCCTTCTGATTGCGTCAAAGATCGTTTGGAGTTCTTCCTTCGAAATGAACGTAGGTTATTCTCTCACATTTGCAATGACATTGGCACTGAACTGGGTGAAACTCAAACTCTCAAACTCAAAGAACTCGATTTTCTAGGTCAAGGTTCGGCCCAAAGATGTCATTTGCCTTGTGGACTTCTTGGAAAATCGCTTCTATTGCCTTTTCCTGCGGGTCCACGATCACAAAGAAGTTGCACTCATTAATGGCCTCATTTGTATCTATGCGTGCTGCTAAAACGTGTTTGCTAGTTTTTCGTCGATCGGGCGATTTTAAGACACGGACTGTTGTTTTGATTATTTCTCTAAAATATTGTATTTTATTCGTCTGCGGGAACTCATTCTTATTGCTGGTTTAAAGCCCGAATTTTATTGTTAGAATACAATTTCTGTAATTTTCTGTTATTAACGTTAGGAGGTTTTATTCATCGACTTTAGCCTCGTGATCTCCGGGTTATGTCTGTTAATAAACTGTTTGCACAAAGTTTTAAGTTTTGACAACAGTTTACTTTTATGTCGGTGCAGTGCGTCAATAGTTGTGTTGTGAAATAAGTCTTAGTTTTCAGTATGTTGATTCCGAGGTATCGTTTTGTCCATTCTTCGTTTATGTTAATTGTCTAGTTCATTAGATACCTGTCAATTCTCATTTGACAGATATTAGGTAACTAACATCTCGTGAGAGGACTGGTTGCCTAAATACAACAAGGATATTTACACCAATAATTTAGTCTCCCCATTTAATATTGGATGCCAAACATGTAATAACCATTGAGTCCAAAAATCGTTCCCTCTTTCTGTATTAACAATGCAAAGACCTCTAGGATTTACTCCGCTATGTACGTACCCATTACGACTCTAGGTGCTGTTCGGCTGTAAACAGCGGGTTACCGATTATTTTTTCCGCTTATGCTGTAAATTTTTAAAATCAGTAAAAAAAATATTCCGCAACTTTCAACGTTATAATATATTGTGTTTTGTTTGTTAATGTATGTCATTTTATAGGTTAACAAATTTGTTCTATTTTGACAGTAAGAAAAATTTCCTATTTATTTGTAGGTGGACGCTTTCAGCATTGTATAACGTACCGTTATGTTGTTACTTAAACATTCTGCCCCACCGATGAGCGAAGATTATCAAAAAATGTCTACCGGTCTTTATTTGCCCCACTGTAACTTCTTTTAAATGCGACTGCTGTTTGACGAAAACCTTGTCGACGTATATATGTATGTACATAAAAATCTTCACCATTTACAGCGCATGAAAAGAGATGATAAGAAAAAGTAAACATGAGAAAGCTGTGTGCAAGATGGGTGCCGCGTTTGCTCGCACTCGAGCAAAAACAGTGTCGTGGAGATGTTTCAATTGAGTGTTTAGCGAAGTTTAACAGCAACAAAGCAGAATTTTTGCGACGTTTCATAACAATGGATGAAATATGGGTCCATCTTTTACATCCGAGACAAAAGAACAATCAAAACAATGGATTCAAAAGGGGGAAACGACTCCAAAGAAGGTGAAGAACTTTCATCTGCAGGCAAGGTCATGGCGTCGATTTTTTGGGATGCGCGTGGGATAATTTTCATTGACTATTTTGAAAAAGGAAAAACTATCAACGGCCAGTAGTATGCGAACTTATTGCAAAATTTGAGCGAAAAAATCAAGCAAAAACGGCCGTATTTGGCTAAGAAGAAAGTATTGTTTCGTCAAGACAATGCACCAGCTCACAAATCCGTTATTGCAATGACCAAAATTAATGAATTAAAGTTTGAATTGCTACCTCATGCACCCTATTCGCCAGATTTAGCCCCCTCGGAATATTTTCTGTTCCCAAACTTAAAAAAATGGCTCAGTGGTCAAAGTTCTTATTATGTTGTAAGAAGGGTATCGAACTTTTTGAACATTGCTGGGAAAAGTGTGTGGAGCTGAAAGGCGTCTATGTTGAAAAATAAATAATTTTTTTTCCAAAATTTTTGTACTTCTGGGACCGCTATTGTACACTTGCGGTCATAAAAACCGCACCACCTAATGAGTTCTCAAAAAATGCCTAATTACATCAGATCGTAAGGGTTTTTCCCATACTATTGTTGGGTATTCCCCATAGCGGAGCTCGGCCTCGTATTCAGGTTTGAATTAAGTTGTGACGGTGACAAGTAAAAAAAAGTGAAATGTCTGGTTAATATCATTAACTGACTCGGAACGAAAAAGTTCAAATATTGACTTTATTCGAAGAAGGGCTTGGCTATCGTGAGATTGCGGTTAAAATAGGATGCTGTCATTCAACTATCGTACGACTGATGAAGAAAAAAGAAAATTTGGATCCAGTGGAAAGGAAAACAGGCTCGGGACGAAAACGTAAAACAGCCCAGAGGACGGACAATGTATTACAACGAATTAGAATGAAAGATTGTTTTAAAAGTGCTGTCTGTATAAGAGCAGAGCTGAGTGAATTTCATCAACTTGATCTAAGCGACGAAACCATACGCTGACGACTACGGGAAATAGGTTTATATGGAAGATGACCAGCGAAAAAACCTCTCTTTACCACAAAAATGAAAAAAGCTCGCTTGAAGTAGGCAAAAAAGTACGAAGATTGGACGCAGGATGATTGGCGATGTGTGATATGGTCCGATGAAAGTAAATTTAATTTGTTGTGTGCCGAGAATTTGCCATATGTACTACGGTCACCAGGTGAAAGGTTCAAAGACGAGTGCAAAGTCAAAACAGTGAAGTTTCCTCAAAGCCAGATGGTTTGGAGATGTTTTTCTTTTTACGTTTTGGGCCCTTTGCACTTTGTTAATGGAACTATGAACGCTCAAAAGTATGGAGAAGTAGTAAGAGAGTTTTTGGTACTAGCAATTGAACAGCATCAGTCGTATACCGACAAGTGCATTTTTCAAGATGATTCTTCACCTTGCCAACGCGCCAAATCCGTAAGTAAAGTGTTAGAAATCAACTTCTAGATGTCTACTTTATAAATAATAAACAGACAAGTAACTAGAGTCTTTCAATAATTTTCAGCTCAAGACAACGTTTGATGACCTAGGAATTACCAGACTAGACTGGCCAGATAATTCGCCCGATTTAAACTCAATCGAACACTTGTGGCATGTAATGAAACGTAAGGTGGCTGAACATAAACAAGAGAGTAAAAGAAAGCTAAATGAAGTTCTGGAACATGTATGGAATACTGAAGTTTCAAAGGATATTACTGAACTTCTAGTAAGCTCGATGCCTTCTAGAATATAAGTGATTATAACCGCCAAAGGAGGAGCAACTCGGTATTGATAATTTTTTGGTACAAGTGGCATATCTAAACATCTTATATACACATACATAAAAAATGTATCGTTTGATTTTGTTAACCAATGACTGTATTAAAATATTATAAAAAAATAAGAAAATTAACTGGTTTTTCTTTCGGTTTTAATATCTTTTTTCAAACATTCAAACATTTCAAACATGAGTACTGCGGAGTACTCAACAAAAATTTCATTTCATTATAAAAATTATTATCATAGTTATTAACAATTTTTCAATCATTTTGATATGGTGCGCTTTTTATGACCGCAAGTGTATGTGCGTGGATTTACCGTAAATCGAAGATTTTTTATATTTAATTAGTTTAAGTTTGTTTAAATTCAATTGTGTTGACTATTGGTGTGTTTTAGAGTAATTCAGGTAAGTTTTATTAAATTCATTTGATTTTATTGAGTGTAAAATTTAAATTTATATTTGAGTTGTATTTTATTGTATTCTTTTTATTTTGTTTTGTTTTGTTTGAACGATGGCGTCCCTCGTTGCATGTGCAATTGTGAGTTGTGTCGAGTCGTCGACGTGTTGCATTGCTCCATTCCAATTTTACATTTTGTGTTGTTTGTATGTTGGTTTGTTATGATTCGTGTGTGTGTGTGTTATGCATATTTTTGATTTCTGCGTTATGTAAGTTATCACCTTACAAGTTTACGTTGCCAAATTCCATTCCCACAGAAATCACGCAGGTGCCGGATGCACTGCACATGCCGTTATCAGACACCCAGTATCATCATACAGAACGTTTCCCAAGCTGCATTATTGCTGACGCTATGTCTGCACCTGAGCAAAGAGCATTTCGCACCTTATAAATAGGAACATTTAGAAATAAGTATTCAGAGTTTTAATTTAGTCTCCAGAGAGTGTAAAACGTTTTGTTTAAATAAAAGTTGGCATTTAGCCATAAGGAAAAAAATTGTTTTTTTTATGATTTTTATTAAATAAAAATTTAACTGGCGCCCGAGCAGGGACCACAGGGTTACATTCGGTAAATCGTTACAACTAAAAGGTCCTCAAGAAGCACCAAGTTCGTGTTAATTCCGTAAAAAAAGTCCTCAAGTAGTACGGACGGAAATTTCGCGTGTGTTCTCGATAATTACCAAAATACCCTGTGGCTCTCCCGCGTGTGTGGTGAAAGTGATATTCACAAGGGCCCCTGAGTAATCGCCGGCAGCTGAACACTCGACCGACGAGGGAAAAGGAAGCGTTTGACCGCTAGCCGCACCATGACAACGCAAAAGTTAGGACCAATGTATTGCCTGCAGATTATAGTATTGTAAGTTTAGTTTTAAGAAACAATTAAATTAAAGAATTTAAAAATAGTTAAAAAAATTTAACATTACACATAACCATCTTGTAGACAAATAAGTCTAGATAATAAGCAACTGTGTGAAGTGTTTAAAAATTTAAAGAAACAAATTAATTTAAGTGTTTAAATTAAGAAGAAAACCGTAATTAATTAAATCTAATCTGGTAATCTCTATTCTCTTTATTGTTCCTTGCCTTTTTTTTTTCTCTCTCTCTCGACTCAAATTTATTTAAACATGGCAAATCCCAATAATGTAATAAGACCTCCTGTTCTTAATGTTCCTATCTCCAATCCTGAAACCCCACGACCATCTGTAGCTAATATCGGTGGAGTTGTCACAAATGAGGCTCTGGAAGCCCTCATTACATGATCATTTCTCTGGCATAGACCAAACCATTAATCCTGAATTTAGGCAGAATATTTCTGATTTAGATAAAATACCCGATGTTGTTCGTTGCCTTAAAGACTTCAACGGTCAGCCAGGAGAATTTAACTCCTGGAAGAAAAGCGTAGACCGAATTCTGCAAATTTACGAAAGCACTAGAGGAACACCCAAATATTTTGGGATCCTTAATGTGATTCGCAATAAAATCGTAGGTCAGGCTGACGTTGTATTGGAATCGTACAATACTCCGTTAGATTGGCAATGCATAGCTCGTTGTTTGACAATGCACTATGCCGATAAACGGGATTTATCTACACTTGAATACCAGATGACATGCTTAGTCCAAGGAAACCTTTCGACGCAAGAGTTTTACCACGTTGTCTATTCACACTTATCTCTGATTTTAAATAAGATAGGTTGTATGGGAATCGGAAACGAATCGCTTAACGTTCTCACTCAAACTTACCGAGACAAGGCATTAGACACATTTGTCAGAGGTTTGAGAGGCGATCTGCCAAGACTTCCTGGCATAAGAGAACCAACTGACCTTCCCCAAGCTTTACACCTCTGTCTAAAGCTTGAAAATCAAAATTTTAGGACTCATCACGCCATATCCCACGCTGGACCATCTCGTGGATCTCAGCAACCTCCCATGCCTCCACAAAAACATTTTTCTCCCAGAAACCCTACAGGTAATAAAGCTCCATTTTATCCTCAGTTAGCCCACATACCGCAGCCTCAATTCAGCCAAAACCATTTCGGACACCGACAAAGACCTCATTTCAATCAACTTAATAATAACTTTCAGCAACAAATACCTCCGCGTCCAATGGCACCTAAGCCACAACCACGACCAGTTCCAATGGACATCAGCGTCCAAACAGGAGCGATTAATTACATGAACAGGCCCCAACAAGACCGTAACATTACAGGTAAAAGGTATGCACCCTCAACACAACAAGTCCAGGCACCCAACAAACTCCAGAGAAACTTCCATATCCAACCTCAGGAAACTGAAGCTCAACAAGCCCAAAATTCGTATCAACAAGAGCAAGCAAACTTCCATATCCAACCCCAGGAGACTGAAGTTCAACAACCCCAAAACCAATATAACCAGACACTAATGCAGTACGTAGCGTCATATGGAAATCCAAATGACACTCAAGAACAACTAATTGACTATACAGACATCCATTTTTTAGAATAAATCGCTCTTCACTGCCTTACTTTGAGTGCAGGACGAAGAGTGGAGAAATTTTGAAAATTTTAATAGACACGGGCTCCAATAAGAATTATATTCAGTCGGCACTCATCTCGAAACCCCTTCCTAACAAACAGCCCTTTTACGCCAATTCTATAGGCGGTAATATTAAAATCAGTCACCACGCAATGGTGAACTTATTTGGTATTAAAGATACGAACATTAAATTTTTTCTCTTACCCACACTCAAATCTTTCCACGCTATCTTAGGAAACGATAGCCTAAAAGAACTCTCTGCAATAATCCATACTGACGAAAATTTCATGATAATAAAAGACAAGGTTAAAATTAGAGTAAAGCAACAAGCCTACACGGCAGTCAACAAAATCGATATAAGAACGGACCATATGAATGTTGAGCAAAAAAACAAAGTTAATCGGTTAGTTCAGGAATTTCCGAATTTGTTCACAGAACCGGATGAGAAACTAACATTCACTACCACTATAAAAGGTGAGATTCGCACAACCTCTGAAACTCCTGTGTACTCAAAGTTTTATCCCTATCCGATGGCTCTAAAGGATGAAGTAGGAAAACAGATCAGCCAGCTATTAGCGGATGGCATTATAAGACCTTCACGGTCGCTCTACAACTCTCCTATATGGATAGTACCAAAAAAACTTGACTCTTCTGGCGAGAAGAAGTACAGGATGGTTGTTGACTATCGGAAACTGAATACTGTCACGATTTCAGATAAATATCCGATACCCCAGATTAATGAAGTGCTGTCGCAATTAGGCCAAAGCAAATTATTTTCAGTAATCGACCTTAAAAGCGGATTCCACCAAATACCGCTGAAGGAGTCAGACATTGAGAAAACAGCCTTCTCAGTCAATAATGGTAAATATGAATTTACAAGACTTCCTTTTGGTCTCAAAAATGCACCGGCCATTTTTCAAAGAGCCCTAGACGACATTTTGCGAGAGCATATCGGCAAAATATGCTTCGTTTATATTGATGACATTGTAGTCATCGGAGAAAATGAAGCTACGCACTCTAAAAATTTAAGGAAAGTCTTTGAAACGCTAGAAAAGGCGAACTTAAAGGTCCAGTTGGATAAATGCTCATTTTTCAGAGAAGAAGTAGAATTTTTTAGGATTCGTTATTTCTGCGAAGGGAATCAAAACGAATCCTGCAAAGGTAAAAGCGATAGTGGATTTCCCTTGCCCAAAAACATTGAAAGATCTCCGCTCTTTTCTCGGTCTTTCAGGGTATTATCGCCGCTTTATCAAGGGATACGCAGATCTGGCGAAACCCCTTACATCCCTTTTAAGGGGGGAAGGAGGACGAATTTCGAAAAATTCTTCAAATAAAACTCCAATCTGTCTAAACGACGACGCATCCAACGCATTCCAAAAAATAAAAAATTCACTTATATCAAATGATTTGCTCTTAATTTATCCCGATTTTAACAGGGAATTTCTACTCACAACCGATGCCTCCAATTACGCAATCGGAGCTGTATTGACACAGAACGACCGACCGATAACCTTTATCTCCCGTACTTTGAATAAGACAGAAGAACACTATGCTACAAACGAACGAGAAATGCTAGCCATTATTTGGGCCTTAAATACACTAAGGAACTATCTATATGGTACAGCAAAAGTTTAAATATTCACGGACAACCAACCGCTAACTTATGCTCTAAGTAGCAAAAACAATAACAGTAAGCTCAAAGGTGGAAAGCCATACTGGAAGAGTACAATTACGAGCTTAAGTACAAACCAGGTAAAATGAATATCGTAGCAGATGCTCTTTCTAGACCCCCAAAATCATCAATAAATTCACTCACCGGTACTCAACACAGTGCCGAAAGCTCAGGTCAAGATTTAATTCCAGCCACTGAAATACCCATCAACGTTTTCAAAAATCAATTGATAATCACTACAGGTACAACTAACTATGGATTTAGTATTCCCTTTCCCACTTACCATAGACATATAGTAACTCAACCAAGGTACACTGAAGACGACCTCATCCAAATTTGCATTTAGCCATAAGGAAAAAAATTGTTTTTTTTATGATTTTTATTAAATAAAAATTTAACTTGTATGACATGATTGAAAAAAAATTATTGTATTGTGTTGCATGTATTTTCTGTGTGCAAGTGAAAGAACTGTATATTGTGTTCGTATAATTTCATTGTGTTGTAATCAGTATGATGACAATGGGACCGATTTAATTTTAATTATTTTGATATTTGTTTATAATATTTTTATTACATTTTTAATCCCTTTTGTGAAATTTAATATTAAAAATAATTTATTTCATTGCGGATGTTTGCTCTTGGGTTTCGTTTATTGTTAGCGGGCAAAGTTTTGTGATAGGTGATTTTTTAAATACCTTGTTGAGTTTTTACCTTGAATACGCGGATGATATTATCTTTTCCTGGGTACGTTTCCTGGATGAGGTCTAAGCTCAATTTCGCGGGAGGAAGTCGTTCACCCTTTAAGAGAACAAGGGCTCCTACTTGAAGTTGCGTTTGTGATTACAACGATTTCGGCCGTTGCTGCAACCGGGTTAAATACTCTATTTGCAGATGCGCGTGTACTGCTTTCCCCCTGTCGGTGTATCCTTGTTTGCTTAGGGTCAAGTCTGGCTCTGGGACGGTGAATAACGTCGTTCCAATAAGAAATGTGCTGGCTAAAATTGCTGGAAGTCATCGGAGTTTTCGGTTAAAGGGCAAAGAGGTCTCGAATTTAGACACGCTTCGATTTGCGTCAAAAGCGTGGTGAGCTCCTCAAAGGTGTGTGTACCATTTCCGACGATCCGTTTTGAGTAGTACTTTACCGACAAAGTTGGATCCGCAGTCGCTGTAGATTTAATCACAGACTTCTCTTTGTATTGCAAATCATCTTAAAGCTGTTAAAAACGCTTGGGTTTTAAGGTCACTTACCGCTTCTAGGTAGATGGCTTTCTTAGCCAGACATACAAAAATTGCTAAGTACCCCTTACACGATTTGGCTCCGCGGCCTTTTCATGCTCGAACCGTGACCGCCTTAGATAGACAATTTCTGTGTGGGGAAAAGGTCTTGATACCGTAACTCGAGGTCTTGGTAGTTTTCCCATAAGCTGTTATGCTGCTTGACTTCGAAACTTATAGCAAGTGGAACAATAGTTTATGTGTCTCTTTACAGTTTTTTTGGTTTGAAATACCGAGTACTTTTGCCGCATATGTACCACCATAAGCTGTATGATTGTAGAGCTGGTTTCCTTTAAGACGGCGTGATGAGGAAGAAAGTAGTGGCCTATGCTGAATACCTCGTCTTCATCCACTTGGCTGATATGGCCCATCTCTATTTATTCCTCTATGCATGAAGAGTATTGGTCATGTAGTTGCTACTAAACGTCTTTCCAGGGACTTTAAACTTTAAAAAGCTCCTTTTCGGGACCTATTTATTCAAAGGATGAGTGTCTTCCTTAAACGGAAGTGCTACTTGGTAACGTCCATCTACGCTGCGCTTCATAATTTGAACAAAATGTTTCTTCAAGTTCCCCAAATTTTCGAAGCTGGGCATCGACGTCAGCGGTCCGATGTTCGATTGGTGACCTTCCATCATAATATCCGCCAGTACGTCGCTACCTTAAAGGAGGTCGATTTTAGCAGGCTTGAAAAAGGCATGATCTGCTAATTGTAACTCGTTAAGTTGCCCTCAACTGGCTGTAGAAAGGATTTGGGCGGGAGATGGCCAGACAGTGACTAGAATATCAACGCAGTTAGTATTGTGTGAAAATATGTGTATTGCGAGGCAACGGTGATATCAAAAATCTTTTTACAGGTGCCACTGCTGACTAACCCTAACACAGGAACCTCAACTTCAGTGAGATTTGGCTTTAAACAAAGGAGTTGGACTGCAGACTCTGTAATGAAAGACACTTCGGAGCCTGAATTTAGTAAAGCACGGAGAGATAAGCTATTTCCCGAAGATATCTTAACTTTAACGATGGCTGTGGCTAGTAGAACCTATGTGTTTTATGTCCTGTATCGAGTGGTGACAATTTTTTCACCGGAACTGGTTGACGTTTGTTCATCGGTGTGCATGATTGGATACTCGCTATCAGCTATTTCTCTATATTACTTCATATGTTTGTGTTTGATGTGGAGGGTGTATGTTTTGAGTTTGTGTGTTGGTTGGATATGAATGTGAGAAATGATTTGTGTTGTGTGTGTTGAAATAGTGCCGGTTAGAATGATATGGGCTATTGTGTGTATTTATGGGATAAGTGTTAAGCTGTGGATTTGAATTAAGTGAATGTGAAGTGGGGTTTGTACTATTGTGTAAACGCGAGTGATGTGGTTGTTGACAGTAATAGCATCTTAGTGCGCTAGGACATTGTTGGGATGAATGGCTATATGCCAAATAGTTTATACAAAAACCTTCTCTGCTCACAGTTTGATGCTTATCAGCTAAGCTCATCTTTAAAAACTTGTTGCATTTTCTGATAACATGCTGATCCCTATTGCAGAGTTTTCAATTGCACTTTGAAACGTTTGATTGAACGTGAAACGTGTTTCGATTTGACACCCTGTTAGATAGATTAGCCGATGATCGCCCCTGTTGGTAGTTGACTGCTTCCAAAGTACGGAATCTCATCTCAAGAAATTGCGTAAATTTCGTAAAAGTAGAAAGCTCTTTGATGTCTTCTTTGGATCCGAGTTTCTCCTCGCACAGTTGTAGCATTTTTGAAGGAATCTTTAAGAAAGGAACAAAAACTAGCACTACGCCCCAGTGTTGAACGGGCATCTTTAAATTGTCCAAACTGTGCACAACTTCTGTTGCTGTATCTAGAAGCCCCCTTATTGATTCAGCTCGCTCCTGTTATATGGCCGCCAAACTGAACAAACACTTGAGTTGGGTGTTTACCAAAAACCGCTGATGACCATACCTGCCCTGGAGAATTTTCCACGCTTTGCTATAATTGCCATTAGCAATACTCAAATGAGCTAACAGCTTATCGGCTTCCCTAGATATACTTGTTTTTAAATAATGCATCTTCTGAATTTCAGATAATGCAGAATTGTGACGCACAAGAGAGGCAAGAAAACAACAAGTCATGAAAACAATGCCAAAATTCATAACTCCCGAAAAGACTGGCACCGGAATGTTTTTGAGCCTTACATCGGCAGTTGCTTTCACCTTGTCGATTGCGTCTAACAGATCGCCCCCATACTCGAAATATAGCTCCCTAATCTTTTCGTAAGTCGACTTTATACTGCTAGCTTCATCGTCTTCTTGAAGATTATTTATAGACAATTCATATATTTTAGCCCCTGAGTCTATCGTTTTTTTCTAAAAGAAGCAAGTGACCTGACAAGTAATTCGTAGTACGTTATTTTGGACCCCTTTTGGAGAAATTGGACATGGCCTGTTCGAGAGTAAACGACTCAAGTTTTTATTTTTAGGCTTAGCAACACTCATTTTACACACGGGTATGTAAAGTATATATACAATATAAATATATATATAGAAATATAAAATCACTTACTTGTGAATTGTTGCTTTCCAGGAATTGTCTTCGCTTCTAATCACAGCTGGTGCTCCAAATGTTGATTCCAATGACTGTCCAAAATCCTCCAGACCTTTGTTGCAGTCCAAAAAACAGTAGTTGCATAAGTTGCATTAGTGCACTCCAGGCAGCAAAATTCAGGCTATTGCAAATCCGCAACACAATTTTTGGGGTTTTATAAATTTAAAATGTTCTCAAAAGCCTACACTTTTTGTTGTATCTACAAATTTAAATGTTCGCAAACGCACACACGTAATACGGCACAAAGCAAGAAAATTAAATTCGGCTCGAAAAAGACCAAAATGTTTGCTGTGAACAACGGGTTACCGATTACTTTTTCCGTTTATGCTGTAAATTGTTAAAATCAGTAAAAAAAATACTCCGCAACTTTCAGCGTTTTAATATATTGTGTTTTATTCTTTGCTCATGTATGTCATTTTATTGGTTAACAATTTTTTTCTATTCTGACAGTAAGAAAAACTTTCTATTTAGTTGTGGGTGGGAGCTTTCAGCATTGTGTTACGTAACGTAATATTGTTACGTAAACAGGTGCATTAGGCACCTTACTTCATAGACCATCCAGTTTGTTTTTGGGAGTTTTGCTGAAACAGGAAAAATGGTAGTTTCCGTTTCTTCCATTTGGATTAGGGTGTGGTGAAAAGTTTGAACCGCACGAGTTTGAGACCATTGTACTCTTTCTCTTTAAGCAGCTTTCAGGGCTCTTCCAAATCCGTTAATAGCATAGTTTGCAGCTTTTCAGGGAAAGAATATATTTCCAATAGAATGGTACTCTAGCCTAGTCGTGAAGTTAAAAATTTACTAGATAAAAAGTACGGTAATCATTGGATAGGAAAAAAATGGACCAGTTCCCTACAACATTTTTTTGTATGTGGAAAAATGAAAGAACTTGTTCATTCAATCGAAAAAAACAACTTTAAGTGAATTGGAAGACCGTATTCTCGAAGCGTCATCAAAAGTGAGGCAGCAGTTAGCATCAATAAACATTAGCAGTGAAATCCCAAAACGGGCTCTAGCAAGGAGGACACTTTGAGCACCTATTATATATGTAAGAGGAATGCATTTGTAGTGGTCATATATTACATTTTCTTTCCATGACGTCATCTTTGGAAAGAGCCTCTCTCTAACTTTTATTACTCAACACACTGACTAGCGACAGCGTAGAGTTAGTCTTCAAGCAGTTGTTAAGCAGGGAATGAAAAGAAGGATGGTACACCAAGATTATGCATTGATTACAGGCGGCTTAACAACAAAACAATTAAAGATCTATACCCACTGCCATTGATCGAGAGCGTTTTGGACAATTTACAAGATGGGAAAGTGTATACCACACTAGATCTCAAAAATGGATATTTTCATGTTCCCGTTGAAGAAAATAGCAAAAACTTTACGGCTTTTGTAACTGCCGATGGAGAATTCGAATTCAATCGTGTACCATTTGGGTTGTCAAATGCCCCAGCAGTTTTTGTTAGGTATATCCATTTAATACTCCGCGATTTAGTCAATAAGAACATCGTATACACGTGCATGGACGACCTTATCATATCGGCAAAGACCGTTAAGGAGAGCTTGGAAAAGTTGAGCATCATGCTTAAGGCTGCAGCCGAGAATGGTTTAAATTTAATTTGGGCAAAGTGTAAATTCGTTCAGCAGAAAGTGATATTTCTTTGCCATATTATAGAGAATTGTACGGTAAGTCCTTCGGAAGAAAAACTTCATGCCGTGGCTAAATTTCCAGAACCAAAAAATCTTAAGAAGCTACAAAAATTTCTTTGTCTGACAGGGTCTTTCAGACGCTTCATTAACTCGTATTCAATTTTAGCTATACCTTTAACAGATTTGACGAAAAAAATTCTAAATTTATTATTGCAGGTCCTCAACGGCAACCAATTGCCGCCCTAAAGTGGGCTCTAATGCTCTAAAATGCAGACACTGAAGTGCACACAGATGCGAGCCAGGAGGGCATAGGAGCGATATTTCTGCAACGAGGCGATGATAATCAAATTCACCCCATATTCTACTACAGCCGTGAGAACAACACTGCGGAACAGCGGAACTAGAAAAGTTTCATGTTTATTTGCTAGGCACTAAGTTTAAAGTCGTAACAGACTTTCAAACAATTAACAAGAAGGAACTTCGAAACGCTGTTAGAAGATGGGTGGTGTATATGCAGGATTACGATTACGACGTGGAACATCATGCAGGATCACGTATGGCTTACGTATATTCCTTAAGCCGATCTCCAGCTATATACACAATTCAGCAGGAACTTTTGGTTCGGATTAAAAAGGCTCATTACGCAGACGATTTATTTCTTCAGACAAGGAAGTGCTAAGAGAAAACCCTACTATGATTTTCAGATCCGAGGTGAGTTGCTTTTCAAAGAAGTGAATGGATTTTTCCTTTTAGTTATTCCTCGTAACATGGAGATGGAGATCATCAAAATGAAACACGACGATGGCCATTTTGGAAAGCAAAAAACAATGTATCTCATTTCCCAGGAATTTTATATACCGAAGTTGAAGGAAAAAGTCGAGAGACTGCGTAAAGTGTATCTTGGCGAATAGAAAATCAGGAAAGCAAGAGGGATTCATTCATCAGCTGAACAAAGGGAACAAGCCTTTCGACACATTCCATCTTGATCATATTGGCCCAATGGATTCAGCAACAAAAAAATATAAGTATATTCTTACGATAACGGATGGATTATCGAAGTATCTTTAGATATATTTAGATAAGTGTATCTTGGCGAATAGAAAATCAGGAAAGCAAGAGGGATTCATTCATTGGCTGGACAAAGGAGACAAGCCTTTCGACACATTCCATCTTGATCATATTGGCCCAATGGATTTAGCAACAAAAAAATATAAGTATATTCTTACGATAACGGATGGATTTCCGAAGTATCTTTAGATATACCCAACAAAAACTGTGTCAACTGGGGAAACGTTACGGAATATGAAAGAACTGCAGCAACATTTTGGGAATCCTAGGCGTTTTATAACGGATAAAGGGACCGCATTCTGTTCTCAAAGTTTCAAGGATTTTTGTACAGAGAAAAATATTGAGCACATTTACGTAACTACTGGGGTACCGAGGGGTAACGGACAGGTTGAATGCTCATCGAAGTACTCCGGAGGCTGTCGGTTGATTCACCCGAGAAATGGTACAAGTTCGTCTCGGGCGTGCAAATTGCGATAAATAGCACAGTACAGAGGTCTATTCAACGAACAACCTTCGAGGTCTTATTTGGGGTACCAATGCAAAAGAAGGATGATGTACACATTTGGGATATTGTAAAACTCGAACTTCTTAAGCAATATGAGGATGAAAGAGAACATATTCGTTCTGCCGCACGTCAACTAATTGAAAAAATACAGGCTGACAACAAAAACACTTTTAATCGTAAGAGGAAGGTTGCAGCAGAATAGAAAGTGGGGGACATAGTAGCCATAAAAAGGACTCGATTTAGGGCGGGTAACAAACTCTTTTCCGATTTTCTAGGTCCATATGAAGTTGTCTCAAAAGGAAGAGGGGGCGTTATTCAGTTAAGAAGGTGGCATCTCATAAAGGTCCAAATAACGCTACCACCAGTTGTGATTTGATGAAACCTTGGAGAAGTTGTAGCAGAAGTGATGAAAGTGATCCCTCATCCGAGGCGGATGAAATGCAGGATGGCCGGATGTAGGAGGAATGCCTTTGTAGTGGTCATATATTACATTCTCTTTCCATGACGTCATATTTGGTAAGAGCCTATCTCTAACTTTCATTACTCAACACACTGATAAGCGACAGCGTAGAGTTAATCTTCAAGCAGTTGTTAAGCAGTTAACATAGAGACCATAAGCTGTCATTAAACTTTCAAATCGTTTTTGAAATTCATATTAAATAAATCATTTATATTTGTTTTAATTTGGCTTCCTACATATATATATATATAATTTTTTTTTTGCACACGTAAATAAATAAAAATTATTTAAAACCACATAAAAACATTTGTTATTCATATCTTTTGGAGCTTAAGGCCAAAAATAAAACAACCTTTTTTTTTAATTTTACTTGCTGTAGATTTTCCCAGGTATAATAAAATCCATGGTAGTACGAGTATTTTTTTTTAAAAAGTCCTTAAGTTTCTACTGTTAGTATTAATAATAATACTTTTTACTAATAAATAAATAATGTCAACATTGGAGATAAACCCTTACTGTACGAGTATAATGAATTTTTCTTAGAATAGAGTAGAATAGGCATTTAAAGTGCGAACTAGCAAACCCAAATTTTGCCTTAAGGTTCTAACATTCTGGTGCATATATACACCAGAATAAATGCTATACCAGAGTTGCTATGGTGGTGTTGTCGAAGGTTAAGATAGTCGAATTTGCAACAAAATTGTCAAACGACCTTATCACCACAAACTTGCTATTATCAACCTTTTTTTTTTAACAATATTTGAGAATTTCTGAACAATAAACACTTACAATTCTTATTGATCTTAATGTTTTTATCTTCCATAATCAAATCCATTGTATATTTGGTAAAACGAAATATTTATCAATATTTCTATTCAGATTGATAATAAAATACTTCTAATTAAGGTTTTTGTTTTTACGTATTTTTTACTTAGTGTTTAGGAATGCGAGATGGACATAAAAAATATTGCTTTGTGATTTTCTCTTACTATTGACTTTTCTGTTCTTAATTCGTTTTTCGTCAGTTTTTAATTTCATAATCTTGGACATCGTTATTCAATCCGTCGCAGAGAATATTTTTTTTCATGTACACTTTGGCGTTGTTATTATTTACCTCAAATACTCCAGCAATTTTAATGACATTCCCCACTTGCTTTTGTTGGTATCAGTTTACCTTGCACCTTCTGTTCAACTTTAAGCTGCTGGATTGTGCGATTAAAAAGAAATTCGTTGTTGATATTCTTTAAGCTTAGAGATTATTCGTAGTGTAGCATGGTGGTATATTATCTATCTATACAGGGTGGGTTTTTTAACTTGAGACATCCAAATTACTCGAAAAATACGCGATATCGCGAAAAATGTTTCAGACAAAAGTCACAAGGTTCTGAAGGGGACATAAAATGGTGACTACGAGTTTGGCATTGAGCCCCATTTTCAAAGTCAAACGAAGGTAATTTTGGATTTTTTAATAGGAACCCCTATTTTTTTGACAGATTCGTAATCTGCGTGAAAAATTACAATTCTTTTACATGAAACACTTTTTTCAAAAATGCGTTCTTTTCCCGTCAGAGGGCGCCATAAAACTTAAGACATGAAAATTACTCGAAAAGTACGAAATATCGCAAAAAATGTTTCAGACAAAAGTCACAAGGTTCTAAAGGTAAGATGGTGACCACGAGTTTGACCTTGAGACCCATTTTCAAGGTCAAACGAAGGTCAATTTTGATTTTTCAAATGATAATTCCTGATTTTCATTGCTCAGTCGTATTCTCAATTGGGCACACGAATTTGTCTCAAGTATCTTATTCATTCAGTGCTAGATACCACTGCACTGGCACGCCTAAATCATTAATCGGTTTCCAACATTGTTAGGGTATTAGAAGGTCGAGATTAGTTTTGAGGAAGTCATTATTGCCTCGAGTGAAGTTAAAACTTAAAGAAATTTCAATATGCATTACTGGGCTACCGAAAAAGTTGAACGCCAGCACCCTTGGAATGTTAATGTTTGGGCGGGAATTATTGGGGATAAATTAATAGGTCCATATTTTACTGAAGGCAACTTGAATGGCAAAAAGTATTCAAACTTCTTGCGGGACCATATTCCAGTAGTACTAGAAGAACTGCAATTGGAGTTGCGACAAACAATGTGGTTTCAACATGATGGTTGTCTAGCCCATTATTTCCAAGTAGCCCGGGGCGTATTAAACAATGTTTACCATCAACGATGGATCGGACGAGGGGGTCCGAGGTAATGACCTGCTAGATCACCTGATCTAGGTTGTGAGCGAGGTTTACAGAAAAAAGCCAACAACACGTGAGAACATGAAAAGACGAATAACTGAAGCTTACCGGAAGATTACTCCAGAAATACTTCTCAGTTCTGTTGATTCATTTAGAGCGCGGATAGACAAGTGTATTGAAGTGAATGGTTACCTTTTTGAGCATTTGTTGAAATAGTCTCGGTAAATAGACGTCGAAATGGGAAGAATTCAATGATTCAACAGTGGGAGCAAGGGGACCCACTCTAATTAATCACCCCGAGGGAAACAAAATACTGCTACATCCACGTCATTGTTTCTGGGTTATGCTAAACGCAGTATGTAAAAACAAATGACAAGCCTAAGAGCAATACGACTGAGCAATGAAAATCAGGAATTATCATTTGAAAAATCAAAAGTGACCTTCGTTTGACCTTGAAAATGGGTCTCAAGGTCAAACTCGTGGTCACCATCTTATGTCCCCTTCAGAACCTTGTGACTTTTGTCTAAAACATTTTTCGCGATATCGCGTATTTTTCGAGTAATTTGGATGTCTCAAGTTAAAAAACTCACCCGGTATATTAATCCCTATTTTCCTTGGTTATGGCATCACCTGTGAACGGCTGGACCAATTTTGTTTATTCTGTTTTTTTGTTGTGTTCATTATTGTCAGGAGATGGTTTTTATGAACGAAAAACTTTAGAAAGTTGCGCGGAATATTAGTAAATTTGAGAAATTTAACGACCATATCAACTTTTCTCACCTAGCGTTTCCACAAGACAGCAATGGCTTTAAATTTTTCTCACACGTATAAACTGCCAAAATTTGTGTTAATCGTAACTATGACGTAGACGTCCCGCAAGTTGGCCTACATTTTGATTGTTTGTTCGCGTTTACTGCCATCCATTTCTTCTTTGAATGTGAAAAGCACATTATTTTAAGCTTATTTTGTTGTTTGGTTATTGTCACGGAGCTAACAATTACTGTCCTGTGTAAGCGCTAGGTAATGTAACCTTCCAGCGTTTGAAATAACTGTCAGTTGTTTGACAAAGCTGTCCGCGACTGACAGAATGTGCGTTGCAAATATCGTTGAACACAGATGCATCGGTCGGAATTATTAATTTATCATTTCTTAGTGCAATGTCATAGCCAATTCAATTATACAGTGAGTTTTTTGAGAAGTGTTTTTTCATCACGGTAAGTTAAGAGTACGATTAATCACGCCTAATATTAAAAGTTCAATTAAATATGGAGTTTTGGTAAGTTTTGATAGACCGTCTTGATTTACTTTCATAGTTATTAAGAAAAATACGATAAAAGTTATACATACAAGGCTATAAAGAAGAATACAGTAGAAGATTTTTTTTCATTTTCCGAAGAATTTTTGTTATTAAAAATGCCAGCAATAAGACGAACAAACTTAAGTCGCAGAACTCGCAATACTGCAAGTCAAAGATATACTAGAGTAATTCAGTAATTCAGAATTGTATGTATGTTTAAAAAAGTTGATGGAGGGATGGCATCGTGTAAAGTATTTTGAGAGCCATATGGTGGTACAAACAATTTGCTATATAATATCCTATATTAAATCTATTTATTGTCTGTTTACCTTTGCAGATTCAGAAACAAACATATCATCTAACAGGTTCCTTATTGCCAACGCCGGATAGTGAATACAAATTTTTGCAAATTTATTTTATGGGCAATTCAACAAGACAAGACCAATTGCGGAACAACTCCAAATGTTTTTCCATCAACGCAACGAATTGATTGTATTATTTATGACCGCCATCTGATAACTACTAAATTGTCATTAAAGCCGATAAGACGCCTACAAGACAACATGCAAGACGCTTTAATGCACCAAAAATTGATGAAGTCGCTATTGTCGTCGTGGGTAAAAATTTAGAAAACCAAAATATTGTTTTACACCGTCGTAACGATCAACTGCATCGTGTGTCAGAAACACATCGATCATATGATGCGTTACAATATTCTATCTTATTCGGCAAGGTGAGGATGGGTATGATACTTGAATGAAAATGATAAATCCACTTAAGGTAAATAAGCAATCTACGTTTTCTACCTTTATCGCAACGTGAATTTATGTTTTTCTAACACAAAAATTTGTTTTTAGGTTTTAAAACTAAAAAAAAATTAGTTTAATGATTGATTATTCGCACAAGTGATGGTTCGGGAAAATGAGGACAATCACAAATGTTGGCGTCTCTTTCACCAATATGCTGTGGACATGTACGTGAAAGTTGAGACTGAGCGACTGACATTTATCGGGTTAAACCAGGTAAAACTCCGCTTTGAGGAATACATTCTTCTTCGGGATGCCATCAATGCTGACGGAAATTTACAAAATGCATAATTATAAATAATTCTTGTCGAATTTCTGTTCACTGTGGATTGCATATAAACGTTATAAAGAAATCTGGTGTGTTATAACGACGAACATACGACATAGCATCCTGAGAATTATTTATTGGTCAATCACCCATTAACCACCACGACACTATCGCAAGGGTGTTCAAAAGAAAATTGAAATCACTAATGGATTTCATTGTTAAATATCACGTGTTTGGCGAGACGCGCTGTTGGATGTATTTAGTCGAGTGGCAGAAACGGGGATTAACACATGCATACATTCTCTTTTAGTTGGTAGAGACGATAAGACTGAATGAAATCAATGACGTGCTATCTGCTATCTATCTTCCAGATAATGATGAAGATCCATTGTTGCTTGAGGTTGTTAAAAAAATATAATTCATGGTCCCTGCGGAATATTAAACCCCATTTCTCCCATGGTTGACGGAAAATGTTCAAACGCTTTCTAAGACGTTTAATAGTAGAAAGTATTAGTGGAAATCGCTGGGTTGTTCCGTTATAGGCGTTATTCTCTCACATAAAGATATTATACCTGGAATCAATCGCCAAAGAAATTTCAACGACAGAAACAAGGACAGCCAGTTTCAAGTTACCCACAAGTATTTTCCACCGATGCACTAGGACGTCTTTACACAGTACATCCCAGCCAAGACGAGTATTTTTATTTGCGTTTACTATTAGCAATGTTTGTGGCCCAACATCATTCCAACATCTGTTGGAACTGTTAATGGTGTGTTGTGCAGCACATAGAGAGAAACCTTTGAATGTTTGGGATTGCTAGAGAATGACACTCATTGGGACCACTCTCTCGAAGATGCTGTGATTTCGTCAACTGAACATTCTTTTCTATTATTTTGTCTACATGCTTCCCATCAACACCGAGAGATTTATGGAAAAATATAAAGATCACATGGCTGATGATATATTACATCAGAAGAGACTTGTAACATCGAATTCACAATGAAGCTTTTATTTTAATTGAAGACATGTGCTTGATGCTTACCAACAAAGGATTTATAAAATTAGGAATGACAAGGCTTAAATGCCCAATGCACGACGCATTTAATCAAGAGTTGAGACGCGAAATCCAATATGATTCCGAGGCATTAACAGAAACCGTTTTAAGAAACGTTCTCATTTTAAAAGAACAACAAAAATATGTCTACGATACGATTATGAAAGTATTGTAGTAAACGATGGAGCTGGCGGTTTTTTTCTTAGATGCTCCTGGTGGAACTGGGAAAACGTTTTTGCTTTCATTGATTTTGGCAATAATTAGATCGCAAAATGGTATCGCATTTGCACTTGCTTCATCAGGTTTTGCATCTACGTTATTAGAAGACGGTCGAACAGCTCATTCCGGACTCAAGTTGAACATGCAAATAAATGATACTGTAACTTGCAACCTTTCGAGAAATTCTGTGATGGCCAAAGTGTAGCAGCAAAGCAGATTGGGATGAGCGCACGTTGGCACAGAACAAATCTTTGGAAGCATTAAACAGCAAGTTGCAAGATTTACAAAAGAACCAAAACCAGTTTGGTGGTGCAATGAATTTATTGGTAGGTGATTTTCACCAAACATTACCAGTAATACCACAATGAACGCCAGGCGACGAAATTAATCCATGTGTAAAGTCGTCCATTTTATGGAAATACATTAAAACTCTCAAATTTAATATGAACATGAGAGTCGAATTGCAGAACGACCAATCTGGAGAAGTTTTTTCCAAACAATTGCTCGACATTGGAAACGGCAAAATACTTGTTGACTCATCATCTGGATACATACATTACCTGCCAATTGTTGTCACTTTACTGAATCAAAGACCGAACTCATCAATAAGGTTTCTCCAAATATTGTTCAAAATTACAAAAATCATGTTTGGTTTAGTAAACGAATATTGGCTGCCAAAAACATTGATGTTAACAAAATGAACTTTCAAATTTAAAATAAGATAGCTAGCGAATTGATGACATACAAATCGATTGATTCCGTCACTAACCAAGATGATATTGTCAACTATTCAACGGAATTCTTAAATTCACTGAAAATGCCTGGATTACCACCACATAATTTGCAATTAAAAAATAAATCGGTAGCAATTATGTTGCGGAACATAAACCAGTAACCCGACTTTCAGTGAAAAAATAAATGAACAACGTCATCGAAGCCACAACTTTGAAAGGAAGGTACAAAGGCTTAGACCTTTTAATTCCACAGATTCCTTTGATTCCAAGCGACATGCCATTCAATTTTAAACGGTTACAATTTCCAGTGCGGCTAGCATTTGCAATGTCGATAAATATATCGCAGGGGCAGTCGTTAAGTGTTTGTGGCATCAATCTTGAAAATCTTTCACATGGTCATGTCAGGCGACATGCAGCCTGTTCCCGTGTTGGCAAACCAACAAAACTATTTATATACGCACCAGAAAATAATACGAAGAATGTTGCATTAGAATAACAAACACTATATTTTGAATAATTTTTTTTTTATTGATTAATATTCAGGACAACGGTTGTCGGGTCAGCTGGTGTATTATATTTTTAATTTTATTTGGGCCCCTCCGAGATCCAGAGCTTTTAAACAAAACCTTACTCTGCCCTGTTTTGACTTCTTTATGGCTTTCTTATGGCTTTTTCGTTTTGGAAATAGAAATCTAGTTTGTTACACAATGTTATTTGACGTTTATATATTTTGACATAAAATCCAGAAGAGAAATTTTGATTCTCAAATAAAAACTAGAAACGAAATTTTGTTTCTGAAAAGATGAGGGGAAATGGTTTTACGTCACTTTTCTTCTCCGAAGCAAGGAGAAAAGCCCAAACGAAAATGCTATTAATGCTACCTTTTTTACTTCACATTTGTGAGGTAGACATATGTACAATTTTTACCGTGGATAGTTACACATTCAGTGTAACTTATTATAAAAATATAAATATATTTATTTATATTATATATATATAAAAATAAGTTCGTGATTTTTTTCATTTGAAATAATTGTCCAAATGAGTTAACAATTCAAAGGTTAGTGAACAAATTTTAAAAATCTGATTATGTCGAGGATCGCAAGAGGTCTATTAGTTGACGCTCTACTGAAAACATTGTTGCTGTAGCACAAAGTGCCGTATCACAACGTTCTCGTTCATTAGCGCTATAAACAAATGATTGATGATTTTTATTGACCTCAAATTCAAGAAACACAGATGACGTTTATTTTCAACAGGATGAAGCTACGAGTATTCAAATATTCAGCTATTGCGGCCTAAGTTTCCAGGTGAAAAACTATATTCGGACCGAAATTGATGAACTTAATGCAGTAATGTGTGAGCGAGTCTTTGAAAATTCTGATGTTCTTATGGGAGCCTATAGACGTGCTCGTGGTGTACATATAAATGATTCTATTTTTTACACATAACTATTAAGAGTCATTTTTTTATAGAAATAGAAACATCAACAAAATTTTAAATATTAATGTTTTATTTAAAAAAAAAAAAAAAAAAAAAAAAAAAAAAAAAACACCTAGAAGAGACATTCGAAAGATCCTTTATGTACTATACATATGGTATGTCAACGAACTTCCCTTAAAGTCTTCGACACATTATCTGAAACACCCTGTGTATGGGTATTTTCTTACATATTCATATCCATGTTAAACTATTTCAATAAAATTTAGTGAAATCTCTTTAATAACTGAAGTTATATTTTTAATGGTATAGTGTATATACCATATAAATATTTATATGACACACTCCTCTTTATTGCAAAATACCACATAACTGCAATATGATATATAAATCTTATAATTATGTGATCAGTAAACGAGCTTCGAATATCTCCGAATATATAATTTTGATATCTAAAACTACTGTCAGTAGTGTTTCTTTTGGTTTCGCATGTGCAGTTTTAATACAGACAAAAACGTAAGCTTTACTATTAAAGAATATCAAGTCTCGTTTTAACTATTTTTCAATATAATTAGTTTCATAACATCGATTTGTGTTAAGATACTGAACATTTAATTTAAAATATACTGCAATCAGTATATATATAATATATATCGCAGTATAATTTACTCCATTAAAATGAAATACAATGCTGGTGGTGACCTTATTTTAGTTCGTCTTCGGAGATATTGTCACATAAGAGATAAAATCGAATGTCATGTATTCATTGTGAGCTATGTTTATTTTTTATAACATGTGATAATGTAATAACCTTGTTATATAACCATTTATAGCTCACACGTTTGAGTACATTCACAATTTCGAGTTATTTGAATTTATACATTTCTTGGACATTTTATATGTATGATTGCATGCGCATCCATGTTTATGCATATGTATGCTATGCATATCCTCAAATACATAGCTCTTTGGATATTTTGTGTTTGGTGATGCTATTATGGTTCTTAAGATTTTTGTATGCAAAATAAATATTTATGTATTTAAAATTTTATAATACTTAGGTGTGATAAATACAGTTTGGCAAATCAAAAATGTGCCAATTAAAGCGACACTGTTATATGAAATTTATATTTAATTTTCACACATTAGTATATATATATATATATATATATATATATATATTGTATGGACGATTTTACTTTCGTGAATACCTAACCACAATTTTCTCTCAGCTAGGTTTATGTATAACATACCTATCTCCACATTTGAAAAAAAAATGTTATATGTATATGAAATTAGGACGTTCAAATTTAAAACAATTAATTATGTTTTTAAAATATGCAACTCACCAATGAATTTCTTTTGTAGAAATTGAATGCCTAAAATTGAGTTTTGGTACATTTAATTTGTACATAGGTATGTATGTATATCCATTTGTACGTAAGAATGTATGTATGTGAATTTTAAAGAAAAGTACGTAACTTACTTGTTTACTTGTATCGACTACGAAACGATCCAGGAAAGAGGATATATACAAAAAATTTACCAGCAATCGTCGAAAAACCTTAGGGGTACACCATGAAATAACTACTAAATATAAATATAGATACAATATATAAATCTCATCGCGTGCTGTGGAAATGAACAAAAACAGTCGAAAAATCTGTATGCGTATTCGCATATGAAAATATTTTTCGCAGAAGAATGGAATGATTGAGTAGGTACTTGTATTTCACTTTTCCCCTTAACTTCATGGTATTGCTTCAGACTATTTTGTGAAAAGTGTCAAAATATTTTTGATGTTCTCTTTTGATTTACAAATGTTTGAAAGTTAGTAGTGTTTTTACATAGACGTTTAATGCTACATTGGAGATGTAGTCCAGGCAAAAAAATATTGTTTAGATTACTTATGTATATATAATTGTGTAGGGTTTTCTAATAACGACTTTACAACTTTTTTTTTAAGTAAAAGGAAAACCGTTTGAGATATTTCAAAACCATTATTATTGGCTTGAAGTACAATCAAAACATTTATGAATAGAACTCGAATTCGTTTATATGGCCACCGCGGGCACGTTTGCAGCAGTCGATTCGTTGGACCCAATTTTCAACGACTCGGCCACACATTTCGGCCGAAACGGCCGCTATTTCAAGTTCAATGTTGGCTCTGAACTCTTCCAACGTCGTCGGCGTGTTGGCATAAACCAATGACTTAACGTAGCCCCACAGAAAATCGTTAAATGGCGTTAAATTTCAAGAACGAGGCGGCCAATCGACTGGGCCATGTCTTGAGATAACACGCTCACCATACTTACTTCTCAATAAATCGATTGTAGCGTGTGCTGTGTGGCTTGTGGCACCATCCTGTTGAAACCACGTGTCGCCCAAGTCCATATCTTCCAATTCGGGCCAAAAATAATCATTGATCATGGCGCGATAACGCTGACCATTCACAGTAACGTGACGATCATTATCGTCGACGAAAAACTATGGCCCAATAACGCCGCCGGCATGCAAATCGCACCAAATAGTTATTTTTTGTGGATGAAGTGGTGATTCACGAAGCACATGTGGGTTTTCACCTGACCAATAACGCATATTTTGCTTACTGACGAACCCATTGAGCCAAAAATGAGCTTCGTCATTAAAGATGATTTTGCAACTCCGAATATCTGCAGAAAATTTTTATAATTTGCAGAACTTGCTCGTTAGTGTACTTTATCATGATGAAAATGTTGAGCTTACTGAATAAATTGACAGTGATAGTTTGATGATTAGTGAAAGAGTGCTTTCATAAATTAAATTCAAAGTTGTCAAGTCCCTATTGGAAAACCCTATATTAACACATTTTCCAGTTATATTTTTACATTATTCAATTCAAAATTTGTTTGCCTAAATACAGAAATTGTGAAAAAAGAAGTAATGAAAAACGTTTCCAATCTTGTTTTAATTTAACAGATGAAAAACTTTTTAGTACAAATAACAAATTACATTGGGAATTAATACCAAATCAGGCAAATTTTTTTATAATTGTACACCCTGTTCAATTCAAAAATCTACAGTGCACGGAAGATAGCAATATTTACCTCCAACTCTGTTTTCAAGTTTTGCTGCAGTAAATTTAAAGCATTTATATTTATAAATTCATCCATTTCTGGAAAATGGTATACAAAGAGAAAGAATGTGTGTTGGGGTTAGTGGCAAGTTCACTCCATGGGTGCCATCCAACAAATAATAGGGAGATTGGACGTGTGTTCTTAGCAGACATATGTCTCATCGCTTGCTTTGGAAATCAACATAAACAAGTTGAAAAATCAGTAAGCGTATTCTCATATGAATTTTTTTTTTTTTTTGCAAAAGAGGATGCAATGAGTATATAGTAAAGTTCACTTTTCCCTTTTTGACAAATTAAATTCAAGGCATTCCTTCATACTATTTTATGAAAAGTTTAAAAATATTTTTGAAGGTTTGTTTTGAGTTATAATGTGTTTAAAAGTTAGTAGTGTTTTTAGATGTTTAGTGCCATATTCGAAAATGTGGTCTAGTCAAAAAATTATTATTAAAATTACTTAGGTATATACATATAACATGAATTAACATTTTATTAATGTTAATTAATATTAGTACAAATTTTAGTATAAATGAAAAAAAAAAAAAAAAAACACTGGGAAATATTACCAAATCGGCCTAAGTTTTTTTTTTACTTATAAACATGTTTAATTTTATAGTGCAAATATAAATTATAAAATTTTCTAAACAAAAATAATTGTATACTATGCTCAAAAAAAAAAATCTGCAGTACAGGGAAGTTAGAAGTAGAATATTTACCTCTCATTTAAAATGCGCATGCATTTTAAGCACTTCGCTTTTGAAAGCTCTGATAGGGACACCAAGATATGTATATTTGTCGACAGGAATTTTTGGAGATAATTACCATAGGGTTGGTATCCATCTGTTTTAATGATATTATTTTTTTGAGAAGAAATAAAATGTAACAAGTTATATTTTTTATTTATTTTTATTTATTGTAACAAACAGAGTAAATCATTAGATAATATTATAATAAAAGAAATATAATCAAGAGTCACTGCCGGTGTTCTCATTATTTAAATTTATATCAAACTTCTCTGTTGTCCGTTAATATGTATATTGTAGCTGAATGTTTTTCATGTTTTGGCTTGCTACGAATCCGTTTATATGAGCCCATATCAACTCTATGGATTTAGCTCCCAGTAATAAGGCGGCAATCAAAGTACTTTGTGTCATGATATTTGAGCCAGAAAACAAAGTGAAACAAAGAAAACGAAGAAAAAAATATTCATTTGAAACGAAGGATTGAAAAGTCGCTGTACCACTTGCATCAAACAAAGGAAATAGAAAATATGTAGAAAATTGAGAACTCCTACACCAGACGATAACTTTACTCAGAATTTTTCCATTCACAGTTTTTGTTTAAAGGTTTAACATATATATGAATCAAAACCAAACGTCTTCTTTTATTAAATGACCGTGTCATAAAACTTTTATTATGATAACATCATAAAAGTGTTCACGTTTTTTTAACTTTATTGTTCCAAAATTACCTGTAGATAATAAGAAATTATCAATAATAAAACTATCTACTTTTGTTAATTTCAATAATGCAACTGGAATTTGGTTTTGAACCTAATTACTAAACTCTAAAAATACATATGCTTCTTATGTACCTTTAAATATATCTTAAGCCAAACATATATACCTGTTTTAAAAATATTAAACATTTCACACATCTAAATAAAAAGGGTTTTCCAACGTTTTATATCTATAGAGAATCGTAGAATTAAAAAAATATAATGATTACTATACCACGCATTTGAACATTCACATAAAATTGTTGAACCAAATAAACTTACGGCCATTCACATGGCTCGGTACAGCTTTTAGAATATCTACATAATTTAACATATCATTACGGAATCATAAAATACATAAACATTTAAGTAAATATTATAGCATAATATCATAGAATTACAGATATTTCAAATTAATTTGGGTTCAACTCAACGACTGTTTAGGCAGTGGCATCCGTGTCCATGCGTTACGCAAGTCTTAGCAATCTAAAAGGTTCAGACGCTACTTTTGACTAGGCTAGTGTTATTTAACAACGCATATAGTTTTTGAATTCTTTTCTATCTACTCCATAAATACAAACGAGATTATATATGAAATGTAGACCTATTTTTTCGAAGCGGTCAAGGATATTTTCATCCTTTTTCCGGTTACAGTACCACGAAATAGAAATGTAATATACCCAATCAATTTAAGCCCTCTCTAAAAGGCTCGTTACTTAATTGCCTCTTTCTACACGAAAAGCAGCAATTGTAAAAAGCAATTTCTTATTTTTTTTCATAATGATGATATTTTTTCAGCTAACTTACAAAATGTAAATAGAATCTAAATAGCCTTAAATTTATAATTGTCAAGATAAAGTTTTTTTGTTTTTTTCTGGTGTAGAACATAAATTGTCCTCGTTCGTTCCAAACTAAAAATTTTTTATCAATAACTTATTATTTTTTGTTAATATTCTGAAGTATTCAATTGCTCTCGGCGTTTTACATATAATTAAACTTATACTAAACTGACAACACTATCTAATAAAATAGCAAAAGAGAAGGCGCATACATACGTATGCATATTACATACACGTTTGCAGGGTTTGTTAACAGCTTTAGAATGCTAACGCAAAAGGACACTGCTTGGTCATTTAAATAAAAATTAAAAACAATCCGATTACATTGATTCATGAAAACATTAATGAACACAACTAATGTGTTATTTAACTGTCGCAGCTTTGCAGCTGCAAAAATTGTGCTGAGGTCCAAATCATCAATTCGAAATCTTCCCTAAAACAATATGGTTTTATGTTAGTTTTGGTTTTTGTTTCTAATGGCGTTTTCGTTTGCGCAGTCAGAAGCCTTTTTTTGTGTACTCCGATTTTATTTCCAATGTAATACTAAAAACTTCTTCGGAATTATTATTATTATTAATTATTATTATCTTCGATGAGAATAATGAAATATTTATTAATTGTGCTTACATATCTTATTTTTTTGTTATATTTACTTCCGAATCAATTTAAATCAATTTAAACATTTAAAGAAAATAAATTGCCAAAAACAGCCGATTGAACGAAAATAGAAATCTAGTTTGATACACAATACTATTTGACATAAAATCCAGGGGAGAAATTGTGATTCTCAAATGAAAACTAGAAGCAAAATTTTGTTTCTGAAAATATGAGGGGAAATGGTTTTACGTCACTTTTCTGTACCTGAGCACTGAGAAAAGCCCTAACGAAAACGCCATCAATTTTTTAAAACTGCTACTTACAATTTTGCTTGCTTTACTTACTTCGCAGCAAAATCAAAATTGTTGTAAAGTTTCAATAAAAGGACAGGTATTTAACTTTTAATAACAGTAATACAGTTCTATTAAATCTCAGGAAATAAACTCTGAACAGCTGCAGAATTTTCACAATGAACTCACCCAAACTTAACATATGCTTTGGCATTATAAGTCTAGCCATAACCACTTGAGAAGGAACAAAAGCATATAACTTCCAAAATCAGTAAGCAATAAAATGTCGGTAAATAGTTAATAAACAATATAAATTAAATAAATATTATATGTAGAAACGTAGAGCGACTTCATCGAAAACTTATTTCATAAAAGTTATGCCCAATGATTATATCAAGGTTTTAAAAAAAAAGAAGACATATAGGTATGAGAAGAAATCATAATCATAGCCAATGAATTTAATAAATAGATTAAGTAATGCATAGTTATAGATGAATGATCAAATGAGCGTTTTGGTAATTATCTAAATCGTTGAACCACCACAGCTCCAGTTTTCGTGATAATTTAGTATGTTGTAATATACGCCATCCTGAGCATGAATATTTACACGAGTTGGGGGCGGAAATTATTATTTCACAGATTTTTTTTTTTAATTTGAAAACATAAACAGTTAGCTCAATCTCAATCAATGGATGACATGTGATTTCATCAAGACGGTTTCAAGTGTCATTCAGCTCAAGAAATAATTCAATTTCAGCATGAGTCATTTCCTGGTTATATAATGATATAACTTATATGTATATACAATACAATACGTATATATTATTCATATGTGAATTTGCCCGGAAGTGTATACGATTCAAGATTGTTGCGAAAAAGTCCCTCTTTTCTTAATTTGAAAGGATTACCTATCCGTTAATTGATTGATTCATTATATTGATTTTGAAAAATTCAATTTCTGAAATTGATAGTAATAATAGAGTACACAAATCAATTCCAAGAATAATAAGAAATACTATTGAGATTTTGAAGCAGAATTTTCTATACCTGAAGTACTTACGATTACAAAAGCAATCAATGTCAAATTATATTGCATTATCTTGGCTTACAGTTCACAATAAGCAACAGACAACTACCGACACGAAGAAAACTTGGAATATTCAAATGAAAATTCGAATGGCCACCATTTTATTATTACTCATTTTTATTTTAGTTTTTAATAATAACTAAAGTTAACTGTTATGTCTTTTGGCTCTAAATTTTGAACATCTAGAGTCTGAATGAAATTTTCGTCATAACGTGCAACGAACTTGTCAGACAAATTTTGCAGATAACAAACAAGTATTGTATTTTACAAATCCGATGCAATTTTGATCAAAACTTGTTTTTACAGAATTTTTTGTATTATAAACACATATTTGTGGATTACATATTTGTACTTTGTGAAGCAAAAAACTAAATTACAAACTTGTAATTGTGATTCGCAAATACAAATTTGTGGTTATGATTTTTAGTTTGGTGGAATAGGCCATTGAACGCACATTATATCGATTTTCATTTGTATTAATACGTTTTCCACTTTTGTCTGTCAGTGTGTCGAAGTTCTATTTTGCAATTCGTAGTTTATTTCTAGGAATTATTATTTCGCTCGCCTTCGGATATATGCAGTCGACATGTATATTTCTCCTCACTCCTCACTTCTCACTCCTCGGCTGTACAGAAGAAGTGGTCTGCGGAGAAGTGTCTTCATATACGTTCACTTCCATGGTCCCGTACTTTTATACTATTCATCCTTTATCCATGTGGAGCTGGTATGCCTGTATCCTACTTTTGTTTAACCCCACCGGTAGTCTCCAGACATGAAAACCCGATCATGTATTCAGACTTTAAGAAGTTTCATAAGATGTTAGAGCTCATCAGAATTACCTTATGTGTTAAACATAATTTTTCATTTAGTCACATTTTAAACAACCAGGGAAACTATTGCGGCGATATTTTAAAGGGTGTTGCGGATTAGAGCTCATCAGAATTATCTTATGTGTTAAACGTAATTTTTCGTTTAGTCACATTTTAAACAACCAGGGAAACTATTGCGGCGATATTTTAAAGGGTGTTGCGGATTTGTCGAAAATTTTAAGGGGGGATACCTTGACAAATTTTGAAAAAAAATCACGAGTTTTTTTTTAAGAATTTAACATGCAAGTGGGTATGACTACACTTATGGAGGTACAGCATGTGTTAAGTTTTTCGGAAAATGGGAAAGAAAGAGAAAGAAAGATGTTTGGGGTCAGTGGATATTTCACTCCTTGGGTAGCATCCAATATTCAATGGGGAGACTAAATCATTAGTATAAATTAACTTGATGTTGTATATATGCAACTATTCATTTTAAGAGATTTTAGTTTCCAGAAAGGAAGTCTTTCGGTCACGGCTGGTATTGAACCCCGAACCGTCCGATTGGGAAGCCAATACACTACCACTTGAGCCACGGCCACGCACTCAGGGGGGGGGGGGGGGGGGGGGTTTGAAAATACATACTCCGAGAAACAGAAGTTTTAATTAAAGCCTTACGCATCGCTGTTTTGTCTCCTCTTCAAAATAACATCTTTCAAATTTATCCGTGTATGGTAACAAGTAGGGTGCCGTTGAACTCGTAATTATGAAACTTACTTTAATTGTTTCAAGTAATTTTTGCCATAAAATTGATGCGTTAAAAAATATTGAAGATCAAAAGTACAATAACTTGTATGTACAAACAAAAAAAGGTAGGTCGTTTCATCTCAGGTTAATAGATTTCAGGATACAGACCAACTTGTTGAAACACTTAAATATTGGTTGCCAATTTTTATTTTTTTTTTTTCATCAAGCCTTGTATCATAGAAATTGTATGCACGCCAGAGCTCGTCTTTGAAAGGTTCTAACAGTGTCCATTCTTTCCAACTTTTCTCGGACTTTCGCACCTTCTTCGTCAATCCTACGATCCAATTTCTGATAAGTAAATAATATTCTCATGTCTCCCCATGAATATAAATAAACTGGGGTCAAGTCCCCACTGCTGGTACCCAAGAGCTGTTCTTTACGGCAGTGGAATATCACCAAATGGTTTCCTAAATTGTTTCGCAAAATTTTTAGGTAGAGATTCTAATTAAGCCTTAAAGAAAGCCGATAGGGTCCGATCAGGTTGCTACCCAATATGATTGCCCTCACATTGACGTTATGCTGAAAAGCTCTGTGTTTAATGGAGGAGTAGTTGCTTTCTGTCCAGGTATATGAATTGTGAAAATTAGCGATTCCATCCCTGATGAATTGAGAGTCATCCGTCCATAGAATCCGACTAATAAAGTTGTCTTGCGCAACGTGTCTTTTCAGAAAGTAATAGCAGAATTTCAAACGCTTCTCTGGTTGCCTAAGACTGGTATTTGCGTGGTTTCTGACGTACTAGTAAAGTAAAACCTAACTGCGAACTCTTTCTGCTAAGGCAGGATGTTAGTCTCTCGGCGATTTACGCGTTATTCCTGTCTCCCTCAGCCTGGAAAATGATCTAATAAACGTCCTGCCGCTTGCGAAAGTCCTACAGCGTATCGTCTCAGATATGAAACTATAGGCATAAGCCATGTTTACGAATTCTTGTTTTGAAAAGTCATCATCGAATATATTATGAATTAAACTTCAATATCTCGATTAGACACTACAAACTGGCTATGCAAATAATTTTGCATTCATTTTATATTATTTCATAAGAAATGCTTATTTCTTTCTCAGAAAAAGGATATGCAATTGTTTTTTTGCATGTAAAAATGGGAGTTACCTACCCGAGGTGGTCCCTTTTAACCCTTCTAGATATCATCGAACGAACATTATTTTAAAAAATTATTCGATTTACAATGCGCAATAATAAACTTATTTGACGGGAAAAAAAACTCCAATACAGCTGTTTACTGATTTATTTTGTAGGGCTTTTGTAAAAAGTATACCCCATTTTTAAGTTTTATAATTTCAACAAGAACCAGCTTGTATCTTGAAAACTACTAACTTGGATTAAAGACTTGATTTTTTTTGTAAATATTAGGTACACGTTTGGAAGTTTTGCAAAGTGGGAGCTAATAAGATATTTTACCGAAAAAAAAATTGTGACAAAGTCAAAATTTTAAGTTAAAAAAAAAAAACTTTGAAGCAATTAAAGTTGCTGTTGAGCAATCGGGCCGGATGTATGAAACACTTATTTTGAGTTGATTGGCAACTAAAATATTTGTGCGAAAACACCACCTTTTTACCTCAAGGGTTAAATGCAAAAGACATTTAATTTAAAATTGACCGTTCATTGTATTTCAAGAATTTAAGAATAAAAAAGAGATTGGAATAAATGATGACCAAATGATTTGGAGTAAGAGACTCCTCCAAAGGAAAACCTAGAGGATCTTATGTCATTGGTCGGGAATTCAGAATATGCTCGATGTGGCTCTTAAAACGTCTTTCTTCAGGAAAAACATCCGCCAAAAAAGACTTTACGGAGCGTATCATCCTTTCCCACACACTCCACATATGTGGGGAGACGGGTGACATAAACGACCACTCAATTTCCGGATAACTTTGCTCGAGATTATTCGATGACACCTTTTCAATTTCTTCCATCAGAATACGGCTTGTGATGTGCTCCGCTGTTCCATGATCCGTGATGTTTTTACTCCATTTAGTTGCTTCGTTGGCAATGTTTCGAGCTGTTGTGACCCATCTCCACTTCTTGATTTCAGAACACTCTAGTATCTCGCCTATTCGCATCGCAACGAACTGATGAAATTTTTTGCTATCTAATCTTATACATTACCGGATGTTCTTGGAATCAGTGCAGAACAGACGTCACTTAATAGGTAAAGACATTTCGGAGATAATGAATTTTGCCAGAAGAAGACCCAAGATTGCGGTCATCAGTTCTAACCTCGAAGCCGAAATGGGCTTGAGCGGAGCAACTCTTGTTTTTGAAGCCACAAATGAACACTGAAATGAATTGCTGAAGAATTTGACGCTTTGTTGGAATTGTTCTCTCATCAAAAACTTCATTGTAAAACTTGTCGAAAGACGTTAGAGTGTCTCTGTCGGGGCACCATCATAATCCAAAGACCTTTTCATAAAAGGCAGTAGTGGAAAATTCATCAATTCATTTGTCTTTTCGATAGGACAAGGTAGTCAGGGATTTGAGTTCGAAACTTAATTTCGCATATCAGATCCTTCTTCACTGTAGATATGTTTCACACGGCGAATCATTTTAACCATTTCATCTTCAGTGTTTACACTTTGCAACCAGTCATTTACATAAGTGTTATTTAAGATAGCTTCTACTATAGCCGGAACGTATTTTATTCAACGCATTGCATTTCTGTTCTTCACGTAGTTCGCCAATGAACATAACAGTATAACAAATGCGTCAGGCTCTCTGTTGGAGTCTCCATCGCGCCATAAGAACTTTTGAGATGGCTGGTCTTTTTTACGTATGAAAACTCGGTGAAACATCTATTTGATGTCACTACACAACGCGATAGGTCTATGAACGGAATAAAGACGTTCACAAGTCAGACTCTTTCAACAAATTTGAATTTAGAGATACGTCATTCACTGTCGCCGCCGCATCGCAAAGGAGTCTTTTCTTCTTCTTGTTCAAATTACATACTGTATATATTGGAATATACCATGCCTTCCCATCTGACATAATTTCTTTCCCCTCAAGATTTCTGACATAGCCTTTCTCTTGATAGCTTCTGATCGTTTCCACCAAAAATTTCCTCAAATCGGGATCACGCCTCATTTTCAATTCCGGACACTGCAGTCTGCATTTGGCCATCGGTAATGAGTTTGGAAGTTGAATATGGTTATATTTCCACAGCAAACCGGTTTCAAATTTCTTTTTGCAAGGAAGATAAGTCGTTGTTAGCTTCATTATTTTTTGTGACCGTTGATCTTTTTTAGATGCCGATGTTGATGTCACAGAAGAAATATCGACAGAGTCCAAAGAGAAATAAGCCTGAAGCATCTCATCGATCTGCATTGGCAGACATGTATGACACTTTGAGCTTCCGATGTCGGTGGGCCACGTTCGCGGCTATATACTACCCATCCGATTCTGCACCTTGTTGCGAAGGCATGCAGAGGCATGCCAATTTTTGCATTGTCGATTCCGATGAGAATTTTTGGTTCACCGTTTTTATAGGGGATAATCGGAAGATTAGCTAGATGCTTATGTTACTTGATAAATGTAGAGCTTATGGATTGTACTGGTAGATCTAAGCGAGAGACCGTTCAAACGTTGCGCAAGGTAAATTGCTGTGTATCTTTTTTATAAGATAAAATGTTTACATTTAGCACTTTGGAGTTCACGTCGTTTTTCGTTATGTCGTTGGTCCATCTTAAGCATAATTCATCTATTAGACCATCCAATCCCAGTTGAGTAGCAATGCTTCATCAATGAATGCAATGAACGCAAAGGTATGGACCATCTTATCACCATTAGCCAGCTTCATAGGAACATACCTGAACATCACATTTCGTGTTGTATTTGTATGAAAAGACACAACTCTACGTGAGGAACTTCCTGCTGCTGAGTTTTCTTGCCGACCTTAATTAGAGACCGTCCATCGCTTCCACCTGATGATATCAAAGGAGAGAAGGGTGAGACATCACACATCTATCTACTCCACATCGCTTCTTGGAATTGCATCGTCTTACGTAGTGTTTTTTAAATCAACGTAAGCAAAGACATTTTTCTCGTATGAACTTCCACCGGTCACGGGTGGGAAGCAATAAAAACTCGTTGCAATCTGCAAGTCTAGACCATCGAGCCTTAAGGACATGAAATTACCTGAGGGGAAGGGATTACAACATCATGCACTATTATCGTTGATTGCCTCTTCATACTTTTGGTTTCGCTGTGTGATGTTGTATGTGCCGATTGGCTTAAAGTTCTGACTCGGCTCGAACACGCTGCTAGTGTTGACAACCAATTGTTGAAGTCTTGGACGTCTGTTTGAATAAGTGTCATTTGATAACGACTCCAATCAAGTTTCAGATCACTAGGCAGCTTACCAACCAGATCACTCAGCAGCACTGGGTCATTCAAGTAACTATCGAGACCTATTGTTTGTACAGTGGAACAATAATTTTGAGCACCTAAAGACAAATTAATTTGTTTTGATAGAAGCCTCAGACAGAAGTCTGGTGAATTATGCCTGGACATCCGTAAAACATCTTCAGGGTTTCGATCGCTGATGGCACTGTATTTGGTACAATAAGTTTTCTTCGCACCGCCTCCAAAGCCGGACCCTTTAAACACTTCTGTAGACGCAGAAAATTTTCTTGATTTGTAAATCCACATCGTCCTGTTGATTGGAAGTAGTTGGTTATAAAAAGAGGCCATTCCTCTGGCTTTTTGTCATAATATGGCGAGAGGGGATTTGCGACGATGTCAGTGTTAAATCAGCATCAGAACTTTGTGCATATGGCAAATTTAACTGCGAAAACATGCGTGGCGGTGGCGGTGGACCCATGAATCGGTTTGGAATTGTTTCATTAGGCTTTGCAAATGACGTGGCGATGGGGGAAGGCACTGATACTGGTACTGCGTTGTGGATGAATGCTGATGAGTAACTGTACGATCCACTATTAGTTAATTCGGTAAACGAGTTGTGAGACTGTACTGTGGTTGCTATATTGTTGTTGCAAGCAGATGTGTTTAAGCTTGAGTAGGGAAGATCTTGCGCGATGGGACAAGACGTTTGCGTTGATCATACTGGAACAGTGCTATAAAGACCGTTACGATTTACAGCATTGTGTTACAATGCTGGATAGCTCGCAACCGCTGGAGTAGCTGCTTGTTCCCAAAAAAGGTTCGGGTTGGGGCCTAAGTCATAAGCGAGGCGATTGGCACCAATTGTATTATTAGGCAGAGTCGAATGGAGCATATTTCTAACTGCATCCTTTAAAATCGCTGCTTGCACTTTAGCTGGGATTGTCAGTGAAGTTCGGTTTGCTGTCGTTTGAGTAATATGCATCGAGACTTCAAATAGCACATGTGCGACTGTCGACTGTTTTTTTGCTTTGCCGGCTGCAGCTGTAGGGCCAATTGAAGTTTGCGAGCAATGACCTGCCGGGTGAGCACGTTGAACTCCATTAACTTCTGAACAATTATTATCAACTTACGGCCAAAACGTGGAATCGCTGCCCTGCGATGTCATGGCAATATTAAAATAAAATAAATTCCTATTTTACAATTTATAAAAAAATAAACTAAATATTGTTTTCTTTAAAATAAAACACTTATTATTATCAAGAAATGCTGTCCGAGAACTAAAACTTTTGAGGATTGCTCAGAATTTTGTAGATTTCCCAATCTGAATAAAGCAGGTCGCTCTGGTCTTCTTCAGCGATTCTTCTCGGTTCCGCAAATATTTTAGATTGTTGAGCAGTCAGACCGGATGTATAAAACAATTATTTTGAGTTGATTCGCAACTAAAATATTTGTGCGAAAACACCACCTGTTTACTCCAAGGGTTAAATGCAAAAGACATTTTATTTATAATTGACAGTTCATTGCATTTCAAGAATATAAGAATAAATAAGAGATTACAATAAATGATGACAAAACGTCAAAGCAAATCTGTTATAATTTAAGGTGCTCACGACATCGCAACAGTCCTCATACTTACGAGCTCAACGATACTTCATTATTTACCGTATACGCATCCATTTGAAGGATGTTATTTTTAATCTGTATCGCGTTCAGGATGATGCTTTTTTTCCTCGAAATATGTCTGTCAAGGTAACACCCTTAAAATTTTCTACACGTTATCCAGAAAATTTTGTATGTACAAGCCGTTGCTGCATGGCATTGCTTCACTATGTTATTTATCAAATTTATATTGGGAGCTACGTACAGCCGTTCATTCAACGATGGGTACCACTTGATTTCAAGAGTTCTAATAATGATTCTCGAAATTTCTCTCAAATTTCTTTTTGGGATTTTAAAATGTATTTTAGCAATGTCTCCTCAGTTGTGTTGACTTTCACACAAATAAGAGAGGTTTCTTAGTATGAATCTCCACACTTGATGAGTTTATCTTACCTATTTAGGTGACATTACAGTGCTGACATACCATGCTTCTGTGCCATAAAGTATGACTGGGATGATCAAGGTCTCATATACAGTCTTTTTATTTTTCGGGATATGGACTTAATACTCAATTACTATTTTAGCCCAAGGAAACTGCGATTGGCAAGAGTGATTCTTCGTTTTATTTCTGCTGGGTTCTTGTTGGCAGAATTCATAGCAGGGTCAAAGGAGGCAAAGTTCTTTACTACCTCGAAATTATAGTTTTCGACTGCGAAGCTCTGTCCTATTCGTTGATGTTGTGTGCCCCTTCTTGTTGACAGCATTTTTTTTTTCTTTTTGTTCTGCGTTCATTCACCGCTTAGCTCATTTTGGCAGCTTCCGTTTCAGTACTAGCGAAAGGTGACAGCCCGCTGAGCTCTCCCAGTACTATGTACTATGCCATCTGTATTTGAACTATAATATGTATCTTTTATATATTCACCTATTTTAATACTTTTACCATGCTGTCCTGTGCACTATTTGTCTTAATTGTTCACTCTAATAAAGGTTTTTATATTTAATAGTCGTCTACATTCTTTATTAAGTTTTTTTAAATTAACAGCCGTCGTTTTTTTTTATCAGTGTACATATTCTACAATTGGCGTTCGCTGGTGGATGCATAGACATTTGAAAGATTGTGCATCCAGTGTTCGTTTGTGTTCTGCACAATTCTTTCAGTTATAATGTCAAAGAAGCCATATAATAGCGCGTCAGTTTGTCTAAAACATTTTTTGACATCAATTGTCTCGGCTAAGTCTTTGTCAACCTTAATGGAGCAGCGTTCTTACTAGACATGGCTGTACTTAGCTATTCCCTGTAAATGCTGTCAACTGCGGCCTTAAAATTGATGAAAAGATGTTGGGTATCGAAGCGTGAAGATTTGGTTGAATAAGGGCTTTCCTGACCTTAAACCGCACAATTAGGTTATTTGAGAAGGGTTTCGGACGTTTACACAATATGACAGATAAGATCTTGTATCCGATGTTGAGCAGACTTATATCTCTATAGTTGAAGCAATTCAGGGTATTCCCTTTTTTGTCATCGTTACTTTGTGTTGGTCACGTGAAGGGAGGTTTTGGCTATCATCGTCTCAATTGAATGGCATATTCTGCCTAACGGCAGGCTGTATCTTGATCTTCGTCGCCGCAGCAGAAGTTTTCCATACTCTCATCTCTACTGTAACTCTACTACAATGTTTCCTTCTTCGTCTTTACAGGTTTCTGTACGTATCTTCTTGCCTTTATACGCTCTTCTTACCTCTTGGTTGAACTTCGGTACGTTGTTCCTGGAACATAAATTTTCAATATTTTTGATCGCGCGCTCGTCGTGCACGTTTTCTTCTTCTGGAGAAGCCGACGGTCTTTCCGTCTCGTTTTTCGTAGCTGCGCCGCTTTATACAATTTTTGTGTAACTGCAAAACAGGGTTTTCTTAGTGGTGATCGGGTAAAAGCGACCTGATGGAACGTTCACAGCATTGTCACTAGTTGTTACCATATACAAATAAATTTTGAAGATGTTATTTGCAATAGCTGCTTCCGAACTCTTAGGCCCAGTTTTTCAGTACTGAGTTAACTCCGAGTTAAGCTAGAGTTTACTAACTCGGGGCTAAAATTAATCCAGAGATAACTCATGAAGCAATTTTTCAGTGAAGGATTAATTTTAACTACATGAATGGTAGTTTAATTTAACATCACTGCCATTGTATCGTTCAGTTGTCAAAACGCTATCGAGATCTGTCATTCTCATCTGCTTATTGTTTTGTTTCTATTTTTCTTTGTTTGGTGCATAACAATAACAATGAGCAAAGGAAGTAGTAATATTTCGCAAAAATATAAGCGAAATCAACTTTTTTCCTTGCTATTTTCAGTATCTGTCAAAAAAATTTGTTCAGTTAATCCAGGGTTAACTCAGCAAATTTGCTGGGTTAGCTCGGTGTTAGCTGATACTGATACTCGGATGATCTCGCACTGAAAAATTGACCCTTACGAAAGTCGATTTGTTAGTGGTGTTAGCAAGTGCAAGTGTTTCAAAAAAAAATCTTTGTAGAAAAGTCAGAAATCGTTGTTTGACTCAGTGGAGTGCTTACCGAATTCATGAGTGGAGTACCCAGGTTGACGCGCACTGCAAAAAGCCCTTTTCTCCCCTCCCCCTTTCATTAAACGAAAAAGCTTATCGTGAAACTAGTAGCATTCGGAAACAACAACAAACAGTCCAACAACCGCAGCAGAAACATCATCTGAGGCATTAAAGATGAGAAAAAAAAGAAGGAAAGTTATGGCAAAATCCAATCCATCGGCAAAAAGACCGATGAAAGATGGAAGACAATGGTCTTAGCAACTCCTATGAATAAGAAGGGGGTGAAGGCCGATATAACGGAAGAGGGAACTCCTTCAAAGAACTATCGGCAGGCGAAAATGGTGCCGCATCAAAAGTCGATTGTGTCGAGGAAGCTAGAGGGCTTGATAAGCTGATTAAAGAGCTGATGGAAAAAAGGGAGAAGTTGCGTTGTGACAGAAACAGTAGCAAGAGCAACAGAAACAACAAGAATTGCCTCAGCAACAAAAACAACAACAAAAACCTTTGGAATACAACGCACAGTTGTAATAACAACAATAACAACAACAACAAAAAAGGAGCAACAACAACGGCCACGACAACAGAAACAATAACAGCAGAATCAACAGCAAAATAAGAGAGAAAAAATAAAACCAATTAACGTAAGTGATTTAGAAATAAATGATAACATAAGGTTACGAAGGTTAATAAGTAAGGACTTTTACGTTAAAAGATTGAGTGCCAACAAGCACATTATAATATGTAATATAGTAGCATGGAGGAACATAAAAAAGTACGCACCGCCAGGTACGGCGGAAACCGAATATTTTATATACACTCCTAAGAGTGAACAATTACAGACGGTTCTGTTGAAAGGCATCGACCCTTCAATAAATACAGAAGAGCTCGAAACAGAGCTTAAGAGGTTTGAGAATGAGGACCCTAAGTTCGTGGGGCTCAAGCCGCTTACCACGGCTGCAGCAAGGGGTTTTAACTGAAAATTATCATTCATTTTAGTGCAGGTAACGCCCAATAGTAAAATTGATAATTTACGAAGTATCGAATTTCTTTACTATCATGCTGTTAGTTGAGAAAAATTAAAAATGTATGCGTTGCAGGAGGTTTGGGCACGCCGCAGCTAACTGCAACATGCACAAAAATGGAGAATTTACAATCGGTAGTTATATAGTAGAGGATAGGAGTCAACTTTTCTGCGGGCTCTGCAGGAACTCGGACCAACATCAATTAGGTTGTCCTAGGTTCCAGGAGCTGAAAAAGAAAGTTCAAGCTAGAAAAAAGTTAATGGAAGAAGGAAAACGTCTACAGAGTCGAACGTTCTCTAAATTTGTAGCGCCCAATATGTCCTTTGCACAAATGGCAGCTAAATCGAGTGGTGCCACAATGGCATTAATAAATACGTCGAAAGTTGCCGAAAAGTCATCAGAGACGGTTCTGGATTTGAAAGCTATCCTTCTGTCCCTGAATGGAAAAATCGATCACTTCAAGAAACAACTTAATGAACAAGCAGCTCGAATAGACGTTATCTATTCGACACGGTTTTTTTAAAACTGGCGCACCGATATAATATCTGATACCCTGAGTGAGGTTAATCTGAAGATCTTTGCATTGAATGTTAATTCACTGACCAGAATCCAGAGAATCTTTCTAACTTGGTAGTAGGCGAATGCCCAGAATCACAAAATTGGCTGCAGTGGTTACAATATTTATAGAAGAAATACGCCAAATTCCACAAGAGGTTGAGTTTGAATACTTTAACGTAAAGGCTTGCGCCTTTATATATAGCAAGGTGGTAGGTGAAACGTGTTGGAAACGTACATCGTATGCATTCGTGTTTGTAGTGGTGTTGTATGTGGTGTCGCTTTACGCAACCGAAGCAGTTCTTTCCACTCAATTTGTAATAAAACTCGAAAAACTTTTTCACTGTTACAGTCGGAAGAAAATGTTTACTTTTGGTTGGAAATCTTAACGCTAGACATATACGGCATGGGGAAACAATCCACCAAATACGAGGGGCTACCAGTTATTTTACATAGGATTGAGTACAAACTCGTGTTCTACGCGACGGAGATCCCATCTTTCCCATTACCCGGTTCCTTTTTGAACTTGGTATTAATAGACAATACGAACATAGAACGACCGACTAGGAACTGTTTACGAGCGTTTGAGTATAAAAGCGACCACTACGGACTCGTCGCCACAGTACGGATCATGAACAAGCAAACACTGCTGGAACAATATAATCATGTGTTCTCATACGATTATCGTAGAGTACAGAGGTCACGCTTCACCAAAATTTAGAAGCGTAATTTACGTTTGAGCGGATTCGATCCTCCGAATACTAGAAATTTGACAAACGACGAGATTGACGAACATTTAACTGAAATGGACATTATAATTAAACAAATTATGGAGCCAACTATCCCTCAGATACAACACTCTGAAGACAATCAGACTAATAAGTACCGAACTCCCACAATCGACATACTATACGCACACAAAAGTAGATTGCTCTCGAGGCAGAAACAGCTATATAGACGATTTACTAACAGGAACGACACTGAAATAAGAACACTAAGGTCGGTAATAAAAAACCTGAAACAACTAATAAAAGAATATCCGGTAGCAGACGTTTTTTTTGTGGTCGAAGACCCACAGGAGAAAGTCGAGTTGCTGGGTGCATATCTGATGACCACGGTTTTATCCTGTTCAATGATAACAGCAAACGTCATTGTCGCAGATGGATAAGTATCCCAAATGTTGTATTGAGACATCTACACTTGGAAGCAGTGGATATTTATACGACACTATTTAACAATGCGCTGAATAATGCATGTTATCCTGTGCATTGAAAAATAGCAATGGTACACCCATATCAAAGTGGGTTAAAATTAGGGCTATCCTTGTTAAACTTCGGTCAATTAGTCTACTTCCAAACATTGGCAAAGTTTTTGAAAAGCTAGCCAACAGAGTTCTGTTGCAATGGGTGGGGGATAAGAAGATAATCCAAGACAATCAGTTTGGTTTTAGGGCAAAGCACGACACCATTCAGTGAATCAAATGCAAGAACCAATGTACAGGTGATTGTCTGGTTGACCTGGAGAAGGCCTTTAACACCGTATGGTTAGAAGGGCTTTTCTACAAGCTAACCGGAATGGGCATGTAGAAATATTTACTATATACAATACTATACTATTTACGATATGATTGTGAAAAGAAGTTCGTTGTTAAATGTGGCAACGTGACTTCGAGCAAAGTTTTTAACATTAAAAATGGCCTACAACAGTTTTCGGTTCTTTTTCCGATACTGTTCAATATTTACAAAAGTGATCGAATAGGTACCTTCAAACACGCTATAGCTTATGCAGATGATTTAGTGGCGTACAGGTCAGGACCAAAAATCGAATTCATTAACACCCTTTTGCAACGTGATTTCGATCATATAAAAGATATTGTGATGATTAAAAATTCAAAATTAATTTCCAGAAGTCAGAAACAATCTTATTTACAACTCCATTAAGAAGGGCCTCTTGGGCCTTGGCCTCAAAAATAACTGACGAAATTTGGCCTCCATTGGACAGCATGGACTACCAGTAGCAATGAGAAGCGCAGTTGGTATCCAGCTTGATAAGTATTTAACATAAATTTTAATAAACACATATATGCTTGTTTAGATGCGGCCAAGAAGACTTTAGTTTTGTAAAGAAAATTGTTTCAAAGCAATCAACTTTATTCCAGTGTGAAAGTCATATGCTACGTGTAACTACGGTTGTCCTGTGTGGTTTGATGTAGCGCCGTCTTACATGGGGATGATTCGTGTGTTTGAGAGACAGTGTCTTAGAACGTGTCTTCGATTGTACAGAACATCAGGGTCGGAGTACGTAAAATATTATCCCAACAAAGTCCTTTACAAGGGAGCTGGACTAATTAGGTGGTTCTAAGGCACGTCGCAAGAGCAGTGATGAGCGATAATAGTTCATCTTTGGAGCATATTATCCCAATATTATGTACAACGAGAGTACACTAAAATCTAGCGTTATCCCGCCTAAAGCATTTCTCCATATTGACGCTTAAGGGTTAGTGCAAAGTAGGGATGGTATTCCGGTATTCGTTCAGGTTTCGGAGGTGGATGTTCACCATGGTGACGACTGCCAGGCGCTCGAAAACGCAATCGAGATGGTGACCACTCGGAGCAAAAGAAAAGTGGTGCTTGCCACCTGAAATATATTTAAGTTAAATTAGAAAGCATAGATGGGTTAAGAAGATAAGTAGCTCTAAATAAAATTGAAATAATTTAAAATATCCAAGTTTTTTGGCAATAATTTTCTTAGAGTATCTTATATGTAAATATGCTGGTTATATAAGCTAAGTTCTTAGATAAATTTTAGGTCGAAAGACATCAGTTGTAGTAATATCGTTAAGTTCAGAGCTCTTAATAAGAGTCAGTAAGCTAAATTCATACATCTTATGAGACTTCACAAAGTCTGTATACGCGATCGGGTTTTTACATCTGGAAACTACCGGTGTATTATTATTCTTTCAACACATGGATGAAATAATAATAGTAGAAAAGTACGGGATCATGGAAGTTAACGTATACGAAATTGAAACATGATCTGTAATAACTTTGAATTTGTTTCCATTAAGATATGGACGAAAATAATTTTCTGAATTTACAGTGACTAAGAATTCTTTATCTGTAACACTGTAATTTTATTCGTAATTCTTAAATTTTAAATTGTTGTACCTAAAGTAAACTGGGTGCTTATTTTGTAACATGACGGCGTCAATGAAATGTTTTCTTGCGTCCGTTGTAAGATCGAAAGTTTTGTCATACTCTGGGTACTTTAATATTATATGTGCCGTAATTAGTGTTTTTAAAATTTTAACGGCTTGTATTACTGTGGATTATTGTATCATCGGATAACCAATCTAAGCATAATTCTTAATGAATTTACGATAGTACTCTTTCATACTTAAGAAATTTTTAAGCTGTTTTTTTGTTTTAGGTACGCTTAAATTTTCGATATCGTTGATTTTTTTTTAAGTTTAGTTTTATTTCATCTTCCGTTAATATGTGTCCTAGAAATTGTGCATATCTTTTCATGAAGCTACATTTATCTATGTCTAAAGATTTGATGTGCTCTTCTAAAGTTATAGAAAATACTAATATGAGCATGTCATGTAGGCAGATAACACAGATTTTGTATTTAATAACCATTGAAACGAATGATCTTTTTTTTCGGAATAACTGTTATTTGTGAGCTACAACTTTTGATCCCGTGTTTCTCCATTTCATTCATTTGTCTAGGAACTTTGGCTTCGAGGGAATCTACTATATAATTTAGAGTTTGTTTTTTGGTCTGCGTGGTTTTTGTATCATATACCGCTGTATTTATATTTGTTAACTGAACTCCTTTAAAAATGCATTTCTTGTATTTATTTTGAAATGTTTTTATAAATTGTTCCTCTACTTTGTTAAGGTGATTTGTTTGAATATCGCAAACTTCGTTTATATCTATAGATAGATAGATTCACCACATTTAGTTATTTAGCTAAGAATTTAGATATCTATAATTTTTGTATTATGTTCGATCCAATCCATTCATAACATTCATATGGTTTGTTTATTCCTACTTTGGTCCATTTCATTCTTGAGTTACAGGGTTGACCAAATTGGCTATGAAATTTTGTTTTTACTTAAACATTATTATTTTTAATTCTACCAGATTGGGTTGCTCTAGGTTTAATATACTAGAAGTTATAACTAAACAATTGTTGGTACCTACTTCTCTGTAGGAACTTTTTTCAAGACCTTGTAGCTCAGTGGGTGTTGAAGATAGACTCCCCCCTTCCCATACAATTTTGTCATAGCATGAACCTATGAATCAGTACCAGAAAAAGTGGTCCTAAGTCCATGAAGTTTCACGCCGCAGAGATAAACGGTCCTACAATTTTTCCCATAAGGCGCGGTATAAAATTATATGAACATTTTTGAAGCTGGTCCTCATGGTCCTCATTCACTTTAATAACAAACAAAAAAAAAAAAGAAAAAAAAAACAAAAACAACCAAAAAAATTTGTGTAGTGTATAATAAGAAAAAAATAAATAAATAAAATCATTGGGGATATCCCACCTCTTCAGCTCTTGGTCTAGGTATTACTGCTTGCACTCGGCCACTGCTCCTGCCGTATTACAACAAGAGCAATGACTAAGTGTATTGAGCAACTGATGGATTGCGGGTTGTAAGTGTGAGTTTTGTTTGTGTACTGTCTCCTATTATTGTAAAGGCCTACCACCAAAACCAATTCGATTCAGTATTTTCATTTCGCAGCCATTCTAAGCATCGTCGGTGTTTGTGTTCTTTATGCTTGTTTGTGATTATGATTCGGAAATTCAGAGTGGTTGTAGCCATACAAATGGACTAAAAATAAATCACTTTTCTGCCTACATCCACGTCTGTAAATAGTTTACAAGCAAGGCGTTTTGGTACTTAGTGAAACACAGGTACATTCCTTCAAACACCTCTCGGATCACTGAGATTTGAAAGTATCTGGCTACGAAGTAGTGCCACTGTTCTTTACTCACCGCAGTTTCACATATACTTTATTTATAAAAGCCACAAACTGAACATCAATTTGATTTTTAAAAAGTTTGATACCCTGTCTGATTCCATCCAGAATTGTATCCCTGTATTCTTATATTGAAATCGTTTTTCCTGGCGATTTTTATATACACAACTCTGGATGCATTCAACATTCTGGACAGAAAAAACTTGAAGGTCGTTGCGTGGAAGTCTTGGCTGTGGAAAATAACTTGATCATGCTTGTAAATGTACGCTGTTGGAGTACTTATCTAGGCTCGTCAGACCAACGTTACACAGCAGCTAAATTTTCGTACATGGATCGTACAGTTAAAGAAAAGATTTCCAAAATAAGGCCGATCCCAGCGGACTTAACACTTTCTTTAGGAATTTTAACTGGTCGTTATATATATTTCCTCCTTAACTTCGTGGACGCCATTGCGTCTGATTCAACGTTTGATTTATAATATAAAATAAATGTTTACCACGACTACGTCTGAGATGGTCCATTCAGAAGGTCCAATTTTGGGCGACTTGTTCGAGCATAGTGACTGGTTGGCTTCTAAAGCGTCAATCGTAGCTGGCTTATTCCTGAAGACCAGAGATTTTACATATCCCCAGACAAAATAGTCCAAAGGTGTGATATAGTACGATCTAGGCGGCCAATTTACCGTAGAAAACGTGAATTTAAGTGCTCATCAAAATGATTTCTCAACAAGTCCATTGTTTCAGACTCTGTACCGAGACCATGTGCTTGAATTTTAGGAAGCACATAGTTCGTTAAAATGGCGCGATAATGTTTACCATTGACGGTAACATTCTGATTTGCCTCATTTTTGAAGAAATATGGACCAATGATTTCACCACACCATACCGTTGTTTTTAATGGATGTAATGGTAGCTCTTGGTACTATTCGGGTTGCTCATCAGTCCAAATATGGAAATTTTGTTTATTAACGTATCCATTAAGCCAGAAATGGACTTCTTCACTGAACAAAATTTCACGATAAAACACACTTTTTTTGAGTTTTTTCAGAGCCCACTGAAAATTCTTACTCAAGTTGAATTTTGTTCGCTTTTAGGCCGAGATCCTCACGTAAAATACGCCAAGTTGTCGAATACGCCAAGCCAATCTGCTGAGAACAAAAACGAATGGTATTGGCAATAGTGGTTTCAGGAGGTCGATTATGCGCACCGTAAGTTTCTCGAATCGCACGAAAAGCATTTCTCACAGAACGCTGATTTTCGTAACACAGCTGAACAATTTGGAGACGCTGTTAAGGTGTGAGTCTTTTCAATATGATTTGCCAAACGGTACTGATAGGAGTCATACGTGATCTGTCAAAAAAGCCTATTGAAAATCCAACTTAACGACGAATCACCCTATAATTGCAGACACCATTATCTTTGGAATGAGATTCTTTATTCCTCGTCGGATTCAGGCAATAAAACCAGAAGGAAAAGCTTGGTACGAATCGAGATGTAAAGGGGCTGCCAGGGTTAGAGAAATGCGTTTTAAGTCCAACAAGACCGACCGAAAACCAAAAAAAGTTAAAACGAGCAAACTTTTGCTTGTTTGTCGAAATTATAAGAAATTCTTTCCCATCCTCCATCCCCACGCTCATCTACAATGCCCTTTAGGCAAGGCCTATGAGCATGCACGCTTTTGTCGGTAGCTCAACACTTCTAGATTGTACGTTGTCTGCGCCTACAGTTAAGTGCGTCGAATATCCCATGGACGAATCCATTTTCGCACTCCTGAAGTAGCATGAGTGCTTAAGGATATTAACCCACACAAATCTAGATAGTATCTCTCCCCTTATTCTTAAGGGGTGCTATTGCATGCTGGCAAAACTATTGTGCAAGTCTTTCCAGTGATCCTGCTCTTTAGGGCTTTTTCCAAGCAGATGGAAAACAGCATTTGTAGATTGTTCTTAAAAAAAGGGAATCTTCTTCTCGCTCCTCCTACACACCCATTGGAATTACATCCGTTTTTTCCAAGGTCATGGAAACGCTGATAAATCGCAGCTCATGTAATATTTTCGTAACAACAGGTCCACTGATTGATTTGATGGCATGGCTCACCGAAAAGTGCAGCCAAAATGTATACCAGTCTGGGGAAATCAAGACTGTTGCATTTAATATTTTTAAAAAATTTTACAAAATTTGGCGTCAGACACTTTGTCGGAAATGAGTGCATTTAAGATCGATGAATTTTTCTTCAATGGATATGAAATAACCTTTCGGAACATTAAATTCAAGTGGTCTTGAACTTTTTTAAGTCCAATATCCACAAAATAAATGCTTTAGTGCCCCATGACTCCATTCTATCTCCGACACGCATTTTAATTTTTGACAATAATCTTTTATCTGCTTCTTCGAAACCAAAATATTCCTTTGCTGACGACAAAAATCTCTGCTTTTCATATTCACTCCTGTTCTTCGGCTGAAGAACGGAAACGGCAGCATATATTAAGCACATTATATGCCGGTATTAAGAGCATAACCAGTTTGGGAGCTATAAACTTAATGCAATTTATTGTTTCCAAAACACAATGCTGTTCGCTTTTGTTAAAGCGAAATATAAATACCCAGCCATTATCTACGAATAGCACTTGCATCGTCGAAAACTTTCCATTGTCGCCATGTATGTCAATGAAAACTTACGTTGGAATGACCACATATTCGATGTCGCCACAAATAGTGCGAAATATCTAAGTTTCTTTAAATGATGTAAGAAATTCCTTTCTCCCTGTGGCTTTATCATATAAAATATTGATCTGTACAATGCCCATATCTTACCCCTTTGCGCTTGCTTAATAAAACTCGTAGATGACGCCAATATTGCACACTCAATTGGTACGTTAGAACAGCGACGTAATGTCTCCTGCCTTAGGTTGTTCTATCATTATAACACCTATCTCGCTTAGGATGCTCATCACTATACCCTAAAGACCACTTTCGAACGAATGCGGAAATATCGTAATTCTTTCCTAAGCTGTATAACTCTTTTAAGGAATGCCTTGATGGAGTCTTTATTTCCTAGTCATTGTAGCGCATAAAGAGATAAAGCAAAATTGTGTGGAACTTGGACCAAGAACGTACTTCATGAGACTGGTATCAAAATAAAGCTGTGCGTAAGTATATTAAAACTGTGAAGTTTTGTGAAAATCGTATGTATGGATTTTGAGAGTTTTTTATGTGAAGTTCGTATTTCGGGTGTATCGTTTTAACCGTTACGTGAAACAGCATCATCAGGATTCAATTTGCTGTATTATAATGTATGATTCAGCCAACATTAACGAAGATCTACATCCGCTATACAACGACGTGAATCTGGTCAGGCTTTGGTAACATCGGTTAAGGTGGTCAGATCATAAAGACGACACATGGACATCAATGTTGCAGACCGACGGATCTTCAATTACAGCCCAGTGAGAACACTAGTAAAGGAAGAATTTGGATAAAGTAGCGCACACATCAACTAACTAGCTAGGAATGGTTCTATAAGATGCCATAAAAAGTAAAATAAAACAAAAAAATCATCTAATCGAGATACACTTAAGCATTGTCAATGGTAATTTTGTTGCTCAGTGGTGAACAAAACTGAGGTTTACTCTGCTGCAGATGTCGCACTATTGAATTGTTGTTTATTTTGAGTATATTAAATGAACGATAAATAATGAGCGATACGAAAAAATTGTCAAATTGAAAGGGTTTACGTTCAATAACTTACTTCATTGAGTTTAAATTATATTAGAAATATTAGAATCCAATTTAAAATATTATACTTGAGATACGAGTAAGTAAGCCATTCGTTTCCATCATCATTGCTAGTACCCGACTCTGTCAGCGACGCACAGTGATAGAAAATAAAAGAAATGGTAACAAAAATCTTTAATATTATATTTTTATTGAAATTAATTAATGTTTATAGCAACAAATTCAAAACATCTTTAGATAAAATCGATTTTTTTTTTCAAATTTCTTACGTAAAAAAGCAACGGATCAGACGTTAGAAGTAATCTAGTAAATCTGTAATCTGTATTTGTTGATAGTCTAGATGTTTTTCGAGTATTGTGCGATCTGAAAAAACATTATGTCTTTGTTTTTTGCTTCCGCATCCTCTTCCGTAAATTGGCCTATAAGCAATATTGCATGTTTAACAATTTGTCCTCCATGGATAAGCACTTTATGTACTGAAGCTGGCATTGGGTACCAAGAATATTCCTGAACAATTTCACGTGCAGTATCTTGCGCATATTTCTCGAAAAGCTCTAGTTTATTTGCAAAAAAACTTGCCAAAGTTTTTAAAATTGCAGCACATCTTTCGATTATTGATTTTTTGACACCAGTTATTTGGGAAGATACGGAAGGGTTTGCAAAAAAATCTACGAGCCGTATTTCCATCGTTTGAATTCCCACCACCATGTCTTGGCTTATCAATTATCATTCCAATGTTTTTAAATTCTTCCTGTATTCTTTGAGTTCAGAAGAGGTTTCTTATTGTTTCCGAAAATATAGCACACCTGTTGTGAAGCAGTATGTGCCAAGGCATTGCATATCTTTATGCCAACCATTGTAAGTTTATGGACATGTTTAATAATATGGTCAGATATGTTAATTATAGTTTCAGATAAAACATTAATCTGGTTTTGCATGTAGCTCTGCTCAACTCTGCCGTTTCCTTTTTGAATTGAAAAGAATTGGTCGACAGTATCGAGTCGATCCTGGACGAGGATTTTGCCATACAATTTTCTTTTCAGAGTCGGATCTTTCTTGCGGAAGTAAATGAATCGGAATATATAAAGTCATAAACATATTGGTATCACTGAATTCGTCAGAAATTCTTGTTTATATTCGAAATGTCCACTGCTTCTATCAAATCCCTATTTACCAATTAAGGTAAGCTCACCTTAGTTTATTAGTCACACTGAAATTAAAGTTTTTTTTACATTACTCGGACATTGCGTTAATTCTACTCCCCTGCTGTTGTTAAACACAGACTAGAGACATTGTTACGCTAGAAACTAAGCTTATTGGCTGTAACAAACTCAAGACACTTTTACAATACACGCAGACATAAGACGAATGTCGAAAAGGACAAGTATAACAATAAAACACAAAACTTGGTTGGTAAAACATTTTTAGTTTATAGTATTACCTAAATCAGTTTCCAAATTTTTAAAAACTTCTCATTGGGATTTTATAAAACGACTTTACAACTTTTTTTTTAAATAAAACGCAAACCATTTGAGATATTTCAAAAACTTTATTATTGGCTTGAAGTACAATCAAAACATTTATTAATGGAACTCGACTTCGTTCATATGGCAACCGCTGGCACGTTTGCAGCGGTCGATTCCTTGAACCCAATTTTCATTGGCTCGGCCACATATTTCGGCTGAAACGGCCGCTATTTGGCGTTCAATGTTGGCTCTGAGCTTTTCCAATGTCGTCGGCATGTCGGCATAAACCAATGACTTAACGTAGCCCCACAGAAAATAGTCAAGCGGCGTTAAATCGCACGAACGAGGCGGCCAATCTACTGGCCCATGTCTTGAGATAACACGCTCACCATACTTACTTTTCAATAAATCGATTGTAGCGTGTGCTGTGTGGCTTTTGGTACCGTCCTGTTGAAACCACATGTCGTCCAAGTCCATATCTTCCAATTCAAGCCAAAAATAATTGGTAATCATGGCGTAATAACGCTGACCATTCACAGTAACGTGACGATCGTTATCGTCGACGAAAAAATATGGCCCAATAACGCCGCCGGCATGCAAACCACACCAAAAAGTTATTTTTTGTGGATGAAGTGGTGATTCATGAAGCACCGACTAATAACGCATATTTTGCTTATTGACGAACCCATTGAGCTAAAAATGAGCTTCGTCACTGAAGATGATTTTGTGATGAAATTCATCATCTTGGCGCATCTTCTTTAGAACCCAATCGGAGAACGTTTGCATGATGATGAAAAGTTGAGTTTACTGAATAAATTGACAGTGACTGTTTGATGATTTGTGAAAGAGTGCGTTCACAAATTAAATTCAAAGTTGTCAAGTCCCTATTGGTAAACGCTATACAATCCGTTGGGCAGTATGATTTAAAAGTCCTTAAAGGGAAACTTCGGCCAATGAATCGGAAATTGTTATTTTGTCAAGCTCCGGGTAACAATCTTGCTTTACTTTAAAAAACTGAGTATAGTTAGGAAAGATATCAACTTCGGTCTTTTCGCTTATCAAGTTCCTGATGACTTGGTACTGATATTTTGTCAACTTTGCCTCGACCAAAATATTTAAAGCATCATTTGAATTAAGTTGGCTTGAAGATTGTCACTGACAATGCTTCAAAGCACAAGCAATATCGCTATCTACTGCACCAATACTAGTAATTCGTCTTCTCTTAGTTCCACACGAGCTTTCTAAAAATGGCTTCTTTAATTGCTATTTGTATCTATCGGCTCTGTACAGATCCGAATTCTTCGATGTAATTGAGCCAAGCACTATACGTAGATGAAAAAACGTTTTCTTTTCGCCAACATGAATTCCATTTTCTACAAAAGGTTTTGCATAACAAAGTTGTCCGTTACTAACTAAACTTACGCCCAAACTTTCAATATTGTACGTTTCCTTAAAAATTGTCCATGTTTCATTAATCTCGGAAGCATTACGACCTTTTTTCGCCCTATGCCACAAAGGAAAAATACTAATATGCTTGATCATTATACTTGAATCTAAAAAAAGGAAAAATATTATTTTCGAAAATTTGCGCAAAAATAAACGTATATATTCTTGAAGAGGAAAGATCAATCTATTGTAAATTATTATATATATACAAATTATAGTGGGAAAATGTGAGAATCTCAACTTTAGGCTTTTCAAAATTACACGAAATGAAAAAAAAAAAAAAAAAAACACAAATGATGCATCACTTTCAATAGCGGTTTTAATAAATAATGTAATGTTTTTAATGAAGAAAATTATTTAAAAACTATCTTAACATATTGGTCTATTATTTCCATCACCTTTTTTTTATGTGAGCCAATTATAGAGATATAAGTCTCCTCAACATCGGATACAAGATCTTATCTTATAGAAACGAGCTAAACAGAGTATCTAGTTTTGGCATGTCTTTTAAACTCGCCCGTCTGTGCTGGCTGTTCGGTCAATAAAATCAACATTATTGGTAGAACTCAGCGGGTTTTCACCGGCAAAAGCAAGTGTTCTTGTTTTCTTGTTGTTAACAAGAAGGGACACGCTGAAAAGACGGCTAACATATTTCGGGATAGAAAGGGACTCTGCTTACCTTGGCTCTGCCAACAACACTTCAGTAGCAGTAAAACGAAGAATCACTCTTGCCAATCATTGTTTCTTTGAGCTAAGGAGGCAATCAAGTACTGAGGTCGTATACCGAACCAAATATAAGACCTTGCTCATCCCAGTTCTACTTTATGGTGCTTAAGCATTGACTCTATCGAAGGCGGATAAAGATATCCTCGGTCGTTTCGGGATTAAAATTTTTCGTAAAATATACTGTACCATTTGCGTTGACGAGAAGACTCAACGACAAACTGTAGGAGCTGTACAGAGACATCGATCTAGTCGGGAAACTGCGCTAGGAGTTTTAAGCCAGTTAGCTAAGAATCTAGCTAACTGGAAAGTCGTAGTTAAGGGCTAGGTTCAATAAGGCTCTTTTTGGCAATTAGTTTGCGTATGATTGAATCTCTGGAACGTTTAGAGTGCGGGATTACCCGCATGTTCTTAAGCCGGTACTCAATTTTATTAATCATATAATTAATCACTTTGCGCCTGGAAAAGTGTTTTTGCGGGGAGTTCTTTTTCAGTACTTTAATATAAAGAAAACTGCTGCCGAAAGTCATCGTATTTTGGTGGAAGTTTATGGTGAACATGAACTAGCTGAGCGAACGTGTCGAAAGTGGTTTGCACGATTTAAAAGTGGTAATTTTGGCTTGGAAGACGATGAACGTTCTGGCAGCCAAAAAAGTTTAAAGATGAAGAACTGGAAGCATTACTCTATGAAGATTGCTGCCAAACACAAGAAGAGCTCGCAGAATCTTTGGAAGTCACTCAAGCAGCCATTTCAAAACGTTTAAAAGCAGCTGGATATATTCAAAAGCAATCAAATTGGTTTCCACATGAACTCAAGCCGAGAGACGTCGAAAGGCGGTTTTGCATGTCCGAAATGTTGCTGAAACGCCAGAAAAGGAAGTCGTTTTTACATCGGATTGTTACTGGTGGTAAAAAATGGATCTATTACGATAACCTCAAGCGCAAAAAGTCATATGTGAAACCCGGCCAACTACCAAATCAACGGCAAAGCCGAATATCCATGGCGCGAACATAATGCTCTGTATTTGGTGGGATCAGATGGGTGTGCTGTATTATGAGCTGCTGAAACCGGGTGAAACCATCAATGGACAACACTACACAAACACAATTAATCTATTTGAAGAGAGCAGTAGCCGAAAAACGCCCAGAATATGCGACCGGACAAGAGGCAATAATTTTCTATCATGACAACGCTCGGCCCCACGTTGCTATTCCGGTTAAAAACTATTTGGAAAACAGTGGATGGGAAGTCTTTTCCACCCGCCTTATAGCCCAGACCTTGCCTCTTCTGACTAACATTTGTTCCGGTCGATGCAGAACGCCCTCACTGAAATACGGTTGACATCAGAGCAGAATATCAAAAATTGGCTTGATTCATTCTTGGCTGCCAGTTCTTTTCGGATGGGATCCAGAAATTGCCAGAAAGATTGGAAAAAGTCATAGCTTCAGATGGGCAATACTTTAAATAATACTATTGTACATGTTTTTCTTAAATAAACGTTCAAATTTTGGAAAAAAAACCGGACGAATTAAATTACATACCCAATATTTAGCGAAGTTTTTCCTTATTTTCCTGGTTCATTTCCTGTCACTTCATGTCGTATAACGTTTTTGGGTGGGGAGCCTGCTTTCCGTTTGCTGCCTGGTCGTTGCTGCAAGATACAGTCACTCTCACGACTAAGGTCTTTCTCGTCCATTTTATAAGTAACTTTACGCGTAGGGTTACAACTTAATACAGACTCTTTTCAGGCGTATTCTTCATAGTATTGTACTTGGTTTTAAGCTTTTTTAAGTTCTTCGCGAAGAATTTCCATTTTGGTTAATCTGGCCCGAAGTTCGATATTTTCTTCCCTGAATTTTTTCGTGTTCTTTGAAGTCCGTTGTTGGTGCGCCAACATTTTCGATGTCTTTTGGCTTCTTATTCCACACGTAGTTGTTTGAGATCGTATTCGTGGAAATCTCGATCCCCTTGAGCTCCCCTCAAAAGTTACGTAAACACAATAAGTGGCTACCCCAGAATCCATGGAGCTAACCTCCGAAGGGGTTGGATTTTTCTGCGTTGTTGGTCTGCCACTTGGAGTAATTATATCTTTCGTTGATTTCATTGCATATTCAGTAAAAGAGTATACTCGTACGAGAGACATTTCTACTTCGAGTATATTTTAACCCTTACTCGAAGGGATGATTCCAAATTAAGCTCTTGCGTGATCCCGATAAATACTTGTCATCCAAGACGTTGCAATTCAATTGCTCTGGTCTTCGAATAATCTTTTTCAACCATACTTTAGAAAGGTTGGCCTTTGTCTTTTATATATACTTCTACATGTTCCATTTAACTTTAATACCGTATGACGAATTACAGACTCGAAACTACTTAATTAAGGTCGGGATGACTCCATCTCACTCTAAAACCGTGGACAGTTTTTTTCTACTTTTTTTTAAAAAAATATTTTCACATTGATTGAAACTCAATTACAACTGTTTAAATAAAAGTTGGTCATTATGCAACTCTTTTGAATATTATAATTTACAATACATTCAGAAATATAGGTAATCACAAATGCAACAAAATTTAGGATTTCAAATTTACATTATTCATACTTAAATATTTCAAGACAATACATTTTAGAATACTATTCAATTACACTGGTCAACAAAAAAAATATTTGTTTTTGCTGTTCTTCGCAATTGTTTTTTAATTATATCTTGCCATGAGATTAGCTTAAATAGCTATGTGAAAAAATAAACACCCATTTTCTAAGGAAAATACTATTATAAAAATAACTGGTTATGAATGCGATTAATTAAAAAAATAAATACGCTGGAAACTTTTTTGTTAATTTTGCTTGCCCCTTATAATTTTATGACCGATAGTCAACAACAAAAACAATCTGCAAGCATTCTCCATGACCATTTCCTTGGTATCTGTTCGCAGCAGCAAGAATTCTCCACATAAAGCTCTACCGCGATGAAGCTTATAATACTTGCAATGGTGTTAGTTTACATAATTACAACAACTTAGGGCTTACTCAGCGAATATAAGAGAACCTATTTTGGACTCAAATATAACTTGCTTGTTATACGTAACTTCTGCCGATATCACCAAACAATAAAGACGTACTTTGCTAATCGATTCATTTAATTTTTTTCTTTTCTTTTGAGTTTGAACAATAGGTGGTACATACTAGTGCCTCCTCAAAACATTGGTGACGCCGACATGATTCGGTCGGAAGTAGTAAATTTATTTAAATTCAAATAATTAATTAATTTCGCATTTACTTAAGCACCAATTTCGTGTTACTAATCTTATCGTGTGCACATCTATCAAATTGTTTTTTTTTTTCTCTTTTCGTCGCTAAAATGGAAGGCAGTAGTTCTGCTGTATCGGGGATGCTGCGGCTAACATTGCTCAGACCAACGGTACCCAGGCTAATTCATTTGGTAAAAAAAAATGCGCATCATTAATAAACAGCTAGTGGACCTTAACAACTTTCTAACTGTCGAGCAGTTAGCTGCATTTGATTAAGTTGATATTTCCGTTCGAATGGAATTTGTCGAGCGCGTGCATTGTGATTTTGATAAAGTTCAATCAGCGCTGGAAGAAGTCGATCCACGTGAATTAGATAATTTTAGTCGGTCCGAATTTTTTTCGTTATATTCTGACGTAAAGGCAAAAATTTCTCGTGAGCTTAAATTGCAACGCAGGGAAAGTGTACAACACTCTTCAGCTCGACGTCCTACTGAAAACTTTCAGCACCTACTGGCTAATTTGTTCTTTTGAACCCAATGAAGAAAACTACGACAAGGCTCTAAAATTACTAAAAAATCGATTTGATAACAAACTATTAATATTTCAGGCGCACATTAAGGTGATTTTCGGGCTAAGATTTTAAATCGCATCTTCGAGCTCTTCATCCAATGGCGTCACATGAGCAAATTTCTGATGGATAACTCATCGTCCACAAGTTTGACCAGAGAACACAGGAAAAATGGGAATAGGATTTATCGATGGACAAACTACCATCTTTGTCTGCCATTTTTTCTTTTTTTATAATTCCGCGCGCGCACCAAAGGGATATGAATACCCTTTTACTAGCTTTTCACCAGTGTGCGGGCGGGTGGTGTAGTAGTTTGAAACTCAAGTGCATTAAGTTTCGATATTTTTCCCAGAGGTGGTTGTCAAACAGTAGCCAGTGCATCCTCAACCAGTGGGTCTTAGTACGTGCTAGTTGTTAGTTCGTTACATTTAGCCCAGCCAGCAACCATTTCAACATCAGTGTTATGCCTTCATGCCAGAGTTGACGGCGACGGGATTTTCATATAACTACATACAAATTCTATGAAAAAACTTTTTCAGAGCATTGCCTGCACGGGACTCAAACCCGAGACCCTCTGCTTGAGGAGTATATGCATATACCACTACAACACGGCCACCCCCAATTATAGACTTTTAGTAACAGATTTACCCAGAAGAGCTCTTTAACGGCCTCACACGCTGCTACACATTCCGATTTAGTAGTTCAAAGTGCCACACACCGCTTTGAATAAAGTCCCAAGATATTGAGCTTCCATCTAAATATAGCCGCAGGTAGACCGAATAATTTTTCGTAACGTCACTGTAATTATTAAACTTAAATTTAGAATAAGTGCTGAAAACAATATTCAAACCCCGTCCTGTTCCCTTGTTGAATCCATCTGGCTACTTCATGAATATCTCATCTTTAAGATGCCTGTTTAAAAAAGCAGTTCTGATATCCAACTCTATCATCTTGTACTTCCTTATGGTTGAAGAATCGTTCTAACGGAACTGAATCTGGCCATTGGACTAATAATTTCTTTGTAATTCACTCCCTTTGTTTGAGAAAAACCTCTTACTTCGAGTCTGACTTGAAAAAGAGATGGTTCATTTATAAAACTATTTACTGTCAATTATTTTACGCGCGTTTGGTTCCAAGGTTTGATTCTTTACTAGTGCATCTATTTCTTCTTTTATTGCCTGTTTTCATTTCATTTGTTTCGAGTCCTTCGAAGTTAACATCTCGTTGAGATTTATCTGGTCTGAAACCTTTGCAAACGATGCTTAAGTGAAACTTCCGAACATGCGTCTCCTCACAACTCACATTGACTTTATTGGTCACTTGAACTCAGACGCTGTAACCTTTTATGTCAACTAAGTATCCGACAAATATTTCTTTTTCCGATTTGACATCCCATTTCTGATTTTTTTTTTTATAAGGGGCGTGGATCTAAAGTCTCCAATCTCTGATCCAAAATATTTCCAGTCGACACAGCTTGGGCCCAAGTCTTTGTCTGCCCACAACACTTACTGACTTTTTTTCCCATATAAGCTTGTGCGGTTAATAATAAAAGTTAATATGCTACGGATTTGCAGCAGGCAATATGTAACTGAAATTTGGTGAAAATTGGATGTTTTTGCATTACGAACTTAAAGGATTCATTTATAAACTCCGTGTCGGTGTCACTTCTTATAATTTTTAGTTTTGATCCGGTCTCTGTTTCCACTTTTGTGATCTATTGCTCTTAATATTAAGATGCCTCACTCTCATTCTTCAAGAAATAAAACACGCAGTAGATCGCAAAATCGTTTTTGAAAAATAGAAAATATTTTGAATTCGATACTGAAACTTGTTGCATTGGACAAAGGAATCCACACGAACCAAATCACCAGGTTGTTGAGCTCTGCTTTTGCTTATAAGATTTTTTAACTTAGATTGCTTACCAAATACACACGCTCTACAAAAAAAAAAATAAATCCTTTGGGTCATTACACAATATATTTTGCTTTTGTAGGAATAACGGCCTCATATTAGTGGGCCTATTGCTCATGATACAATTTAAACGTATCTCATTTAGAGATAACATTTAATATAATACTTTTAAAAGCATATATAGAATAAAGATTTTTGTCGTACCCTTAATGCATCCGTATTTTCCCCGTTGTTGAGTTCAAATATCAGATCATTTGACACCAATGACAATCCCTAATTCAAAGTCAAGTTTGAGGAGAATAAATTCATAAAAACATATCTTTTAATTTCTTGTGCCATCCGGAATTGTTAAAAGTTAGAAGTTAGTTATTAATATTTCCGCGACCGATAGAAAAAATTAAATCTTTATTTACCACACGAACACGTTGCGGCTCATGAAATTGATTCTTTTATATGAAGAAAAAAACTTTTGTTAAATGTCATGTTATTAGATGCACCAGAGTCAAAAATCCAAATATTATTGCGATTTTCGTTGTCAAAAATAGAAGAGCAGAAATAAACGCAAGTCTTTTAATTAGTAACTCTCGTCGATGATGAACATTTTTATTTTGATTAAGTCTGTTATGTCTCTTTTATCTTCCAATGCCGTTGTTTATTGTAATCGGAACATTTACTGTTACCACCACCACTACAAATACCAGAATTTTTGCATATTTCCAATGTTTAATAAGTTGAGAATATGTTGTTGAAATTTTAGACTGATACAATACATTAAGTCATTTTAAAGTTACAGCAAATAATAGACGAGAGCGTACCCTGCAGCTGCGGCAAAGCTCTAAACTTTAAACTCGTTCTTATCCGTCGGCCTGGATGATTAAAAAAAAAAAAAATATTGGACCGATTCGGCTGAAATTTTTGTTCACCTTTTTAAAATCTCGATTTCAAACCGAAAAAAAAAACAAACGATTTTTGAAATTTTTTGCTTACAAGGCCCCCATTTTGTTATTTTTCATTCAAATTTTTTAAATCCTTTACGGGACAGAATGACAAGCCTTCTTAAAAATAATCTTTTTGGAACTTTAATTTTAAATGATTACAAATGATTAAATTTTATGTGAGGGGGTCAGCCACCTATTTTTTTAAGAGACCTACTTTACCTCTCCAAAATGACGTTAAAATATATATATTTTTTTATTTAACAACAATTGTTTTGTATTATCTAATAGCTAAATAATAACATAAAATATCATAAGAAGATTATATTCATTTTCCTTGGACTTGAGATTACCCCCAAGGTAACTTTGTGAATGTGTTCTACAAAAAATGCATTTTGTTGTTCTGGATGCTTTTATGTTGTAAAGTTCTCATTTCTTTGATGATGAGATGGCTGGCCAAAGTTTTAAGTGTGCGTTTGGAAGGAGCTGTTAATTCGCTTGCTGTTCCGAAACCTATATACATACTATAGTGATTGCTATAGGGAAAAGAAACAACGCTTATTTGGATCCGGATTTGCCATATGCCGCAGTCTTAGGTAAGAAGTCTTGAGCTTCCAACACGTTAGCGAGCGATTATGACAATCCACATCTAGGCTTAATTCGCTAACATAAGCATAATATACGCCCATGCTCTTACGGAGGACAAGGACGACATTACCAAAGAATGTTTCTACGAGCTCCTCTCAATGTCCGAAGTGTGATAGCCAGGATAGGAAAGGTTTACATCCTTAGTGGGACACTTCGTAAGCAAAGCCTACATGATACTAATTTTGGCATCGAACTTAGACTAATTGATCTCGTGACGGGACGAAATATTACTAAAAGCAAGGACACGGTTTCCTCATCTCCGGATCATCAAAAGCTAAACAAATTTGATCATCTTGCGATAGACGTAAGGCATGCCTCCAGAATCCTGGATGTCCGAACGCTGCGGGTAGCCAACATTGACTCGGATCATCACTTTGTTCTACCCAAGGTTCAAATGCGGATCTCCTCAGAAGAAAAGAAGAACTACTGTGAGAAGATATAACTTAGAAAAGCTGCAATAGCAAGAGATCGCCAGAATCTTCGTCGAACGCGTATCCCAAAATCTCTTAATAACGACTATGCCGCCAAGAAAAAGAAGGAGGAAACCTTAAAGTGGAGTCACAGTCGGTGCTAGGAATATGGATTGTGTAACGGCGAAGAAGCCAAACGTTCTATCGTCAGATAGAATAGATCATTCAAATTAGACGATGATAGCCAAAACTTCCGTATCTAAGCTATAATCCAAAAAATCATCCAAAGCTGCTAAAAAATTAGAAATGACTTTGTGGAGCACATGCATTAATTCATTTCTCAGATCTTATCAGAAGAGTGTATGTTATGCCTGATGAATGGAATCTCAGCATCATAAGGTCGATTCACAAAAAAGGAAACCCTGACCCAACTATGGGTATACTTAAGTCTCCTCAACATTGGATACAAGATCTTATTTTCCATATTGTGTACATATTTAAAACCCTTCGCTAACGATTGGCCTCTATCAGAGATTTAAAGAAGTCCAAATCGATCCCTCTATTTTTTCATTGATTTTAAGGCAAGTTATGACAGCAGAATAACGATTGACGCTGCTCCGCCAAGGTCGGTACCGACTTTATAGAGACGTTTATTGTCAAAAAATTGTTTTAGACGAAGCGACGCGCTGTTATGTGATTCTTAAACATCATACTTGAAAGAATTGTGTGGAACACACAAGTGAACAAGACAGCGACATGGTTAAGACACCTAAACTAAGAACAAACTTAGTGCTTAGTTGTTCCGAGAGAAAAAATCCTTCGGAAGATATTCGATCCCGTTTCTCTTGACGGGCTTTGGAGGAGAAGATTTAAAGACGAAATCTTCGAGCTGTACAGAGAAATGGATCTAGTCATAAAACTGCACATCAGTTGCTTGAAATGGCTAGGACATGTAGGGACCGGAGAAACAACGTAGTCGAGGAAAGCCTCAGGTAAGAAGGCGAACACAAATTTAGGTTTTTCTAATACTTTGACAACTTTGAAAGCAAAATATGCGTTACTGGTCGGGTGAAAACCCACATGTTCTTCATGAATCACCACTTCATCCACAAAAAAAAACTGTTTGGTGCGGTTTGCATGCCAGCGGCGTTATTGGGCCATATTTTTTCGTTGACAATAACGATCGTCACGTTACTGTGAATGGTCAACGTTATCGCGCCATGATCACCGATTATTTTCGGCCCGAATTGAAAGATATGGACTTGGACGACATGTGGTTTCAACAGGATGGTGCCACAAGCTACACAGCACACAATACAATCGATTTATTGAAGAGTAAGTATGATGAGCGTGTTATCTCAATACAAGGGCCAGTCGATTAGCCGCCTCGTTCGTGGGATTTAACGCCGCTTGACTATTTTCTGTGAGGCAACGTTAAGTCATTGGCTTATGCCAACATGGCGACGAAGTTGGAAGAGCTCAGAGCCAACATTGAACACGAAATAGCGGCCAAAATGTGTGGCCGAGTCGTTGAAATTTGGGTTCAACGAATCGACCGCTGCAAACGTGCCCGTGGTGGCCATATGAGCGAAGTCGAGTTCCATTCATAAATGTTTTGATTGTACTTCAAGCCAATAATAAAGTTTTTGAAATATCTCAAATGGTTTGCTTTTTTTTTAAAAAAAAAGTTGTCAAGTCGTTATTAGAAAACCCAACGGGATGACAATGAATTTAAATAGTGCACTAGTAATTGCCTCCAGTTACCTAAAGACCGGACTAACTAGATAGGCTTTTTAGTTGAGGCCCAGGTTCACCCCGAAATGTAGAACCAACTTAGTAAGTAAGTAAGTTGGAAAAGCATATTTATTAATGACTTGTTTACACTCGTTTATTATAAATGATAACTAAAACATTAACAACAGATACGAAGTTCAAAGTTCTATGGTTAAGTAATTGCAATATTCTATTAAGAAGGTTTGAAAAAGGTGAGGTTTTGTTATAACATCCCTTGATAACACAGATTCAGTATATAATAATTTTAAATTTTTATTTATGTATTCGTATGTTATGTTTACAAATTTAAATGGTTGTTCTTATCTTATAGTTAACATGATTATCATTGCAATTAGTAGCAATAAATCTGTTTATTTTGTTCATAAGAATATTAAAAGTTTATGGTAAAATCTCGATTTGTAAGTAAGCCACCTTAAATCATTTAAGAGCTTGCCTGAAATTATTTGCATATCAGAAATTTGGATTTTATATAATATTCCGAGCTATAAATTTTATGCGAACACATATGCATACGTCGGTGTTTGTGTTTTTTTGTTTGTTTTTAATAATGGCTGGCGAATTTAGAGTAGTACAGCACTTGGCACTTACTGAAACATAAGTAGACTCCAGCCAACAAATCTCTACCACTCCGATCTGAAGTTGCCTGGCTAAAAACTAGTGCCATTATTCTTTTCCTACCGCGGTCTCGCCATTTACGTGGTAGTGATGTAGCTTACCAAACTCCACCACAATCCATTTGACTTCATGTCGTAAAAATTCCACAATTCTCGGTGGCTTCGACATTCTGGACAGAAAACACCCGAAGGACGGTGTGTTAAGATCTTTGTTTCGGAAAATAACTTATCCAGCTTGTTAATGAGCCCACACGAATACCAGAC